>CM062293.1:101487692-102823090 GCA_031216915.1 Pictodentalium vernedei
TTCTGTTCAATTACTTGACTTTTGTTTCAAGAGTTTGCAGAGGGAACACTCAACTGTCAATCGAGTGTGCATATTCAGCACACCCTCTTATGTTAATTAGATGTGTACACGTGAAACCTAAACTAACATTGTGGATTTAAAGGCTCTTAATTTCATTACGTTGATTGATAGAATATTCAATACACACCATGACATGTATAGATTATTAGATTAATGCCTGACGATCATAAAGGTACTGTGTTTTTTTCAATATTTTACCAAAAAAGTGTTTTTATGGACTTGAAACGAGGCCCACTTTTCTCAAAACAGCCCTAAAAGTTACTAAAACCTCACTCGCGAACGATTTTCAAACTCGAAAGACTGAATGAGGCACATGTGTTATTAACATTGACATCACGGTTTTTTGTCCAAAAAAATCGAAAATCGACATCGAAGTCAAATTTCAACACCGAGACAGCTCTATTCTGTATGAAATTTCTGATTTGAATAAATTTTTGTATGAATGTTTAGTAACATGGAATTCATCACATATAATGCAGGGGTTTTTTCTCGTGCAGAAATTATGCAAATTAGATGAACTTTGATTTATTCAGTGCTACTTATACACAGTAAGTGGACATGTCAATACGGCTCGGGCTAGAGTCTGTATTTATGAACCAATCTTCACAAAACTTCTTGGGTACCTTTGTTATCACCTTGGGTCGAGAATGAGTGTTTTTGGGTGTGGTCCAAAATTCGAGATGGCTGACTGGCCATTTTGTACCAAAATTAGGTCCAATCAGTTTTTTGTACACAACTTTTATACGGCTCAGGCTAGAGGCTGTATTTATGAACCGATCTTTACAAAACTTCTTGGGTACCTTTGTTATAACCGTGGGACGAGAACGAGTGTTTTTGGGTGCAGTCCAAAATTCAAGATGGCTGCCACCAGCCATTTTGTACCAAAATTAGTGCAATCAGGTTTTTGTACAGAACTTCTGTATGAAAGTTCTGATTTGAATAAATATTTGTATGAATGTTTAGTAACATGGAATACATCACATATAATACAGGTTTTATTTCTCGAGCAGAAATTATGCAAATTAGATGAACTTTGATTTATTCAGTGCTACTTATACACAGTAAGTGCACATGTCAATACGGCTCGGGCTAGAGTCTGTATTTATGAACCGATCTTCACGAAACTTCTTGGGGTACCTTTGTTATCACCTTGTGACAGGAACGAGTGTTTTGGGGTGCCTTTGTTATCACTGTGCTATGAGAACAAATATTTTGGGGTTCAGTCAGATCCACTCTGGGACTCAAAGATTTCTTTTCTAGTTTAGCATCTAAACCTTTACAATACTTTACCTATATATTTGTTACAGACTACGGTCAGCATTTATATACAGACTGTTACAATACTTTACATGTACCTTTGTTATCAGGTCATTACCAAGATGTTTGTCATTGCTGTGTCACATACTATACATGTACATGTCTTAACAAGTTGAGCTACAGTATCATTGACACTTTCATTATTTTTCAATTATGTATAGTTGGTGTCTAGAGGAAGCTTCCTTTCAATGTTGGACCAGTTTTTGGATAAACTAGCCACTTCAATATGGCCGCCTTGGTGGCCATATTGAATTTGTTTTTCGACAAATAACTAATAAATGCCAACTTGAATAATTTTTATTTTTGAATTATGCATTGTTGCCTAGAGGAAGCTTCTTTTCAATGTTGGAACCAGTCAGCTGAACTAAGATGGCTACCAGTGGCCAATTCATAATGGCTTCCATGGTGGCATCTTGAATTTGGTTTCTGTCCAATAACTAATAAATTTTTTGGTTATGCATTATTGATGGCTAGAGGGAGCTTCTTTTCAATTTTAGATCAGATAACCAGTTCAATATGGCTGCCATCTTAAATTTGTTTTCCGTCTAATAACTTATGAATGCTGATTCAAATCAATTTTATTTTTTTGTGATGCATTGTTGGTGTCAAGAGGAAGCTTCGTTTTGATTTTGGTTATGCCCCAGAGAGACTTACCTACCCTCTTATGACACTGCTCGGGGGCATATGCCACGCTTTGCATTGCTCTTCTTTGGACTTTGTTAACCACTGAATATAGTTTATCATAAAGCGGGGGGGGGGGGGGGGGGCGTGGTATTAGTCCCATGGACACAGTTGATGGCCTGTGTATTGGTGCTATGGTTTAATGAAGATAAGATTAATTGAGGATAAACAAAGATAAATGACATTATAATGCTTGGCAGTCAGGGGCGGGGGCATAGTCAGCATTGGTATTGCACTTGTTTTTGTTCTAATTTTTTTGCTTGAGAAAAGATTTAGAGTGATTTTATGCAAAAAAAAGAGTTTTTACCCTGTTGGGGGTGGGGGGGGGGGGGGTGAGAGTGAGCCAATTGGGTGATTTTTTTTCTCTTTGCATCAAGATGAGTTTTGAAGGGGTTTGAGTGATTGTATGCAAAAAAACCCTCAATTTACCCAACAGAACCCCCCCCCCCACGCACACACACTCCCCAAGCTGAATTAGATTGGCTATATTAACATGTAGATGTTGATTGTGACCTTAAATCCTTCTTTAACACAGTTTTATCAGGTGAGCGATTAAGGCCCCATGGGGTCTCTTGTTTTGTTAATAACCTGTATGCAATTAACAGGTCAAATTTGTACTGAGGGCATAGTAAATGGCTGGGTCTTTGGAAATTACATTAGTTAATAGGGTTATTCACTTAAGAGCTATCCAGTTAAGTGGGATCCACCGTATGACTTTATTGGGAGTAAGTAGCGCTGTGTACAAAATGCACTGCATGACGATGGTGCACTTGTCTTCAATCATTGATAACCCTGCTTGTGTTGTGTTAGTATGTTGGGGAGTCTGACAGTTGTTTGCCACTACTTAGTGGTTCTCTCCGGGTACTCCAGCTTCCTCCACCTGTAAAACTGTCTGACACGAGGTGATCCTGGCTATAAGAAGCGTCATTAAGCCCAAATAAATAAATATTGTATTACTTTTGATTTTATTTTTAAAATTTTAGCTGTTCATATCATGTTTTAATTTATTTATCTTTGTAGATTGTATAACAAATCACAGTCTGCTTGCCTTTACAAACTACCTCTTGGGAAGACCAAAGAAGAATGCAAGTCCCAGAATTTTAGCACAATTTATTTATTCTTTCTTGTCAATGAAATTTTTTTCACAAATTATACATTTCAGCAATAATCCTTCCTAAGTATTAATTGGGTTTTTTATACCAACATGTTTTATCAACAATATTCTTGCCCGGACAGTTTATGTGTGTTTTGAAGCTGAATGACCTTGTGTTTATGCTTTAAAGTTGCTTACCTTACAGATTCAATTGGGTATCTCAAAAGCTGCCCAAACTAACCTAGTGTTGTATGCAAAAATTTCTGTTAATGTGAAAATGTATAATGTTAATGAGAGAACCGGTTATGTTAGTGCAGAGAGTTGAAGCAGAGTAACCAGAAATATCATTTACAGCCTTTTAGCTGAGGAAGCTTAACTAATCACTTGCTGTCCGTCGTGAACTTTACATTATCAACTGCTTCTCAAAAACAACTTGACTGAATTGAACCAAATTTGGTATGTATACTAGCGGAAAAAAGAAATGCAGGTTTTTTTTTCTGTGGTAAATATTTCAAATGTGTTATGGATTATTGTTTCATTGTTTGGATTTTGATGTTATTTCTTCATTACTGATTAAATTTTGATGAGTTTTGTTGTCTTAACACAGATGACATTTGCATGGATAATGTTCAAATGTGAGGACCCCACGCCATTTTCTAATCAAAATCAGTAGCGGGTGTGCTCACCCCGAGCTTCAGTCGCTGCCATAATTCTCCTTACAATTGACCCCATTAAGTTGTTTTTGGTCCTTTGTGGGCTGTTATTCCACTCCTGAAGAAGGGCCTGTGTGAGCTTAGCGATGTTGTTTGGGACATTGATGCGCTTCCTGGACTGTAGGGTGGCCAATTGAGAACTGGGACATTGTTTTGGTTGAGGAAGTCACAACATACTCTGGCAAAATGTGGCCTCGCATTATCCTGCTGCAACGTAAGGTTACACCCATGGATAAGTGGAAGGACCGAGGCATGAGTACCTAATTCTGATATCTTAGAGTTGTAAGATTGCCCTGGTTGACAATGAGAGGTGTTTTCATGCCATGAGGATCCCCCCCCTCCCCCCAAACCATAACAGACCCCCCCCCCCCCCCCCCCCCCCCCCCCCCCCCCCCCCCCCCCCCCCCCGAATCTGTTGTTTTCCTTAACGCACACGTCACAATATAGCTCACCTCGACGTCGATAGCAACGTTGTTGTCCATCTGACCTATAAAGCATGAACTGAGACTCGTCAGTGAATAACACGTCCCCATTGGGCCAAGTGAAAACAATTTGATGCATGTGCCCGCAGCCATTGCAATCGACGTTAATGTTGCCTGGGTGTAAGTTGCAGACCAACGTAAGGACGTTGTGGCCTTAAATTGAAATCCCGCAACCGATTTCTAACTCTTCTTGGACACACTCGGCGACCATGAGTGCCTACAACCTGACCTGCAGTTGCCATCTGTAATCGTTTATGAAGGTGTGAGAGACGTTTGCCTCTATCTTGACATGGCGACATAATGCCCGGACTTCCGCTCCATGGACGGTCAGCTAATCTTCCTGTGGCTCTGAGACGCCCAACTAAATTAGCTATCATTGACTCGTGGACCATAAATTCCTGGACGATGAGACATTGCGATTGGCCCTGCATAATTAGAGCAATAGCTCTACCCCTATCAACTTAGGACATTCGTGGCATTTTGCTTTTCAGTCGAGTTAAAATGAAATGTTGTGCAATCACTGTGTACTGTTCAAAACTTCAGTTTTCAAGCCCATAGCACGTGGGAGTGCCCCGGATGCAAGCTTTGTAAAAAAAATCTGTTGAAAGCATGCAGCATCACACGTGGTCATGGTTGACTGAAGTTTAACTAAACACTTTAGACAGTACACTGAGATAGCTATGTGTCAAATTTTTCTACATTTGGTCTATGGATAAAAAAAATTATATTACCAAAACTGAACTTGCGTTTCTTTTTTCCGTCAGTATATGTTTCTTATCACATTTCGATTCAAGTGTGTTCAAAAAAGATTGCTGCAGGCGGAACCACAAAGGGCACAACTTTTGCTACACACATATTTTTATACTGTACCAATGACCCAGACATAGCTGGTGCTAACTCTTAAAATATAGGGCCAAACACAAATTTTGCCCCCAATCCCGAAATTTTGCATCTAAAACCAAAGAAAACATGTCCTGAAAGGCCCTCCACACTTCGCCTCTACTGCGCATGCGCAGTGTCAAGGACGTTCCGAAATTGGCGCCATTAATCATTCTAAGTTTGGCCCTTCATCAGTTAACATCTGACTGATCTTTGTGCTTGTAAATCTCAGTTTAAATGATGCCAGACACATAAATATTAGTGAAATGGTGATTCTAAGGAGGATAGAGAAGGAGGAGAGGAAAAAATGTGTGACAGAATATTATCAGGGCTGTAACTTAAAATTTTTTAATGAAATTATGTTAAGTTACCTATTTTCGAGGCAGCAGCCATTTTGTTGTCATTCTGATTATTTAGTTACACTGTTTTTTTTTTTAAGTGTTTTCCTCTCTCCCTGTCCTTTAAGTCCCCCCTTGCTATTCTCCCATGCTTTTGGCATAGTTTTTGTAATTATTATTACTAAATTTTCTTGGGAGTTTTAGCTGAATAACAGAATGAATTCTGTTCTTTTCCCCATGTTTACGTCTTCACCTACGGGTGGTTAGGCGTTGTGTTCTGCATCTACCATCTGATGTTCTGCAGTTTCTTCCCTGGAAGTCTCTGTTTTGCATCAGATAGTGTATTTTTGGTAACTGATTTCGGGCCTGGGTGCCTGGAGTCTTATTTTAGTGTTTTTACACTCATTGTTTACATTTACAACAGCCCTCTGTGTGAGGGGGGGATTTCTGGAAAATAATATCTTGATGTTATTTTAATCATAACTAGATACATTATTATTGTTCGTAAGTGTTGAATAAATTGTTTAAAATATTTTTAAAATTTTTGTCCACACTTAGGCTTGGGATCCATTGGGGCTCAACGTTACTTTTCAGAAACTTGGGCTGTTCTGAAAAAATATTTTTTCAAAATATTTTGATTTCAATTATTTTTTCTATATTAATGGATCATATTATTATTATGTATTTTGATTGCCAGGGGTTAGTGCGAGTACCAGGACTTGTTTTCTTTTCACATTGAAAGGATATTGATCAATTGTATTAAGAGGAAGTCTTCCTCTGACTTTATAATCATTTTATATGTGGTCAGTGTACTCGCATTAACTCCTGTTCTGTATCGTATGATTTCGATGACAATATGGGAAGCGTATGTCACGGTATGTTATTGGGGTATTGGACACTCCGGTCCTTTCCCCGTAGGGTCACTCTACTTTATCAATTTCTATTTCAGACGATCAAGATTAGGGTGATGTATCTGTGATGTCTTCCAACAGTGTGCCTCCGTCGTCACAATTAATGAAGGGCTAGCGGAAAAATGCTCATGTAAATACGCCAATTGCCTAAGAGGACCCTAGTAGGTTCGACGGCCTTTGACGTCCGCTAGCTCGCCCGGTGTAGCGTCCATTCACCGAATGGTTCGGCAGCCGGGTTCGTCCGTTGCGGTCTAGAAGGAATTTTGGGGTGATGCGAGCACTATAAATCAACCTAATGCACACCCAGTGACGGCGGATCGGAGGGAGAACGGAGGAAGCCTTTTAGTCCGGTTCATAGCTCGTTCCGGTCCATCCGGACGGCAAGCGAGAGAGGCCTCTCTTTCGTTCAACAACATCTGGCCCCAGATGTTGTGGTACAAATGTGTCGCAAGCGGAGCATACGTCCGTCGCTCGGGACGCTCCGTTGTATAGGCAGTCCGCGGAGACTGCTAAGGCTTCCTCTTCTCGTCAGCGCACACGACCGCACCTTGGCTGCGTGACCGCCGATATATTACCAGCTTCGCCGATCAAGAATTCTTCGGCGACCAGGTCACACCATCCGGTAGCCAGGGACACGAGGCCTGCAGACTCCGGACGTTCGCATAGGAAGTGTGCGGGAGTCAACGTACACGGAGCTACCGGCGGCAATGCATCGTAAGACCGCTACTGCACAGGCCTCGGGAACGGACGTGCTTTACTAAATAGCACAGTTTATCGCAGCATCCCAGCATCAACTGAATCTGTCGCATATTTTTTATCCGACGATGCTGGGTCGGGACGCTCCGCGGAAGCGGGTACGGACGTCCAAAAGTTTCATCCGGTCCGACGGGATACCGAAAGGGATTTGGAGGATTTCGAGCTTTCCCTTTCGGAACAACATATGCTGTTGTGTATGTCATCTGACTTGGTCTTCTACAGCTTCTTTCGTCGGACCAGAATGCTGCGATGCCGGATAAGAAACTGATAGCGTCGGTGGACTTAGAAATTTTTGGTTCGGTTCAGGGACATCGTCCCTCAGTTCCGACATAGTCCAATAATGTCACACAAGCTTTCGAATTATTGAACGACGCTATATATATTATTATTTTATGCTTGCTATAACCAAGCATTTCTGGTTTCTTGTTCGCAAAGTTACGGAGATGTCTTTCAAAAGTGTGCCTCTGTCGTCGTAGTTAATGAAGAGCTAGCGGCAATAAGTGCTCATGGAATATGTCTTATCGCCTACGGAGTGACATTCGCTAGCTCACCCGGTGTAGCGTACATTCATCGAATGGTTCGGCTGCCGGGTTCGTCTGTTGCGGTCTAGGAAGGAGATTTGGGTGATGCGAGCACTTTAATTACTTTAGTTCTCACCCACTGACGGCAGATTGAGGACAGATCGGAGGAAGCTTGTTAGTCCGGTTCCTGGCTTGTCCAGGTCCGTCCGGGCTGTGAGCGAGAGAGGTCCCTCTCTCGTCCAACAACATAGGGGACCGCATGTTGTGGTTCAGATATTTTACATTCGGAGCATATGTCCGTCGGTCGGGACGCTCCATTATATTGAAAGTCCGAGAGACTGTCCTTAATGCTTCCTCATCCTCACAGCAGGGCACACGACCGCACATTGGCTACGTGACCTCGAGTATCCGATCAGTTTCATCATTCAGTGATTCCACGGCGAATAGGTCGCGCCATCCGGTAGCCAAGGGACACGAGGCCTATACACTCCGTTCGCTCGCATATTGGTAGTATGCACGGGGTAACGTTCACGGAGCTTCCATCGGCAATGCATCGTAAGACTGCTTCTCCTCAGGCCTCAGTGACGGACGTGCTATCCGAGTTAGCACAGTTGTTTCGCAGCATCCCAGCAATTGACAGTTTCTCGGTCGAATCAGGAATTATCCGACGGCGCTGGGTCGGTGCGGTCCACGGTTGCATCAGGTACGGACGACCGAACGCTTTATAGGGTCCGACAGGATGGCGAAAGGGATTCGAAAGATTTCGATTTTTCCCTTTAATAGTATCGGAAGCTGCCTTTCATATCTTCTGGCATTATCTTCCAGTGATTGTTATTTCGGACTTCATTGCTGCGATCTTGGATAAGAGACTTATAGCGTCATTGGACTTGGATTTTTCGATCGGTTCAGGGACATTGTCCCTGACTTACCGACGCAGTCCAATATGGTCATTACAACATGTGTTTTATTTTTCGACGCTATATATATATATATATATATACAAGCCTGCTACCAAGCATGATAGTTTAGTTTCTTGTCCGCGTTGCTCATTTCTGCCATTTTATCATTTATACGAATAGTTTATTTTGGCAGAGCAGGGCATACCGAGAGTTCATATGCGTCTACACGGTGTGGTTAAAGACTGGATATATTCTTTTTCGCCGTTTATGTCTTTTCCAACTTCAATGTTGGAAACGACATGATGTATAGTAGACTTAACTTAGACGCTTTATCATACGTAATCCGCCTTACTGAGGCGTTATCATTACGTCTTCAAGAAAAGATTTACGGGATATTATTCTCAATGTATTTCTTTTGAGGGCAGTAGTTTGTTCACGTATAACTCCGCCCTTCAGTGGCTGATTGGAGTTGGTTAGACATGACGCAGCCCTAGCTACATCCACACGCGTGGATAGTAAGGTTAAGAACTCTCTCAGAGTCGCTTCGTTCTCGGAGGAGCTTCTCTTCGACGGCAACTTTTCGGCAATCCATTGCTCGATTTACACGTTCTCTTGTCTATCTAGTGTTACAAGAGATTCAGACTGGGGCAAACATTCGGTGGTTGACTCAGAGTGCCACCGCAGTTGCCGGACCCGAGTGTGGCTGTTATGACGGTTGCCAGTCAAACAGATTGGGATATAATACTGATCCCTACGGATTCGAAGTGCCAGGGTCTTTGGGTTCCGCAGTCTCTTAGCAACCAGTTTTCTTCCGCGGAATAATGTTTTTTAGGCTTGCTTTATGTCATTGCATGAACATTATTTAGAAACGCATGCCCAAATCCTGTCCTTTAATTCGACAGTAGTGGCGTATCTCCGGAACCAGGGAGGCACTCTTTCGTTTCCGTTATTCAATTTCATGGAAAAAAGAATCCGTCTATTGGTTATTGTACACCAAGTTCTGTTTTGGTCCGTCATATTCCGGGTCGTCTGATTGTTTTACCGGACTCCCGTTCTCTTACGGGTCGCTTGTTGCTGTCAGAATGGACTCTCAACAAACAAGTATTCAATCAGATTTGCTATCTATGGGAGCGCCCAATGATGATTTTTTTTTTGCGACACAGCTTGCTAATCAATTGCAGACGTATGTGTTGGCTTGTCCAGATCTCTGAGCTAATGTTGTTAACGCTCTATTGATCTATAGGACGGAATGATAGGATACGCGTATCCTCCGGCACTGTTGTTTCAGCAGGTATTGCTAAGATAAACAACCACAATACATTCCTGTTGATAGCATCTCTATCTTCACAGAGATCATGGGTAATTTACCCTCTTGTCTACTGTGGGTCTTAACGTGAAATCTTCCTCTATGTGAGGATCTTTTTTCACTGGGTAAATCGTGTCATCTTTATCACAACCCGCAAGGTCGCAACCTTCATGTATTCCGTTGTGCGGTCCGTATTGCATTGTAAGCACTGTACTGGATGAGCTTTGGACGCGATTTCTTACTATAGGAGATCCTCTTCTTCGCTATTCTATGCAGCTAAAGTGGAGGCTCTTCCGTCGTTGGTGTAGGGATCATTATGTTCATATTGTTGATCCCTCCATACTACTCATTGCAATTTTTTAGTATACTTGTTTCACAAGATCTACTGCAGCCTGTTATTATTAAGGTTATAGGTTTATGTTACCTCATACCTATGCACTCTACGATAGTTTACAATTGAGTCTTATGTCTTTTTATCTAAGTCAGTTAGTAACTTTTTGATAAATGGACTTAGAATCTTTAGATTAAATTCCTATATGGATTTTAACTTCGGTTCTTATTTAGCTAAGTAATCATTTGAGCCTCTGGAAACAGTAGTTTTCAAATTCTGACCTTTTAGACAGTAATTCTGTTGGTTTCTCTTTTACTGTAAAGTCAGTGAGTTTCATGCACTGTCGATGGATGATTTTCACTTTCGTAGTTTCGGAATCACTACTTCCGTTACTATTTAGGTTGGATTTTTGCATAAGAGTTAGGCTCCTATTATCCGGAACCTATTATTTTTAAGGTCCTTCCGTCTTCGTATGGGCATAGGCCTTTACTCTTTCCGGATAGAGTTTATGTATTTATAAACAGATATCTGTTTATTACTATGGGTGTAAGCTTCTTCTGTCTTTGATGCCTAGTAGAAGGATGTTACGCTCCATTTTATTGTTAATGGATTCTATTAACTATCGGTACTGCTTATGGTATATCATTGACTTAGCAGTTGTGCTTAAGATTTTGGCTCATGAAGTAAGAGTTCTTCTACTTCTTGGGCT
Source organism: Pictodentalium vernedei (assembly GCA_031216915.1). Lineage (NCBI taxonomy): Eukaryota > Metazoa > Mollusca > Scaphopoda > Dentaliida > Dentaliidae > Pictodentalium > Pictodentalium vernedei. Next base: position 101,498,689 of record CM062293.1, read on the forward strand.
TACATTAATAGTGTCGCTATTATAGATTTTTGAAGGCCGCTCATTGCGCTCAGCCATCCACATTCATGAATTTTTATCTCAGAAATATCGAGTCCATTTCTGGAGGCCTCTATTGTTAGGTCTATTATCTACTGCTCAGAATGTCATTCACTTAACAGTTGCTACTATAGCTAGGTAGGCTGTCTGTTTCGGCAGTGTCTCCGTTCTGCTGCCCAATTCGCTCTGGGCTATTTGACCCAGGGCAAGAAAAAGGGGGGGGGGGGGGGGAGGGAGGGTGTTCCCTTGGGTCACCTGTTTTACGTTTTACTATGAAAACAAGGGGATACCTCCTCCGGAGTTAGTAATTCTGAGCTGTTATTGGGATGGTTGTTTAGTGAGAAGTTTAGGTTTTTAAAATTCATTCAAGTCTTAGTTTTTAAAGTATAGCTTTTGAATATTGCATATGTCAACGGACATGATTATGCAATCCTCAGACACTTTTAGGAGTATAAGAGTCTCTATTCTCTAGACTTACTTTATTTATTGGCTTACTTTAAAAATTATTAGTATAAGGATTATATTGGATATTAATAGAGTACATGGATGTATGAAGCTCAATTTTGGAAGGTGTTGTATCTTTCTAATTTATCATAAATAAGAAAGATACATGTAAGGCCTATTACTTCTTTTTCCCTACAGGGGATGACTCTATTTTATTTTATTGAGCGTATTCCATTTTGCTCTATGTCCTTGGCCCTCCAGCCTTTTTACTATTCAGCTATGTCTGGGTCATTGGTACAGTATAAAAATGTTAAAAAATTTATAGTAATTTCTATATTTTTTATACTTACCAATGACCCAGACGGGGATGGCCCTCCCAGGAGTTGGGAACTCTTGCCTCCCCGCTGAGTACATAGCGCTTACCAGGCACTGGTTATTAGAATGATTAATGGCGCCAATTTCGGAACGTCCTTAACACTGCGCATGCGCAGTAGAGGCGAAGTGTGGAGGGCCTTTCAGGACATGTTTTCTTTGGTTTTAGATGCAAGTTTTGGGGATTGGGGGGGCAAAATTTGTGTTTGGCCCTATATTTTAAGAGTTAGCACCAGCTATGTCTGGGTCATTGGTAAGTATAAAAAATATAGAAATTACTATAAATTTTTTAACTTTTTGAAAAAATCTTATCCAGAACCACCAATCAGAATCTTTTGGTATTTGATATACTACATTCTTAGTAGGGTCAGATCCAAGTTTGTTCAAATCAGGTCCCTAGGTTAATATTTGGACTCCTTATGGAAGCTCAAATTTTAACTTGGTGCAATATCAGAAAAGTTCTTTAAAAATCTTCTAAAGATCCACCAGTCAAAATCTTTTGGTATTTGGTCAACAGCATCCTTTGGGGGATCAGATTCAAACTTGTTTGAATCAGGTCCTTGGGTTCATATTTGGAACCCAAAGTTTTAACTTTGTAAAATTCTTAAAATATCTTCTTAAGATCCACCTATCAGAATCTTTAGATATTTGGTATTTAGCAAATTTTGGAGGATCAGATTGAAGTTTATTTAACTGGTTGAGTGCTAGAAGCCGCTATCAGGACTCTACTGAAAAGTGCTGAAAGCCACTATAGTGGCTTTACACAGTTTGCATTAATTTCTTGTTGGCTCAGCACTGGAAGAAAAATATTAATACAAAATTATTTTGTTACAATTTATTGGAGAGTGCCATCTGACACTTTTCAATAAATTGTAACAAAACAATTATTTAGGATCAACATCTTGCTTATTTAAGACTCCTTTAGTGGTAGTGTGATATATTTGGAAAAAAATACTTGCATTACAAATTACAAATGACCATTGAAGGTAATTTAGCACTCGATCAGTTAAATCAAAACCTTGGTTTCATATTTGGGCTCCCTATGGTAGCCTGAATTTTTACTAAGCGCATTATAGGGGCAATATGGAGACAATATGGAGAGAATTCTTTAAAAATCATCTTCTTGGATCCGATAAGCAGAATAATTTGATATTTGGTATACATGGACATTACTATTGTGACTCCAATATTAAAGTTTGTCTACGGCATTACGCTCATCTAATTTTGAGGGGAGTAGCACCAGAGGGTTTTGAAACTTCACACAGACCTACTATGGAGAATTTATTATTCATTTATTTAAAGAAGTCTGCCCACCCATAAGTGCCATGGCCAATTGTGGTCAATATTCAGTCAGATGTATAAAATTAACGTTTGTTCAAATCAGGCTCATGAGTGGTGTGGAATTGATTGGCTGAAAAAATACTTTTTCTTTTTTGTTTTAACACTCGAGAGAGGTTCAAGACAATGTGGACAATCACAAAAGGGGATATCATGTTTTGATGAAAAAAGATCAGTTACCCTTTTTTGGTCTTTGGAAGTATTGCTGCATCTTTTGTTCCAATATAGAAATTGAGTATTTTAAGTTGTTTTGGAATAACCATGATCTTCTTCTGAAACTTTCAGTATAAAGAGCCTTTCCCCTTTTTATTTTGTTCAAGAGAATTCTTATTGATGTTCCAGAAACCTTTTCTGTGTTAATAATATTTTGTTGTACATGTACAAATAAGAGTGTAATTATCAATACTTCTTATGGACATGGGATAATCTAAAAATGTGCAAGTTTTGAATGATAATTATATATTAAACATCCGATTATATATCTTTGAAACTTGTATACTTTGAATGCATCATTTTTAGCTCAACTTTGACGAAGTCAAATTTGAGCTATTGTCATGGCCCGTCGTCCGTCTGTCCGTACGTCACCAATTGGCTATGGCTTGGGCTAGAGGTCGTATTTATGAACCGATCTTTACGAAACTTCTTGTGTACCTTTGTTATGACCCTGGGACGGGAACGAGTGTTTTTAGGTGTGGTCCGAAATTCAAGATGGCTGCCAGCGGCCATTTTGTACCGATGATGCAAAAATCAGTTTTTTGTACAGAACTTCTGTATGAAAGTTCTGATTTGAATAAAGTTTTGTATAAATGTTTAGTACCATGGGATACATCACATATAATACGGGTTTTTTTCTCGTGCGTAAATTGTGCAAATTAGACTGACTTTGATTTATTTAGTGTTACTTTCAGAGCTGTAAGTGCCAAGCTGCTATGGCTCGGGCTAGAGGCTGTATTTATGAACCGATCTTTACGAAACTTCTTGGGTACCTTTGTTATGACTGTGGGACGAGAACGAGTGTTTTTGGGTGCGGTCCGAAATTCAAGATGGCTGCCAGCTGCCATTTTGTACCGACGATGCAGAAATCTGTTTTTTGTACAGAACTTCCATATGAAAGCTCTGATTTGAATAATTTTTTGTATGAATGTTTAGTACCGTGGGATACATCACATATAATACGGGTTTTTTTCTCGTGCGTAAATTATGCAAATTAGACTAACTTTGATGTTTTTTGGTGTTACTTTCAGCACTGTAAGTGCAAATGCCAATACGGCTTGGGCTAGAGGCCGTATTTATGAACCGATCTTTACGAAACTTCTTGGGTACCTTTGTTATCACCGTGGGACGAGAACGAGTGTTTTGGGGTCCGGTCCGAAATTCAAGATGGCCGATGGCAGCCATTTTGTACAAAATTTGGTGCAATCAGATTTTTGCACAGAACTTCCATATGAAAGCGCTGATTTGAATAATTTTTTGTGTGAATGTTTAGTACCATGGGATACATCACATATAATACGGGTTTTTTTCTCGTGCAGAAATTATGCAAATTAGATGAACTTTGATTTTTTCAGTGCTGCTTACACACAGTAAGTACACATGTCAATACGGCTCGGGCTAGAGTCTGTATTTATGAACCGATCTTCACGAAACGTCTTGGGTACCTTTGTTATCACTTTGGGATGAGAACGAGTGTTTCTGGGTGCGGTCCAAAATTCAAGATGGCTGCCAGTGGCCATTTTGTATCGAAATTAGGTCTAATCAGTTTTTTGTACACAACTTCTATATGGCTCAGGCTAGATGCCGTATTTATGAACAGATCTTTACGAAACTTCATGGGTACCTTTGTTATTACCGTGGGATGAGAACGAGTGTTTTTGGGTGTGGTCCGAATTTCAAGATGGCCACCAGCAGCCATTTTGTACCAAAATTAGTGCAATCAGTCTTTTGTACAGAACTTCTGTATGAAAGTTCTGATTTGAATAAATTTTTGTATGAATGTTTAGTAACATGGAATACATCACATATAGTACGGGTTTTTTTCTCGTGCAGAAATTATGCAAATTAGATGAACTTTGATTTATTCAGTGCTACTTATACTCTGTAAGTGCACATGTCAATACGGCTCGGGCTAGAGGCTGTATTTATGAACCGATCTTCACAAAACTTCTTGGGTACCTTTGTTATCACCTTGGGACGAGAACGAGTGTTTCTGGGCGTGGTCCAAAATTCAAGATGGCTGCCAGTGGCCATTTTGTACCAAAATCAGGTCCAATCAGTTTTTTGTCACAACTTCTACACAGCTCGTATTTATGAACTGATCTTCACGAAACTTCTTGGGTACCTTTGTTTTCACCTTGGGACAGGAATGAGTGTGTTTTGGGGTGCCTTTGTTATCACTGTGCTATGAGAACAAATATTTTGGGGTTCAGTCAGACCCACTCTGGGACTCAAAGATTTTTTTTCTAGTTTAGCATCTGACTGTCACCCACCTTTACAATACTTTACCTAAAATACATTTGTTACAGGCAACGCTCAGTATTTATGTACAGACTGTTACAATACTTTATATGTACCTTTGTTATCAGGTCATTACCGAGATGTTTGTCATTGCTGTGTCACATACTATACATGTACATGTCTTTGTCTTGACAAGTTGAGCTACAGTGTCATTGACACTTTCATTTAAAGAAACTTGAGAAAAATTTATGCTCAAAAAGTTATATTTAATGAAGTAAATGAATGATGCCTTTCAGCTGGACTGTCAGACAATTTCATTTAAAAAACAAGATTCCTGCTTTTACCATCAAACCAGTTTGGAAAGAACTAAAGTGAGACGTTTGCACCTTTGCTGTTTTTGCACAAATATTCAGTATTTTATTATGAACAACAATGAAATTATGTTTTTCTGTGATTATTACTGTGATTTTAAATTTCATTACAATTGGTTTCTTCCTCCATCAGTAAATAATATTCTCTATTTAAATGTTGTTTTGTGCCGTCATTTTATCCTAGGGTAATGCATTGTAACTGTAAAAACGATATCAAGATCAGTTTATTTAACCATGTATATCTTCTACTGACTCAAGTTGTATTAGGTTTTGTTTTTATTTTATTAATATTCAAGTTGTTCAGTTATTCAAAACAAAGTCACTCAGGTAATATCCACAAATTTTCAGCCTTTATCCAGCAGAATTATAAAAAAAAAAAAAACTGTTATGGAAATAAAGAAGTGGGGATTTAACTAAAGTGGAATCCTTTATGGATGTAGGTTTTTGTAAATTTTTGCTACACAGTTTCTGTATACATCCTGCAGCTTTGCAGTTGTTTCTAGGAACTCTTGACTGCCCAGTATTTTCAGATCTGCTGAGATCTGCCCAGAAACAACTGTCACGATGTAACTTTAAACTGAAGACTGAATTATAAGGCACCAGTTTTGTTGCAGAAAAGAATGTGCTCAGTTAGGTCTTGAATATAGATGCTGGTGAATTTTTAGTGAAAACAATACTATTGATTGAGCTAATGCAGTTTTTATGTCAATTCCAATGATATATCACTTGCTATGTACTTTTAAAATAGAAAATAGTAAAAAAATATAAACAAATTACCTGTCTTATTTGCAGGTTAGAAAAATATATTTGACCCTTTGGACTCTGATGGTTTTTTCTTGGCCAGTTCAGAACCATCAACTGGTAGAGTCTGTACTCGTTTCCTTCCTGGGGGAAGACTAATCAATATTTTCAATGTGCAGCCTTGTTGGTCTAACACACAAATTCACAAAGCAACTACCTACTTCATATATTAAACATCCGACACCGGTCATATCACGACACCGGGCTGGAAAAGCGGCCTTTCGATTTTAAAGAGTTAAAAAAAAATTTATACATAGTGACCAAAATCTATGGAGACACTGAACAGTCTGAAACCAAGGCAAAACCTGAAGTCTGGCATCTCTACAAAGAGTTATATGAGTAAGCAGCAAGATTGAAAATATTGAACTTGTCTGGTTTGTTGAAGCTTTCTTCTTTTCACCAAAGGCCAAAGTTAATACCTATCTCAAAATGTCCTTGAAAATCTTTCTCAAGTTCAACCCCAAAAGTACCTGAAGTTATTTACTGAAATTGTGGGGGTACCCTACACTTTTCTGTAACACCCTTGACATCAGTTACAGAAATTTGAAGGGTACCATACACTATTTCAATAATAGTAATAATTATGTCTCATGATATTCTCAACATAGTTATTTAAGATTCCCCAACAACTGCTTTCACCATGTCCATCCGCTCGGCATCCATCCGTTAACTTTGGGTTTCTGTCAAATAACTAAACTGCTTATTTCATCAAATCATAATTTTAGGGCTAACTTGTGTTTGACAAGACAATGGTTCTTTTCAATTTTGGGACAGCTAGCCAATTCAATATGGCTGCTATGGCAGCCATATTGAATTTGGTGTCCATCCAATAATTATTGAATGCTGATTCGAATTATTTTTATTTTTTATGCTCTCCAAAAAAATTTGGGGTAGGGGGAACATATAGTGTTTGTCACTTTCGTTTGTCCATCTGTCCATCCATCCGTCACAGAAGATTTTTGTGTCCGCTTCACAACTCCGAGATGCTTAGTTGGATTTTGTTGAAACTTGGCTCCATGTTGCTTATGGGGAGACGATATGTCGCACACAAAACATTTTTTTGTTCGATGGAGGTCAAGGTCACAGTTTGGGGGGTATCTTGTTAATTATGCATTGTTGGTGTCTAGATGAAGCTTCCTTTCGATTTTGGACCAGTCAGCTGATCCCAGATGGCCACCAGTGGCCAATTCATTATGGCTTTCATGGTGGCCATCTTGAATTTGGTTTCCATCCAATAACTAATGAATACTGACTCGAATCAATTTCAGTTTTTGGTTATGCATTATTGGTGTCTAGAGGAAGCTTCCTTTTCATTTTGGATAAGCTAGCTAATTCAATTCTTATCAGCGTACCTCACTGTTGTTTACAACAGGCTTGCACTACAGTGGAAGTCCCTAACTCGGAAGTATATTCTCTAAGCCAAAACTGGGTCGAGTGCAGCGCACACCCAGTAGGGGAGACTCTTGTCAGTACTAATCCATGGCTTTCCGGTACCCGTGCGTAGACGTATAACCAACGTGTCATTCATTTTTCTTCCGTGAGATGCGTTTCTTTTTGCTTATCAACAGTGATACCTTTTGACTCGATGTTGACGATGTTCCTGTTCTGAATTGTGGACGCATAGCTGTTGCTTCACCATCCAGACTTACAGGGCTGTGTTTTTGTATCTTGTCGTAATTATTCATTATTTATTATTTTTCGTGATATATCTCCATACCGATTTCGTGCACATTTTCATACCATGCTGTTTCGGTCTCTTGTTAATTAATGCTAACCCTTTGGGTTCTTCTGCTTCTTTTTTTCTGAGTTCGGTGTCAGCTGGGGTTTGTTGTGGCAGCTTTTCTTCCCTCTGTTGAGGGTCGAATTTCTGCCCATTTTTCCCCTTTTAGCATGTTAAAGATTCCCATGATTCATGTTCCACTTGATATGGGTGTTCCGTTGAAAGACCCTGTGGTCAGTGTGGTTCTTGGTCTTCCATCTATCGTGTAGTTCAGGCACATGGCCGTTCCCCCCACACCCTCAGGAAGGAGAATGCAGTCATTTGGGCACTCCCTCGGTGGGGTTTTGCAGTCATTTCTGGCAATGGATAGCTGCTCACTTTCTGGCAAAGAGATGCCTTGTTCCGGGACTGCTGTCCCCCTCCAGTCAACATCTGAGACTGCCACTAGGGTTGTAACTGCTCCTTTGGAGCCGAGCTTGGTTGCTCTCTCTGCTTTTCTGCCTTTGTCAACAGCTACTGATGTATCGACTCCTGCTGCTGCTCCGTCAGTGACATCATCAGTCTCCATTTCGGCCGGCCTCAGCTTATCCCTGCAGGGATTTCTGCTTCATTGGATGTGGGTTCTTGGCCTCAATTGACCTCCCCTGACTTCAACTTGGTGAAGTCAGAAGGAGTTGCCAGCCGGGTTCCTCTGCTGTGGTCTCCCAGCTGTCTGACCAGTTTCAGATGTCCATGGTGTTGTCACGATGGACTCTGTTGTGCTTTCGTCCACGCGCTCTGGCCCTTCGGCCAGTTTTGCAGGACCGGCGCATTTTGTGCAGCCTGGAACTTCTGCACCTCAGAGGTCTGCGACAACTCTCCGGAGTTCCCGCACTCCAGATCCTCAGGGTATTCATACTCCTATCAGCATCTGCCTTCGGATGTTTCATCATTATGCGTCGGGTGTTCTTGAGGATTGTGACCCTTCGCTCGGTTAAGAGGGTCAGATGTGAAGCCACGCCAGAACGGCAGATTTGGGCCTTGAGCTTATGGAGGCCTTCTCCAAGCTCTTAGCTCAGGGTTCTTTCCAAGAGCCTTCCCGTTGCCTCCAGTGAGGCTACTAATGGTTTCTAAGCGGCTTCAGTGATGCCACCTTCCGGGATTGGAAGCAGGCCACTTTCTGATCCCCCTGGTATTTCTACACCATGGGAGGCTTCGGCTGGTATGCCTGAGATGGGCTATGTGTCTTCCAACTCTGAAGATGGGTTACACACACCAGACGTCAAGAGCCATCAGTCTTTTGACTTTGGGGTGGCTCATGACTTTGTGTTTGTGTTTCAGCCAGGCCGCGATCAACGGTCGCGCACCTACAGCCTGTGGAGCAACCTGAACCTGCTTCTGGGCACCTTCGACTATACCAGTCGGTACAGGTGGTCGAAGCTTTTGCATTGGACTGTAAGTTGAGTTCCAGGGCTATGAAGACTTTGTTCTTCACTAGGGCGGATACCTTTTTACCCCCTGCGCGTTATCATTCCTACAATTCTGCCAATCTGTCAGTCTGCCAGATGTTGACGGTCTTGGATCAGGACTCCTCCTCCCTCGGGCTTTCCATGCCCAAGACGGCTGTTATTCCTAGGGCGACTTTGGAGTCCCTGTTGGGCTTATCCAGAGAGATGCTGGGCATGCTTTCTCTCTTGGATCATGTCAACTCGGCCTTGGCTGCTCATCTGCTTCCAGATAAGTTTTAATGACATACAGGTTCCCTTGAGTGTGATTTCTAAGGCGCTCATGCATTTTACTCACACACATGCCTGTAACATGGCTAATCTGGAATTAGTTCGCCGGGACTCGGTGTTGGACATCAGCCTTCCCTTCCTGAATTGCAGCGTGCTGCTCTTCGATCCACTTCTTTGATGGGTCCGCATCTATTCCATGATTCCGTGCAGTGGTCTGGGATGACGTCCTGCATCATTCCAAAGATCAGCTGCTGAAATGAAGGTCCTCACCTCCATTCATCCCAGGTTGGAGGAAGGAGAGTTTGCAGACCGTTGGGCCGCGATCACATCCGATCCTTGGGTGTTAGATGTTGCAGTCCTGTCTGCGGATATCCTTTCAGAGGCTCCCAACTTTTCATGGGTGCCACTTCCAGCCCCAGTTTCTTCAGACGGTTCACGTTGGGAGCTTTTGATTATGGAGATAGACAATCTCCTGTCAAAGAAGCGATCGAAGTCATCAAGAACATTCATTCAGTGGGATTTTATTCCCGCCTGTTCTTGGTGTTGAAAAAGGACAGCCTACTCAGCCGGTTATTGATCTGAGTATCCTGAACCAGTCTGTCATTGCTCCCACATTCAGCATGGAAACTTTCAGGTCGGTTCACTGCTCCATTCACCTGGGAGACTTCGCTTTCCAGCATCAACCTGTGAGACGCTGACTTTCATGTTCCAATTCATTGGACATCGCAAAAGTTTCTCAGTTCACTTTTCTGGAACGAGTTTACCAGTTCAAGGCCATGACGTTCGGCCTCAACCTGGGCTCCTTCGGCCTTCGCCTGACTGCATTCCACCACACAAAGTCCAGTGTGACTACTTCAGCTTACCTGGATAACATCCTCCAGAGGCACTCCAATGCTGCTCTTCTGGAGTCAGATGTCGACACACTGTTGAACCTGCTTTCATTGCTAGGGTTCAGAGTCAATGAGGAGAAGTCGGACCTAGTCCTTCTCAGTCGTTGTGTCATCTGGGGATGGACTTCCGTACTCAGCTGAATATGGTGGCAGTTACCCGGACGAGGGCAGTGATTCTCTCGGCTTTCGCCCTGACTCTGACCTAGTCCATCTCCCGCGACAGTTCTGAGTATTCTCCGGTTGCTCGGTCTCTGCGGTTCGGTAACAGATCTCATTTCTTTAGGTCAGCTGCATGTCAGACCTCTCACACTCTTTTTCTACTCAGTTGTTGGAGGACAAATGTTGATCCTCCAGGTCTTTCCCTTCACGGTGTTTGGGACCAGAATCAGGCAGTTCTTCACATCAACCAGAAGGAGCTTCTTGCTCTTCTTCTGAGTTTCCGGGCAGTGATTTCCCCACCTTTCAAATCGTCAGGTCCTTCTGTGGAACAACAAATAGACATTGGTAGTTTACATTCAGAACCAGGGTGGCATGAACTCAGTTCCCATGTATGAATTGGCTCAGGATCTTCTCCTGCTTACTCGGGACGTCAACTCCGGTGTGGTGGTTCATCACATTCCCAGTCGTCTGAACGTCCTAGCCGACTCCCTGTCCCTATGGGGCAGGGTCAATTTCCACCGAATGGATGCTTCACAGAGCAGTGTTCCAGTTGCTTTGGGGTCATCCCCACCTCGATCTGTTGGCGGCCCGTTGGAATCATCATGTGGACACTTTCGTGTCCCCATGTCCAGATCATGTGGCTTTCACCGTGGATGCTCTGTCACTCAATTGGAACGCCTTCCTCTCAGTTACGATTCTGCCTCAGGTTCTAGCCAAGATACGAACCTGCAGTTGTCGAATCATTCTGATCGCTCCCCTGTCGCCTTAGTGGGTGTGGATAAATCAGCAGCTCCGCCCTTTGTTGGCGGTGGGTTCCGGTCCATTTCCCTTTCTCCCTTTACGTTGTGACCTTCTCTGTCAAGGTCATCTAAGAAAGTTTCATGTCAACCTGACATCACGCATCTATTGTCTGGTCCTATTTCCTCAGTAGAGGTTTTTTCGAGACGAGCAGTGAAGCGCATTTCATCTTCAAGGCAGCACTCCACCGGTTTTAGCCTATGCGGCTGAGTGGAAGTCTTCTGTCGATGTGCTGATCACTCTGTTGCTTCTGCCAACCCTTCGATTATACAGATTGTGGAGTTTCTAATATCTCTGTTTGATTCTCGGAGTCTCCAACCTGTTACCATCAAGGGATACAGGTCTATGCTATTGGAGACCTTTTCGTATGTGGGAAAGCATCGTATCGGCACTAATCAGTACTTCTCCAAGCATCTTCGGCCCTTTCCTTTGAAAAGTCCTAGGTTTTTGCAGCTGACCCAAGATGGAATCTTCTTGGGTGCTGCTTTGCTTTGGGGGGGGGGGGGGGGGGGGGGGGGGTCAAACCATTATCCCAGGTTTTTAGGCATTTTTTCACATACAAGATGGCTTTTGCCTCAGCCACGAGAGTTAGTTAGTTTCACGCCCTCTCCGTTGATCCAGCCTTTTTCAGGAGCTCCGCCCACAGTGTTACTTTTACCACTGATTGCTCCTTTCTGGTCAAGAATCAGATACCAGAAACTACTCTGCCTCCTATCTGTATTTGGGGCTCTTCCTTCTGTGATGGTAATCACCTTTTGCTCTGTACGGTTCGTGCAACTCGCATTTACCTCAACCGGACACAGTTCATTAGGAAAGGCAGGAAGTGAACCTTTCTGTCTCTTATCCCTGTCGACAGAAGATCTCTTCTCAATCCATTTCTACTTGGATTTGTTTTGCTACTTGAGCATCATATGCTCGTTTGGCGAGTGACTATTGTATTACCAACTGTATTGTCTACCTCCTGGGCTTACGTTAACTCAGTCACTTTGTCGGACATTATGCAGGCAGCCCTACTGGAGAAATGCATCTACTTTCTTCACCTTCTACCTGCGTCAGTTGCAGAGCAGCCTGGGGACCTTTTTTCTTTAGGACCTCTTTCTTATGCTCAGGCTGTTATCAACCCTAGCCATTAAGCTATTCTTTCAAGATCAGTGCCACCCGTGTGCTTGGTTACTGTCCTTCCTGTCTTTGTGTCACACATGGCCATGCGCCTCATCTCTCGTTTATTTCGGTGTTTGTGATGCAATGGTTTATAGGCCTTGGGTACTCTTCTCTGTCCACGGTTCCATAGCAGTCTGGTTATGTAGGGGTTGGGGGTTATGTGATTCCCTTCTCCAAATGTCTATTCGGCCTGTTGTAAACAATTGTAGGTTAAGAAATATAAATTTTATACTAAATTTCCTTTCATATTATACCTGCCACAGGCCGTCCCATCTTCTTATTACTATAAAATTTAAATTTCCGTCCAATAACTAATGAATGCTGACTCAAATTAATAAAAAAAAATTTGAAGCATTATTGGTGTCGAGGAGTCGGTGGGCATATACATACTGACATAGGAGGGTGGGGTACTTCCCCGGAATTTCTGATCTGTATGGGGCATCAACTAATGAACTTACAGATTCAATAGCATGCTTGGTGAAAACAGACTTTCTTCCAGGCCTCAAACTGATGCCAAATAGCACCATTTGGGGTATAGTTTTCAAAAATGTATCCCTGGGAGGTCATCCATCCTTGGAGAAACTTGTAAAGTATCCCTTCCCATCCATGTGAGAGGGACACCACCTCCATACCATTTCCTCAACTCGAGATGGACTTTTATCTTTACGATATGCCTGCAACATACAAAAGATCTCTGTGCCCCCCCCCCCCTGCCCCCCCCCCACCCCCCACCCCCCCCCCCCGATATTATCTGGCTATGCACCTTCTTAATGTATGTACAGAATAAAAGTTGAGAATAGATTACTTCTTATATTGTATAATTCGAATATTTTGGAGATAAAATGTGATAAAGTATTATAAGAATGTGCTCACTTGAGGTTTATAATTAAGTTTTAATTTTTTGTAGTTTTACTGTATGCATGTGAAGTTTGAGTATATTATTAAATATTCATATAGATGGCATTCGGTTAATATAAGAAAGTATTGATTATCTGAAAACTTAGTAGTATTTGCAGTTCTAGGAGGGGAAAGACTCCCCCTCCACCCCCCCCTTCCAGATTTTCAGAAAACCTGGGTCAGTTTGATTGAGATTTGGAACTCTGTACAGGTCGGCAATAGGTACTTGATTTGTGAAACAAAATAATAAGCCAGGATCTCTGTGGAAACTCTCACAGGCTGAAAACAGCGTTGAAACATTAAAGTGAAGAAAAGGACCAAAAAAAGCTGACTGTGTCTCTAATTCTGTTTGTCAGATTATATTCCGTCCTCGCCATATGGCTTTTCCCTCCCACGACACAAATTCTTGATGTAGGATTTAAAATGGAGCCTCTTGATGTTATTTTTACCACTCACCGAGATATTAACCCTTTCACACTTTGGTGAAAATTATGAAATTGTAAGCAGCAAATTTTTCCCATAATGCAGCAGGGTCTTTTAACCAAGGGACTTTAACCAGTTCAGTTTTGTTTGACAGATCTTGATGCCTGTCAATGAAGATTAAATGGTAAAATTCCTAATTGCATGATGAAGTATTACTTTTCATTTTTACCTCACCTAAATGAAAGTCAGGGTGAGCTGTTGCCACCACTTGGAGTCTGTCATATGTTGTCCCTCATCTGTAAATAGATATATCTAAGCCCAATCAGCTGAAGGCAGTGCCTGCAAAACCCAAAATTCTTTAAAACTTTCATCATAAACCACTTGTCACAATGCTTTGAAATATGATATACAGCTTCCTTATATGCCCAAGTTTCTCAGGTAATATTTGGGCTTGTTGGGATGGACAATATTTCTGGACCTGCCTCAAAATTATATTTTCCAAAATAATGGGCCAGTAGTATTAGAGGATAAAAAATATTTTTCCCGCCCCAATGGGAACCTCCGGAGCTAAAAAGAGAAAAAATTAAAATGCCCATATTTTCCAAACTGCACAGAACATAGAATTGTACATGTATGGTGTACAGAATGCTTTAGAGCAGTAGAATCTAATGGGCCTAAAAAAATTCTCAATCTGTTGCATCATGGGGTGCATATGGGGGTGGGGGGGGGGGGGGGAATGGAAAAATGCTTAGTAAGCACTTTTCAAAAATGAAAAAAATATGTTTTCTCCAGAAGTTCTAATCAGAATTTTTTGATATTTAGTATACAACATTTTTAGAGAGCTTTGATTCAGGTTTAACTGATAGAGTGCTGGAAGCCCTATTTTGGGCTTTACTAAAAGTGACAGGCAATAACTGTCTGTAGCTACATTCTGCCTGAGGAAGCCTTTATTGTCCCTGATATGAATCAGATTTTTTATACAATACCTTGATCTCTGACATTTAATTGGATAGTGCCTATAAGGCACTATCCAATTAAATGTAATAGAGCAGTATATGATGAACTTTGATTTGTTGTCAGAAAAAACTCAGCACTTTACCAGTTGAGCAAGTTAAGTCCCTAGGTTCTTATTTGGGTTCCCTTTGGGAGCCCAGGTTTCAGCTTTGTGCAATGTGATGAAAATTCTTTATAAATCCTCTTCAGATCCACCAGTCAGACTCCTTTAGTATTCGATATACAGCATCCTTATGGGGGTCAAATTCAAGTTTGTTTCAATTAATACCCAGGGTTCATATTTGTGATCCTTACGGGAATCCAAATTTTAACAGAGTGCAATATGAGGAAAATTCTTCAAAAATCCACCAGTTAGAATCTTCTCATATTTGGAAAACAGTATCTTTATGGGTGTCAGATTTAATTTTGTTCAAATCAGGTCTATGGGTTTGTATTTGGCTTCCTTACGGGAGCCCAATTTTAACTTTGTGAAGCATGTGGAATATTCTTTAAAAATATTCTTCAGATCCACCAATTAGCTTGATGTTGTCATATTTGTCATCAGATCAGGACTCGCATTCAAATTTTGTGCAAATCAAGTCTGTGGGTTCATATTTTGGTTTCTTATGGGAACCAGAATTTTAACTTAGTACAATATGAGAAAAAGTATTTGAAAATTTTCTTCAGATCCACCAACTTTTCTTATTTTGTATTTAGCACTCTCCGGAGGGCCAGATTCAAATTTCTTCAGACCAAGTCCCTGGGTTAATATTTGAGTTCCTGTTGGAGCCCAAATTTGAACTTCGTTCAGCATAAGAACATTCTTTAAGATCTACCATTTAGAATCTTTTGATATTTGATATGTAGTATCTTTATGGAGGTCAGATTCAAGTTTGTTGAAATTAAGTTCCTGGAATTTTATTTGGGCTTCGTGTGGGAACCCGAATTTTAATTTGGTTCAGTGTGATGAAAATTTTTCAAAAATCTTGTTCTTCAGATCTACCAGTCAGAAGAATTTTTTGCTGTTTGGTAAGAAAACAAATTTTGTTTCAGTTAACCCTTTACCTAGAATGAAAAGCAGATGACACTTGCAAACAAAATTCTTGAATAACTAATTTTTTGTCTCAAAAACATGGGTGATGACCTCTCAGTGGAACAAGCTCATTCCAAAGAGGGGTCATAACCTATGTTTTTGAGACAAAAAATGAAAATATAATGAAAATTAATTGGCGATTTTTGTGAATAGCGCTGGTCGGTTTTGGCTGTTACGTTGGGTAAAGGGTTAATAATAATTGAATCTGTGAGTGTGTAAGAACACTCAACCAGAAGGCCCAAATTTGTCCCCCAAAAAATCCTGCCTCAGTCATGTCCTTGTTGACTGCCATTTTTCTCCATTTCTTTACACAACTGATGGCATCCAGGAACACTGAAAATATATCACTGAATTCCAACCCCAAATTTTAACCAACCCAGCTGATCTTTTCAGAGGGAAGCCCATTTGTCATTTTTCAACATAATCTCAAGCCTAATGTTAAATGTGTGCTGGGAATTGGGAGTGGGTGTTGAAAAATAGGAATAATTTTTCAGAGCCCTTGTGGTGTGATTCATTGTAGTATGCAGACATGTGCAAGGTGACTCTCCCTTTTTCTCACCATCTTTCTGATCCCTCAATACTAATACCCTTATTCCTTTTAGCCAACTTGATGCAGGTGAGCATTTGGGCTCGCTTGAGCCTCTGGTTTCTTTCTCTCTAAACAGCAGCTATTGGCCTTTTATTGGAATAAATTCATCAAGCTTATTCTGATGAGTGATCATAAGCTGTGGTTTTATTTGAAAAAAATTGTATTTTTACGTTTTTGGTCAAAAGTATTTGGTGTGTTATCAGCAACTTCTTACGGGTGAAGGCTAGAAGAGGCAGAACACGAAGATGCACGGGTGTATATTTATTTTGGGAATGATATGCTTGCAGATGTATGATTATGTTCTGAATGAAAAATAGGATTTTTGTATGGGAAAGTAATTTTGCATGTGATACACAATTTCTTTATAACATTGATGTACAAATATGTAATGAATGAAACAATAAAATGAAATTCAAGTATTAGGTCAAATAAAAAAAGGTGTTTGGCAATGGGTGAAGGCTAGAAGAAGCAGAACACGAAGATGCACGGATGTATATTTATTTTGTGAATGATATGCTTGCAGATGTATGATTATGTTCCGAATGAAAAATATGATTTTTGTATGGGAAAGTAATTGTGCATGTGATACACAATTTCTTTATAACATTGATGTACAAATGTGTATTGAATGAAACAATAAAATGAAATTCAAGTATTAGGTTGAATAAAAAAGGTGTTTGGTTCTCAGGGATTGCCGCATCGAAAAATAATGCCTGCTTTTTTAGGGTAGTCAATAAAAAACTTTCCTCCATTCTCCGCACCCATAAATGTTATTCCAGTGAAATGTAGTCAGTGAACAGATAGTTATCCTGGTTACGGGTCAGAATAATGGGACAACCTTTTTATAACACCGACGAGCATCACCATTGTGGTTGTACTCGTTTTCAGTTCCGGACAATACATGATGGACACTCTAAACTGTGCTCCGAAAATTCACAAGGGATAACTCGGCTGGGATGTTTCGTCCCCAAACCAGTTACTATCTGTATCTGTATAAAAGCGCAGTATGATCCAATTCTTGCATGTTGGTAGCAGGATAGAGAGACTTTGATTTTTTTCTAGCGCTGCCTTGAAGGAATCAATAGTCTGTTATCACTGAATCCCCAACTTGTTCTAATCACATGTTCTCACGAATAGAGAGGTGGTATGGTCGGTCCAACTGGGTACAAAACATCCAGGCACAAAACGTCCTGGGCACAAATGTCTAAAAAGTTTCCCTCTACCACTCTCACCTTCCTGTTATTAGTAGAAAGGGTGACATCCATTTGTGTAGGGGGCCTCTGACTCGACTCCCAGTTCATCACCTGACGACTCGCACGGTACTTTTTGTCCCAAAATTAAAGCAAGAACATTTCACCCCAAATATCAGGATGATTCATCCCAATGTAAATTCTGTATGTGGCATAGTTTTTAAATCAGCCCTCTGTTGTTTAGCATGGGACACAATGCCCTGTTCGAATCATCCCACTTGAAAATCGACTTGGCATGAGCTGGTTTTGGAAGGTGTTATTTATCGTGCATTGTCTGGAACCGAAATTGAGTACACCCACCATGGCGACTCTCATCAATATAATGTTGTTCACAACAAAAAATTGTAAATCCATGTGTGTGGTTTCTTGGACTGTTTTTGCTATCCCGAGCGGCTTTACCATAGAAATGTTAATAAATAAAGTAAAAGCTGATACCAGTCCATTATACCATGTGAATTTCGCGATTTTTTGTAGTTTCATATAACCTTTCGTACTGTTTGCCTGACCATTTGTGGAGTTACATGTACTTACACCGGGTTAAAAATTAAAAAAAACTGCCTCCCTCGTGGTGAAAATTGAAGAAAGAAAATAAAAATAAAAAACTGCCTCCCTCCTCTAGTTTTGAAAAAAAAATCCTGAGAACCAAACACCTTTTTTATTTGGCTTTAACAAGCATTGATTGAATGTACAGTGCTGTGAGATATTGATTATTGTAATGTACATTTTGCAAAATAACAGTTGTAAATTAATGTCATATAAATTAGTTACCAATGATATAACAGACTTCCCACAGCTTCTTGAAAGTTTTAGAATTTAGAAATGCGTTGCCAACAGTGGTGATGTGCTGGGAGGGGGTTCTCCTGTCTGGTAGGTTTAGCCTCCCATCAAGTAAACCATTTCTTTTATTGCAGGTATGTTGAAGAATACTCTAGCCCCCTTATGGGAAATCCTGGTGCTACCCCTGCTTGATAAAGGTCTGGCAGGTTCTTGAATATTGGAAGCTTCTTTGAAAAAGATTCCTTGAAAATGATTATACAGTTTAATCATGTTAATTGAATAATTAGCAATTAACAGGGATTGTGTCACTTTCCTGTATTCTAGAAATAAACTTAGCATTTATTCTATTATATTTTGTGTGGTTGAGCTCTGTCAAACAAGATATAATAGATTAAATGCCCGTATTATATGTACTGGGGCCAAATAGGTCTATAAACAAAGGAAAACTGGGGAGAGTCAGGATAATTTCTCGACAGGTTACTGGAGGAAAGGTAAATGGTTTTGTGTTGGAAAATTATATTCATTTAACAGAGTTATTCAGTTAAGAAGAGATATCCAATTAAAGGGCTCCACTGTATCGGACAATTAGAGGAGATTGATTTTGTCAATATTCAGCTTTCTTCACAGTGAGCTTCATGTTGCTGGAATGACTCTTTTCTGCTCAGAAGAGTTTCTGCCCATATTCAAAGGAGAATCAGTCATCAGATAAGGGATATGATGGTGATATGATATTAAAATTGGTTCATTCAAGTACAATCTCCCAAAGCTTAAATTTACATGTAACAATATACATATCTTTTTGCCACGGAGCATCCTTGAATTTCTTATTGTAAGCTTGAAAATACACCATGTTAGTACTGGATACTCCTTGAATTGATTACTCTGAAATAAGCGCTGCAAGACCTGTCTTCTTTAAACATAGCTTATTTTCGGTACTGATATCATCACATCTGTTAACAGGAAAAAGCTCTGTTAAATTGTTACTTGGTGGGGCTAACATTCAAAATTGATTCGAGCTCTACTCCGATACAAGATTTTATACATGAACATAATGGTGATAATATGTATACATTATTAAACATTTTCCTGTTTTCAGGTTGCTTTTGTCGTCCAACTCCGATAAAGTCCCATATAAACTATAACTCTGTGACCATAACTCCATCAGGACTACAAATGCCTTTTTCTCCAATATCAGTGGGACGAGTCTTACCAAATTTCGCATACATATTCCTTATGATGAATGACTGCAGGTGAGTTCATTTCAAGTTGCCCTGCCCATTTGAAGATCAACACGGGGAAAAATTCTAAATATGGTCATCAAATTTCTTGACATGCCCTACAGCTTGTGACTCTTCTGATCAGCTTGAAATTCCACATGTATGAATGACTTGTCATCTAGATTTGAGGTATTGAGTTTCATGGTTGGAGGCAGGAAGAGTTGGCTGTTGGCAGCAATCTAAGATTTTGATGTTGATCATTTTGCATGCCCTTTATCCATCAACCAATGGTTTTGAAATTTCATACGCATGTTCAGAATGGCAACTACATGTGAGGATTTATGGAGTTTTGCTACATTTCGATGTGGAATGATAGTTGTGGTGGGAACCCGTAACAATTCCTTTGGCACACCCTACAGTCTTGTATCCCCCTCATCTGTTCAGCATTAAATGTTATATGTTAACATGGCATGACATCTAAATGTGAGTTTCATCATTGAAGCTCTTCAAATATGGCTGCAGGAGGCAATCACTGACTTTGTTGTTAAATTCTTTGGCACAACCTTCACCACTCAACCAGTGATTTGTAAATTTCATATGTTCTGAAGGTCTTGAAGATGTGAGCTATTGAGTTCCAAAACATTTTGATGGAAATGACCTCACGGACATCTTAAATTTTGAATATTGTTCAGAAGTATATCCTTCAGACTCTCTGATCAATGCAAAATGCATATGCTGGTGTGTGTGACATCTGTATGTAATTATCCAAGTTTGGCAACAAAGCTAAAACAAGAGGCCCCAGGGGGCCTGAGGGCGCTCACCTGATATGGTAGCCTAAATATCAACCCAGGGAATTGATTTCAACACAGTTGCATCTGCCCCTCCTAAGAAAAGTTTAGACCAAATATCTAAAGATTCTGACCAGTGGATCTTAAAAAAAGATTTTTAAAGAATATCCCTCATATTGGGCTAAGTAATAATTCGGGCTTCCACAGGGAGCCCAAAATATGAACCCAGGGACTTGAGTTGAACAAACTTGAATCTCACCTCCAGTGGGGTGCTGTATACCAAATATCAAAAGATTCTGACTGATGGATGTGAAGAAGAAAATTTTTTAAGAATATTCCTCATATTGAACTAAGTTATCATTCAGGTTCCCACAATGAGCCCAAATATGAACCCAGGGACTTGGCTTGAACAAACTTGAATCTTACCCCCCCCCCCCCCCCCCCCCCCCCCCCCCCAAAGGATGCTGAATAACAAATATCAAAAGCATTCTGACTGCTGGATCTGAAGAAGATTTTTAAAGAAACTTCCTCATTTTGAACTAAGTTATCATTTGGGCTCCCACAGTGAGCCCAAATATGAACCCAGCCACTTGGCTTGAACAAACTTGAATGTCACTCCCTTAAGTATGCTGCACACCAAATATCAAAACATTCAAGTTGAAAACGTGAAGTTAACGGATGGACAGACAGACGGACGGCAAGTGATCAGTGAAGCTCACCTCAAGCTTTGCTCATGTGAGCTAAAAAAAAACCACATGACCACCTCTAGCCATGGTGAATTTTATTGTCAAATCCTTCGGTACACCCTATAACATGATGCCCTCAACCCATGAAATTAAAATTACATATGCTTGTTTGTTTCAGCTTCTACATGGAAGTATCTGCATGTTTTGGGTTTTTAGCTCATCGAAGGGAGCTTAACTTACCCCTTGCCATCCGTCGTCCGTCCATCGTCATGAACTTTTTTCAAACGACTTCTCCTCTGAAACCGCTAGGTTGATTTGCTCGAAACAGGTATGGATGTTCATTACCATAGGTCAATTCAAGTTTGTTCAAATGAAAACCCATTTGGAGCTCCATAGGGGGCATAACTCCGATAGCACCCTATGTAAATTAGAGAAATTATTACTAAAAAATCTTCTTCTCCAGCACAAGTGGGCAGAATCATTTGATATTTGGTATACAGCATTATGGGGTGGATCTGATTCAAGTTTGTTCAAATCGGCCCCCTGGATTCATATTTGGGCTCACTATAGAAGCCCGAATTCGAACTTAGTGCATTTCAGGCAAATTTCTTAAATAATCTTCTCCAGATCCAGCAGGCAGAATCTTTTAATATTTGGTATGCAACATTGTGGGGTGGATCTGATTCAAGTTTGTTCAAATGGGCCCCCTGGGTTCATATTATGGCTCAGTATAGGAGCCCGAATTTTGAACTTAGTGCATTTCAGGCAAATTTCTTAAAAAATCTTCTCCAGATCCAGCAAACAGAATATTTTGATATTCGGTATGCAACATTGTGGAGTGGATCTGATTCAAGTTTGTTCAAATTGACCCCCCCCCCCCCTGGGTTCATACTTGGGCTCACTATTGGAGCCTGAGTTTGAACTTAGTGCATTTCAGGCAAATTGCTTTAAAAATTTTCCTCTCCAGACCAGCAGGTAGAATATTTTTTATATGTTGTATGCAGCATTGTGGGGTAGATCTGATTCAAGTTTGTTCAAATCAGCCCCCTGTGTTCATATTTGAGCTCACTATATTAGCCTGAATTTGAACTTAGTGCATTTCAAGGAAATTTCTTTTAAAATCTTCTCCAGATCCAGCAGGTAGAATCTTTTGATATTTGGTATGTGGCATTGTGGGGTGTATCTGATTCAAGTTTGTTCAAATAGGCCTGCTGGGTTTATATTTGGGCACACCATAGAAGCCCAAATATGAACTTTGTGCATTTCAAGGAAATTTCGTTAAAAATCTTCTCCACATCTGGTGAGCAGAATCGTTTGATATTTGGTATGCCGCATTGTGGGGTGGATCTGATTCATGTTTGTTCAGATCGAACCCCGTGACTTATATTTAGGCTCACTATAGGAGGCCGAGTTTAGACTCCTTGCATTTCAAGGAAATTTCTATAAAAATCTCCTTCTCCAGACCCATCATGTAGAATCTTTTGATATTTGGAGTGCAGCATTGTGGTGGAAGATCTGATTTAAGTTTGTTCAAATTGACCCCCTGGGTTCATATTTGGTCTAATTGTAGGAGCCTGAATTTGAACTTTTTGCATTCAAGGAAATTTCTTTAAAGATTTTCTTCTCCAGACCTGTCAAGCAGAATATTTTGATACCTGGTATGCAGTATTGTTGGGTGTATCTGATTCAAGTTTGATCAAATTGGTCCCCTGGGTTCATATTTGGGCTCACTTTTCAGCTCACGAAGGGAGCTCAACTTATTACTTGCCATCTCGTCCGTCCGTCTGCTCGTCATCGTGAACTTTCAAACGACTTCTCCTCTGAGGTTGATTTACTCGAAACTTGGTATGGATGTTCATTACCATATGTCAATTCAAGTTTGTCCAAATGGAATGGACATACCCACTTGATGCTCCAATAGGGGCATAACTCTGATAGCACCTTATGTATATTAGAAAAATTACTAAAACATCTTCTCCAGAACTAGTGGGCAGAATCATTTGATATTTGGTATGCCGCATTCTAGTATGGGACTGGTTCAAATTTGTTCATAAAGAGTGCCTCGGTCAATATTAGGGCTCACCATGGGAGCATGTATTTTTACTTTGTGCAATTTAGGTAAAATTCTTTAAAAAATTTTCTTCTCCAGAATCTTTTGATATTTGGTATACAGCATTCTAGTATGAGTCTGGTTCAGTTTTGTTCATATCGACTTCCCTCAGTCAATGTTGGGGGCTCACCATGGGAGCATGAATTTTTACTTTGTGCGATTCAGGTAATATTCTTTAAAAATTTTCTTCTCCAGAACCAGTGGGCAGAATCTTTTGGTATTAGGTATGCAGCATTCTAGTATGGGTCTGGTTCCGGTTTGTTCATATAGAGTCTCTCGGTCGATATTAGGGCTCACCATGTATCCATTCGTCTGTCTGTCATCATGAACTTTTTTTTAAATGAATCCCTATTACCCAAAAATTCAAGTTTATTCAAACTGGTTGAGTCCACCTGCATGAGGCCCAAAAAGTGGAGATAACTGCAAAAGCCTTGTTAGCTTAACTTGGCAAAGTCAAGATAAGCTATTACCACATTTTCCTTTAGCACGGGCTACACCCCGCAGTTCTTGTCTGATCATCACGAAATTTCATATGCAGGTTTGGGGTCATGTCTAGATGAGAATGTCCCCTTTTGGTCGCAATCTACAGGTCGTATTTATGAAGGGATTTCATTGTAACTTGGTAGGATGCCTCTGTACAATGCCTAGATGAGAACGTCCCCTTTTGGGCATGATCTGTCAACCGCGATGGCTGCCCAAGCCCGAAACCCAAAAACTTTTAGCACAGTCTGCAGGTCATGTTTAATATGGAGGGATTTCATTGTAACTTGGTAGGATGACTCCTTTTGATGTCTAGATGAGAATTTCCCCATTTGGGCGTGATTGGGCAACTGTGATGGCTACAGGGACCTGACGCCCAAAAACCTTTAGCACAGTCTACAGGTCATATTTATGAAGGAATTTCGTTGTAACTTGGTAGGATGACTCCAAATAATGTCTAGATGAGAACGTCTCATTTTGATCGCGATCATTCAGCCTTGAATGGGTGCCCAAGCCTAAAAACCTTTAGCATAGGCAAAAGGTCATTTCTTATCAACCTACCTTACAATTGTTTACTACAGGCTTGCACTACAGTGGAAGAACCTAACTCGGATAAAATACTCTCTATTTTAATCTTTCCCAAGAGATTTGGGAAATAAAAGTGGTGTAAAAACACCATGAAAAAATAAGCTAAAACTGGGTCGAGCGCCATCGGGACGCTCTTCTCTAAGTACAATTCCATGACTTCCGTTAACCAGTGCGCAAGCAGTAGTCAAAACCATTCTTCTTTTGTCCGTGCAACGTGGTTGACGTGTTGTGCCATCTTTGCATTATGATACAGTGATAATTCAACTCGTCGATAATGTTTTTCCTGTGACTGAATTATGGATCTGAAGATCGTATAATAACAGGACTGTGTTTTATATATTCTTGTTAATATTTTCAACCACATTCTCATTGTATATTGTTTGTATATTCCGTTTTCACAAATGTTTTTTCGACATCGTGTCAACGCGGTTCGACAATGAAATTTTTCGGTTGATAAGTTTAAATTGTTATTGGAGTTAGGTGTCAATGAGGGACTTTCTGGACAGGATTTCTTCACTCTGTTGAGGGCTGAATTTCTGTTTTTTTCGGTCCCTGTCGGCCGTCTGGGTTCTGTCGTGTTCCCACCGTTTTTTTTTTTTTTTTTTTTTTCTTTCTGCCACCTTCTCTCGTAGTTGAGGGTGTTCTTCTACTTTCTGTATCTGTTGAGTTCACCTTTTTCTTCTACTGCTCTCACCTCTGTTATTTCCAGTTCGGTTCCTTTAGGGCAATTCCTTTTGCCCTCGCCTTTTGTGCATTCTTGTGGCTGTTCCTCTTGCACCCACATTGGGTGTGGAACGCTGTCGTTTCGGGGCCTCCCGACTCGACCACGTCTGGTGTGAGTTATACCCCCTTCCGTGGGGGATGTGCAGCTCCTCCTGCACCTGCGGAAGGAGGGGGGACACTGCCATTTTGGGGCCTCCCGACTTGACCCCGTCTGGTGTGAGTTATACCCCTCCGTGGGGGATGTGCAGCTCCTCCCACACCTGCAGGGGGTGGAGAACGCTGTCGTTTCGGGGCCTCCCAACTCGACCACATCTGGTGAGAGTTACTCCCCCTCCGTGGGGGATGTGCAGCTCCTCCTGCACCCGTGGTGGGTGTGGAATGCTGTCGTTTCGGGGCCTCCCAACTCGACCACATCTGGTGAGAGTTACTCCCCCTCCGTGGGGGATGTGCAGCTCCTCCTGCACCCGCGGTGGGTGTGGAATGCTGTCGTTTCGGGGCCTCCCGACTCGACCACGTCTGGTGAGAGTTATTCCCCATCTGTGGGGGATGTGCAGTTTTTTGTACCGTGGTGGATATTGCAGGAGCTGTTGGATTCTGGTGAAGAGATGCCTGGTTCCGGAACAATGCGCCCTCTCCAGTCGACATCTGAGGCTGTCACTAGGGTTGTGACTCCTCCTTTGGAGGCCGAGCTAGGTGGCTCTCTACCCTTTTCTGCCAGTTCCAACAGCTCCCATCGTATCTGCTGCTACTGTTGTTCCGTCTACAATGTCATCGGGCACTGTTTTTAGCCGGCCTCGGCTTATCCTTGCAAGAGTCTGCAGGGATGTCTGTAGTGTGGTTGTGGGGTATCGGCCTCGGCCCTTCCCCGACTTCAACTCGGCGAAGTTGGAAGTGGCTGCCGACTGAACCCCCTGCTGTGTCCTCTTAGCCGTTGAGCACAGTTTTATACCTGCAGAGGTCTGCAGCGGTGTCTGGTAGTGTAGACGTGGGGTATTGGCCTCAGCCTTCCCTGACTTCAACTCGGCGAAGTTTGAAGTGGCTGCCAGCCGAACCCTCTACTGTGGTCTCTGCGCTGTCGAGTACCAGTTTTGTCATTGGCGTTTTCCGTCCACTCATTCTGGTTACACTGCCAGTGTTGCGGGACCAACGGTTTTCTGTGCAGCCTGGACCTTTTGCCCCGCAGAGATCCGCAGCAACTCTCCTGAGTGCCCGCTACGTTGATCCTCGGGGTCGTACCCCTATAACGTCTGCCCTCAGATGTTTCGGCTGCCGCCTGTCGCCCAGCTTCAGGTGTATTGGAGGATCGTGACCCTTCGCAGGTTAAGAGGGTCAGGTGTGAAGCCACTTTGCTGGTTCGTCCCCATGTCGAACCGGCCGGTATGGGCAGTGAGCTTAGGGAGGCCCTCTCCTTACTCAGGTTCTGTCCAAGAGCCTTCCCGTTGCTTCCAGCGAGGCAGCGAGTGGTTTCCAGGTGCCCCCCTAATTCGCCGCCTCCCGGGATTGGAAACGGGCCGCTTTCTGATCCCCCTGGTGTGCCTACACCATGGGAGGCATCGGCTGATTTGCCCACGATGGGCTGTGTGTCTTCCGACTCTGGGGAGGAGTCCGATATCCTTGATGTCGAGAACCAGCAGTCTTCTGACTTGGGGGCAGCTCTTGACTTTGTATTTGGGTTCGATCTCAAACCATCAAACCAGCCGACATTGTCAGCCAGGCCACGATCATCGGTCGAACGCCTACAGCCTGTGGAGCAACCTGCTTCTGGGCGTCTTCGACCGTGCCAGTCAGTACAGGTGGTTGAAGCATTTTCAGCCTTGGACTCTAAGCTGAGTTCCAAGGCTATGAAGGCTCTGTTCTTCAACAGGGTTGATACCTTTTTGCCTCCGGTGCGTTAACGTTATTACGATTTCGCCAATCCATCAGTCTGCCAGACTTTGACGGTTTTGGATCAGGACTCCAATTCCCTCGGGCTTTCCAAGCCCAAGTCTGCCGTCATTCCTATGACGACTCTGGAGTCCATGTTGGGCTCATTGAGAGAAATGCTGGGTATGCTTTCTCTCTCCGATGACGTCGTCTCTGCCTTAGCTGCCTATCTGCCTCCAGATAGGTTTGACAAGGTACAGGCTCCTTTGCGTGTGATGTCCACGGAGCTCATGCATCTTACTCACACGCATGCCTGTGACATGGCTATTTTGGAACTAGTTCGAAGGGACTCTGTGCTGGACACAGGCCGATCCCTTCCTGGGGGCAGCGCACTGCTCTTCTATCTGCTTCTTTGGCAGGTCCGCTACTGTTCCATGGGTTCCGTGTCGACAGTCCGGACGACGTCCTATGTCATTCCAAAGATCAGCTGCTGCTTTGTCAGCTTGATCAGCCTTCTAGGGGAGGCAGGGACCTTTCAAAGCCTAACAAGTACCCTTCTGCTTACTCTGTGAAGCAAAGGGCTGATCCTTCTGCCACCGCTTCTACTTCTTACTCAAGGGGTAAGGGTAAGCGTCGGCAGGCTAGAGGGAAGTCTCAGGATTCTTCATTCAGTAGAGGAGGTGGTTTCTACTCTTGTGGGCCTCGTCGGAGCTCGAACTGAAGGTCCTCACCTCGATTCATCCAGGTTAGATGGAAGAAAAATAGCAGAGTTCACAGACCATTGGGTCACCATCACATCCGATCCTTGGGTGTTAGATGTTCGGTCCGGGCTGCGAATATCCTTCCGAAGGCACCCCACTCTGTCCAGAGTGCCTCTGTCGATCGAGGTCGTCAAGAACATCAGTCAGTGGGGTTTTATTCCCGCCTGTTCTTGGTGCCGAAGGACGGTCGACTCCGACCAGTTATCGATCTGAGTATCCTGAACCAGTCTATCATTGCTCCCATGTTCAGCATGGAGACTTTCAGGTCGGTCCGCCGTTCCATTCACCAGGGAGATTTCGATTCCAGCATCGACCTGCGAGACGCTTACTTTCACGTTCCGATTCATCGGGTGTCGTGGTAGTATCTCAGGTTCGCTTTTCTGGGGCGAGTTTACCAGTTGAAGGCCATGCCTTTCGACCTCAACCTGGCTCCTTGGGCCTTCACCCGACTGATGTCGCATGTGATAGCCTTCCATCACACACAGTCCAGGGTGACTACTTCGGCATATCTAGACGATATCCTCCAGAGGCATTCCAATGCTGCCTTACTGGAATGGATGTCGACACTCTGTTGAGCTTGCTCACGTCGCTAGGATTCAGAGTCAACGAGGATAAGTCGGATCTGGTCCCTTCTCAGTCGTTTTGTCATCTGGGGATGGCCTTCCGCACTCAGTTCAATACGGTGGCGGTTCCCCAGGCCAGGGCTGTGATTCTCTCAGCTTTTGCTCTGACTCTGTTCCCAGTCCACATCCACGACAGCACGGGGTATTCTCCGGCTGCTCGGTCTCTGCGGTTCGGTGACGGATCTCATTCCTCTAGGTCGGCTGCATGTCAGACCTCTCCAACACTTTCTGCTCAGTCATTGGAGACCGAATGTTGATTCTCTGGATCTGGTGCTTCAGTTACCAGAATCCCTTATCCTCACCTTCTCCACTGGACGAATGTTCAGTGGATCACGCAGGGTGTCCCATTGGGCTTAACCACGTCCGATCGCGTTCCGACGGCAGATGCCAGTGATCTCGGATGGGGTGCAACATTGGATCCTCTAGGTCTTTCCCTTCACGGGATGTGGGACCAGGATCGGGCATTTCTACACATCAACCAGAAGAAGCTTCTTGCTCTTCTTCTGAGTTTCAGGCAGTGGATCCCTCACCTGTCGAATCGTCAGGTCCTTCTGTTGTTCGACAATTCAACAGTGGTTGCTTACTAGTGTTGAAATGATTAGTCGACTAGGGTTCTGCCGATAATCGATTAGCAATTTCCTAGTCGACTAGTCGCCGTTTTCCACAGATACATATATTTTGTAGATTACCGTATATGTCCGTGTATAAGTCACCCCCGTGTATAAGTCGCACCCCAAACTCACACTTGGAATTCCTCCCTTTTGCCTAAAGCCCATGTATAAGTCGCATCCCCATTTTTAAAATATATGCAGTGAAAAAGAATTAGTTGCAAGTTACGTTTTCTCAATTTGGGGCAGTTTGAGATGCAACGGAAATAGGTAAGTTTTCACGAGTTACCATGTGGTGAATAAGATAAAAGAAAAAAGGAAAATTATTATTAAAGATTTAAAAAGTACTCGCATTTATTTGTTTTTCGTTGTTTGTTTATCACCCCAATGTCTTCATCCCTGTGAAGAAAATCCAACACTCGTTTGTGACTGAAACGTCATAGTTTCAGAATCGGCGCCGTAACCTGTGCAGTTGTTGTGATTAAGTTGGTTTTTCCGGAACGTTCTGGAAAAACCAATAAAAATACAACAAATGCGCAGGTTACAGCGCAAATTGTTTTCAAATTGTTGTCCCACTTAAGCATTGTTGGTGCTATTGAAACTAACTTTACCTGGTGCACGTGTGCGTAATTTATAACCGGACATTACACATCAGTGAATTGGAGTTCATGGAATAAATAAATACTTCTCTCCAAGTATTGCTTGCATACATTTAATGTGTTATTATTTATTTTTTCGTTGTTATTTTGATGATTTTGTATTTTTTTATGGTTTCATCCATATTGGCCCCACAAACCTGTTGATTTCCGGTACATGCACTGAAACACATGGGCCGATTGAACAACAACGACGAAATAGAATACTTCTTTATTATTAGTTATGGATAAAAGTAACAGAAAACACACATAATATTTTATTGGCAATTTATTTTCTGAAGAATTTTAACTGAAATAAAATGAAAATAATTTTGGTGAATCTGCTCTCAGTCAAAACCACACGATTGTACTGTCTGTTATACAATTGACAAATGGTAGGAACAACGTTTGTCCGAAGAAGTCAGTCCCCTGAAAATTCTCTGAAACAAGTCGTACCCATTTATAGGACGCACCCCCGATTTTGACATAACATTTCAGGTAAAAAAGTGTGACTTATACACGGACATATACGGTAAACTCAGTGGTCGGCCACTGACAGCAAACGCCGACGGATTCAAGAGCAGTTGCAGACAGACGACTACGGATGAGAATTAAACTTGAGAAAAATGCACTTTGCTGACGCCATGAATTGAAACAATTACCTAAAATTTGGTAACGTGCTTTAAGAGGCACGGAATCCATCAGTAACAAAATTTTGGCACCATTCATGAGCAGTTATGCTTGGTGGCGATGCATTTTGTCACTTTGACTTACGTCACTGCAAGTCAGTCAGTTATCATTGTTGCACATCAAGGGAGCTAATTTAGAGCGACATCTGGAAGAACACGGTCAAGGACGCTCCATGACATTGTTAAAACGTTTTCAAAACAACACACGTGAATACCCTTCGCACTGAAACAATTCACAGTGTGAATCCCACTGCCAAATATTCGGTCCTTGTCACTTGAAAAAAATCGACTGGTCACACAGAAATGAATTCCCAACTACAGTGAATTGGTAATTTTGGGGAGAAAATTGGGGAAAAAAGTGACTATTTTCGATTGGGAATGGGGCCGATATTCGGCCTCTCTCGTCGGTCCAAAAATCCCCCTGTGTTCTAACCTTATATTAGGTGCCAACTAGTCGACTAGTAGTCGACTAATAGCGATCAACTAGTCGACTATGAAATACCCTAGTCGTTTCAACACTCTTGCTTACATTCGGAACCAGGGCGGCACGCACTCGGTTCCAAATTATGAATTGGCTCGGGATCTACTGCTCGCTCAGGATGTCAACG
This sequence comes from Pictodentalium vernedei, assembly GCA_031216915.1. NCBI lineage: Eukaryota > Metazoa > Mollusca > Scaphopoda > Dentaliida > Dentaliidae > Pictodentalium > Pictodentalium vernedei. The sequence goes on from CM062293.1 coordinate 101,529,349, forward strand.
CCGGGGTGGTTGTTCGTCACATTTCCGGTCGTCTGAACATCCTAGCCGACTCCCTGTTCCAACGGGGCAGGTTCTTTTCCACCGAGTGGATGCTCCACATGGCCGTGTTCCATCGATCTCTGTGACTCGTTGGAACCATCAGGTGGACACTTTCGTGTCCCCGTGTCCAGATGCTCTGGCTTTGCCGTAGAGCTCTGGCCCTCCTTTGGGACGGTCTTGTCGGCTACGCCTTCCTGCCGGTTCGATTCGGCCTCAGGTTCTACCCCAGATATGAACCTGCAGTCATCGAATCCTTTCGATCACACCCCTGTCACCTCGGGTGTGGATCAATCTGCTCCGCTCTCTGTTAGCGGCGGTTCCGGCATATCTCCCTCTACGTCGCAACTTTCTTTGCCAAAGTCACTCGAGGAGGTTTCAAGTTGACCCGACTTCATTGTGCCTTTGCGCATGTCTTTTATCGGGTCCTGTCTCCTCCTTAGTGATTTTTAGAGACAAGCAGTGGAGTTGCTTTTCTTCTTCAAGGAGGCACTCACTCCACTGGTTTAGCCTCTGTGGCTAGTAGAAAGAAGGTTCTTCTGTCGATGGTGTGCGATCACTCTTTTGCTTCTGTCACTCCTTCGATCACACTGCTTGCTGAGTTTCTGGTATATGTTTGTTTCTGGGGGTCTCCAGCAATGGGTACAAGTCCATGCTTTGGAGACCTTTTTCATATGTGGTACCACATTGTTTCGACACTCATCCTTGCCTCTCCAAGCCTGTTCTGCTCTATTCTTTGAAAAGGCCCACGACATTGCAGTTTACCCCAAGATGGACACTTTCTTGGGCGCTGCTCTGCCGGGGGGGGGGGGGCGTTCGCGCCTTTATCCTGGATTGATATGCGTTTTTTCACATGCCAGATCTCTCCTGCATCCATTTCTCGATGGATTTGTCTTGCTATTCGTGCAGCTTCCACTCGTCTAGCTACTGGTGATTGTATTACCAATTGTTTTTTCTGCCACGATGTGCGTGCATTGTCTTCCTCTCTGGACTTTTACAAACTGCGTCATGTTGTCGGATATTATACTGGCAGCCTACTGGAGAAATGCTACCTTCTCCATTTATCTACGACAGTTGCAAGAGCCGACAGAGGACCTTTGTCCTACGGGCCCTCTTTCTTCGGCTTAGGCTGTCTATCCCAGCCATTTAGCTTTTTACAGGGTCAGTTCCAGCTCTGTGCTGTTACTTCCCTTTCTGTCTGTGCATCACACTTCACCGTACGCCTCATCTTTCATTGTCTTTTACTAATGTTTGTGATGCTATGGTTTGATAGGCCTAGGGATCTCTTCCTCTGTCCACAGTTCCAGTGCAATTGAGTTATGTGTGGGTTGGTTATGTGATTCCCTCCATCCTATTGTCTATTCAGCCTGTAGTAAACAATTGTAAGGTAGGTTGATAAGAAATATAAATTTTATATTAAATTTCCTTTCTTATTATACCTACCGCAATTCTTTACATGGAGGCCCTCCCGTCTTATTCGGGTAAGAATCCTTCCTCCCCGCTGATCACATACCTCCTATGTTGGCGGACTCAGAAGAATGGTTTTGATTACTGCTTGCGTACTGGTTAACGGAAGTCGTGGAATTGTACTAAGAGAAGAGATCCCTTACTGGGTGTTCGCTGATGGCACTCGACCCAGTTTTGGCTTATTTTTTTGTGGTGTTTTTACACCACTTTTCTTTCCCAAATCTCTTGGGGAAAGATTAAAATAGAGAGTATTTTATCAGAGTTAGGTTCTTCCACCGTAGTATTAAACAATTAGTAAATTACTAAACAATTGCGGTAGGTATAATGAGAAAGGAAATTTGCTATAAAATTTATATATTTATGGAAGGATTTCATTGTAACCTGTTAGGTTGGCTCCATATAATGCCTAGATAATGACATCCCCTTTTGGTCATGATTGGTCAAATGTGATGGCTACAGGTGCCCGAAAACCTTGAGCACAGTCTACAGATCATATTTATGAAGGGATTTCATTGTAACTTCGTAGGATCACTCCAGGTGATGCCCAGATGAGATTGCCCCTTTGGTTGCGATCATTCAACCATGATGGCTGCCCGAAGCCCGAAAACCTTTAGCACAGTCTACAGGTCATATTTATGAAGAGATTTCATTGTAACTTGGTATGTTGACTTCATATAATGTCTAGATGAGAACGTCCCCTTTTGGACACGATTGGGCAACTGTGACGGCTACAGGGGCCCGAAAACCTTTAGAACAGTCTACAGGTCATAATTATGAAGGGATTTCATTGTAGCTGGTAGGATGACTCCAAATAAAGTCTAGATGAGAACATCTCCTTTTGCTCTCGATCATTCGGCCTTTATGGCTGCTGAGCCCAAAGACCTTTAGCATAATCTGTAGGTCGTATTTATGGAAGGATTTCATTGTAACTTGTTAGGTTGACTCCATATAATGCCTAGATGATGACATCCCCTTTTGGTCGTGATTGGTCACCTGTGATGGCTACAGGTGCCCGAAGCCCGAAAATCTTGAGCACAGTCTACAGGTCATATTTATGAAGGGATTTCATTGTAACTTCGTAGGATCACTCCAGATGATGCCTAGATGAGAATGTCCCCTTTTGGTTGCGATCATTCAACCTTTATGGCTGCCCAAACCCGAATACCTTTAACACAGTCTACAGGTCATATTTATGAAGGGTAGGTTGACTTCATATAATGTCTAGATGAGAACTTCCCTTTTTGGACACGATTGGGCAACTGTGACAGCTACAGGGGCCCAAAAACCTTTAGAACAGTCTACAGGTCATAATTATGAAAGGATTTCATTGTAGCTTGGTAGGATGACTCCAAATAATGTCTAGATGAGAACATTCCCTTTTGGTCGCGATCATTCAGCCTTGATGGCTGCCCGAGCCCAAAACCTTTAGCTTAGTCTATAGGTCGTATTTATGGAAGGATTTCATTGTAACTTGTTAGGTTGACTCCATATAATGCCTAGATGATGACATCCCCTTTTGGGATGTGATTGGTCAACTGTGATGGCTACAGGTGCCCGAAGCCCGAAAATCTTGAGCACAGTCTTCAGTTCATATTTATGAAGGGATTTCATTGTAACTTGGTAGGTTGACTTCATATAATGTCTAGATGAGAACAGCCCTGTTTGGACACCATTAGGCAACTGTGACGGCTACAGGGGCCTGAAGCCCAAAAACCTTTAGCACAGTCTACAGGTGATATTTATGAAGGGATTTCATTGTACCTTGGTAGGATGATTCCAAATAATGTCTAGATGAAAACGTCCTCTTTTGGTCGTGATCATTCAGCCTTGATGGCTGCCCGAGCCCAAAGCCTTTAGCATAGTCTGTAGGTCATATTTATGGAAGGATTTCATTGTAACCTGTTAGTTTGACTCCATATAATGCCTAGATGATGACATCCCCTTTTGGTCAACTGTGACAGCTTCAGGGGTCTGAAGCCCGAAAACCTTGAGCACAGTCTACAGGTCATATTTATGAAGGGATTTCATTGTAACTTTGTAGGATCACTCGAGATGATGCCCAGATGAGAATGTCCCCTTTTGGTTGCGATCATTCAACCATGATGGCTGCCCGGGCCCAAAGCCCAAAAACCTTTAGCACAGTCTACAGGTCATATTTATGAAGGGATTTCACTGTAAACTTGATAGGTTGACTTCATATAATGTCTAGATGAGAACGTCCCCCTTTGGACGCAATTGGGAAACTGACGGCTACAGGGGCCTGAAGCCCGAAAACCTTTAGCACAGTCTGCAGGCCATATTTATGAAGGGATTTCAATGTAACTTGATAGGATGACTCATTTTGGAATAATTTCAGCGTAACTCGGTAACTTTTGTTGATATACATTAACTGTGAGGTCATATTAACCCACCCCTCAGCTCTTCAGTACAGTGTACACCTCATATTATTTTTATCAAAAACATAGCATGCAGGGAATAGAAATGCACATATTCCCAATTATCACAATTCTTGTCTTATTTCATAATCCTTTCATAAACATTGAACATTATCCTTTTCATCAAACACAACACTCAAGTTAAGCTACAGTGTCAATGACACTTTCATTTTACAGATCCACTGGTCAGAATCTTCGGATATTTGGTATAAGCTTTTCTTAGGAGAGGCAGATGCAACTTTTCGAAATCAATTCCCTGGGTTGATATTTAGGCTAGCATGACAGGTGAGCGCCCTCAGGCCCTCTGGGGCCTCCTGTTTTTAGCTCACCTGACTGAAAGTCAGGGTGAGCTTTTCTGATCACTTTTCGTCCGTCATGAAGGTGGTGTTTGGGCCTTTTTCTCCCAAACTACTGGCCACATATTAATGAAATTTCATGTGGGTAGGGGTTATACAAGGGAATTTTGATTTTTTGTCAAATTAGGTTTTGGCTCATATTGAGCAGAGGGATGGGGCAAAAATGCTCCAATTCTTAAAAAATCTTCTTCTCAAGAACCAGCAATAGCAGAAGCTTGATATTTGGTATGCAGCTTCCTTTTGAGGAGTAGACTCAAGTTTGTTCAAGAGAAGTTTGTTGGGCATTATTTGCCTTCGTTATGGGAGGGGCAAAAATTTTGGCCACGCCTAAAATTTCTATTTTCAGAACCGTCAGGTCGATTTGAACCAAATTTGATATGAGGTGATAATGGGTCATAAGTAGTTGATTGATGCAAAAAAAATCTTCTCATTGCCCCGTGGGGAACCTCGGGAGCTAAAAATAGGAAAAACCTTAAAACTGCCATATCTCCAAAACTACACGGCACAGGGAATTCCTATTTTGTATAAAGCTTACTTTTATCCAGTAGAATAGAGTGGTTAAAAAAAATCCCTATCGGTTTGATCACAAGGTACTTTTTTCAGGACTTTGAAAAAGTGCTGATTCAGCACTTTTAACACTGTAGACAATGGGAAAAAGATTAAAAAATCTTCTCCAGATCCAGCAGGCAGAATCTTTTGATATTTGGTATGCAACATTGTAGGGTGGATCTGATTCAAGTTTGTTCATATCAGCCGCCTGGGTTCATATTTGGGCTAGGTATAGGAGACCGATTTCGAACTTAGTGCATTTCAGGCAAATTTCTTAAAAAATCTTCTTCTCCAGATCCAGCAGGCAGAATCTTTTGATATTTGGTATGCAACATTGTGGGGTGGATCTGATTGAAGTTTGTTCAAATCGGCTCCCTGGATTCATATTTGGGCTCACTATAGAAGCCTGAATTCGATCTTAGTGCATTTCAGGCAAATTTCTTAAAAAATCTTCTTCTCCAGATCGTGCAGGCAGAATCTTTTGATATTTGGCATGCAACATTGTGGGGTGGATCTGATTCAAGTTTGTTCAAATCGGCCCCCTGGGTTTATATTTGGGCTCAGTATAGAAGCTCGAATTCGAACTTAGTGCATTTCAGACAAATTTCTTAAAAAATCTTCTCCAGATCCAGCAGGCAGAATCTTTTGATATTTGGTATGCAACATTGTGGGGTGGATCTGATTCAAGTTTGTTCAAATCGGTCCCCTGGGTTTATATTTGGGCTCAGTATAGAAGCTTGAATTCAAACTTATTGCATTTCAAGCAAATTTCTTAAAAAATATTCTTCTCCAGATCCAGCAGGCAGAATCTTTTGATATTTGGTATGCAACATTGAGGGGTGGATCTGATTCAAGTTTGTTCAAATCGGCCCCCTGGATTCATATTTGGGCTCACTATAGAAGCTCGAATTCGAACTTAGTGCATTTCAGGAAAATTTCTTTAAAAATCTTCTCTAGATCCAGCAGACAGAATCTTTTGATATTTGGTATGCAACATTGAGAGGTGGATCTGATTTGAGTTTGTTCAAATGGGCCCCCTGGATTCGAACTTAGTGCATTTCAGGCAAATTTCTTTGAAAATCTTCTTCTCAAGAACCAGCAGGTAGAATCTTATGATATTTGGTATGCACCATGCTTAGGGGGGTGAGATTCAAGTTTATTCAAGCCAAGTCCCTAGATTCATATTTGGGCTCACGATAAAAGCTCGAATTCGAACTTAGTGCATTTCAGGCAAATTTCTTTGAAAATCTTCTTCTCAAGAACCAGCAGGTAGAATCTTATGATATTTGGTATGCACCATGCTTAGGGGGGTGAGATTCAAGTTTGTTCAAGCCAAGTCCCTAGGCCCATATTTGGACTCACTGTGGGAGCTTGAATTGTAACTTAGTTCAAAATGAGGAATTTTCTTTAAAAATCTTCTTCTCAAGATCCAGTGGGCAGAATCTTTTGATATTTGGTATGCACCATGCTTAGGGGGGTGAGATTCAAGTTTGTTCAAGTCAAGTCTCTAGGTCCATATTTGGACTCACTGTGGGAGCCCGAATTATAACTTAGTCCAATATGAGGAATATTCCTTAAAAATCTTCTTTTTTCTAAGATCTGCTGGTCAGAATCTTTGGATATTTGGTATAAGCTTTTCTTAGGAGGAGCAGATGCAACTTGTTGAAATCAATTCTCTGGGTTGATATTTAGGCTACCATGTCAGGTGAGCTCCCTCAGGCCCCATGGGGCCTCTTGCAGCTGACCTGACTGAAAGTCAGGGTGAGCTATTCTGATCACTTTTCGTCCATTGTGAAGGTGGTGTTTGGGTCTTTTCCTCCCAAACCACTGGCCACGTTTTAATGAAATTTCACATGAGTAGTGGTTGTATAGGGGCATTTGGGTTTTTCTTCAAATTGGTTTTCTGCTCATATTGAGGAGGGGATGAGGCCAAAATACCTCAATTTTAAAAAAAATATTCAGGCAATATTTGTCATTATGGGAGGGGCAAGAATTTTTGTCCCACCCAAATTTCTATATTCCAAACTGAGAGGCCGATTTGAACCAAATTTGATATGAAGTATTAATGGGTCATAAGTACTTGATTTATGCCATAAAATCTTTTTTCAAATTTTCAAATCTTGGGAACCACAGGAGCTAAAAATAGAAAACATTTCAAACACCCACATCTCCAAAAAACTACACGGCACTGAGAATTCTCATTTGGTGTGAAGCTTCCTTAGGACCAACAGAATAGAATGGTCCAAAAAAATTGCTATCGCTTTGAACATTGCATACTTTTTTGGGACTTTGAGTCAGCATATCTAACACTGTGGGAAATAGGGAAAACTCTTAAGATTCTTCTTCTCCCAAACCACTGCTGCAAAAGTTTCAAATTTCACATATAACATCTTTGGTAGATTGTTTCACCTGTTTGTTGAAAACAAATCCCTGGGTCCATATTTGGGCTCTCTATGGGAGCCAAATTTTTTAAATTTGTGCAGTATGAGGAATATTTAAAAAAAAATCTTCTTCAGATCCACCAATTGGAATCTTTTGATATTTGGTATGCAGCATCCTTAGGGGAGTGAGATTCAAGTTTGTTGTCTCCCTCTTTTTGAAAAAAAACGGGAGATATTAAATTTGGGGTGTCCTTCCATCCTTCCGTGTTTTTCGTTTCCAGACTCTAACTTTCCTTACAGTTAAGTCGATTTTTATGAAATTTGAGTAGTAGATCACTTTCATCAATTTTGGCTACAAGTTCGAATATGGGCATTTTCCGTGCATATTTAATTAGGTTGCTGAAATTTGATTGGCTGACGGTTTCCAAACTCTAACTTTCCTTAAAATCAACCGATTTCGAAGAAATTTCATATATGGATTACTTTTATCAATACCTAGGTCAAGTTCAAATGTGGGAAATTTGTACCGAAAATCTGCCCATCTGCCTGTCCGTCTGCCCCGTGCATCAATGCACCGCGAACTAAAAGCCGTATTTATGAACCGATCTTCACGAAACTTTTTGGGTATCTTTGTTATCATTGTGAAACCAGAGTACGTGTCTTGTGGTTTGGTCCAAAATTCAAGATGGCCACCAGTGGCCATTTTGTTCCGAAATTGGGTGTAATCAGTTTTTTGTACAGAACTTCTATATGAAAGTTCAGATTTGAATAAATTTTTGTATTAATGTTTAGTAACATGCAATACATCACATATAATACGGGTTTTGTTCTTGTGCACAAAAAATTATGCAAATTAGGTAAACTTTGATTTATTCAGTGCTACTACTAATACACAGTAAGTGTACACCTTCCATGTTTTTCATTTCCAGACTCTAACTTTCCTTACAGTCAGTCGATTTTGATGAAATTTGGGTAGGAGATCACTTTCATCAATTGTGGGTCCAAGTTCGAACATGGGCATTTTCTGCGCATATTTTGATTGGCTGATGGTTTCCAGATCCTAACTTTCCTTACAGTCAACCGATTTCAATGAAATTTCATGGATTACTTTTATCAATACCAAGGTCAAGTTCGAATGTGAGAAATTTGTACCGAAAATCTGTCCATCTGCCTGTCCGTCTCACCATGCATCAACGCACCTCGAACTAAAAGCCGTATTTATGAACTGATCTTCACGAAACTTCTTGTGAATGTTTGTTATCATTGTGAGACCAGAATATGTCTTTTGGGGTTCCTGTCTGTTCTAGATAACTTCCACTTGCAACTCAACTATATTCCACTGGATGCATTAATTCCCCTTGAAACTGCTGCCCACCGGGAGACATGAATTCACTGAATTTGCTTGTTCAAGCCAAGTCTCTGGATTCATATTTGGACTCCCTCTGGGAGCCCGAATTATAACTTAGTTCAATATGAGGAATTTTCTTTAAAAATCTTCTTCTTCAGATCCACCAGATGTAACAAAATGTTAGGCTGCAAAATATATTTTGAAAGATTTAGAGTGCTTTTATGCAACTCCCCAAAAAATTGCCCTTATGACCACCAACCCCACAACCCATCCCCAGGAGTCAATTAAGCAGAGGGAAAAAAAATTGCTAGAAAATGCATTTTGAAGGAATTAGAGTGAATTTATTTTAAAAAAAAGACCCCTATAATAATTTCCTGACTTCATTCCTCTGAAATGTTGATGAGCCATAATTAGCTGAAGTTGATCCAAAATACTTCTTTGAACAACTTGTCAGGTGATCAATTAAGGCCCTTGGGGTCTCTTGTTTAACACTATGGGTAATGGGAAAAAACATTAAAGATTCTTCTTCTTCCAAACCACTGCTCCAAAAGCTTTCAAATTTCACATGTGACATCTTTTCACATGTTTGTTGAAATCAAATCCCATGGTCCATATTTGGGCTCTCTATGGGAGCCCAAATGTTTAAATTAGTGCAATATGAGGAATATTCTTTAAAAATCTTCTTCAGATCCACCAATCAGAATCTTTTGATATTTGGAAAGCATCATCCTTAGTGCGGTGAGATTCAAGATTCAGTGAGATTCAAGTTTGTTCAAGCCTAGTCCCTGGGTTCATATTTGGGCTACCCGTGGGAGCCTGAATTATAACTTAGTTAAAAGTGAGGAATTTTCTTTAAAAATCTTCTTCTTCAGATCCAGCAGTCGGAATGTTTTGATATTTGGTATTGGGCATCCTTTGGGAGGTGTGATTCAAGTTAGTTCTAGCCAAGTCTCAGTGTTTATATTTGGGCTCCCTGTGGGAGCCCAAATTATAACTTAGTTCATTATGAGGAACATTCTTTAAAAATCTACTTCTCCAGAACCAATGGGCAGAATCTTTCGATATGTGGTATGCAGCATCTTGGTATGGGTCTGATTCAAGTTTGTTCAAATCGAGTCCCTCAATAAATATTGGGACTCCCTATGGGGGCCGTGCATTTTCACTTAGTGCAATTTAAGAAAAAAATTCTTTAAAAATCTTCTCCAGATTGAGTCCCTCGATCAATATTGGGGCTCCCTATGGGGGCGTGAATTTTTACTTGGTACAACTTGAGAAAAATTATTCAAAAATTTTCTTCTCCAGAACCAATGGGCAGAATCTTTCAATATTTGGTATGCAGCAACTTGGTATGAGTCTGATTCAAGTTTGTTCAAATTGAGTTCCTTGATCAATATTGGGGCTAGCTGTGGGGGCGTGGATTTTTACTTGGTGCAATTTAAGAAAAAATCTTCAAAAATTTTCTTCTCTAGAACCAGTGTCAGAATCTTTTGATATTTGGTATGCAGCATCTTGGTATGGGTCGGATTCACGTTTGTTCAAATTGAGTCCCTCGATCAATATTGGGGCTCCCCATGGGTCGTGAATTTTCAGTTAGTGCAATTTAAAAAAAAATTCTTTAAAAATCTTCTATTTGGTATGTAGCATCGTAGTAAGGTCCTGATTCAAGTTTGTTCAAATTGAGTCCCTCGATCAATATTGGGCCTCACTATGGGGGCGTGAATGTTTACTTTGTGCAATTCAAGGAAAATTCTTTAAAAATCTTCTTCAGAACCATCATGCAAAATCTTTTGATATTTGATCAGCAGCATTGTCCCATTCAGTCCTGTTGATGTTTTAGCTCCACAGAGAGTATAGATTTACTCTGTAGAACCTTAAGAATAGCTTTTGATAAAATTTGTGTCTTAACAGTATGGAACATTCGGTGAGCACCTAAGGCTCCTTGGGGGCCTCTTGTTTTAAATTCTGGTAATTGCCTATCAACACCTCAAATCCTTTCTTGAATCTCAGTTTTGATTTTTAGCTTATGTTGACAAAGTCAAGATAAGCTATTGTGATCACGCGTGCAGAAGTCTGTGAGTCTGTTCACATTTTTCTTTAGCACAGGCTACACCCTGTAGTTCTTGTTCGATCGTCATGAAATTTCATATGCAGGTTTGGGGTCAGGTCCAGATGAGAACGTCCCCTTTTGGTCACGATCGGTCAACCGTGATAGCTGCCCGACCCAAAAACCTTTAGCACAGTCTACAGGTTGTATTTATGAAGGGATTTCATTGTAACTTGGTAGGATGACTTTGTATAATGTCCAGATGGGAACGTCCCATTTTGGTCATGATTTGTCAACCAAGCTGTCCAAGCCCGAAACCCGAAAACTTTTAGAACAGTCTACATGTCACATTTAATATGGAGGGATTTCATTGTAACTTGGTAGAATGACTCCGTATGATGTCTAGATGAGAACTTCCCCATTTGGTCACGATTCGTCAATCATGATGGCTGCCCAAGCCCTAAACCCCAAAACATTTAGCACACTCTACAGGTCGTATTTATGGAGGGATTTCATTGTAACTTGTTAGGATAACTCCGCATAATGTCAAGATGAGAACGTTCCCTTTTGGTTGCAATCTGTCAATTGTGATGGCTGCCCAAGCCCGAAACCTGAAAACCTTTAGCACAATCTACAGGTTGTATTTATTTCATTGTAACTTGTTTGGATGACTCAGTATAATGTCTAGATGAGAATGTCCTGTTTTGGCCTGATCGGTCAACCGTGATGGCCGCACAGGCCTGTGATCTAGATTTGTTAGAGCAGTCTACAGTTCATATTTAGGATAACTCAGTATGATGTTTAGATGAGAATTTCCAATTTTGATCACGGTTAGTCAGCCATTAATGCCACCTGGTCACTTTACCTGGATTCATTTTGTGCTGTCAACAGGTTCTTTTTATTAAGGGATTTAATTGTGACTTGGTAGGAGGATAACTTGGTATGATATCTAGATGAGACTATCCTATTTTGGCTATGATCGGTCAACCATGACCGCCGAGCCATCAAGTGACTAACTTTCCTTTAGAAAAGTCTACGAGTAAAATTTATAAAGGGATTTCATTGTAATTTGATCGGATGACTCATTTTGGAATAATTTCACTGTAATTTGGTAACTTTTGTTGACATACATTAACTTTTGAGGGCCATGTTAACCCACACCTCAATTCTTTAGTACAGTGTATGGGGGCGCGTGGCTCAGAAGGTAGAGGTGCAGACTGCAATCCGAGAGGTCCTCGGTTCGAATCCCACTTCCGGCAACTGCATTATGTCCTTGGGCAAGACGCTTCACCCCCATTGCCCATGTGGGTGGCATGGTGACGCTTTGTACTAAGGCGTACTGCACGTCGATGGTGCGCTTGTCTTCAACCAATTCTAACCCTGCTTGTGTGCAGTTAGTATGTTGGGGAGCTGACAGCTTCTTGCCATTGCACGGTGATTCTCTCTGGGTACTCCGGCTTCCTCCACCTGTAAAACTGTCGTGGTCATGATTAGCCATTGTGCAGAAATATGTGACCTTAAACACCAATAAATAAATAATAAATAGTAGAGTGTACACCTCAAATTATTTTTATTGAAAACATAGCAACAGGAACAGAAATTAACATATTCTCAATTATTATACGCCCGTTTATAAAAAAAACTCTGTCCGTCCGTCCGTCTGTCTGTCCGTAAACAATTTGGTTTCCGTTCATTTAAAGTCGAATGCCTTGACGGATCGACATCAGCCTTTCAGAAGTGTTTTTTAGCATAAAAATACAGGTCAAGTTCAATATTGGTGTTTCTCAGTCCATCTGCTGCAGAGATATGGCCCTTTGAAAACACAATTTTTTCTAAAAAAATTGGTTTTCGTTCATTTAAAGCTGAACACCTTGACGGATTGACAAAAAAATTTTCAGAAGTTGTTTTTAGCAATGAAATACAGGTCAAGTTCGATATTGGTGTTTCTCAGTCCATTTGCTGCAGAGTTATGGCTCTTTGAAAACACAATCTTTCGAAAAATATTGGTTTCCCTTCATTTAAAGTCAAACGCCTTGACGGATCGACATCAAACTTTCAGATGTTGTTTGTAGCAATAAAATACAGGTCGAGTTCGATATTGGTGTTTCTCAGTCCATCTGCTGCAGAGTTATGGCCCTTTGAAAACACAATTTTTGAAAAAAAAATTGGTTTCCATTCATTTAAAGCCGAACGCCTTGACGGATTGACACCAAGTTTTTCACATGTTGTTTCTATACGTTCGTTTGAAAAACGGGACATATTATGTGAATGGTCTCTCCACCCGTCTGTCTGTCTGTCCCTCCATGGACACATTTCATTTTCGGACAATAACTTTAGTTGTAATGGTTTGAGCTGAGTTAAATTTGGCATGTGGATTTAGTATGACAAAATACAGAATGGGTTCGATTTCCGTTTCTAGCGGTCCATTTGCAGTAGAGTTATGGCCCTTTATTTATGGGAATTTAGCCCAACTTCTCGTTTCCGGACGATAACTTTAGTTTGCCTTGACCGATTTATTTCCAATTTTCAGTTTTTTGTTTTTGACCACAAAATACAGCTCAAGTTTACTTTTGACCACAATCGCATATACCTTTCTAGAGTTATTCCCCTTGAATGATTGCAAATTTGTGGATTTTGTGGTTTCCGGATGATAACTTTAGTTTCCCTTGACCAATTTTTTTCAAATTCTCAGATTTTGTTTTTGACCACAAAGCACAGCTCAAGTTCACCTTTTGCCGTAATCGCATGTATCATTCCATATTTATTCCCCTTGAATGATTGCATATTTGTGAATTATGTGGTTTCCGGATGATAACTTTAGTTTGCCTTGACTAATTTGTTTCAAATTCTCAGATTTTGTTTATGACCACAAAGCACAGATCAAGTTCACTTTCGGCCAAAATCACATGTACCTTTCCAGAGTTATTCCTCTTGAATTTGTGCTTTTTGTGTTTTCCCGATTATAACTTTAGTATGGCCTGACTGTTTTTTTATACGCCTGTTGTCTGTCCATTTGTCCATCCATCGTCTGTCCGTTCATCAACATTTGGTTTCCAGATGATAACTTTAGTATTTTTGTTTGATTGACTCCTAAACTTGGTATGTGTGGTTTAATCAAAACAAAAGACAGGTCAAGTTCGAATATGGGGTCAGTTCGAACTCCGAAGTTCCCCTGAATTATGGCCCTTGTTGGACATAGAATGCATCAAATATTTGGTTTCCGGATGATAACTTTTAATATTTGTTTTCCAATTGGTTCCAAACTTGGTATGTTGTTTATTCACAACAAAATACAGGTCAAGTTCGAATATGAGGTTGGTCCGAACAATTTTCACCCTCACCGCCATCCTTACCCCAACCCTTCAAAAATACAAAACGGGCGTATAATGTCCCGCTAGGCGGTGCTCTTGTCAATTCTTGTCGTCGTGTTTCATAATCCTTTCCTAAACATTGAACATCATCCTTTTCATCAAACACAACACATGGTCACATTAAGCTACAGTGTCATTGACACTTTCATTATCTCAATTTGACAATGACAAGTATAAGCTATTGGGATTTCATATATAGCTTTGGGGCAATGTCTAGATGGGAGCTAATTTTTTCGAATTTCTATAAAAAAATGGCCTCCAGTGACCATCTTAGATTTGACATATAAATTGTCAACAATTTTTTTACCACACCCCACAGGCTGCTTCTCTCACCCGATCTTTTTCAAATTTCATATGTAGCTTTGGCTTGATGTCTAGGAACCATTGATTTCTGAATTTTGTTAAAAAACCTGGCTGCTAGCAGCTATCTTGGATTTGTATATGAACTGTCCAACAATTACTTAGCACACCCTACAGGCCGCGGCTCTCACCTGATCAGTCCAAAATTTGATATGTGGCTTTGGGGCAATGTCTAGATGGGAGTTATGAAATTTTTCCAAATTTCAGTGAAAAACATGGTCGCGAGTGGCCATCTTAGATTTTGCATATAAATTGGTGAGCATTTCCATTAACACACCCTACAGGCTGCACCTCTTACCTGATCTTTTTAAAATTACATATGTAGCTTTGGTGTGATGTCTAGATGGGAGCTTCCGAATATTTCTGAATTTTGTTGAAAAACATGGCCACCAGCAGCCATTTTGGATTTTGATATAAATTTCAAACTAATTCCATTAGCACACCCTTCAGACTGCATTTCTCATCTGATTTTTTTGGAATTTCATATATAGCTTTTAGATGGGAGCTATCAAATTTTCTGAATTTCGTTTTAAAATATGGCCACCAGCAGCCATTTGGATTTGGCATATGAATTGTCAACAATTCGATCAGCACACTTTGCAAGCCACATCTCTCACCCAATCTTTTTCAAATTTCATGGAGTTTTGATGTGATATCCAGATGGGAGCTATGCAATTTTCCTGAATTTTGTTTGAAAAACATGGCTGCCAGTCACCATCTCGGATTTGGCATATAAATTGTGAGTAATCCAATTAGCACACCCTACAGGCCACATCCCTCACACCATCTTTTTCAAAATTTCAAATGTAGTTTTTGTATGGTGTCTAAATGGAAGCTATCAAATTTTTCTGAATTTTCTTTCAAAAACATGGCTGGCAGTGGCCATCTTGGATTTGGCATATAAATTGTCAAAATTCCATCAGCAGGCCCTACAGGCCACACCTCTCACCCGATCTTTTTTCAACTTTTTTATGTAACTTTGGTATGATGTCTAGATGGGAGTTATCAAATTTTGCTGCATTCCATTGAAAAAGATGGACGCCACCGACCATCTTTGATTTGACATATAAATAGTCAACAGTTCCAGTAGTACACCCAACAGGCCCCACCTTCACCTGATTTTTTATACACCCATTTGAAAAATGGTCATATTATGTAATCAGTCTGTCCGTCTGCCTGCCTGTCAGTGCATTCATCTGTCCATCCATATGCTCTTAGCAGAGGTCCATTGTGGGGTCAATTGCAAGTACAGGCAATATGTTAAGTGTTTTTTTTCTGTATTGTGGGTTTGATTTCTATCAGTTTTTAGCTCACCGAAGGGAGCTAAACTTATCACTTGTCGTCCGTTGTCGGCCATCCGGCGTCGTGAACATTTTTCAAACAATTTCTCCTCTGAAACCACTGGTCCTATTTTCACGAAACATCATGTGGATGTTCATTACTATATGGCAATTCATGTTTGTTCAAATGAAATGGCCACGTCCCTTGTGGGCTCTGTATGGGGCATAACTCTGATAGCACCATATGAATTATATAAAAATTATTAAAAAATCTTCTTTTACAGAACCAGTGAGCAGAATCTTTTGATACTTGGTATGCAGCATCTTGGTATGGGTCTGATTCAAGTTTGTTCAAATCGGCCCCCTGGATTCATATCTGGGCTCACTATAGAAGCCCAAATTCAAACTTAGTGCATTTCAGGCAAATTTCTTTAAAAATCTTCTTCTGCAGACCCAGCAGGCAGAATCTTTTGATATTTAGTATGCAACATCCTTTGGGGGGTAAGATTCAAGTTTGTTCAAGCCATGGCCCTAGTTCCATAAAATTTGACTTCATTCCTCTGTAGTATTGATGAACCATGTCTAACTGAATGTGACCCTCCAAATAATTCTTTGAACCATTTTTGGCCGGTGAGCGATTAAGGCTCCTTGGGACCTTTTGTAATCATCTCTTGGAGGGTTAGATCTCTATTTTTTTCATTTAAACCCACAGTGTTATGTCTAAAATTTTAGTGATGAACCGATTATCAAAACTTGCTATGAACCGAATACCGATTATTTCTCTGCCGATTTTGATACCGATTCCGATGGTTGAAATTGGACCCAGAAGATAATCTGTTATTGCCTGTTATACTGCAGAATTTCATTGATAAGTCACCAATTACGAAAGCTTAATACCACATAGGTTCTCAGAGTATGCATGTTTAGCCAAAATAATATTTGCTTTTTTGGCTGTTGGGGTGGGGGAAGATTGTTATAAGTGATACAATCACATGATATTATTCTCTTGTGATGATTGTGTGTTATTCTGGTAAATAGTGTTAATATGGTTTTGTGTAATAATACAATACACTGGGCGGTATTAACCAGGAAGATACTGAGCACACATACTTTGTGGCTTAATTGAATATTTATCAACCAAGAGAACTCGTAATAAGCTACTATTTTTATTGAGCATTCAAACAGTATTGTATCTATACATACATGGATGGTCATATCAATTGGGAATAAAGATGTGGCTATAGAATGGGGGCTCGAATACTGGTACCTGATGGAGAACTGTGTTCATCGAATAAATATTTATTTGAATGGTGCAAGTCAACTCAGGGAAGCCCCAATGCCGAGTCCTAAACCTGACATAGTCACTTCCGTGCGTTGACACCCACCTTCCTTTAAAGGTTCCCATTTTATTGATTAGCCGAAATGGGGGCTTAAATGGAACGACTAGTGAATTGATGGCCCAAACTGAGCTGCACCAGCGAAGAGCCCCCATAGAGGTAATCCCCATTAGACGCCATAACTTGTACCCAGCGACAGGAGGAAGGCAGAGAGAAGAAAAAATTATGCGACTGCAGGGGAAAACATATCTAGCAAAAGGGGTATACATGCAAAATTAGTGAACCGCGAGCAAAGATGTGTATACTGCAATCCAGGGTGTATACACTGTAGAAAGCCATACAAGTAAAAGCAATGATGTACAACATGAAGCGGCACGACGGCCAGTGCCCAGAGAGGCTAAAATTAAAAACACACTGAAAATGCTAAGAAATAGATAATGCTAATAAATAAAATAAAGGAAGGTGCCTGCCAGGCACACACACGTGTACTGCCAGCTATATATACACACTGCAAACTGATGCCGAAAGTGTACTGCATCATTTTTATACATTGCCTTGCGAAGACCGGGGAATCGCTGATGATACATGTGCATCAAACCCTGAGAAGAGCCCTGAAAATGCAAATAAAACAAAGGTAGAGGTTGAACAGGCACACGTGTACTGCAAGATATATATGTACACACTGCAAAGAGATGTTTATAGGATACCACAACCTCAGATACACAGCCTTGTGGAGACCGGCAGGGAAGCACTTTTGCTACATAGGCAGCAAGCCCTCGGAAAGAGCCATTATGGAGGTCCCCCACCACCCCAATTCGCAGTGACGCCGGGGGATCGGGTCAGGACTGGTATAAGGAATGTTAGGCTTCCTAAAAGTGTGGTCCTATGTTCTAATGTATCGGGTATAAGCATAGGAGGACCATCTGCCTAATGTCTTAATCAGATGATCCTCCAGCCAGGACTGCCTAGCACTGGTGGCTGCCCCAATCTGAAAACTGTGGCCAGAAAATTTTTCCGCTGGGAAACCACAGGCTTGAAAGGTATACTTGAGTTTGGAGATGAAGTACTGTCTGCTGAGAGGTTGAAACGAATCGGTCACGAAGAGAGGCTCCCTTGGATCTGTCCCAAAGTGCAAGGGCAGATAAGCAAGAAGGAGGGATACTGGGCAGATGGGTGGAGATGTCTTGAATAGTTTAATTGGAATACCTTGGTGGAAGGGTTCAGTTTTAGATGATTTGAGAAGAATGGCAACCACTGATGAATCCGCAGAAAAAGAGACATCCCCAAGGCACATATGGAGGGAGGGGTCAAAAGATGAGGAGAAAACCGAAAAATGCCATAATAAAAACTGCCCGTAGCATAGCTGTGACATGAAGTGAAAATGGTCCTCGGCTGAAGAAGTCTATCATAGAGTGTAGGATGAGATAGGTGATAGGTAGGCGTATTTGAGTGCCAGGAGTTTGGCGCTGTTTCAAAATGTGCAAGACATACTGCAGACTGAGGAATATTACACCCGGGGAGATTGCTAAGGGGTTAGGAAAGCCCTGTGCCATGTAGCAAAAGCGTATCCCTGCACGGTACAATTTAATTGCTGAATAAAACAAGTGAGCAACCCTAGCACAAAAAGCGATAAATCTCAACAATACAGATTCGGAAGTCTGTGGAAAGTTAGCATTGCAAAAACATGGTAGCTGATACATTGATGCAAATCTCTAGACATGAAAGGCCTGCCATATAGCTGCATCTGGTGGAGGCACAAATAGACGAGTCCCACAAGTCTCTGAGAATTTGAGTCAGTCCATCATCACCTGCGAGATTGGAGGGCACTGGTAGGGGTGTTGTTCTGCCATAGGAGCCCATTTCCAAAATTCTTGCTATTGAAGAGATAACCTGTCAGCGATTTTGTCGCGGGTGGCAATGTATGTGGAATAAAAGGTAAAATTATGTTGGAGAGCAATGAATGTCAGGCGACACATAAGTTTCATGATCTGAGTAACGGGGGGGAGGGGGGGTCGACCTTCACGCAATATTCTTACCACCGCCTTGTCGGAAATGAAGACCACTCGCTTGGAGTGCCACATATGGCCCCAGAGAAGGGCTGCCACTACAATCAGTCAAAACTGCCCGAGCCCAAAACCCGAAAACCATTAGCACAGTCTGCAGGTCATATTTATGAAGGGATTTCATTATAACTTGGTAGGATGCCTCTGTATAATGCCTAGATGAGAACATCCCCTTTTGGGCATGATCTGTCAACCGTGATGGCTGCCCAAGCCCGAAACCCAAAAACTTTTAGCACAGTCTGCAGGTCATGTTTAATATGGAGGGATTTCATTGTAACTTGGTAGGATGACTCCTTATTATATCTAGATGAGAATTTCCTCATTTGGGCGTGATCTGCCAACCGTGACGACTGCCCGAGCCCAAAACCCAAAAACCTTTAGCACAGTCTACAGATCATATTTATTGAGGAATTTCATTGTAACTTGGTAGGATGACGCCAAATAATGTCTAGATGAGAACGTCCCATTTTGATCGCGATCATTCAGCCTTAATGGGTGCCCAAGCCCAAAAACCTTTAGCATAGGAAAAAGGTCATATTTATGGAAGGATTTCATTGTAACCTGTTAGGTTGACTCCATATAATGCCTAGATGATGACATCCCCTTTTGGTCGTGATTGGTCAACTGTGATGGCTACAGGTGCGAATGAGAATGTCCCCTTTTGGTTGCGATCATTAAACAATTATGGCGGCCCGAATACCTTTAGCACAGTCTACAGGTCATATTTATGAAGGGATTTCATTGTAACTTCGTAGGATCACTCCAGATGAGAATGTCCCCTTTTGGTTGCGATCATTCAACCATGATGACTGCCCGAGCCCAAAGCCCAAAAACCTTTAGCACAGTCTTCAGTTCATATTTTTGAAGGGATTTCATTGTAACTTGGTAGGTTGACTTCAAATAATGTCTGGATGAGAACAGCCCCTTTTGGATACCATTAGGCAACTGTGACAGCAGCAGGGGCCTGAAGCCCGAAAACCTTTAGCACAGTCTACAGGTGATATTTATGAAGGGATTTCATTGTACCTTGGTAGGATGACTCCTAATAATGTCTAGATGAGAACGTCCCCTTTTGGTCACGATCATTCAGCCTTGATGGCTGCCTGAGCCCAAAACCTTTAGCATAGTCTATAGGTCATATTTATGGAAGGATTTCATTGTGACCTGTTAGTTTGACTCCATATAATGCCTAGATGATGACATCCCCTTTGGGTCATGATTGGTCAACTGTGACGGCTTCAGGGGCACGAAAACCTTGAGCACAGTCTACAGGTCATATTTATGAAGGGATTTCATAGTAACTTCGTAGGATCACTCCAGATGAGAATATCCCCTTTTGGTTGCGATCATTCAACCATGATGGCTGCCCAAGCCCAAAGCCCAAAAACATTTAGCACAGTCTACAGATCATATTTATGAAGGAATTTCATTGTAACCTGGTTGGTTGACTTCATATAATGTCTAGATGAGAAAGTCCCCTTTTGGACGTGATTGGGCAACTGTGGCGGCTACAGGAGCCCGAAGCCCGAAAACCTTTTGCACAGTCTACAGGTCATATTTATGAAGGGATTTCATTGTAACTTTGTAGGATGATGCCAAATAATGTCTGGATGAGAACGTCCCATTTTGATCGCGATCATTCAGCCTTGATGGGTGCCCGAGCCCAAAAACCTTTAGCATAGGAAAAAGGGCATATTTATGGAAGGATTTCATTGTAACCTGTTAGGTTGACTCCATATAATGCCTAGATAATGACATCCCCTTTTGGTCGTGATTGGTCAACTGTGATGGCTACAGGTGCCCGAAGCCAAAAACCTTGAGCACAGTCTACAGGTCATCTTTATGAAGGGATTTCATTGTAACTTCGTAGGATCACTCCAGATGATGCCCAGATGAGAATGTCCCTTTGGTTGCGATCATTCAACCATGATGGCTGCCCGAGCCCGAAGCCCAAAAACCTTTAGCACAGTCTACAGGTCATTTTTATGAAGGGATTTCATTGTAACTTGAGAGGTTGACTTCATATAATGTCCAGATGAGAATGTCCCCTTTTGGACACGATTGGGCAACTGTGACGGCTACAGGGGCCGAAGCCTGAAAACCTTTAGAACAGTCTACAGGTCATAATTATGAAGGGATTTCATTGTAGCTTGAAAGGATGACTCCACGACTTTTGGTCGTGATCATTCAGCCTTTATGGCTGCCCGAGCCCAAAGACATTTAGCATAGTCTATAGGTCGTATTTATGGAAGGATTTCATTGTAACTTGTTAGGTTGACTCCATATAATGCCTAGATGATGACATCCCCTTATGGTCATGATTGGTCAGCTGTGATGGCTACAGGTGCCCAAAGCCCAAAAATCTTTAGCACAGTCTACAGGTCGTATTTATGAAGGGATTTCATTGTAATTTCGTACGATCACTCCAGATGGTGCCCAGATGAGAATGTCCCCTTTTGGTTGCGATCATTCAACCATTATGGCTGCCCGGAGCCTGAATACCTTTAGCACAGTCTACAGGTCATATTTATGAAGGGATTTCATTGTAACTTGCTAGGTTGACTTCATATAATGTCTAGATGAGAATGTCACCTTTTGGACACGATTGGGCAACTGTGACAGCTATAGGGGGGGCGAAGCCCGAAAACCTTTAGAACAGTCTGCAGGTCATAATTATGAAGGGATTTCATTGTATTGTAGCTTGGTAGGATGACTAGAAATAATGTCTAGATGAGAACGTCCCCTTTTGGTCGCGATCATTCAGCCTTGATGGCTGCCCGAGCCCAAAAACCTTTAGCATAGTCTACAGGTCGTATTTATGGAAGGGATTTCATTGTAACTTTGTAGGATCATTCCAGATGATGCCCAGATGAGAATGTCCCCTTTTGGTTGCGATCATTCAACCATGATGGCTGCCCGAGCCCAAAGCTCGAAAACCTTTAGCACAGTCTTCAGTTCATATTTTTGAAGGGATTTCATTGTATCTTGGTAGGTTGACTTCATATAATGTCTAGATGAGAACAGCCCCTTTTGGATACCATTAGGCAACTGTGATGGCTACAGGGGCCTGAAGCCCGAAAACCTTTAGCACAGTCTACAGGTGATATTTATGAAGGGATTTCATTGTACCTTGGTAAGATGACTCCAAATAATGTCTAGATGAGAACGTCCCCTTTTGGTCACGATCATTCAGCCTTGATGACTGCCCGAGCCCAAAACCTTTAGCATAGTCTATAGGTCATATTTATGGAAGGATTTCATTGTGACTTGTTAGTTTGACTCCATATAATGCCTAGATGATGACATCCCCTTTTGGTCGTGATTGGTCAACTGTGACGGCTTCAGGGGCCCGAAAACCTTAAGCACAGTCTACAGGTCATATTTATGAAGGGACTTCGTAGGATTACTCCAGATGATGCCCAGATGCGAATTTCCCCTTTTGGTTGCGATCATTCAACCATGATGGCTGCCTGAGACCAAAGCCCAAAAACATTTAGCACAGACTACAGGTCATTTTTATGAAGGGATTTCATTGTAACTTGGTAGGTTGACTTCATATAATGTCTAGATGAGAAAGTCCCCTTTGGACGCAATTGGGAAACTGATGGCTACAGGGGCCCAAAAACCTTTAGCACAGTCTACATGCCATATTTATGAAGAGATTTCAATGTAACTTGATAGGATGGCTCGTTTTGGAATAATTTCACTGTAACTTGGTAACTTTCATTGACATACGTTAACTGTGAGGGCCACATACATTAACTGTGAGGTCATATTAACCCACCCCTCAGCTCTTTAGTACCGTGAACACCTCATATTATTTTTATCAAAAACTTAGCATACATGGAACAGAAATGAACATATTCCCAATTATCACAATTCTTGTCTTATTTCATAATCCTTTCATAAACATTGAACATTATCCTTTTCATCAAACACAACACACAAGTTAAGCTACAGTGTCATTGACACTTTCATTAAATTATGCACTTGGATGCGGCCAATTTGTTGTGTTAGGGGTAAAATACCCAATAAATTAATATTCCAGTGGCCATCTTGCTGCCTTGCAACCAGCTTAACCCTTTGAGACTTTAATTATCCTGATGTTCAAACGTCACTGGGAATTCAGTTTCTTAACGTTTTTCAAAATGCAACGTCAAACGTCGGAAAGTACCAATATATTATATATAAAATACAAGATATTTTTCACATTAGTGTTTATCTGATGGAGGGTGAGATTATTTTTGGTGGTCTGAATTTGTTATTCAAAACTTGTTTATTACAAATTATTGGAGAGTGCCTACAGGCACTCTCCAATAATTTGTAATAAAACAAATTTATATAAACAAAATAATATTTGTGTTTGACTGAATATGAAATATAAGCAAGGAGAGTGTTGGATTTTGAAAAGCCCTGATAGTGGCTTCTAGCAATCAACCAGTTAAGAAGTCTTGACAGCAGGATTATATTAGTATTTTAAGCTGCGATAACATTTGGCTCAGCGGTTATCACTGAGCACTATTCGGGAAAAAATAGGAATTTGAGGTTAAAACTTTAAAAAATAAAAAAATAACAAAACAAATGACCACAAAGTATCAACTTGCTGTTTGATTTTGTACGTAATAACACGTACACAAGTATCAAAGAGTTAAATATTATTCCCATTTTGTTTGGATGACAAGTCATGACAATCATCAGCTTTTAAATTACAAAGACGTGATTTGAAAGGAGTAAGTTTGAGGATTTAACAACATTGTTTAAGTGTTTGTTGGAAAGTTTTGTTTAAAAATATTCCGATCATTTGTTTTAATCCTTTACCTATCATGAAAAGCAGACAACACTTGTAAAACAAATTCCAGAATAACTAATTTTTTTTCATTTTTTGCCTCAAAAGCATAGGTTATGACCCCCTCATTGGAACGAGCTTTTTCCAAAGAGGAGTCATAACCTATACGTTTTTGAGACAAAATATAAAAATGTAATGAAAATTAATTGGCGATTTTTGTGAATAGCGCTGGCCGGTTTTGGCTGTTATGTTGGATAAAGGGTTAAATCTATATTCATTTTATGATATACCTTATCTTTTTCAAGGTTTCAAAACTTTTTTCAGGTGAGCACCTCAGATCCAACAACTGCCTCTTTTTGTTTGAGAAAGAGTGCAGAAATATAACTAACCACAAATACATATCGCACATCTCTACTGCCAGATGCTGACAGTGAACTTAAACACAAAATATTTAATAAATAAAATATTCCACTTTATATGTTTGTTTATTTATTGAGATTTCACAACAGATCAACATCCAGTATCATATTGTTTTGGACAGTTTTACAGGTGGAGGAACCACGAGAGAACTACTATTGGCAAGTACCTGTCAGACACTCCAACTTAACTCAGCACGAATAGTGTTAGCATTGGTTAACCCAGCATGATAGTGTTTGCATCAGCTGAAAGCAAGTGTACCATCATTCTAACCTATGCCTTAGTACACAGCCTCACCATGCTCTCACACAGACAGGATGAAGTGTCTTGCCCTGGAACACAATGCATATGACGAGATCAAACCATTGACCTTCCAATCTCAAGTCCAATGGGCCACCATACTCTCCCACTTTATATGTACAGTGCATGTATATAAAATGGGTTAGTAATATCATAGGGTGTTAAACTGTTTGATAGGCATGCGGTTATGAGTCACAATGGAAAAGAGACTGCTGTTAAAAGCAATAGTAGGTCAAAATTGCAAAAACAATTTGATATATTGTGTTATGCATCATTTTGAAGGATATTTCTTTCCGCTCACAAATCTACAAAGATTTTGACAATTGCCTCAGTAGTTCCAGAGTTATGGTCCTTTGAATATTTTGATATTCCGATTTTTCCTGCCGTTCAGGGATTTCTCATGGGCCCACACCATATAATTGTATCTACTATAGGCAGTAAAAGTGAAAAACCTCATATAATTTTCTATTATATACCATTTTGAAGGATATGGTTTGCTGTCTTTGAATCTGCAAGAATTTTGGACAATTGCCCCTCTCTTTTGTGAGTTATGACCCTTGCGTATCTTGAAATTTGGTCGTCGGGTCACTTACGTCCAACAGAATGGTGAAAAGTTTCAACTGTAGTCACGGAGAACATAGTTTTACTGTTTTCTCCTTGAGTTGTGTCTTTTAAAACACTAACATACCCATGTTATATATCATTTTGAAGGAAATATCATTCCTATCATAAATCGGCTCCACATTTGAAAATTGCATATGTTGTTGAAGAGTTATGGCCCCTTTCAAGATAAAAAATTGTTTTTCACTATCGATCAAAAGTCTGATACAGCCATTTGCTCTCACTCATTTGTATTGCTTGTAGAATATCTGTCAAACATCACATACAGATGCATCTTGTATACAGTATTTGGAGAGTGTATAATCACTAAATCAACCACAGAGTGGAAATTCCACCCAAGCAATAATTGCAAATTTGTTGCAAAGCATAACAATCACAAGCAAAGACTGCTTGTGATTTTCTCAACATGTACAGAATTTGAAAGTGATATTTTGGGTGATAAATCCACTCCACGGGTGATTTAGTTCAGAAGAAAATCTCAACAGAAAATAAACCAGGAACAAATTTAGCTCACCAATCTTTTCTTGAGTTGGCTAGTGCTGCACAAAAGTTGAGCTACAATATGGAGAGGGTGGTTTGCTATTAAATTGAATATTTTCCACAATTTCTGACAAGGCACTAGAAGCACTTGCAAACAATCATCCATGGACCACAGTGCTGATGAAAGAGTTTGCACATGCTTCTTGTACTTTTTGAACAAAGATTGATATATTTTTGGTGGAAAATGTTCCCCACCGCAATTCTGTAGTAATCCCCACACATACCGCATGGCAATTAAGTCTTCAATTATACACAGGAATTAGAATAGTCAATGATCAAGTACTGTTTATTCACTGAACAAGACCAACAGTGCCATTTTGCATCTGTTCAAGTTTCTTGGATGGGTAACCAGGAACAGTTGATATAACTCTTGCCTCATAGTGCTTTTCCACTCCATCTTCCTCAAGAATATGCCATATATTTTTTCCAACTCAGGAAGATGCCCTTTCCTTTTCTTGGTTAGTTGTAATAATTGAGGAAGTTTGAGCAAGCAATTTTTTGCAGTTTTCAGCCAACTCTTAAACTGTGAGGTTTCTTTTTTCTCCTTCCTTCTCAGAAAATTTAAATAAGTGGCTTTCGGCTTCCTGGCATAGAATAATCTATCTGAACCTTAGCTGTGCTTTCAGGGCATTCTCTTTTTGAGTCTTTTGACTTCAGACTAGCAAAATTTTCTTCTAGTTGTTCGGCTGTCTCTTACAAACCGTAATATTGGATTTCTTTGAACATGAACTCCTGAGCCTTGAATCACTTTTCAATTCTTTGTTGTTCTTGCCTTTTGATTCTCTGATTCTCCTCTCTCTGCACAATTATTACTTTTCACCTTGACTGAATCATATCAAATAAATGCGAGGAGTTCTTCATTGCCTTATTTACAAGCTGCCCTGTGCTTCACTCGATTTCCCTTCCAACCATGCTCCAGTTTTGTTTGGACAGAACATCACATAAGCTTCCTGTGTTGTGTGCTTGATGTTGGGTTTGAATCTTGGCAGTTGGTCAGTGTATCAAAAACACTCTCAGAACATTTGTTCTGTTTTTCTACTCTGAGCTGAGCTCATCAGGCTTTCTTCCTTCTTGTAAAACTTTCCACCTGGTAACAGCTCTGCATAGTGTTGCTTCAGCAGTTTTGATATAGATGGCAAAAGTACTTCAAGTATAGCTTCTGTTGTGGCATCATTACTGCAAGCGTGTATCAAGCAGTAAAATACATGATTCTTCTTTACAATCTAAGATGGTACATCATCAATTTCCAATCCTCCACTCATGAATGCATCAAGATTTGTGGTGGCTTGATCTATGTAATTTATGAGTAGGATAATAATATGAGATAAACTCAATATGTGAACTCTCTTGTCCTCTATCGCCTTCCAAAGTGGTCCTGTAACAATTTTATTGATCAATTGTAATGTCCGGCATCCCGCGATGTTAATTCCTCTCTTAGGTCAGCAAGCACAGCTTTCAGTGAAAGGTTCAAATCACCTCTGCCCTCTAAATACTCGATCATTTTCTTGTGGAAGTAGTAGATGTAAGCGCCATTAAAGAAAATTATATTGAAGCGATTCCCTCTGAATGGGATCAATGGCAAACTTATCCTCTTCTCTTTGAGTGTGTCGGCAATAATAATTGAAAGTCTGCATAACAATCTGACTTCTCATCGGCTCCTCTTACAAAAGCTTTGCAGCCTGTCCTTATCAGTCTAATAGGTCCTGGCTCATATGCTTTCATTATTTATGGTCCTGGCGTGGAATTTTGGACTTTTTTGACTTCCAGCAGTGATTGCTGTGATACTTCAGCTATCTGGACAAAGCTGTGTAAACCACAGAAAAAATTATTCAGAGTAACCAGGTCTTCTATCCTCATCTGTAAGATAGTCCCATTTCTCTTTGATGTCAGGCAGAACATTTCTCCTACAGTTTTCAAGAAGTTCATGCCACTTCAATTCTGTTGATGCTCGATCTGACATGGTGTTACTAAAATTCATCATAATTTGTGCAACTGTTTGTGAGTTTGTATGCTCTTCTCTTTCTTCAAGATCATTTATGACTTCCTTGAAAGTTTACAGGGTATCATTGGCTGATTTAGTTGCCATATCTCTAATTCCAAACACCCAGTGTTGTTCTTTATATGCACCTGTTACATGGAGCCCCATATATTTCTCTTCATACTTTGATGTCTCGTTGCTGTACAGTGCCGTCTTTTCTTCATGGCTGAACACATCTGCTAAGTGCATCTGGGATAGCCCAGGTCTCTCTATGTTCATATTCCGTACAGTTTTCTCAGATGGAAGCTTTGATGCTTTCATATTCACAAAGCTCAGAATTGCCTCAATGACGGGATACATGCTCAATGCCAAGTAATTTTTCGATCCTTAATCTGTTATATTTTTCAACCATAAGCGCTAATTGTCTCCCACTTTTTGAAAAAAACAGGAGATATTAAATTCGGGGTGTCCTTCCGTGTTTTTCGTTTCCAGACTCTTAACTTTTCTGACAGTGACCGGATTTCGATGAAATTTGGGTAGTAGATCACTTTCATCAATTGTGGATCCAAGTTCAAATATGGGCATTTTTGCGCGTATATTTAATTAGGTTGCTGAAATTTAATTGGCTGTCGGTTTCCAGACTCTAACTTTTCTTAAAATCAACCGATTTCGATGAAATTTCATATATGGATTACTTTTATCAATACCTAGGTCAAGATCGAATGTGGGAAATTTTGTACCGAAAATCTGTCCGTCTGCCCCATGCGTCAACACACCTCTGACTAAAGGCCGTCTTTATGAGCCGATCTTCACAAAACTTCTTCAGTATCTTTGTTATCATTGTGAGGCCAGAATATGTGTTTTGGGGATTGGTCCAAAATTCAAGATGGCCACCAGTGGCCATTTGGTTCCGAAATTGGGTGTAATCAGTTTTTTGTACAGAACTTCTATATGAAAGTTCGGATTTGAATAAATTCTTGTATGAATGTTTAGTAACATGCAGTACATCACATATAATACGGGTATTGTTCTCGTGCAAAAATTATACAAATTAGGGAAACTGATTTATTCAGTGCTTCTACTAATACACAGTAAGTGCACACCTTCCGTGTTTTTTTGTTTTAACTTTCCTCACAGTCAGTCGTTTTTGATGAAATTTGGGTCCAAGTTCAAATATGGGCATTTTCTGTGCATATTTAATTGGGTTGCTGAAATTTGATTAGCTG
Organism: Pictodentalium vernedei; assembly: GCA_031216915.1. NCBI lineage: Eukaryota > Metazoa > Mollusca > Scaphopoda > Dentaliida > Dentaliidae > Pictodentalium > Pictodentalium vernedei. The sequence continues at coordinate 101,558,244 of CM062293.1, forward strand.
ACGGTTTCCAGACTCTAACTTTCCTTAAAATCAACCGATTTCGATGAAATTTCATATATAGATTACTTTTATCAATACCTATGTCAAGTTCAAATGTGGGAAATTTTGTACCGAAAATCTATCCATCTGCCCCGTGCGTCAACGCACCTCGGACTAAAAGCCATATTTATGAACCGATCTTCACGAAACTTCTTGGGTATCTTTGTTATCATTGTGAGACCAGAACATTGTTTTGGGGTTTGGTCCAAAATTCAAGATGGCATTCAGTGGCCATTTTGTTCCGATATATGAAAGTTCGGATTTGAATAAATTTTTGCATGAATGTTTAGTAACATGCAATACATCACATATAATACGGGTTTTGTTCTCGTGCAAAAATTATGTAAATTAGGGAAACTTTGAATTATTCAGTGCTACTAACACAGTAAGTGCACACCTTCCGTGTTTTTCGTTTCCAGGCTCTAACTTTCCTTACAGTCAGTCGATTTCGATGAAATTTGGGTAGCAGATCACTTTCATCAATTGTGGGTCCAAGTTCGAACGTTTCCACACATATTTAATTAGGTTGCTTAAATTTGATTGGCTGAGGTTTCCAGACTCGACATTCTAACAGTCAACGAATTTCAATGAAATTTCATACATGGATTACTTTTCACATCAGTTTAATTTTATATGTCTTATCATACAGTCTTAATTTTTAGTGATTCTCACAGCTATACTCCACATCACTTCACTTGCTTTGACAGTTACCTCCCTGAAAATAAATCCGATAACCACTGTCTGAAGAGAGGAGAAGCCATTTCAACGATTGACTTTCAAATGGAATTGACCCAAGAAAATTTTTCTTCAAAGACAACTAAGATGTCAAGTTATCTCAGGTACTCATATTGTGACAAACTTTTGTCACCAAAGGGGCGGAGGGAGGGCCTTGGGGAGATGCCCCCCTAAACATTACAGTGGCCCTCTCCCTCAAAATCGGAAACTTAAAGCACCAGTTGGTCCCAGATTCAGTATTAAATTTTGTTGGCAGCCCCCTCCCCCCCCCCCCCCCCCCCCCCCCATTGGTGGAAGTTCAAGGAGCCTCCCCCAACCCTCACCAATTGGTAGAGCCATACCTAGCCCACCTCAGGGATATGCCTGACATATATCGACCTGGCGCCCTAAAAAATTACACACACCCTTCCCATAGGAAATCCTAGCTGTGCACTTGAAAAAAATAAAAACTTCACCCAAAAGCAGGGTTTTTTTTTTTAAATTCATCTGTATTGTACTCTAAAATTTATCTTAACATGATTACTCAAGTACTTCGGTCAAAACAAGACTGGGGCTATTACCCAAGGCATGCCCCATCCAGGAAAATTGCACTTAACACTTTCAAAAGGGAGGCTATTGTGTTGTCTGCCCATTTTTCTGGAGTGACCAAAGTGTATACCAAGATTCACAGGGAGAGACATAACCCATGTGGTGGCCAAGATATCTACCCTGCTGGTCTATCACCATGCCAAACATCATTATCAGTGAGATTTATTGACTAATGGCTGAGTTATTAGAGAAAATGGAAGGTCTGATAATGTGGCAGATAGATGGGCTGGTGCGCGAGAAATCCAGTTTTGTACCAGTCTCTTGAGGCAAAGTTAGTTTTGTTGAAAGGGTGGGCCAACAGACGGGCAGACTGACAGATGGCTTGGCGGATGGAGGCATGCAATCCAGTATATCCCCCAACCATTTCAAGGATATATTGAAATATTTTCAATTCACAGGCAACTCTAGGCGGCTTTCCTTATTTTTGCTGCTTATAATTAGAGTGTGCTATAAGGCACAAACTTTCAACACACAAAAGGGAAGATGACCTTTCACCAAAGAGAGAGGTCGCTAGTATCAACAACTGGAAAATGTTGCGTCAGTATAAACAATCGGACGCTCACTTCAATTTTAAAACTCATTGTCAATTGGAAAATCCTCAATGTTTTGAAAAAAGCGAAACTGCATCGTTTAGAATTTTTATTAAGGTTTCCAATGATGCATTGTTAGTATTTTTTCACCACATTTTTCAGATGTTATGGTGTTGAGAACACCTTTAAAATTTAACACTGAGCAGAGTAGTGAAAATCGTGTAAAGTAATTACTTTCTGGTCGCTATTGTTAATTAAAATGATCACTATTGAAATCATTCAATAAAATAAAAAAAAATATAAAAAAAATTTATATACAGAAATTTATTCTTCCAGTGAGACTTGGCCCTAAATAAGGATTTTCTTGCCTTCACAATAATGAAGAAATAAATAGGTTTTTTTTGTTGGGAGTTCAGAAATACACATCTTGGAATTGTTTAGGCACCATCCTATTTTAATCACTTGACTTAAATTAACATAGAAGAAACATCCATCTAATTATGTATCCCATATAGAGGAGATAATGAAATGAAAAAAAATTCTGCCACAGTTCTTTATAACAAATATTTACATGCATAAAAAATCCATGAATTGCCACCAAATTTTAAACATGCCTGAAAACAGCTCCTGGTTCAAAATGGTTTCAGAAATCTATCTTGTGAATTTTCAAATGCAGATCAAATATATAGTCCCGGTTCATAAAAAAAAAAACAAACATGGTCTTTTACAAGCTTCCTCGTGATTTGAATCATTTACCACCTTTCTAGTTATTTGGATCATTCATTTTAAGCATATCCATGGCTCTCAAACATTCTATGTATGTAGACTTGCATCTTCCATCAGCACAAGGTACGGGATACAAAGGGTCCTGCAACATGAACAAAATAGTGTTTTTTATTTTTAGTCGAGTTGTGACGAAGTCAAACTTGACTTATAGTTAGATGAATGGTGGGCGTAAACAATTGGTTTTTGGATGATAACTTGATAATGGTTCAACCCATGTTCATGAAACTTCATAGGTAGGTTGGTATCGGTGAGAGGAAGAACCCTGTTCATTTTGGACTTGCTTGGTCAAAGGTCAAAGTCACCGTGACCTTGAACATAGTAAATTGTAAACAATTGGTTTCCAGATGATAACTTGACTACGGTTCAACCCACATTCATGAAACTTCATATGTAGGTTGGCCTTTGTGAGAGGAAGAACCCAATTTATTTTGGACTCACTAAGTCAACGGTCAAGGTCACAGTGACCCTGAACCTAGTAAATCAAAACAATTGGTTTCAGGATGATAACTTGATAATGGTTCGACCCATTTTCATGAAACTTCATAGTTAGGTTGGCATCAGTGAGAGGAAGAACCCTATTAATTTTGGACTCACTAGGTGAAAGGTCAAGGTCACAGTGACCTTCAACATACTAAATCGTAAACAATTGGTTTCCGGATGATAACGTGATAATGTTTCAACCCATGTTCATGAAACTTCATAGGTGGGTTGGCATCAGTGAGAGGAAGAACCCTATTTATTTTGGACTTGCTAGGTGAAAGGTCAAGGTCACAGTGACCTTCGACATAGTAAATCGTAAACAATTGGTTTCCAAACGATAACTTGATAATGGTTTGACCCACATTCATGAAACTTCATAGGTAGGTTGGCCTAGGTGAGTGGTAGACCCCTATTGATATTGAACTCACTAGGTCAAAGGCCAAGGTCACAGTGATCTTGAACATAATAAATCGTAAATAATTGGTTTCCAGACGATAATTTGACAATGGTTCCACCTACGTTCATGAAACGTCATAGGTAGGTTGGCATTGGTGCAAGAAGGAGCCCTATTTATTTCGGAATCACAAGGTCAAGGTCACAGTGACCCTTCATATAGTAAATTGTAAATAATTGTTTTCCGGATGATAAGTTGATAATGATTAAACCCACTTTAGTGCTTTCACAACTTGACATTGGATCGGTGATCCTATCGGGATTTTCTTTTTTCCTTTCATTTTAACCCTTAAATAACTGGAGGTTTTTATACATTTTGAAAAGTCTACATCCTGTGACTTTGCAGTTGTTTCTATGCAAAACTTAGCGGCCTATAGAGGCAGTCAATACTTGCCTAAAATAACTGCCTGGGCACTTAGGAACTGGCAATGTTCCTTGCAAGTTTACTTAAGTTGCAGTGAATAATTATCAAAATTGGAATTTGGCCTTTAACCCTTATAGGCGTGGAGATTTTTATACATTTTCACTTTACTATGAAAGCCTATCTCTTGTGGCTTCGCAGTTATTTCTAGTCAAGTCTTTGCTGCCTACAGAGGCAGCCAAGACTTGCCTAGAAACATCTGACAAGGAACTTAGAAAACAAATTTTGAGTTTACCAAACAATGCATGTTGGGCCACCTGTTCCTTTGCACTAAAAAGTTATCAAAAGTCTGAGGAATTGGGCCCTTAAGGGTTTGTTTCCAACCACTTGAATTACTCTTATAAACAATTTACTAAATATATAGAGGATATCTAAGCTGTTTTAGTGAATATCGGAAATTATCTCATTCATGTGGACCTGAAAGTTTTATTTTTCACGAGAGTTTGCATGAGTGAAAAATAATACTTTTAGGTCCACACGAATGAGACAATTTCCGATATTCATTAAAATAGCAAAGATTGTCTTTTTCTTATATGCTATGTGACATTTTACTGTGCAATATTCAGCCCAATTTGACTGCAATCAGTTTTAAGACAATAACTAAGATCTGCTGAGCGTTCCTTAAAGGCGATGCTATGCACCAAAGCGTGACATCATTTAGGAAGCTACTTAGGGATATTTCTCGATATTCATTGAGTCGATGGATATTGAGAAATATCATTTACATAATTAGCAATAATTCACAGGCTAGCATATAATATTTCATTCCTATGTTGCAGTAATGAGATAGCCAAAGATGCTGAAAGTGACTTTAACCCTCTGCATACTGATGTCAAAATAACAAAATTTCAAGCAGCCAACTCTTCTCATAATACAACGTGGATTTTAACCAATTCAAGCTTGTCTGACAGAGATCATTGAGAACAAGATTGAACTGGTTCAATTAAGATGCCTTTTGGGAAGAATTTGCAGGTTGAAAATTTTATATTTTGACATCAGTGTAGTTAAACGCCAATAAATGAATAAACTTGAATTACACTAACACTATGGGTAATTCATTAATTTACTGTCATTATTTACCAGGCACATACTCAAACTGGAAACTATATGAATTCCTCTCTGCGTTGGTTTCTTTTACTAAAAATATCAGGGTTGGTAGTTGATTTTTGTCTTTTCACAGATGTTTTTTTCCATATTACTTGAGAATATTTCTTTTTTTTTTGGCTATTTTGGTGCTTTTCTGGAGCAGCAGTTGAGTCATATCTTTGCTGAAAGCAAGTTCGAGTTCAGTATTTCAAAAACACCAACTCTCCATTATGAGATGCTGACTGAAAATGTTTATAGGAGAACAATAATGATTTGAGATCACAATTTGAGTTGATCATACAATATGAAAGTTTCCTTTTTAATTTTTTTCCAAAATATGGCCGGAGAAACATAATTCTGTAGATTTATTAATTATTGGGGTTTAATGACACTTTCTGCAGCCAGTGTCACCTTGTGTCGGACAGTTTTACAGGTGGCAGAAGCCAGAAAGAACCACTGAGCAATGGCAAGCAAGTGTCAGGCTCCCCACATACTAACTCCACACAAGCAGGGTTAGCATTGGTTGAAGACAAGTGCGCCATCAACGCCTTAGTACACAATGTCACCGTGCCCCCACGTGGGCAATGGGGGTGAAGTGTCTTGCCCAAGGACGCAACACGGTTGCCTCAGGTGGTATTCAAATCAAGGACCTCTCGGCTTGTAGTCTGCACCTCTATCTACTGAGCCACCGCACCCCTCAATTCTGTAGGCAATGTTCCAGTTAATAAATACCAAAATAGATCAGAACAAATAAAATCATGCATCTTTAAGCATATATTGAGGAAAACAAAATGAAAAACTCACATTACATTCCACTTCAAAATCACTTTTCACACAGCTTAAACCAACATCAAATCCAAATTTGGACCTGTTGAAAATTATATTGATATACCATGTACAATATATGTCATCTTCTAGAATATTGTCTAAAACTATGAGAAGAATGTTAGGGTTGATAGAATGACAAAATAAGTTGTCAGTTACTTTATTAAAACTGGGCTGAAAAAAATGTGTATCAAAGAAAGTGATATACAATATCAGCATTTGTTGTCTTGAGTTGATGAATTACTAAATGGAGTTTGATGATCAATGTTCATAATAAGTTTCGCCCCAGTTTTCTCAGGCATATTTCTTTCTGTTGCAAAAATTGCATGTGGGCAGGCATTTTTTTATTTTATTTTTTATTTTTGTAATTATTTCTTTGTCATCAAAAGTTCATGTTCTTGGTCTGTTTTATGTTTTAGGCCTCATAATCTACAGAAAAGCATCTGGTGGTGGTGTATTTCATCCCTTGAATGCACGAAGGCTTTGCAATGCTTTACATGCAGTAGCCAAAAGGATCATACAGAAGAGCCTGAGAAAAAGATTTTTAACTTTTTTTAGGCCTTATGCCCTCCAATGGGTCTTTTTTTTTAAACACGATAAAATTTGGTGTACAAATAGATGCCCTTAACTCAAAAGGAATCGCTATCATTATGCCTCAAAGGAGGATTCGGGGTATCAAGTGAAGCCCTCTGTCCATCCAAACGTTTTGCTTTGTAATTTCAAAGCCATTGCTCGGATTTGGTTTACTTTGGTATGCTGATAGACCTGCATGGGGGAACAGATATGCACAAGGAACGGGATCCGTCCAATACTTATTCCCAGAGTTATGGCCCTTTTTTCGACATAGAAAATTTTTTTGTTTTCACTCATTCCACTTAGAAAATGTTTCTGTCCCACAATACCCTCAAGGCTACTTCTAACTTGCATACAGGTCAGGAGCATTGGCTCACGCTTTCCATTGGCCTTGTTCTTTAAAGTTGAGAAAAAATTCTTTGATACTCTGTTCAATACATGCAAACCTGGCAATAAATGCGAACTGGGGAACGGCAAGAAAATGTGTGGAAATAGGTAAGTTTATGAAACAAGAGGCCCCAAGGAGCCTTAATCGCTCACCGGCCAAAGTGGTGGTTCATCAACACTACAAAGGAATGAAGTCATGAGAGACAAATTTTATGGAACTAGGGCCATGGCTTGAATAAACTTGAATCTTACCCCCCCCCCCCCCCCCCTAAGGATGTTGCATACCAAATATCAAAAGCATTCATCTGCTGGATTTGAAGAAGTAGACTTTTAAAGAAAATTCCTCATTTTGAACTAAGTTATCATTCGGGCTCCCACAGTGAGCCCAAATATGAACCCAGGGACTTGGCTTGACCAAACTTGAATCTCTCCCCCTAAGGATGCTGCATGCCAAATATCAGAACATTCCGACTGCTGAATCTGAAGAAGATTTTTAAAGAAAAATTCCTCAAATTGACTAAGTTATAACTCGGGCTCCCATAGGGAGCCCAAATATGGACCCAGGGACTTGGCTTCAACAAAGTTGAATCTCCCCCCCCCCCCCCCCCCCCCCCCAAGGATGCTACACACCACATATCAAAACATTCCGACTGCTGGATCTCTGACAAATTTTATGGAACTAGGGCCATGGCTTGAATAAACTTGAATCTCCCCCCACCCCCCCACCCCCCCCTTAAGAATGTTGCATACTAAATATCAAAAGCATTCATCTGCTGGATTTGAAGAAGAAGACTTTTAAAGAAAATTCCTCATTTCGAACTAAGTTACAATTCAAGCTCCCACAGTGAGCCCAAATATGGACCTAGGGACATGGCTTGAATAAACTTGAATCCCCCCCCCCCATCCCCCCCCCCCCCCCCCCAAGGATGCTGCATACCCCAAACATCAAAACATTCCGACTGCTGGATCTGAAGAAGAAGATTTTTAAAGAAAATTCCTCATTTTGAACTAAGTTATAATTCCGGCTATCACAGTGAGCCCAAATATGAATCCAGGGACTTGGCTTGAACAAACTTGAATCTCCCCTCCCCCCCCCCCCTCCCCCAAGCATGCTGCATACCCAATATCAAAAGATTCTGCCTGCTGGATCTTGAGAAGAAGATTTTTAAAGAAATATGCCTCCTATACTGAGCCCAAATATGAACCCAGGGGCCGATTTGAACAAACTTGAATCAGCTCCACCCCACAATGTTGCATACCAAATATCAAAAGATTCTGACTGCTGGATCTGGAGAAGAAGATTTTTTAAGAAATTTGCCTGAAATGCACTAAGTTCGAATTCAAGCTTTTATAGTGAGCTTAAATATGAATCCAGGGGGCCAATTTGAACAACCTTGAATCAGATGCACCCACAATGTTGCATACCAAATATCAAAAGATTCTGTCTGCTGGATCTGGAGAAGAAGATTTTTTAAGAAATTTGCCTGAAATGCACCAAGTTTGAATTTGGTTTATAATAGTGAGCCCAAATATGAATCCAGGGGGCCGATTTGAACAAACTTGAATCAGACCCATACCAAGATGCTGCATACCAAGTACCAAAAGATTCTGCCCACTGGTTCTGGAGAAGATTTTTTAATAATCTTTCTATAATTGAAACAGTGCTATCAGAGTTATGCCCCACACAGAGCCCCCAAGGGACGTGGCCTTTTCATTTGAACAAACTTGAATTGACATATGGTAATGAACATCCATACCAAGTTTCGAGCAAATCGACAAAGCGGTTTCAGAGGAGAAGTCGTTTGAAAAATGTTCATGACGACGGATGGCAAGTGATAAGTTTAGCTCCCTTCGGTGAGCTAAAAACACAAAGGCAATCACAGAAATGAACTGGTAAGGCTTCTCTGCGAACCCAAGGTATTACTAAACAATAGGAAAATAATTCAACAAACACAAGTCTTTCTGATGGTTGGTTATCGGACATTCTGTATTAAATCTCAAGTCATCTGAAAAAAACACATCGTCTCTACTGGCACAAAGAACACATTGGAACTCAGGGGATGACATGGCAACTAGAGAAACAGAATTTACTGCAACTAGTAAATTTGAATCTGTGTGAAAATAGGGAAAGCATCAAAAGTAAATTATATAGAAAATCAGAAATAGGTTTTTGCAAACAGTATTTAAAGATTTTCATACACGATTCAGATAAAAAAATTTAAGAAACAGGAAATAACTTCTGTGCACAGCATTAAATGTGTTATATAAAGGAATCTGCATGGATATTTTTTACTCTGCCCACTTTTTTGAAAGAAGAAATACATGTATAAACTTGAGAATTGCATTGGGGTTATAAAATGCAATTTCAAGTATTCTGAAAATAGCACTTAATGAGACCTGTGTTACCCCAGTGAACTGGATTCAAATTATTAGCTTCCGTGGTGTTTCGACTTATTTGGTGTTGGTCTCAGGTTCGTATGTCCTGTATCATGCTTGAGATACAAGTGTGGATAGCTTTCAGAATTTGTAGCCCCTGCCAAATAAAGATATATCTATGAATTTTGGAATGTGTTGGAGAGGTGGTGGGGGACCAAAGAGTAATTTCCAGTAATAATGAAAAATGCATTCGATGGCCCCTCGGTGACCATGACCTAAATTTTGAACCTCCATTGACAGGGTTCCCATGGGCCTTGGATTCAATTCAACAAAGTGTGGTTCAAGTACTTGAAATCCTGGAAAATGGTCATGGGAGCCTTGAAATTCCTTAAATTTTTGCAAAATAAAAACGTGCCGACGACATGTGTAATTAACATCCTCCATCATTGGGTACACTGGTTATCATATATCATCATTCATGGCAGTAAGGCCTTGAAAATCCTTGAATTTGGTTGCTGTGAGGCCTTGAAAAATGCTATAAAATGATGAGAAACAGTCTTGAATAGCCTTAAATTTGATCAGTCCTTGCCTGCAGGAATTTGAGTTTTGACTCATTTGGTGTTGGTCCCAGGTCTATACGTCATACCATGCTTGAGATATGAGCATGACCCACTTTCAAAATTTTTGGCCACACCCACTTTTTGGAGTGTAAAAATACATGTATGAACTTCGAGAATGCATTGAGGATCAAAATGTGACTTCCAGCAGTTCTGAAAAATGCACTCAAAGACCCCTGGATGACATCAGTGACCTTGACCCATATTTAGAACCTCCATTGAGTGTATCTTCATTTGGTGTTGGTCCCAGGTCCATAGGTCATACCAAGCCTGAGATATGGGTGTGACCCACTTTCAAAACACCCCCCACCGACACCCCAATGCTCCAGGAATCTGAAAAACATGGGTATTCGAGTATTTGTGACTGTTTATCAGTACAAAACCATACAAAAACATACTATTAACTCGTTTAGAAAAGGCCCAGTGAAACTGATTTGCAAACCCATTTTAGATAACAGAAAAATATATTTGAAATTTAATATGATTAATATGAATGTTTTTCCAAATAGTGTTATGACAATTAGGTTGAACTTCACTGAACTTGGTAAAACAAAAAAGCCAGAAATGCACTCTGTGGTGAAGAAACAGCCCCAGGAGGCTTATTTGTGAACCCATTCAAAATACTGTCGCTAAAAAAATATGTATGAAATTTGAAAATGATTAAGTGAACGGTTAAAAAAAAACACAAATGTGAATATTCTCTAAGAAGCAACAACACATTGGCAAGCTTTTTAAAGATTTTACAATCAAAAAGCTCAATATGAAAATGATTTGTTGTACAATTCCCCTTACATTGTATACAGTGTGATGAGTTGCTTAATGTGAGAAAAAAAAAGAATGGGCAATAACTCTGGAAGAAATTAGCCATTTTGGCTAATTTGATTGATTTTGTACTAAAAAAAAACTATGTATGACATCTTAAAGGAGTTTTTCCTGTATTTCACAAGTGCCAAGGCGTGCATGAAATACAGGAAAAACTCCCAACAGTGGTCGTTGATTCCTGTCCTCCGTACTGTACCTGAGTTGTGTTCTGTATTTACATTACGATTTAATGTGAATGTGGCTGATATTTTGAAAGAAATTCATCACTGTCAGTCTGTTCACATTCTTGCTTGACACCATTTTGTGTCAAAGCATTTCATTCATGTCATAATGTCACTCAGATAACCAATCAGATGCATTCTTACATGACGTTGTACACGTAGGTCAGATTTCACACCTGGTGAACCCTAGCACTTGTCTGTATCATATCGGTTAACATTAAATACACACAACAATCGTGGCATTAACCCTTCACCCAACGAATCGCCTGCTTCCGCCCACGTAATATGCAAATTCAGCAGTTGAAAAAATATTATTTTCAAAAACTTTCATTTCAACAAAACCATATCATGTGACACCTCATTGGAACGAGCTCGTTCCAACGAGGGGTCACATGATACGGTTTTGTTGAATTTTTTTTTAAAATTTGAAAAAATGATATTTAAAATAATAAATTTTGATATCGTCTGCGTTGGGTAAAGGGTTAATATTTCCCATGCTCACTATTGAGATAGCCATTGGAGATATGCTAGATACCATGTATAGTATAGTAATTGGTAACAATACGTGCTTGCAAGTAATCACTTGCCTCTCCTGGAAATGATAAGAAAGTACTGAAAGTTGCCTTTCAGCAGTAGGTCACAAGAGAGAAAAAAAAAAGAAGCATTTCATTTGCAGATGCACCTTGCATTATTCTCCACAGTGAAATATATCATGACAGTGAAAATCAAAAGGAAAATAACTCACACGGCTGAATTTCCGCATTTTTCAAAGTCTTGTACAGTTCTTGCAAAATTAATAAGAAGGAGGAGTACCTGTAAATGTAAAACAAATTTTACAGAATAACCAGATCCAATAAATGGAAAATCTTGAAACAAAGCCTTTTAATTTTCTGCGAGAACATAAAGTCCATCAGTGCTTGTTTTAATGCTTGACAAAAGTTTTTTGTACACATCCTCTGAAGTATAATTAAAGTCGATGTATAACTGACCTAGAAAGCAACGCCTGTGATTCAGGTTCTCAAAAGTGAGTAAAGTGGTTTCAGGCTTGTTGTGATCACATTATCCCTTTACCCAATGCAGATGATAACAAAATTTATTACTTTTAATATTATTTTTCCAAATTTTTCAAAAAAATTCAACAAAACCATATCATGTGACCCCTCATTGGAATGAGTTCATCATGCTCGTTTCAATGAGAAAGTCACATAATATGGTTTTGTTGAACTTTTTCGAAAAATAATACTTTTTCAACTGCTAAATTTGCATACAGGTGGTTGCAGCTGATTCGTTAGGTAAAGGGTCAGGTACTAAAAGTGACCTTTAACTCTAATAAACACACAAATCCTTTCAACTCAGATCTTGGTTGATACTATTTAGTCAATCTAGAAATTTCTGACAAGATCCAAACTTCGTATTCAGTTTTGTAATTAGAAAACTAGTCAAAGAGCAGAAAAAGGGACACTTAGATTTGATTGTTCACCCAAAGATTTGGCTGACCAATGTTTTAATCTTTAAATTTCTTGGCATTTGTCCATGTTGTAACACAAGAAAAGTACAAGATTTTTTTTTTAATGTTGGCGAGATTCAACCAAAAGCAAATCAACTGTATATGTCAGATTAATACAGACATATTGGAAAATTATAACGAGCACCGCATAGCGGGGCAACATACGCCCGTCAAAATTGGAACATGCACAAGTTTCTCTGGGATAAAGTTTGAAATTTTTGTTGACTCGACTATGTCTGAACCCCCCTCCAATCATTACCCATTCCCCTGCCCTGTCTGGGGTAAAGGGTAATTCACCTGTTTTCACATTTTCATATTAAGCGATCTGAGGGCTTCACAAAATAAAAAAAAAATAATTTTATTCATAACTTCTAAAGGGCTGCAAGGCTGTTGTAGAAGATTCTCCTCACTGTTTACAATGGTAGCATCCATTCATTGACAGGTTAACTTCATTGATAACAATTGATGATAGGTGGCACCAAGGAAAAGGACATCTTGAGGATCATAACAGCAATAAACAGCGAGGATTCTCGTTGTTTAAAAATAAAATGGTGTTATCTGCTCCTGTCACATGCACAACGACAATTGATGATCAACATGGGTGCAAAGTTTGAACAATAAAGCAAGTAAAATGTTGGGAGTAGGCGACACAATAGTGTAATGTTTCAAGTACTAAAAGGGGGCATAACTCTGGAAATACAAAACAGAATTATCTGCTCTTGTCACATACACAATGGCAATTGGTGATCAACATGTGTGCAAAGTTTGAACAATATAGCATGTAAAATGTTGAAGGAGTAGGCAACACAATACTGTAATGTTTCAAGTACTAAAAGGGGGCATAACTCTGGAAATACAAAACAGAGTTACCTGCTCCTGTTACATACACAATGGCAATTGGTGATCAACATGTGTGCAAAGTTTGAACAATATAGCATGTAAAATGTTGAAGGAGAAGGCGACACAATACTGTAATGTTTTAAGTACTAACAGGGGCATAACTGGAAATACAAAATGGTGTTACCTGCTCTTGTCACATGCACAATGGAAATTGGTGATCACCATGTGTGCAAAGTCTGAACAATATAGCATGTAAAATGTTGAAGGAGTAGGCGATACAATACTGTAATGTTTTAAGTACTAAAAGGGAGCATAACTCTGGAAATACAAAACAGAGTTACCTGCTCATCACATGCACAACGGCAATTGGTGATCAACATGTGTGCAAAGTTTGAACAAAATAGCATGTAAGATGTTGAAGAAGTAGGCGACACAATACTGTAATGTTTTAAGGACTAAAAGGGGGCATAACTCTGGAAATAAAAATGGAGTTACCTGCTCTTGTCACATGCATAATGGTAATTGGCAACATGCGTGCAAAGTTTGAACAATGTAGCATGTAAAATGTTGAGGGAGTAGGCGACACAATACTGTAATGTACTAAAAGGGGGCATAACTCTGGAAATACAAAACAGAGTTATCTGCTTTTGTCATATGCACAACGTCAATTGGTGTTCAACATGTGTGCAAAGTTTGAACAATGTAGTATGTAAAATGTTGGAGTAGGCGACACAATACTGTAATATTTTAAGTACTAAAAGGGACATAACTCTGGAAATACAAAATGGAGTTACCTGCTCTTGTCACATGCACAATGGCAATTGGTGATCACCATGTATGCAAAGTTTGAACAATATAGCATGTAAAATGTTGAAGGAGTATGCGACAATACTGTAATGTTTTAAGTACTAAAAGGGGGCATAACTCTGAAAATACAAAACAGAGTTACCTGCACTTGTCATATGCACAATGGCAATTACTGATCAACTTGAGTGCAAAGTTGAACAATGTAGCATGTAAACCTTTGGAGGAAAAGGCGACACAAATATTGTTTACAGACAGATGGACAACGCCATAACATAATACGTCCGTCAAAAAATAACGGGGGTATAAAAAGAAAGGCAAAAAGCACAGAAAATAGATATAATTGTCTGGTTCACCCTTAATTTTACTTTTGGTCTCAAAAACATAGCTGGTATGAGTTCATTCCAGTGAGGGGTCACAAGATGCACATTTCTGCACGGGAAACAGTATCTTATCAGCAAAGGTAAACAAAAGTGCTATCAGCTACTGCCTAAAGATGTCCCTACTCCATGAATATTACCTGGTTAGCATAAGGAACAAATTCATCGTATGTTCTATTCTTTGTATCATAATCAATGTACACCATTGTTCCAGCCTGGAAAACTAAATATTTTTTCAAGTTATTAGTGTAACTAATTTACCCAACTAAATACCCAACAACCATCACATTCATAGTAGCTTTCTGACATGCAACAGTTATTTAAACTGGTAGAGTGCTAAATTACTTTTCAATTGTCATAAGTAACCTGACTATTTTTTTCAGATACCTTGTAACCAGTAAAGGGGGCCCTCATTTAAAAAGATAATGCTCATAAAAAATGATTTTGTTGCAACTGATTGGAAGTTAGTACTCCAATAAATTGTAACAAAACAGTTTTATAGTAATATTTTCTTTCTACTGTTGAGCCCACAACAAATTAGTGCCAACAGTGTAAAGCCACTATCGTGCCTTTCAGCACTTTTCAGTAGAGCAGGACCAGGTTTACAACACCATGGATATAATTAAAATAATTAACAGACATCATAAATACAAACAACTGGTTACCCTTGTGGAACCCTGGGAAGTGAAGCAGTGCTTGTTTGCTGTGGTAAACAAGCCCTGATTCATTGATTAAATAGAACCCAATCACCAATGCTTGGGGTGGAAGTCCTCTAAAATGGGTAACATGGGTTTTAACGATTGGCTGGACTTGACTTTATCTCCATGTTGCGGTCACAATTAGCCATTGTGCAAAAATATGTGACCTTAAACACCAATAAATAAATAAATACAACTGTTTAACCCTGACTTTGATGCCATAATATTACCACAGAGATAACATGAAATACTAAATAAATAATGAAAATGCCCAAACTTGCCTTTTCTTATAGGAAGAATTCAAGGTTGCCTTTTTCTGCCAAAGTACATAAAACATTTAATACAAGTTTGACTGGTTACAAGTGAGATTATGCTGTGTGTCTGTTCATTATTGTATTCTTTGTCCCTGTGGGAACCTCATAAAGTGAAGCAGTGTTTGTTTATTGTGGTAAACAAACTCTGCTATCATTAGCTGTACCTCTCATTTAAAACTGACACCAGTATTGGTGATTGCTGTTATGTAACAGTTGTGCTAAAAAATAGACGAATCAGCCTGACTGACTGTGCTGGAACGTTTTCTGGGTCATCACAGTGATCACTTAACTGGTAGAGTGCTGGAAGCCCATATTTGGGCTGTATTCTCAAGCATAGGTACTGCAACTTAAAGGCCTCAAATTCAAGTGCTGTGCTTAGTATTATCTTTGAGGTGACGTTATTTAGTCTGTTATGATTTGTTTTGTTACAATTTATAGGAGAGTGCCTGTGGGCACTCTCCTATAACTTGTAACAAGGCAAACACATGTGAACAAATTTTGATGGCCAAAAATAATTTAGCACTTTACCAGTTAAACAAAAACAAATCAGCTTCAAACTTAATTTCAATTTTCTCTCTCTCTCAAATCATTAAACTGAATTGTAAGGTGTGAAATAACATTTGGACGGCATGACAAAGCAACAGAAGCTTTTCTCCTCCAAACAGACATCTGTTTTAACACCTCTGCACATGACATGGTTGAGGAAGAACAAGAGACTGGAATCAACATTTTCAATTATTTATCTTATTATTTCAGCCCATTCATAATTATTACCACATGTAGATCACAAATTCAACAGAAAACAATTATGGTTTTCTTATTCAATAATCACCAGCTTTGGATCAATCAGGCGATCGACACACTCCTCCCCCGGCTAAAAATGCTATTCTGACGGCCAAAAAAAAATGAAAGTGTCAATGACACTGTAGCTCAACTTGTCAAGACAAAGACATGTACATGTATAGTATGTGACACAGCAATGACAAACATCTAGGTAATGACCTGATAACAAAGGTACATATAAAGTATTGTAATGGTCTGTACATAAATACTGAGCGTTGCCTGTAACAAATGTATAGGTAAAGTATTGTAAAGGTGGGTGACAATCAGATGCTAAACTAGAAAAGAAATCTTTGAGTCCCAGAGTGGGTCTGACTGAACCCCAAAATATTTGTTCTCATAGCACAGTGATAACAAAGGCACCCCAAAACACACTCATTCCTGTCCCAAGGTGAAAACAAAGGTACCCAAGAAGTTTCGTGAAGATCAGTTCACAAATATGAGCTGTGTAGAAGTTGTGACAAAAAACTGATTGGACCTAATTTCGGTACAAAATGGCCACTGGCAGCCATCTTGAATTTTGGACCGCGCCCAGAAACACTCGTTCTCGTCCCAAGGTGATAACAAAGGTACCCAAGAAGTTTTGTGAAGATCGGTTCATAAATACAGCCTCTAGCCCGAGCCGTATTGACATGTGCACTTACAGAGTATAAGTAGCACTGAATAAATCAAAGTTCATCTAATTTGCATAATTTCTGCACGAGAAAAAAACCCGTACTGTATGTGATGTATTCCATGTTACTAAACATTCATACAAAAATTTATTCAAATCAGAACTTTCATACAGAAGTTCTGTACAAAAGACTGATTGCACTAATTTTGGTACAAAATGGCTGCTGGTGGCCATCTTGAATTTCGGACCACACCCAAAAACACTCGTTCTCATCCCACGGTAATAACAAAGGAACCCAAGAAGTTTCGTAAAGATCGGTTCATAAATACGGCATCTAGCCTGAGCCGTATAGAAGTTGTGTACAAAAAACTGATTAGACCTAATTTCGATACAAAATGGCCACTGGCAGCCATCTTGAATTTTGGACCGCACCCAGAAACACTCGTTCCTGTCCCAAGGTGATAACAAAGGTACCCAAGACGTTTCGTGAAGATCGGTTCATAAATACAGACTCTAGCCCGAGCCGTATTGACATGTGTACTTACTGTGTGTAAGCAGCACTGAAAAAATCAAAGTTCATCTAATTTGCATAATTTCTGCACGAGAAAAAAACCTGTATTATATGTGATGTATCCCATGGTACTAAACATTCACACAAAAAATTATTCAAATCAGCGCTTTCATATGGAAGTTCTGTGCAAAAATCTGATTGCACCAAATTTCGTACAAAATGGCTGCCATCGGCCATCTTGAATTTCGGACCGGACCCCAAAACACTCGTTCTCGTCCCACGGTGATAACAAAGGTACCATAAATACGGCCTCTAGCCCGAGCCATAGCAGCTTGGCACTTACAGCTCTGAAAGTAACACTAAATAAATCAAAGTCAGTCTAATTTGCATAATTTACGCACGAGAAAAAAACCCGTATTATATGTAATGTATCCCATGGTACTAAACATTTATACAAAACTTTATTCAAATCAGAACTTTCATACAGAAGTTCTGTACAAAAAACTGATTTTTGCATCATCGGTACAAAATGGCCGCTGGCAGCCATCTTGAATTTCGGACCACACCTAAAAACACTTGTTCCCGTCCCAGGGTCATAACAAAGGTACACAAGAAGTTTCGTAAAGATCGGTTCATAAATACGACCTCTAGCCCGAGCCATGGCCAATTGTTGACGTACGGACAGACGGACGGACGGACAGACGGACGACGAACGACGGGCCATGACAATAGCTCAAATTTGACTTCGTCAAAGTTGAGCTAATGACATATTATTCATCCCCAAAACCGTCTCCATTTAATAACTGATTTCCAAATTTTCTTGGGAGGGAGAAGGGCCTTCCCCACCCCAAACCACCTATCATCATTCATGCCTTTGGGCATCTGCAGCAGTATCCCAACACTTTCGAAAGGGGACCCACTGCAGAGTCAACTCAGATGACAGTGGTCCGAATTTCCTCTCCCGTCCGTTTTAGTGAATACTGACGTTCAACATAATTGCATGTAGGTCGCAGGTTTCTATTGTGCATTTAATAGCGACACCTAGTCCTAATTTATATCCGGTGCATAGCCAGGATATGAAAGTTAGGTGGGTGGGGCAAGACTAATATCAGGGGGGTATACAGAATGATGCATATCCTCATCCAAACTGCGTAGCAGTGAGATGGGGGCTAACATGAGAGGTCCCCCCTCTCTCTCGTTGGACAGGGCATGTGGGTTTCCCCACGGAAAAATTTTGAAATGTCCATTTGTGTCCATAATTCATAAATTGTGAAAGGCATCAATAATTATGCCACATCACCATCAAATAGAATATGAATAAATTATGAAATATTTCACATGTAAATTTGCTATTACGCACCCCATCATACAGTTTATTCCCAACAAGATGAATCCTAACAAAAACGAATTTAATTAAAATGACTGTATAGCCCATTTATTTTGAGATTCTGGGCAAAAATGTATACAAGAAGGGTATTTTGAAGTGGAATTTTATTTTTCAATAAAAAACCTACTTGAGATATTTTATTATTAACCAGGTAGAAAAACTCAATAAAATAACAATATAGAAACAAAACATAAATTAAGAAGTTTACATCTTGTACAATATAATATAATAATTTAACCTTTTTTTTCTATTTGCAGGTTATTTATGCTTTATAAAATTGCGAGGAAAGATTTCCATTCATCAACGATAGGTTGTGGCAAGGTTCAGTTTTGAACTACAAATTATCCTCTCAATTTTATAAAGCGTAAATTTCATGGGGATTTCAAATATTTTACAGAATGAGGTTTGTGGGCAAGGGTGGCACTTCAGGAAATGGTCGACCCTTGTAAAACATTCTTTTATCCCACTTCCCTACCTCACCAACCTGCTTTCTTGTGTCCCCATGCTCTCACAGATAAAAAAAATAAATCCATTCCCCCCCACCCCCCCCCCCCACCCCCCGCCACACACACACTCGCACAAACATGAATTTTTATGGTCTTCAGTGGCAAATCCAAAGGATGGGTTGGCCAATGTACATCAACAGTTAGTCAATCAACAGGGGACGAAAACAAAGAAGAAAACTTTTTTTACTATAGTTCGGGCCTCAGTTTCATTGGTCGGGTATTAAGTGGAAGAAATGTATTTATCCGCTCTCTTAAATGCTAGCTTTATGGGCCATTTCTTGTAAGAAAAATACAAATGAACTTGGGGTCATCATCGTAATGGAATAATATTGTGTTTTCAAAGACACATTTTTCTTTATTGGTCGAGTTTGCAATCGGGAGTTTATTTGCGTAACTATATTATATCACTGCATCACTCATTGCTATCCATTGATGTATGTCGTCGGCATTCTGTTTGAAGTCTGGTTTTCTCACTTATCTGTAATTAGCCCCGGGAAACATGGCATAAACAATTGGCTGGACTGGATTTTATATACATGTTGTGGTCACGTTTATCCAAGAAATATGTGACCTTAAACACCAATAAATCAATAAATATTGTATTCTTTGTTACGTCCATTGATATTTTGTTGAGAATACAGACATTTTAACAGGAGTGTGGTGGCTCAGTGGTTACAGCACCGAACTTCAAACCAAGAGGTCCACTGTTTGATCCCCACCGGGGGTAACAACCTTGTGTCCTTGGGCACGTCACTTCATCCTGATTACCCACATGGGGGCATGGCAGCACTGTGTACTAAGGCACACTGCACATCAATGGTGCACTTATCTTCAACCAATGCTAACCCTGCTTGTGCAGAGTTAGTAATCTGGGGAGTCGAACAGTTGCTTGCCATTGCTCAATGCTTCTCTCCATAAAACTGTCAGACACGAGGTGACCCTGGCTATCAAAAGTGTCCATAAACCCCAATAAATAAATGAATAAACAAACAGACGTCTTAACAGACATGGTTGTTCGCTTCCCACTTTAAGCATATAGTAAAATTTCCTATGTCCTTTTTCATAATTATTGTTTGTGGACAAATAGACAGAGAGTGAGGTATCTGAACCAGTGTTTGGCCACAAATTTACATGGTTGCTCTTTCTTTAACCCTTTACCCAAGGCAGACGATATCACAATTTATTATTTTAAATATTATTTTTGTAAATTTTTCCAAAAATTTCAACAAAAACGTATCATGTGACTCCTCCTTGGAACGAGCTCGTTCCAAAGAGCGGTCACACGATATGGTTTTGTTGAAATTTTTGGAAAAAATCAGCTGCTGAATTTACATGGGCGGATGTGGCCGATTCGTTGGGTAAAGGGTTAAGTTCTGTCAGTTGTCATTTACCTATGATGTGATTTTTTTAGAAAAAAAAAAATACATTTAAAACCCTCAGCCTTAGAAAAAAAAAATAAAATAAAATCAGCTTATACTTAACATCATCAGCCCACTGATGTGTTGAGGTGCCACCATTTGACCTTAGTTAGCAAATGATTAAATGACTGATATCTATTGCAAGTTTTGTTTTGCAGATAAAAACAACCCGGTAACTTGCACTTGGAGTGGAAGCCCTTTTATATAGGAGGTTTGGGATATATGATAGGTTGAACATGACTTTATACTTGTGTTACAATCATAACATAACCATAGATACTGGAAATGACCATAAATAATAAATAAATTAATGAATGGAATTTGGATATCTTGTCCTGGATTCTTTGAAAGCCCGGGACAGTTTGTTGCAATACTAACCTATCCTGCCAGTCTAGTTTAATTATCATTCCTTTCACATACATGCAGGACCTCGAACACGGGATGAGATGCTGTCCAAAAATTCCACAAAAAAGTTGCATGGTTTATTTTTTTAGCTCACCTGACTGAAAGTCAGGGAGAGCTATTCTGATAACTTTTCGTCCGTCATCTGTCGTCCGTCGTGAAGGTGGTCTTTGGGTCTTTTTCTCCCAAACCACTGGCCACATTTTAATAAACTTTCACATGAGTAGTGGTTATATAGGGGCATTTGGGTTTTTCTTCAAATTGGGTTTCTACTCATATTGAGGAGGGGGGGGCAAATGCCCCATTTTTTTTTAAATCTTCTCATGAACCTGCTGTTGTAGAGACTTGATATTTGGTATACAGCTTCCTTTTGAGGTGTCGACTCAAGATTGTTCAAGAGAAGTTCGAGGGGCTTTATTTGTCATTACAGGAGGGAGCAAAAATTTTTGCCCCACTCAAAATTTCTATTTTCCAAACCGAGAGGCCAATTTGAACCAAATTTGATATGAAGTATTAATGGGTCATGAGTACTTGATTTATGCCAAAAATTTTTTTTCAAAATCCCTGTGGGAACCACAGGAGCTAAAAATAGACAAAAATTTCAAACGCCCAAATCTCTTAAAACTACACAGCACTGAGAATTCTTCTTTGGTGTGAAACTTCCTTAGGACCAACAGAATGGAAAGGTCCAAAAAAATTGCTATCGGTTTTATCATAGGGTACTTTTTCAGGACTTTGAATGAAAAAATGCTGAGTCAGCATTTTTTAACACTGGGTAATGGGGAAAACATTTAAGACTCTTCTCCCAAACCACTGCTCCAAAAGCTTTCAAATTTCACATATAACATCTTTGGTGATCGTTTCACATGTTTGTTGAAGTCAAATCCCTGGGTCCATATTTGGGCTCTCTATAGTAGCCCAAATGTTTAAATTAGTGCAATATTTTTCTTCAGATCCAGTAGTCAGAATCCTTTGATATTTGGTATACAGCATCATTAGGGAAGTCAGATCTAAGTTTGTTCAAGCCAAGTCTCTGGGTTCATATTTGGGCTCCCCGTGGGAGTTCAATATGAGGAATTTTCTTTAAAAATCTTCTTGTTCAGTCGAAATGTTTTGATATTTGGTATACATCATCCTTTGGGAGGTGTGGTTCAAGTTTGTTCAAGCCAAGTCTCAACGTCAATATTTGGGCTCCCTGTGGGAGACCGTATTGTAACTTAGTTCGATATGAGGGTCATTCTTTAAAAATCTTCTTAAGTAAGAATCTTTTGATATATAGTATACTGTAGGGAGATGAGATTGGACTTCTCCAAAATCACTGGGATCAATTGTGGAAAGTGAAAGTTTGTGTGAGTGATGGTCCCGAGAGGGCACTACATTTTTCTACAAGTCAACATGCCCAGCCCAATAGGGAGTGGGTTGGGGAAAATGCTCCAAAATATTTTGAAAATCTTCCTCTCATGAACCAGTGAGTACAATGACTTGATATTTGATATGGAGCTTCCTTTTGAGGTGTAGAATCAAGTTTGTTTAAACGAAGTTCGTGAAGCAATATTTGCCTTTGTAATGAGAGGGGCAAGATTTTTGGCCCCGCTCAAAATTTCTACTTTTTGAACAGATGGTCCGATTTGAACCAAATATGGAATGTGTGTGTGTGGCAGGGTGGGGATGGGGGAGGGGTGGGGATGGGGGAGGGGCAGGGGGGGAGGGTTATCGGCAGATTCAACTTGTTCATATTGAATGCTTGGGTTAATATTTGGGATCCCTGTGGGCTACTTGTATGCAGGTAGGAAAAATAAGTAGTTGGTAAACTTAAACTACAGTTTGATGCAGGCAGGCATAAGTACAAATAGTATTTACGGTTTCAAGACAATAACATTCTATCTATTTATAACAGCTGAACCAAACTTGCAAAAATATTTGCTTGTGAAAAGAGAAGAATGTTGCCTGACAGTTGAAATTTACATGTGCCTTACCAATATTCCATGGTGCCATGTCAGCATAAAGAGGAAGACGAAGAAACTGACTATAATACTTGTTCTTTAATTCCTGAAGTAATCCCATTCTCAGCAATGCTACCAGGGAGATTCCTGAAAATACATGAGGTCAACTGTTTTTATGAGGTGTTTAACTGCTAGCATCATAAAGGCTTGTCAGATGTTTCCAGTTACAGTCTAAGGACACTAAATGACAAGTATTTATGGTAGTGCAGATTAAAATATGATCCTTTACCTAATGAATTGGCTGCATTCAACCATGTAATACACGAATGAGGGGGTCACATGATATGTTTTTATTAAAACTTTTTGAAAGATTTGATAACATTTGATTTAAAAAAATTAATTTTTAATATCATCTGCATTGGGTAAATGATCAAAGTTTCCATAATTTTATTACACATCCAAATCTGAAAAGAATTGGCTTTTCAGTAAGTGTAAACTTTTCCTGAGTAAATCAAAACAGGTAAACAAAATCACCCAATATTACAAATTATGCCATTACAAGCAGCTTTCATCTGCCTCAAAGGATCTGAATCATTTATTCAGTCAAGGTAACACAATTTAATGTTGCAGATATGGTTGGCTTAAGTCACAGCATTATGTAAAGGGTATGAAACAATGACCCAGGGGAGCAATTCGCTCGCATCAAGCTTACAAAAGCTCAAAGTGACAAAATGAATTCTACCAAGTGGGCTTTGTCCATTTTATTTGGTGCTGCTAAGAAGGTAGTCTTTGTGAGACAGCTACGCTGCCCCACCCAAACATCCAGGCCTCTAACATCCCAGAGGTGTGGGAGCAGTAGTGTAGCCCTCTTACAGAGACCACTAACATAGCAGAGATCTGAAAAGGTGTGGGTTTTAAGAATAGGCTGTTATGGTAATCATTATTTTCTAAGGCGAGGAGGGCTAGTTTTTGCCTTCCTTAATTTTTTTAACCCTTTACCTAACGAATCACCCGCATCCGCCCGCGTAATATGCAAGTTGAGCAGTTGAAAAAATAACTGAGGGGTCACATGATATGGTTTTTTTTAAATTTTTTAAAAAATTATATTTAAAATAATAAATTTTGATATCGACTGCATTGGGTAAAGTGTTAAGGCAAGCAAATAAATCACTCTCCTGATAATGCCAGGCCTGCTACTACATGTACACTTAAGACCAAATTAAAAATACATCTGGTTTCAAAATATTAAATATTCAAATCAATGAAGGAGGAAGGCTTGTTTTGGGGTTTTGGGTTTGTTTTTTTTTTTGTGGGGGGGGGGGGGGTATATTTGTGTTCATTTTTTTTTAAATAAATATCATCCACAATGTTTGAGACATTTTCTGAAGACCAGCCCAAATTCCATGTTTACATATTTAAATAAAATAAATAGACATTGTATTTCAATCATGCTTTCTTGCAAACATGTAGAAATCAATATACATCAATCAAAAAAGATAAAACTCTGAAGTCTCATGATTGAATATTAATTTAGGAAGACCCTGGGGGTGGTGGGTAGAAGGGGTTGGTACAATTGCAGCTAGGGATTGTCTGAGAAGCAAAGCCTTTTTTTAGGTGATGGGTGGGGGGGGGGGGGTGGGGTGGGGGGAGGGGTTGCTAATAATCAGTAAATTTTATCAGGAAAACAGATATCCAAGACAGGATTCATACTAAAGTGTGTGTAGTCTCAGGGGAAAGATTTGCAGTCCAGAATATTGTACCTACATCCCACTAACCTCAAAATGTTGAAAGTATCATGTCACTTGCATAGGACAGCATCAGTGCCTGTAAATTCCAATAATATAAAGTCAGTGCTTTGTTTAGGTTGACCAATTAGTGATCTGATGGAGGTTGTCAAGAGCATGAAGGATATGGAAACCTCTATAGAATGTACTAAGAGTGAAATATAATGGCCTGCAAAAACTTATATCCATCTATTCATAAAAGTAAAACAAAGAATGTTGCATATTGCCATTATGAAACTCTTGAGGTGCATTTGAAGTCTGCTGGTGCCATCATTGGAGAAGACTTCATAAAAATGATTGATAATGCTTATTTAGCTCAGGTCATGACCAGCTAGAAAGCCGATAACCATCTGTCTCTGCAAGCCAACACATTCTGTTAATTCAATTTGTTGCCCCTGCTGATAGGCAAAGGGGCATTAAGTGTTACCTGTCTGTCAGAATGTCACATAATCTGGCCTTCTGGTTTTCAGATGATTACTTGAAAGTGCATTCAAAGAACTTTTTTAATCTTTCACATATTGTTTTGAATAGAAAAATTCAGATGGATTGCTATATTCACACTCTGTTCTAAAGTTATTCCACTTGAGTTCATGATAATTAATATATTTTATGGTTTTGGGTGATACCTTTGTATGCATTCAGAAATCTTTTGGAACTTTCAAATATTGTATAGGACAAAATATACATCAAGTTCTCATTTTCTGTTCTAGAGTTATTTCCCTTGAGAATGTGAAAAATAATACATTTTATGATTTCCAGACAATAAGTTCAGTTGACATTTACCATTGTTTTTAAACTTTAAAATTTTGTTTATAAAGACAAAATACATTCAAGTCTACATTCAGATTTTCTGTTCCAGTGTTATTTATCTTGACTCCATGAAAAATAGTATATATTACAGTTTCCGGACAATACCTAAAGTCTGACTTGACCGATTTTGGTTTTTATAGTTTGCCTTCATAAGATATGTCATCAAGTGGGGGCATTAGTGTCCTAAGGACACATTTGGGGTTTCTCCATGGTAAGATTGAGTGCTGAGTTAATTAGGGATGGGCATCTGTGATGATGGGGCACAGGGGCATAACCATCCATGGTGCCATTCAAGCTGATTGTGCTTTTGATTGTAATTTGTTAAATGTCAATACGAGGTTGCACCCCACAAACCTTTAGTGAACATGGATTGCACTTTAGAATGGTATTGCTCTGGCTTCAGTGGCTCATGGAAGATGAGGGTATGTTGCTAAATGATTAAAGCAAGATGATCCCATACAGCATGCTGATTGTTTTTGATGGTCAGAATTTGTTCAGTGAAATGTTTTATTACAAATTATTGAAGAGTGCCCACAGGCACTCTTCAATAATTTATGATAAAACAAATTTATACGGTAGAATCCTCTTAATTAAATATCCATTTTGCCAGTGAAAATTATTCAATTAACAGGAGTATACAATTAATAGGGATTTGGTCAGTTTCCTGTGTTCTGGAGGTAAACTGAGCATTTATTCTATTATATCTTGTTGGACAGAGCTCATAGAGCTCTGTCAAACAAGATATAATCGAATAAATGTCTGTATTGGATGTAGTGATGCCAGAAAAGTTAATAAATAAGGGGAATTTGGTGCGTTTCACAGTAATTTTTTCGACATATTACAAAAATTTATATACAATTAACAGGAGTTTACTCTACAACCCATATGCAATTAACAGATCAAATTTGTACTGAAGGTATGGTAAATGGTTTTGTGTTTGAAAATTATATTCAGTTAACAGGGATATACAATTAAGAGATATCCAATTAAGTGGGCTCCACTGTATAAACAAAATATTATTTGAGTTTGACTGAATATGAAAAATGAGCAAGAAAAATGTTGGCTTTTCCTCTTGTTCGCCCATTTTTCTGAAAGCCCTGATAGTGGCTTCAAGCACTCAACCAGTTAAGCCACCTTATGGACTATAATTAACTCTTAGGCAACATGGGTATAAATGATTGGCTGAACTTGACTTTATATCTGTGGCAGTCATAATTAGCCAATGTACATAAATGTGTGACCTTAAACACCAATAAATAAATAAACTCTAAAAGACTTTGGATGAGATCTGTGTGTACAGTTTTGATAAGGTAGTGTCTTTTTTCATAGTTTTTCAAATACACTTTACATGAGGTTTGTTTTTTGCACACTTCTACTTACAGGTTTATTGTCTCACTTGTTTTTCGTGCTTGGTTTTGGTCACAGAATTATTATATTACATCCATTAGTGGTTAACAAAAGTCCAGCAATTTAGTATATTTATGTTAACCATTATCTGTTGAATCTGCCATACACTGCCATGCACTAATGACTTAGGCTCCACAAAGTATTTCTTCTGCTTCTCGGGCTATTTTTTTGTAAAATTGCATGTGAGTGTGCGTTTTTTTATTTTATTTTTGTAATTATTTCTTTGCCATCAAAAGTTCATGTTCTTGGTTTGTTTTGTTTTAGGCCTCATAATCTACAGAATAGCATGGGTGATGGTGTATTCTGTCCCTTGAGTGCAAGAAGGCTTTGCAATGCTGAAGCATTGCAAAGTCTTATTGCACTCAAAGGACAAATTTATCAATTTTAATAACTTGGGTAAAATATCAGACATAATCTGTTTAATGTTTATTTTTCTAAGTTTGCATTGGTTATAAAAAGAGAGTATGTGGCAGCCAAATGGACCATGCCGGCGGGCCTCAAAAACAGATTTTTAACTTTTTTAGGCCACAAGGACAAAACTTTTGATATTGTTTGCAGGTACTGAGGTCATTTCAGATATGGGTCATAAGATGTATAATTGAAGCAAAAGTTGATATTGTGAAGACAAGTTAAACATTTACCCAATGTACACAATATCAAACTTGGTTATTATATAACAAGCTCATTCCAATGATTGGTCACATGATATGGTTTTGTTAAATATTTTTAAAAAAATTTCTTCAACTGCTTAATTTATAAATTATGTGAATGTATATGGCTAATTAGTTAGATAAAGAGTAAAGGTTTTTGCACCCAAATGCAATAAATGAATGTCCTAATTCTCAATTTGAACTTGAACAATTGCAAAATTAATTACACTGAGACCAAGGTGCAAATTGAAATATAAAACAATTCATTATAATTTTTATATGCCTGTTTGTTAAAACGGTTGAATTATGTAAATGGTCTGTCTGCCAGTCTGTCCATCTGTCTGTCCGTCAGTCCATAAACAATTGGTTTCCAACCGATAACTCCAGTTTGGATTATTTGATTTCAACCAAAGTTGGTATGTCTATTCTCCAGCTAGTAATAAAGGCCAAGTTTGAATATGGGTTCCATCCAATTATTTTTACATGAGTTATGGACCTCTTTGACTTCGAATTCGACCTTCTATTTCAATTTTTTTGTTTCCGACCGATAACTCCAGTTTGGATTATTTGATCTGAACCAAAGTTTGTACGTGTATTCCCCAGCAAGTAATACAGCCCCAAGTTTGAATATGGGTTTCATCCAATTAATTTTACATGAGTTATTCCCCTTTTTCAACTTAGAATTTGACCTTCTATTAAGATTTTTGGTTTCTGGCCTCTAACTCCAGTTTGGATTATTTGATCTCAACCAATGTAGGTATGTGTATTACCCAGTCAGTAATACATGAGTTATGGGCCTTTTTGACTTGGAGATTTCTCATTACCATCACCATTTTGGTTTCCGATGATAAACTTGAGTTTGGATTCATAGATAAGGACCAATCGTGCTTTCTGCCTCAGTTATATCAAAATGAAGGTTAAGTTCAAAATGGGGCATGGTCCAATGATTTTTAGCTTAACTTGACAAAGTCAAGATAAGCGATTGCCATCACGTGTGCAGAAGTCTGTTAGTCTGTAAGTCGGTTCACATTTTCCTTTAGCACAGGCTACACCCCGTAGTTCTTATCTGATCATCGCAAAATTTTATATGCAGGTTTGGGGTCATGTCTAGATGAGAATGTCCCCAACTGGTATGGTTGCCCAAGCCCCAAAACCATTAGCACAGTCTACAGGTCGTATTTATGAAGGGATTTCATTGTAATTTGGTTGGATGTCTCTGTTTCATGTCTAGATGAGAACGTCCCCTTTTAATCATGATCTGTCAACCGTGATGGCTGCCCAAGCCCGAAACCCCAAAACTTTTAGCACAGCCTGCAGGTCATATTTAATATGGAGGGATTTCATTGTAACTTGGTAGGATGACTCCGTATGATGCCTAGATTAGAACTTCCCCATTTGGTCGCGATCTTTCAACCATGACGACTGCCCGAGCCCAAAACCCAAAAACCTTTAGCACAGTCTACAGGTCATTTTTATGGAGGGATTTCATTGTAACTTGGTAGGTTGACTTCATATAATGTCTAGAAGAGAACGTCCCCTTTTGGACGCGAATGGTCAACTGTGACGGCTACAGGGGCCCAAAGCCCGAAAACCTTTAGCACGGTCTACAGGCCATATTAATGAAGGGATTTCATTGTAACTTGATAGGATGACTCATTTTGGAATAATTTCACAGTAACTTGGTAACTTTTGTTGACATACATTAACTGTGAGGGCCCCATACATTAACTGTGAAGGCCACATTAACCCACCCCTCAGTTCTTTAGTACAGTCTACACCTCATATTATTTTTATTAAAAACATAGCATACAGAGAACAGAAATTAACATATTCCCAATTATCAAAATTCTTGTCTTATTTCATAATTCTTTCATAAACATTGAAAATTATCCTTTTCATCAAACACAACAGACAAAAAAGTTAAGCTACAGTGTCACTGACACTTTCATTACAAGAGTTATGGGGCTTTTCGACTTGGAAATTTGCATATTTCAATCAACATTTTTTCAGAACTTTGTTTATGGCCTAACTTGAACAATAGTTAATGGATTTCAATTCTTTTTGGTATATGCCTCTATGGCAACAATGTCTACGTCAAGTACAATTACCAACCATATTCGATGCTAATGATGGGAGTTATTGCCCTTTGCTAATAAATATTGTGTAATGCCTGTTTATAGACTAACTTAAACATTAGTAACCAAATATCAATTTTGTTTTGGTATATATCTCTTTGGAAACAATGTTTACCTCAAGTTTGATGACCACCGTTATCTAATGAAAATTGTCAGAGGTACTGTCCTGTGCCATGCCTCCCCCTGTGTCATTTAGGCAATTTTTTTCCAAAATGCGTTTTGAAGGATTGTGGGGTTATTACATGCAAAAAAAAAACCTCTAAGTCCTTTGACTTTCTAAACCTAAAATAGAAACAGCAAAACCATTTTTCTTTCAAACATCCCTAAAATGTCATTACTTTTCCTTCCAAAACATCTATAATTCCATTGAGTGGTCATCAGCTATAATTTGCCATAAAATGCTGGATAAATAAAATATGGATGACAGTTTTCATTTGTGGCACCTGGTGAATATTTTTGTATTGAGGCAAAAAATGTCTACAAATGTCGGAAATAATAATTTTATAGCCTGACATCCATACATGGTGCTCATGGCTTTGGATTTAATGGCAAAGAGTAAGTAACATAATCCCGGCCTTAAAATTCATTTATTTTGGGGACACCGTTTTTGCCCTAATTTGGCACATTAAAACCAGAAATAATAGTTTTATCCTGTTACGTTTTATTGTCCTGCCTTTCTTTGTGTTTCTATGGTCATAATTATTATGATGGAAGTTACTCTAAAATGCGAAAATGAACTACGAAAGAAATGGTTTGGCTCGCCGAAGGCGCGCAGGGATGATTTGGGGGACAAGCTCCTTTCGACCCTCAGTGGCTGTAGGTGATGGGTTTACACATGTCTAGGCGTGTTGAAGGAGGAAAAGGAAGGAGGAAAGAAGGTCTATCCCCTTCTGGCCTTTTTGCGGCTCTTCTTCTTTGGAGGTTGGCATGGTGATGGTGATGAGGCTGGTAGTGGTGGTGTAGAGCCGTGTTCTTTTAGATACTCTCTTGCTCTTTCCTGAACTGCCTTGGCCAACTCTACCTCTCTCATAATGATCTCCATAGTGGTTGGTGGCTGTACTGCTCCCAGGCTTTCCGGTAGTGAAGGAAGGGGGGAGTGAGGGGTGGGAGGTGGTGAAAAAGCAACTTCCAGTTCCTCCTCAGTCTCCACTGGACGTTCCTCATCCAACTGTACCGGCTCAGGAGCCGGCAGTTGATTGGGTGTACCAGTGGGACTAGGAGGGGAACTGGCGGCTGCCTCCAGAGCCTCCACTCCCTCACTCAACTCTTTCTTCCTGTTCCGGAATGCCTCCAAGCACCGGGCGTCCCTGCGCTTGGTTGATGGGCTCTTCTTCTTCCTCCTCTTTTCAGGGCCTCCGTGCCTCTTCGGGTGAGGACCAGTGGGAGAGGGGATCCTCTCGCCAAGGGTACTCCCTCTCCCCGAAGAGGTTGGTGTTGTGGTGTTCTCTTCTTCAACTCTAAATTCCAGGTTCAGATGAACGCTCTTGCCCATTTCCTGGATAGTCCAAGAGATGGGACAAGAGACACCCAGAGCTGAGATGGCTTTCCTAAGACGATCCGGCAATTCCAGGTTTTCCATTGTTATAAACAAGGTGTTCACGCTCTGAGATCAGAAGTGTGAATGCACGAAATGACAAAGAAATGATGTCAATGAAATGAATGTCTAAAATGCAGAATAGGCACAAAGAATTTATATATTTTTCTTCATGCCTTCACACCTTCTTTAATTTGGGAACACCTGTAAAAGGTGTGAAATTGGGGTAATCTAAAGACCTGCATAATCAACCAAAGTCTCATTGTCTGACCTTGTAATTCTCCATATGGAATCTTGAAGTTGTCTGTGTCTCGGACCAGATAGACTTCATAACTAGTCTTGTTATGAGCTACACAGTGCTGAGTATACTTGGTTAGGTGTCCATCTCTTTCGGACAGAAAGTGGTGATTAACCTGTAAATAAAGTTACAATATCATTAGCAACCCTTTCAAAGAAAAATAAAAACAAGAGTAGAGTTTAAAGGTACAGTACAATCCTGTTAATTGAAATAACCACTTTACCAGAGAACAATATTCAATTGACAGGAGTAAGCAACTATCAGGAATTGGTGTCATTTTCCTAACTTCTGGTTCTGGTTATAAACTGAGCTATTATTCTGTCATAAATCTTGTTTGACACAGCTAATTGAGCTGTGTCAAACAAGATATAATAGATTAAATGCGTATATTGGTTGTATTGAGGCAAAATGTCTACAAATGTGGTAAATAATAATTTTATAGCCTGACATCCATACATGGTGCTCATGGCTGTACAAAACTGAAAAATCACTTGTGGAAAACAAAAAAGATTTGAGCGAGTGGCTGTGATTATAAATCTCTTGTGAGTCAGTCAGGGAAGAGTCAAGCTGCCAAGAACAGCAGCCATGCTGGCATCTATGCTGGGATGGGTGGAGGGGTGTGGTGAACAAAGTTTATGCTACTTGTTGCTATTACCCTATACATGCGACTCAACTCTAACCTTTTTCAGTCCTGCATTGTGATGAAATGCACCTGGATGTTGCAAGATTTCAGTTTAATTGAAAATTTAGACTTTTTACAGTACAAAGACGGCACTTTACTGTTCTATAGACCAAAAACCTGACTATTTCGTCCACATTAGTACTCAGAAAATCCACTTACAAGGTAGTTACACTAAGATCAAAATTTTCTTCTTGCCTGGGAAGAACAAACAAAAGGAACACCGGATATTACCCCTGAAAGACATTTCCCTGGTGCAGGTGGACATCATTACATTTTTTAAATCCATATTTCACAACAACATACAGAACACTATTACAGTGTTTTTCATAATAGCACAAAAACATTATCTCAAAATAGCACATGTAATCTGTTGTTTTAAATTTTCAATTATGTTGTTAGAAGTTCTGACAGGATTCACTAATTTTCAATTGTTCCATGTGCCACCCAGTCTCTATGTATTTTGATAACCCACTGTAAGCTGTAAATATAATGCAAATCGATTCAAGTTTCCATTACAAATTTCAGCTATGTAATCACTGCATAGAAGTCGGAAACAAAGATAGTTGTCCCCAGAAAAAATACAGGAGACTAGACAATTCTATTGAACATTTTTAAAGACTACTAGCGAAGGTAATATTGAACTATTGGAAAATTTCAACTTGTGTCACATTCAACCCAATTTCAGCAAATTTTATTGTACCAAGCTGTGTGAAATGCACATATGTTAATGGAACATACTTCTTAACAGACAGGTAAATTAAAAGAATAAAAATTATTTGTGAAGAATTCACCATAGGAAACAGACTTTAGTCAGTAAATGTTTGGTGTGAGGGATTATCACATTTCTCTTGAGCAATAGCAACCGGGTGTGCAAGACCTCGTTCTTTTATATCTGGCATTATGGGTAAGCTATTGAATTAGCTAGTGTCCTTTAAGACCCCCAGGATGTGGCACAATGGTTTCCTATGTTGGTAAATAATTTCTACTTTCCAGATAAATTGGACCGGGTGACCAATGTCCTATATGTGAATCATGTAGGATCATTATTTAACATAACTTTGTACGTGTGGTTGGGTTGTAAAATAGCTCAAAATGGTGAAAGTAATCTTAAACACTAAGCAGAGAATGGGACTAAGAATGCCTCCCTGCCCCATCCCTGCATTCCACATTATGTAGTTTGCAAATATACTGGAGTTAAAATGGTTAATAACTCTGCCATAATGAGACCTCAAAGCAACATGTGCATACATTCCCATGGTGGCTAATCTCTGTGCAAAGTTTTAAAAAAAAAATTGATGGAACAAGCACTGAAAGAATAATATTGGTTGTAAAAAAAAATCAGTCAAAAATAGGTAATAAAATGAGTTCAAGCTCAGACAAAGTTGTGTCCATGGGTGAGGAATTCAAAAGTCAAAAAGAGCAAAAATGCAGTACGTAACAACATGTCCCATCAGTCTCAAAATTGCAAGTGCACAAGCTCCTATAGTCTTTAACTTTGTTGACTCGTAAATGATCCCAAAAAGAGCTTCTGACAAAAGAGTCTCTGCAGATGGACAAGCTGATTTCAGTATGCTCCCCCTTTACTTTGTTGTGTGGTCTATAAAAGACAAATAAACCATGTGTAATTAAGACGCCATTTCCTCCAGTTGAATACAACCCATTTGTAATATTCTGATCTCACTAGTAATACATCTACAGTTCCTCATATTTTGTCACAAATGTGATTCTTTTGGAAACAGTACAGGATGTCTTTCATCAAAAGGTTTCACATTTGAAGCAGTTGATTCCATTTGTAGTTACTAAATTTGTTCATTACAATCCAGTTTGAAATGAATTAAAAAATGACAGATTTACAAGGGGAGACAATCAAACAGTGATGTATATTTCAATATATATTCTCACAATGCTTCTGTGTTATTTTACAGACTGTTAGAAGCTTAAGTTTTATATAACAGCAATTCACAAATTATGTTAATAGAACACTAAACCTCTGTCATCATTATACAGCATTGAAACATCAGGCCCTAAAATTTGTCCCGATTTGTGAGAATCAGTTTTGATTCTTGTAAACTCCTGTCGCGAGAATCAAGTTTCAGTTCTTAACTGGTAGAGTGCTGGAAGCCCTATTTTGGGGCTTTACTGAAAGTGACAGGCAATAACTGTCTGTAGTTACATTCTGCCCGAGGAAGCCTTTATTGTCCCTGATATGAATCAGATTTTTTATACAATACCTTGCTCTCTGACATTTAATTGGATAGTGCCTATAAGGCACTATCCAATTAAATGTAATAGAGCAGTATATGATGAGCTTTGATTTGTTGTCAGAAAAAAAATCAGCACTTTACCAGTTAATTTACTGTTATATCCTTGTCATAGTGAGTGAAACCAGTTCATAAACCCTAGTAAATACAATTCTCTTATATTTACTAGAGTTTAATCCCTGGCGTCCAGTTCCAATTTATGGCAGTCTTGTTTTGTCTTACATATAGGCTTTTGGTGGTCTTGCTGACGGAAGTTACAGTACCTTGGCAGTGGTTTCTATTGAAGTCTTGGCTGTATGGGCACCCAACACTTCACTAGCCACCACTGCTAAGTCAAAGTTCTACCTTATTATGAGGGAGCAAAAAATAACTAGAGGTACTGTGAGCAAACTCACAAAGTGATACCACCCCCCCCCACCCCCACCCTGCGCCTGAAATGTATAAGTTAGATTATCTCCCCTTGGAAATGTCAGAACGGAATTATATTGCTTCATGCACATCTTCATATGGAGTTCTTCCATTGTGTAAAGTTTTCATGAAAGTTCTTCAAACGGTTTAGGAGGAGTTGTGCTTACAAGGATGGACAGATGGTATAAGTTGGATTATCTCTCCTTGGAAATGTCAGAAGGGAATTATATTGCTTCATTCACATCTTCATATGGAGTTCTTCCATTGTGTAAAGTTTCCTGAAAATTCTTCAAACGGTTTAGGAGGAGTTGCGCTTACAAGGATGGACAGACGGACAGATGGACGGACGGACGGACAGGGTGATTCCTATATACCCCCCCCCCCCCCCCCCCTCAAACTTTGTTTGCGGGGGGTATAATTAGAATTCTCCAGGCCTTTAACTAGTTGAGGGCTAGATTATTTTTGGTGGTCTGAATTTATTATCCAAGATTTGTTTTGTTACAAATTATTGGAGAGTGCCCACAGGCACTCTCCAAAAATTTGTAATAAAACATTTTTATATACAAAATATTATTTGCATTTGACTGAATATGATACATGAGCAAGGATAATATTGGCTTTTGTTCTGACACCCTAATTTTTCTGAAAGCCCTGATAGTGACTTCTAGCACTCAACCAGTTAAGAAGAATTTTAGAATTTATGAAGAGAATAAAATGAATAGTTTGCAAGAATCAAAGTTGATTCTCAAAGTTTTCCTTGCAAGAATTCTCAATTCTCATTCTTGCATGAATTTTAGAACCTAAACATTCAACTGGTTCAGTGCGAATTATCTTTCAGCATTACAGTAGAATGTTGATCCCACAACAAGATTCTCTCCCTGAGGGAACATGGTGTAGTGTTTGTTTATTATTTATTTATTTAGTTTTCCCGAATAAAACATTAAATACCACATGTTTTAAATGTCTTATATCAGATCTGATCAAAGTCCAAGGAATCTGTAGTCCAGGTGATACTAATTCTATTGCAACTTTCATATCAATGTCTCCCTTGGTATCCTGTAATAAAAAAAAAAAAAAATAAAAAATCGCAACATTGACGCCGTAGCTGCGTCGGGTGGTGCAATCTGCAAGTCCAAAAAAT
Organism: Pictodentalium vernedei; assembly: GCA_031216915.1. Classification (NCBI taxonomy): domain Eukaryota; kingdom Metazoa; phylum Mollusca; class Scaphopoda; order Dentaliida; family Dentaliidae; genus Pictodentalium; species Pictodentalium vernedei. The sequence goes on from CM062293.1 coordinate 101,594,456, forward strand.
ATTCTCAGTGGCAATTTACAGGTGATGGTGAAAAAACAGGTAGTTTGAAAGTTATTCTTTTAGAAATGCGTTGGTCACAAAATTCTAAGTTCATCAAGGGCCATAACTCAAAAAAAATATTTGCAACAACACATGCATTAAACAGTGGCTAGACATCAATAAGATACACTTACATGCCAAATATAAAGTCATTCCATCAAGTATTTCAAAAGTTATTGGGTTTTGAAACTCGTTGGTCACAGACAGACCGACCGACCGACAGACCGACATACCAACAGACAGACCGACATTGCGACTTATAGAGCTGCTAGTCGCAGCAAAAAATAGTTATAAGCTGTTACACACTTCATGTGAGTGGTGCAAATAATCATTTAAAATCTCACCTTAAATAAGACTCCATTTGTTTCCCTTATTTTGTCCCCCAAAAAATCCGACTGAAATTTATTTAGATATAACACATGAGCAGGATATTTAAACATACCTGAATTATCGCACTAATGGAGGTATCTCAAAAGATGGAAAGGACACCATGAAAGGGGCATAACTCTTTTAAAAAATACAGAAGTCAGCTGACCACAAAGCTTAATTAACTGAAGATTCATATCCAACTGTTAATTTTCATAAGGATCTGAGCTTAATTAATGGTTCTGGCTGGAACTATCTGACTGAAATTTACTTTCAGTTCCAGTATTAGCCGAACTATTGTCATTGTCAGATATCTACTGGACTGCATTATCTGGAAATAGTGTGCAAACACTGAAAAGTGAAGCATCTGCAATACACTACTGTTGTCCTTTGATGCAAAGTCGACAGTCTCTAGCAATGGCCTCTCTCTCTGTGCAGATTAATCCATGCAACCATTCGTCCACACTTATTTCTCAAAAACTATCATCGTTACAGTTTTGCTTTTTGACTGTTTCATCATGTGCACAAGTATGCAGCAGGCCAAAATGATGAAATCAACTCCCATACTTTTTGAGTTAATGTTATTTTAAAACAATTTTATTGATAGTTCATTATGTGCAGTAGTGCTTTTTAGTGACAGGGTGGGAGGCAGTGGGGGGGGGGGGGGGGTGATAGGTTGTTACTTTTCTTTACTGCCCAGAATCTTTCATGATGAGTGGTACTCTTATGGTTAAATCAACACCTCATGCACATTTTAGTTTTAGTTAATAAAACTTAAAAACATCATTACTGATGGTTCATTGATGATGTGCAATATATATTTCGGTGACAGATTTTAAAACATTTTTGGAGTTACTGCCCCTTTACCAACTTGGAAAATTTGCAATTTTTTTTGAAAGGTTAATCAAATTTTAAAACATCACTATAAAAGATTTTAAAACATTTTTGGTGTTACCGCCCTTTACTAACTTGGAGAATTAGATATTTTTTTAAAATGGTTAATAAAATTTTAAAACATCACTATAAATGGTTCACTGCTAAGCAATACGAATATGAAGATTACAGGAATCAGCGGCAGAATTTAGTGAGAATCAGATAGTAAAGATTCTCACAAATTTGTTTTGGAACAGCAGAATAGAATGGGCATGATGTCATTTTGATTCCTGCAAAACTTCTTGAAAGTTTGACCCAAGGAATCTTGAACTTTTTGGGGAGGCTGCTGCCCTTCAATTGACTTGGATAACTGATTTGTGCCAAAGGAGACGCCTAAAATCCTGACTGCCAAAATATTCTGGCTACATCATGAAGGCATGCCTTCACCGAAGCCACGCCTCGATAATGTAACTAGAATATTAGTCAGCCAGGATTATAGTTCAAAACTCATTCAATTTGTACATTTATTTAAGAAGATTCTGTTTATCAGCTTCTGCAAGGGCATTGTGAAGATGACCAGCTTTGGGGGAGGGAGGGGGATGTAAACCTGAATTGTGGAGACTGAGAGGGCCTTAGTCCCGATTAACAAAATATTGCAGCTATGTAGTTGGAATATTAGTTAGTCAGGATTAAGTTTAAAATTAAAGAGTTCTTCAAAATTTATTTTTGGACAAAAGCATGTAGTAGCTGTGACACATGGATGTTTCCAACTTCTTATTTAATCAGAGTGTATTATATGACAAACTGATCATGCTAGCACTCCACATCCCCCCCCCCCCCCCCCACCACCACTCCCACAACCTGAATTGGGTACCACAGACCTCTATTTGTATGACCAACTAACTGTGTGTAGCAACTGGTGGAGTTCTAGATGCCACTATCATGACTCAACTGAAAAATGCTAGAAGCTACTTTAGTGGCTTTACACTGTATGCATGAATTTGATGTTTGATCAGCAGTAGAACATTATTTTATATAAAATTGTTTGGTTGCAATTTATTGAAGAGTGCCTAGTGACACTCTCCAATAAATTGTAACAAAACAATCATTTATGAACAAAATATTGCTAAACTAGAGCTACTTATGCTGGTATCAGAGTATCCTTGAAAAAATCCCCATGTTTCAAATCAACTTTGTAAAATAATTTAGCACTCAACCAGATAAATCTGCTCACCTAAAAAAGTATATGCTTATTAGCAAGAGTGAATCAATATCTAAGACTATAATCCACACAAAATTGTGTCAACTAGAAAAATTATCCCCCCCACCACCCCGAAAAATAAAATTAAAAAAAAAACCCAATACCAAAAGGTACGAATATGAAGAAAGAACCATACACCATTTTAAACGATTTCAAGACTTAGTAAGATCAAATTTCAACTCAAAGAAGTTTGAAGAAAGGTTCTAAATCCAATAATTAAAGGATTCAACTAGAAAAAAACAGAGAAGCACATCAAGTTTGGAGTCTGTATATTTAACAGTTGACAATATGCGCTCCCGAAATAAAGCCCTGTAGAACTGCGTACAAAATGTTTAATTGAAACTTGGATCCCCTAAACTTTTAAAAAAAAAAAACTCTGCCCAAAATCTAACTTTAAAATAAAATGTACTGGACACAAAGCATACCATTTATGATACCAAGTTTGAAGTCTTAAGCAACAACAGAATGTTTGAAGTCTATATTTATAACAGATTGTATGATATACACTGAAAATAAGCCTGTGTATAAATCTGTATGAAAAAGTCTGTGTCCTAAATTGACTGTGTTGAAACAGCTGGCAACAGGTAGGCATATACTAGTATGTGAAATCCTATATCATCTTATATTCTCACATGGGAATGAAAATATTTGTTAAAGATTTTACTCTCTATATCCAGTACCAACCTGTTCCATGAATTTTTGTTCCAAGCTTTGATGCAGTAATGAAGGGTGACTATCACTGGCAAAAACCTGAAAAAGCAATCATAAGATCCCAAAAGATTATTACATATAATCAAGAGTTAACTTTAAATTTCCACACAGTGTGTATCCACTTGCGTGTAGAACATTTTGTGATTGGACGAGCAGATGACATAAAGAACAATAAACCAGAGGTCAGGATCAGTAATAATTTAACTCCTACCATACCCAGGCACATAACCAGGGTTTGTCTTTTGGGGGGTGTAGGGGGGGGGGGGGTGCGTGTGTGTGTGTGTGGGGTGCAGGTGGGGGGGGGGGGGGCACCAAAAACATAAATAATTCTTCACACTTTAAAACATTTTTATTAAGTCAGTCATCATACAATACAAGTCGAAATAAGGTGTAGAATAACCACTATAAACTATGCAAAAAAAAACATAGGTTATGACCCCCTCATTGGAACGAGCTCGACGAGCTTGTTCCAAAGAGGGGTTATAACCTATGTTTTTGAGACAAAAAATGAAAAAATAATAAAAATTAATTGGCGATTTTTGTGAATAGATCTGGCTGGCATTGGCCATTACGTTGGGTAAAGGGTTAAAGTCAGTATAAATTGTGTGTATGGGCAGATTGGCTGCTATAGCTAACTTTGCTTTCAGCAGAACAGTGTCAATGTCCAAACTATCTGAATACATTTCGACAAATGGTGCTATCGTCGCTTCATACTAAAAAAAGCACCTGATGAAAACCTCAGAAGTGAATCGACACCTTTCATTACAGTCAAACTGCTGGGCAAAAATCGCCGTTCAAGTTCTACTTTGAATTTGTCTAATAACTGAATAAACGTGTCCGACACAACATTCAGTTTTGGGAAGCAATTGTGTGAAGGATGAACAAGATCTATCACATAGATCAAATATACAGGCCAGACAAGGGCTGTAGAACAAAATCAAAGTTTGCTGTTTGTGACCCTGACCTTGATATGACCTTCGATCAAATTTGTGGCACACCTTTGAGGCATGGGCAATAATTATATCAAGTAGTCTGTCAATTGTACCCAGTTATATGGACCAGACAAGGGCTGTATAACAATATCAAAGTCTGTGACCTTGGCCATGATATGACCTTGGAGTAAAGTCACGACACACCTTTCAGTCACAAGCAATAATTATAACAAGTATGAATAAGATCTGTCAATTATACCAAGTTATATGGACCACACCAGGGCTGTATTATTTATATTATTTATTTGTTGGTGTTTAAGGTCACATATTTATGCACAATGGCTAATCATGACCGTGACAGTTTTACGGGTGGAGGAAGCCGGAGTACCCGGAGAGAACCACCGAGCAACGACGAGCAGCTGCCAGCTCCCCAACATCGTAACTCTGAACTCTGCACTGCAGCACAGGCAGGGTTAGAGTGGTTGAAGACATGCGCACCATCGACGTGCACTACGCCTTAGTACACAACGTCACCGTGCCCCCACATGGGCAATGGGGGTGAAGTGTCTTGCCCAAGGACACAACGCAGTTGCCGCAGGTGGGATTCGAACCGAGGACCTCTCGGCTTGCAGCCTGCACCTCTACCTACTGAGCCACCGCGCCCCCACCAGGGCTGTATAACAGTATCAATGTTTTGTTGTATGTGACTTTGACCTTGATGATATGACCTTGGATCAAAGTCGTGATACATCTATGAGACATGTGCAATAATTATACCAAGTATGAATAAGATCCGTCAATTGTACCAAGTTATATCGACTGGAGACACAGGCTGTATAACAATATCAAAATTTTGCTGTATGTGACCTTGACCTTGATATTATGGCCTTGGACCAAAGTTGCAACTCACCTGTGCACAATAATTATACCAAGTATGAATAAGATCCGGCAATTATACCAAGTTATATGGACCGGACCAGTGCTGTATAACAATATCAAATTTTTGCTGTATGTGACCTTGATCTTGATGATATGACCTTGGATCAAAATCGTGTCCATCTTTGAGTCACAGAAAATAATTGTACCAAGTATGAATAAGATCTTTCAATCACACCAAACTATACGGACCAGACAAGTGCTGTATAACAATATCAAAGTTTTGTTGTGACCTTCACATGGATTTATGACCTTGGATCAAAGTCACGACACACCTTTGAATCATGAGCAATAATTGTACCAAGTATGAATAAGATCTGTCAATCCTACCAAATTATATGAACCGAATTATATAATTTATGATGCACACACAGGCAAATTTTTCAAGTTGGATCACTTTAAATCAGTCTCCAAGAATAATTTAGAGGGCAACTTCAGCCCAGCCCCCAAGCTGAGGTCAGGAGTAGGAGGTTCCAAAACACCTCTTCCCCCATGTTGCTCCTGAATCTCAGTATTTTACAAAAGATTCAGTGATATTTAGTGATGATTATTTAATTTATAATATTCAAAGTGGGAAAACTAGGAAGTGCATTACTGCACATTTACTTCACTAAAGAAGTTCTGATTTACTTGTATAATAAGACTTGGTAATCAGTTCCAAGGGCAAGAGTCCTTGAAGTGTGCAGCACAGCCATGAACAATTGGCTAAACATGACTTCTTAATTGCTGTTCAGACATATATAAAGTTCTCATGCAAATAACAGTATTATGGAAATGAACAAACATGTAAACTGAAAGACAAAACAAAAAGTACAATTTTTAAATCAGCTGTCTGAATGATGAAAAATATTTTGAACTACATAGCAAATGATTATACCTTTGTGTTATTCACTGTCTGCCCTTTTGTGTCCTTTTTACTGAGTGTTGTCAATGCAAGAGACAATATCTGAAAAAGAATATGTGTCCATAAAGTTATTATCCGCTGCTGAAATTATGTTTTATAAATATGTAAAAGTAAAACTAATGTGGGAAGACTTTGCAACTTTCCAAATTAAAGTGGTCGGACATTCAGACAATCATAAAGAAAACTGTATGTTTGATGTGAAAGAAATTTACTTCAGTATAGTAGGACCCACTTAACTTACATCTCTTAATTGAATGAACACATGTTAATTGAATATAACTTCCAAACACCAAACCATTTACAATAAATTCAATACAAATTTGCCCTGCTAATTGTATATAGGTTGCAGAGTATACACCTGTTGATTGAATAAAAAATCTTGAAATCTACTGAAGAATTATCTGACAACCACTGAAATGCCCACACTCATAAACAGTTTTGGTCTCAAAACATCCAATAAAGACATTTACCCCTTTACCTAACACAAAAAGCAGACAACACATACAAACAAAATTCTTGAATAACTAATTTTTTTCATTTTTTGCCTCAAAAACATAGGTTATGACCCCTCATTGGAACGAGCTCAATGAGCTCGTTCCAAAGAGGGTCATAACCTATGTTTTTGAGACAAGAAATGAAACATTAATGAAAAATAATTGGCGATTTTTCTGAATAGCACTAGCCGGTTTTGGACGTTACATTTGGTAAAGGGTTAATCTGTTATATCTTATTTGACAAAGCTCAATGAGCTCTGTCAATCAAGATATAATAGACAAACTGCTCAATTTATGTCTAGAATACAGGAAAGTGACGAAATCCCTGTTACTTGAATGTTTATGTTGATTGAATAAATCTTAATTGCAAATTGGCTATTCAATTAACAGGGTTTCAGCGTAATTAAACACAGTCCGAATGAGAACCCTAGAAAATAGAGCTGTACCTACCCGGTAATTACAGTAGTAGTATAACTGTAATAATACGTGCAGGAAACAAATGCCAGGTAAGTGAATCCTATAATGTTGGCTGTATGATATTAACCCTTACACAATATCAAAATTTGTTATTTAAGTTATTTTTTTTGTAACTTTATCACAAAATTTCAACAAATACATATCATGTGACCCCTGTTTGGAATGAGCTTGATGAGCATGTTCCTATGGGGGGGGGGGGGGGGGGGGGGGGGGGGGTCTCATATGGGTTTGTTGAAAATTTTTTTCAACTACACAGTTTGTGTATTGTGCAGCCAGATATGGCCGAATCATTGGATAAAGGGTTAATGATTGACCAAACTCGACTTTATACAGAACTTTGACAGCAAAAGTGGTCTTCTCGATCAGATCGTTATCTGAATGAGACACATCTACACCAGTGGATCAACATTTTATTAATAAAATAGTGTGATAATCAAGACTGAATGAAGAAAAACATATAAAAATAGCATTCGAGACTGTCATATATTTTTTTTTCCAATAGGTGAGCTTCTACGGTGGTCTGGGAAGGAAAGTGAACAGAAAATGACCCACTCATGATGTGGTCAAAATTAACTTTTTTTTCATCAATTGGGTTTAACGAAACTCTCAATAGCCAGGGTCAGTTCATGTCAGACAGTTTTATGGGTGGAGGAATCTGGAGTATTTGGAGAGAACCATAGAGCAGTGGCAAGCAACTGTCAGACTCCCCAATGTACTTACTCTGTACAAGCAGGGTTAGCATTTGTTGAAGATAAGTGCATTATCAACGTGCAGTACATGTCAGTACCACCATGTGCCCCAACAAGGACAATTAGGATTAAATGCCTTGCCCAAGGACACAATGCAGTTACCTCTGGTGGGAATCGAACCATGGACCTTTCAATTTGAATTCCACTGCCGAAACCACTGAGTCACCACATCCCTCTCTGTCTACTTTTGTAATTACAGTACTTTAATTGTTTTGCAGTCATAATACAATTTGAATTCCACTGCCGAAACCACTGAGTCACCACATCCCTCTCTGTCTACTTTTGTAATTACAGTACTTTAATTGTTTTGCAATCATAATACAACCATAGCAGGCAAAAGCAACCTTAAACACCAATAAAAATTAACAAACAGTTGAAAAAATGAATAATTCAGACTTAGATTTGATGTGTCCTGCAGTGAAATATATAAATTTGAATATGATTGGCAACAGGGACACTGTTTATCGCCATACACAAAGCAAACTGCAATTGGTCCAGCAGCATCACATGAGAATGAATTGTTAGACAGTCAGGGAGAGGTTCCCCCGGAAATAATGAGAGTTCTTAGAAATAAAGACTTTCTGAATCATTAGTTCTTACTAATTATCAGTCTCTATTTCCAAAGGGAATCAAGTTTATTTCTAAACACTATGCTCAACACAACAAATTTTGCTTTACGTTTTCAATTTTTGTTATTAGAAACCCTACAATGTGGGGATTATCTCAGCAAATTACTCTGCATGTACTGTTTATGTACTGTTTATCAAATGTATTCGCTTTTATCACTGCAGTTAAACAGCACCAGACCATGAATAAAGTGTAAAATTCAGCTGCATAAGGCCTATAACAAAATTTCTTGTTTCTCAGGCAATTTTTTCTTCAATTTTATGATGAAGGAGGGAGGCTTTTTTTTATTTATTTTTTATTTTGTTTATTCACAAAAGAGTTCTGAAAATAGTTGGAATCAGAAATTTAAATACTTACACTATTATGTGGCATACCAATGTTTTTCACCAGTGAAAATATCCCGTAATGCAGTTGAAAATTTAACCAACTATATCTTGTTTGACAGAGCTCTGTCAAACAAGGTATAGTTGGTTAAATATTTTTGCTACAAGTGCAAAATAGTGTCATAGATGAGATTTCCAGGTGAAAAAAGGTATGAGGCAGATTTCCTATGACAAGGGAGGTGCCCAGTAAACAAGAAACATCTTTTGAACAGCCTAAAACATATTTCAAGAATATTAGTCTACCAGACAGCTTTGTATTCCCTTCATCACACAAGTAAATATGGATGTCCTTGAATCAAGCTCTGCAGGGTTTGCTCCAGTGTCAGTTATATTTATGTTCCGGTTACAATTTTACTTTTGAGAAAAGAAACAAATAGTGTTGTTTCCCTTAAACTACAATTGGATGATATAGTCTTAAATAAATTTCAACTCTAGTCCTGACATCGAAAGGGTTAAAATATGCAAAATCTCCATATGAAATAATACATATCAGCAGACCATCTTATCTATTGAATGAACAAGTTACTATAAAGTGTAGAATATTGTTCAGGGAAAACTAATTTAGTGCGTTGAAATAAACAATAATTATTTCTATTACTAGTTGTACAGATAATGGTTCACTTTAGGCCTAAAAAATTAAAAATCTGTTTCTCAGGCCCTCACACATGGACCTTTTGGCTGCTGCATGCTCTCTTCTTATAACAAATACAAATTTGAAAAAGATCAAAAATAAATGGTTCATTTCTGATATTTTACCCAAATTAATAAAACTGAAAAATATGTCCTTTGAGTGCAATGCAGCTTTGCAATGCTTTAGCACTGCAAAGCCTTCTTGCACTCAAGGCATGAAATATACCACCAATCATGCTATTTTGTAGATTATGAGGCCTAAAACAAACCAAGAACATGAACTTCTGATTGCAAAGAAATAATTACAGAAATAAAAAACTTCCTGCCCACATGCAATTTTACAATAAAATGGCACGAGAAACAGATCTAAATTGTGTGGCGCAATCTTTGAAAAATGAGTTGTGACAGTTAAAAGTGTAGATTTACTGACCTTACTGGATGGAAGCTGTATAAATGTTGTTACTGATGATGCTAAAATAGCAGTTATTAACTTCTTGAACATATCTTGATTATAGCTTCTAATCATCTCCAGTATTTCATCCATATCTTATGGCAAACAAGACGAAAAATTTACAAGAAAAATTTGCATAAAAAAGTTCTAGCCAATTGAGACAGATATGACCACAAAACATAATGCTTACATGAAATTCTATTTTTACTAACAGTGACCTTGAACCTAGTGGCAAGGTTGTGATTTTGCCTTATCACCTCACAATGTTGAACAACCCCATATAATTTCACATAAAATATCTCCAACGGTTGAAAAGTTATAGAAGCTTGAAAAACTTGATCAAAAATTTTACATTGAAGTGAAATTCTGGGGTTTTTTTTTAACAGCAACCTTGACCTTCAAATCAGTGGCATGGTTTCGATTGTGACATATCAGCTCATGGTGGGGTAAAGTTTCACAGAAATATCTTGAACAGTTAAAGAGGCCTATAACTTCAAATCCTTCAAAACTCATCTCAAAATAAAAATTTCACCCTCCCCCCCCCCCCCCCCCCAAAAAAAAAAAACAACAAAAAAAACCCCAAAAGTGCTGAATAATGTTTCACATAATTACCTTTAAACGGTTGAAAAGTTATAGCCGATTGTCAGCATAGGGGTTCGGCTCAGATAAAATAATAATATACTTCTACACACTCAATGAACATTTTATATGTTGTGTCACAACGTTTTTGCAAATAATCGAAGGGATCTTAAAATCCAAACAAGTATGCATGTAACAGATAAAACCGCTATTAAATACTGTTGAAATGATTTGAATACAACTGCTGAATATTACTGAAATTTGTCAACAATGACTGCTGATATCATTGTTTGAAAAACTTCTGGTCTGCAAAAAGAATCCTCACCATGTACACTGTACACAGCATTGCAGCAATGTCATTGACTGGTCAGCAGTTGTTACACATTAAACGACCTGTCACTAAGATGATTAATACCACTATGTTTGGTTTTCCAGAATGTATCTCTTAACATGAAGCTTTGAAATTTTCGAATATACAGAAATACACTTGCTAGTGGGTATGTCTGGAAAAATTCAGCAAAATCAGCATATTAAAGTTTAGGCTATAAGCCGGTATGTGGAACCGCTCCCCCATTTGGGAATTTTCCAGTCTTTGTTTTTCTGAAAGTCCAATAATTAAGGAACATTTTAAGACATGTTTGCCATATGGCAATTGGTGCGTTTAGAAGCTCCAGACATTTGATATATTTATTTATTGGTGTTTAAGGTCACAAACTTATGCACAAAGGCTAATCATGACCGTGACAGTTTTACAGGTGTAGGAAGCTGTAGTACCCGGAGAGAACCACCGAGCAACGACAAGCAGCTGCCAGCTCCCCAACATCATAACTCCGCACTGCAGCACAGGCAGGGTTAGATTGGTTGAAGACATGCGCACCATCGATGTGCAGTACACCTTAGTACACGACCTCATCGTGCCCCCATGTGGACAATCAGGGTTAAGTGCCTTGCCCAAGGACACAATGTGGGAGTCTGAATCGATCGCTCAGACGGTCACCCATCCGAGGACTAACTGGGCTCGACGTTGCTTAACTTCGGTGATCTGACGAGAACCGGTTACTGCAACACCACTGCACCCCCACAGGCATTTGATGGATCAGCTTATAAAAAGAACATGTACAAGATATCGTGAAATCGACAAGATTTCTTAAACATCCCGAAAATTTGAAAGACGTTATCGCACATAATTGACTGTACTGTCATGGCTATGAATCAGTATATAGTCACGCCAACCCTACAAATGACTCCACTCAGTCTGCATCCCATCCCACCCAACACTACCTCACCCCACCCCACCCCACACCATTGAATTACTCCATTTTGGAAGTCCAACATTCAAGAAATGTTTTAAAGCATGTTTTCCAGCTGGTGACTGCAGCTTTTATAATTTACAAGCATTTTCTTGGCCTGATTATAAAACCTTGTATACAATTTTTTTTTAAATTGTGTACACGGTTTTATAAACAGGTTGATGATTTGAATTAGTTAAAATGGACCAAACCTTCAAGGATAAGGGCCACTATATTTTTAGGGCCTATTTTCTACCTTCTCAAACCTCAATCACTGCAAAACACCCCCACAAAGACACACATATACCCAAACATAACCTACCCCACACCATACAACACCACTTTTTAATCGCATGTGCTGCATATGTGTTGTGCTCACACAGTGCATTAGCACAAAAGGACACAGAGCCACATCCAGCATGTGACGTGTACACACTGTGACACATTGTGCATCAGCACACAAGCACATTCCATCAACCACCAGACCCATGGTGCGTAGAATCTCTTTCTAGTATCCAACTATACTTCTAGAATCCTTTTTTCATCATATGTGTCTTTGTGTTGTGTGCACATTGTGCATGAGCACATATCGGCACATCCAGTGTGTGCCAAGGTGCTGCATGCAATGTGTACACATTGTGACACAATGTGTATTAACTAACACATAAGCACATCTCAGTACAAACAACATACAGTTTCTTATATCTAAGATACCGTAGCTTGCACAAGGTCTACACACTGTATAGACTGATAAGGCTTAGATGAATGGAGCAGCCTGGTTGCAGGTGTTAAGACATGACCTTGGGCAGAGTCAAGATAGGGTCAGGTGTACATAGCAATGGTAAAAAGCTGTAAGGGTGGTAGAAGACAATAGTATTAGGTGACAAATCATAGGACTGATTGAAGACAAGATGGAAGCCGATGGTAAGACTACCTGGAGCAGTATTGGAGCTTGGAATCCCACTTATGGAATCCCTTTACAGAAACCCTTTTTACCGAAATGAGTCAAACAGCAGTAAGTGGAGTCACTCGTTCAAGCAATTGCTCATTAGCTCATTTTTTCGCTAAAATTCAAGTTGTTCGAGCAAGCAGTATTTATTTATTTATTTAGTGGTGTTTAAGGTCACACAATGTTCGAGCAAGCAGTAGTGGAATACAACTTTGATTATAATATGAACTGGGACCTGCAGTGGCCGTAGTAGTACCACAAATTAGTAATGGTTGAGACACTCTAGCACAGGGCAGAATAGTGGTAGCCAATACTAATGATACAAGGCAATGATGGTACAAGGCTGGTAGAATACCATACTAAAGGTGAATACAATACAAACTGATCACAGGACAGATGTTGGTGACTATGGACAAGTCAGCAGCAGTTGTCTTGAAGCTATGAAGGGTATGGGGTGGTTTGTAAACCAGGAGATGAATAGGGTTAGGAGCCATAACTATCTTCAGATAAATATCCTACAAAAAGGTATTCTCCAAAAGGTATCCTCAACAGGTATCCTCAAATAGTACATCACCATATCATAAGTATCCTCAAATACTTGTATGTGCCTATATATTGCATGTGATGTGTGCACATTGTGTACTAACACACACGCACATATTGGCACACCCAGCATGTGCCTATGTAAAACATGTAATGTGTACACATTGTGCCCTAGCAGACAAACGCATCTAGGAAAGTCAGATTACTTTATAGGGAGATTGGGGAAAGAATAACATAGACCAGACTCAGGAATGGAGAGAATAACTAGAGGTGTGATTGTCCTAGATGGGCTTGTCCATACCCCCTGCCGCCATGATTATTCTGAGATGAAGAGGGGCACAACTCAGGCTAAAAAGTACAATCGAAACTATAATCACAGGTGTACAGGTTTCCATGGTTGTGAACATCCATACCAAGTTTCAAAGGAATCAACCCATAAACATCAGAGAAAATCTCCGGACAAAATTCAGACATTCTAAGATGAAAAGGGGCATAATCCTGGAAATAAGCAGACTGTCATGTGCAAGATGAGGTCCCCAGAGGGTTAATTTGGTGATGCTACCCTGTACAGCAGGATAGCATCACTACATTTACCCTCTGTGAACCTCAATCTGAATCAAGATCTCAAGCCAAAATAGAAAGAGGTATGCAGAGGATAAATGGGCCCAATGTATGGGATAGCATCAGCAAATTCACCCTCTATGGACCTGATTCTGCAAATGAAAGATTGCTTATTTTCAGGCATGGACATAATTGTGGCAAAGAAAGTCTGATCGAAACTATAATCACAGGTGCACAGGTTCCCATGGTAGTGAACATGCATACCAAGTTTCAAAGAAATTGATCCATAAACGTCTGGGAAAATCTCTGGACAAAATTCAGGCATTCTAAGATGAAAAGAGGCATACCCCAAGGGGGAAAAAGTCTGATCAAAACTATAATCACAGGTGCATAAGTCCCTATGGTAGTGAACATCCATACCAAGTTTCGAAGGAATTGACCCATAAACATCTGAGAAAATCTCTGGACAAAATCCTAGGCAATTCAGGCATTCTAAGATGAAAAGGGGCATAACTCTGGCAAGTAAAATCTGATGGAAACTGTAATTGCAGGTGCAGAGGATCCCATGGTAGTGGACATCCATACCAAGTTTCAAAGGAATCAACTCATAAACGTCTGAGAAAATCTCCAGACAAAATTTTAGGCAATTCAGGCATTCTAAGATGGAGAGGGGAATAACTCTGGCAAGAAAAGTTTGATCAAAGCTACAATTGCAGTTGCAGAGGATCCCATGGTAGTAAACATCCATAACAAGTTTCAAAGGTTTCGACCCATAAACATCTGATAAAATCTCCAGACAATTTTCAGACATTCTAAGAAAAGGGGCAAAACTCTGGCAAAAACAGTCTGACTGAAACTATAACTGCAGGTGCACTGGTTCTTATAATGGTGAACATCCATACCAAGTTTCAAGCAGATTGGTCCCTAAAAGTCTCCAGACAAAATGACGTCTGTGGGCAAATAGAAGGAAGGATGGACGGACAGACAAGGTGATTCCAGTATATACCTCCTACCCCCACCCCCCATAACTCAATGCGGGTGTTATAATAAGCAATGGAATAGACTAGGATATGCAGAAGCAGCGGATTCCAAAGGAGCAGAACTAGTAAAAGTAGAACTAGTAAAACAATTGCTGGGTTGTTTGTGATAATTCTGGGTAATTAGATTAACTCTTATACAAAGGAATGTGTCTATTACTGGAAAAAAGGAGGATTCTCAGGGAATCCGATCAATCTGTGCCAAATAAAGTGATTTTGGGTTGATTTTGGTGATTTGGATGTATTGTTGGGTCTATTTGTGTAATTAAATTTACTCGTTTTCAAATGAACACATCCTCCAACATACTCCTTTGCTATTAGAGAGTTTTGGGTCACATAGCAACCACATGTTACAATAGAAACCAAGATGGCACCCTCCAATATACAAAATGGATGACAGAAATGCATATCACCCTAACAACATGCACTACGCCTCCATAAAGAGACCAAGTATCACTATGGTAATTATGTCATAACATGGCTGCTCATAGGGCTACCATGACAATCCAACATGGCACTACTGGGTCACGTGACTATGACATCACATGTGATCCAACACATGAGATCCGTAATATGCAGGTTGAAATGAAATATTAATAGGGATGTGCCTATCATAGGGAAATAAATAGTATATCATGTACCCTGACAATCCCCATCTTATGGATCTCATCTGATGGATCTCATGTAATGTCATATCACATGACCCAGTGGTGCCATGTTGTGTTGTCATGGTAAAAACACCCATAATTCATATACAAACCAAGGACAAATTTAACACTGCAACAGCTAAATTTGTTTAGTCAAGGCAGTGGTAATTACATATGCATTACTCAGTAATGCCCCAACCCCTAATGACAAACAATGGGGCAAATAGTAGCATTCTGAATAACCTTTCCAAAAATCATAACCTTGAAAATTCCCTAATGGTGGGGAACCAGGTCTATGAGCAGCTCAAGCACTCGTTCCTATTAAATCTGAATTCAAGAGGTGATAACTTTGTTAAAGACTTTGAAATATGCACATGTTCGCATAATAGTGGTCTTGTTTGAGAACTTTCATTAAAATCAGTTCAGAATGTAGCAGGAGTTCAGTACACAATTATCTTGCACAGAATTCTAGATTGAAACGAAGTTCAAGGGGAGATAACTTGGTGAAAATTGTTGTAGCTTGAAAATTTGGAAATGCATGCATGCACACTTGCTAGTCTTTGAGAATGAAGAGTTTCATCAAAACTGAATCATAATTGTTTAAAAAGGTGAGCCACAAGAATTTCTGTTTAGAGATCTGTAATAAATTAAGAGGTGATAAAATTATCACAGTTCCATTGAAATGGTTCATAAATGTGAGAGGAGTTGCACAAACAAGAAGGGTGTTGTGATAAGTGCTGACTCTGGGAAAGAAATAATTAGGTGCTGTTAAAGTTGATGAACTTTTAATAAGTTCAAGTTGGTTATTTTTTCAGCCAAACTGAACATTTGGATGATATATTTAATAGGTTAACAACAAATTGGTTAACAAAAAAGCTAATTAGGTGGGGCAACCTCAGAGCTGCCTCTAAGAATATACAGATAGTTGCAATTAATAAATGAAGGTAAAAAAAATGATGAATACACTAGATAATTTGGTGGGGCAACCACAAGGCTGCTGAAAACTTAACCAATGTTGAATACAAAAGAGAATGAGGTGAGATAGATCTTATAGGCTGCGCCATGAAAATTACAGAAGATGGAAACCCAAGATGAGAAAAGCAGCAAACCGAGCTGTGAAGAATTGGAACAGAAATAAAACAGGGTCTCCCAATTGCAAACAAACCCCCAAGCTGTGAAACCCATATGGATAGCTTGAGAGAGAGAATTAGGGTAAGGGCGGGAGGGCAATTGGTTACTCACTTTGAACATGTCTTAACAATTAACCGTCGATATGAAAAAGACATGACATCTGATAACTATATCTTTCCTGAATTCCTAACAGACTTCTGATTGGTGGTATTTTGCAAGATTTCTGATGTTTGGCGAGGCTCTAGATGGGAGGATTCTGGCATTTCACTTCTAGTTGCATAAATCTGTTTATGCGTTGCTATAAACATTATTTGCTAACTTACATATTTATTTAGGTTTATTGACAATGTAACAGCCAAGGTCATATCATGTCAGTTACAGTTTTACGCATGGAGGAAGCCGGATTACCCGGAGAGAACCACTGAGCAGCTGTCAGTTCCCCAACATTGTAACTCCACACTGCAGCACAGGAAGGGTTAGACTGGTTGAAGACAAGTGCACCAATGATGTGCAGTACGCCTCAGTACACAACCCCTATGTGGACAATCAGGGTTTAGTGCCTTGGCCATGTACACAACGCAGGAGTCTGAATCGATCACTCAGATGATCACCTATCCAAGGACTAACCGGTCTTGATGTTGCTCAACTTCAGTGATCTGATGAGAACTGGTTACCGCAATGCTACCATGCCCCTTACTGACTTACTTAAAAAAATCAAAATCGAAGGGGCATAACTACTATAAAACTTGGCGAGCAAAGCTGATAAGCAAGCTTGCTCCACTTAAACATCTTGTGAATCCACATGCCAGAAATATTTCAAATCCATTGGTACTTGTTGAAATTAACCCCCAGACAACTTTTGGTCATATGCTAACTTAAAAAATTTTAAGTCAAAGGAGCATAATTCCTTTCACTTAAACATCTTGTGAGCCTACACACCAAAAATATTTGAAAACTAGAGATAGTCTGTTGTCTGGTATACCCCCACCGTGGCATATCGCCTAGTGTGGGTGGCTGAAAAGGGGCATCCAAATTTTTCTAAGTTAAAAAAAAATCCAATATGGCCATCTTGAAACCTAGCAGAAAAAAAATTATGTCACGCACTTCCCCTCATCATGTTGATCTTTTTTTGTGAAGTTTCATGAAAATGCGGCTAATACTGTGGAAGTAGTTCGCACACAAGTTTACATAAAAAAAATCCAATATGGCCACTAGTCAGCCATCTTGAAACCGAGCGGGAAAAAAATTATGACGCGCACTTCCCCTAATCATGTTGACCATTTTTGTAAAGTTTCATGAAAATGCAGCTCAAACTGTGGAAGTAGTTCGCTCCACAAGTTTACATGTGCAACGGACCGACGACGACAGACTGACCAACGGACAAGTTGACTCCTTTAGTAATTGTTGAAATTAGCCCCCAGACAACTGTTGGTCATATGCTTACTTACTTGAAAAAGTCCAAGTCAAAGGTGCATAACTACTGTATTTCCCAAGTTCGAACTTCGATTTGTCATTTTTCACCTCAAAGTAAAGTTCCACAATTAGAAATAACAAAATCAAACATAAAATTCATTACTTATAGAACCATAATTTCACTACAATCTAGCACCAATTTTTGCATTCTGGAGAGAAAAAAAAAGAAGAAATTTACCCCCACCCCTATTTTGAAAAAAAGTGGGATAAAAATCTTGCATATTTTTTATTATGGCCTTACGGATGTCCTACTCTTCAGCCAAAATTAGACTATAATTGCAACTAATTTGAATCTGAATTACTGCAGCACAGCCTCATTATTTTCTCATGTTCCTAAGGATTCTACTCTATTCATCAGGATATTGCCCACAGGAGCAAGAACTTGGCTATGATACAACAGTTCATATATCAGCAGAGTTGCGACACATATATATTTAGGTTACCTAATGGGTTACCTGAATCAAGTACAGGGGAACGAATGATATGTTACCAAAGCTCAGACCAGGTAAACGATAAATGGGTTACGCAAAAAACAACAGGCCTGCATACTATCCAAGTCTGTGGGGATAAGTCCGTATTTTAGGAGGTTAAATTCTGATCTAAACTTTCTAACACTAAGGAGTGTTTTGACCAAAGAAGGAGTCTGGAATTAGTAACAAAACCTATAATTCTGACTTTGCTCATAAGCATGGATGGACAGACAGATGGATGGATGGATGGACAGAACAATGGAGCATATTGCTACCTTCCACCCCCCCCCCCCCCCCACAACACACAAACTTTGTTGGAGGGGGGGGGGGGGGGGGTATTTAAATATTTTACTTCTGACTCCAGTAGTTGGCCAGAGAGCTAAAAGACATGTACTAACTGGTATGTCTTCACAATCTGGTGTCTCAAGTTGCTAAATGTGGCTGTCTGTGACTTACATTCCAACATCTTTATGAACAAAATAAAATCACAAAAACTTACCTATGAACTGATAACGAAACATCTCTGGACTTTTACACAAGCTTTTGATTATGAATGGTGATAATAATATATTATTAACTGCTGTATTATTCAGGTGTGATGTCTTGATATACAGTGATTTCGCCTCATCATATTCCTTTTTAAGGGCTACAAAGGTGCTGTTTCTGTAAGTCTCTGCCAACCGAACAAAATGATCATCTGAGAAAAAAAAATACAAAATTGTTTTTTAACCCTTTGAACCCCAGTGGCCCTTTTTCTGGCCCAGAAGCATGTTACGACATAATGTCATTAAGTTGGATGTCTGCTGAGTGAATGTGTGGGGTAGACCAATTAGTATTAATTGGTCTACCCCCAAATAATGAATGTGGACTCTTCCAACTGCTGCAATTGAACTGACATGGAAGATACCACCAGGGTTCAAAGGGTTAATATCACAAACTAAGCCACTGTGAATCACTAATAAAACAGGGCACATAACTATGCTCATGAGGAGTTGTTTGTAATATAGATACACAGATAAAAAATAAATAAATTTTTCTGACACCAGACAAAAACACAGACATCCAAATTTGAATTTGTAACACATGGACATAGAAACAGACTTACAAAAAGCTCTCATCTCAATACCCTTTTCACCCTTAAAGGCCTGGAGATTTTTATACATTTTGCTATACTTTTGACATTCTACATCCTGTCGCTTTTCTGTTGTTTCTGGGCAAGCCTTGGCTTTCTGCATATGCAGCTACGTCTTCCCTAGAGACAACTGCCATGGTACTTTGAATGGAACTTTACGAAAAGATTGCAGCATCTGTTTCATTACAGTAAAAGATGATTAAGTCAGAATTAGGCCTTTACAGGCTAATACCTTTGTTTTTCTACCCTTTAGTAGGCCATTGTTAATTACTGGTAGTATATGATGATACTGTATAAAGGTCCTTGCATACTGCATTCAATAGGTCTGATGTGGACAATCAGACAAAGAGATAGTGATTTTTCTTTTCAGGTTACAATTTGGACAAAATTTGATTCATGTCCTGCTGTGAAATCAAGACAAGCATTGAGTATACCAAGTGCTAGCTTTAATATACTCTTGTGTTCCAGATAAAAGTACAGGTGGGAATAAAAGTTTAGAGCAGAAATATGAACCCAGGGACTTGGCTTGAACAAACTTGAATCTCACCCCCCAAGAATGCTGCATACCAAATATCAAAAGATTCTGATTGGTGGATTGGAAGAAGAAGATTTTTAAAGAATATTCCTCATATTGAAGTTCAATAATTGAACTAATCTGACATTTCGGCTCCCATAGAGAGTCTTTGGAGCAGTGGTATGGGATAAGAAGATTCTTTAATGTTTTTCCCATTACTCAGTGTTAAAAAATGATGACTCAGCATTTTTTCAAAGTCTTGGAAGAGTACCCTATGATAAAACTGCTGGCAATTTTTTTTTGACCATTCCTTTCTCCTGTTCCTAAGGAAGCTTCATACAAAATAAAAATTCTCAGTATAAAATAAAAATATCAAATTTGGTTCAAATCGGCCTCTCAATTTGGAAAATAGAAATTTTGGTTCAATTCGGGCTCCCACAGGAAGCCCAATTATGAACCCAGGGACTTGGCTTTAACAAACTTATATCTCACCTCCCTAAGGATACTGTACACCAAATATCAAAAGATTCTGACTGGTGGATGTGAAGAAGAGTTTTGAAGAATATTCCTCATATTGAACTAAGTTATAATTTGGGTCAGCCCAAATATGAACCCAGGAACTTGGCTTGAACAAACCTGACACCCCCCCCCCCCCCATCCCCCCCTCCAAGGATGCTGCATACCAAATATCAAAACATTCTGACTGCTGGATCTGAAGAAAAAGATTTTTAAAGAAAATTCCTCATTTTGAACTAAATTATAATTCAGGCTCCCACAGTGAGCCCAAATATGAACCCAAAAACTTGGCTTGAACAAACTTAAAACTCACCCCCTAAGGATGCTGTATACCGAATATCAAAAGATTCTGATTGGTGGATCTGAAGAAGAAGATTTTTAAACAATATTCCTCATATTGCACTAATTTGAACATTTGGGCTCCCAAAGACAGCCCAATTATGGACCCGGGGAATTGATTTCAACAAATATGTGAATCAATCTTCCAGTGATGTTATATTTGAAATATGAAAACTTTTTGACCAGTGGTTTTGGAGAAGATTCTTTATTGTTTTCACCATTACCAACAGTGTTGAAAAAAATGCTGACTCAGCACTTTTTCAAAGCCCCGAAAAAGTACCCTATGATAAAACCGATAGCATTTTTTTTTATCATTCCATTCTGTTGGTCCTAAGGAAGCTTCACACCATATAAAAATTCTCAGTGCTGTGTAGTTTTGGAGATCTGGGCATTTTAATTTTTTTCTATTTTTAACTCCTACGGTTCCCGTGGGGCGAAGGGAAAATATTTTTGGCATAAATTAACTACTTATGACCCAATAAGCCCTCATATCAAATTTGGTTCAAATCACCCTCTTGGTTTGGAAAGTAGAAATTTTGGGTAGGGAAAAAATCCCCTCCCATAATGACGGCAAATAATGCCCCTCAAACTTCTCTTGAACAAATTTGAGTCTACACCTCAAAAGGAAGCTGCATATCAAGTCTCTGCTACTGCTGGTTCATGAGAAGAGAAGACTTTTTAAGATTTAGGCTCACTTTTTGGGTATGACCCTACTGAGGGACGGGTCAACTTGATTTGAACAAACTTGAATTGACATATGATAAGGAACATGCACACCAAATTTGGTTCAATTTAGGCCAGTAGTTTTTGTGGAGAAGTCGATAATGTAAAGCTCACAACAGACGACAGATGATAAGTTAAGCTCCCTTCGGTGAGCTAAAAACATTTTGGGTGACAGAATAGTGATCCTCTGTCTGTATGTTTGATACACTTTGGTTTTATATATACATGTCTACATGATACATGTAACTCAGTACCTGTCAGACCTATTCTTGGGTTACAAGTTAGTGCCAAAATTTCCTGATCAATTCTGCTTTTCCAGGTAACTAGGCCAAAGGTCAAGGGTCAATCAGTAAGTTGAATTGTGACAATTATTTTTTTCACAGCAGTATTTCAAGAATACACCTTACTGATCTTTATACAACTGGATTGCTGGAATGTCAGCAAAAAAAAACAATGTCACCCAAAGTGAGTCCCTAAAGACGCATGGGCGGATCGTTGAATTAAAATATGGGGGGGGGGACTGATGTGATTCAAGAGAGTTCTACCATCAGTCGCCGAAGGGGACTGCCGCACATGCCGAAGGGACATGCATTTGTGTGGAGGGTCTTGGGGGGGGGGGGGGGGGGCGTCTCAAAATTTTTGATTTTCAGGTGCTCTGAGGTGGCTTCTAAATGCATTCTGGCCTCCAATTGAATATGTCCGACAGCGAACGCAAATTTGATATTTGTTAGAAAGGCCATGTCACACCACACACCTATACAAAATTTTGTCAATTTGCCTCTGTTATTATTGGAGTTATGGCCCGGATCATGATGGACATCTGACAGACGCACCGACTCATCGACGGACAGATGCAATCCAGTATACCCCACTTTTTCAGAAAGTGGGGGTATAATAAGTTTAAAGATTGTTGTAGGCACTGCGGTGTGCCACAATGAGAACTCGACCGGTCAACTCAACTGGCCATTCGCAGATTCGGGCGAATGGCCAGTTGAGTTGACCCGGCGAATGCCAGAAGCCCTCAATAAAATTAGAACTGGGAAACATACGCGACTGGAAATATTGGCTCCCCATTAACATTAACTTCAAGTTGGGGTATGCGATGTAAAAATAATGATACCAGGAACATACCATTTCTTTGGCCTTGTGGCGACAAAATATTCTTTTATACTTTGCTTCATTGCGTCCTACTTTCGACTATCGATTTTGCAAACAGTGGATACTTGCAGACGTGACTGTCATCAGTTCTATAAATAACCAATATTCTGCAAATTCTAAAAGAGGATCATGTCCCTTATTTGGCAACGTGATGTCATTTGTTAAGGAGGGGCATTATAGGACAAGATTTTGTGGAATAAGAGCATGACTTTTTTTAGTGGGCTCAGGGAAGGGGGATTAGTCCTCTGGATCCACCCTTGTCCCCTAAGATGGCATAAAGTCATCAGTTAATGTTGTGCTGTAATTTGCCAATCATTGGGTTCAAAAATAGGAACAAGACAACAAAAATGAGTTTTTCCAATGTCTAAAAAACTAATAAAACACACTTTTTTAGTCTCTCTCTTCCATGAACATTTATCTCAAATGTGATACCACAACTAGTACTTAAGGCCCCAGAAAGTAGATCTTTTGTTTCCCAGGCCATTTTTTGTAAAATTGCATGTGGGCAGGCATTTTTTTATTTTATATTTTATTTTGTAATATTTCTTTGGCATCAAAAGTTCAGATTCTTGGTTTGTTTTATGTTTTAGGCCTAATAATCTACAAAATCTTTAGCATTGAAAAGCCTTCTTGCACTCAAAGGACAAATTTATCAAATTTTATTACCTTGGGTCAAATATCAGGCATAAACCATTTAATTTTCATTTTTTAAGTTTGTATTGGTTATAAAAAGAGAGCACACGGCATCCAAAATGACCACGAGGGATGGCCTGAGAAACAGATTTTTAACTTTTTAGGCCTAATGCATGTAAGTTTGAAATATCTTCTTACCATACTGGCTGTTGTAAAATACGAATGAAAAAGATGCACTGTGTAATTCTTTTTGCAACAACGGATACAAGTTCTAAAAGAGAAAAACTGATATATAAATTTTTTTTTTTTAATGTTGAGGCTCACTGTTTCATCAGTAACCCCTTTAACTCTGAACAAGACAAATAATCAAAAATCATTAAAGCAATGATCACAAATGTTATTGTATACAAAATTCCAACTTTTCTATTAAAACAAATCGGGGTAATTCTCTCGAAATAGCCAATCCCACCTTGGAACAAGTTGTATCGATTTAGTTAAATCACTCGGTATATATTGTTCAAAACCAAACCATTCAGAAAACATACTGAAATAAGTTTAAACCATCCATTAACCAAACAAAAGAAGTCCGTAATCAGCTAAATGCATATTTTATGTCTATCACAGGCAGGTGGCACAGTGCACAATTTCAAAGTATGTAGTGGATTCTCTCAAAATTTAAAAACGTTTTCTACCAACTACATACAAAATAGTTCTTTCTAAAATAATTGAGAATTTCACTTGTAATCTCTGCCATGGTGTTTTTACAGAAACAGTAAAGTAAAGCATGGAGTGGAGCATGGGGATGCTTTTCAATGCTAATTTCTGTCATGATTTATTTATCCTATCCATCCTCTCCACCTCCCTCTGGGCAACTCCCACAATCTCCACCCTGCCATTTTTCAAGTTGGTAAGTGTTTGTGAAAAAAAATGGATTTTTAAAAGGCATAATCTCTTTGGCTCTTGATCTACAACTGGCAATTCTTTTTTTTTTGTAAGAATGGACAAGTTTGCAACTAAAAATGTTGCAAAACACAAACTTCCAACAAATCTTGGGGGAGGTGGAAGAGTGGAAAGGCGGTCATCCGTAGCCACTGCAAAATATATTCCATTGAGCTCAAATATGTATTTCCAAAAATGTTCATGAAAACACCAATTATGGGTGTCCAGTCCTGCATCAGCTGATATTTAAAAAGTAAGTATGATCATCTTTATCCCTTATTCTGCCAATCACGATGACTGTCAAGCATTTTATTATGATGTTCTACAATGTTCAAGCATGCACAAATTGATTATTTATTTATTTGCTAGGGTTTAACGACTCTTTAATAGCCAAGGTCATATCGAGTCAGTGAGTTTTACGGGTGGTGGAAGCCAGAGTGCCCAGAGAGAATCACTGAACAATGACGAGCAGCTGCCAGCTCCCCAACATCGTAACTCTGCACTGCAGCACAGGCAGGGTTAAATTGGTTGAAAACATGCGCAACATCGATGTGCAGTATACCTTAGTACACGGCGTCATTGTGCCTCCATGTGGACAATCAGGGTTAAGTGCACATGGACACAACGTGGGAGTTCGAATCGATCGCTCAAACAGTCACCCATCCAAGGATTAACCAGGCTAGTGGTTGGTTAACTTCAGTGAACTGATGAGAACCGGATACCGCAATGCCACCGCACTCCCACAAATTAATATTATCATCTAATGGAAAATGCTCATGCAGGTCTTCCCAACATTTGGTTACAACTGAGTTGTAAATTTGATTAAATTTCCTCACATACAGGCTTATATACAAGGTCCTCTATGTATGGTAAAAGTGGGCATGGCTGGAAAGGGCTTATTAATATTTCATGCATAAAGAAAGATCCCATACATGATACGTGAAATGATAAAATGTTTTGAAAAATCATCATTTTATCAGTACATCACAATACATTATGAAAAACAAACTAAATTTACTACAGTAAAACATAACCAAGCCTGAAAATAAGCAGACTGTCATCTGCAGAATATCACCGGAGGGTAAATTTGGTGATGGCTACCATACACAACAGGGTAGCATCACTAAATTTACCCTCTGTGGACCTCAATCTGAATCACAGTCTCAGGCCAAAAGAGAAAGAGGTACCCTAATGGAATACCATCAGCAAATTCATCCTCGCGGTTCCTCATTCAGCAAATGACAGATTGCTTATTTCCAGGCTTGAATATAACCAGACCCAAGTTTTAAAAATACTAACTGTTTCTGGAAATTCTGTTGAATCCTTTATTTCTTTTGCAAAGAGACTGTTAAAATAATAATCATGAACAAGGGTTTGATTGAACCACATGATATTACTTGGACACATGTCGTTCATTACCGCAAGCTTCAAATACTTGCTAAATAATAATGATCTGTAAAATAAGAAAACAAATTCTCAAAGTTGATGAAACAAATATAAGAAAACAAAGTCTCAAATAGTTGATTCTGTTACACATAAAACTCACAGTCATTCGGGATGAAATTGCATCGTCACCGATAGGGGGCACGCCAATCTCTATTAAAAGAGGTGAAAATGAGCGCTATGCACGAATGATTTTATGATCAGTTATTGTTGCCTGAGAATAAAATGCTGGTTCATGATGAACAGAATGTCTTTTGTCATCGAGAGCGCGCCAGAGTTACTTCAGTTAATTTTCCAGTTGGTTTTGTAATGTCAGATCTTCAGAGTGATTTCGATTCTGCTCCGGACAAAAGTCCATCTGCAGACTCACTTGACAGGCATTATGACTCCTCTGATCAGGACGAATTAGCCAGTGTTAATTCAAATCCTAAAGATCCTTTAAACCTGAATGATGACGTTCTTAACATTTTCGCCTCGGATGCAGAAGATAGTAGTTTTTCTGGCTATGTACAAGATGGTTCGACATTTCATACAACTTCGAGGAAAAATACTTATGTATCGAAATCGAAAGTAGCGTCTAAAATTATCGTTCCTGTGGTTGTGCACTCTTTTTTGACAACCGGAAGAAGGATTCTGCTTCTCTTTCCTCCCGGAAGCGTTCTCTTTCCCATGACAACGGGAAAAAATCTAAAGCAAAGAAATCCAAAGTCCACCGTGACAAAGTCACTTCGGACATATCTGGGGTAGGAAATAATGATATTCTCGCAACACTCCTCGATTCTGTGAATCATATTAATAATAAACTCAATGTAATTGAAAATAAGAGCGCAAGTTCGAAAAGTCACCCAATTTCGACTTGTTCAAAGTCATCCAGGTCTAAGACATCTCAAGAAAAATTAGCTTCGGGGAAACCCGATGAGGGTTTCGATAAACCACACACAGTTACAAGGGAATCGCTTCCGAGACAATCTCTGGGTCCTAATCTCATAGTCACGGTTGACAATGAAAATTCTGACCTCGATGAAACTGAGGAAGGTCATGACGTTCTTGGTAAATCCAACCCTCAGTGGTCCGGCCCACATGCCGAGTTTTTTGAAAATAGCATTGCAGACATTTCTGATTTGTTAGATGAAGATGGTTTTGTTATTCCTTTAATTTCCCAAGTTTCCTCGTACAAACTTGGCCCAAACATCAACGATAAGTTTGCTTCTTTCATGTCAAATACTTGCACTACACCATCTGATAAAGGTCATATCGACAAATTATTTGAGAATAACCTTATTCCAGGAAATGCTGAGAAATGTTATCCTCCAAAAATTAACCCCGAGATTTGGGCTCAAATCCATAGCAGTCAACTTCGCACAAGAGATTGCACATTACAAAAAATTCAACGTCTTTCAGCCTCAGCAATCAGCTGCACTTTAAAGGCTACCGAAGAGCTCAGAAAGAAAAACCCAGATCTAAACACAGTTAGGAAAGCTCTTGTTGATAACCTGACACTTTCTGGTAATGCCATGTTTGAGTCGTCCATGTTCAGACGCAACTTACTCAGACCGATCATGCACACATCCTTCAAGGGAATTTTTTCTACCAATAATCCAGTCTCAAATTTTTTATTTGGAGAAGATATATGCAAAAAGATGAAAGAGCTTGGCGATGTGCAACGAACAACGTCAAACAAAAATTTCAAAGATTCTTTTACTGGTCGCAAGCCTTTTTTAGGGCAAAGCCGAAAACCACAATTTCGGAAACGGCACAATTACCAAAATTATCAGAATCACAACAACAGCTGCCAAAACAGGCAACCAAAAAAGAACTGGAATCCAAAACACTTCGACAAACACCAACCTTCAGACAAGTAAAGGTGATTAGCTATCCTTCGGCTGCCTCCCTCAAATATTTTCTGTTAAATTGGAAATTTATTACTTCGGACTCATGGGTTCTGAATAATGTCTGTGGTCATAAACTGGAATTTATTTCCAGGCCCTTTCAACTTAAAGCACCCAACTGTCTGCCATTTACCTCCTGTGAAAAATCTATTATTCAACAAGAAATTGATGAAATGATTAAAAGGGGGGCTATTGTTTCCTGTTCTCACTCCCCTGGGGAATTTATTTCCAATTTATTCCTCAGGGAAAAGAAAACCGGTGGTTTTCGGCCTATCATAAATCTGAAAAAACTCAATTTGTTTATTGAATATCATCATTTCAAACAAGAGACTCTTGATGTTGTCTTAAAATCTTTGGAGAAAAATGAATTTTTCACTTCACTTGATCTGAAAGATGCTTATTTCAGTGTCCCTATTCATGAACATGACAGAAAATATTTGAGGTTCCTCTGGAATAATACCTTATATGAGTTTTGCTGTCTCCCTTTTGGTTTGGCGTCGGCGCCAAGAATTTTCACAAAATTGATGAAACCGATTTTTTCATTTGTCCGATCTAGAGGTGTAAAGTCTTTCTTTTATATTGACGACTCCCTCATTTGTCACAAGTCTCCGGAGACTTGCAGGGAAAATACCATGTTCTTAAAGACTATGTTTGAAAGACTAGGGTTTAATATCAACCTTGGAAAATCATGCCTCACACCCACTCAAAAAATCCAATATCTTGGGTTTATTATAGATTCTGGAAAATTAAAAATTTTTCTTTCAGAAGAAAAAATCGAAAAAATTATCTCTCATTCTAAAAAACTACTCTTAGGCCTGGTTACTCTCAGAACTTTAGCTCGGGTAATAGGCCTTTATACTTCAGCTTTAAAGGCAATCAATTTGGGAGAATTATTTTATCGGTTTTTGTATAAAGAAAAAACTGAGGGGCTTCAAGTCTCACAAGGTAACTTTGATGCTGAAATTCTTCTGTCTTCAGCAGCCAGGGAAGAGGTTAACTGGTGGACTAAGAATATTAAAATAAAGAATGAAAAAGATTGTCGGCCAAAAGATATATCTCTATATTTGGTGACTGATGCCTCACATCTTGGATGGGGTGCATCACTTGAAAACAGTTGGCAGATGGTCCTCTTCAGAATCTCCTTTGCATATTAATTTGTTGGAGCTTAAGGCAATCTTCTTAGGTCTCCAAAGTTTTTATGTCACAATTTTTCTTCAATTCATATATGTGTTAGAAGCGATAATTCCACAGCAGTAGCTAATATCAATAATAAGGGAGGCCCTGTTATGAATTTGTTTCTTGTTACTAAGGAAATTTTTCTTTGGTGTTTTGACAGGGAAATCCAACTTTCAGCTGTTCACCTCCCAGGGAAAGAAAATATTGTTGCTGACAAATTATCTAGATAATTCAGTGATAATACAGAATGAATGATTGACTCAGAAATATTTCAAACTTTATGTGAACAATTGGAAATTTCTCCTTGTATCGATCTCTTTGCTTCCAGATTGAATTGTCAATTACAAGATTATGTTTCTAGGCATTATGATCCTTATGCAAAATTTGTTGATGCTTTTACTATAAATTGGGGAAACCTAATTCCATATATTTTCCCTCCTTTCAGTTTGCTCATGAAGATCATTATGAAAATAAAGGAAGACAAAGTAAGGTTGGCTCTTCTCATAATTACCGTCTGGAGTACACAACCATGGTATCCTCTACTGCTCGAAATTCTCAGTCATTACCCTATTTTCCTTCCAAAAACAGAATATCTTCTCAAACTACCACACAGCGACTGCATTCATCCCCTTGCAGGGAAACTCCAATTTGCCGGATGTCTTGTCTCTGGAATCAATTCCTATCAGGAGGCATTTCAAAATCAGCTGCCAACCTCATCCTACATTCATGGAAACCAGCCACTCAAAAAACATATAATTATGCCTGGGGGAAATGGATTGTTTGGTGTAAGGAAAGGAAGGTTAATCCACTTTACCCATCTGAAACACATTTAGCTAATTATCTAGCCTTCCTGGATTATTCAGGAAAATCTTACAGTCTGATTAATTCTCACCGATCAATGTTAAATCAAACTCTTAGCTTATTATCAAATATTAGTTTTTCAGATTCCAAATTAGTTAATAGACCTGTAAAAGGAATTTTCAACAAACACCCTCCAAAGCCTCGTTATTCGACACTTTGGGATGTCTTAACGTTACTCCAATATCTGGAATCACTTTATCCTCATGGAACGCTGTCCTTAAAATTATTGACCAAGAAATTGGCAGCCCTTATTGCTTTATGCACTGCTCAAAGAGTTCAAACGCTTGCAGCTCTTGATATAAAAAATATTCAAATCACAAACTCCGAAGTTATTTTTCTTATTACATGTACTGATCATCTCAAAACAACCAAACCATCACGTCATAAAAATTCAATAAATCTTTATAAATATGAAAAGGAACCTTTATGTGTCCTTGCTGTTCTTTCTGAATATCTCCACAGAACTAAAGACAAAAGGAAAAGTTCAAAATTGTTTATTTCTTTCAAAACTTTTTCTGCAATTTGCACCAGCACCCTCTCTAGATGGATTTGTGATATTCTCAAAAATGCTGGCATCGACATTTCAGTTTACAAGGCTCACTCAGTGAGAGGTTCATCTACCTCAGCCGCCATTCATGCTGGAATCTCACTAAACAACGTTCTGTCCACAGCAAATTGGACTTCTGCTGAAACATTTTATAAATTTTATTTTAGATCAGATATTCCATTAGCTAACCCTGACAAAACGTTTGCTAACGCTGTATTAAAAAGTACTCCATAAATTATTTGTCGGTTGGCATCATCTTTAAACTATGCAATTTCATCCCGAATGACTGTGAGTTTTATGTGTAACAGAATTCCCCCCCTCATCCAAGCATCTTGGATGAGCAGGATGAGGGGAATTCTGTGAAGCATAAAAGGAACATGTCAGAGGGATGCCTTCCTCCCCCAGGATTGGGTCACAAGAACCCACCCATTTTTTCATACTGCCAACCTCCAATAGGCTTTAAATCAACATTCTGTTCATCATGAACCAGCGTTTTATACTCAGGCAACAATAACTGATCATAAAATCATTCGTGCATAGCACTCATTTTCACCTCTTTTAATAGAGATTGGCAAGCCCCCTATCGGTGACGATGCAATTTCATCCCTCTGACATGTTCGTTTTATGCTTCACAGAATTCCCCTCATCCTGCTCATCCAATTTGCTTGGATAAGGGGTGGGGGGGGGGGGGGGGGGGGCTGGGGGGTTGGGGGGGGTGGGGGGGGGGTTGGGGGGAATAAACTGTTTTTGAGTAGATACAGGAATTATCTCATGAGTGACTTAACTGGTGGAGTGCAAGATTATTTTTTTAAAGGTGTTTCTAACATGAGTATTTTTTTTCAGCAATACAATGCTGAGGGGAGTGGTAGCTTAGCAACATTTTGTTTATAAATAATCAGTTTGTTGCTATTTATTAGAGAGTGTCTGTTATTGGAGAGTGCCACAATAATTTTATATGAACATTTTTTTTTCTGTTACTGCACAAATATCAACATAATGCATACACTGCAAGGCCATTAAAGTCGCTTTCAGCACTTTTCAGTAGAGCCCTGATGGTGG
This sequence comes from Pictodentalium vernedei, assembly GCA_031216915.1. Taxonomy (NCBI): domain Eukaryota; kingdom Metazoa; phylum Mollusca; class Scaphopoda; order Dentaliida; family Dentaliidae; genus Pictodentalium; species Pictodentalium vernedei. Next base: position 101,625,897 of record CM062293.1, read on the forward strand.
CTTCTAGCACTTAAAGGAAATATAAGTTTTCAGGAGAGGCTGATCGCCACTAGTGGACACAAAAGAAATAAAGAGCTTGTATCGCAACCCATTAGCAGGTTATGCTATATAAATTGGTGATCTCCTATCAGAAAAAAGGTGTTGTGATGCTCTCCTGCCTTCTCTGTTTTCACTTTGCCAACCATCCTGGTTATGTTCTAGAAGAATTCCCATCAAAATAAACAGCAACAGCTAATGTGCCCTTTGGCAAGATCACACATCAGTTGTTGCTATTTATTTTTGCAAAAAAACGCTCTTAAGATGTAAAGGACATGGCTCTCTCTTCATTTGTGTATGCAATGATCAAACTTTGTGTCTAGTTTGTTCCGAAAGATTGTCAAGTCTGACTGGTTAAACATTCAGGATTAGGAATTTAATTTATCTTGTACTACTTTGGAGTAACCTGTCGTTCGTTCACATATTTTCTGATTGATATAACCCTCACCTAACCTAAACATTCTTTCGCGGGTTATTTCCAGGCCTGTGAAAACATTGTTTTCCTTGCAGACACCAATCAGATTAATTCTAAGATTACTGTGAAAGTTTCAAAATCTCTATGTTCAAGCCAGTTCGCTATCAGATTCCAGAAATGAGAATTTAATTCATTGTACAATGTTTCTTTTGATCTCTGTAATTTCAATCAAACAAAGCACTGTGAGTTTATTTCTTAAGATAGCTCAGAATTTAAATTATCATGATTCTTGAGAACAGAACTTTTTTTTTTTAATATTCTTTCTGACATTGCATGTTTAGATGTCGTCTATTCAAATAAAAGCATTCTACCTTACTAACTAACACAGATCATTTTGCAATGTAGAATAATTCTGCACTTGGGAGAATTCTAAAAACAGCACCTGAGATAAAATGAAAATCTTAATTGCCTAATTTTAATTCTACTTGAGCTAAAAAACACAAATTGTTTGTTTGTTTTATTGAGGTTTAAAAACATTTCAACAGTTCAGGGTCATATCATGTCAGACAAAACCAAACACTGAAAAATTAAATCATTGGCATGATTTGCCCACAGACTGTCTCAGGATAGTAGACGTATACTTTATGAAGAACTAAATACAGTCAAAACTTGTTAACCTGAAATTTGTGGGACTGACTAAGTGTACTATGTCAGTTATCCAGATTGGGATGATTAGGTGAATTAGAATGGAATGAGGTCACCGTCATATTTGGATGTACAGTGTTTACACCTGCTATGTACATTTATATGAGCTTTCACTAACAAGATTATCTAACTGAGCTAAAATTATTGTAAATGTACTGTCTTTTGTAGTCCTTGATAAAATTAATTATAAACAAACCTACAGCTTGTATAGCTTCATTTATTTTGTTATTTCGAACAATATAAAATTTGAAATTTACATATTCAAAGCAGCACCTGAAGTGTATTAGGATGAAAAATGAGCCAGAATTTTCAGGTGGTAGTAACATGGCAATTAAAATTTGTGCTAATCAAAAATCTCCGGTTAATTGTGAGTTGTGATTGGCATGTTGGTTTTCAATGTTCAATTATAACAATAATACCTTTCTGGATGTGGTAAGTCAATAGTGATAAGAAGTTCCAGACTAATGCCATATCTTTTTAGACTGATTAAGTGAGCTTCTCTCTTGTTGGAGAAATGTAGAGTTGTTACACCATTGTGGTATTCAAGAGTAGATAAATCTGTTCTGCATGTGGAAATTATCTGAAACAAACACTGATCTCTATACAACTGGATTGCAGGGAAAGTTCATTGGTCACATATACAAAAGGGTCTCCATCCCACCATCTGGGTGGGTAGGTGGGTAGGGGGGGAGAGGTTACTATAAATAAACAATTCTCAACTAACAAAAAATTTTGACGGTTTTCAAGTTCCGGACACCTCGCAATCACTAATTGCTTTTTAAAGAATACACTTTGATGTCTATGAAAAATGAGTATGTGGATATGCACATTTTTCATGGCAATGCTAATTGAGTATTTGCAACATATTCTAATTATTATTGACAAAAAACAAGTGCCAAGACTGATACAGTCTTATTGGTTTTTGTGCTAGGCAAATGCCATGACATTTAGTGAAGTAAAGCTGCTACACTGTGACAAGAGTTACAGTGCAGAAGCTTTCATATCCTCAAATGTTATCAGTTGGGAGGAGTTACCACTTTGATTGACTTGATGCCATCTTTGGAGGCAGTTTAATGGTGTTTTTTTTCACTGATGTTTCAGCAATCCAGTAGTATAGGTCTCGTTTCCTATTAAAAGGTCATATCTGAGGTTATTGGATATCCTCAGCCGAATGGCTATTTTGAGCTATAGTTTTATTTTGTGGTGGTGTGGATTTAGTAAATAATTCTCTTTAATACTTTTTATCAACTGTATTTATCAGAAGAGAACAGAAACAGCATCACTTGAAATGTGCACAGCGCTCAGCCAGAGCTACAAAAATAATGCCTTGTGTTCCAGCACTTTCCAGTAAACTGTACTGCAAAAAAATGGCATTTACATGAGTTGCATGGATGGGAGCTAGAAACTATTTTGTTCATGTTCCAGTATTTTCCAGGAGAAGTGTACAAACCCTGAAACGATACTCCAAGTCTACAACAATGATATGAATTGCTAATTATTCAAAAATGTTCTGAGGTGTTAAATGAAATCAAGTCACAGAGTTATCCATTTTGCTTTGAAATGCTCCAGATCTGTCCCATACAGGAAGAATCAGATTAGCCTCTTGTAAATGATTATCACAAGAAAAGCAATGAGAATCAACTTTAAAGTCTTGTCATAGATTTTGCAAGTGTCCTGAAAGTCCTGGAGATTTTTTTTTATTTTTTACTCCCTGACAACTTAACTTGGCATTGGTGTTTAGTGAAGACTAGACTGCCTGTGTGGCAGCCAAGACTTCAGTAGAAACCAATACCAAGGTACAATAACATCCATCAGCAAACCCCCCAAAAGCTGGTCTGTTGAAACATGTATTCTACATTTACTTGTAAGACAAGAAACTTACCAACATTGGAACCAGATCCTTAAAGGTTAAATTCTAGTATAGTAAATATAGTAATTGAATAGCCACTTAGATAATGAAAATTATTCAGTTAACAGGAGTATTCAATTAACAGGGAATGTGTCACTTTCCTGTATTCTCGAGATAAACTTAGCATTTATTCTATTATATCTTGTTTGACAGAGGTCCATGAGCTTTGTCAAATGAGATATAATAGATTAAATGCCTGTATTGGATGTACTGAGGCCAAATAGGTCTATAAACAAAGGAAAAAACTGGGGAAAGTCATGGTAGTTTCTCGACAGATTACAAGATTTTTTATTCAATTAGCAGTTTACTCTATAACCTATATTAAATTAACAGGTCAGATTTGTACTGGAGGTATGGTAAATGGTTTTGTGGTGGAAAATTATATTCATTTAACTGGTTGAGGCTGGTTGAGGGCAAGATTATTTTTTTCTTCTAAAATTGTTCATCAAAATTTGTTTAATTACAAATTATTGCCCCCAGGCACTCTCCAATAACTTGTAATAAAACAAATTCATACAAACAGAATATAATTTGTGTTTGACTGAATATGAAACATGAGCAAGGAAACTGTCGCCTTTTAATCTGGTACCCTCATTGTTTTGAAAGCCCTGATAGTGGCTTCTAGCACTCAATCAGTTAACAGGGCTGCTCAGTTAAGAGATATCCAATTAAGTGGGCTCCACTGTATATAAACATGGAGGGATTTTTTTGGTACAGAGAATGTGCTGGTTACACTCATAAGGGAGAACAATTTCTTATCAACCTACCTTACAATTGTTTACTACAGGCTTGCACTACAGTGGAAGTCCCTAACTCGGAAAATATACTCTCTATTTTTATCTTTCCCAAGCAATTTGGGAAAGAAAAGTGGTGTAAAAGCACCAAGAAAAAATAAGCCAAAATGGGTAGAGTGCTACCGGCGCAGACCCAGTAGGGGACGCTCTTCTCCTATAGCTAGTACAACTCCACGACTTCCATTGCCAGTGCACAGACACATAGCTAATGACTCATTCTTTTTTCGTCCGCCATGTTGACGAGATATCTTCTCAGAACTCGAAATCAGTGATCATCCTGGCTCGTTGATTTTGTGTTCCTGTGTTAAGGTGTTGGATCTAAGGATCCACTATTATCAGGACTGGGTTTTATTTATATTCTCGTTTATAAAATTATTCACCATTATGTATTATCTTCTCTTCTCCATGTCTCACGCTTTTTTTCGTGAGCCTTGCGGTTTGGACATAGAAATTTTTCACAATTTAATTTATGTTATCATTTTTGATATTGTTAATTGTGTTGGAGTTAGGTGTCAGCAAGGTTAAACAGAATTTCTTCTCTCCGTTGAGAGTGGACCTTCTGTTTTTTGGGGTCCCTGTCGACAGTCTGGGGTCTGTTGTGTTCCCGCCAATCTATTTTCTTCTGTCACCTTTCTCTCTTAGTTGGGTGTGTTCTTCTGTCATCTGTTGAATTCACCTTCTTCTCTCACTTCTGTCATGCTCAGGACTATTCCTTGTGGGCAATGCCTTGTACCTAAGCATGTGGACGATTCACATGCTTCCTGCTCTTCCTGCAATGGGTGTTCTTCCGATCGACCCTGTGGGCTATGTGGATCGTGGTCATCTACTCTCAGCCCCCCCCCCCCCCCCCCCCCCCCTGCCCGCGGGAAAGGGAAATGCTGTCGTTCGGGACCTCCCGAAACGACCACGTCTGGTGAGAGTTATTCCTCCTCCGTGGGGGATGTGCAGTCATTTCCTGTGGTGGATACTGCAGGAGCCGTTGAGTTGTCTGGTGAAGAGATGCCTGGTTCCGGGACTGCGGTCCCTCTCCAGTTGACATCTGAGGCTGTCACTAGGGTTGTAACTCCTCCTTCAGAGCCGAGCGCGGGTGCTCTCTCCACCTTTCCACCAGCCTCAACAACTCCCGACGTATCTGCTACTACTGCTGTTCCGTCTGCTACTGCATCGGTTATCGTTTCAACTGGCCATGGCTTATCCCTGCAGGGGTCTGCAGAGATGTCTGGTAGTGTGGACGTGGGATATCGGCATCAGCCTTCCCTGACTTCAACTCAGCGAAGTCGGAAGGGGCTGCCGGCCGAACTCTCTAATGTGGTCTCTCTGCCATCGAGCACTACAGTTTTTTTCATTGGATTCGGATGTTCATGGTGGGGCCACTATGAACTCTGTGGCATTTTCATCCACGCACTCTGGTCACATGGCCAATTTTGCGGGACCAATGCCTTTTGTGCAGCCTGGACCTTCTGTCCCTCAGAAGTCTGCGGCGACTCTCCTGAGTTCCCGCTCTGTAGATCCTAGGGGTATGTGATCTCCCTATACACGTCTGCCTTCAGATGTTTCGGCTGCCGCCCGTCGCCCCACTTCGGGTGTGTTTGAGGATCATGACCCCTCGCGGGTTAAAAGGGTCAGGAGTGAAGCCACTTTGCCGGTTCAGTCCCACATCAAACTGGTCGACATGGGCAATGAGCTTAGGGAGGCCCTTTCCTTGCTCACTCAGGTTCTGTCCAAGAGCCTTCCCGTTGCTTCCAGCGAGGCTACAAGTGGTTTTCAGGTGCCCCCTATGGAGCCGCTTCCTGGGAATTGAAACAGGCCACTTTCTGATCCTCTTGGTGTACCTACACCACCATGGGAGGTGTCGGCTGGTTTGCCCATGATGGGCTATGTGTCTTCCGACTCAGGGGACTGATCCAACAGTCTTCTGACTTGGGGGGCAGCTCTTGACTTTGTGTTTGGGTTCCTTCCAGATCTCAAACCGTCAAATCAGCCGACAGTGTCAGCCAGGCCGCGATCATCGGTCGGTGCATACAGCCTGTGGAGCAACCTGCTTCTGGGCGCCTTCGACCGTGCCAGTCGGTACAGGTGGTTGAAGCATTTACAGCTTTGGACTCTAAGCTGAGTTCTAAGGCTATGAAGACGTCGTTCTTCACCAGGGTTGACACTTTTTGCCTCCGGCGCGTTATCGTTCCTACGATTCCACCAATCTGTCAGTCTGCCAGACTTTGGCGGTCTTGGATCAGGATGAATGAATGAATGAATGAATGAATAACTTTATTTGCAGAAAACATTATAGTACAGGTATATGGTCATATAATTACACAATATTAAATATATTTTACATTTTATACCGCAGGTTTAAATAGTGTTGTCAAACTAAATACTTGTTTTCTGCAGAGGGGAGACTTAGCCAACTGCCTGTATTATTGTCACCCACCTTAGTAAAGAAGAAAGGAAAAAAAATGCAAGAGAGGAAAGTAGCAGAAGTAAGAAGTGAGAAACAAAGAGAGAAAGAGGGGGAGAAACAGAGAGAAGCATTAGCTGGAGGATGAGGCAACTGAAAAAATATTTTAAAAGTATTTATTCTCAAAAATTAAAATCATTTCGGAACAGTTTTTGCTAAATTCGGGATATGTGGCGTAGGCATTATGTCAGTTAAACTGTAATTAGGTTCTTGCACAGTGTACAGTTGATATATTAGATGTGAGGTGTTATCCAGAGCCAGTTTAGTATAGAAAATTAAATACGTTGTTGACAGTATATATTCTGGGCTAATTCCATATAGCGGGGGAGGAATTCGTCACATACAGGTGAATTGTGCACTTGGTGATACCTTCTTGAAATTTGGCACACTGTTAGTGTAGGCTATGAGGTTCTCAAAAACGATCGGCTACAAGTTGACACCGACCGGTGGCGACCAGTAGCGGCACAATCCAAAATGGCCGCCAGCGGCTGAAGGGAACCTCCTTTTCGACGGTCTACCGACTATACATCCGATTGTAAGGGCGCGAAAGTGAACTCTGATCCACGCACGTGTTGGAAACAGACGTGGGAGATGATGTAGAATAAAACGAGATTCTCTATACGGACGCATCAATTTCTTGGAACTTGAAAAGAGCGTTGTTTCTCCGGGATCAGCGTCATTCAGGCAAACCTGAATGACGCTGATCCCGGAGAAACAACGCTCTTTATGAAGCAGTCTCTTTGCCATACAATCTCTTGTTTGGCGTAATTCCGCAAGCAATTCTGATTTGTCTGTCGAAATTAATTCGAGAACGCGATTGTTCACAAAAATCATTCACAGAATGAGTGAGAATCCTCTTCGTGTACGGACTAGTACTGACTGGGAACGTTGTTGCTTTTGCCAGCAAGACAGTTCCAAGAAATTGATGCGTCCGTATAGAGAATCTCGTTTTCATGACGCCTATAAAGCTATTGAGGAAGACATAACGCGCTTCCTAGATAATGGCGTTGAGCTTCCATATAATTTGACCATTGATTGTTTGATGAGAGAGAGTGATGAGTGTATGTCGATGTCACTGTTGACGAATAAGGCAATATATCATAAGACATGCCGTGACAGTATTCGGACTCACATCGTACAGCGCGTGCTACACAAGCGAGAGCGAAATGAGGCAGTGGCATCCTGCTCCACGCTGAGTCCTAAAAGAACACGGACAAGTTTTGAATCTGGCTGTGACAGGAAACTGCCCCAGTGTGTTTATTGTCACAAACGCGAAGGTGACAGCAGTGAACCTATTTGCAGATCAATGTCTGATAACAATAAACTCAAAATTATGGCAAAGGAAGCCGAGAACTGGGTTGTTTTTTCTCGGGTCAATGCAGCATTTGATTCCGCTGCTAGTGATCTTTACTATCACAAAACCTGTTATTGTAAGCTTGCCAATGAAGCACGAGCGGCTAAATCTAAAAAGTCGAAGAACGCCGAACATTCCGCGTCAGGCCTGCCCTATGACCCTCTCGTTATGGCAGAGCTCATAACATTTGTTGAACACAACGATTCCGCGATGAAGCTTGTCGATCTCAAGAATCTGTACAGTCGGAGGTTGAAGCAAGTCGGTTCTGATTGGCTTAGTGAAGAAATACATTCCACTCGATTCAAAGAACATTTGTTGCAGAAATTGGGCGATGGCTGGGACGCCTTCACACAGGGTAGAGATGTGTTTATTTCAAGTAGGTTTCGAGTTGGCTCCTTGTTGTCCGAATCTTTAACTCGTATAGTGTCTGAGGAAGAGGCAAAAAAGATAGTTGATGTGGGTCTTCTTCTGCGTAAACACATACTCATATCTCAAGCTCCTTTCACGGGATCATTTTCATCTTATTGCTTGAGCGAGCCTGTACCCAACTCACTCCTGACTCTTCTTAGAGTTCTACTTGAGGGCACATGTAGTATACAGAACTTAGGCGATGATGAGACTGTTAATGCCAAGACTCGAGTGGCTTGTACTATTTCACAGATGTTGATCAGCAATTCAGCGAAACGCTCCGAACATGCACAAAATGTTCACCAGAGACGTGACAGAGAAACTCCAATGCCTCTTTATGTGGGTTTGAAGTTGCATGCCCATGATCGTATGAAAAATCTTATCAGAGATTTTCATCAAATGGGACTCTCTGTCTCTTATGATCGCGTAATGGATGTTCGCAGGAGTTTCGCGAGAGCTGTTTCACTGCGGTTCAAGAACGAAGGTGTTGTAGTCCCAGCTAACTGCAAACGTAATGTTTTCTCGATAGGAACCACTGATAACATTGATGTATCTGGTAGATCTGATATGCATGGTACGTCCATCACACTCATTGGTCAACTGAGCAGGGACAATGTGGGTACTGATCCCCCACCACTGAGTTTAGATGTTCCAGAAGACACACAAATTGAACTCCCAGACGACTATGCATTTGTTCCTTTCGTTGAAGACTTTGGTGGGGACATCAGGCTTGAATCTCCAGATGAATGTAATGTACGGTCCAATGAATATGCAGATTTGAACGTGGGAGAGAATGACTGGTTGTCTCATGTGTCACAGATCAGCAATAAAGGGAAGGTTGATGGCAGCTGGCAGCTTGATGAAGTCCCTGTGACCTTTTCAGGCTTCTTTTCAAAACATGAAGATCAAGACAATGTCAAACCTCGTGCAGTTATTGGGGTATTCCCTGTTTTCAGTGAGCAGAAAGCGGACTCACTCAGTATGCAGAAGCATGCTATGTATGTGGTCAGGGAAGCTACTGCTTTCGTAAACCCCGGCCAGATACCTGTCATTGAAGGTGACTGTCCGTTGTATGCCAGGCAGAAAAAATGTCAATGGCTGTTCCCAGAGGAGATAGGTGAGGATCGAATGGTGTGTATGATTGGATTCCTGCATCTTGAAATGTGCACCCAAGAAGCTGGTGGTAAGCTTATGGGTGGTTCTGGTTGGGAGCGAATGTTTCACCTCGCAAAGATATTCACACCCGGTGTAGCATCATCCCTACTTGGTGGGAAACATGTCAAGAGGACGCGACAGGCATATCTTCTCACTCTAGCTTGGCTTGAGATCCTCAGAAAGAATGCTTATGAGATTTACTGTCAGCAGACTGGGCCCCATGAGTCATTTGAAATGTGGGAACAGAGGATTCTTTCACAATCTCCAACTGCGCTATTGGGGTGAAATCGTTCGGAACTTTCTCTTGACAAGCTGTCAATTCGTTCGGAACCAACGAATCGGTAACTGGCCTGGTACACTGTGTTCTATCGATGAGTTGTGCAGTTACTTTTTTGCCCTAGGACATACAAATTATTGTCGGTGGGTCCCCGTATTTCTGAGAGACATGTCTCAGCTACCCAGGCGGCATCCTTCAATCCACAACAAATTCATGGAAGGCCATTTTGTGGTCCAGCGTAGTGAGAGGAAGTTCAGTATGATGGGTTTAGATCAGAGCCAAGAACATAGTATCCAACTACTCAAAGAAGACAGTGGTCCAAAAGGTCTCTATGGCCAGGCTGAAGAGAAAGTCGTTATTGAGCTTTCAAGGTCAGAAGTTCTGCGTGTTATAGATGAGTATGAATATGCAAGTTTCCACACAACATCATCAGATAACACGGAACACCCGGAAAGTTCGGTATCAGAGCAGAAAAAATTTCTGAATCAATTGAAATCTCTCCTCGATCTGGTGAATCAGGGACTCATTATCAACCCTTATGATGAAACTAGTGGTCAGCTGGTGACATTAGATACTGGTGAATATATGGACCCCGAAGTTAGTAAGAGTTTACGGTCATTACCCGAAAGGGGCAAGCATTTATATTCCACTTTCTTGAAGGAAAGGCTTGTGGAATGCACCGTACCCCTGAATGATGTTATTCCCAAGGCAAATATATATACCTTCCTTAACCCACCCCCAGCCAACCTGGACAAAGGCCGAGACAAACTCATGTCAAGTAAAGCAACTGCCGCAATAGTTACCCAGATGTTCGTTTCACTGCAAGCCCGGCCTGATTCAAACATGGATGAGTTTTTCATGCACGAGAATGCACGTGATCCGCCAGCATTATCCGATAGAGGTAAGCTACGGAGTGGGACAAAATCTCAAATTCTCAATTGTTTACCAGCTATTCCTGCACAAGGGAAGAATTCAGCAGCTAGACAAGCTTCAGTTGTCATCTTGGATATGCCTGCTGTAGTCCATGTAATCAAACCACAGAAAGCGGATCTGTTTGGAGAATATGCTCGATTGCAATTATTGCCATACATCGAATCTCTGATTAACACGAACACCACAAGGGTTGATGCGATCTATGACTGTTACCCCGAAGGCAGTTTGAAGAATCAGACGCGAGCAAAACGCCTCGGTGAGACAGCAGTTAGGTTGATACGGGTGTCCGAGAACGTCCCTTTACCTAAAGGGAAGAATTGGCAGGCATTCTTGAAAGTTAGTGAGAATAAAGACGAATTTTTCAAGTTCCTGTCTGCTGAACTGCTGAAATTAACATCAACATCCGAGTACCAGTTGTTAACGACATCAGGAGAATATGTACTATGCAATAAGGATGTTAGCTTATGTGACATATCTCCATCGAACCACGAGGAAGCAGACACGCGCATGATGCTTCATCTCAACCATGCAGTCTCACAAGGTCACAAAATAGCTTTTCTTCGCACGGTTGATTCTGATGTCGTCATTCTGTCTTTGCACCATTTCGCAACATTCCGTGACCTTGGACTCAGTGAGCTGTGGATTGGGTTTGGAATTGGAAAGGCATATAAAGATATGCCAATTCATGAGATAGCTTCACAACTTGGACCTGATTACTGTAAGGCCCTGACTTTCTTCCACGCCTTCACAGGTTGTGATGTAACATCCAGCATGCTCGGCATTGGGAAGAAGACAGGATGGAATGCATGGATGAATTTTCCCGCATCAACTGAAATGATGATAGAATTGACTGAGAATCCGCAAGTCTTTTCAGAGGATTCCCCTCATATGCAGCATATCGAAAAACTCACCATACAGATGTACAGTAACAGTTGTGTCAGTACACGTGTCAATGATGCGAGACGGCATATGTTCACACATGGCCTTAAGTCTATGGAAAACATCCCGCCCACCAAAGCAGCTCTGTATCAACATGTAAAAAGGGTAATTCTTGTGTCATCTTTCATTTGGCATCGTGCTCTGCAGAAACACTTATGTGTGCCAGACCCATCACAGTACGGATGGGAGTGGAATCCACGTCTCAATATTCTGGTCCCATTTTGGACTCACCTAGGAGACGCAAGTGCTGCATGTGCACTGATGCTCCACTGTAGTTGTGCCAAGGCCTGCAAGGGCAATTGCAAATGCTTGAAAGCTGGATTAAGGTGCACACCTTTGTGTAAGTGTGAAGGTGGCTGTTGTAACAATATTGAGTAGTATACTGTCATGTTAGGACCAGTCATCTCCTATTCTGGTATTTTTTTTTCCATTTTCGGCCAGTTAACACATGTCATGTTTCTAGTTGAGTTGATTTTGCTAACAAATGTTCATCCCATGTGGCTTGCTACATTGTCCGGGGTATAGGAATACAGTTTTAGATTTCGGAAAATAGTCTGTTATTTACTGCACAAGACGGTGTTAATTCATGCATAGCATGATACAATATCCCCAACTATTTTGCCTCTGTACAACAGTTGATACCTTCGTTCACCCGTGTGTTCATCTATGGTATCCTTGTCTTTCTCTGGCCATAGGCCACATGTGACTAGTCAGTTCCTACTCCATAGCAAATCAACTTGGAAATCCTTCATCTTGTAGCGCACTCATGTCTCAATGAATCCATACCTGAGTTGATCTAATAAATCTAACGTAAGGTATCAAATTGCCATACCGGATCATATTTCGATAAGTTATTCGCTAAAACATTTCGACCACTCATCGACATCAAAGGTCATGTTTTGGCTCCCAGTGGTGGCTATATCTCTATATCCCTGGTAAAGTAGCATACCATGAGGGATGGGCATTAAGTGTCGGCAACATTAATCCTGACTTGGAACACACCACATCTTAACTGGCCGAAAATGAAGAATACTACTTGTAGTCAAAAAATATTCCTGTACCTCGAATGACTGCAAACATACACTCACCCCTTCTAGTCCCATTTTGCCAATGTTCTATACTGGCAAGATAACATTGTATAATTAACAACGGGAACTAATGCATCCCGAGTTCATTCCAGCACTGCCCTTGCTGGCAGACGTGTCGCTATGGTGTTGAGATTGAACCAGAACTCCTCTAGAAATTTGATAGTTTTATTTTCTTAGAAAATAAATCTATCGAAAATGCCGGAAGTTGAGAATAGACTGTCACTTTAATTGGATTATCAAATGTCCAAGTATCCCCACTGCTGCATACTATCGAGTACCCTTGTTCATGTGTTGACAGGAATCTCTCATACCATGTTCATTTGACCATTGCATTCCCGAGAAACATTCAACACTAATTTATCTACGGACGGACGATCATACTGACAGTCAGACACACAGACGCACACATCGACGGAAATTCTGATCCCATTATCCATTAATCTTCCCCCCAACTTGTTCCAAGGGCTTCACTCCATCATTCACATCAATTACAGCACATGTATGGTGTTAGGTTTGGAGCTTCAGTTGTGCGATCGGCGAAAATAGCTTTTTTTCGATCCGCTTGGCGGCCATTTTGGATTTTGCTGCTAGTGGTGGCTAGAGGATGGTGCCAACTTGTAGCCGATCGATTTTGAAATCTCTGATGCCTACCCTTACATCATGCCAAATTTCAGGAAGGTATCACCAAGTGCACAATTCTAGCGAATTCCTCCCCCGCTAATAGTTAAAGAAATAAAACGAGAAAATAACACCTACATTCATAAATATAAATAATTTGGTAATTTCGAACTCCTGGTAGCATAGCCCATGACACCCTCTGGAGCATACTCAGGTTGTCAATCCCAATGATGGGTCATAGATTTTCTTTGGGAGAATGTGAGTGAGACAGTTGCATACTTTGAGAGATATGTAATAGTTACTAACCAAGCTGGGGGCATTCATGAACCTTAACAACCTACCAATCTGTGGTGACTGACAGCACCATGGCAGGCTGTTCAAATTCAGGAACGCCGACAGCAAGGTCAGTACATTACTTGTACACCAATTGACAAAATGCACGGACCGGGTATAGTACACGTAAGTGAGTACAGGTATTCAAGTGTCGTGAACCTAATTCGGTGGGTCAGTTCTTGTTAAGACGTGCGGCCACTTCTCTGCATTCCTGACATGCCATATTGTTGCATCTGACGGACGTTTCATATGAGTCAAGAAACATATTAGTCATCACCTTTTTAAAGGAATTTCTCAGATATCTTTGAACATCTGGGTCAATGTCATTCCACAGTTTTGGAAACGTATGAAGGGGAAAATTTGATGTGAACTGTGTTCGGGGCTTAAGTCTTTTTATCAGGCCTGTTTGTCTAGTGAGTCTGTCTATTTCGGTTGTGTTAATTGTATAGAGTCTATTTAGCGATTGTGGTAGTTTGTTATGGGCCCAGTCATGCATAAATAGCAGAATATGTAGCTTGTGCAGATCTGCGAATTTAAGAATTTTATTTTTCTTAAATAACGGCTCGGTGTGAGTGTTGTACTTTTTATTGTTTATTATTCTAATATCACGTTAGAGATGTGGTGCTTGAAGTTTAAATTTTCATCTATATCAACACCTAAGAATTTGACCGTTCTGGCTTCGTGATTTTTTCCTACTTGTATTATATGTTTATTGTTTATAGATATGGGACTATCATCTAACTTCCAGGTATCATTTGGGGGGTGTAGTAAGATGCATTTGGATTTAGTAGCATTGAGTGATAGTTTATTGGCTAAGCACCACTCAGCAATTTTTCCTAATTCTGTATTTACTGTTTCTATCAATGCATCCAGGCTATGGTTTGCCGTGGATGTCGTAGTATCGTCGGCAAAAGACAAGAGGTTTAAAGTTGTCGATTTACTGATGTCAATGACATATAATAAAAAAAGAAGAGGTCCTAGAATTGAGCCTTGCAGAACCCCACATGTTATGTTCTGGGGGGTCGATGTGCAGTCTTTGTACAGAACATACTGCTTTCTTCCAGACAAATAACTTCTAAACCATGAGTTAGGTGTTCCTCTTATACCATAGTATTCCAGTTTACTTAAAAGTATAGAGTGGTCTATAGTATCAAAAGCTTTAGAGAAATCAAGGAAAACTGACAATGTACGATCCTTGGTAGGTTTGTCGTTGCTTAAGGCAACATTATGCAAAAGTTGTATTATTGGATGTAGAATGGAGTGTTTTTTCCTGAATCCAAACTGAAATTGATATAGAATGTCATGTTCTGCTAAGAAATGAGATAAGCGGTTGTACATAATCTTTTCCAGAACTTTGGAGAATGCTGGAAGTAGACTAATGGGCCTGTTGTTATTAAAAATTATGGCATCTCCGGCTTTGTAAGCAGGAACGATCTTTGCTATCTTCAATTCGTCAGGTATTATCCCAGATGAGAATGAAAGGTTTATTATATGTGTTAAGGGTTCGGCTATCTCTGTTACAGTTTCTTTGAGCAGTTTAGTGGATATATTAGTATAGTCTCTGCTTGTTTTACTATGGAAGGTTTTAACTGTAAGGATTACTTCCTGTATATTTGTAGGGTAAACGAAAATGGACGTCGAATGATTATTATTATTGCTATTAGTATTGTTGGAGTTGTAGTTACTGTTATTGTTCGTGTTATTATAGTTATTATTGTTGTTGTTGTTGCTGCTGTTGTTGTTGTTGTTGGGGGGGGGGGGTGTCATTGGTGTTTACCAAATTGTTGTTGTTACTCGTTAGAAGGTCCATGAAGTTTTTGCTTGAAGGAGGTATCTGTTCACTCGTGACTTTGCCGATACCGGCAAAAAATGAATTGAATTTATTTGCAATTGACCTATTATCGGTTAGCTGATTATTGCCGTCAATAAATGATGATGGTGGACTAAATACATGTTTTGAACTGTTAATAGCGCGTTTAATAATATCCCATGTTTTTTTTATATCATACATGTTCTGTGTTAAAACTGAGTTATAATAGTTGGCCTTACATGTCCGCTTTAGCTTGTTAAACTCTCGGCAGTAGGTTTTGTAGGTTCTGATATTGACATCTGTTGGCGACCTGACTTTTTTCATGTAGAGTTTATGTTTCTGAAGGGAGGATTCTAGGAGACCTACCGTCATCCAAGGTTCTCTCTTAATTTTTTTCTTGCTAGTGTTAATGGTTCGCAGAGGAAAGGCTTCCTCAAATGCCTTTTGGTAGCTTTCCTGGAAGTTTGAATATGCGTCGATAGTCGACGTAGCATTCGTTACGTTTAAGAAATCGCAGGATGAAAGCAATCTTTTAAAATGATTGACATTCACTGTTTTAAAGGACCGTGTGGGATTGGGTGACGATAGAGAGTGGGTTCTTCTATTTTCATCTACTAAAAAAGTTGCAAAGTGATCACTTACGTCTGTGATTATGATACCTGATCGCAATATTTTTCCAGCAGTATTACATAAAATGTGATCTATTAAAGTAGCTAAATAATCTGTAACTCTGGTTGGCTTGGTAACACCTGGAAGAAATCCTGCGCTGAATAGACTGTTCACGTATTGGTTAGTTTTTTGGTGATTGTAAAAGTTTAGTAAATCAAGGTTAAAGTCTCCCATCAGATAAGTGGATTTATGTTCGTTGTTGACCTTACCTAGTAAATCGGATAGGTTGTTCAAAAATGAATCTATGTCTGCTTTAGGAGCTGTATTTGGGCAGTATATTACACCAACTAGGATTTTTTTATTTAAGTTGACTTCTATGAAAATAGATTCAAAGACATGAGGAATGAAAACTGATAAATCGTCACGAATATTGAATGGTAACGTTTCTTTGATAAATAAGCCTACACCGCCTCTTCCATCGTCATTACCGGGTCGTGTTCGCAGAAGTAAAGGGTGATATCCCTCTAGCTCATAGGTGATGTTTTCCTTAACAGTAAACGTTTCTGTCAGACTTATTATATCAAACTGATTTGAGTCGTTTTGTAGATTATGTAAAAGATCCTTTAGAGGCTCCCAGTTTGCATTTAAACTCTGACAGTTTAAGTTAAAGACTGAGAACGTTTTATGCTTTAGTGGTGCCATTTTCCTAAAGTCTTGTGGTGTATAGTAATTACAATTGTGTGTGTTTACGGTAAAGGGGGAATCAGACACATCTTCTGAGTCACTAGCAGTATGTTCATTAAGAAGCTTCGGAAAGTTATACATATCCTGGCTCTGGATCTCATCTAGTGTGATTTTGTTAGCCATGGTTAATTGTGATTAAAAAATCTTCCACAATGTGCAAGAACGCAGGTTTGATAGGTGTTAAGATTGGCATATTTATAATCGTGAAGTATGCATTGAGAGTAAGGTATATCTTCAGTTGCGAGTTAGAAAATAATGTAAGGAAGAAAAGAAAGGAAGATAAGAGGGGGCGAGGTGATGTAAGGTGAGTAAGAATTGCAGATGAAGTTGTAGAAATGCTGATAGAGGGTAGATAACTTATATTAAAATAACAATTTGAAGTAAGTATCAGACCTATTCAATCTTTTTCTTAACTTGTTAGACAATACCTTATGGGATAGGATCCTTCAAGAGTCTCCAACTACATTCAGCCACGGCTACATCACTGCAGCCATGTAATGGGAATTATATGACATGTTGTTTTAATAAGTAGTAGATTCAACACAAGGCATCTTGATAGATGAAAGGTTTCATATGGTGTGGACAAGGTGGGCCTTTATTGACATCTTGATTGGTAAAATTTACCAATATTTAGAGATCCGCTGTAATATATCCCATTTGTTGTTTCTGTCCAGTCATGGTTGCAGGTTTGCAGCCATGACCAGACAGGAAGAACAATTTTAAAGAATAGAAAGAAAACACCAGAAAGAAAAAAAGTAAAAAAAAACAAACAAACGTGGGTTGTTTTCATAAAAGCAGCCATGATCGCATAGAAGCGTGGGTTGGGATACAATACGAGAGAGCCAAATACCTTGAGTTATATCCTGTTATATGCTAGGCTGGAGTACTTTTGAAGTACCTTATAAATATTTTGAGAGTCCATTTAATATGTCGAAATTATTGTATCATTTACATTTTCAACATGTTTCATAGTGGCTTCATAACCCTAGCCATGTTTGGATATCATAAGAAAATTACTTGAAGTGCTTCACAACAGCAGCCATGATTGGATATCATGGAAATACTTTTTGAAGTGCTTTACCAATACCTAAAGAGCCACTTTAGTATATCCCATTTGTTCTTCCTGTCCAGTCATGGCTGCAAGTTTGCAGCCATGATCAGAAAGGAAGAACAATTTTAAAGGATGGAAAAGACACCAACAGGAAAAAGAAAAAAAATCATTTACATTTTCAACATGTTCCATAGTGGCTTCATAACACTAGCCATGTTTGGATATCGTAAGAAAATTACTTGAAGTGCTTCACAGCAGAAGCCATGATTGGATATCATGGAAATACTTTTTGAAGTGCTTTACCAATACCTAAAGAGCCGCTTTAATATATCCCATTTGTTCCTCCTGTCCAGTCATGGCTGCAAGTTTGCAGCCATGACCAGACAGGAAGAACGCTTTTAAAGGATGGAAAAGACACCAACAGGAAAAAAAAAATCAAAAAATCATTTACATTTTCAACATGTTCCATAGTGGCTTCATAACACTAGCCATGTTTGGATATCATAAGAGAATTACTTGAAGTGCTTCACAACAGCAGCCATGATTGGATATCATGGAAATACTTTTTGAAGTGCTTTATCAATACCTAAAGAGCCGCTTTAATATATCCCATTTGTTCTTCCTGTCCAGTCATGGATTCCAACTCCCTCTGGCTTTCCAAGCCCAAGTCGGCTGTTATGCCTATGGCGACTCTGGAGTCTTTGTTGGGCTTATCGAGAGAGATGCTGGGCATGCTTTCTCTCTCAGATTACGTCGTCTCTGCTTTAGCTGCTTATCTGCCCCCAGATAAGTTTGACGACGTACAGGCTCCTGTGCTGTCCAAGGCGCTCATGCATCTTACTCACACGTATGGCTGTAACAGCTAACTTGGAATTAGTTCGCAGGGACGCTGTGCTGGACACAAGCCGTTCCCTTCCTGAGGGGCAGCGTGCTGCTCTTCGATCTGCTTCTTTGGCATGTCCGCTACTGTTCCATGGTTCCGTGGTGACGGTCCGGGATGACGTCCTATGTCATTCCAAATATCAGCTGCTTCTTCGTCAGCTTGATCAGCCTTCCGTTGGAGGCAGGGGGCCATCCAAAGCCTAACAAGTACCCTTCTGCTTCCGCTGCGAAGTAAAGGGCTGATCCTCCTGCCACCGGTTCTACTTCTTACTCACAGGGTAAGGGTAAGCATCGGTAGGCCAGAGGGAGGACTCAGGATTCTTCATATAGCAGAGGAGGTGGTTTGTCCTCTCGCGGGCCTCGCCGGGGCTCGAAATGAATGTCTTCACCTCGATTCGTCCCAGGTTGGAGGAAGGATATCAGAATTCGCAGACCAATGGGCCACCATCACATCCGATCCTTGGGTTTTAGATGTTGTGCGGTCCAGGCTGCAAATATCTTTCTGGAGGCACCCTACTCTGTCAAGAGTGACTCTTCCAACTCCAGTTCCTTCAGACGTTTCTTGGTCGGGAGCTTTGGACCACTAAGATAGACAATCTCCTGGCAAAGGGGGGCGATCAAGGTCGTCAAGAACATTCAGTCAGTGGGATTTTATTCCCGCCTGTTCTTGGTGCCAAAGAAGGACGGCCGACTCCGACCGGTTATCGATTTGAGTATCCTGAACCAGTCTATCATTGCTCCCAAGTTCAGCATGGAGACTTTCAGGTCGGTTCGCCGTTCCATTCGCCAGGGAGATTTCACTTCAAGCATCGACCTGCGAGACGCTTACTTTCACGTCCCGATTCATCGGACATCGCGAAAGTATCTCAGGTTCGATTTTTGGGGCGAGTTTACCAGTTTAAGGCCATGCCTTTCGGCCTCAACCTGGCTCCTTGGACCTTCACCCGACTGATATCGCATGTGATAGCCTTCCATCACACACAGTCCAGGGTGACAACTTTAGCATATCTAGACGATATCCTCCACAGGCATTCCAATGCTGCCTTTCTGGAGTTAGATGTCGACACACTGTTGAGCCTGCTCACGTCGCTAGGGTTCAGAGTCAACGAGAAGTCGGTTCTGGTCCCTTCTCATTTTGTCATCTGGGGATGGACTTCCATACTCAGTTCAATACGGTAGTGGTTCCCCGGGCAAGGGCTGTGATTCTCTCAGCCTTTGCTCTGACTCTGTCCCAGTCCACGTCCATGACAACTCGGAGTATTCTCCGACTGCTCGGTCTCTGCAGTTCGGTGACGGATCTCATTTCTCTATGTCCCTACAAGACAGGGTCATTTCCACCGAGTGGATGCTCCACAGGGCAGTGTTCCAGTCGCTTTGCGATCTCTGGGGTCATCCCCACATCGATCTCTTTGCGACTCATTGGAACCATCAGGTGGACACTTTCGTGTCCCCGTGTCCAGATCCTCTGGCTTTCGCCGTGGATGCTCTGTCACTCGATTGGAACGGTCTGGTCGGCTACGCCTTCCCGCCGGTTCCGATTCTGCCTCAGATTCTAGCCAAGATACGAACCTGCAGTTGTCGAATCATTCTGATCGCTCCCCTGTTGCCTCAGCGGGTGTGGATCAATCAGCTCCGCTCTCTGTTGGCGGCGATTCCGGCACGTCTCCCTCTACGTCGCGACCTTCTTTGCCAAGATCACCCAAGGAGGTTTCACGTCGACCCGACTTGATTGTGCCTTCACACATATCTTTTGTCAGGTCCTGCCTCCTCCGTAGAGGTTTTTCGAGACGAGCAGTGGAGTGCATTTCTTCTTCCAGGAGGCACTCCACTGGTTTAGCCTATGCGGTTAAGTGGAAGATCTTCTGTCGATGGTGTGTCGATCACTCTGTTGATTATGCCAATTCTTCGATATTACAGATTGCGGAGTTTCTGGTAAATCTGTTCGATTCTTGGGGTCTCCAGCCTGTTACCATCAAGGGGTACAGGTCCATGCTTTCGGAGACCTTTTCGTATGTGGGGAAGCGTTGTATCGGCACTAATCCATACCTCTCCAAGTTTGTTTGGCACTTTTCCTTGAAAAGGCCTAGGACTTTGCAGCTTACCCCAAGATGGAATCTTTCTTGGGTGCTGCTTTGCTTGGGGGTGGGGGGGGGGGGGGGGGGGGCACCATTCGAACCTTTATCCTAGGTGGATATGCGTTTTCTCACATACAAGACAGCTTTTCTGATGGCTTTTGCTTCAGCCAGATGGGTTAGTGAGCTTCACGCCCTCTCGGTTGACCCGGCCTTTTTCAGGAGCTCTCCCAACAGTGTTCCATTTACC
Source organism: Pictodentalium vernedei (assembly GCA_031216915.1). Lineage (NCBI taxonomy): Eukaryota > Metazoa > Mollusca > Scaphopoda > Dentaliida > Dentaliidae > Pictodentalium > Pictodentalium vernedei. The sequence goes on from CM062293.1 coordinate 101,646,734, forward strand.
ACTGATTGCTCCTTTCTGGCCAAGAATCAGATACCAGAAACTACTCCACCACCTATCTGTATCAGGGTTCTTCCTTCTGTTGAGGGTAACCACCCTTTGCTCTGTCCAGTTCGTGCAATTCACATTTATCTCAATCGGACGCAGTTCATTAGGAAAGGGAGGAAACGATTTTTTCTGTCTCTTCTTCCTGGTTGACAGAAGATCTCTCCTCAATCCATTTCTTGATGGATTTGTCTTGCTATTCGCGTGGCTTACGCTCGTCTAGCGACTGGCGATTGTATTATCAATCTTATTTCTGCCCACGATGTGCGTGCATTGTCTACCTCTTGGGCTTATTCTAACTCCGTCAAGTTGTCGCATGTTATGCAGGCAGCCTACTGGAGAAATGCTTCCACTTTCTCCACCTTCTATCTGTGTCAGTTGCAGGAGCAGCCGGAGGACCTTTTTGCTTTGTACCCTCTTTTTTCTGCTCAGGCTGTTGTTTGACCTAGCCATTAAGCTAGTCTCAAGGTCAGTTCCAGCTCTGCGCTGTTACTATCCATTTCTGTCTGTGCGTCACACAGAACCGTACGCCTCATCTCTCATTGTCTTTTACTAATGTTTGTGTGGCTATGATTTGATAGGCCTGGGGACCTCTTCCCCTATCCACGGTACCAGTGCAATTGGGTTATGTATGGGTTGATTATGTGATTCCCTCCATCCTATTGTCTATTCAGCATGTAGTAAACAATTGTAAGGTAGATTGATAAGAAATTTAAATTTTATAGTAAATTTCCTTTCTTATTATACCTACCACAATTGTTTACATGGAGGCCCTCCCGTCTTATTTGGGTAAGAGTCTTTCCTCCCCGCTGGTCACATAACTCCAATGTTGGCGGATTCAAAAGAATGATTCATTAGCTACAGGTCTGAGCACTGGAAACGGAAGTCGTGGAGTTGTCCTAGGAGAAGAGCGTCCCCTACTGGGTCTGCACTGGTAGCACTCGACTCAGTTTTGACTTATTTTTTTCTTGGTGCTTTTGCACCACTTTTCTTTCCCAAATCGCTTGGGAAAGATCAAAATAGAGAGTATATTTTCCGAGTTAGGGACTTCCACTGTAGTGCAAGCCTGTAGTAAACAATTGTGGTAGGTATAATAAAAAAGGAAATTTACTTGTTTCTTGTCAGTAAATGAGATAGTAATACAAAAAAGGATGGGGAATAGCAACATAAAGAAGGCCAGCAAAACTATTAGCGAGCTTGAGAAGAGACTCCAAGTAAGCATAAATCTGTTTGTGTTCATTTATTCATTCATTTATTTATTCCTTGTTTATTTATTTATTGGGGTTTTAACAAAACTTACGCCAGCCTGGGTTATCTCCGGTTCGACAGTTTTACGGGTACACAGTGCCAACTTGTCCCCACATGGGCAATTGGTATTAAGTGCCTTGTCAAGGCCACAATGCAATTGCTGGTCAGTATTGAACCAAGGACCTTTCAGTTTGAAGTTCAATGCCCTTACCACTGAGCCATCGCACTCCCTGTTTGTGTCCAAGTGGTGAGAGAGCATTGAGAGTAAGAAGAGAATTGAGCCTACAGTATGTATCATGATTGATGATGAATATATAACTGTGAATATGCACGATAACAAAATAATCCTACCTTTCTCTTCACTGATATGATTTCTACTTTCATCAGAGACATATTGTAACTCGAAAACTCTTCTCCTATGATTTCAACTTTAGCAACAGCATTGACAAGCTGTATTGATTTTTTTACTATGTTCTGTAAAAAAAGGTGCATAATATAGAAATTTGTGGAATATCAAAAAGGAAGAGGTAAGTTGAGTATTTCCAGTATAACTTCAGTCAAAAATTACATTAGAATTGAAGAAATGCTGCCAAAGTCCAATGCTATAAAACTTTTTCAAATGTTTTTTTCTAGAACTGTATTGTCCATCTTTGATTATAAAAGGTTAAATTAGCATTATAACAAGAGGCCCCAAGGGGCCTGAGGGCGCTCACCTGACATGGTAGCCTAAATATCAACCCAGAGAATTGATTTCAACAAGTTGCATCTACTCCTCCTAAGAAAAGCTTATACCAAATATCCAAAGATTCTGACCAGTGGATCTAAAAAAAAAAGAAGATTTTTAAAGAACATTCCTCATATTGAACTAAGTTATAATTCAGGCTCCCACAGGGAGCCCATATATGAACCCAGGGACTTGGCTTTAACAAACTTGAATCTCACCCCCCTAAGGATGCTGCACACCAAATATCAAAACATTCCGACTGCTGGATCTGAAGAAGAAGATTTTTAAAGAAAATTCCTCATTTTGAACTAAGTTACAATTCAAGCTCCCACAGTGAGTCCAAATATGGACCTAGGGACATGGCTTGAACAAACTTGAATCTCACCCACTAAGGATGCTGCATATCAAATATCAAAACATTCCAACTGCTGGATCTGTAGAAGATTTTTAAAGAAAATTCCTCATTTTGAACTAAGTTATAATTCGGGCTACCACAGTGAGCCCAAATATGAACCCAGGGACTTGGCTTGAACAAACTTGAATCTCACCCCCTAAGCATGGTGCATACCCAATATCAAAAGATTCTGCCCGCTGGATTTTGAGAAGAAGATTTTCAACGAAATTTGCCTGAAATGCACTAAGTTCGAATTCGAGCTTCTATAGTGAGCCCAAATATGAATCTAGGGAGCCGATTTGAACAAACTTGAATCAGATCCACCCCACAATGTTGCATACCAAATATCAAAAGATTCTGCCTGCTGAATCTGGAGAAGAATATTTTTTAAGAAATTTGCCTGAAATGCACTAAGTTCGATTTCGGGCTTCTATAGTGAGCCCAAATATGAATCCAGGGGGCCGATTTGAACAAACTTGAATCAGATCCACCCCACAATGTTGCATACCCAATATCAAAAGATTCTGCCTGCTGGATCTGGAGAAGAAGTTTTTTGAAGAAATTTGCCTGAAATGCACTAAGTTCGAATTCGAGCTTCTATACTGAGCCCAAATATAAATCCAGGGGGCTGATTTGAACAAACTTGAATCAGATCCACCCCACAATGTTGAATACCAAATATCAAAAGATTTAGCCTGCTGGATCTGGAGAAGAAGATATTTTAAGAAATTTGCCTGAAATGCATTAAGTTCGAATTCGGGCTTCTATAGTGAGCCCAAATATGAATCCAGGGGGCCGATTTGAACAAACTTGAATCAGATACACCCCACAATATTGCATACCAAATATCAAAAGATTCTGCCTGCTGGATCTGGAGAAGAAGTTTTTTGAAGAAATTTGCCTGAAATGCACTAAGTTCGAATTCGAGCTTCTATACTGAGCCCAAATATAAATCCAGGGGGCCGATTTGAACAAACTTGAAACAGATCCACCCCACAATGTTGCATACCAAATATCAAAAGATTCTGCCTGCTCGATCTGGAGAAAAAGATTTTTGAAGAAATTTGCCTGAAATGCACTAAGTTCGAATTTGAGCTTCTATAGTGAGCCCAAATATAAATACAGGGGGCCGATTTGAACAAACTTGAATCAGATACACCCCACAATGTTGCATACCAAATATCAAAAGATTCTGCCTGCTGGATCTGGAGAAGAAGTTTTTTGAAGAAATTTGCCTGAAATGCACTAAGTTCGAATTCGAGCTTCTATACTGAGCCCAAATATAAATCCAGGGGGCCGATTTGAACAAACTTGAATCAGATCCACCCCACAATGTTGCATACCAAATATCAAAAGATTTAGCCTGCTGGATCTGGAGAAGAAGATATTTTAAGAAATTTGCCTGAAATGCATTAAGTTCGAATTCGGGCTTCTATAGTGAGCCCAAATATGAATCCAGGGGGCCGATTTGAACAAACTTGAATCAGATACACCCCACAATGTTGCATACCAAATATGAAAAGATTCTGCCTGCTGGATCTGTTGAAGAAGATTTTTGAAGAAATTTGCCTGAAATGCACTAAGTTCGAATTCGAGCTTCTATACTGAGCCCAAATATAAACCCAGGGGGCCAATTTGAACAAACTTGAATCAGATCCACCCCACAATGTTGCATCCCAAATATCAAAAGATTCTGTCTGCTGGATCTGGAGAAGAAGATTTTTGAAGAAATTTGCCTGAAATGCACTAAGTTCGAATTCGAGCTTCTATAGTGAGCCCAAATATGAATTTAGGGAGCCGATTTGAACAAACTTGAATCAGATCCACCCCATAATGTTGCATACCAAATATGAAAAGATTCTGCCTGCTCGATCTGGAGAAGAAGATTTTTTAAGAAATTTGCCTGAAATGCATTAAGTTCGAATTAGGGCTTCTATAGTGAGCCCAAATATGAATCCAGGGGGCCAATTTTAACAAACTTGAATCAGATCCACCCCACAATGTTGCTTACCAAATATCAAAAGATTCTGCCTGCTCAATCTGGAGAAGAAGATTTTTTAAGAAATTTGCCTGAAATGCATTAAGTTTGAAATTGGGCTCCTATACTGAGCCCAAATATGAACCCAGGGGGCCGATTTGAACAAACTTGAATCAGATCCACCCTACCATGTTGCATACCAAATATCAAAAGATTCTGCCTGCTGGATCTGGAGAAGAAGATTTTTTAATGTTTTTCCCATTGCCTACAGTGTTAAAAAGTGCTAACTCAGCACTTTTTCAAAGTCCTGAAAAAAGTACCTTGTGATCAAACTGATAGGCATTTTTTTTAACCATTCTATTCTACTGGATAAAAGTAAGGTTTATACAAAATAAGAATTCTCTGTGCCGTGTAGTTTTGGAGATATGGCAGTTTTAAGGTTTTTCCTATTTTTAGCTCCCGAGGTTCCCACGGGGCAATGAGAAAATTTTTTTTGCATCAATCAACTACTTATGACCCAATATCATCTCATATCAAATTTGGTTCAAATCGACCTCACGGTTCAAAAAATAGAAATTTTAGGCGTGGCCAAAATTTTTGCCCCTCCCATAACGAAGGCAAATAATGCTCGACAAACTTCTCTTGAACAAACTTGATTCTACATCTCAAAAGGAAGCTCTATACCATATATCAAGTCTCTGCTACTGCTGGTTCATGAGAAGAAGATTTTCAAAGATTTTGGTGCCCCTTAGGGGCGTGGTCCCACCCAGGAGGATGGGCAACTTCATTTGAACAAATCTGAATTGATATTAGGTAATAAACATTTACCCAACATTTGAAAAATATTGGGACAGTGGTTTCTTCTGAGAAGTTGGTTTTGTAAAGTTTATGCCGGACGACGACGGACGACAGACGGATGACGGACGGAAAGCGATTAGTAAAGCTCACCTTGAGCTTTGCTCAGGTGAGCTAAAAAGACGTGAAAATCAATCTTTTGATACGTTAACTGTTTACCTAAGGAAGAGGATATCAAAATTTATTATTTAGATTAGTGTTTTTCAAAGTTTTCAAACATTTCAACAAAAGCATATCATGTGACCCCCTCATTGGAACAAGCTCAATGAGTCCATTCCAATGAGGGGTCAAATGATATGGTTTTGTTGAAATTTTTCATGAACTATATTTTTTTCAACTACTTAATTTGTACAAATTGTGTGGGCAGTTGTGGCAAATTCATTAGGTAAAGGGTTAACACAAGCTTTGAAATGGTAATGATTCATTTCACTCATTTATAATCTCACGTAGAAATACAATTCTGGAAAATACAAAGGTCCCTGATCATGGTAAATATAAAAGAAATCTTTACACACCTCGATAATATTGAATACTTATTAGGTCCCACGAAGTAGATCTTCTGTTTCTTAGGCCATTTTTTGTAAAATTTTATGCGGGAGGGTGGTTTTTTATTCCATTTTTCATTTTTGTAATTATTTCTTTGCCATCAAAAGTTCATGTACTTGGTTTGTTTTATGTTTTAGGCCTCATAATCTACAGAATAGCATGAGTGGTGGTTTAATTCGTCCCTTGAGTGAAAGAAGGCTTTGCAATGCTAAAGCATTGCAAAGTCTTGTTGCACTCTAAGGAGAAATTTATCAGTTTTATTGACTTGGGTAAAATATTAGACATAAACCATTTAATTTTTATTTTTTAAAGTTTGCATTGGTCATTAAAAAGATAGTATGCAGTAGCCAAAAGGACCATGTGGGAGGTCCTGAGAAACAGATTTTTAACTTTTTAGGCCTTACCTCAAAATTAATGTCTGCCTTACCAAGTGAATACACAGATAGCACCTGCATCATGCAATTATCAACCTGACATCTCAGAATGTGAAAATAAAAAAACTAGACTCCATTTTGGCAACCTTACAAAAGCAGTTTTAACATCTTCATTTATTGTGGTCCTGTCATGGTATCTTCAAAATGTAATTGTTTATATACATCAAAAATTACATAATAGGAGAGAATTTAATAAATGTTTTTCACAAATTTATTCCATATCAGTTCTAATGGCCCCTTGTTTCAACAAGTTTCCAAAGCTCCACATAAAGTGGAAAAATAACCCAGGTTTTGAGTAATAAAAATAAAATATGATTTTTTATTTAGATGGAAAAAAATATTGGTGTTACTAGCTGTCACATGTGTGAGATGGGGATTTCAGAATATATAAAACAGGGTTGAAATATATAAGATAATATCAGATATTCCTCATAATAAACTTTTAAATCAGTTAGACTGTTATTATTTTTTATAAGACATTGATGTCAAAATATCAAAATTTTAAAGGCTATTAGTGTCAACCAAACTTGTCCAACAAACATGATAAATGGCATTAATCTTTAAAGACCTAATTCCGACTTTGATAATTACTTTTTATTGCAACAATTAAACAGGTGCCCTGAAGTGCAGTCTTTAGTAGTAGAGGTTAATAGGGTGGGTGGGTGGGGGGGGGACCACCCAGAGTAGCATCTCTTAAGGGTGGCAAAGTATGTCAATACAGCCATGAAATCTAGATATCTTTAAGGAACCAGCCACCAAACAAAAAATACTTAGCGATGCATGGTGATAGGGCAGCAAATAAGGTGTTCTCCGGGTGGTAATCTGTGCTTGTCCATCACTGTTTTTCATGTAAAGGTACATTCTGGACACCTTGCTTGTTGTTTCTAAACAAGTCTTGGCCAGAAACAACTGCTGAGAAAGAGGATGTAGACTGTTATTCATTTATTTATTGGCATTTAAGGTCACATACTTATGCACAATGGCTAATCATGACCATAACAGTTTTATGGGTGGAGGAAGCTTCAGTACCCGAAGAGAACCACCAAGCATTGGCGAGCAACTATCAGCTCAACATTCTAACTCTGTTCAAGCTCCGCTCAAGCAGGGTTACTGCAGTTGAAGACATGTGCACCATCGTCTCATGCAGTACACGTTAGTACACAGAGTTATTATGATGCCCCCATGTAGACAACCAGGATAAAGTGCCTTGCCAAAGGACACAAAGCAGGTCGTCCCGGACGGGGATCGAACTCGGGACCTCTAGCATAGAAGTCCAATAGTCTACCACTGAGCCACCACGCACCTTGATGTAGACTGTTAAATTTGAGCAAAATGTATGAAAAATCACTGACACTTGATTTCAAACAATCATTCAAAAGTAACATATCAATGAAACGTCAGTTTTTAAGTTATGGAAGACCCAACTTTAGAACATTTTTTATCATAAATGAAGCAATATGTTGAAATTCCTATATTCAGTGTAAATATTTTTCTTGAAGAATGTACAAACAAAATATACATCACTTTAACCTTATGCACTTCAGACAAAATTAAACACTTTTTATCTCTTGTTGGCTGAATATGTTTTGATATCTCCTTCCCATAAAAGTGTTTTAACCCTTAGCTAATGAATCGGCAGCATCTGCCTGCATAATTTTCAAAATGAGCAGTTGAAAAAAAAATCTTTCAAAAAAGTTCAACAAAACCATATCATTTGACCCCTCAATGGAACAAGCTTGACAAGCTCATTCCAGTGAACAGAACCATGATATGATTTTGTTGAAATTCTTGAAAAATTTGAAAAAAATGATATTTAAAATAATAAATTTTTATATCATCTGTAAAATAAAGGGTTGAAAACACAAGTAAATATTTGGCATAGGGAACTCATATCTGTGTTAAAAAAAGAGTTTATGCAAATGACCACCAATCCAAGCAAATTAATAGATTTTGAAAACAATTTTTAAAATTCATGACTATTTCAGGATGCAAAAAAAATCCTTCAAAAATTGAAAACTACCTTCATGTTGCTAAATAAAAATCTGCCACTTTCATTTGATGCTACCAAACTGTAAGCTGTTTTTAGCATATTTAAATGAGGCAGTTCAAGGAATGTTATATGTGACAAGCTCAATAGTTGCCCAAGATACAGGAGAAAACTTGTTCCCATGGTCACCATCATTCTGAAGATTTCTTGTCCCAGTATCTGTAAATAAACAAATTGTGCCAATACTGAACAGTGACTGACAATTTAAATTTTAAGTACAGTTGAGCCCACTGAACTGAATATTTCTTAACTGAATAACCATGTTAAATGCATATAATTTTCAAACACCCAAACCACTTCCAAACCTTCAGTGAAGATTTTCCTGGTTAATTGCATATGGGTTACAGAGTGAACTTGTTGGTGAACTTGAGCACTTAATTCCCAGCATTTATAAACCTATTTGACCTCAATACATTCAACAGAAGCATTTTAACTATTTCTTTTTGTTTGATGGTTCAAACAAAATATAAAGGAATAAATTCTCAGTTTTTCACTAGAATACAGGGAAATGACAAAATTCATGTTAACTGAATACTTCTTTTAACTGAATATTTTTTTACTATTCAATTAACAGGGCCCTGCTGTACTATGTTCTTACTCGAGAAATTCACAAGGGTATAAATAGAACTAATAATTCCACTACATACAATTCTCTCTGATGATTGACAACAGAACCACCTACAATCATTTGTACATCAACCCAACAAAGACACTTGCTTTTCCTGTCATTTGCAGGATGTACCATTAACCTAGGGGGCTACAGGCCCAAACAACTAGTGGAAGTTAACCCTTCAGCAGGGTATCCGCTAGACCGGCTGCGGGTCCGTCGACCGGACCCATTCCCCCCGCCAATCATACTATAATCAGTCAGAAAAGCTGGTGGTTAAAATGTCGAGTACAATGCTGTATCGTAATGACACTCAGGATCCTTTGTTTCCACGTAATATAGGCATAATTATGTTGTATACTATGCCTACTATTACTGGCGACAACCTGATACTTTATAACCCCAGACGAGTGGGGGAAAGAAAGTTCAAATCCTAAACGTCGCCTATAAAATTTCGGACTCAAATTGTCGTGTTTCGTCTGAAATCACTGGCTTTTATCCACACCTTTGTTACCAGTCCCCTTGACTACTGCCACTCTCTTCTGATTGGCTTTAAATCATCTATTCTTAAAAAGCTACAACACATCCAAAATTGTGCTGCATGGGTCATAACCAGAACTCAAAAGTACTGCCATATAACACCAGCAGAGGTCCTCCGACAGGGCAAAAATGCGAAAAAGTCGCTTTTTGATTTCCAATTTCGCCCTGTCCGAAGAAAAAGGTGAAGTCAAGTCGCCCTCCAATTTTGCCATCATCTCTAGATTTAAGGTGAAGTCAAGTCGCCCTCCAATTTTGCCATCATCTCTAGATTTTTTCGAAGTTAATTTTTCAATTTTTTTTTAACAATCGTTCCCAAACTTGGCCAATTAAAGTCAATCGTTTTTGGAATTACGACGTTCACAATCAACTCGCTTGTCGTTGTTTACTCTATACCTCACGTCTGAAATGCCATTCTGTGAGATTTGATTTGAACTGGATATTTATTAAGGCTTCAGAAATTTCAGTCTTTTTTTCCCATTCAAAATAATGTTGAATTAAAATATATAAATACTTGATTCACTTGAATGGGTTATTCGCTGTTGTTCTGTTGCAAAATGATGATTTCACACACGAAAAAGAGTTCAATGTAGTGTTTGAATGTCATTAAAAAAAACAACACATTTTCTTTGCACTTAAGCAACTTCATTCCAGTTTTCATAACAAACACACATGGGTGATGTGAAAAGCAGCTTTTTGACTGCCGGTAAGCATCATTTGCAATCAAAATGTGCTACTATCGTACAGTCTGACAAAAAATAAATTATGTCTGAAAATGGTATTGGGTTTTTTCGTCCAATTTCTAATCGTCGCGGGTTATTTCGCCACAAGTTGTGTGATAAAAAATAAATCATGTCTGAAATTGGTGTTGGGTCATTTCATCCCGATTTCCATTTGCCCGGGTCATTTCGCCCAAAGACCAAATAGCATTCATAGATAGAACGAAATGACCGGGATGTTCCACCCCTCCCAAAATGACCCAAGATGGGCTGCAATGACTAGCAACAATTTTGTGTTTGTTTGTGATGGAGATGTGTGTGTGGTGGGATGGGGGGTGGTGTTCTTATAGTTGTTAATAAATTTTGGCATTTAAAACAACCACAGGATACTAAATGAGTCTGTGAGTCTATTCACATTTTCTTTAGCACTGGCTACACCCCATAGTTCTTGTCCGGTCATCACTAAATTTCACGTGCAGATTCGAGGTCATGTCTAGATGAGAACGTCCCATTTTGGTCATGATTGATCAACCGTGATGGTTGCAAAAGTTCGAAGCCTGAAAACATTTAGCACTGTCTACAGGTCGTATTTATGAAGGGATTTCATTGTAACTTGGTAGGAAGACTCCATATAATGTCCAGGTGAGAACATACTATCTCGGTCAACCATGATAGCTGCGCGGGTTCGAAACACAGAAACTGTTAGCAAAGGCTACAGATCGTATTTATGAAGGGAATTCATTGTAGCTTGGTAGGATAGCTTGGTATAATGTGTAGATGAGAATGTCTTGTTTTGGTCAGGTTCGGTCAATGGTGATGGCTGCAGGGGCATATGACCTAACTTCCTTTAGCACAATCTACAGGTTGCATTTCTGAAGGGATTTCATTGTAAATTGGTAGGATGACCAGGTACGATGTCTAGATGAGAACGTCCTATTTTGGTGGTGATCTGTCAACCATGATGGCCGCATAGGCACGTGACCTAGCTTTGTTTAGCACAGTCTACAGTTCATATTTATGACTCAATTTTATTGTAACTTGGTAGGATGGATCACTATAATGTCTAGTTGAGACTATCCTATTTTGGTGACATTTCTGATTTTTTAATTTATTTTTTTTTATTTTGAAGGGATTTCATAGTAACTTGGTAGGATGACTCGGTATGATATCCAGATGAGATTGTTCTATTTTGGTTGAGATAAAACAACTGTGTACGCCGGATGGGCACGTGACCTAGATTCCTTTAGCAAAGTCTATGAGTCATATTTATGAAGGGATTTCATTTTAACTTGGTGGGATGACTCATTTTGGAATGATTCTACTGTAACTTGGTAACTTTGGTTTGCATACATTAACTGGGGGCCGCATCAACCTCAGGTCTCAATTCTTTAGTACAGTCTACACCTCAAATTATTCTTGTTGAAAACATAGCATGTTGGATACAGAACTTAACATATTCCCAATTATCACTATTTTTCATAATCCTTTCATAAGGCCCCACAAAGTAGATTGTCTGTTTCTCAGGCCATTTTTTGTAAAATTGCGTGCAGGCATTTTTTTATTTTATTTTTTATAGTTATTTATTTGCCACCAAAAGTTAATATTTTTGGTTTGTTTTATGTTTTAGGCCTGTTAATCAACAGAATAGAATGGGTGGTGGTGTATTTTGGCCCTGGAGGGCAAGAAGTCTTTGCAAATTTATCAATTTTATTAACTTAGGTAAAATATTTTTACTTTTTGAAGTTTGCATTGGTTATAAAAAGAGAGCATGCGGCAGCCAAAAGGACCATGTGGGAGGGCCTGAGAACAGATTTTTAATTTTTTTAGGTCAAAACATTGAACATTATCCTGCAGGTTCATTGACACTTTCATTTAAATGAATTGGAGCACCATAGAGAAACATAAATGTTTGATTGCAGTAGATAATTGTGTAAGTGTATCAATTTCAGCCAATGAAAAGCAATATGTTTTCTTTCATGTGCTCAAAACAGAATGATGGAAAAAGCCGGAAAACTCACCTTCCTGATCAATAACTATACAACTTTGGAAGAGTACCATTTATTCTATCAACTATCAAAATTATAAGCAACAATTTTGTGCCTCAGTGTGCTCTATGATTTGAGTTTACTGAATATTTGATTTCATTCAAAGCCAGGATCACATTAAAGACGCTCAGTGTCAAAACTGAAAATCTAAGAAATAAATTATTATTTTGTAACATTACCCCACTGCTTACTTTGCACACAGCCAGTGTCAGATAGGTTCTACTCAACAAAATATTAAAAATAGATCTAATCTGAAATAGTAACTGACCTGATATCTGAACATTTGTGGTATATGATACACCAATTCGGCAGTTTTTACATTCACTCTATCAAAGGATAGCAGTTGATTTCTGACAGGCATTGATGAAAGAATTTCCCTAAAAATGGAAAAGGACACAAGTATATTTTGTAATAATAGTTGGAAACTACTGTACTAAATTCCATTAAAATATTACAAAATATGTTGTGAAATTAAAAATCATCCATGTAATGGCCTCTTCATAAATCTTTGAGCCTGAATAATTGCTACATCTAAATATGTTGTCCCATTTTTGTGAAAACTTTAAGTAACACACCTTGCAAATTATTGCCTATGTGAACTACAAGCACTTGCACCTTCAGGTATAACAGTACCAAATAATTTCCCATAGGTGACCATTATAACATACACATAATGTGAAAAAAAATATGATCTCATCATTTTCATTTGAGGAAAATATCTTTGTCAAGGATAGCCCTTCAGAAAACCTTTTCAATCCACAAAACTAGGGGTCATGCAACAAATAAAAAATAAAAATGTTGATAGGATCACTGATCCAATGTCGAGTTCTGACAGCACAAAAGTGGGTTTAATCATTATCAACTTATCATCCGGAAACCAATTGTTTACAATTTACTATGTGAAGGGTCACTGTGACCTTGACCTTTGTCCTAGTGATTCCAAAATAAATAGGGCTCTTTTTGCACCAATGCTAACCTACCTATGAAGTTTCATGAATGTGGGTAAAACCATTGTCAAATTATCATGTGGAAACCAATTGTTTACGATTTATTATGTTCAAAGTTACTGTGACCTTGACCTTTGACCTAGTGAGTCCAAAATAAATTGGGTCTTCCACTCACCTAGGCCAACCTACCTATGAAGTTTCATGAATGTGAGTCAAACCATTATCAAGTTATCATCAGGAAACCAGTTGTTTATGATTTACTATATTCAGGGTCACTGTGACCTTGACATTTCATCTAGTAAGTCCAAAATAGATAGAGTAGGGTTCTTCCTCTCACCAAGGCGAACCTATATATGACGTTTCACGAATGTGGGTTGAACCATTGTCAAGTTATTATCTGGAAACCAATTGTTTACGATTTACTATGTTCTAGGTCACTGTCACATTGACCTTTTACCGAGCAGATCCAACACATAAAGGCTTGTTCCTCTCACCAAGGCCAATCTACCTATGAAGTTTCATGAATGTGGGTTGAACCATTGTCAAATTATCATTTGGAAATCAATTGTTTTGATTTACTGTGTTCAGGGTCACTGTGACCTTGACCTAGTGAGTCCAAAACAAATAGGGTTCTTCCTCTCACGAAGGCTAACCTACATATGAAGTTTCATGAATGTGGGTTGAACCATTATCAAGTTATTATCCAGAAACTAATTGTTTACGCCCAAGCGCCCGCCTTTCATCAAACTATAAGCTGACTTTGATTTCGTTACAACTTGACTGAAAATGGAAACTATGGATCACATGCAGATTTTTTGCAAGGAATTCCCAACAAAAACAAACCAATAATCAATTGTATTTTGGGGGTCAGAAAATTCATTAATTCACTCTACTTTCTCTCGGAGATATTCAGCAACGATGGAAGATTTCAGTACAATGCTTCAAAAGTTTTTTTAAATAAATATATTTTCTCCAAGGCTGCTGTGTTTTGGAGATTGAATCATTTCCAAGTGCACTTTGAAGGCTGGTAACTCTCATTCAAATATTTAGGTTGTTATATCTTCAGGGTTGCATAATTACTTGAAGAATGGATTGCTTATTTATTTACCTTAGCTTGAATTTCTCGGACTTTGAGCATAGTGGACATAAAGACAAGACACTAGCCCTATGATATAATGTTGCAATCTTGCTTCCAAGCATGCTGTTCTTTTTACCACCTGATTTAGAAAGAAACATTGAAATGCTTTCTCAGTGTTGTTGAAATGCTAACATCTTAGAAAAATTTACAACTGCAACTTGTGCAACCACAAAATGGGAAACTCACAAGTGGTGCATCCCTCCAGATTAGTTTGCACAGTATAAACACTTCAAAATGTATACATTATTTTCTTGGTATCACGAGAGATGAAGAGATCAACAATTATCCAATAAAATCGCAATGTGTAGGCAAGTTCACATATTTTTAACTCTATTAGTAAAAAACAGAAGGTATATTTTATTTCCATTCAATCTGAACATTTAAAGCACTCTGACCCCTCCCCCACCCCTCCTCAATCCCAAAGGAGAATACATGAAATTATTGTATTCACTTTTGAATTATTGACAAATGCATAGTCCTTAGTTCTTGAGGTAGTAAGGTACACAATTTTTTTTTTTCGGCTATTTTTATATATACCACTAAAAGTTTGCTAAACACCAAGTATATCCAACTACAAGTTTTACCTTTTAGTTGAAATATTGTAATGAAAAGTGTATATATTTTTTATTTAATTATATCTTTAATGATTTAAGTACAGAAATTAAGATTTTAGTTGTGTTTCACATTATTTTTTAGCTTTTGAATACAATAACCATGGAAAATGGATATTATTGGTAAAGGAGGAAATTTTTCAATTTGCGAAAAAGTTGACGGAGCGAAGTAGTATGGGTTCAATATCGAGTATGAGACCCATTACTATTAATTACAGCTTGACAATGCCTTCTCGTGCTCAAAATCAGGTACCTGGTGGTCTTTGTGGAATGTTGTTCCATTCTTGGACCAGTATGGCACCAAGCTCCTGGACACTTCTTGGCTGGACTGGACTGGCTGAAATTGCAAGCTGCAACTCATTCCAGACATGTTCGATTGGATTGAGGTCAGGGGATCTTGCTGGCCAGTCCATATGCTCAATCCCCTCCCTCTGTCAGTACTCCCCGACAACATGGGCAACATGCGGACTGGCATTATCATCCATCAGAATGAATCTATCACCCACTGCACCTGCATACAATCTGACGTGGACATCCAGGATGTAATCAATATACCGCTGTGCAGTCCATGTACCACATTCAAGGACACAGAGCTCTGTACATCCATCCCTGCTAACACCGCCCCACACCATGATTGACCCTCCACCATAGCGGTCATGCTCAGCAATGTTGGCTGCATAGAATCGCTCTCCTGGTCTTCTCTATACCCTAGAATGCCTATCTGTGTGGTGTAGGCAGTACCTTGACTCATCTGTAAAAAGGACAGGTCGCCAATCTTCTCTGGTCTATCCAACGTTGTCCATGGCCATTTCATATCATGCCTGGCGATGGTTCTGGGACAGCAGAATGCAAATACATGGTCTTCTCGATCGGAGACCACATTCGTGCAACCTTGCCCGGATAGTCTGCAATGAAACATTTACCCTGGATGCATTCTGAAGGTCACTGCGAAGCTGGGTTGCTGTGGCAAAGTGGTTCCTACGGGCCTGAATGATCAAAAACCGGTCTTCAGCTGCAGATGTTACCCTGTCTCTGCCACCACCATGCCCTCTTACTGGTGTGCCATACTGCTGAAATCTTGCCCAGGCTCTGGTGATCACTGTATGATGCACACCAAGGACTCCACCAAACTGATGATGAGTAGACCCTTGCTCCACCATCCCTACAGCCCGCCACATTTCTGTTTCAGACAAATGTCTTCTTCATTTGCATTTGCCATATTCAATCATTAAATCACAAGGGTCTGTGTTGAAATAAAGACTGAATACCCTACACATGTCATGTACATGTAGACAGTACACAAAAACATCATGTAAATCAAGGGGTACATGCTTTCCATGACTGTCACGAAAAGTCTGCCTGACAAGAGAGCTAATGAAAACACTGGGGACCATCTCAATACATTCCTCAATCATATCCACCAAAAATATCGCACATATGTCACAAGCAAATTTCACAATGATGTGTCAAATATTTGGTGCTTAGCAAACTTTGAGTAGTATATTATTAGCCAAAATACCTGAAGTTGTATATCATAATGGTAGAAAGACCGAGATACTAAAAACAGCAACATTGTTAAGAAATGATGTTAAGAATGTTGATGACATCATAATTCAAGATTGGAGACAATCAAAACCCATCACGTTACTCAGTGGAAAAATTATCCCTCATGTTCCAAATCCAACATATGTTTGTTTTGTGCATATGTAACATTCTACTCCACTTATTATAATAATGCGTAATATAATATCTCATTTATTGTAATAAAATATCTCTGCACCAACCCTTGTTATATTACATGTAATTTATTACTATTTAATCTAATCAAAATTATAAACATTTTGTTTATTATAATAGAAAACAAGTGTTTGACCACCAAGGTGGTATTAGACCCCTACGGTGCTTTTGTGACATAAGGTGTTTTTGTCACAGAAGACACTAGAGTATCTTGGATTTTGAAAAAAAAATATTGAGCGTGCATAATCCCCTCACAACCATTTATCCATGTACCATATATGAAAGGCGTAGCTTGAACCATGTTGGAGGGAGGGGTGGTAACATAAAAGAGAGAAAAAAGCTTTAAAAACACAACAAAGATGGCCGCCATTCTGCCATCTTGGATTTTGAAAAATAAATATTGACTGTGCATCATCCCCTCAAAACCATTTATCCATGTACCAAATATGAAAGGTGTAGCTTGAAGCATGTTAGGGGGAGAGGTGGTAACATAAAAACAGACAGACAGACAGACAGACAGACAGACAGACAGACAGACAGACAGACAGACAGACAGACAGACAGACAGACAGACAGACAGACAGACAGACAGACAGACAGACAGACAGACAGACAGACAGACAGACAGACAGACAGACAGACAGACAGACAGACAGACAGACAGACAGACAGACAGACAGACAGACAGACAGACAGACAGACAGACAGACAGACAGACAGACAGACAGACAGACAGACAGACAGACAGACAGACAGACAGACAGACAGACAGACAGACAGACAGACAGACAGACAGACAGACAGACAGACAGACAGACAGACAGACAGACAGACAGACAGACAGACAGACAGACAGACAGACAGACAGACAGACAGACAGACAGACAGACAGACAGACAGACAGACAGACAGACAGACAGACAGACAGACAGACAGACAGACAGACAGACAGACAGACAGACAGACAGACAGACAGACAGACAGACAGACAGACAGACAGACAGACAGACAGACAGACAGACAGACAGATGTTAGATTTTGAAAAAAAAATATTGAGCGTGCATAATCCCCTCACAACCCCTTTATCCATGTACCATACATGAAAAGTGTAGCTTGAACCATGTTGGAGGGAGCAGTGGTAACATAAAATGGAGAAAAAAACTTAAAAAAACACAACAGAAATGGTTGCCATGGCGCCATCTTGAATTTTGAAAAAAAAATATTGAACGTGCAACAGCCCATTACAACCCTCTATCCAAGTGCCAGATATAAAAAGTGTAGCTTGAACCATGTTGGAGTGAGGAATGGTAACATAAAATAGAGAAAAAAGCTTAAAAAAACACAACAAAAATGACCACCATGCCGCCATCTTGGATTTTGAAGAAAAAATATTGAACGTGCATCATCCCCTCCCAACCCTCTATCCATGTGCCAAATATGCAAAGTGTAGCTTGAACCATGTTGGTGGGAGGGGTGGTAACATGAAAATAGAGAAAAAAAGCTTAAAAAACACAACAAAACTGGCCGCCATTCCGCTATTTGGGATTTTGAAAAAAAAATTTTGAGCATGCATCATCCCCTCAGAACCATTTATCCATGTACCAAATATGAAAGGTGTAGCTTAAAGCATGTTGGAGGGAGAGATGGTAACATAAAAAACAGACAGACAGATGGACAGATGGACAGACGGACGGACAGACAGACAGATGGACAAACAGACAGGCGGACGGATGGACAGACGACGGAGTGCAATCCTATAGTGCCCTTACGGTTCCCGTAGGGGACTAATAAGCTCTAAA
Organism: Pictodentalium vernedei; assembly: GCA_031216915.1. NCBI lineage: Eukaryota > Metazoa > Mollusca > Scaphopoda > Dentaliida > Dentaliidae > Pictodentalium > Pictodentalium vernedei. The sequence continues at coordinate 101,665,142 of CM062293.1, forward strand.
CAAGTTCGGATTTGGGACGTTTTCCATCTTTTTCATCTAATATACCATTGATTTATATTTTCATTGCTCTAAAAATCAAGTTTTAATTAGGAAATTCCTTTTTAAAAATGTACCTTTCGGACATCGGTGACATACTGTCATAGGACTGTTATGATATGTGTCCATAATGAATCTGGTGCAAAGCTTCAGATAAACTGAGGTTTTGGAAACAATTATTTATACTTACTATTATTTTAAAACTGAATACTTTTGCAGCTAGCTGACAGATAACCCATTTCAGATTTGAAAATAATTATAAGCTCACTGAATTGTAACATTACAAGTTTAAAAAAAAGACAGCTGATTGTGTCGTTGGCCATTTTAAAGATTCTTTTGTGGGATCAATTTCACAAGACAAAGCTGTGTTCATTCTTAGTTGCATGCACAGCATTGATTTGAAGAAGTCTTCCCATCATTTGTCTGATCTCTCTGTCTCAGAACCCATCAAAACTAGAACTATCACTGAAGGTGATTAATACCCCCGCTTTGGGTTTTTAGAGGAATGCACTTCTGATCATGTAGGCGAAGGCCATAAGGAAATGTATACATAAAGATCATTTTTTGTTGTTGAAATTTGTATTTGCATGTGGCCTTCCACAGAACAGCACTGAATACTTGAAGAGCCCACACATATATGGTTTACATTTGGAAAAACACATTTACAATGTGCAACATGTATTCAAAATCGGTTCATTAATGTAGGAGGAGTTGCACACACAAGAATCCCATTTGAAAACCCATAATAAATCCAAGTTAAAGGGAGATAACCTGGTTAAAATTGTCGCAGATCAAAAATTTGGGAATATGAGTATGTTCACTTAGTTGTGATAATGTTTGAAAGGTTTCGTCAAAATTGATTGATAAATGTAGGAGGAGTTGCACGCACAAGAATTTCATGTAGAAACCCATAATAAATCTAAGTTAAAGGGAGATAACCTAGTTAAAATTGCCACAGCTCAAAAATTTTGGAATATGTGCATGTTCACTTAGTAGTGATGATGTCTGTAAACTTTCGTCCAAATTGATTGATAAATGTAGGAGGAGTTGCGCACACAAGAATTTCATGCAGAAACCCATATTAAATCAAAGTTCAAGAGAGATAACCTGGTTAAAATTGTCGCAGATCAAAAAGTTTGGAATATGCACATGTTCACTTAGTAGAGATGATGTTTGAAAGGTTTCATCAAAATCGGTTCATTAATGTAGGAGGAGTTGCGCACACAAGAATTTGTTCGAACGGAAAGACATAATAAATCTAAGTCAAAGGGAGATAACCTGGTTAAAATTGTCGCAGATCAAAAATCTTGGAATATGCGCATGTTCACTTAGTAGTGATGATGTCTGAAAAGTTTTGTCCAAATTGATTGATAAATGTAGGAGGAGTTGCACGCACAAGAATTTCATGTAGAAACCCATAATAAATCTAAGTTAAAGGGTGATAACCTAGTTAAAATTGCCACAGCTCAAAAATTTTGGAATATGCGCATGTTCACTTAGTAGTGATGATGTTGTAAACTTTCGTCCAAATTGATTGATAAATGTAGGAGGAGTTGCGCACACAAAAATTTCATGCAGAAACCCATATTAAATCAAAGTTCAAGAGAGATAACCTGGTTAAAATTGTCGCAGATCAAAAAGTTTGGAATATGCACATGTTCACTTAGTAGAGATGATGTTTGAAAGGTTTCATCAAAATCGGTTCACTAATGTAGGAGGAGTTGCGCACACAAGAATTTGTTCGAACGGAAAGACATAATAAATCTAAGTCAAAGGGAGATAACCTGGTTAAAATTGTCGCAGATCAAAAATCTTGGAATATACGCATGTTCACTTAGTAGTGATGATGTCTGAAAAGTTTTGTCCAAATTGATTGATAAATGTAGGAGGAGTTGCGCACACAAGAATTTCATGCAGAAACCCATATTAAATCAAAGTTCAAGAGAGATAACCTGGTTAAAACTGCCGCAGATTAAAAAGTTTGGAATATGCACATGTTCACTTAGTAGAGATGATGTTTGAAAGGTTTCATCAAAATCGGTTCATTAATGTAGGAGGAGTTGCGCACACAAGAATTTGTTCGGATGGAAAGACACAATAAATCTAAGTCAAAGGGAGATAACCTGGTTAAAATTGTCGCAGATCAAAAATCTTGGAATATGCGCATGTTCACTTAGTAGTGATGATGTTAGAAAAGTTTTGTCCAAATTGATTGATAAATGTAGGAGGAGTTGCGCACACAAGAATTTCATATAGAAACCCATATTAAATCAAAGTTCAAGAGAGATAACCTGGTTAAAATTGTCGCAGATCAAAAAGTTTGGAATATGCACATGTTCACTTAGTAGAGATGAAGGTTTCATCAAAATCGGTTCATTAATGTAGGAGGAGTTGCGCACACAAGAATTTGTCCGGATGGAAAGACGTACGGACGGATGGATGGACGGACGGACGTACGAACGTACAGGGCGATTCCTATATAGCCCCCACTTCTTCGAAGCGGGGGTATAATAATTATACATTTTTACAAGAAAATTTTGTCTCATTTTTTTCTTCATTGGTAAATCAATGGGGGTTTGACTTCCCACCAGAATTAAAATGAGATCAAAATTTACTTGCTATATCACACAATTTATTTTGACCAGTATCACACCTTTTCAAGAAGCATTCCAGTGGCAGAATACGAATGTAGGCAAGTAACATTACCCACTCATATTGAGCCCACCCCCATCAAAATTCAAGCTTTCCAAAGCTTAAAATGAAAACAGGACAAGTAACATTACCCACTGATATTCAAAATGAGTCAAGTGTGTTTTTTTCCAAAATATTAGAATGCTATGAACAATTTTTTGACATTAGAAGAAGCTTCATGCACATGGTCATGTTTGGTTTAGATCACTAGAAGCTCACAGTCATATCAGAGACAGAATGGTGGAACAACAGAAATGATGATTTGCATAAGGGATGATAGGTTACTGGACAAGTAAGTCATCAGTAAATGGTACAGAAGAGATGTACAACATAATGAACAACAGACAGTTAAGGGGGATCAGAAATAATTTAATCCCCCATACCCTACAGATACAAATAAAATTGTCGATTTGTATTAGCAAACTGTATTATACAGAATGATGCCTTTTTGAAATGTAGGGCTGAAATTATTATTTCTTCCAAGAATTCTTCATTTAAAACATAATTTTTCAACATTCTGGTTCAGAAATAGTGTCAAAATTGATATAGTTAGCCAAAAGAAGATCTTGAGATATTGATTGCAGACATTTTTTGGCTTAGCCTGAAGAGTGCCTCTGGTGCTCTAACATAAATAGTGAATGAGTTACTGGGAAGATGCTGGATTCCCTCGCGGGACCAATCTGCATTTGTTTGTGCATTTTCATATTTACCTGTGAAATTCCATGAAGTGACTAGGTGTTGGAAGGTGCTTGCTAAGCCATGAAAATTGTGTCAAAAATGTATCTTATCAGTAACAATGCAGAATGATCTTGCAATGAGCTGTGTGGTATTTGTATCACTTAAGATGACCAGTGAGGGAGGGTGTATTTTAATAAGCTTACCCACAGTGAAAAAGCTGAAATATTCATTCCTGTCTGCTGGAAAATATTCTTTTGTTTTTTCCCACAACATTGTGTATAACTCGTTTTCTGTAGTCACCTTATCATCTTGAACATCAGTCTGCAAAAAATTTGAACAGTTAATATCTCTGATTTAACCTTTTTCTGAAAAACCAAGATGAATCTGCCAAAAGTTTATGTAGAAAAAAGGTCCAACGATGTTCTAATTTTCTTTTCACATGTGGGGAAAACATAGTTTATGATTCACAAGAAATAAAATTAAAATATATTGAAGAAATCTTAAATTCAAAGATTATTATGTAATTTGTGTCGCTAAACTCTGGTTCAACTAGTCAAGCCAGTTTCATACTTAGTTATTTCTTGTTTGTTTCCGTTTAGTGGGATTTACTGACACTTTCAACAGCCAGCATCATATCATGTTGGATAATTTTACAAGTGGAGGACGCTGGAGTATCTAGAGAGAAACACGGACAAGTGGTGAGCACCTGTCAGACTCTCTAACCTAACTTACAAACCTGGCAGAGGCAGAGTTAGCATTGATTGAAGGCAAGTGCACCATCAATGTGCAGTATGCCTTAGTACACAGCGCCACCTTGCCCAACCATAAGCAATTGGGATTAAGTGTCTTGCCCAAGGACACAGTGCAGATGTCATGGATGAGGACTGAACTATTGACCTTTTGGTTTAAAGTCCAATGCTCTAACCAATGAGCCACTAAGCTCCCTAGTTGTTCCATATCAGTGGCACTAAGCCAAGAGATCACCATAGCTAGCTCCCTTTTTCACCCTCCCATGACACCAGAAACAAAACCATGCAAAACAGTTTTACTTTTAAAATAAAATGAGTCTATTTGTTTTATTATGCACTTTCTATATTTTCTGTGTGTAAAATGACAGTGAAAAGTCTTTCAATCCATGTTCTTCAATACATGCAGGAAAAAAATAAAAATAAAACCCTTCCTTCCTGATTTGAAAAAAACAGATGCCTGAGAATCAGTTAATTTATTTTCTGTGGCCTAACCTTCTCACAATGTGATACAAATCGATGAAACAGGGAATCACAAAATTATCTCCCTTGTTAGACAATGTTCATGCTGGCCAAATGCCCAATTTTAAAAAATCTGGCACAAAAATGTAAGCATTTGGCACAAAAATTTGGCACATAAATTCAAAATCACGAAACTGGTATATTCTTGATTTCTGTCCAACCACTGATCTTAGGGCGGTCATTTCCGACTTTGCAAAAAAACATGTATCTAATATTACATTTTCTCCAAGTAAAGCGAACAAATGATAAGTTAAATATATCAACAAGTAATCTCTTTCAGTTGTGTACACAATGACCAGTCACTCTTCAATTGTCCTTACCAGTGACCTCGGATTAAGAAGTTGTGTATTGTGTCAACAACGCATGCTTTGTTTCTTAAACAGCAAACGAAAGGCCAGGTTATCAATTGTCTTTAATTGTTGGTGGTACTTTCCCCATTAACCAAAATCAAAGATTAACACAGTATTATTATTTATTTATTTATTGGTGTTTAAGGTCACATATTTTGGCACAGTGGCTAATCATGACCATGACAGTTTTACGGGTGGAGGAAGCCGAAGTACCCGAAGAGAACCACCGAGCAACTGTCAGCTCCCCAACATACTAACTCCACACAAGCAGGGTTAGCATTGGTTGAAGACAAGTCCACCATCAACGTGCAGTATGCCTTAGGCAATGGGGGTGAAGTGTCTTGCCCAAAGACACAACACGATTGCCACAGGTGGGATTCGAACCGAGGACCTCTCGACTTGCAGTCTGCACCTCTACCTACTGCACCCCCCCCCCCCCATTAACACAGTAATAAAATGACAAAGGTTTCAATTACACATGTCAATTAGTTACTGTACAGATCGTCGAGGTGCGAATTTCTACTGACCTGCTATATGTAGGATAGAAAGATATTTTATTAACAGAAACAGATGGCTGTAGAAACCTGGTGATTCCTGGTCTTCTACGACCTCTACCGCGTTCTTCTCCAGAAGATACTGTATTTCTGATAGAAGAGCGTCTCTTTTCTGTGGATTTGACAGAAGCTGAGTCCATTTTGGACTTCGAGTTAATGGAGGCTTTCGTGTGAAGGATATTCTTAGTCCTTCCGAAATTACCCCTCGAACCCAGGGGTCGTCCGTAATTGACGCCCAATTGTTTATAAAAGTCGAAAATCTTCTGCCCACCAGAACACAATAGAGGTTCATACCATCACCTCCTGGACCTGCGAGGCTTGCGGAAGGAGAAACTACGTCCTCCACGACCTGCACCTCGCCCTGTCGACCTAGGGACGTCTGACCAGTTATCTCGGCCAGTATAACATCCCCTACGTGAGTCGCTGCCTTGACGGTCTCTAGAATAAGACCTAGAGGACGCATAGGAACCTCTATAGGAACTTCCCTTGGGCGTACTTGTCCCAGAAGTGCCTGTCTTACTCTTTTCTGCTGTATCCGACCTTTTAAAAGCGGATTTGAAGAGCAGAGAATCCGAAGCTTTCTTAGTTATCTTGTCATAGATTGCTGAAAGCTTGCCGTCGAAGAGAAGCTCTCCGGAGACCGAAGCGACTCTGAGAGAGTTTTTCACCTTACCATCCACGCGCGTGGATGTAGCTAGGGCCGCGTCACATCTAACCAACTCCAGGTTTGCCACTGAAAGGGCGGAGTCATACGTAGAATAAGCTATGGCCCTTGAAAGAACTCTTAAGGAGGATTGTCTATCCTGGAATTCTTTCCCTTGAAGACGTAATGATAACGCTTTAGTAAGGTGATCTGCGTACGATAAAGCGTCTAAGTTAGCTCTATTAGACATTATTGTCGTTTCCAACGTCGTGGTTGGAATTGACATAGACGACGGTATAGACAATTCTAGGTCTTCAGCCTGGTCGTCTAGACGTAGAGGAACTCTCGGTATGCCCTGTCCTGCCGTTTCAAATTTGTTCCTTGAATTGATGAAAGGCAGATGTAGAGCATTTGCGGACAAGAAACCATACTTGCTCGTTTTGGTAGCAAGCTTATATATAGCGTCATTCAATAGTTCAAATGTTTTTGTGACATTATTGGACTGTGTCGGAAAATCAGGGACGATGTCCCTAAACCAATCAAAAAATTCTGTGTCCAATGACACTATCAGTCTCTTATCCGGCATCGCAGCATTCTGGTCCGACGGAACAACCTCTGGAAGATAATGCCGGATAAAATCTACGGAAGCTTTATGTTGTTCCAAAAGGGAAAACTCCAGATCCTCTGAATCCCTTTCGCCATCCTGTCGGACCATATGAAGTTCTCGGTCGTCCGTACCTGATGCTTCAGCGGAGCGTACCGACCCATCGTCGTCGGATAATTCCTGATCCGACAGAGATTCTGTCGTCTGCTGGGATGCTGCGATAAGTTGTGCTATTTGTGATAGCACATTCGTCACTGAGGCCTGTGGAGCAGCGGTCTTACGTTGCTTTGCCGCTGGAAGCTCCCCGGACGTTGACTCCTGCATACTTCTTTTATGCGAACGTCCAGAGTCTACAGGCCTCGTGTCCCTGGCTACTGGATGGCGTGACCTGGTCGCCGTGGAATCCCTGATCGGCGAAGCTGGCTGGATATCAGTGGTCACGTAGCCAAGGTGCGTTCGTGTGCGCTGCCGTGAGGATGAGGAAGCCATATTGAGTCTCTCCGGACTGTTTATATAATGGAGCGTCCCGAGTGGCGGACGTATGCTCCGAATGCGAAACGTTTTATACCACAACATCTGGTTCCAGATGTTGTTGTACGGGAGAGGGACCTCTCTCGCTCGCAGCCCGGATGGACCTGGACGAGCTAGGAACCGGACTAATAGGCTTCCTCCGTTCTATCCTCTGATCCGTCGTCACTGGGTGTGCACTTTGTGTTATTATAGTGATCGCATCACCCAAATCTCCTTCCTGGACCGCAACGGATGAACCCGGCTGCTGAGCCATTCGATGAATGGTCGCTACACCGGGAGAGCTAACGGACGCCAATGCCGTCGATCCTACTAGGGACCTCTTAGGCAATTGACGTATTTCCATGAGCACTTTTGCCGCTAGCTCTTCATTTAACTGTGACGACGGAGGCACACTTTTGGAAGACATCATGGAAGCATCACCCTGTTCTTGTTCCTCTGAAAAAGAGATTGAAAAACTAGAGTGACCATGCAGAGAAAGGACCGGTATGGCCTTATCCCCGCTAACAACATACCGTGACACACGTTTCCAATGTTTGTCATCCCAATTGATACACACTGAGCAGGAGTTAGTGCGAGTACACTGACTACAATTAATACAATGATTATGAAAGTCAGAGGAAGATTTCCTCTTACTACAATTTGAACAATATCCTTTCATTGTGAAAAGAACACAAACAGTCCTAGTACTTGCACCAACCCCTGAAAACAAAGCTACATAATAACATGATCCATTAACATATAGAAAAAATAAATGAAATCAAAAAATTTTTTTGAAAAAATATTTTTTCAGAAAAGCCCAAGTTTCTGAAAGTAACGTTGAGCCCCAATGGATCCCAAAAAAAGCCTAAGTGTGGACAAAAATTTTAAAAATATTTCAAAAAAATTAATGCAACACTTACGTATAATAATTATGTATCTTGTTATGATTAAACTAATACAAAGACAAGAAATCACTCTCAACAGAAACCGTTGTCAATGTAAACAAGAAGTGTATAAAAACCGGAAACATGACTCCAGGCACTGATAAACATGGCCCGAAATCAGTTACCAATTACAACACGATCTGATGCAAAACAGAGACTTCCAGGGAAGAAACTGCAGAACATCAGATGGTAGATGCAGAACACAACGCCTAAACACCCATGGGTGAGGACGTAAACATGGGGAAAAAAAAAACAGAATTCATTCTGTTACCAAGCTAAAACTCCCAAGAAATTTTAGTAATAATATTACAGAAAATATGCCCAAAGCATGGGAGAATAGCAAGGGGGGACTAAAGGAAAGGGAGAGAGGAAACACTGATCAAGCAGTGTAACTTGATAGCAAGAATGACAACAACAGGCCCATGCCTTGAAATTAGGGAACATAACATAATTTCATAAAAAAAATTTAAGTTACAGCTCTGATTATTTCCTGCCACTAATTTTTCCTCTCCTCCTTGTATTTCCTCTTTAGATCCAACATTTCTCTAATATTTATGTGTCTGGCATCATTTAAACTGAGATTTACAAGCACAAATATCAGTCAGATGTGAAGTGATGAAGGACCAAACAAAGAATGATAATTGGCGCCAATTTCGAGACCTCCTTGACACTGCGCATGCACAGTGGATGAAAAGTATGGAGGACCATTTAGGACATGTTATTTTAGGTTTTAGATGCAAATTTTGGGGATTGGGGGGCAAAATTTGTGTTTGGCCCTAGATTTTTGAGAATTAGCACCAGCTATGTCTGGGTCATTGGTACAGTATAAAAATATAGCGATTCATGCACTTAATCACCAGTTGTATCGTCACATCGACATAACAGGAACAAGTCGATAATATGAATTCTAAGAATATGAAGCTAATATAAATTCTAATAATTTCACTTGCATTAGTTGAGTCTGTTCATACCATAGGAAAAGTATGGTTTCAGCTTAAAGATACTGTTTAGTTCTTCAATGCAAGAGGTACAAGCATAAATTGCACTAGGGGAGAATGTCATCCAATGAACATTTGAAATTCATGGAAATAGATGTTGTTGGCCAAATGTTCCAGTTCATTAGCATGTAGAATGACAATTTTACTGAGCCTGTATTTAATGTTCCAAAAGTGATATAAAATACTAGCCCTTCTTTGATTTCACCTGTCTAGACAGCTGTTAAAAAGGAATAAAATATTTCTATTCTGGCACTGGAATATCTTGTAAGTGGTGCTTTGTATGGAACTCCCTGATCAGGACATGCATTAGCACCTTCTAAGGTTCCATGGTGTGTTATCTTTATTGGGTTTCCAGTTCCAACTTCCTGTTGAATGAATGTTGGGGTCTGTGGGGAGGGGTGCAGTCCTGGTAATTCATCCTTGTTTCCTCAGCAAAAAAAATGCTGTGGAAAACTGGTGCTTCTACGGCAATTGCTGTGAAGCCTGTTCGATTGTGTAAAAATCATCAAGGGGCAGGGCAGTCTCAATTGTCATGTATATGCAGACATGTTAACCTCCAGAATAATTTTTCAGGGAACCTGAGGGTGATTTTCTGGGAAATGGAATGGATTTCAGGGAAAAGTTCGCGCGAGAACAAAATAAAAGAAAAAAACTTGTGAATTTTCAGCTCATGGACCACTATTAACACCAGGTTATATCCAGAACTAGTTGTCTACTATGCTGATGCACTTATGCTATGTTAAAAAAATCATAAAATAACTTGATTTGACCCCCCCCCCCCTCCAAAGATCCTCTTCTTCATGAGCCACACCCACCCCCCCATCCCCCACCCCTCCACCTTCCCACCACCACCCATCCACACTGTCCTACAGAGCACCTCCACCTATGGTTTGCTCTTATTAAAGTCTACTTAGCTAATAATTTCCCAAGTCTGGAAATGTTAACAGGAAAAGATGTCCTAATGTTCAGTTACTTCAAGAACATTAGTACTTGGAAAGTATCTTTATCAAACTTCATGCATGTGAGACGTTTGTGCCCTACACAAAACTTTTCTTTTCATCATTCAAGGATTTTTTTTTAATTCCATTCGAAATTTCCTGTGTACAGATGTCCAACAGTTAACAGTTCTGTAGTAAGCACAACAGAATAAATGTTGTGTTAGAAAATAAGTCCATTGTGTTTAAATATGCAGTCATAATTTTTCAGCATCCTAAGCGACTTTAACCTACTTTTAAACTGTGCTAAATAGTTGTTGTTTACGTTTTTATTTTGGAAAAGGGATGAGAATTAAAGCTATTCTATGAAGAAATAAATACATATATATTATTTAATTTCTTTTCATACATTTTAATTTCCAAAAAGTGCATTTAAATGAAGGTGGAGTTTTCAATTTTTTGAAAGTAAGTCACCTATTTTCACTTTGACACTCGCACATTGATCACGAATCTCCGAAGAAAAAACCCAGAAATAAACAGGAACACAGTTGAAATATATATCATAAAATAGCCTTTTCTTAAATAAATTTAACTTAAATCCATATTTTACTGCTTCGTGAGTTTTTACCAGAGTTTGAAATGCATGTGATTTGACTCCGAACGTTTTTCATAAGTTAGAACGGGAACGAAATATTTGACTGTTGTTTTCCGGGATTTTTGGTCAAAAACTGATTCCTGTCTGGGAGGAGGGAACTACACTGAAATTCCGAGATTTTCCTGGGCATTCCAGGAGAGTTAACATGTCTGTGTATATGTAGTATGCGGTGAAGTGAAATCTTTCAAGTAACTTTAACATGTGAAAGTAGTTCGAGATACATGTGTATATAATCACAATCAATGTGCAGAATCTTTCACTCAATTATATCATGCCAATATCATGAACCATGTGAATGCTGAGAAAATATCTTAGAAATAACCAGACGACTTGCTCCATATGTATAGTATGAGAGAAAATAAGATGCAGCATAACCACAAACTAAGTATCTCACTAATTCTATGTTGATAACACTAGAATCTGACATCAGTTTCTGGAAAGCTCTATAAGAGCTTTCCAGAAACTGATGTCAGATTCTGGTGTTATCAACACAGAAGAATCAGAACACATAGTTTCTAGTGGTTATGCTGCAATTTATACTGTAAATTGTAAGATTAGCAATACAGCATAGTGCAACCCACATGGTTTGATTCCTTGTGTAACCTGGAAGTTGTGCAATTTCTGCCACCACAAGGCTTTCTGAAGAAGCCATCCTCGGCAGTATTTTTCTGTGGATATTTTTAGTTTCATCTTCAGCATGCAAGTCAAAAAATGAACCTTCACTATTTATTTATTTATTTATTGGTGTTTAAGGTCACATATTTCTGCACAATGGCTAACTATGACCGTGACAGTTTTACGGGTGGATGAAGCCGGAGTACCCAGAGAGAACCACCGAGCAACAGCGAGCAACTGTCAGCTCCCCAACATACCAACTCCACACAAGCAGGGTTAGCATTGGTTGAAGACAGGTGCAACATCGACGTGCAGTACGCCTTAGTACACAATGTCACCATGCTCCCACGTGGGCAATGGGGGTGAAGTGTCTTGCCCAAGGACACAACGCGGTTGCCGCAGGTGGGATTCGAACCGAACCTTCACTGAGTTCTGACAACCAAACACCTTTTCAACTGATGTCAATGGTATTGTTTGCCATAATCTTTTAAACACTGTGTGTTATCTTTAACTGGTAGAGTGCTAAATTATTTTTGGTCCTCAAAATTATTTTGTGCATCTTTGCCTTGTTACAATTTATGGGAGAGTGTCAATAGGCACTCTCCCATAATTTTTTACTAGGCAAATCCTAACAGATAAAATATCACTTCAAAGATAATATGAAGCACACCCACAGAATATGAAGCCTTTTGGTACTGACACTTCAGAATAAAGCCCAAATACGTGCTTCCAGCACTCTATCAGTTAATGGGTTTCCAGTTCCATACTTCCGGATGAATAAGTGTTAGGGACTGTTGGGGGAGGGATGAGGTTACTGCTTACTGGTCATCTCCAGCAACCCAGTCGTTCTTTATTAGTGGCATTAAGCCAGTTGCTGACATTTCTTTTCAATGATAATGTCATATAACTGTATTTCATCAGCAAGGGCTATAATGTAAACAGTATTTACCATAACAATGCAATAATTTAAACGACTGGAATACTTAAGATACATCTACAGTATCTATACCCTATCCATTCTTCTAATGTGACAAATTATATTCCTAAAGCCACACCCTTTTCCTCGATTTTACAAAACATTCTTACCCACAAAATTAAATTACCTTAAAAAATCCAACTGGACGTTCAGTTGAGTTGTTCTGAAAACTGCTGGGAGAACTTTGTGTGCCACTTTCCTTGGAAGAAATAATTTTTTGTGTATCATTGAAATGTGAATAATTCTGTAAATCTTCCATAGCCCACTTCAGCTTTTTCTCCTCATCCGAAAGATCCAACAAAAGTCTCTTTGAAACAAGTTTTCTGTCGATTGTTATGTTTTTAAGATTATAAGAAAGTAAGAACTGAAACAAAATTATAGAAAATGGTGGTTACACAAAGGTTTTTTTCTAAAAGTGGGTATCAATACAGTTGCCAATATACATAGTAGGGGTGTAGAATGCACATACTGCCACTGCCACTGCCACCCCACCCCTCCCCTCGAGGGAATTTGTGCCACCACATTTTTCTGATGGGACAATCATTATAGTTTCGGGATGTGAATGTTGCCCAGAGAATCTCTGGGGCAAAATATCATTTTTCCCATGTTTTCCATATTTAGCCAAGCCATTTTTGGCTCATTTTTTCGAAGACACCTGCTGAATATTACCGCCTGACATACATTGAATATTATGTATTTGATAAGGGTATCGTTGTAGGTGTGTGGTGTGCAAGCTATAGAGTGTACATTAAAAATATAAAAACTTACCCAATTTTCTGATGTCCTGGCATCATGATGGCAAACTTGTGGTGACATGTTCAGATTTTTGCTGATTCCACAAAGTTATCTAATTCCATTCACTATGAAAATTTCTCAGAACTCCTCCCCAACAGTGTATTACATCACAGTACATAGTCAGCTCAGTGAAATAACCCTTTACCCAATGAAACAACTGCATCCACTCAAATAATATACAAATTCAGCTGTAGAAAAAATTTCAACAACACCATATATGATTTGGAATGAGCTTATCGAACTAACACTGCTTTGTAAACATTCATTCCAATATTTTTAATTTGCCTTTCTCTTGCTCACCCTCCCTCCCCCCCCCCCCACCCCCCAACCTTCAATCTCACCCACCCATTAAAAAAAAAAAAAAAAAATAACAAATTAAAAAGGTTACCAAAATAGTAAATTTAGTAAGCCCTTTTCAGGAATCCTTAATTTCTCATTTGTACAGGCCTACACAGTGTAAAATAAACCAACCTCTTTGTTCTCGGTATATATCTTTGGCCCATTAAAATAAATGGAAGAACTTCCATTAATAAATGAAGAGTGCATCCTGAGAAGTTTAACAAAAATCTGCTCTTTTGAAGACAATGAGAGACCTAAAATAAAAACAATGCTAAATTGAATAGGACCAAATTACTATTCAGGCCTCAGGTAAGTCTATAGAGATACTAACAACTAATTAATCCACAGCTACCCAATATTTCTTTTGTTCTCTGTCATGAAAACAAGCCCTATAAAATCACACCAAGTACGGTTTTGATGAGAACAGCTCAGTAAAACAGTACCAATATCTGGATATTGGGACGGTTTTGAAACAGTCCCAATAACTAGATATTTGTACGATTGTCACGGTACTGTAATCATAACCATTCAAAAGTAAAGATGCTGTAAAGGAGGTGTGAAAAACTTTCTAACACATGAATTATCGACAAACTTTTCTCAACAGAGCTACTGAATTGAGTGTGCATCATGTCCAAATTATAATGTACTTTTTAATTTTTTGTTGCTTTTAATAACCAACAGCCCTGGTAACCTAAAAAGGACTCCTGTGGAAACCTCGGAAGTGAAGCAGTGCTTGTTTGCTGTGGTAAACAAGTTCAGTTTTACTGGTAAAATAGGACCTGGTCACCAGTGCCCGGGGTAGAAGTCCCCTAAAATGGGCAGCATGGGTGTAAACGATTGGCTAAACTTGACTTTACACCTTTTTTTGAGGTCACAATTAGCCATAGCTGCAGAAAAGTGATGTTAAGCACCAGTAAATAAATAAATAACCTAAAAAAAATGCCCTTTTTCAAATATTAAGACGGCAATCAGGCATCACAACCCGTCAACCCTGAGGGAAATCGAACCTCTTCTTCAGATAAAAAAAAAGAATTATTCTTCCATATGCTTTAAAAATGAATGATTATTAAATTTATCTGCCGCACTTTCGATGAGGGATTGAATAAGTGTTCCGAAATGAAATGAAAGGTTTTAGTGCGCCGAAGGCACGCAGGGACGATGTGGGATTTACAAATCCCTTGCGACCCGGTTAACCTTATTTTATTTCACTTGGATCACACAGGCCTAGCTTTCCTATTGCATAAAATGGAGTCTGAGGGGGGTATGCACGCGGTTAGAATTCCCGGCAGTTTATGTTGGAGTGTTAGATTGTCAATACTCAATCCTTCAACGCCATTAAAACTATTAGAGAGTGGGCTCTATTCGGTTCCAGCTCGGCGATGGTAGAGGTTTGAGTCCCACCAGAATGTAATATTGTGCGATGGCAAATTTAAGGGAAGAAGAGAAAAGAAAACCAAACAGCAATGCCGGTTTGGTAGTGGCCCCGGTATATGACCATAGCGATTACAAAAAAGGAGTGGAGAAAGCTCCAACAGTTTAGTTTTGGAAAACCGGGAGTCATCCATCAAGCCTTCTGGGAGATAGGATGCCGTATGTGATTATGAGGTATCTGGTTATTCTTTGGGACTTCCAAATGACCTCCTTCATCACCCTTGAGCTGAGACATTATATTAGCGGGAGAACAAATTACGTCATGATGTGAGTTCACTTCGAAGCCACAGATCTGTTCACAATATCTGAACTCCTGATGCGTGTCATAACTTCAATAGACTTTCTAGCAAGCAAACAATGGGTTATGCCCATTTTGTTTTTCGGGGGTAGAGCAAGCAAAAAGTGTTTTAAAATGTGGTTTTACTCGTGTCAGACTTTCTAAAATATAATTTTTTTTACTTTTGTTAACATTGAGGGGCTGCGGATTAAATCACATATATCACTATTTTGTGTATTCTTTGGGTAAATGATTGTACAGTTGTGCAGGTGTCCTCCAACATTTGGACTCGGCTTCGCCTCGTCCAAAATATCTCCGGACAACTGTACAATTATTTACCCATATAGTACACAAAATAGTGATATATCTATTACATAATTTTGCCATAAAATGTGATCATAGCAATATTACCACACTTCAACCTCCATATGGAATTAACCCATTCATTGATATTAAGCCCATTCAAAAACAAACTGTGATATTAAGAGTATCATTTTTCTCCTTCAGCTAGTTCAGAAAGCCAAAACATTAACACTTTAGCCAGCTGCTGATCTGTTACAATTCTCAGATGAGAAGACCTTCATTACCCCTGTTCCAGTGATTTCTTATTCTGTTAGACTGATATTTTGAACTTTCTGAGAGAAATTGTCTGAAGTCTACAATACTCCCAAGTTACATATTTGGCACTTCTTATCCACATCTCCCAAATTTCCCCCATCTCCTGTGATCTTGACGTCTATCTGAACAGCTCTGTGTTTGTTTACATGAAATTCTTCTTTTTTTCTGAGTTCTGAGTTTTGACTTTGAAAAATTTTCTTTCAGGTTTTCAATGTCTTCCATTTGAAATGTGATCTGCTCAACTATTTCAGTTCTGGTATCAATCTGACTGGCCAAGACCATTCCCGGAGCTCCTTCCATTAATGTTTCATCTAACCGAATGGCCATATACAGTCAGTACAATTCATAAAAATCACCACTCAAATTTTATATTTTTTTTTCAGTTTTTTACCTTTAAACCATAGTTTTCGATCTGTCAATGGAACGAGCTTGTTCAACTCATTCCAATGAGAGGTTGTAATAAGGTACATTTTAACTCTTAGCCTGCTAAGAATTGTTTTTTAAGTTTTTCATAAAATCCAATCATGGCTGCTGTAAAGCAGGCATGCCTACAGTCAAGATTTGATGGAAATGTTGGCTACTGTTTCTGTTCTTGAACCAGAAATTTAGCCAGTAACCTGTCCACCCATCTTCTGGCTGCCTAGATTTTCTCTTTTGTAAGTGCTGGTCCAAACACAGACTTAAAGATGAAGCAAACAACAACAACAACAACAAAAATTACAGCCATTCAGTCACTGTTTGAACTAGACAGATACAACAGTGAGAGTTGTCAATGTGAATGAAATCACTGCAGTACATCATGAAAAACACAATATATAAAATTACATCTTTCAAACATTAAATCTGTTCAGTGCAAATGATACTTTTGAAAACCATGATTTGGACATTTCTGATGGATGGCACTAAAACAGTTGAGATTTGGAACATTTTTTCAAAACTAATACAAGGTCATAGTAAGTACCAAATACATTGTACAAAACAGAAATTGAGTAAAAATCTTATCGCCTGAACATTTCCCCAAAATAACTACAAGGTTTTAGGGCTTTGAAGCAGTTCAAACTCAAGCCATACTTGGCTCTACACCTATAAGAGCAACCAAGACTGGTCTAAAGTAATAGTCAAAATTCAGAATTATCCTCTCTATGAATATTTCAAACTATTCCCATCATGATAATCACAGTCAGTTAAATTGTACATGTATTGTTGCAGCAAAATGTAACTTTATTGTTTGTTACGAGCTGAAAATAAAAGTTCAAGGTTCAAAGTTCATATTCTTGGGCCAGGATTAATTAATTTTCAGTTTAGCATTTTTTGCCTCATTTTTTTTGCCAGAAATAATAACACCTTTTCTTTATTATTGGGTCTGCAAATGGGTCACCTCCTTTATGGGGCCAGGAGAATAGACCATTTCATGTTTCTTCCGCATCCATTGAAATGCGAGATTATTGCCTCATTGCTGTCATATTGCTATGGCAATAGTCTGGTGTTATTAAGGGTAAAATGTTCACTAATGGTACATTTTGTTATGGGCTGTTCTGTATATAACCCTGGCCACTGAAAGTTCTACTATCTGGGACAAACTACACACACAAGGCAGTAGTGTGTAAGTGCAAAATGATCAAATATGCATCTTGTGGAAAGGAATATTACACAATTTCCACACAAGGATATAATTAATAATAACCTCATCCCACATTTTGTTTTGATAACCTGGAATGATGCTAAACTAAAAATTAACTAACCATGGCCTTAGCATGTTTGCTGGAAAAATACAAGAATGGCAGAAGTCAGATGTAATGCTTACCAGTGGCAAGAAGGGTCTTCAATGAAACAACACATTTGAGATCAGAAGACATTATGTAGGAATGAGCGGAGCCCACTTGGAAACTTATATCATTTGTAATCAGTCCATACTGTAAGAAACACTGAAACAAAACAAATAAGAGCATTACTTTATCAGATGAAAGAAGCCCAATAAAAACCAATATTTGACTTGTACATATCGATCATTATATTTCATTAGATTTTTTTGGAGGCAATTCTCATGAGATATATTAATGTAAAACCATGTTTGTAGGAGGATTAACAAGAGCCGCACTTTCGTCCGATGCATACCCCCAAGTGGTGTACTGCCTAGTGTGGACATACTTATGACCAACAAATATTATTTATGAATATTCTCGTACAGACTGATGGACGGATGCACAGATGGACGGATGCAGTCCAGTAACACCCCCCCCCCCCTCCCCTTCCATTCTCTTCGAAAGTTTTCAACAATTTCCAACAATTTCTAAGTCAAAAGGTATGGTAAATTGTTTGGTGTTTGGAAGTTTTATGCAATGAGGCAGAAGCCTTTGTGATAGGCAAACTGCATGCCATATTTCACTGAAATCCAATAACCCATACCTGAGATACAGGCTGAACAGACAAATAATGTCTATTTCCTACAATTTCTAAGTAAAAAAGAGAGATAACTCTAAAAAGGAGAATGTGAGAAATATCGATGAATCCTTTTTTTTAAAGCCTATACCATAAGCAGTGTTCATGGCAAATGTCATTGCAATAGAACATTCGATACCTGAGATACAGGCTGAACAGACAAAATTTGGCTTGGGCGTGAACAAGAAATAAAAAAAAAAATAATAAAAAAAAAAAATAACTAGTGTGGGCATACCTATGACCAACAAATATTATAAAAAATAATAATTTACTTAAGTTATGAATATTCTCGGAAGGACTCACACACAGATGCACAGATGGACAGACAGACGGAAGGACAGATGGACGGACGGACGCATGTAATCCAGTATACCCCCATTTTCTTCAAAAGTGGGGGTATAAAAACCTGAGAGTTATGTTATGACCCTTTAAAGTTCTTATTCTGACTCTTAAGCACTATGTTATTGTGGTCAGAGAATAGGAGCCAGCATGTCTTCCAGACAAAAGGCAAATTACCATGGTAATGGTTTCCAGTTAGGTATTGGCTGTTTTCAGAGACACCAGAAAAGACTTATATCACGCTCTCTCAGGTCACCAGTCTAAATATGTAACAAATTTGTCACTGTTATGGGCTGTTTTGTTTGCTCATTTTTTGTGTAGTTTGCAGGCAATCTGCTGTTGATGTAATGTTATGTTCCTTCACTCACAGAGATATACAGATGTTCTTCCATTCTCCAATTATAGATATTCCAAACAGTAAGTGTGTAACTTACTTCGAAACCATCATAATATTAACCCTTTACCTTTACCTAACCCGGATAGGAAGACGACATTTGCAAACAAAATTCTTAAACAACGAAATATTATTTGTCCCATGAGCTCATTCCAAAGAGGGGTCACAAGCTATGTTTTTGAGACAAAAATTTAAAAAAAAATAATGAAAACTGAATGTACAGTATTTCATTAAGTCCACGAAATGGTTTTAGACTAGTTCTCTGATTGAGTAATCAAACCTTAAAATATCTTAGTCACTTTAGGGCTTGGTTGCTCGTCTGACGGTCCGACCTTGAAACCGATGGCAATTGGTGGCCATCACTGTTACCTCACACGCGAATCAGGTACTCTCAGCATGTCTGTCTTGCCTGTCCTGGTTATGGCAGTGGTAGGGGGCTCTTTTGGACTTTTGGACTTTTGGAGTTGTGGTGGCATTGAAATATGCCTATAGGCATCTTGACTCAAATTTGATGTGTTTTAGTGTGGCATTCTACTTTTCTTCTCTCCTTCTTATTTCTGTTTTCTGACTCTCGTAAAGTTGATTAACTATCAGCTTCCTTCTCGAACTTTGTACATACACAAAATTGGTCGATATTATACATACATTGTTTCGTCATTACATATATCTTTTTATGTAACTACTTCTAATTATATGTGATCATAAATTGTAATGTTCAATTGTATATTAAGGAAAGGATATTATCTAAGTGCTAGGCACTTGTTATCCAATCCTTTTTGTTAATTATAACAAATAAAATATGTTTAATCTAGTCCAAGCATCCAAAGGATGTGCTGGATGTGGGAGATTCTTTGAATACAAGCCTGTAGGCTTGGAGGATGTAATGCATATTGTCTTGTACGAGATAGTCGTTCCACCTCATTTCAAAGAACAAAGATGTACGAGATAGTGGTTCCACCTCATTTCAAAGAACAAAGAACAAAGGAGACGCACACTATAAAGGCAATACTCAGGTGTTGAGAAGTGTGTCTTTAAAGCAAACCACGTTCAATGATGAAGCAGACGCTGCCTACTAGGGTGTGGCGAGAAGATACATTGTTCATATATGTTTGAAAGAAACATAGGGTGGGTGCAACATCCTCCAAGCCTACAGGCTTGTATTCAAAGAATCTCCCACATCCAGCACATCCTTTGGATGCTTGGATGAGATGGGGGATTCTTTTCTATAAAGCCTTGTGGCTTTGTCGGATGTAACACTGGAATAATTTCAAAGCCTTTAGCATTGAATATGGTTCATTGAAAGTCCCATGATAAACATGAATTAGACTGGTAAAGTAGTATGGAGTGTAAGATCACTGATAAACAAGTGTGCTCAAGTTCCTCTGATTAGGCATAACATGCCCTGTTATGGAAAAGAGTCTCCATGAAATGTTCAAATTATTGAAGAGTCATCGTCAGTGTGAACAAATGTCACCAATAAAGTCTATGAGTTGATAAATCAAAAAAAAAAATGTCAATTACTTTCAGGACACAGCACCAGCAAGCAGTATGAATCAAGATAGAATAGATGTGGAAAGCATATCATGTTGCGTATATGTACCAACATTTCAGAAATAATAGCGACGAAAAGAGTTAACAAATCGCCAATCTGCATCCTTTAGTACCTGATGCAAAGAAAACCCTTCCACCTTGCAGTAGAAGTTGCAGCCCCACTATTGGAATGAACATTGAAGGATTGTTGGATGCCAGCTTTATACAAGCAGATGGAAATCCACCATGCAAAAGTAGATGTGTAACAGAATGTTTGAAAATAAATAAATTATCAGATTTTCTGATGTATTGTGTTGTATAAATAAATTATCAGATTCTCTAATGTGTTGTGTTCTCTTTAAATATTCTTGCAATGAGGAAAAGACACAAAGTGTCTTATGATATTGAAATAATTTCACTGTAGCTAAAAGATGACCTGGTCAGGAGATATTTTGTAATGTGGAATTTGTAAAAATGACCTCATTAGTATGTACCTGTCTATCACTTAGTTTTAAAGAAACAAATGTCTGTGCTCTTTGGGGAGAGATCAGAGCCATTTAACATGCCAATTTCTTAGTCAATTGTAGCTTCAATTTCGGCAAAGGATATAATGTTGTGAGATAGAACCTGAGAAACATCTCATGTTGCTGTACAGCGTGGTTTGGGCAGTTTACAATTAAAAAACCTTTCATAAATCTAGAAGTTAGTGGTGAAAAGGTAAATTCCGATCTCTCAATGGAGATAAGAGTCTGAATCAACCTACTTCTATGGGTAGTAATAACACTGTAAGATTTTTATAACCTGAGATCAGATAAATCATTTTAATCGGAATGCCAGTTGAATGAAAGTGATAAATTTTGTGTCCAGTACACCACATACATTACTGTTTGATGGTTGATTTCTGCCATGATGAGGTAGGTGTCTTGAAAGCTTTTTCCAAAATACTCCTACATTGGAGGAATTCCCGGAAACAGTACAGGCGATCAGTTTTGAATGCGGCAGTAGAAGATGAACCATGTCTGAAACTGGGTTTACTAGTAACTTCCTGTTTTGTGGCAGATATTCTGGGTAGGAGGTCAGCAGTTGTAGCAATCTTTGGAAACCATGGCTTCATGGCAAAGTGAGATACAATCATAATGGCGTGTTGCACTTTTTCTTCCTCTATTGCTACTAGCATCTTTCTGAGCAGCTTGAAAGGAGGGAAGTGATTGGCCCAAGAGAAGGAATAAGCATCAGCCATGGATGCAGCACTACTAGGAAATCAACTACGATATACAGGCAACTGATGAGTGACCTTAGAAGCAAATATGTCGATAGTAGGCTGGTAAAAATGATGACATATTTGACGGAAGACACTGGGTTGTAATTGCCATTATACAGAACTTTTGAAATGCCATTGAGAGATAGCAAGAATGCTTGTTTGACCTGGAGTATGAACAGTTGAGATGAGTATGTTTTTGGCAAAACATCAAATATTGTGACAAGTCTTGAAGAGAGAAGTCTTCTTACTGCCATGATTATTGAGATAAGATGCAGCAGTGGTATTATTAGTTTGAATACAAATATGACAAGGGCTTGTATCAGCTAAATTCTGGAAAGACTTCTTGATGGCTCGAAGCTCCAGAAATTTGATATGTTTGTACTTTAATGTCACAAACCATTAATCCATAGATTCCCTAGATATCCTCCCCAGCCAAAAGAAGAGAAGTCTGTCATAAAAATTTGGTCAGTTTGACGGTGACTAAGAAGGCAACTCTTCAGTAATGAAAGATGGGTTACCCATCATAAGACTTCATCCTACTTGATGATTATTTCATCGTATGAGAGTGGGATTTATATATTTGGAGAGCTTTAGTTTTATCTCTGTCCAGTGATCTATAAAACAAAATGCCCAATCGTAATACCCACAAATGTTGAAAACATATATCCCAATGAACTGTTCAATAGGCCATATGGTTGGTTTGTCATCTGACAAATTTGTTTGAAGAAACCCAGAATCTGAGTTACTGTATCATGTGGTAACCATAGAAGGAATTGTTGGGAGTCTATCACATGACCCAGATATTGAATTTATTGTTGAGGTTCAGGCACTGACTGCTAACAGCTGATAACAATTCCCAAAATGCTAGGTGTGTGTAACTGAATTTGTCTCTACAACAAGTTTTTGCCTAGAGTTGTTCAAACCTAGAGAAGCATGTATATGATGTGTACATTGGATGCTGCTGTAGTGAAAAAAGACAAATACAGGTTGCATGATGTAGGTGAACCGAAAAGTGAACATGTAAATTTGCAGAGAATTCCATGCCAAAGAAATTTCAAATATTTTTGTTAAAGATCATAGATGGACATTCTGAAATATGCGTCCGCCAAGTCAATGGATGTGAAAAAATCACCTTTTTGAATCAATGGCAGTACATGGGACAAAGTATCCATCTGGAAATGGGAATATTCCATGTATTTTTTCAAGGCCTTCAAATTGATAACTGGGCATATGATCGTCATTTTTTCTTTTCTCAAAAGAAGAGATTTGAAATAAACTGACCTGGATCATGATGGCAAAGAACAATGGCATCTTTATCCAGCAGATACAAGACACCTGCCTGAACAAGTTGTAATACCGAAGGAGAGAAGTTAATCAATGGAGGAATACTGTGCTGCACTGATGAAGATACAAATTCAATCCTATAAATGGTAACTGCTTGGAGGTTAAATTGATCACTGGTTAATTTTTTTTTAATTGGATAGAAAGGTTTGATTCTATCAGTTTTAGGAAAATCACAAACAGTTATGTCTTGGTTTAGTAAGTGTTGAACTACTGATGGCTTTGATAGGGTTTCTTGAAGCCTGCCCACTGCTTTTTTTTAACTGTAGTCGGTATTGTAAGAGTTCTGCCAGAAATTGTAAAATTCTGGCACCTGCCCAAAAAGGCTGAAGATTTTTTGTTTGTGAAAGACTTAGGTCTATTTGCAAATGTAACCTTAGTTACTTCTGCCTTATAAATATCTTTGGAGACAATGTTCCCAAAAAGGTGCTCAGAGAAAGGTCAATCCACAGCACAAAGAGATTTGTATTCGGCACTGAAAGTAGGTTTAATCAGAAACTGATGCTTAATAGAGAGGTTACACACAGTTGACCCTACTAAAGTAACCCCATCCACAAGGTATGGCGTGGTTTCTAGTGAATTATAAAATCTTTCATTAAGCTGCTTCAAGTAGACTGGCTTTGAGCCTCATGCCCAAGAAGTTTCTGAGCGTCCTGCAAGTTACAATCATGTTTTTTACAGCGTGAGTCAAGATGGGTCCAAAATTCTGGACTTACTCTAGGAGTAGAAACAAGTGGACAACTTCTAGGTGGTTTCCAAAAGATCTATTTGCAAAGTCACCAATTTCTTCATTTATGGCTGTGCCTAAATTGATTTCATTATCAAAAAATTTGAGAAGTGCAAAGAAATCATCATCATCATCATCATCATCATCATCAGAACAAATCCCATCAGACTGTGTGGGGTGTGTGTAATCAATACGAGCATCAACTAGAGAGAGCTCTGAATTGGATCCAAAAAGGTTAGGAAGATTGGGTTGTAAGAGATTTTGATACTGTAGCAGAACGATGATGCGATTTTTACTTTTTATGACACTTGTCCTTTTCGTGTCCATTTGGATGTTTTTTAGGAGCACTGGTCAGAACTTATTTTAGGATCGGTCATTTTAGTACCACCGGTTACATTTGCTTGCAAAAACACATCCAGGTCACACCGTGATGCTGTTTATTGTACAGTTCGACTACAACTATGTTTCAGTATAATGGGAGGGACCTCGTCCCCCACCCTCACCGTGTCTAGGTGATGGGACTGTGTCCACATCATCAGTGACTGGAAATAATACTGACAATATATTCTTCAAAACTGTGGTCATCGTTATCAGAAAAAATCTGTAATGTGTTACTGCGTACAGACCAAGCAGGTGAGTGTGAAAAAACAATTGCAGTGGAACTGTCAAAATTCTCAAATACAAATGATTTAGAATCACTGTTGGTACTATCGGATGAAACCGATTCATCTAAACTGGACGATGACATTATAGTGAAACGACCAAACGCTCAAAACAAAAAGACACTTCTCCACACCTGAGTATTGCTTTTATAGTGTGCGTCTCCTTTGTTCTTTTAAATGAGGTAGAACGACTGTCTTGTGCGAGACAATATGCCAGTGTTACATCCGACAAAGCCGGAAGGCTTTATGGAAAAGAATTATCTAATTCTTTCAGGATTGAGCTGACATTTACCACCAGAGTAAAGCATCTGAGATATTGCAAGGGATTTTGTTTTGGGAGTGCGAGGTTTACCTGAATGATTAATAAAAAAAAAAAAAAAGTCAGCTCAAACTCATCTTTGCCGCTAACATTACTGCTTATTGGACACGAAAACCACCTTGTTTTCCTTTAAAACAATCTTCCTACCACTTGAATCGGAATGAGTAAATTATTATATACCACAGGAATTGGTCAGTTTATTATTCTCCAATCTACACAGATTTAGTAACTTTTTACCTCACGCAGTTAGATGACACTTTAAGTGAAAAATCAAATATTTTTAATTTTGCCTAAAAACATAGCTAAAAACCCCTTAACCCTTAAAAGCTTAGAGCTAGAGATTTGTATACATTTTTGCTATCCTTTGACAGCATTCATCCTGTGGATTTGCAGTTGTTTCTGGGCAAGTCTTGGCTGCCTGTATAGGCAGCCAAGACTTGCCTAAAACAACTGCCACAGTATTCAGACTGTAGGTGCAAGTTTTCACACAGTACTGCATGTTGAGGCACCTGTTCTATTGCAATAAAAGTGGTTAAAGTTGGAAATAGGCCTCAAGGGTTAATACTAAGCATGTTTCAATGAGGGCTCATAAGCCATGTTTTAAAGAAAAAAAATGAAAAAGTATAATAAAATTTGAATGGGGAGTTTTGTGAATAGTGCCAGCTCAATGTGCCCATATTACATTAGGTAGAGGGTTAATACTGGTTCTTGGGCCATGTCCAATATTATGTACAATCTCTTTAACTGTAACTGTGTTGAGGATTGAATATGTATATTATCTGAATCAAAAACATTAAAGCTCCTACAATAATGCTTCTCTAACTCTGACCTTTGATTGATGTTTCCACAAATTGCACATATTCTTGGGAAAATATCTTTCAGCTGATAAGATCTCAACATGATAGGCCATCATTGGGGAAGAGGCATTTAGCTTCAAAACTGTGTTGCAAGTCAAATGACCTGTGTGACATATATCTTCTATTGTTTGTATACTACTGCCCCTGGGAGTAGGCAATACCTAAAATGGAACATTATATTAGTACTGTAACACTGAGCAAGTTCTGGAAATTAGAGAATCTGGTAACCAGTAAACCATTTAAATGTAAATGTTTCATTACCAATTAATCACACATTACTTGAAACAGAGATTGTGCATATATTAGGGTGCTGAACCTTTATAATCTAGTCAGAACTTAGATGGAATTATATTTTATTAGCGGATTCAGACAATGAGAAAAACTTGGAATGTAACTTTGCAAATCTCACATCATACAAAACTCTGTCCTGACAAACCTTATCTTATGCAAATCTTACATAGAATACTCAAACCTGATGATCAGGACTGAGTATTTTAACCTTTTACCCAATGTAATAGCCAAAACTACCAGTACTATTAACAAAAATGACTATTCAACTTTCATTATTTTTTAAATTTTTTGTCTAAAAAACACAGCTTATGACCCCTCATTGGAATGTTATTTATTATTATTATTTATTGGTGTTTAAGGTCACATATTTATGCACAATGGCTAATCGTGACCGTGATAGTTTTACGGGTGGAGGAAGCCGGAGTACCCGGAGAGAACCACCGAGCAACGGCGAGCACCTGTCAGCTCCCCAACATACTAACTCCACACAAGCAGGGTTAGCACTGGTTGAAGACAAGTGCACCATCAACGTGCAGTACGCCTTAGTACACAACATCACTGTGCCCCCACATGGGCAATGGGGGTGAAGTGTCTTGCCCAAGGACACAACGTGGTTGCTGCAGGTGGGATTCGAACCGAGGACCTCTCGGCTTGCAGCCTGCACCTCTACCTACTGAGCCACAGCGCCCCGGATCATTTGATCTCAACCAAAGTTGGTTTGGGTATTTTCCAGCTAATGATACAGACCACGTTTGAATATGGGTTCCACCAAGCTCATTCCAAAGAGGGGGTCATAAGCTATGTTTGTGATGCAAAAAATGAAAAAAATTAGTTATTCAAGAATTCGGTTTGCAAGTGTCATCTGTCTTCCATGTTAGGTAAAGGGTTAAGCAAGATTTACAGAAGTTACATTCTGTCAGGCACAAGAATTTTATGACAGAGTTGCAAAGGTTTCATTCTTTGTATTTTCTCTGTCATGAATAAGCAGTCGGGCTGGTATTAAAAATATCTTTGTTTGCCTATTCCTTACCCAGGTGTTGAAATTTGGGTAGGTTGGTGGGGAAATATTTTTATTTAATTACTGTATCTTAACCCTTTTCCTAAGAGTATTTTATAAAAATATATTAAATTTTACATTTTTTCGAAAACAAATTTCCCAATTCTTCAATAAAATCATACAAATATGGATATCATTAGAAACAGCTCGACAAGCTGGTTCCAATGATATCCATATTTGTATGATTTTATTGAGAAACTTCAGAGATATTTTAGGTTGTGGTGGGTTTATTCTGGTTAATTTTCTGGCCATTTTTGGCAGCTATGTTTGGTAAAGGGTGAAAAGGTCTGTAAAATGATCTTAATAGACCATTAGTTGTTTCCCTTTAATTTCACAATAGCGACTAGAGAATAAATCTTGAAGACATACCGTGAAACTACTATGACACAAAACTCCATCCACAGGTTCTATACATACATGATAACAAAGCATGTTACAAAACTAGACTACATGATTCTGGAGAATCATGGCTTTACCAGACACGATTGCATGATTTTTCATGACCCCAAAGTGTCTGATGAATTGTTTTTAGCTGTCTCACTGAAGTTCCTCTATTGATGTTATGAGAAAGGTGGGTTTAGTAGTCTCAAATGACTCAGTTTGATAAAAAAATGTTTAGGTCAAAACCATCATTAATGGTGGAGAGGGTTAATATCAATATTATCGTCCGACAAGTTAATGACCGACAAAATGAGTTATGTTTGTTTGACACATACCCACTTAGTGCTGTGGCTATTTGAAAATGGTCCATTTTATCTCAAATGAATCCAAAATATTGATGTCTGGCAGCTTGTAGAGTGTTAACAAGTGCTAACAGGAATATTTTCTCATGCAACTTGTAATGTTACACCAAGAACTGCGAATGGCCATTTTTGCTTTAAAATCTACAAGATGTTTTCAGGGAAATCCAGGTAGAACATGAATTTTAAGCTTTTGATGGGTATGATTGTTTATCCTGCCCAAAATGCTTTAAGGGTTGTTTTTTGAATACCCTTATTACTTCCAAAAATAATTCTCAGTGAATTCTACTTCCACTTATGTTGATCTCTCCTCTTAACTTTGGGTGTTGTGGGTACACAAACACAGCTCATTTTATCAAAATTTTGATGTTGGAGAACCTGCACAGGGTTAACAAATGCTTACTGGAATATTTTGTACATACAACTTGTAATGTCACACTAAGATCTGAGAATGGCCAATTTTTCTTGAAAATCTACGAGATGTTTTTAGAGAAATCCTCAAATGACATTAATTTTTTAACCTTTTGAGGGGTATACCTGTAACCTTCCTAAACGTGTTAATGATTCGGTTTGTGAATACCTTCATTACTTACAAAAATTATCCTCAGTGAATTCCACTTCCAATGAAGGAGCTTATGACTACATCTATCTCACAAGTACACATTGGGTGTTATGGGTGCCCAAGCACAGCCCATTTTCTCAAGATGTCTGTGCTTGGCAGCATCTGGAGGGTTAACAAATGCTTATCGGAATATTTTGTCCATGCAACTTGTAATGTCAATCCAAGACCTGCGAATGGTCAATTTTTTTGGAAATTTTTTTTTTGTGAAATCCACAGAAAACTGGAATTTTAAGCTTTTAAAGGGTATATCTCCTTAACCAGTCAAAAATGGGTTAAGACCTCGATTTTTGAATACCCTTACTACTTACAAAAATGTTTCCCTATCAGTTTTGCATCTGGTAAAAGAAGTTACGTTTCTCTGTGCCATTCCCATTTGATGTTGTTGGTGTCCAAAACAGACTATTTTTTCAAAATTTTGACATTTAGCAGATCATGGAGGGTTAACAAATGCTTACCGGGATAATTTATCCATGCAACTGGTAATGTGACACCAAGACCTATCAATGGCCATTTTCTCTTGAAAACCCTACATGATGTTTGTAAAGAAATTCAGAGAAAACATGCATTTTTTAAGCTTTTGATGGGTGTCGCTATTAACAACCACAAAAGGGGTTAATGCTTGGTTTTTTGAATACTTACTTACAAAAATGGTCCTCGGTGAATTCCACTTCCAACAAAGGAGATTATGTTTATTTCTCGGGTATACACTGGGTGCTGTGCGTGTCCGAAAACAGCCCATTCAACAAAATCACGATGCTTGGCAGTCTGTAGAAGGTTAATAAACGCTCACCGGAATATTTTGTCCATGCAACTTGTAATATCACACGAAGACCTGCGAACAATCAATTTGTCTTGAAAACCTACAAGATGTTTTTAGAGAAATCCACAGAAAATGTCAATTTTAAGCTTTTAGGGGTATCTCTTTTTTGCCTGCCCAAAATGGGTTAAAATTTCGACTTTTGAATACCCTTACTACTCACAAAAATGTTTCCGTATAAATTGTGCGCTCAATAAAAGAAGGCATTTTTCTTTGTGGCGTACCTATTGGGTGCTGTTGGTGTCCAAAAACAGCCTATTTTATCAGAATTTTGACTTTCAGCAGCCCGTGGAGGGTTAACAAATGCTCTCCGGAATATTTTGTCCAAGCAACTTCTATTGTCTCACCAAGACCTGTGCGTGACCAATTTTTCTTGAAAATCTACAAGACTCGTTTAGAGAAATCCACAGAAAACATGATTTTTTTAGTTTTTGGGGGTATTGAGGTTTAACCTGCCAAAACGGATTAACGCTTGTTTTTTTTAATACCCTTATTACTTACAAAAGTGATCCACGGTTAATCCCACTTCCAATTTAGGAAGTTATGTTTATCTCTCATGTATCGTTTGGACACTTTAGGGGTCCGAAAACAGCCCATTTCATAAAAATTTCGATGTTTGACAACTGTGGAGGGTTACCATATGCATCGCCTAATATCTCTTGTATATGAATGGTCGTGTCACAGACAGGTCTAACAATGATGAATGTTTGAAAAAAATCTGCAAGATGCGTTTCGAAAAAGTGCCTATAAACCCCAATTTTGACATTTTTTTGCCAATTCTGACGAAATAAGGGTTAAATTGAAAATTCCACCTTGGTACATTTTTAGATTTTGTGCCCCTCTATACGTGTGCAAAATGGTGTGAAAATCAGTTCGAAATGGCTTCTAAATCGTACGTACAAAATGTGTGGAAACCCCTCCTCCTCCTCCCCCCACCCCTCCCCCCTCCCCCCCCCAAAAAAAAAAATAATAATCTGTAGAATAACAATAGTCTTTTCCAGAGGGGAAAGCCTAATTACACAAAATTCTATACTGATAACTGTCAAATAGAGAAAAAATGTTTTTCATTTGGACTTTGCATACTGTTAATCAACATGAATACAATTTTTATGATAACATTTGTTTATTCATCAAATTATCATTAATCTCAAGTTTACATGTATAGGGAAAATATAATGTACACACCAATTTAATATCAACTTTTGGAATTTTGAAAAAAAAAAGTTTCTAGAAACTCACAATAAAAACTTTCGAGCAGGGGTAATTTTGCCAAGTAGGTTGGGAATAAGCAAATAAACAATTTTTTTATTTCAGCCTCAGCAAAAGTAATCTTCAAGTTTTGGTTGTAAACATAAATAATTGTTCATTTTCCTTTTTCAAACAACAAAACTAAAATTGTACTTTTTTTGTAAATTAGGTTGTCTGATTCACTAGAAAATTGTTTTGGGGGATTTTTGTTTGTCTCCTTGGTACATACCTTTTTGAAGTTTCTTTTAGGTATAAAGATATTGTAACTCATTGAGAACAGTCTCACCAGCAGCTCATCAATTTCATGTGGAAGTAGAAAATCTCTCATGGATGGAAAATTAGACAACCATAGACTTCCAAATAGAACCTATAATAAAAGGATGCAGGAGAAGTTTGGCCTATAAACCTTTCATTTAATTATTAGGAAATCAGTGTAATAAAATCATCATTCAAGTTTTAATTTTCATATTTCCATTCCAAACTTATAGCTCATAACATCCTCAACAATTTTTCATAATCCACTCATTAATTATTGAGCATGCTTGTCAAGTACATCATTTCCTGAGAGGTCAAAGTTACATCTTGTGACAGAAAAAGGGGGTTTTGAGAGATTTAAAAAAAAATTGAACTATAAACATCTACAACTTTTATTAGGTAATGCCTCAACACTTTTCACTGTACAATGCATTTTTAATTTTCTCTTCCTTAACACATGTTATGCCCCATTACTGGAGCAAGCTTGTTCAAATAAGGGATCATAAGTCATTGTTTAAAATGAAAAGTTGGAACATGAAAACAGACTCTGTCCAGTGAAGGGGAAATCAGTTTCACAGTGTATAAAATCTGTTCATTTTTACAAGACTATAGATAGATTCTCATAAATTCGACAATGTGAATTCACAATCTATTTTAATTTTTTTCAATGTGTATAATGCACTGCCGAGGCACATAGCACCAAGGGAAGGTGGGTTTGGGAGGAGGTTTCCCCTCCAAAGGCTAGAAATTTTTACTAAAATAGACATGAAAATGCCATATTTTAGAGTATGCTAAATCTAACTATTGGATTAATATACATACAGTCCAAATTGTCCACACTAGAAGTCTGTTTCATCTAATGGTTTGTATCTTTTAAAACACTGTTTGTTAATGTGTATTTCCTTGTTCAATACTGGTAACACATACTACTTGGACATAGTGTTCTAAATGTGGGTCTTTTCTCTTGCTACCTTCCAATCCACCTTCACAGACCATGGAACTTTGTTTTCCAGCACACTTACGTCATGATTATCACCTTACCCCAAAACAGCGCACACAAACCAGGCTACTGACCTGTTCCACTTTGACAATCATTATGATAGCATTGCACATGTTCGGTTCAGTTTTTGAAATGTGTTTGAAGAGTGAGCAAAATCATTATCGGTAGCTGGATCCAGCTGGGATGTATACATTTCTTTGAGCCCGTAGCGGCGATTATAAATTTATATGCATACTAAGGTCAAGACTCCACGACCTGGTACTGGTAAGGTTTTGCTTCAAATTGCTCTGCTACAGAAACAAGGAAAATCAAACCCAGCCTATTTGTACAGAAGTGTGAACTTGCTGCAAGCTTTAGATAACAGTAAGTAAATGTGTTTAAATGTACATGTAGGCATTTCCAATAGCGGGTCCCTCAAAAACAAATACTTGTGACAATGTCTGTTCCTCAGTTATTCTCTTGGTCCCAATTTTTTTCCATGGTCATTTGCAGTCGTGTAGCTAAAGAAATACCAATGTGAATCCACTTGGATTTGCACGATTTTCTTCACATAAATATTTAGGCAAATCGAATTGTGGATTAGCATGAAATTTTATGGCCTTGTTGGCTTTGAAATGGATATATTACAGAACTCAACAGCATGACACCAAGCCTGTAGTTTTGAGACAGATGATTGCCTTTGCCCTCTATGGCCCATCTGATTAAAAAATAAAGAGGGCATAAATGCTCCCCTAAAAACCTTGTTAAATCAACCAATAGATTCTGAAGTCTTTGTCCACTCAAAAAATCAATTGGAAACACACCACAACTTTTTCAATCATTAAGGGCCTGCATAATAAAGTTCTTTCAAACAAGACACAATAAATAAAATGTTTTCTCTTTGGCTCCAAATAACATGCATGTATGTTCGGTAATTTTCACAAGATATTTCACCCTGTATGAAACTTTTGTGGATCTGTATGTTTACTGAAAATGGTATTGACAGTCTGACACCCATTAAAAGTATAAAATTACAACAAGGTGATGTATCGAAGTGACAACAGTTTACCTTTGGTCCACATTAAATTTGTTTCAGCATTTACAAACTACATGTATTCATATATAATATGTCACACTAGTAGCCTGAAGGCAAAATCTTTTTCCCATAGACTATGTCATATTAAATCATCTCTTGAAAAGATGATATCCCCAAGCATTGCATTTGGCACCTTCATACTTTCAAGGGACAATATGTTCTTAAGCCTTATGCTCCTGTGCTGTTGTGTTGATGGAAGCAGAAGTATATTAAACAGTTCAGTGTTATATTTTCTGGTGTCTTCGCCAACCAGAATATTGTACTTACAATTGGTATCTCTACATGTATCATGAATTTCCATTTTGTACTTTTATTCCACCCTGTATTTTTATTTCATTTTATCAAATTTCCTTTCCTCTGTGTACATCTATTCTACCCTGTAACTCTATTTGAACTCTTGAGTACATGAGGAGGATTAAGGTGAAAACAGAGCCCCATAAAACAGAGTGATTTCATGTTGGATTCATTAAATTTCCATGCACAAAACTAATAGTGATTTAGTCCACAATCCAAAAATGAAAATTATTTAAAAAATCAAATTTGTTTTCAAAGCATGGTAAATGTATGGTGTCCAACAGTTACACAAAGTTAACAGTGTTATATATCAGCCAGCATACATTTCACTGGGAGCCTCTCTATTTGATTTTCGTGTTACCTTATAGTCTGTGTGTAATTCAGCTATAACTCTCTGAAAAGCATCATCACTTGGAACAAAAGTCACAAAAATGTTGTCAAGGCCTCTTTCTTCAATATTTGCTTCACAGTCTTGCAAAGTCTTTTCTGGAAAAAAATTTAGTAGAGCTGAAACGGTTACAGGATTTTCTTGATTGATTAATCATGTGGAATAACCTTGGTTGACCGATTAATCACTTTCCAAATAGATATCTGAATGATTGCTGAGCTCGTTCCAATGAGGGGACATAAGCTATGTTTTTTTTAAATTTTTAGTAATTCATGAATTTATTTTGCAAGTAGCATCTTCTACCTGCAATGGGTAAAGGGTTAAGAATGACCATTTCCAACTGATACAGTATGATGATCATGCAAGAAAACATGTATGTCAGCAAGTAACTTGCTTACTTTACTCTGTCTCATGTAATTGATGTGAGTCAGGGTGACAATGTTTGTGTATTTTGGAGCAAGTTTGTTCCTTTGTTAGCCCACATAATACAGTACCAGTTCAAAAGTAACGGTTAATCGATCAATTACTTTTTGGATCGATCAAGATGTTGATCATTGATTAATCGATTAATCGGTTAACCGTTCAAGCTCAAAAATTCAGATTGTTTCAGGTAGAAGATGAAGTCCAATTCAAAATGGAATTTTGATCATTCTCTTTCTCAAACTTGACTTCACTTGACAGAAAGCAAAGCTAATAAACAGCTGCGCCATGAACGAATGATATGCCTGTTATTAATTACAAGAGGGAACCACACAATATGAGTATACATGTGTACTGTTCTGGGTTTTTTTATATTCTTGTACAATAATCATAACCAACAACATACTGTGTTCATTAATTTGGAAATAAATTATTTGAATTTCATGTATATATCTTATGTTTACAGAGATCATAACTTAAAAAAAAAATGGTAAATGTATTGGACACATTGTTCAACATCTGAACTTTTAAGTAGTTTATGTAATAAAATAATTCAATAATCATTACCATTGCAATCTTTACTTGCAACCAAAAAATCATGAAAATTGCTCAAAAGCATTTTCAAGTTATTGTCAGATATGTGGAAAACTGCCTATATTTTGACGAATAAAGTCCCATAACTCTGGAATGACAATTCTGATTGCAACAAAATGAAAAGGGAGATTCCTTCTATCAATATATACTTGCAACCAAACAATCATGACAACTGCTCTAAGCATTCTCAAGTTATTGTCCGACATGTGGAAAATTGCCTATATTTTGATGAATAAAGTCCCATAACTCTCGAATGACAAATCAGACAGTGACACAAATCGAAAGGGAGATCCCTTCTGTCAACATATACTTGCAACTAAAAAATCGTGAAAATTGCTCTAAGCATTTTCAAGTTATTGTTCAACATGTGGAAAATTGCTAATATTTTGATGAATAAAGTCCCATAACTCTGGAATGACATATCGGACAGCAACACAAATAGAAAGGGAGAGTCCTTCCATCAACATATACTTGCCACCAAAAAATCGTGAAAATTGCTCAAAGTCCGACGTGGCAAAGTGCCCATAGTTTGACAAATAAAGTCCCATAACTCTGGAATGACAAATCGAACAGCGACACAAATCGAAAGGGAGATTCCTTCTATCAACATATACTTGCCACCAAAACATCATGAAAATTGCTCAGAGCATTTTCAAGTTATTGTCCGACATGTGGAAAATTGCCTATATTTTGACGAATAAAGTCCCATAACTCTGGAATGACAAATCGGACAGTGACACATATCAAAAGGGAGCTTCCTTCCATCAACATAAAAAATCACAAAAATTGCTCGAAGTGATTTCAAGTTATTGTACGACTTGTGGACTGATGGATGGACGAACACACATTCAGGACTTATGCGGTAATTCGCTTAAGTGGTAATTTTTAAGTCGTACTGTTTTGGCTGAAACTGACCTTAGATGGTGTTTTTAGCACATTACCCCCCCCCCCCTCCCCCCCCCCCCCTCCCCTTGGCATAGAGACTAATGTGGTAATTTTTGCTAAAGGATTAATTATAACACATTAGAAATTTTAGGACACTAACTAAAATGCGATTTACCGCATAAGCCGAAAATACCACTTTAGCCCCCCTGGGACACGGACTCTATCACATGAGGTATCAAATGTAAACACGGATGGACAGACAGATGGATGGATGGACAGCGGTATACCATAATACGACCGTTTTCAAAACGGGCGTATAAAAACTGCACAGAGCATTTTCTCACACTTTTTAGGACTTTTTTGAAAGCCACAAAATTTCAATTCAAACCTTTTCCATGCTGTGAAGAACTATCACAGCTCCTACAAATTAGTGTATTCAGTATGTTGAGATTTCTGTCTACAATATTTTAGTGCAATAGTTATTTCACCATAAACTATGGAATATTTTGGTCATTTATTTTTCAAGTTGTGAAGTTGTGAACAGACATAAAATTGAAGATACTTCTATGTGGAGCGCATACTAAATATCGAGAAGAATGTTCAAGTCAACCACTATCTATCATAGTCAGCTTGGAGATGTTTGTCACTTGTTCTTTTTATTCAGCCCTTGGAATTAGGAAAAATCTTCTGCAAGAAAAACTTAGCGAAGTTCAAATAATTTATTACACAGCTCATTGGGGGGCCTCCCCCTGGGCAGTTTTGCACACTTAGATACATTTCCTTCATTTCCAGCATCTAAAAAGCCTTATTTCCCCACATCAGAATGTTTTGTTTTATAGGAGATATATACCACTTGTCAGCGAAGGTGTTTTCCAACCTGATGTGTGGGGATTGGCAGTTCTGATGCTTGGTATGAGAATATAACCAACATGTTACTGAAACCATTCCTGAGATGTATTCTCAATTTCATTAGAAAGCCAAAAGTTTATTTCTTCGTGCAATCCAGAAATTTCAGCATGCCATGCAGGCCTAAAAATAAGCAGTCTAACATTTGCAAAATGAGGTCCCCAGAGGGTGAATTTGATGATGCTGTCCCATACAGTGGGCCTATTTACCCTCTGGGTACCTCTTTCTGTTTAGTTGGGACCCCGATTCAGATTGAGGTTCACAGAGGGTCAATTTAGTGATGCTACCCTGCTGTGCAGGGTAGCATCACTAAATTCACCCTCTGGGGACCTCGTTTAGCAGATGTCAGTCTCCTTATTTTCTGGCTTGATGCCATGACTCACTTATTGCCTTATTTCAGTACATCAAGATCAAAAAACTGTTCACACATGTCCTAAATAAAACTGACATAATGTTTTCGGTAATGGACTGTCTCTGATACCACAACCCTCTTTTAATTTTGCATGCTATATGACACCACCAAGCACTAATAAAACTAAGTTACACGAAAAACACCAAGCACTAATAAAACTAAGTTACACGAAAAATGTGAAAATTATTTTCTATTCAGTGCTTTGTGATTTTATTATATTTTTTATTTAGGTCACATGAACATTTTGATTGGTGAATACCATTCACCAGGGATTTCACTGATAATTATAACCTGCTACCTTGTTGCTTGAAATTTTGGTATTTTGACATCAGTGTGCTAAGAGTGAAGGTCTCTTTAGCATCTGTGACCATATCATGATCACAACACAAGTATAAATAAAGTTTGGCCAATTGTTTATACCTATTATATGCTGCCTACTTAAGAAATTCCATCCCAGCCTTCAAAACCTATTTTACCAGTGAAATGGAAGTAGTTTGGTGTTTACCACAGCAAACAAGCACTGCTCTACTTTCTGGGGTTCCTATTGGGAATACAATCTATTAAATGAAGGATTGAACAACTTACCAGAGAATAACATGCATACAATTGTTTTGTTACTGTCTGCTTCTGCAATAATGATGGAATATAAACAATTACCAATCTCCAGGACAGATCCTCTCAGAACGAAATCACTGTTCAACAATTTGGTATTCTCTTCCCGTTGAATATCTGTAAGATAATTATATTAAGAGGTTTATCACAATTATGAGACATTCAGTTCTGTCATGAAGCACTTTAATAACAGAGAAATACAATGGAACCCTGTTAACTGGTAGAGAGATAAATTATTTTTGGACATCAGAGTTTGTTTATATTAGAGCTGTAGGTTAACCGAAACCGAACCGAGGTTTTTAGTTTTTTTAAAAAACCGAAACCGTTGACATCCCGTAATCTAAGGTTTTTCGTTTTTTATTAAATACTCTGTTGCTGCAGAAATTCACAGAATGTAGCCATCCCAGAGTAGTGAGAGTACCCAGACACTGCCAATGGCAGTGTCTGGGTACTCTCACTACTCTGGGAAGGCTACATTCTGTGAATTTCCGACATTTCAGTTTAGTTGTGTTTGCAGCTTTCCTCAAGTTGCGTGTAGGTGTCAGACCTCGAAAAATGGCCAAGCACAATAAAAGTTCTGTATATTTAGGTAATTATTATATTGGCCTTCCTGATTCTTCATGTATTATAGCTTATTTCGGGCATTCATTGAGTTTCACTCAATTTCACTACCATTCAGTTATGACGCCGGACATAAGAATGAGTTTTATTGAATTTTACTTGGCCTCATGAACAAACCAAAAACCGAACCGAACCGAGGTTTTTCTCCACCTGAAAAACCAAAACCGAAACCGAACAAGAAATTTAAAAACCTACAGCTCTAGTTTATATGTCTTTACATTGTTGCAATTTATGGGAAAGTGCCTCAGACATGTTAAGTCTCACTATTGTAGAGAAGACTCAACTGACTATTTTTCATAATAAAAACGCTCCAGAAATTGGAATTTTTAACAGAATCTCACTGTTAAATTAAATAACTTGTCCCCTTTGAGCCAAAAAATTCAAATCTAACAATTTTGCTCAGAAATCTCACTATTTCACCATTCATCTTAACATGTGTTGGTGGCAAATAAAAATTTCCCGAAAGCTTTCAATTCTTTGGCTTTAACAATACTCTTGTGTTCCTAATAAACATACATGTATGTTTATTAATTTGGGGGATTTTTCCACCCTATATGCAGCTTTCTGAGCCTGGTTGTTTATTAAAATTGCCCATCCAACAGGGGAAGATCTTCAAATTAGTAAATTTTCACTAGATTGTGTGATTATAAGTTATCTCGGGCAACATCCAGGGTACGTGGAGATTTAATACATGGATGTCGGTTTTCAACCATGTACCCTGGATGTTGCCCAAGATAACGATTTTGTCCCGCCTCCTAACACAGAAATAATGCCAAGATGTAAAATATGATCCCATATTAAGACTCAGGCAACGAAGTTTAAACCCCTCACTGAGCCTCAGGTTCTGAACCAAACAGCGAAACAAACGTCACAGCAAAACTATAAATTGATCGAGTCTATTTCCGAATCGTTGTTTATAAACCAGGTCACACATGGAGAAGTTTTTCACTTTGGTGAAGTTTTAAAACCGATTAAAATTCAGTATCAAAGTCTTTCTCTGACAAATACTCTCTAAAAAGCTGTGCGGCAGTATTATTTGATTTGACGATGGATTTAGGTGTGAGTTCAATCCGTTTGCGAACGATGTCTCCATCGGAGTGACAAGCAAAGCGAGAGATTGACATTTTGTATTTTGCTCAAGCGAAATCAAAGATGTTCTCACCCCACAAAGCGCAAAGTATATTTGGCTCAAGCGAAATCAAAGATGTTCTCACCCCCACAAAGCGCAAAGTATATTTGCGAACCCGATTCAATCTGTTCAGTTCTCATCAAATACGACAGCCAACAAGTGCTCCTACTCATAGGGCTGCAACAATGCTTTTTAATTTGTATTAGTATTCACTACAATACGACAATAAGTTGGATAGAACTTAACAGTTCTAATAGGAGTTTCTGCAATCGATGTGACCCAGTCGGGGTCAAAGGTTTTTTTTATCACCTGGATATTTCTCGAGTGATAAATAGGGAACAACGGCGCGTGCTCTTATCACCCACATGTTTGAAGATAGCCGATACCATGGCTATTTGTTTTGGTCACATTGACCAATCAAAGACGCGATGCATACTGATGCAGGGACAAAGTCTTTTGTTTAGAACAGTGTATTCATTGTTGTAATCATTATGCCTAAATGCCTATTAGTTTTCTTTAATAAAACTAACTGCAATACTGGAAAATAAGTTGGCTTTTAGATAAAATTAAATAGTATTACTCCTCCACCCTCAATGGATTTCCAACCTGTATTATTATTTCGGTCTGTACTTTTATTTAATTTTGATAAATGTTCCACCCCATATTTTTATTCCCACCTGTACTTTTATTTGGGACACAAAGAGAACAATTTTGTTCGATTTTCATAGTATTTAATATGAGGTTGCAAGCACATTAAGTGTCCTCATTCTGAACTGTTTTTTTTTAGGCTAGTGGACCTAAGCTAAAGATGAAAGTTGGCAAAAATCAGAAATGTGGAATATTCAAAAGTGAACACACTTTCATACTGACTTGTGTCAACAGGGATAATCTGAGCCAGTACCCCATCAGAAAGTGTGGTGCTGGAGGGGAGGGGGGCTCATGCTCCCCAACACCAGCGACAGGAGGAAGGGGTCAGCTAAGGTATTCCCTGACAAGCCCACAATAAAGGAGGCAGTTTCTAGACCTCCCAACATTCAGGTGGGGCTTTTTACCCCCACCACAGCCCCCCACCCCCTGATGAACCACTGGTTTCACTGTTCAGGTTTTATAGAAATTTAATGGCCTTTAGTTATAAGTCATTAACTTGAACTCTGCCTCTGGTCTCACACCCAGACCTTTAGTACTGCACTTTCTGTTAAAAGTATGCATAATAGTAACTAATGACATTTTCACTCTTTATCTCATTTCCAGATAACAACGATGGTCAAAATGTTTCTTCAAACTAACAAGAAAATAGTGCAACATGAAGCACTGCATATGCCCCCTCTACAATGTCAATATGGGCAATACAGAAATACAAAAATTATTCTATTTGTTTCTGCTGCTATTCAACAACTAGAAAGATGTCATGCGCACAGCCCGACTGTCCCAGCAATGACAATTCTTAAACACAAAATAGTCTGTGCTATTTTTTGTTAACCATTTACCTAACAAATCTGCCATATCTGCATTCGTGATATAAAAAAAATGTTATTTAAATTTTATTTTTTTTTATTTTTCTACCCCAAAACATACCTCATGACCTATTAATGGAACAAGTGTGATGGATGTGTTCCAATAAGGACTAATAAGCAATAGTTAGACATAAAAAATGAAAAATAATTTGTACTGTTGGCTTCAACTTGTGGTAGGTAAAGGGTTAAAGATACAGTACATAAAACATTCTCTTTCTAAAATCTTCTATTATAACACTACTGAAAAATAATTTTGGTAAAAAGTGACAAGAAAAATGTTCTGCTATTTTCATCTTTCTGAAAGAAAGTATAAAATTATGTGTTTTCTGAAAATGTCAACAAAATTTGTAGTTAGATTATCAGCTGCATATCTCTGTTGATTAGGAAATATAACTGCAGTCAAAAAAAGTTGGAATTTTTAACTTAAAATTTATGGTTTAAATTTTAAAAGACTATACAAATGTACTTCAAATTCGAAATGCACCTGTGTTTTCTTGTTGAAAAACGTAATATCAAATTTAAAGAGAATCATATAATTAGAACTGGATTTATCTTCTGGATAACATGGGGAGGAGGGAAGGGTGGGTTGATTCTACCAATCTCACCTGAAGTTTTGGAGACAACATCAAAGTCTCTCACTTCCATTTCCTTCCCATCTTTATTGCCTTTTGTAAAACAACAGAAGTATGCTGCAGCAGGCATTTCTTTATATTTCAAACAGTGAACCTCAAGTAACCAAAAAAAAACTGCATACAAGTAAGAGAAGTCATGTCAGTAATTAAAGATGTATTGGTCATGCAAGAACAACAAGAGCCCTGTAATGCCAAGTGCTGCTAATCCCTTCCAAACCCCCCCACCCCCCAACCCCCCCCCCCCCCCCAACTTACGGACGGAGCTCTACGCTATATCCTTCCCTTGAGTGGTAGACGTGTAATTTCATTTTAAAGAAAGCATGTTCAAAAACTGTTTTGAAAAGGGTTAAATTAATGCCAATATTATTTGAAACTATTGTGTACAGGTTCAGTAGACCTTGTCCCAAATGAAAAACACAGATGTTGTAACACAGTGTTTGAAGAATGAAAGGTAGAACCTTGAAAAGCAAAACTTTAATCCGAAACTTTAAGCTGGGAATACTAAGTAAAATTGACTACGAAAAAAAGGGTTAAATATTTCCTAACACCGACAAAAGAAATCACTGATGTAAATGAAATAATTAGGTTGTACTGAGCATGCAAGAATTAAAGTAACAAAGTATGTGGTAAAAGCTTAATTTCAAATACAAAGCAACTAAGTCTGAAAACATGTATAAAGGGTTTAAAATCATGTAAATATTAATTAAAATCACTGTAGAAAGCTTTAGTATACAGTTGACATTGTCCCAAATGAGAAACAATGACATTCCACTAAATTGTTTAAAGATTTAAAGGTGTAACTTTGAAAACAAAAAACT
Organism: Pictodentalium vernedei; assembly: GCA_031216915.1. Taxonomy (NCBI): domain Eukaryota; kingdom Metazoa; phylum Mollusca; class Scaphopoda; order Dentaliida; family Dentaliidae; genus Pictodentalium; species Pictodentalium vernedei. The sequence continues at coordinate 101,707,258 of CM062293.1, forward strand.
TTAGGCCTAAAAAAATAAAAAATCTGTTTCTCAGGCCCTCCTGCATGGTCCTTTTGATTGCTGCATGCTCTCTTTTTATAACCAATTTAAACTTTAAAAAAATAAAAATTAAATGGTTTATGTCTGATATTTTACACAAGTTAAAAAAATTGATGAATTTGTCCCTTGAGTGCAAGAAGGCTTTGCAATGCTTTAGCATTGCAAAGCCTTCTTGCACTCAAGGGATGAAATACACCACCACCCTTGCTATTCTGTAGATTATGAGTCCTAAAACTTGAACCAAGAACATGAACTTTTGATGACAAAGAAGTAATTACTGAAATAAAAAATAAAATAAAAAACCGCTCGCCCGCATGCAATTTTAAAAATAATGGCCTGAAAAACAGAATATCTACTTTGTGTAGCCTTAACCAAAAAACTTTAACCTGGAAGTTCTAAGTTAAATTGACTGCAATAAAGGGTTAAATATTTCCCAAAATAAAATGAACCATAATGAGAATGATACAATCAATAGTCATTAATATTAATTAAAAAGAAAAAAAACTTTAAACTTCGATAAAAAACATTAACCACAAACTTTAACCAACACTCTAAATGTTAACAGACGGACAGACAGACAGATGGATGGACAAAAGTTATGACAATAGCCCTGACTTTAAACAGTCAGGTTAAAAATTATTCCCATGGACAAAAAACAATGAAAAAACTTAACACAGACAGTTTTTCTAAGTCAAAAAATGGGCATAACTGTGGTATTAAGTATTCAGTATGTATGGACAAAACCCGCAATATGTGAATATCCTTTCCCCCAGAGTGATCTCTGTATGCCGGAGTTATAATGCAAAAGGTTTGTACAGAAATTTTTGAAAATGTAACAAGGGTGATAACGCTGGTCCGTATGCATGGAAGATATAGTGGATATCTCCCCCATGATAGTCTCTCACCATGCCAAAGGACATCAAAATATCTGCACACAAATGACTAAGTTATAACGCAAAACATTAATGCAGAGTTTTTCTAAGTGTAACAAGGACCATAACTCTGACAGAAATGTATGGATGAAAGCAACGGTGTGTGGAAATCATGTCCCCCATGCTGATCTATCATCATACCAAAGGACATCAATATCCGATGACCAATGCCAGAGTTATAATGCAAAATGTTTGTACAGAAATTATTTTCAGTGTAACAAGGGCCATAACTCTGGTCTGTATTCATGGACGAACCCCCAATATATGGATGCCCTCCCCCCCCCCCCCCCCCTCTTGCTAGTTTCTCACCATACCAAAGGACATCAAAATCTGCACAGAAATGACTGAGTTATAATGTAAAATGTCGGTACAGTGTTTTTCTAAGTGTAACAAGGCCATAACTCTGATAGAAATGTATGTACGAATGCTTCAACATGTGTATATGATGTTCCCCAAGCTTGTATATCATCATGCCAAAGGGCATCAAAATCCAACAAACGATGCCAGAGTTACAATGCAAAATGTCCGTTGAACTATTTTCCAATTCCAACAAGGGCCATAACTCTGGTATGAATGTGTGAACAAAATCCGCAATTTGTGGATATCCTTTCCCCTATGCTGGTCTTTCATCATACCAAAGGACATCAAAATCTGACAACTGATGCAAGAGTTATGGGAATGGGTTAATTCGGCCTGGGTCAATTTGGCCTTAGTCGATTCGGCCTTGAGTCAATCCGGCCTGAGAACAACTAGGGTAACTGGGTTTGATGCAGATCATCATCATTATGATAATAATAATAAGATGAGGCCTACATTAACCCAGTGCCCTGCCAGGTTTTTTTTTTTTTTTAAACAATGTTTATTTCCAATAATATCTGGTAGTAATGTACACTGGTATGTGGATTGGATGCGACAGTAAGCCACAGACTTATTGTTGTCATTTGACTCGTTTCCATACATACAATAATCTTACAAACAGATTAGATCAGATATGACAGATATCAAGTGTATACTAATCATTATGTTTGTTAAGGAGCTGGGAGACTATGCGTTTGTTCGAGTACATATTGGAAATTTTGGTTTAAGAGAGAGAAAGTAAATGTTATTGATAATAGTACCAAATGAATGTACTTGCATTGTTATTGTTCTCGAAACAGCCATTCACATTGATCACTGTGAAAACAACTTTTCAGAACATACTTCAGAGTAAATGTAACGTTATCACTTTCAAAACAGCTTTACCTGTGGTAAAAATTTATGACCATACGAAAAAACAGACACTAATCCCACTGCTTTATGGTTGTGAAAAGTTGTTCAGAAACTAGATATCAAAGCCTGAATTATCTGCACCTCTATGATTTCATAACAAAGAAAGGTCTTGAAACAAATCATAGTTTAGGTTATTTATATTTTATTTACCTAAAATATACTTAAAATATACTTTAATCAATTATTAATATATATATTTATATTTGTCTGAAAGTGAAAGTGGGTCATTTCTGCCTAAAAAGCGAGTGAATTCAGCTTTAAATTAGGCCGAATCGACTTAGCCTCAGGCCAAATTGAGGTCAGAACAACTCGACCACTTTTGAAGACAACTCGGACCAGCTTTGAAGACAACTCGGACCAATGTTTAAGACAACTCAGACCTGTTTTGAAGACAACTCTGACCAATGTTTAAGACGACTCAGACCAGTGTTTAAGATGACTCTGACCTGTTTAATACAGCTCGGACCAATGCTGAAGACAACTCAAACCACTTTTGGAGACAATTCAAACTAACTTTGGGAATAAGTAAACAGAGATAAAATACTGTTAAAATGCCAATATTCACAAATAAAACATTTATTGGTGTCTTAACCCTTTACCTAATAAATCGCCTACATAATATGCAAATTGAGCAGTGGAAAAAATTAAATTTTTCAACATATTTCAACAAAACCATATCATGTGACTCCACTGGAACGAGCTCGTTGGGTAAAGAGTTAATGACATTTTATACACTATTTGTTTCTACAGAGGACACATTAATGTATGTTGGGGATATAAACAAAAATGCCAAATCAGTCTACAACATTTTGTTTTATTTGAGAATAATTTAAAAAGTACAGTCAGCATACCTGGTAACATAACATAAACAGTTTGTGACATAATATAAAATAGTTGACAATATTTACACATGTAGCTCAATATAAATTATAATAGTTCCATGGTTCCATATATATATACACAAAATGCCTACATCAACTCAGCAAAGCATATATAAAATGAACAAGACATATAAATGGCAATGAAATGGAGAAACGAAAACTGAAGCTAGTGTAGCAGTATGATCAGGAAAACCATACAAATATGGACGTCATGAGAACCAACTGAAATGCCGGTTCTTATGACGTCCATATTTGTGTGGCTTTCTTCATGAAAATATAGCCTGCTATATGTAAGACAGCAATGCATACAACACAAGAATATACAGTACCGCTGGAAGTAAGTTGTCGTAAAATGTTATAAACGTTCATCTGTATTTGTAATTCATTGACAGCACCATGTTGTGGCATCATTTTATGGAAAGCTTTCTCAGAGAGCTTTTCACAAAATGATGCCACAACTTGGTTATATCAATAAATATAATATACAATATATATATGGAAAAATCCAGTCACTAAAACAACATAAGTTGTTTCAATTGTTTATACAGTTTTTATAACTGGCCTATTTCTCTGTGTAATCTCTTTGATGTTGCATTGTTGGTCAGGGTTGTCTTCAAAACAGGTCTGAGTTGTAGAAACAAATAGAGTATAAAATGTCATTAAGACACAAATAAACATTACATTGTCCATGTGTGCCTTTGGCACACTGAAACTTCATTCATTCATAAACATTACTATAATAACACTATTTTATCTCTATTTACTTATTCGCAGAGTTGGTCCGAGTTGTCTTCAAACGGTCCGAGTTGTCTTCAACACTGACCAAGCTGTAAGTCATCTTAAACATTGGCCCGGGTTGTAGTCCGACTGGTCTTTGACTTGGATCGAGAGGTCTTTGGTTAGACTTAGAGTTATCTGGGTAGGCTACCAGTCCAGGGTAGTAATTCGACCAAATTGACCCCGGACCAAAGTTATATTACTATATTAGAATACAAAATGTTTGTAAGGACGTACGGACGGACGGAGACCTCTACTATATACCCACCGAACCTTCTGCGTAGACCGGGAGCATAATAACACCGACATCACTGTTAGTGTTATTCGCCTGAGGTGTGTCTTAAATTTGAAACTGAAATTCTGAATATCGTGCAGCTGTGTCGTCTGCTGGTTTGGACATGGCGACACGCCGTTTACTTATCATTGCAGATGACTGAATGTTGTGTTATTAAAATAAGCGCTTAAACATCTAATCTTCAAGATGCATGTATATCAGAAACATGTAGAAATTGCACGAGTCATTTCTGAAGGAAATTTAAACAAATAAAACTACGGAACAGGTGCTTCGCAAGAAAATCAGCTGCAGGGAGCGCACTCTAGATAACAGTGCTATCAAGAATGTGGAATTTGCTCTGGACACGCCTGTCAATCAAATATAATTGAATTGACTTGTTTTCATTTGCACATGAACAAAAAATTCATATTTTGCAAAATAACACAATAAAGTAAAGAACAAAAATACATATACATATAAAATAATTATGCTGTGAAGAGAATGAGATAAAGGTTTTGAGATCACGAGATATTGTGAGGTTCCAGCCCGGGTGATTGAAGATTAATGAAGAAAAAAGGTGAAACTTAACTGTGAACAAAAAGTGGACCCACAAAAATTGTGTTTTTGTAAAGTCCTATATGTATACGGACAGGGCTATCAAACAAACAAAAATCTCCATTCAAATTTTATTTTCATTTTTCGAATATTTTTTACCAAATACATAGATTGTGACCCCCCCCCCCCCCCCCCCCCCCAATCATTTGAATGAGAAAGTCGAGTGCCCCGTAGACCTATACAGTGATAAAGGCTTCCCTGACGATTATTGCCACAGACTGGCAGTGACTTTCCCCAGAATGCCTGAATCTGATGCCAATTTTCGGAGTTGAACATGTGAATGTGGTAAACACCCCCCCCACCCCCCATGTGCCTTATTATTATTATTATCTTACTTGAAAAGTAATATTTGTGCACTACCTGCGATGAGAACAAAAAGCTCTCTAATTCACGTTTCCTTTCCATTGTCTGTTAGAATATTACTTTCATCAGTGTCCAATTTATGGTCCACGGTGGGATGCGGGTTGACAGGTGGCCTGGCCTCCCAAACTTTTCGCTACCCCCCCCCCCCCCAAAAAAAAAAACAACAACATTTGGCCAATGTAAGTTTTGCCTGACAAAGAGTCCTGAACAGGTCAGGCTCCAATATAGGCTAGGCCTACATATAGGATACAAAGGCCTCAGATTCACTCTTAGAGAACTGTAGCTACGTTGCAAATTTTCTCGGTGGATGTCCTGAACTCCCACAACAGTTGTCTTCCGAATATGAAGATCCCACACCCTCAAAAAATAATAAATGGCAAGGCACTCCCTATAATAGAATTCTGGCTACGACAGTGCAACACGATGTATATGTGAATGGAAGCAAGATACATACACTGTCATCAGGTTTATTAGCTCACCGAAGGGAACTTAACTTATCACTTGCAGTCCGTCGTTGTCCGTCGTGAACTTTACATTATCGACTTCTCCCCACAAACTACTGGACCCAATTGAACCAAATTTGATGTGCATGTTCCTTATCATATGTCAATTCAAGTTTGTACAAATAAACTTGCCGCGCCCACAGGGTTACCAGAAGGGGCATAACTCTGAAAGCACCCATAATTTTTTTCAAAAATTAAAAAAAAAATCTTCTTCTTCATTCAGATCAACCAGTCAGAATCTTTTCATATTTGTTATACAACATCTCTAGGGGGGAGGGGGGGGGGGTCAGATTCAAGGTTGCTCAAATCGAGTCCCTGGGTTAAGATTTGGGCTCTCTATTGGAGCCCAAAGTTTAACTTGGTGCAATTTGAATACATTTCTTTAAAAATCGTCTTCTTCAGATCCACTGGTCAGTCAGAATACTTTCATGTTTGGTATGTACATCTGTAGGGGGGGGGGGGGGGGCAGATTTAAGTTTGTTCAAATCCAGTCCCTGGTTTAATAATTGGGCTCCCTGTAGGAGCCCAAATTTTAACTTACTGAAATATGAGGAAATTTCTTTAAAAATCTTCTTCTTCAGATCTATCCACCAGTCAGAATGCTTTCATATTTGGTGTACAACATCTCTAGGGGGATCACAATTAAGTTTGTTCAAATCGGGTCCCTGAGTTAGTATTTGGACTCTCTATTGGAGCCCAAAGTTTAACTTGCTTCAATTTGAGAACATTTCTTTAAAAATCTTCTTCTTCAGATCCACCAGTCAGAATCCTCTCATATTTGGTATACATCATCTCAAGTTTGTTCAAATCGAGTTTCTCGGTTAATATTTGGGTTCTCTATGGGAGCCCGAATTTTAGCTTAGTGCAATATGAGAAAATTTCTTTAAAAATCTTCTTCTTCAGATCCCCATTCAGAATCCTTTAACATTTGGTATACATACAGGAGGGGTCAGATTCAAGTTTGTTCAAATCGGGTCCCTGGGTTGAAAATTTTGGGTCTGGTTCGGACTTATAAATTTTTGACTAATATTCTAACAAAATTTTTTTTTGTTATTTTTTATGCATTTTGTTCAATTTTGAGATGAATCCCCAAATTTTCAGCGTAAAATTTTTGGGTCCGGTTCGGACTCCAAAATTTTGGACCAAAATTCAGAATTTTTGTTTGTTTTGATTTTTTATGCGTTTTGTTCAATTTTGAGACGAAAAAAAAAAAATTAGCCTGAAAATTTTGGGTCCGGTTCCGACTTGGAAATTTTTGGGCCAAAATTGGGGAACAAAAATTGTTTTTTTTATCCGCTTTGTTCAATTTTGACACGAAAAAAAAGAAGATTTTAGCCTGAAAATTTTGGGTAAGGTTCGGACTCGTAAATTTTGGACCAAAATGTTTTTTTTTATATTTTTATGCGTTTTGTTCAATTTTGAGATGGAAAAAAAACATTTTATAGCCTGAAAATTTGGGGTTCTGTTCCGACTTGTTTTTGAAATCTTCTTTGGACCATGTAGTCAGAATGCTTTCATATTTGGTATACAACATCTCTAGGAGGGTTAGATTCAAGTTTGTTCAATCCTAGTCTCTGGGTTGATATTTGGGCTCCCTGTGAGAGCCGAAATTTTAACTTAGTACAATATAAGGAAATTTCTTTAAAAATCTTCTTTAGATCCACCAGTCAGAATCCTTTCATATTTGGTATACAACATCTCTTGGAGAGTAAGACTCAAGTTTGTTCAAATCTGGTCCCTGGGTTTTTAATTTGGGCTACCTGTGGGGGCCTGAGTTTTAACTTAGTGCAATATGAGGGAATTTCTTTTAAAATCTTCTTCTTCAGATCCATCAACTAGAATCCTTTCATATTTAGTATACAACATCTCTTGGTGGGTCACATTCAAGTTTGTTCATATCGGCGCACTGGGCTAATATGTCGGCTCCCTATTTTAGCCCAAAATTTAACTTAGTGCAATGTGAGGTGATTTTTTTAAAACCCTTCTTCATATCCTCCAGTCAAAATTCATTACTATTTGGAATATGACATCTCAAGGGGGATCAGATTCAAGTTTGTTTAATTTGAGTCCTCGGCTTAATATTTGGGCTCTATGAGCAGGGGTGGGGTGTCAGGGGGGCATGTTAGGTTCAGGTTTGTTCAAATCCACTCCTCATTGTTTTTCCATAAAAAGTTGCCTCTCATGACTTCATTCCTTTGTAGTGTTGATGACCATGTCTAACTGAATGTGACCCCAAATACTTCTTTGAACCACTTTGACCGGTGAGCGATTGAGGTCCCTTGGGGCCTCTTGTTATATTTGTGGCTCGGAAGACCCCAAACCAGAAATGGACATGCTATTATTACTTATGGGGCGCTAAAAGTGCAGAATCCTCTGAAACTCTAACATAGGTTACCCGGTTCTGGGATGCTGTCATGAAGAAGTGTCCATAGTTCATCTACTGCTGAATATGCTTTCTGCTTTTCGTCCTGAAATTTCAAAAAGTTTGGTTATTTCATAAAAATCTGTTTTGCACGTAGCATAGTATTACGTTGTTTTTTTTTTTTGTGGGATGGCAATTATTTTTTTTACTATAATCCTACCGACTGCCGAATATTCCAACAACATTATCAAGGCATACCTCCAACGAAGATGATGTAGTTGGACTGTTTATCAGTCCGGATTAGAGTCGGGATAAATCAGGTTTACACCCCTCCAATCGGTCATCTTCTCAGCGCCTCTGTTTGTTGCTCAGCGTATCCTTTAATGACATTACCACTGTATATTGATCCCCCATGGGCCTTGGGTTTTTGAACATTAATATATGAAACACAAAATACCGGGACGTTACTAAGGCGTCTCTGATGCACACCCACCCACCCCAGGTAGGCAAAATTCCGACTATCACAACTTAATTTTCAACAAGTGGGGAATTCCATTAGCACCCCGCACCATCAACATCTTAAGTCAAAATTTTCCAATTAGAGGTTTTAAGATGCATCAATTCATTTGTACACCCCTCATGACTGAAAATTATTCAGCTGAGGTTCTCGGTAAGTTTTTTTCAATCGACATTTGAATAAGTTTCGCTACTTTTTAGCCTGAAAACTCCACCCTTTTGCCAAATTCCAGACACGTTTGGAAAAAATCCACTAGTGTCCTTTCTGCAATTTTCAACATTTTCCCCAATTGAGGGCTTCGAATTTCCAACTATTGTCGCTTTGACGAATGGTTGGGGTGGGATGAGCCCACCCTCCCCCGCCCCAGGTGGCAACGTCCCTGCGAAATACACAAATGTCATTTCAACTTCACTGAATTTGAGACCTATATGTGTATCACTACCTCTTTGTTTCACGGGTCGCTGAAGATGTTTAACTGGTAGAGTGCTAAATTATTTTTTGATGCCATATTCTGTTCACATATCTTCGTCTTGCTGTAAGTTCTGGGAGAGTGCCTGGAGGCACTCTCTCTTAAATTGTAACAAAGTGAATCCTAAGACACCAAATAATTTCACTTGAAAGATAATATACATCACAACCACAGAATATAAGATCTTTGAGTCATAGTAACAGCACTTCAGGATAAAGCCCGAATATGGGCTTCCAGCACTCTGCCAGTTCATATTAGGCTAATTTTGGCGTGAGAGAGGGAACTCATGGCCCATATATTTCTTCTCTGAGTACGTCCGCGCAATAACAAGACAGAACATAGGTGGAATACGGTGGACTGGAATCAACTGCACGTATTGGAGTCTTTCCTGTACTTCACGAGTGCGAATGAGTGCGTGAAATAAGGAACATCTCCAACATGGTCGTTGATTCCTGTCCCCGTACTCTGCTAAAGTTATGTTATATATTAATACTACGATTCAACTTGAATTAAGTGAATGATGCTAAAATGTTTAATCGTTTACCTAACCTGAAAAGCAGACGACACTTGCAAAAATAATTCTTGAATAACTAATTTTTTTCATTTTTTGTCTCAAAAACATAGGTTATGACCCCTCGTTGGAACGAGCTCGACGAGCTCGTTCCAACGAGGGGTCATAACCTATGTTTTTGAGACAAAAAATGAAAAAAATAATGAAAATTAATAGGCGATTTTTGAAAATAGCGCTGGCCGGTTTTGGCCGTTACGTTAGGTAAAGGGTTAAAGAAAAATATCACCTTCGGTGGTCTGTTTACATTCTTTTCTTGCTTAACACCGTACCGTGCCGGAGCATTTCACTGGCATCATAACGTTACTCAGATGCCTAACGACCAATCAGATGCGTTCTTACATGACGTTCTTATATGTAGCCCTGATTCCACTTGTAGTGTACCCAGCGCATTTCCCAGTGTGTGTATTGTATTGGGTAACGTTGAATAGACATAACAATCGTGGTACAATGTGGAGATCGTTTACACAATTAAACCTCAGGTTATGCTTCTAAAAAGCACGCGTATAATTAACTTATTGTACAAACCATGTTTGATATAGACGTTGCTGATCTAGAAGGGTTCTTGTACATCTTGAATATGCTACTTTTTTTCTTGTCGTCCAGGGTCTTGTATGCACTTTCGAGTATTTTCGATTGTTCCACTTTCCGTATCATATCCGATTGTTTCAAAGCTTTCTGAGTTATTAATTGAAATCCATACATAAAATTGTGTCTTATCTCTGGGAAGTCGCTATTTCTCTCCATTTTAACGGAATATGTGTCATGTCCATTCGGGGTGCTTGTTTTTGAATCTGAGCCGTTGATAATAAATGAATATAATAGAAACGTAAAGACGTGCACACGAGACATCTTTTACCTTCTTCTTTGCACAATTATGGGCCAGCTTTCCAGTTGTGTCGATGTTTGTTTGTAAATCGTGATGCACTGCATTTTAGTATACATGTGTGTGTATCCGCTCGAAGTTACAACAGACCGCTACGTGACAATTCTTCGCATCCAGTGGAAGATTGGCTAACATGGAGATCGGAAGTTTTCCCATTGGGCTATGCAGGTCAGTTAATCGAACCATCCGAGTGGTATATATTGAGTAAAAATATAAGGGAAAAAAGAAATGATGACTGTGACGTATCACGTTCTCTCTGTGCACGGAGGTTTTTTTTAACATACAGTACGCGGAGAGTGGATTGTAACTAAATCACCCGCAGAGTGGAGTTATCACCCAAGCTATAACTTTCAAACTTTTGTACATATGGACAAAAACACAAGCAATGTTTCAGCCAATGGACCTCCGGGTTTAACCCGGAGGTCCATTGGCTGAAACTTTGCTGGTGCTGGTTATGCTTTGCAGCAAATTTGCAATTATTCCTCGGGTGGAAACTCCACTCTGTGGGTGATTTAGTGATAATACACTCTCCATGTACTGTACACTCGCGTATTTCATGCTCTCTGTGCACGGGGGGATTCCACCATGCTCTAAAGGGTGGATGAGCGTCAACAATTTGGAAAATGAATTATTTTCGAATGATTAAATGCATGTATGAACCCCGGGAATGCATTAGGGGTGTTAAAAATGGAATGTCCAGCTATTATGAAAATGCACTGATTGACCCTGGGTGACATCAGTGACCTTGGCGCCTTTTTTGAACATGCAGTGCATTTCAACTCATTAGGTGTTAATCCCAGGCCCATAGGCCATAGCTTTCTTTACTTATGAGCGTGACCAACTTTAAACAATTCGCCCACATTTTATGAACTTTTAGAATGCATCAGAGGGACAAATTTTAGTCGGCAATTCTGAAAAAAATGCACTCAATGAACCCCGGTGACCAGAGTGAGTCTGTCCCAAATTTTGAAGCCCCATTGAGTTTCGATTCATTTGATGTTGGACCCAGGTCCATGGGTCACATGAATGAACTCTGGGAATGCATTAGGGAGTCATAAAATGCGATTTCCAGCAATCTGAAAATTGCACCCAGTGACCCTTAGGTGACCCCAGTGACCTTGACCCATATTTTGAACTTCAGTTGAGCTTCGATTCTTTAGTGTTGGTCCCTGGTCCATAGGCCATATCATAGGCCACTTGTTTATGAGTTGGTCGGTAAATGTTGTGATGTGACACATTGCAGGCAAAGTTGTGTCTCTTTTATCTAAAAAGAGTACCTTTTCGACGCAGACATTTTGTTGGTATTGAGGCGTTCCTCTCCCTAGCTATCTCTAATTTAAGGTCTAATGAAAAAATAGACTCAGTGGGTATGATAATCGAAATGATGTGTTGTTTCTTTTGGTGGTGGAGACGAGATAGACCCATGATGACTTGGTCACACATGAGGCAAAATGGTTTCATGCATATTACACGAATCAAAGTCGGATTTAGACTGTCGCTTGAGCCGCCGATGCAATAGTAAACAATTTGTTGGTTCTAAGACAAAGATATATTGAACATTTGTTGAACAGCATGAATAGCTGGTCTGACTGAAAACTTCTCTTGACAGTCTCCCCAGTATATGTCATGGCGTCATGTCTCAATTGTAAATTTCATTGAATTTTTTTTTCATATTTCAATCGATGTGAATAGATGATGTTCGGATCCAGTAGTTGTCTAAATGTAGTGCTACCAACAATTTGTCTTGTCAGTCGTCACGCTGAACGAACTAGGCTTTCCACGGACAGTGTCTGGCAGTTTTACGGGTGGAGGAAGCCGGAGGTCCTGGGGAGAACCGCCGGAAAGTGGCGATCAACTGCCAGACTCCCACAACGTACTAACTCCGTACAGGCAGGGTTGACATTGGCTGAAGGCAAGTTCACCTCGACGAGCAGTAGGCCTTAGTACTCAGTGCCACCGTGCCCCCACGTGAGCAATCGAGATTAAGTACTTTGCCCTTGGACACAACACAGTTACCCCTGGTGAGGATCGAACCGTGGACTTTTCGGTTTGAAGTCCAATGCCGTAACCGCTGAGCCACCGCGCTCTCCTGTGTATTTATATCAGTTCTGGTTTGTTGATACGGTGTTATTTGTTTTTCAAGAAATGGGGGATGCGAATAAATCCACAGAATGCCACCAGACAGTTCTGTTTGATACCAAAGTTGAAAAATTACAGAGGGAGTATCCTCCACGGATGCCTATCATGCAAGTGTCTTTGACACTCGCCGCCGATGTCGAAGGCATCTGCGACGAATGTCAAAGACACTTACATGCTAGGCATCTGCCGGTCCCCAAACACTCCAGTTTCAAATTCGATGACTGTAGAAAAAAATACTCTGGGTCTGACAATGTGGGGTGGTAGCATTCAGTTAGCGTTTTGGGCTTCTGATAGAAAGGTATTGAGTCAGGATCTGGTTAAAGGCACATGAATTTGCTCATTGTGTTTGTTAGTACCGAGGTTTACGACATTTTTGTAACATGGTGCCTTGAGACAATGCAATTCGACATCAAGCTTCAGATTAGTACAAGAATGACAAAGACTGGCCACTGTTCAGTAGTCTACTTCATTCTGGCTGCGTTTGCTTCTTTCACTCGTAGAACTGCCCTACACGATATGATCCTATTTGTTGAAAGTATCACTGAAAAATAAATAAATAAATAAATAAATAAATAAATAAATAAATAAATAAATAAATAAATAAATAAATAAATAGGCCCATTTTACAATATTCATAAGCTACTGTTTCGAGTTAGACCTTAAGATGGTTAATATGCACACACCTGTTACACTACTAAATACATGGAACCTTGATTGAAGTGTAAATGTATTTTTGTGTTGGTTCAATTTCGCGCAAGGAGGACACATGTGTAAACTCCACAATTCTTTTGTTGAGGAAGAAACACGCAATTTTGTTTGCGTTGATATTTGTTCTAAACCACTGCATTGATATATTAGAACTGGCGTGTACGTGAGTTTTTGTGGCCAGTATGTGCTAGCTATATTTGCTAGCAATAACGTTGAGTTCCTGCGTTGCCCTTAACCCCCTTTCAAAGAACTGGTCAGATCCCATAAAGCTTCAGTCGGCATGAAGACTGTGAGTCGAATTTCAAATTCTCATTTTCTTCTTTCAAGCCAAAAAAAAATGTTTTTTTTTACTTTCTCAGAAAAACAAATATAGGAACCGTCGTTAGAAGGTGGGCAAAGTGAACAGTTATTTCTTCTCGTCATATTTTGTAACGGTAGGACATGTCGAAAGCGGCCAGGTTACACCAGTATTCTGGGTGAGTGCCAGACCAATATTCTTAAAAGGTGTATTTTATAGTTGACTTTGACTTGTTGTTCCTGATCTATTGATGAGCTGCTGCAAAACTGACTGGGGGAAAAGTTATTTGAAAACACTAATATAAATCGAATTCTAAGAAAGGGCATTAAAAATCCTGATGATAAAATTTTTGCTGATTGATCTCTGCGTCGAGCCCGGAGGTTCACAGACCAAAACATTGCTTTAAAAAATTGCAAGAGTTGTTGTTTTCAGATACAGCAGGACTTTATGGTCAATAGGGACGATCACTTCGTAAAATATTCAAAATATGTCAATCTAGTATGACTGTGGAACTGGTCGCGAGAATATTTCGTATAGAGGATGTCACTACAGACACTACGGAGACTAAATGTCTTTACATTTTGTAAGACTCTCAAACAACTGGTTCATCGGGTGATAATTCATGGAAATTGGAAAATACATCAATAACCGCACAGTTTGGGCGCTGTGTCATCCACATCAAAGAAGGTCTCAATTTGGGGTACTTTTCTGTGAAAGGACCTGATGTCCATGTTTGACTGATTTTGAGGAAGACTTCTCTGTAGAGGTTGGAGAGCCAAAAGAATGAGTGTGATGATGCTCGAATTGAAATAACATTAATAACTTTATTTACTTTACCCAGGGCGTGGCACGTCAGGTGAAGGCGAAGCAGACTTTTTTACCGCGATGCAACCATAGACGATGGAGGTATATTACCCTTGCAGAAGCACGCCAGCTGTACGACGCGAATGAACTGTGTTGTGAACCTATTGTATAAACCTAGAAATCGCGACGACGAAACCCAAGTGGGCGGTGGGGACCAAAAAGATCCATGCACCAATAGTTTCGATGAGACGTGGGCTGGAAGAAACGTTGAATTTTAGAACCAGTGATTATATCAAAAAGTGTGCTTTGTGCAATTTTGGGAAGTAACTGCGAGTAACGTTCTTTTTTATTCTTTTTTTTTGTATATTCGTGTAAATAAATTGCTTGACGTAATAGTCTTTTAATAATTTAACGTCACTGACACCTTAATTATATTTTCATGTGCTAACAAATATTTTCAAGCATAACACACAGATGTTCCAGCTGAAAGAGATTGTGGGTGGAGGGGGCGTGTTCCCTAAAAAGTAAATGAAAATCGTCTGCTAGTAGCAGTGTCGCGTATCTACTAATAATATTTTGTTCATATACAGTACAAGTCAAAATGAGTTGAAGAATAAACACTACCGCTTAAACTATAGATGTAATGTTTCCTATACTAATAACACTAGAATCGGACATAAAAATATATGTACATGTACATGTATGCTGTAACCTTTTTTAACATGTTTTTGTTTATACTCAGCATTTAAAAGGGTTAATTGCATTGGAATTCCTATTGCATTATATGTTTACAATGCATAGTAATTCAAAATGTAATTTATAATGTCCACGCAATAATAAATAATAATAATAGTATTTTAATTGCCTTTTCCCCTTTTTTTATACATTTTATTATTATTTGCTTAACTTGTTGAAAAGTCTTGTTATCGCTACTCCTCCCGAGCGGCTTAAGATATCGAGTTCGGACCTTCTGTAGTATGCACGTATGTACGTGGGGTAGGTACTGTGCAAAGCTGGTGAGGGCCGGACTTTGTGTTATAGTAACTAAATTCACAGTACTCCAAATCGGACCAACACACGTCCCTTGCATTCTTTTACCAGAGAATATGAAGATTTGCTTTTTTTTTTATTCCACGAAGACCTGCACATTCTACGAACTATATAAAGCATCTTTGATAATTGTCAGACACTGATCCGGGGGAATACATGGTTTGTAAATGACATTAATTTTTAAAAAATGCATTGTCCCTAAGAAGGGCACACACTTTTTCCGAGACCTTGTGATTAATTTATTACCACTGTGGCGTAAGATAAACGCCCATATGATTACATGTACATCCAAATTTCACATTTAGCATCTTGGAACGGGAGCAGATTGCCTTCGAGCAAATGGTTGGCATTCTTCTATTGTCACCACTTTTGATGTCAGATATGTTACATTTAATGTTTGTACCTTTGCATATGGCGTATCAAGATATTGTCGACACCGTTAACATAAATCGGAGCAGAACGTATGCCTAAATTAATTAATACCGGCTTCTTTGGCGGAGTTTTAGAGACTTATGTGATTTAAACATCCAAGTGCATGAACGTGAAGCGTTACGATTGCCGCATGCCAGTTACGTTACCATGGTTTGATACCTTGTAATGAAATGACAACTATAGAATTATATGCCTAACTAAGGTCGTCGTTTTGGTGAATAAATCAACATGAAAACGATGCTGAATCATTCAGATTTAACGAACAGTGAGCTTATCAATCATTGCTCCATCTGATACGTGATGCCAGATACGTTGTCATAAAAATACTTAACTCTCATTCAACCTCGCTTTGGTGTTATATTCCCGCTGTTTGAGCTTGGCTTCATGTGTTTTGAGGTCAATAAACAATGGCAGAATCCTTACATTACTTCTGACAGGAATTTGTATAGATTTAATATAATAATTTGTCTGGTAACCCACGTTGAGTTCGACGTCGTGGTCTGTGGTCATGCCATCTCCTTTCTTAACGATCAGTGGTCATATAAAACTTGATAAAAATGTTACTTTTGCTCCAAACTTTGCTCCTACCGGAGCTGCATAGTCGAAACACGTGGAAATGGCGTACTTTGTTCAGTCACGTATCTGGTTGTCGCAGTAACGTTTCTGATCCTAAAATTATTTCTGTTCACTAGAGAGACAGTCGGGTAAATTACATACATTAAAACCAAGAACTCAGTTCTCCGCAAACTTTCCAATTCATACTTTCCCTAGGATGTGGAATTCATTAGAACCATCGATTCAAAACTCTTCCAGATCATCATTCAAAAATTCTCTAACGGAGCAATTCTTGAATTCGTACTCTTTTCGCGTCAGGTGTAATAATCCAGTTTGCCCCGACTGTAGGTCCTAGCTCTGTAATCTCATCCTTATCTATTAACTACCCCTAAATTGTTTCATTTTCTAAAAACGATGGAAAATTATTTTTATTTATATGGAAAAAAAAACATTTTAAAAATTAATCCATTCATTTTCTCTTCATTAACATAGCCGTTGTCAGGATTGTCTCACATTTTACTTCTTTGTTTTTATTGGTAATGGCGGGAAGACAGTCCTAGTGGCTATGCCATCTCCCTGTAGTGTAACCTTGTATTTGAAATAATTGCATGTTGCTGTATTTAGTTTGTATTTGTATACATGTTTTATTACAAAATAAAATCATTCATCATCATCATCATCATGTATAAAATGCGTTTCCACAGGGTTTGAGTATGATTTTCTCTGGATGTCATTCTATGATAACGGTACTAGGAATCTATGTGTTTCACATAACGTGATAAGGCAATTCATGATGTAAAACAGCTCACTAAAGTCATTAAAAACATGAGTTCCCAGTCTAATTTTCTGATCAATCGGATGGTGAATTTCGTGCTTATGGCCCGATTTATCACACAGTGACATCAATACCTTGTTCTTCTGATGTACAATAATATCTGTCTTATTTTGTCTGTATCGGCTTAAGTCTGTCTCTCTATCTCTGTTTGTCAGTCTGTCTGCCTGTTCTTCTGACCATCTATCTTTCACTGATTGTGTATGTGAGATGCCTGACGGTGTCTGCCTGTCGTAACTCATTCCCCCATCCGTCCGACCGTCCGCCTCTCCTCAAGTCCGTCCGTCCGTCCGCCCGTCCGTTCGTCTCCAAAAAAGCTTCTGACAATCTACTGGAGTTGAATCTGACCAAAGTGCCCGGAACGATGACACTGCATGCTGTATGGCGGGTGGAAAATGTTTATACACAAGAAATGTTTCGGGTTTTTGCAATAAATGTAAATCTGGTGTCCCTTGTTCAAACTGGGAAATAAAAAGTATTAAGAGAAACAAGCTTAATTCGTCTGAAATAGACAATGAACGTGGACCGCCGTTCCTCGGTTGGTGACCTCATCTCTGCAATGTACTTAGACACTCGCGCCGAGAGGGTGAGGTAAGGGTGAAACTGCCCTGGGGTTTTCGGAAGTTTAAAAAAAGTGCAGACTGACCTATTGATACGTCTGAGATGAAAGACATGTGAAGGCTTTTGGTGCGGGCCTCCGGCGCTGGTGGAGGTGGCAACATTACGCAGTTGCATTACTAACCACGTTCCATTCATATATAAAAACACCTGTTCCAACTTTTTGATTTTCCACCGGTCTGAATATCTTTGGGGAAAATGCACTATACACACAGAAATACAGGTAATAAAATATCGAAATTGTAGGGAAATAATTGAGTGGGTATTGTTAAGAAACTGCAGGACAATGCTTCTCCTAGCATGAATTTAAAAAGGAATTGCCATGGGGATCCCAGACCCCACGCTTACGCTTCGCTCCCTCGCAGCTCACAAGCCCAACGCGCGTTCTACACATTGCCCGGGGACCCGTCCTCGTTCTCGTTGGCCCTGTACTTAAAACATTGCTATATGGGAAAAGTTTTAGAAGTAAATGTCCATGATTGCCCAGCCCTAATAACTTTCTTGAACACCACAGGGGAAGACATTGCAGTGCCTTTCTAAACAAGACAAACAGTGGATTCCTTTCGGTGCTATTCTTACCCAGGGGAAATAACTTGAACCTTACGGCCCATATTAAAGGTTTTTCTCATATAAAAATATTGACAGAGAACACATAAATTGTGTATTTGCGGAACGCTAATAAATAGTGGTGTTACTCTCACACTGACGATTGAAATAAGTATAGTATATAAACGCAAGATACTTTTACCAGTATTTGCCCTTCAGTTACAGAACTTGATTCTGGCCTCGTTTCCTGGAAAGTTCAAGAGCTTTCCAGGAAGTGGGGCCAAATTATAGTATTATCATTGATGAGCACTATATTGTTGAGAAAAATATTGTGTTTATACTGCAATTTATTTCCAACATTACTGTAGAGCTATAAACCCGTAGAAACTAAAGCAGGTTCGGGTACGCAGCATGTGAAACGTTTACATAATTTTGATGTAAGATGCGTTATCTTGTTTCTTTTTTCTGATGGCGAAGTTTTTTGCCTAAAACTCAGTCTGCTTATTTGTTGTTCTGCTCAAAGCAAAGATTTTAATGACTTTCATAAGATTTTGAGAAGTTTTGTTTGGACCTATTGTACTCTTGTAATCGAAGCCAGATACGTTACCAACGAATAATTGTTCCAAACGAACCCCCAAATGTCTTTTAAGAAAGAGTATATCTGTTTTCAGTGATGAATCATTAAACCGGTATAATTGTAGCCATGGGTAACAAAAAGATAAAAGATCACTTATCGAGTGATTATCGAACAGATACGTTACTGTTTATTACTGGAAAAGTAGGTCGTGAAACTTGTGCTCGAATGCAGAGACGGTTAAACTTAAAAAAATTGCAAAGTTTGTCAATGTTCAGGAACATTATCGTGGAGACATCATATCTTTGTCTTGCCTACTTTTGGTCCATTGAAAGTTGCAATACTTGAAATCCAAGGCAACAATAATAGATAGCCTAACATTTTATGGCAGCTTCTAAAACATGGGCGATTTTTTTTCTCGTTTCCCATAGGCCTAAAATACTTCATCTGTAAACGGTTTATGTTATGTTGGAACATCCGTCTCAGCTCAAGTTTCAGGTTTAATTGTTATTTTATTTGATATTACAATCACGCATTCACGATTGATTAATGATAACGTACCTAGGGGCGACGAAAACGTGAATTTGCAACACAATCTTCGAGGCTCTGTGGAGGAAACATTCATTATTATCAAAGTGTCCCATGGTCATTTCTAAAAACTGGACATACTCAATTTTTTATAAGAATGTTTACATTACATTTGACGTCATTGGATTTCATCCCAAACCCACGGGCCCATTTGTGTATTTTTACAGAGAATGACCCTGTTATCGCTACTCCTCCGGAACGGCTTGGCCTATCGAGTTTGGAGTTTTTTCGTTGTGTGTGCCTTTTTTTATCTTGTATATACAGTTTAAAAATGGTAGGGGTACAGCTTCCGATTGGGGATACCTGTAAGGTCAAAAATCTGACTACGCTCTTCACAGAAAATTATTGTTATCGCCACTCCTGCAGAACGGTTCGAGGTATGGAGTTTGGATTTTTTTCATTGTGGGTACCTTTTTGTCAGTCGCCTGGCTCTTTCGATTGATTCATTGCACATGGAAGTATCGAAAGTGCCATGCAATTTCAAAATTCTATTTAAAGAGAAAATTTATAGTCGAAAAATAAACGTGGAATTCTGGGGTAAAATTTTCAGATACACGGTCGCACCTGACTTCAGATGGCAATCTCTTAGTGCTGGCTGTTCCTTTCGTTGATCGTAATTATCTTTCTGCCAGGTATTTTATAAATAGTTATACCAGGAGTTGGTAATTTTATCAAATCGTTTCAATTGAGGCGCAATATTCGATGGCACTAGAGGAAAGCCAAGATTGAATGACTTAGCTGTCCGTTTCCACTATCCACCACTAGCCCTTACTATTTGGCTCTTCGTGAGTGTCGTTATATTGACGGAGGAAAGTGCCCTTTAATCAACAGGTTTAGTTTAATCTGGACAACTGATTGTCGACAACTGAGTAAAGTTGGGCAGTGCCGCCCAGAGAAACTACGAGCCCCGGGGGGGGGGGGGGATCAATTAGATGGTACCACCTGGGCCCCCTTGTTTCAAACCCAAATTACCAAGGACCCATGGAAATATTCACCCTTGCCTCTCAAAGACTAGACTGGGTTACACAAGAGAATGGTAAGAAGGGATGTATGTTCAGTTCTCAGAACTGACCAGGAATATCAAAGCGGGACGTCTATATAACCGAATTACAGAACAGCATACTGTGGGCGGATCGACCCACGATATATCTAATAACTTAGACAGTTCTTGAAAGGAATATATGCTTACTAGTGAATTCGGGGGCCCTCGGCAGTCGATAAACACACACAGGGCATTGAAAAAAGCTCGCAAACTAGCTATCTCGGGTGGCGCGGCTTCGTCCTCGCGGGCCACCAGGACCACCGGGCCCCGGGGTTACTACCCCGGCTCTCCCCCCTTCTCGACGGCCCTGATGTTGGGAACTATCAGTGCAGGTTGTATGAGCTCATTTTACTGAAGTGCATGTCAACATTTACATAAAACGAGGCGAACCTGTCATAAGGTAGATAGTTTTCGACAATTGGATACCTTTGGTCTGAAGTATGAAAGCTTTTGAACAGTTCTGATTGATTTAAATGTTATAAGTGACCTTGGTAGTCGATTAACTTTTGAAATAACCGTTATGGGTGTCAGAGCTTTAAGACGTTGATGTGGCCCTCAAGGGCGATCAGTATTCCAATAAATGGATCCAGCCCGTATAATCACGTCTGTACGTGCATGTGAAAACATATCAGCTTTTGACGAGAGTGATGAAACATGACCATACCAATACGAGAGTGATGAAATATGACCATACTAATAGGCTTATCAATGTGTACGCGTCGCATTTTTGGAAACGTTCTTTCTGAACATTAGATTCAGCCCTTGGTTTAAGCAAGTGATTGTCAACAACAGGATGGTATTTTTAAAGAAATGAAAGCAGTTGAGCGGTGCATGTTGTACTGTGTCAACTCGTGGTGCCTCACACTTGTAGATATAGAATCCATTTATTATAGAACTTGGGTGCTATTGTTGTCAATGGTTTGTTTCATAATTTCCATTGATTGAGAAAGGATTCAAGTTTATTACGTGCTTGTGTCCATTTTGAGTAGTGGCTGCGTACTTTTTGTACTTTTTTGCTTCGGTACACGAATCATTTGACCTGAAGTCTGTTGGCACCAGAGAGGATTTTAATCCGCTATTTTTAACGAGTTCTAACTATCAACGTTTTATCAAATAAACAAATACTCAAGATTTTAATTATTGTAAATAAATCTGAGTTTATTTATACTTTGCCGATGCTTCAGGTTGGTGTGTTGTGTATCGGTCACGCTGCTTGTGGACCTCAGTACAGTGGAACCAATTTCGTGAGAAAATTGAATTTCCGTTGAATTAGAAAGCTGTAATTTTGATTATGAATGATCAATTTATAGATAAACTGCCTGTTGTGAATTTGTTTTGTTAACCATCTATTGCTGCATGGATATTAGCAATTGTATTTGTTGTGAATTCTGCTATGTACAGTGACTGAAATGAAATGGTTTCTCGCGCCGAAGGCGCGCAGTGACGCTATGGGCCAAGCCCCTTTCAACCCTCTGTGACTGTTGAGATCAGGAAGTTACGTGTCTAGGCGTGTGGAAGGAGGAAAAGGATCGATTACTCAGCAGATGTCTTAATCTAGATGATCAGGAAGAGTGTTGGATTGTCTTTGTGTAGGTCGTTGACTGAACCCTTGGGTGAGGACCAGAGCGAGAGGGGATTCTCTCACAAAGGTGCTACCTCTCCCCGAGGGTGCTGTGGTGTTTTTTTTTACGGGCAACTATAGCCTGCCACTTCGAAGGTAGATCATGGAGCGATGGTGGGCCATCATTGGCAAGTATAATCTGCCTTAGGCTGTTTTAATCAGTTTTTCTGGCTTTACAGTTGGATGTGTTTTTAGAAAGACGACAACAAGGGCCCCTTTCAGGGACCACCCATAAAGAGACCCGAACTTCCCTGGTTCGGGGGCAACCTATTTGGCTGGGTAAAAAATGCGCGCTACAGACGCTTACAAAAAGGGGTTGAAGCGGGGCGCAGGACCAACGCTCGTCTCCCTGGAGGTGGGTGACCACTTCTGGGGATGGCGCGGAGGATGTTCAGAGTCCATAGCGGTTACTGTGTTCCATATCGGTTATAGTTTCCATAGCGGTTACTGTGTTCCATATCGCTTATAGTTTACATAGCGGTTATTGGGGTGCTGGCGATCAAAAAGAAAGCATCTTGGTGTACATGCTAAAAGAAAAAGGTAGAATTAGTTGATTTTTAAGATAGACAAAGATATGTGATTGCATTTTTAGATGGTTGTCGATCACTGGGAGCAGCTAGTTCAATTCTTTTGTTCAGTTTATGACTTCCCGGACTGATTCAGCTAAGAATTGGAGGGAGGGGGGCAGGCCTTTACCAAAGTACCACACCCTGGGGTGTTTCCTGCCCTTACCTTATCCTGATTACGTTGAGTCTGTGAAGACAGTTCTTCCTGGTAGAAGATCACGTCTGAGCCTTTATTACTGCCTGTATGTTCACCTTCTCTTTCCCAGTAACTGTTTATTTTACAGATTAATTTTAGTAATTTGGTTGAGTTGGTGAAGACAGCTCTTCCTGGTAGAAGATCACGGCTGAGCCGTTATTACTGCCTGTATGTTCACCTTCTCTTTCCCAGTATTTGTTTATTTTTAGAGATTAAATTTTAGTGTTTGAGTTGAGTCGGCGAAGACAGCTCTTCCTGGTAGAAGATCACGGCTGAGCCGTTATTACTGCCTGTATGTTTACCTTCTGTTTCCCAGTATTTGTTAATTATTAGCCATTAAATTTTAGTGATTTTAGCTGAGTCGGTGAAGACAGCTCTTCTTGGTAGAGGGTCACGGCTGGCCCGTTTTTACTCGCCTTTTTGGAATTTTCTGGTCGAAATGGGGGGGGGGGGGGGGGGGGGGGCTGGCCTTAACAAAAGGGTGTGTCCTGCCCTATCCTCCGCGGTCTGGTGCCTACTTACACGGTCGTTACATTAAATTTTGAGTTTTTGTCGGCGAAAATTACCTGTAGTTCTGATATTAGTTGGCTGTCGGCTAACCGGTCGTGATTTTTCGCGGCTATGGAGGCCAGGCGGTCCTTTATGGTTGGCATTTCTGTTCTGTCGTGGCGGGCTTTGATAGGTGTATCCCAGGGAGCATGGAGGGCGACCCTGAGCGCATGATTTTGGACCTTCTGGAGTTTCCCCATATTTGTTTGATTTAGGTCTGTTAGGATGATAGCCCCATACTTGAGTACAGGGCGCACGAAGGCTTTGTATAGTTTAAGTAGAATAGTCTGGTTGGCTCCCCCACGATGTACCCTTTAGCATTTTAGTAAATTAATACGTTTGGTCGCTTTGCTGGCAATATCGTTGTTGTGTTTATTGAAATAGGTTTTGGTCGATGGTAATGCCAAGGAATTTCGCCTCTGTGCATTCAGGGAGGACTTTGTCCAGTAGTTTTAGGTCAAAGTCACGGTTATTTTTCTTACGGGTGAACGTGATTCTTTGCGTTTTACTGGCGTTCAGCTTCATTCTCCACTTGGCACACCATTGCTCTAGGTCGCCGAGAGCGCGTTGAAGGTTTTTTTTAAGTAGATTGGCAGTATTATTAGAGTCCCAGATACCCTTATCGTCCGCAAATTGTGAGATTGGAACGCGATCCTCGGAGATTTTGAGATCATTTACGTAGATGATGTATAAGATGGGGCAGAGGACGGATCCTTAAGGGTGCCTGCTTTTAGGGGACGCTGTCGGACATTTCGTTGTTTACTCTGATTTTTATTTCGTGATCGTTAAGGAAGGAAGAGAGTAATCTAAGCAGTTTCATGGGGAGTTTCATTTCATAAAGTTTGAGGCGCATTCCGTTGTGCCAAACAGAATCGAACGCTTTTTCAACGTCTATTAGGACTGCCGCGCCTATTTGCTGGTTATTGATCGCGTTTTTCATTGGATTGTCTAGGCGGTAGACATGCTCAATGCCTTCTTTACGGTTTCTATAGGCTCTTTGCCATCTGTTAAAAAAGTCTCTGTGCAGTGATTGCCTTTGATTTCAACATCTGCTGTTCACACCTTGTGGCATTGGAATGGTGAGGAGGCCAGATGTTTATTATTGCTGGTCGAAATATCAGCACTTGAATAATGCTTTTGTTAACCCTTTACGTAACATGGAAAGCAGACGACACTTGCAAAATAAATTCTTGAATAACTGATTTTTTTCATTTTTTGTCTCAAAAACATAGGTTATGACCCCTCGTTGGGACGAGCTCGTTCCAACGAGGGGTCATAACCTATGTTTTTGAGACAAAAAATGAAAATATAGTGAAAATTTATTGGCGATTTTTGAGAATAGCGCTGGCCGGTTTTGGCCGTTACGTTGGGTAAAGGGTTAAATTAATTTCGTATGATGCGATTTGAAAGGTTTCATAGTCTATTGGTTAAATTGTCTGATAATTGTGTTGGTCTGTGTGCCGTTTGTACGGTTTATAAGGTGGCGGGTAATACACTGTGTACGAAACTTCAAGATTTTATGCTGGCTGACAGTTTGGGCCTATACTGTTTTTTAACAAGAAATTTGTCGGTTAATGAAGTTTTCAAGTTGACACGAGGTACATAAATTGCATACAACACAGGCTTGTGGTACGGAGCTTTAAGGTTTCAGAGCTGGAGCAGACTTTGGTTCATGTGTAGCACATACTTGTGTCATGAAACCAATCAGGTTGTGGTAAACTTTTGAAGCTGACAGGACAAATACAGTAAATTGTATACAACACGGGATTTTACAAAGCTTTTAGATTTCCAAAACAGACAGAGAATGACATAAAGATTTATATTGCATGGGTTTGTGGGAAACCTGCGATAGATAACACACTGAAACAAAATTGGTTAAATTAAGTGACTCGAAGATCATAAGTGAAATGCAAGTGTTGTCAGGAATTGATATTATCGATTTTAAGCATTGATCAATGATCGTGATGTGGTATAGAAAACAATATATGACATGCGGAAAATAAGAGGAAATTGTTCCTGGATTTCAAAATGGCATCCAAGCAGCAGTGGCGGCGTTACGGGGAGGGGGGGGGGGCATGGGGGGGGGGGGGGGCATTTGCCCCCCCCCCCAAACGAAGGCTTTGCCCCGCCAGTTGCCCCCCCCCCCCCAACCATCTCGCATGCATTTCCATCCACCCTCACACACAAACACATTCAGTCACTCTCTCTCTCACACACACACACCCCTCTCTTTTTTTATTCCCATACACACTTAGCCCAAAGCCTCAGGCTAGCTGATGAACACATCCAGGCAGTAGAGATTCTCTCTCTCTCTCTCTCTCTCTCTCTCTCTCTCTCTCTCTCTCTCTCTCTCTCTCTCTCTCACGCACAGACCCACCAGACGCGGATCCAGGATTTTTTGAAAGGAGGACCGCTAATTACCATTACATTTAGTCGAAACTTGGACCCAAAGTCCGTAATATAATTTTTGGTTTGGTTCGTCCACAGGACGTACCAAACCAAAAAAGTATATTACGGACTTTGGGTCCAAGTTTGGACTACCTCATAACAAAGTAATGATATGATCCTTTACGTATTTGCCCCCCCCCCCCTCCTTCATGGGAGTCTGCCCCCCCCTAGTTGCCCCCCCCCCCCCCACACAAAAAAATTTCGGGCGCCGCCACTGCCAAGCAGCCCCTGTAGCTGTGCCTGTGTGGATACGCCGGGGAGTCTCTGTTGGGCTAAAACATGACGGAAGAGATAGCGTGGGTCCATCATGATGTTTCGCAAGACCGGATTTTAAGCCCTGCGTTGTGTTGCCTGCTACAGCTTTTTCGTCCAGGTGGTTCCGATCAATTGCTGTGGGCACAAAGAACGAATATTTGTATTGGTTTGTTTTACGAGCTGGAATATTTACGGATCTACTATTTGTCCTTACTGAATATGACACGATGTTGGTGACTAGACAATTGTCAAATCTTTTAACCCAGATTTGTGACCTTTGTATCTGGAACTTGATGGATTTATCTCAATGTAGTGCTGCTGTTTGTTCCTCAATCACTTTATAGAAGAAGGTAAGGCACTGTTTCTGCCTTCTGTATTATAGTGAAGGTTATCTTAGTTCCTTCAGAATTTTTGCCATACACCCATCTTCTCTTGGTTTAGAGTTTTTCGTGATGACTCTTGCAACCCCTCTTTGTATGCCCTCTAGTTCTGTGCGCTCTTGCCTTGTGTATGGGTCTTGGGCGATAGCTCCATTATCGATCTTTCGAGTGTAATGTAGGCTGTTCTGTGGCATTTCCTTGGACAGTATTGGATGTTTCTGCGAAGGACTCAGTCTCCGAGAATGGGGTTTGCCTTTTTAACTTACATTGTTGATGTGTTCTTTCCATTTAAGAACTTCCTGCATCTGTGGGACGAAGTAAGAGTTCCATGGAGCGTGTTCTACTATATGATCTTTAGGTTGTAGAATCGATAAGTTTTTCCTCTCATGCTCAGAATGTAGCATTTTGGTATTAAAGAACATCCCCCCGTCTGATGCCCATTTCCAGTTTTCTAGACAATTTAGGTCATTGTAGTAGGGTGGTGCGATCCCTTCGCCGTTTATTTCCCAGTATAATAGGAAATCTTCTGCAAATAGCTCACTGGTAATTTTACTAAGCTTGAGAGATCGTTGAGGTGGCATGGTAAATGTATTTGACCTAAACAGGTCATCGGGGTACTCTGGAGTTAGCGGTTGCTTCATCTGAGAATTCCCCTTTAACAAACAAAAATACCGAAAAGATACAGATTATAAATCATCATTTTAGGATGATCAGTATGAAGAGACCATGATTAATGTGTAGTGTGTGTAGGGTGGACCACTGTTAAATGATGAATGGTGGGTGGGAGAGGGTAGATTTTTCCAACAATTATTTACAGTGTCTGATAACAAAGCTCAAGGAGACAAAAACTGGTAAAGCCAGTATCTTACGTTCAAATTTTAATGCACTATCCCGATTATTGTAGGAGTTCCGAAGTCCTTCGGCTTTAATCTTTCTCCACACGGTTTACCACCAGTGAAAGGCACATCCATGGATTTGTGGCTCCTCGAACACAAGAATTATCGGTAAATAAGATAATGACAATGGTCATTATCTATAAAGGTAATTGGTGATTACAGGCATCTCTTTAGTTTTGATCTGTCTTTACATTCGGCCGGCTTGTCTTTTTCCTTTGGTCTGACGTGTCTTAAAAGTGGGTCGTCTGATTTTGGTCCGAGTTGTTTTTGGTCCGTTGTCATGTATTCACGTGTAGCTGTCCTCTGATTTTGTATTGCTCTATTTTATTGAGGAACATGTCAGTGGAAATGATAAAGTTATAAGCACCCACGTCTGCGGAACATTTTGGCTGACTGTTTCGAAAAAATTCGAGAAACCCCTCACAGAAAATATGGGGCTCCATACTTAGTAGGCGACAAAAGTAGATAATTTATTTTTCATTACAAACGTAACATTCTCAATATAAAACTAGTTTTTTAAAGGTGGAAGGGCTTGTACCACAATTGTCTACCTGTATCTGTAACCCCCTGCCCCACCACCACCATGTTGTTTAATTAATATGTCAGTAATGTTACTCAAAGTATGAAAAGGTTCATGTTGCTGTTCGTTAAATTCTACCTGATGAATGTTTGAGATAAGGCCTTGATCAGCAGTTTTTTTTTGGTTTTTCTTTTTCTTTCAACTTGAGGATAACACGTAATGCGTAAACCTACTAAAATGTGTGGTAGCTCTAGTGGCGGATCCAAGGGGTGTCCCCCACCCCTACCCCCATTTTCCCAACCTACAAAAATAACAATGGGCTATTGTTGACCATCGGGTCGGAGACAGATTAAATAAATGTTGTATTGAGAAATTTGTAAAATAATTTTGGTTGATGTAGGCTTATTTTGGTTAATTTTCTGACTGCTTTTGGTAGTTGTGTTAGGTAAGGGGTTAATAATAATAATAATATTAATAATAATAATAATAATAATAATAATAATAATAATAATATACACATTTATATAGCGCCAAAATTATAGTTCAGAAGATGTAGAACCATATTCTAAGGCACTGTATATGTTCCTGAGCTCGTGCAAATATTCAAACGGAATATATACAGTACCTTACTGTCCACAACCTCACTTATGCCAGTAATTGTTATTGACCAATCAGCTTCAGTATCTAGTGACCGTATATGAGACTGTGTATCATCGAGCTAACCGTATATAGAGCTTATATACGGTCAGTTCCGACATTTTGTTTTTGACATCCAACGCTCGCTTCGATGTTTTTCCTAACTTCGCGTGTTCAACGAACAACAAATAATTTCACGTGTGTGTCAGCTGAGCAACGTACAACTATAATACGTTTCTTCCAGTCTTTGAGAAATTTTAATAAACAAATGTAAATAAATACAATAAATAAACCACTAAGACGACATGTATAGAAGCCATCTGGCACTCTCTGAGACGAACTCAAGCGAGAATCCTTACCCGAATAATCCGCCCTTCTCAGTTCATGCAAATATTTTCGAGTTACTCCCCCTGGACTGTAAATTTTACCGTCTGTTTTGTTTTGATTTGAATGATTGAACTTGAAGGTTGATCGATATCGAACACAAATTACACTTATGGTTGTGTCTCTTTCAAAGGACTGGCATAATAAATACGTTCTGGGGCATTCAGTGGGCGGATATGGTGTGATAAGGCTCAGCAAGATCAATATTAGGCTCGGCCTTCGGCCACGCCTAATATTGATCTCACTTCGCCTTATATCACACCATATCCACCCACTGAAAGCCCCATAACCTATATTATAGGCTTTTTGAAACAGGTATTTTTTTAGATCTTTTTTGAAAAGGTTGACATTTGACAGACTTTTTAGGTGTTCTGGTAAATTATTCCACAAAATGCTCCATCGTCGTGGGAGAAATTTCGGCTCAAACGCAACCAAACAGTCTCTGAAATTCGCAAATCAAAATTGAACTTCTTTTCTAAAATCGACGAAAAATTAAACTCTTCAACAACGAGTTCCTCTGACTGGTGGAAAACATTCACGAGTCTTCTTTCCCGCACAAAACAAACAATTCCCATACTTGAGGATGACAACAAACTATTTGTGTCAGACAATGAAAAGGCAGAACTGTTAAAAATATTTCTGTAAAATCTCAACGATCGATGATTTTAATCATCCCCTTCCTCAAACTCGAGATGAAGTTGGTCGCGCTGAAATCAGCGAAATCACTATCGCGCCCGAGGACACCCTCAAAGCTCTCCAATCGATTAATGTTTCCAAAGCTTGTGGGCCCGACAATGTCAGCCCCCACCTACTCAAAAAATGCTCATCTAGCTTGTGTCACTCTTTAACAACGCTCTTGAACTCAATGCTCCAAAAATCGTTTTTTCCACCTGAATGGAAACGAGGTAATGTCATCCCTGTATTCAAGAAAGGCGATAGCAAGCTAGTTCAAAATTACCGCACAATTACCCTGTTGAGTTGTTCGAGTAAAGTATTCGAAAAATGTGTCTTTCAAAAACTCCTCCATTTTCTGAAGACTAATATGCTCCTAACACCTTTTCAGTCCGGGTTTCTGCCGTCTGATTCCACTGTCTTGCAGCTAACTGACATTTACGATGCCTTCAGTTATGCACTAGACGAGGGAAAGGAGATATGTGTGATATTTTGTGACGTGAGCAAGGCCTTCGACAAGGTTTGGCGCAAAGGACTTCTCTACAAGCTACAAGTCATCGGAATCACTGGCTCTCTCCTACAGTGGTTTAAATCATACTTGGATGAACGACAGAAGTGCGTCGTTCTAAATTCAGTATCATCATCCTGGAAACATGTACCAGCAGGGGTACCCCAAGGATCCATTCTGGGACCCTTGCTGTTTCTGATTTATATCAACGACATAGTTGAGAACATCACTAGTAGTATTCGGTTGTTTACAGACGACACAACACTTTATCTGATTGTTGAAGACCCAAAAATCTCTGCTGAAATCATTGGAACTGACTTAAAACGAGTCGAGGAATGGTCCAACAGATGGTTAGTAAATTTTAATCCCGCCAAAACAGAGTCCTTGTTAATAACTCGTAAAACTAATCAGCCGAGTCAACCAATTCTTCACATGTTTGAGACTGATATCAACGAGGTCAGTTACCACAAACATCTAGGACTAACATTTGATAATCGAGGATCATGGTCCTCTCATATTGCAGAAATAACCAAAAAAGCCTGGAGGCGTGTGGATATCTTGAGACGGTTCAAATACAGACTCGATCGGAAAAGCCTGGAGCAAATTTATTTTGCTTATGTTCGCCCAATACTTGAGTATGCCGATACTGTATGGAACAACTGCACCGCCACTGAAGCTGATGATCTAGAAAAAATACAAATCGAAGCAGCACGACTTGTAACAGGGGGTACCAAGAGCACTAGCAAATCTCGACTCTATTTGGAAACTGGCTGGGAAACTCTAGAAACAAGACGAACAAATCACAAACTCCAGCAGTATTTTAAAATGTATCATGACCTTGTACCCCAATATATGTCCAACTTAATTCCCCCTCCCACCTCTGTGACTCATAATTATAATCTCCGACGCGACAACCTTGCAGCTCCACGTTGTCGAACAAATGCGTACCACGTGTCATTTCTTCCTTCTACCACACGATTATGGAATAGCGTACCGCTTGAAGTTAAGAGAAAATACCTCTGTCTCAAGCTTCAAGAGTTACCTGAATCGTAACAGACATCGGGTTCCCACCTACTTTTACAATCATACCTCACGCCGTGCACAAATTCTCCACTGCCGTCTACGTCTTAATTGCAGTAATCTTAACAGTGACTTACACAACAACTTCCTCTCTGATAGTCCCCTGTGTGTATGTGGTGAACGCGAAACTACTGGCCATTACTTCCTCCATTGTCCCATGTACATCCACACGCGAATGCAAACATTGGGTTCCATACCCCACTTGATTACAACCGACATCTTGCTTTATGGTTGTGAATATTACGACTTGCCAACCAACAAGTTCATATTCCAGCAGGTCCACAAATTTATTCTTCAGAGTAAACGTTCCCAGTAGCTCAGAACACGAGACCGTGACTATTCTAACGCCCCAATCACTGCATGCCACGTCACCCTGGCGCCAATTTTCCTTTGGGTCATTCTGCAATTTTGTCATTTTTTTCTTCCTCTCTCTTTATCTCCCTTCAGTTAGCTCGATCACTCACTTGTCTTCGAGCAGTTTGTACACATTTTTTTTAATCATGCCAAAGAACATAAAATACCTCCGTGCCAGCCATTAAGTACGAAAGGTTTAAAATGTATCGGAGACGGCCTTGTATAAGACAAACAAGCTTACTGCTGAATCCACTTCAGTTTATGTACTACTGTGTTAATATGTAATCTGTTCTTCAACATGTTTTCTGAAATAAATATTGTTTAAACTGAATTATTCCACAAGTGAGGGCTAGCAAATCAGAATGACCTATCTCCAAATGACCTACACCTATGTTTTGGAACATGTAATAGCATTTTACCATCGGACCTCAAGTTGTATTGACACACATTCTTGGTATTAAGGGGTTCTTCTAAGTAGGCTTTTGTGTCTTAAAAACTAATAATAAAGTTTTGAAAATTATTCTGTACTTGACTGACCGCCAGTGAATATCCCTCAGAACAGGAGTGATGTGTTGAGATCGTGATCGTGATACCCTACATACCACTCCGGGCTGATGCATTTAGTACCATCTGCAGGCGAGAGTAATGATATTGTGGAAGACTGAACAGTAAGGCATTACAATAATCCAAATGTGAAGTTACAAAGGCATGAACTAGGGTTTTTGTTGAGTCTTTCGTGAGGAACTGTCTTATCTCTTCACCTTTGTATATACCTCTGAAAGCCTTATTGCACATATTTGTAACATGTCTGTCCATAGACATGGTAGAGTCGAAGAAGGCACCAAGATTATGCACACTGTTACTTGCACAGATGGCGGAATCTCCTACCTTCACTGAACTGATGTCAACTTTAGGTAGGTAGAGGTGCAGGCTGCAAGCCGAGAGGTCCTCGAGTCGAATCCCACCTGCGGCAACCGCGTTGTGTCCTTGGGCAAGACACTTCACCCCCATTGCCCATGCGGGGGCACGATGACGCCGTGTACTAAGGTGTACTGCACGTCGATGGTACGCTTGTCTTCAACCAATCTAACCCTGCCTGTGCTGCAGTGCGGAGTTACGATGTTGGGGAGCTGGCAGCTGCTCGTCGTTGGGGGGGGGGGGGGGGGCAGTGGGGAGAGGTGCAGGCTGCAAGCCGAGAGGTCCTCGGTTCGAATCCCACCTGCGGCAACCACGTTGTGTCCTTGGGCAAGACACTTCACCCCCATTGCCCATGTGGGGGCACGATGACGCCGTGTACTAAGGTGTACTGCACGTCGATGGTACGCTTGTCTTCAACCAATCTAACCCTGCCTGTGCTGCAGTGCGGAGTTACGATGATGGGGAGCTGGCAGCTGCTCGTCGTTGCTCGGTGGTTCTCTCCGGGTACTCCGGCTTCCTCCACCCGTCACGGTCATGATTAGCCATTGTGCATAAATACAATGACCTTAAACATCAATAAATAAATAAATAAATTATCATCATTTATCATTAATTTGTTTGAAACCATCCATGTGCGAATGTCCGAAATACTTGATTCAATAGTTTCTAGAGTTTTAGTTTGATCCTTGATTGATGGTCGAAAAGAGAAATTGACCTGTGTGTCATCAGCATAACCATAGAGATCAGGCAGGTGAGATTCAATGATGGTGAACATTTTTTAAATATAGAATAGAAACAGAACAGGACCAAGGCAATTGCCCTGTGGGACTCCACATTGAAGATGGAAGTCTATTGACAGATTACCATTTATTGATACACGCTGCTATCTATTCTTGAGGTATGGTGATAGCCAGCTAGCAGCTACACCATTAAGTCCAAAATCAGAATTCATTGTCTCTAGCAGAGTTTTATGACAAACAGTGTCAAAAGCAGCACTAAGGTCTAAAAGAACAAGCAATGTTACCCTTCCATACTACATATTAAGGGGGATGTCATTCTGAACCTTGAGTAATGCCGTTTCAGTCGAGTGAAATTTTCTGAATCCAGACGTGTTGGTCGGTAATGGAGAATGCATATCACTATGTAACATTAGCTGGTCAGTTGCGGTTTTTTTTTCACACAGCTTAGAGACGAACGGTACGTTACTCACTGGTTGGAAGTTTTTAAACACAAGCTCCGCATCTTGTTTCTTCACAAGAGGATTAACAATTGCCATTTTCCATGCATCAAGCACATGTCCTTCTAGCAGAGACATGCTGATCATTTCTGTGATTACAGGAGCCAAAGAGTCTACACATGATTTGACAATAAATGTTGGCATTGGGTCAAGTTGACATAAGGCATTTGAGGATTCTTTTATTAATTTGGTTACCTCGTGGATTTCTAATGGTCGAAAAGTTGAAAGCTCTTTTTCTGATGGTCTCTGTTTGATGTCAATTTTGTCTACATTTATGTTCTGAATTTTTTCCTGAATTAATTTTATTTTTTAATGAAGAATTCGCCAAATTGATTAGCTAGCTTTGATGGGTCATCGTGTGGTGGAAATGACACACTTTGTTTTTCTGTACACAGATTTTTAACAACTTTAAACAGTTTTTTGCTGTCACCATTACAAGCTTCAACACATGCTGTGTAGTAAGATTTTTCTGGCATCTTTTAGTTGTTGGAGAACTGATTACGAACAGTCTTATATGCTGTTTCCTCATTGTAAGGTTTAGATCTTGAATAAATCCCACTCCTGCTTTCGACGATTAGCTTTCAGAGTTCTCAGTTCATTGGTAAACCAGGGTATATTTTGGCGAATAATTAATGTTTTTGTTTTCAGAGGGGCATGCTCATCCAGTAGACAAGACAATGTGTTGTTGTATTATTTTGCCAGATCATCCAGGTTAGCACACTGCATTTTCGGAGTGTTACTTCCTTACATGTCAGTGATGGTTTTCGAACACCTAGTGTGCAGTCAACAAATGAATGGTCAGATAATCTGATTGGGGTTAAGGGGCCAGAAAGATGAAAGTCATTAGTAAATCTTGTGATGATAAGGTCAATTCCACCTCCAGTCCTAACAATAATCCTAGGGGCACTCTTGAAAATATATCATTCACGGGAAAGTCCTGAAACAATTACACCGTACTGATCAGTCGGCCAAGTCTCAGTAACCAAATAGAAATCCATTTTGTTATTGACGATGTGTTCTACAAAATCAGGAACCTTATTCCTCACAGATCTGGCATTTACAGTAGGAAAGTTAACACTTGAGGTAATCGGGGAATGAATAGTAGTATCTGTGTTGATTACATGAATGTTGTTGGTATTCACACCAGAGTTAATAGGCTTTGGTCTTATTGCTTGTTTGTGTTGACTTTTTTATCCCTTTAGTTGGTATACTTTATTTGAGCTGTTGATGGTAAAACATAATTCAGGTTTTAATATTCTTTGTTTTTTCAAGGTTTTAAAAACATATGCTTTAGACCTGTGCTTGACATGATTCATTGTGTTGTTGATTGAACGGAGCTCATCTGAGGTGTAATTAAACAAACACATTTTAAATGTCAGTAATTGAAACTCGTGAATCTAATGGCATCAGGTGTGAGGTAGTCGTCGCCTATTAGCAGTGAATAGTATGGCAAATAGGTTTCACAGTCCAATCTTGTTCAGAAGAATAGGTGACATAATCCGGATTAACTTTGCACATGACGAAAGAATTCAAACTGGAAAAATATTCAGTATATTTCAGAGTTTTTTTGTTAAAAAACACAAATATGTTGAAAAACTTTTTCTTCAAAGCCACATTGAAACAATGCACACCTTATAGGAAATATGTACAGCAATTTTCAGCAGATAAATCCAAAAATGTCCAGTAGAAAACTAGGAAACAGCAGGAGCTCAAAAAAGTGT
Organism: Pictodentalium vernedei; assembly: GCA_031216915.1. Lineage (NCBI taxonomy): Eukaryota > Metazoa > Mollusca > Scaphopoda > Dentaliida > Dentaliidae > Pictodentalium > Pictodentalium vernedei. The sequence goes on from CM062293.1 coordinate 101,742,840, forward strand.
AACTACGCTTGGTGGCAATAGAACAAAAAGTTAAACGAGTTGCCAGTTGGAAATCCTATTTGGAACATTCTTGTTTTTCTATATTGTGAATTCGGTAGGTCGTTATATTGTGTCAGATGAATGAAGTGATTATTTGATCGCGGGTAACTCTTTTGCGAATTTGAAGAACGTCATTATACTTTGATTTATTAAAAAAAAACTCATATTGGCTACGCTACCCAGCTTGGGAACATGATTCCAAAGCACGGACAGTGTTGCGATTAGATGCTTTACAGAGACTAGGAATGTCGGCTAGTGTGATGATTCAAAACTTTAATTCTCGTAATATTATACCAGTAAATATTTTAATTTATTTATTGATCAGCATGTCTCAATTAAACCTCCAAATTCTGACTTAAGTTCATGGTAAGGAGCTTAAGATAAAACTGTCAGTCATGAAATCCTTCATAGGCCATTCTCGGGACATAGGCCATTCTGGCACTCATGCGACGAATTATGAATGCCCCATTCGCCAGTATCTGCGATGCGATACTGAACCAAGTTTATACATGAATAACTTTTAATGAGGCACCGAAGATTTCTTATACAGGTAAAATAGGACCAGGTAACCAAATACATTGGGACCTCAGTGGGCAACATAGCATAAACCATTAGCAATACCTGACTTTATATATATATTTATATTTATGTTGTGCCATGTAGCTGATAAAGACGTTAAAAACCAATAAATAAATACATTCGTATTTCCCCCCGTCAACCAGTTTGTGCCTATTACGACCTCACTCTTGTAGGGCGAGTCCTACCGGAGTACATGAGTGTTCCACATCCAATTATTTGTTCCTGTTACGACCTCACTATTGTAGGGAGAGTTTTACCGGAGTACGGAAGTGTTCTACACCCAATCATGGCAAACAAAATCCGTTCTACTGGTAAAACAGGACCTGGTAACCAATGCCATTCAGACTTCAGTGTGCAACATAGCATAAACAATTGGCAATACTTGACTTTGTATTTATGTTGCCCATGATATAACCCAAATGCTTACAACGACGCTACACACCAATAAATAAATAATACATGCATATTTCCCATAGTCAAGCAACTCGTACTTATTCCATCCTCACATTTGTGGGGTCAGTTTGTCCGGAGTACAGGAGTTATCTATATCCAATCGTTCGCCTACAGAGAACTACAATGCTCGTTGACTGTGCTTTAATCTACAAGGCGACCGCATTCTTGACTGACAATTGATCATCTTTGAGGACCATAATTTCTTAATACTCCTATGAGAAGGTTCTTTTCCAAAAACCTAACATACCCATTATATATAAATATTATCCATCAGTTCCTGGTGTCAGAGTAATACCTGTGTGATTTTGCTATATAGTTCACCTTTTTTTGCATATGTTCTTATAGTCCTCGAAAATCAAGATAAGTTTTTCCTCATGTTCGGACCATTGGTTGCTTTCTTTGTCCCTTTAATCAATTATTTCCAACACAATTTCTCTTGATGAGATCCAAAATAATGTCAATCTTGATTTCATGACAAAACTGAATGATATTATTTCTAGCGAGGAAGAAGAACTCACCCTCCCATTCAATTCTCTTGACTCCGGTTGCCACTACTTTACGCCCGAACACTTTAAAGATGAAATTTCAAGCAAAATGAAAAGTCTCTCCCTACTCAACATCAATTGTCGTAGTTTGAATGCAAACTTTGAAAATATGCACAACTTATTGGCTAACCTGCTGACAAATTATAACTTTTTCGATGTGATTGGAATGACAGAAATATTTAACTTGAAATCTGGCGTTGAGTACCGGTTTGAGGATTATCACCCGCTAGTGTCCCGTACACGTCCTGACAACGATGGTGGGAGGGGAGGTGTAGGAATGTTCATAAATGATAGTATACCCTACAAAATACGAAATGATCTGTCAGTCTTCATACCACATGTCTTTGAATCCCTCTTTACAGAAATATCTCTGAAGATTAAATGTATTGTAGGGACTATCTACAGGCCAAACACAGCACCTAAAGCAGACCTGGACTTGTTCCTCATCAAACTAACTGAACTGCTAGACTTTTTAAGCAAGGATAACATTGTAGTCTACCTTATGAATGACTTTAACATAGATCTGCTTAGTGTAAATACCCACAGTAAAACGAATACTTTTATTGACTCTTTATTTACTGCTGGTTTTTTGCCCGCCATTACAAAGCCTACCAGAGTTACAGAGTTTTCCGCTACCATAATTGATCATATATTCAGCAATAATATTACAAAGTTCATGTCCGGAATTATTATTACTGACGTCAGCGATCATTTTGCCACGTTCTATGTAGATGAACTAGATAAACGTCATCCAGCTGCAACACCTATTTATAGACTGTCAATGAAAACTGAGAATGTCATCCGTTTTAAAAGACTCTTAACGGCTTGTGATTTTTCTGATGTTATCAATAACTCGGCATACAATCGGTTCCTGGATGAATTTCACATAGTATTTGAACAGGCATTTCCCCTGAAAGCAACCCCCTCTCGAAAGAAACATATAAAAGGAGAACCATGGATGACCTCTGGCTTATTGCAATCTTCCCAAACTAAAAGTAAATTTATGTTAGAAAACTAAAATTTCCAACCACTCAAAATACATCGGATTACAAAACGTTCCGCCAGGAATATAACTGCTTGAGGCGAAAGTGCAAAGCAGATTATTATAATCAAGTACTACTTGAAAACAAACATAATATTAAAAAACGTGGGACATCTTGTGAACGGCAATATACAAGTCAAATAACAACCAACAACTTCCGCCTAACTTCCCGGACGGGCATATTGAATTATCCGACCCTAGAATAATCGCGGACAGATTTAACACATTTTTTGCTAACATTGGTATGAATATAAGTGCCCAAGTGCCTCCGACACAACGTTACTTCTCAGAATTTCTCTGCAATAGTAATAATGGGGATTCATTTTTTATAACACCTACTAACACAAAAGAAATAGTTACCTGTGTTAATAAATTAAAAGGCAAACCAAGTACTGATAGTATTGATATGTCTACCAAACTGCTGAAGAAGCATTACGTGTACGCTCCATTTAAAACCCCCTTTCGTCACACCCGGTGAACACATTGTCTTCACGGGTCCACAACCCCCTTTGCGAGGCTAATTAAAGACGACGGGAAAATCCAGACATCAAAGGCGGTTCGTTTCTTGATGAAACCGAATTACTCATATCCAGTCGCATATGAAAAACATTCTGTGTTTATGCAATTAATACATCGATTCGTTTTCAAACATAATAAAAATGAATGTAGACTAATTCATTATTTGTCCCCCAACAGGAATCAACTATTTATTTAAACAAAAATACAGCAGAAATGATGGACAACAAGTTTGTTGTGAATGCGAATTAATTTCAGGCACATTGATAACAAGAACGCCCTCATCTTAGCATTACGTGTACATTGCATACAAAATCGCACTTGTTAATTACCTCGTCGTTTGTGTAGAAACTACCGGGAAAATGAAAAGCTGTTTCAGTGCGGTCATGTGAGAAGGATTACACAACCAATTAATGTTTGGCGAGAAAAATCTTTCAGAGACTGTCCCTGATTAGCAATTATATTGTTCAGTCAGAAAATTTCTAAACCCTACATTTAATAAAATATTCAGATACAAATGCAATATCTTTCATTTCCAGAACTCTGTACTGCGGTTTAATATAGGAATTGAAAAAATCCGTTCGTTAATTCGTGAGATTTTCGACTTGTTTTCATATTAAAATAAAATTTTCGCTGATATATGATTTGGATTCCCTGGAATAGAACGAGTATTTCAGTAGAGGGAAAGCAAAGTGACATTTATTCACAAAAAGGGGGAAAAAGACGTTTTGGATAACTATCGAGGGATCTCTGTCAGTAGCAACATTGGAAAGGTTTTCTGTAAAGTCCTTTATGGGAGACTAGAGGAGGTAATTGAGGAGAAGGGTTTTTTGGGAGAAATCCAGAATGGCTTCAGGAAGGGAAGGAGAGTTACTGACCATCTTTTCACACTATCCCAAATGATAGAATCCGCGAAAGCAAAAAAGAAAAAGATGTTTATGGCCTTTTTGGATATCAAGAAGGCATACGATAGAGTATGGAGGAAAGGTATGTGGCGCAAGCTGGAGGCTATGGGCTTAGGAGGCGAGTTTGTTGGAATTATGAAAGCATTATATCAAGATGTACAGAGTGAACTTAGCCTGGGAAACATTACAACGAAACGTGTGCCTATGGAGATAGGCCTAAAACAGGGGTGTATCCTTTCGCCGATCCTGTTTGCATTGTACATCAAAGGCTTAGGAGATGAACTCCTGCGTAGCGAGGAGGGGGTAGCAGTTGGTGACGTGAAGATCCCAGGGCTATTTTTTGCAGACGATATGGTTCTAGTGTCAGAGAGCGAAGAGGGGCTAACGAAAATGCTGGGAATTGTTGGGAAATATGGGAGCAAATGGAGACTCGAACTTAATGAAAGCAAGAGCAAAGTTATACCTGTGGGCCGCAAAGTGGACCCCACTCGAAGGTGGAGAGTGGGTGAGTTCTGCATTCCGGAAGGGAGCAGCAAACTTCTCGATGTGGGAGAGACGGGTGATTACGAGTATTTGGGGGTAAATATAAACATTACAGGAAGAGGCATCTACCGGAACCACACAAATAAATTGATTTTGAAGGGGAAGCGAATCCTTAACCAAATGAAACTTATAGGGAGAAACAGTTTCAATAAGGTTTTCGTGGGGAAAACCATTTGGGAAATGGTGGGGCTGCCAAGTATAACATACGGTACGGAAGTGGTACCCCTAAACCAGACGGCCGTAAAGAGCTTGGAAATCCTGCAGAACGATGCAGGCCGATGGATAACGGGGTCGAGTAATGCCGCAGCGCTAGAAGCAATCAGGGGTGAGCTTGGGTGGATGAGGATCAAGGACAGGATAGACCTGTTGAAGCTCGGTTATCTTAATTATTTGGTAAATCTCCCCGACAGCCGACAGCCGATGGTGTAAAGTAATGTTCCTGAGAATTTTCAACTCAAATATCAAAACGGGGTGGATGGTCCAAATGAGGGAGCTAGTAGAGAACTACTCATTGGAGATCTCGGACCTGGACGTTGGGGCAAACCAGGGTAAAAAAATCGTCAGAGAAAGGGTCATGGAAGATTGTAACCGTAATTGGCGAGAGGGGGTCAAATCAAAGAGGTCTTTGGGTGGCCTGCGTGATAAAGAGAAGCCAGGTTTTGAAGAGTACCTTGATGGCACCTTTGGGGGGTCACTGTTGTTCAAGCTGAGGTCGCGATCCCTGGAGCTGAGGGGAAAAATTGGGAAAGACGGTGAAAGGGAGTGCCAGATGTGAAACTTGGACATGGTGGAGACCCTGGAACACTTTCTTCTTGAATGCCCAAAGTATCAACCTAAAAGAATGAGATTCACTGGGAGTATAATGGGGAAGTGGGATGGGAGAATGAAGGACATGTGGTTAGGGGGAGACTCAAAGGAGAGGGTTAATATGCTAATCGGAGAGATTGGGAAGAATGGGACAAGGGATATCATCAAGCAGTTCGTCTCTGGGTGTTGGGAGGAGAGGAGAAGCGTGGGAATAGGGAGGCAGTTGGGAGTACAGGGGTAACCATGGCCTTCTCGTCCGAGAACCGCGACAAATCAGCGGCTGGCCAAAGTGTTATTATTATTATCAGTGAATAAAATGTGTTCTTGGTGTACGGTGTTTTTGAAACAACAACGTGACAGTCAAGATGGCGAAACATATGAGTTCTGTAAAACATTCACTTGACAATTGATTCGGTAGTAGTCCACCTGTCACGTACTGTGTATTTTAACCCATTAGTAGCTGAGTGCTAACTCCATGGAATACTAGCAGAGATTTTCTATTCAAAAGTGCAAACAAAACCCGATCGATATTACAATGCTTTGAAAGAGTGCTTGTGTATATATATATATTTTTTAAAACATAATATATTCTGTCATTCATGTGTGCAAATGTTTATAGATACTTGTAAAGAATTAAAGTCAGATATCATTAATCACAAAACCCGATTGACATTATAGTGCTTTGAAAGAGTGCTTGCGTATATATTTTTTTAAAATATTCTGTTATTCGTGTGTGCAAATGTTAGTAGATAAAGCATTAAAGTCAGATATCATTAATAAAAAAATTGCTTAATAAAGTGTTGTTTGTTAAAATCATTTGTCCCAAAAATCAGTCAACACAGCTGACTATCCATAAGATCATCATTGACAACTGCACTTGTTATTGTTGAAGTAATTACCATGGATAATAAAAAGTTCCCCTCAAAGCAAATTAGCTTATCCTATTTTTAGACACCCTATTATGCAATCGACCAGTGGAGAGGAGAGAATATTTTAAATGGACTGTACACGTAATGGGTTATATACGAGATAGCAGACCCCTTGTCTCATATTATCAATCTATATTTCGTAGTAGGTAGGGTACCAGACATAATGAAGATAGCCAATATCATTCCTGTCTTTAAATCTGGAGATCCTCAACTTTTTACCAATTATCACCTATCAGTATTCTTCCAACATTCTCAAAAATACTCGAAAAAGTAATGTACTCACGACTGTACACTTTCCTCGACGAGCAGAACGCTATATATAAGTATCAGTTTGGGTTTAGGAAGGGTCATTCGACTGTGCATCCCATTTTGCATCTATTAAACAGTGTCGCAGAAGCAAATGATAAAACTTCAAAGGATTGTACACTATCATTTTTTCTAGATTTTTCAAAAGCATTTGATACCATAAATCACTCGATTCTTTTGAAGAAGCTTGAAAGCTACGGTATAAGAGGTTTAGCTAACTCCTGGTTCGAAGATTATCTAACAAACCGGTGTCAGTTTGTATCTTTCATGAACAGCACATCGGAAGTAATGGATGTCTCCATTGGTGTACCACAAAGTTCAGTTCTAGTCCCCTTCTCTTTTTATTATACATTAACGACATCAGCCAATCCATCCTACTTAAGGTGTTGTCTTTTGCAGACGATACCACAGCTCATGTGTCGAGTAGGAACCTAGATACCCTGTTAGATGAGATCAATACTGAACTCGATAAAATCAGTGAATGGTGCTCTGCAAATGGATTATGTCTGAAATGCTAGTAAAACCAAATGTATGTTGTTACACCCGCAGAACGACTCGTATAATGCCGCCAATAAAAAGATATCTTTGAACGACATAGACATTCCATTTGTTACCAACAGACTTGAGGAAAACTCTATCAAATTCCTAGGGGTCAAACCTGGACGAAAATTTAATGTTCAAACAACACACGTCTGCAGTTTGCCTAAAGATAGCAAGGGCAATATTTGCCCTTAATAGGGCAAAAAGAATCCTTCCTTTGAAAGCCCTGAATATATTGTATCAGTCATTGATACATAGCCACGTGTTGTATGGTACACTTGTCTGGGCCCATGTTCCCTCAACCAGGAGAATTTCAACACTCCAAAAAAAGGCTATCCGTATCATAACAAATCGAAAATATACCTCGCACACCGAACCTTTATTTAAAAACTGTGGAATACTGAAGTTCGAAGATTTGTATAAAACATGTGCATCTTTTTATGCATGACTGGTACCGCAATAGACTTCCTATGTCATTTGACAATATCTTCGAAATATACACTAAACCCTTCTGGAATGGAAACAAGACAAACAGGGAATGTGAGTTCCCTCAAACCAAGAACTCTCTTTTCTGCTGATCTCCGATTCATTCTTTCCCGAAAATTTGGGGTGATTTAAATGTCGAAGTAAGGCAATATAACAGGCCTCTGTTTAAAAGACAATAATTAATTCATTCTTGAATGGATATTCTTCTGACATTACTTGCATTACGTGTACAGTACCCATATGAGACTGGTCAATAAATACCCCAGTTATTGATGCTAAATTTAGATTAGTGCTGTCTATTTATAGAGGAACTATTTATGAGTGGGCGTGTACAATTAATTACTTATCTTCATTGGCAACAGAGCAACAATAACAGGAATATTGGCTTTGATATATTTTATTTCATTCAAGTGTTTCAACTTTTAACGAGCAAATAAACTATAGAAACATAATACACTGCACATAGATATTAACATAGGCCCTAAATAAGTTTGTTTTTTGCACATTGATATTTACATAAATGAGTTGTCATTTTTTAATCTTTTAACTTCATTTGGTTTCTTATAACTAACATTGCAGTACGTTCAACGTGGATTGAAACAAAAACGCCACCGCGGTGTGTAAGATTCTTATAAAAAGGATATAGTAAAAAGAAAATATAGTGTTTTTGAATGGATACCAAAAAGTATCTCACACGAGACTGAAACTATGATTATTTCACAGGGGGAGGGAGTGGGGTGGGGTGGACGGGAGATATTTGCATACAGAAATAAATATATCCTTCATCCAATTCTGTAGGGGTTTGTACATACTTTTATACTCTTTGCATTTGCGGATTTTTCAACGTTCTTCTACATTGTTGTTATTTGTATTATCAATTGAAATAGCTAAGCCTGTGTGTATGTAAAAATACGGTGGGTGAATATAAGGGAGATGCCGAATTAAAATATCTGCGAATGTGCCATTCTAAGAGAGAGTACGCTTCAGTGGGAAAGAGATAGAGAGAGACAGATATACGTGATGATGGGGGGGGGGGGGAGGAAGTAAGAAAAAGTGAAAGAAAATTAGTGCACGAAATTATACGCAAGTGCATGTGGGCGTTTGTCTGCATATTACTCTCTGTGTGTTTGTGTGTGGGGGGGGGGGGGGGCGCTAAGGGTGTGTATTTTGGTGCGCGTGCATGTGTTTTGGTTTTTCGGGTTTGGGTTTTTGTTTTTTATGAACTACTGTAAAAAAAGACCTAGCTCTGATGAAAATGTGTCTCATTAGCCTCCATAGGCTGGATTTCATATAAATATTTTGAAAATACTCTACATGTATGTATATATGCATGTGTATTGAAATGTGACACTTAAATAAAATATTATTCTACGGCTACTGCATAAAAGACGTCGGGATTGAAGTGATTAATTAGGTACAGCAGATTAAACTACCACTTGCACAAGGTGTGAAATGACATTTGAGTGGTGCGACAAAGCACAGAGCTGTCCTTCAAACCAACATCTGTTTTAACACCTCTGCACATGACAAGCTTGAGAAAAAATAAGAGACAAATCAATATTTTCAATTACTTTTTTATTAATTCAGTAATTCATAATTATAACCATATGTAAATAAAATCAATAGAAAATAATATTTTTTTTATTTCCAATAATGACATGCCGATCGACAAGCCAGACCACCATACATCGTAACCCTAGCTCAAACATGCCCCGAAATTTCGTATTATAATTTTTTTGTTTTGTCCCCCCACACGTGTCTTGAAACCCCAAAAATTAAAATAGGTCTTTCAGATAGGAGATTTTAGTTCCTCTATCGGAGATTTTCTGACGCCACCCCTGATTTTTGCGTGCAGCCAGCACATCAAAAATTTCAGTGTCTTGGCAGTGTAAGATTCAGTCATCCATACCACTCCTAAATGGTGAAGTAAATAGCCCTCCCCCTCCCTCCCCATCCCCAAAACGAGGCAATTGGGCCCCAGACTCCCATAAACCCACACGCACAAATAGGCCTATATCATTGATTGATTGCCCATCTCTCCCCCCCCCCCCCCCCCCCCCCCCCCCCATCTTGGCCAGTTTTCCTTGCTAGTGCATGCAGGCGCTTCAATATATGGACTCCGAAGCGTCTTGGGCTGACACGTCTCAGGGCCACCACAATCATTCCTTTTTCGTTAATGTAGTTTATTTATGTTAATTCCACTCTCAACATTTACATTTTAACATTCACACTCTGAACGTAACTTTTAAAATCGTTAATCGGATTCCCTTCCTCCCCAACCCACAATTTATTCAAAATTCAGTACCGGTAACATGATTCTTCTCCCCGTCAATAGCTACAGTTAGGTAAAAGACCGTCGGGGAAATGTCCAGATGAAATGTCCAGATATTGTACTAGTCAAGTTATATTTTTTTCAACTCACATCCATGATTTCAGTACGGTATAATATTTATTTTTTTTTTTTGTAATTCCTCAAGTTCTGAATCGATTTGATGAACAACATTCCGAATCGCAATAGCTTTCAATAACCTTTTCAAATATTGAACTATCTTTTTAATATTTCAAGTAAAAATAAAAGTAATATTTCACTGACTGTGAAAAAATTTGATCTAATTTAGAGCCGGTGACTGACAGATCAAAAGATAAACCGACGTCAGCCGAACATCCCATCACACAGTTTGACATATTCATGCGAGATTAAAAACACGATTCAAACTCCATATTATGATCGTTTTTTTCTGCCATATTAATCCTTTTTAATATCAAAAAACATGTATGGAGCATACGTATTCAGTTTATACTTAAATGCAACACCTAACAATCACTAAATAACAATGAACTGAAAACTATTTTTGGTGGAAGAATAAACCTGATTACCGCACTTGAATGAATGAAAGGTTTTAGCGCGCCGAAGGCGCGCAGGGACGATGTGGGATTTACAAATCCCTTGCGACCCGGTTAACCTTATTTTTTTTTCCTTGGATTACACAGGCCTAGCTTTCCTATTGCCCAAAATGGAGTCTGAGGGGGTTATGCACGCGGTTAGAATACCGGGCAGTTTAAGCTGGAGTGTTAGATGGTCAATACTCAATCCCCCAACGCCTTTAAAACTATTAGAGAGCGAGCTCTGTTCGGTTCCAGTTCGACGATGGTAGAGGTTTGAGTCCCACCATGGTGGCGAGCCAGAATGTAATGTTGTTGACGATGGCAAGTTTAAGGGAAGAAGAGAAAAGAAAACCAAACAGCAACGCCGGTTTGGTAGCGGCCCCGGTATATGACCATAGCGGTTACAAAAAAGAAGTGGAGAAAGCTCCAACAGTTTAGTTTTAAGAAACCGGGAGTCATCCATCAAGCCTTCTGGGAGATAGGATGCCGTATGTGATTTTGAGGTATCTGGTTATCCTTCGGGAATCCCAAATGACCTCCTCCACCCCACCCCAATCCCCCCCCCCCAAAAAAAAAAAAAAAAAAAAAAAAAAAAAAAAAAAAAAATCACTGACACACACCCTCAAGCCCTTAAAAGGGCTGTTAAATCTTTATTCAAATGTTTATTTATATCAAATGTACACTCGTTCCCAGCCAGACAAGCTTGTTTCAATCCTTGCCTAGCGTTTGGTGGTTTCTTGTATATGTTACAGAAAGGTAGGTTGCACCAATTCCTCCTACGCTTTGTCTACCATTTCCATGCGTCTTCTTGATAGGAGTGTTGCAAGAAAATTTGAGAATGTTCAGTTAGAAAAGTAAAAGGTAGAGAGAAAGATAGGTATCCGCTATTGTATATTGTGCCTGCTGTGTGGTTGTTGCTCTGGATGGGGTAAGGGGTGTGTTTCTTCGGAGTCCACCCCCAACACGCAGAGTTGCGAGGCAATCCTCACAGACTCAATCCTAAAGACCTCAATGAGTAGCGAGGCAATACTCACTGACTCCACGCAGTTTAATTCTATTGAGTAATTTTAATTTATTGTGGATTATTTTGTTTTTCTGTTTAGGGTTCGGTGTTCGTTCAGCTTCACCATTGATTCACTATCCTGGAGTATGTGGAGGGTTTTGTTATATAGATCTTATTAAACGCGTTTCAATCGCGCTTCAGCAGAGTTGCGAGGCAGTCCTCACAGACTCTATCCTAAAGTTCCCAATGAGTAGCGAGGCAATCCTCACTGACTTCACGCGATTTAGTTATATTGTATAATTTTTTTTTTTTTTTTTTTTTTTCTTTTTTTTTTTTATTTTCTGGAAACTTATTTTGTTTTTCTGTTAAGGGATCGGTGTTCGTTCAACTCAACCATTAATTCACTATCTTGTAGTCTGTTGAGGGTTTTGGTTTGTAGGTCTTTTAATCGCGTATCAATAGTTTCTATTTTTGCTAGCTCGTGAAGTTCCTTTATCGGTGTCCATTTCGGTTTGCATAGTGCCACTCGCAGGGCATAATTTTGAACCCTCTGTAGCTTCTGAATGTTGGTTTTGCTTAGGTCGCTTGTTATTATGGCACCGTATTCTAGTACCGGACGTATAAATGTTTTGTAGAGCTTGAGAAGCACATCTTTGTTTGCTCCCCAATTTCTACCTCTGATCATCTTCAGAAAATTGATACGTTTAGTAGCTCTAACCGTAATGGAGTTTACGTGACTGTTTAGACTGAGATTGCTATCTAGGATAAATCCCAAAAATTTGGCCTCTTTGTTTGCTTCTAGTTTGTGATCGTATAACTGGAGATCGATACTCGGGACTGGTTTTTTCCTTTGCTTTTTGAAGAACGTAACTTTTTGAGTTTTGGCGGCATTGAGTTTGATGCGCCACAGGGCACACCAGCTTTCAAGATCGCGAATGGTATCCTGCAGACGATTTTTAATTATGTTTCTGGACTTGCTGGCTGTCCAAATGCCTTTGTCATCTGAGAACTGCGATAGTTCAACAAAGTTTTTCCCTACTTTTTCTATATCATTCACATATATTATGAAAAGAAGCGGACTTAGAACCGACCCTTGTGGTGTTCCCGCTTCGAGTATTACTTCCTCTGACACCCTCGCGATTAACCCTCACCTTGATTTTTCGGTCAGTTAGAAATGATGATATGATCCTTAGAATTTTAGTGGGTAATCCCATTTTCGCTAGTTTATATCTCACGCCGTTGTGCCATACCGAGTCGAACGCTTTTTCTACATCCAAGAAAAGCGCGGTTCCGATTTCGTTTTGACTAAATGCTGTTTTCATATAATCGACCAGTCTATAAACGTGTTCGATTCCCTCTTTCTGACTCCTATACGCTCTTTGCCATTTGTTGAAAAAGTTGATTGATTCGAGATAGCTGCGAAGTCTCGTAGTGAGAATCCGCTCAAATATTTTCCCAACACAGCTAAGCAAGCTGATTGGGCGGTAGTTAGAAGGGTTTGTAAGGTCTTTGTCGGGTTTAGGTATCATGACTCCCGTGGCCACTTTCCAGCATTTTGGGAAGTACCCACAGGAGAGACAGCAGTTTAAGAGTTTGGTAAGTCTGCAGTAGAAGATGTTGGGGCACTGTTTCATTATTTTGTAAGAGACTTCGTCTTCTCCTGGGGACGAAGATGACCTGCATTTTCTGATTATACCCATGACCTCTTCTACGCTTATTGGTTCGGTTAATTCATGGTCGTCCCCGTCTTCATGCCTTTTGTCGAAGTTCGGTTCATTGAAGATTGAGTTGTTATCTTGGACAAATTTATTTACTCGTACCTTAAAATCGTTGTCATATCTGTTCCCTTCTTGTGGACGATGTGCCTTCTTTAGAAGTTCGGCAAAAGCACTGGCCTTTGCCTTGTCGTCTATGGCCATAGATCCGTCGCTAGTCTTTAGCGCATTATTATTGGCAATTTTGCTCTTTTGGCCAGTAAGAGCACTTGCAAAAAACACAAGTTAATTATAGACAAATTGAAGTCACGTGGTGGGGTTTTGAGACCCCACCTCGTAGTGTAATTAGTGGGGTCTCAATTTCTGTGTTCATATGGGCAGCGTACACGACATGTGCACCAATCCATTCTGTCCGGATTGTGGCCCAGCATAAAGTGATCTGATCCTCCTAACTATCGCTATTTCTACAATTAATCCTAAATCTTAGACTTTTCAAATCACCACTTGTTTTTTTCTGATTACCTCCGAACATGGGGAAAGCTTCACAAAAAGCCTTTCTAAGGGTTCACTTATTGTGAATCGGGGAGGACAAAGAACTAAAAGACTCTGATATCAGAACAAAATAAATCATGTCTGGGAATGGCAGGAAGACAGCCTTTCTGGCTATGCCATTTCCATACAGTGTACACTTTTTTGTTGTTATTTTGTATTCATGTAAACTGTACATGAGTATGCTGCAATATAAAGTTTCATTTCCTTTCATCCTGCTATTCTTCAGGGAAAGAGAAACAACGATAGCATAATCGTAGGTCATCATTAAACCCACCTATGGTATTGACTGTATATAATTATATCATTAGCCTTATTACTCTTCACAAATGGCTACTTCGTTTGTTATTAGTTAATTATAATCATGTCATATCTTGTTCAATTCTTTGTTCAATTTGCCTCCTTGTGGTGTTAATTTTGCTTGAATAAACTATGGAACCATTGAAACAGTACGTTGAAAATATCATTTTCGCCATTTAGAAGAAAACGAGAGGATTTTAACTCCAAAAGTCATTAAAACGCTTCATTTCATACATGTAGCACATTTAAAAAAAAATTTCTAAGGGTGAAGCCCCCCAGACCCCCCCCCCCCCCCCCCATAAAACTTGTACCTACGTCTCTCGCGGCAGATCCTGCAATAATACCCCCCCCCCCCCTTGCCCCCGCCCCCCCTCTAACCTGAAAATCGTGGATCCGCCCCTCCGAAGCTTTACTGGTAAACCAATATGATCTTGACAAAAGGAGTTTCGGTATAATAATAATTTAGAAAATACTGCGCGAGGAGCTATATTACAGTTTATGGACCAATCAGTTAACACTTCATTTGCTGAATGAGCCCGCTTAAATTAAACTTTAAGGGTGCAGCGTTTGGTCGAGATTCCGTCTCACTCACGTTAGTTTTTATCCTATCTTGGCTATCCATGTCTTGCGACATTCTTTAAAATAGCACTTTGCAGTCGATTGCCTGATTTCTTTTCTGCCCATGTCAAAGCAAAGACCTTTTGCCAATATTTGTGCCACGTGCAATGGACAAAATCGGGGTAATTATAAAGAAATAATCAAGTTTAGTCAAAAACGAATATTACTATTGACTTACGTACACCAGTAAAGTGAGTAAACTGCGAAGCGGAACCCACAAATCACTAATCACCAGAAGTGCAGACTTGATAGACGGCAGCCACTGGTTCCCCATGTAGTTCAGCAATCTGAACGTAGTGGGTACCCCTCTACGTTCAGATTTTTCCCATTCAATCCTGTTGAAAAAGTTCCCATCAAGTTTTTATGGGAACTCAAAATTCGAAAATAGAAATGTATATCATTATCAAGCTTTCGCCCTTATTACCGACTGCGTTCGATAGTACACGTATTTCTTTACATTTGGACAGAGTTTATTGATCCAAACTGTGTTTTATCCTTTAATTATCGTTATTTGAATACTCGCGAAGCGTCAACGAATGTTTCGATATCATCCTAGTCCAATAATATTAGCCTTCGCCTGTGCTCCGAATTTATTATTTTTTGATTTTTAATATGTCGCACCGTCGAAGTCTAATCTGATCTTTCGTTTTTCCAGCAGCAAAGTTCAGCGAGAGACTCTCGCTGAACGGTTGGACCTCGATTAAAGATCAAATTTCGCCACCTTGTTCCTACTTCCGATTGACAGTTGTGTAAAACACATTTTTCTTCATTCTGGTGGTCATTTTCTTGCAAATAAATCGATATTTTGAATTATTTAGGCGTCATTTGCACTGCAATTTTTTCAACTCGAAACAAACTGTTGAACCGGAAAATGGGTTGATAGGAAAACGCGGAGTGAAAAACGGAATACCGATAATGTAGTGCACACCAAGTCAAACGATGCGGCAGTCGTTGCAATACCGCTGAGGTCCGTTCCCGGAAATGGGATACGATTTTTAACAATTTTCCAACCGCTTTAACTTTACCGCTTGAAAAAATGTTTTTATTTAATTATTGGTATTTAATACGTAATTCGACAGTAAGTATAGGAAATTTATACATCTAATATGAATGTGAAGGCATATTATTCTTGTCGAATGTGGGAACATGTATGGAGAATGAGTATTCATCATATTAGTGTTATGTCGCCTAATTTCGTACTTTGCTGCTGAAAAAACGAAAGATCAGATTAGACTTCGACGGTGCGACATATTAAAAATCAAAAAATAATAAATTCGGAGCACAGGCGAAGGCTAATATTATTGGACTAGATATCGTCCATGTTTTTGTCTAAATATAAAACAGTAAAAACAATAACCTGGTAATGGCACCAAAACGAGTAGACCTTTTCATTGATGCGGAATTGGAATCTCGATTGCATTCGCGCAGAGGAGGTTATCAAACTCGATCACATTCGCACAGATAACCTCCTCTGTGTGAATGCGATTTGAATGGGAGAAAACTGAACGTGGGGGGTAGCCACTACGTTCAGATCGCTGAACTACCTAAAGACCAGAATTACTCCAAATAAGGCAATTTTGATTAGGAGATTGGTGTGATGGGTCTGATTATGAGTACACTAGGGCCTCAATAAAAAAAAGCCCAGACCTAGGATTTGGCAGTGGTGGGCCATTTTGTTCTTGGTAGAATAACTGTCTGTGTGAAGGTGATAGCTAAAAGTTGCGATTTTGTTGTATAAAAATGTAAATATTTTCAATAGGTATTTGACAGACCCTGAAAATAGATTTTTCAAAATCTGCTAATTAGGCATGAAATTTAATGTCCATTATGGCACACGTGTTGAATGCCACATGGCATTACAGATCAAGGGTAAGAGAGACAATATTCTCTTCTGTATCATTATCTGGGTAATTAAGACCAGTTAAATTGTAATTGTTGGAACAAGTGCATCACATATGTTCTGGACACACACCCATATTTTGTCTCCGAAATGTCAGAAGATACTGAAATGTGAGTCTTTCAAAGGAACTTTAAAGCGAGTGTTAAATTAAGATAAATCTAAGCGGCCAAGTTCAAGAGAAGTGATTAACTGAGAATAAATGTTCTGGCTATCTAAATAAAAATCGGGGGAGTTCTCGAAGAATTCATTCCAGCCAATTCCAGTCGGAAGGTGTGTAAGGCTGTGGGTCGTTGCGAGGCAGTTGGCCTGAGGGCACTCCGAGAAGGTCTGAATTTAGCCTGGGTCGTCGAGGGTCATAGGCACTGAAATTGAAAGTCCGCGAATTGTCGTAACCCTGTGAGGGTTGTAAGGAACCGATAGTAGTTATTAACGGTTGCGAACTGTAGTGGCATAGTCGCCAAAGAAGTAAAAGCTGTAACGGTGAGGTATAGAAACCGTATTAAGAGCTTGAGTAAGCGCTGGAATAGCTCGCGAGATAAGATAGTTTTAGGCGGTGCGAGAATTGGTGATGTTGAGAACACCTTGCAGAATATTTTTATGTAAGCTTTGTTAAGTATATAGCTGAAGTCGAAGAATAACTTAACCCTGTGAGAGCCAGACAAGGTGCAAAGTGATTGTGAACTGTGGTAGACGCCGATTGAATTGTGGTTGAACTGTGAGAACACTGATAGAGTCACACAAGCAGAACATTATATGAGTTAAGCCTGACTGGCGGCGAAGTTAACCCTGTCAGGAGGAAGCAACGAGAAGTGAATAAACACTTTGCATTTGTCACAAACCGTGAGAGGATGAAGATGATGTGAGGTTGATCCAGCGGACACAGCTTGCTATGGGAGACGTCGAGGGCCCTAAAGAAAAAACTTTTTTCGCGTAATTAGTGTATTCTTATGGATAATTTTGTGAGTAATTTGTTTCATATTATATTTCTTCGTACATGTAAATAAATACTCTTTCAGTGAATTATCGTTGATCACCCTTTGGATTTGTAAGCCACAGGCATCTTCGGGAATCCTAAGAGTCCCAAGTGGATAGGGCATTGATAAAGTGGCAAGGTTTACGTTCGAACTGATAAGAACATAAATTTTCCTCCATCACTCAACCCCGAAATCCTGCGACAGTCTGACCATCAGATCATACTATTCCCAGGTATAGGACATGGAACTGAAATGCGTGCCCATTCTTAGGAATGATGGTACATGGAACAGAATACCGTAGAGTGTTGTGCATACTGAGTGGTGTGAGCGATGCACTAAATAATAAGCAAAGACAGAAAAAATTGATGATCAGGTTTTTTCGCACTCTTCTCATAGCTGACATTGCATATAGCATGAAATTACGTGGCGGAATAATTGTCTGAACACCAGGTCATACTATTCTCAGGAACAGGAATATAGCCTATTCTTAGGAGTGACGGTACACAAAACAGAAGAGAGCGTTACGCATACTGAGTGGTGTGGGCGATGCCATGAATAAAAATCCAAGACAGAAGAAAATCGATGATATTGTGTTTATTTTATGAGAACATTTTTCACAACTCTATCAGTAAATATTTAGAAAAATAAGCAAAGAGTGAAAAATACGATATAAAACAGGTAATTCTGAGTAATTTCCGGTAATTCTGGTGTTTATGAGGACCGCTGTACGCATGTCCTGTAATTTATATAAGATTCTCGGTCGTGTTTACAAAGGGATTGTAACTCGCCCTAACAGGCACTATTCAAATTCAATAGACTTGTCTGCTCACTAAATTTCATCAACTCTTTACTGTACAGAATTTCCTCAAATAATCTGATTTTCATATTGTTTGGAAACTTAAAACTACAGGAGCAGGGTCAATTCTAGCTATGTATAGACAATTGTTTTCACTTAATAAGACCAGTTTGTGAATATACTTGACTTTAAAATCTTGTTCTCAACATAAAACCCAAGAAGACTCAAAGGCGAAGATGTAAATATATGAAAAAGGTATGTTTCATTTTATTTTGTAGAAAAAAATTGGTCTTCGAGAGTTGTTTCACCCCAGAATGCTGGTAATTCAATCTCCGAGCTTCTCAGCTTGAAAGTTTTCAGAGCCTGGCGGCCCCTAACCTAGTATGATTTCCTCAAAATGAAGGAGTGAAAATTCATTATTGAGAATTAGTCTCATTGATTTAATCCATTTTATTTTCTGGAAAAAAATTGGTCTTCAAAAGTTGTATTGTTTAGCCCCAGAAATGTTGGTAATTCAATCTCAGAACCTCTGCGCTTGAAAGCCTGATTTTGCCGATTTTTTTTTTGACTCCCACTTTCATCTATGCATTGCAATCTGATTGTAAACACAACCTCAATTCGGATACAAATTACTGGACATGCATATGGTCATGATAATGTATTTATATTGACAAGTCCTAACAGACTCTCCAATCTATGCCCCAGAGGCGAGTTTGAGACTTCAGTACACCTTCTCATAAACCCACTTGGTGGTAATAACAAATTTATGTTACAACGTTCCTCCCTTTTTAAATGCCTGTTTTAAAAAAAACAGTTGTATTATGTCATTATGTGATTGGTCAGTCTGTCTGCCAGTCTGTATGTAACATTTCTGTTTCTGGATGATAATTTGAGTTTGGCTCCATAGATCAGGACCAAACTTGGCTTGTTCCTCAGTTATATTAAAATGTAGGTTAGGTTCGAATTGGGGTTTGGACCATTGATTTTTACAAGTGTTATGGGCCTTTTCAACTGAGAAATTGCTTATTTCTGCCAACATTCTGGTTACTGACTGCCCGTTAACTTTAGTTTTGCTTATTTCACCTCAACCAAATTTGGTATGTGACTCATTTATATTAAACTACAGGTCAGGGTGCAGGGTTTCTGCTGTGAATAAATGAGTGGGTGCGGTAAGAGGAGAAAATCACAGATCGCCTGGCCCGAAATTTTTCTGGCAAAGAAATTTTTAGAATTGAGCATTGCAGGAAGGTAATTTCCTTGCATCTGAGACATGACAATGATTCATGTTTTAGTGTGAACGATTTTGTGAAAATAATTATGTAAAACCTTTGGGGGAAACACCCAAAGCTATCGCTGTTTCTTTGCAACAATCGGCATGTGACATCTTACCTAATCGGCAAATGGCAGAAAATAGCGATAGTTTCCGAATGACACTTGACAAACTTAAGTTGCAGAATGCTAATTTCATAACGGTGCTCCTAAAATGTGTCAGCTATGTTGGGAGAATGACTACATCTTAACTAGAATTTTACGGTGTCATGTTTGTTTTTACAACCAGATTTTATCAGTAAATGATCGATGGGGGAGGTGGCTGGGTCTGGTTGATGGACCCTCAGCTATGGTAGTGGAAACCCTGCAGGGTGTGTCCGTCTCTCCTCTCTTCACTAGACACCATTGTTAATTCAAATTGTTACCTTATTATGAGGGAGCAAAATATAAAAGGAATTATCCATGCCTCTCAGGACAATTTCAGAAGAATCAGATTAATATCTTGCGTGAATCAGAGTTGATTCTCCTTGCTTTTCTTTCAAGAATCATTTGCACAGATATATTCTGATTCTCGCATGAATTTTAAGCCCATGCAGAAAATGTTTGTAGAACTGGTTAAATAACTGTACCAAGCACCATTCTTTCTCTCCTCATCAGAATAAGGAACAGATTTCAAACTGCTAACACCTTGATCGGTTTTCTTTGACCATGTACCAAAAAGACACAAGTGACACCTAATTTGTGCATTGTTGTAATCTACTGCTCTGTTTTTGTTTTTGAATGGTTGTAATAATTTCTGAATGATTCTCTTGTTGCTGATTAGCTCACCGTTTAACTCTGCCTGACAAGTATCAGTGGAGCTTTTCTGGTAAACATTTGTCCGTCTGTCATCATTATTGTATTTGTACAGGCCATAACTTCTTAACCACTAAGTATTTTTTGATGAAACATTATAACAGTATGTATTATTAAAATACAATGTGTTGCAGATTTTAATTTAATATTTGCCCCTTCAGGTCACAAGCCCTATGTAAAGGTGACAGTTAGGAAAACTTTGAAATTTCACTGTCACTTTGGTCCGGTTTATTTAACTTGGTTTTATTGACAGATCTTATTCATACTTGTTACAATTATTGCTCATGACTCAATGGTGTGTTGCAACTTTGATCCAAGGTCATATCATTAAGGTCAAGGACACAGACAACAAATCTTTGATATTGTTATACAGCCCTTGTCTGGTACTTATAACTTGGTATGATTGACCAGACTTATTCATACTTGGTACAGCTATTTGCTCATGACTCAAAGGTGTGTCTAGACTTTCATCTAAGGTAATATCAGAGTCAAGGTCACAGACAGCAAAAGTTCTGATACAGTTTTACAGCCCTTGACCAGTCCATAAAACTTTGTATGATTGCCACACCTTATTCATACTTGGTACAATTATTGCTCTCAACTCATAGTTGTGTCACGACTTTGATCTGAGGTCATATCATCAAGGTCAAGGGCAGAAAAACTTTGATATTGTTATGCGGCCCTATCTGGTCTGTATAATTGAATCTGTGTAACAGATCTTGTTCATCCTTCACACAATTGTTGCACATCACCTAACATTGTGTCCTGACCTTGACCAATCATCATATCATTATGGTTAAGGCCACTAGCAGTAACACTCGGATTCTTGTCTTGTATTTAGGTTCCCCTGAAAACAGTGACCCGAGCAGAGCTGTCTAGGTTGGGAGGCCTCATGTTTCTTTATTGTTGAAGAAATGACAAACCAGACAGTTATTTCATCACAAACTGTTGTTACTTCATTTCAGTCAAACAAGACAGTCATGATCATTGTACCTTAGCTATCAACCCCTGTCCATTCAATACTGTGTTCACAAAAGTTGTCTCTATGGTATGTCAGTCTGGCAGCAACACACTTATACCAGTGGGTCCAGATTTTATTGCACACCTATTCTATGAAATCCCCATCTACAGCAACACTAAACCATGCGGAAAATGAAAAACGGAAGTTGTTGACAGACTATTTTTAAATAGAAGCGAAATTTCCCTGGAATTTTCTTCAATTTGTGCAACACAATTTCAGTTTGAATCACTAGTGATAGCTAAAAGTCGTTTCCTGAGTTTCAATGTGCTCTGTAGGCACATACATGTATGACACATTGGAACTCCGGGGACGAAATAGTAATGCAGGTTCCCCTCGCAAATTTGGTTGGCGATAAAATGTGTTCTTTTTGTTGATAATTGTCAAATGAATTGCTGAGTGTCCTTCTAATAATTGTTTTTATAGATGTGGAAGCATGTAATAAAGAGCACGCGTTGTATGTGAATGGGTTAATCAATATGGCACTTGTGCCATTGCGGAAGCATAGAATTCGAAGCCTGCAGCTTCTTGTTCTATCTTTCCACACTGGCACTCGTGCCATATCGATTAATCCATTCACATGTGACAGTGTGTGTCATTCTGTGTATTTATAGATTAAGATATTGCAAAGTCAAGACTGAATCCAGAATGAAAATGAACTAAAAAGCATCCCAGATTCATTGTTCTCAAGTTTTCTTTTGACACATACACATGTAAGATTCTACAGACAGTGTTGTAGGGAAGACAGCAGTCAAGAAATTTTGATTGGATCATGACAGGCTCTGGTATAAATTCTCTGTTTGCTCCAGTAATCAGGCTACTTTAATGGTGCCTGAACCTGCTTTTAACTGGTAGAGTGCTAGAAGCCACTCTCAAGGCTTTAAAAAATGATGAAGTTACCAGAGCAAAGGCCAACATTGTCCATGCATATGTTTCGTGTTCAGTGAAATGCAAATAATATTTTGTTTCTATAAACTTCTTTTATTACAAATTATTGGAGAGTGCCTTTGTGCACTCTCTAATAATTTGTAATAAAACAAATATTGTATACCAAATTCAGACCATCAAAAATAATCTGTCCCTCAACAAGTTACAGTACGTGGAGAGTGTATTACCACTAAAAGTAAATCACACGCAGAGTGGATATTTCACCTGAGGAATAATTGCAAATTTGTTGCAAGGCATAACCAGCACCATCAAAGTTTCAGCCAGTGGACCTCCGGGTTAAACCCGGAGGTCCATTGGCTGAAATATTGCTTGTGTTTTTTGTCGATATGTACAAAATTTGAAAGTTATAGCTTGGGTGATAACTCCACTCTCCACGTACTGTAATTGTAATTTTACAATTTAATTTTGTTCTTTATTTTAGGTAATAATGCAAATCAATTTAGATGTGAAAACACAGTAGATGAAGCCATTGATTTGTTGAAGCATGCTGATTTAGACAGTGCTTACAGAGATAAACTAATCGGACTTCTTTCCAACAAAAGAAAACCAGACAAGTGTGTTGATAAAGAAAAGAGTCTGTTGCAACTCATTGTTCCATTACTCAGCCCAGATGAAGAGGAACAGGACTTGAATAGAAAATTAATTTCAGGCTTGATAGAGAATGGATTGAAATTCCAAGAAACAGACAGTCGCTTACTGATTCAGTCTTTTAAAGAAGGTTAATGTTTATGGGTTGTTATGTTTTAATGAACAGAGGTAGTGAATTTCTACTAAAACATACACAGAGCCTAATTTCGATTCAGATAATGGTGAAAGAAGGGGTCAAAACTTCAAACACTTGGCAAATGTCATCCCTGTGAGAAACCCTGCTTGTTTACTGTGGTAAACAAGTTCTGCTTTTCTGATAAAATAGGACCTGGAACTAACTCCTGTAAAGAGGGCAGCATAAGTATAAACAATTGGCTAACAACTTCATTCCTGTGTTGTGGTCATGAGACACTCAAAGTTGTTGAAAGTGACCTTAAATACCAATAAATAACTTAAAATATGCCCCAGGTGTTACATGTATCCTGTTCATAAAATGTGGTAAAGTAAACAAGATGTTGGTGCTGTAGAATATAGGAACTAAGGCTATGATCTCAAAGGTTTCCATCATATTGAGACAAGAGTTACCATGAAAGTAAGACAACAGCTGCAAACAATCTTTTACAATTACTATTTTTTTTTTCATTTTTGAATCGGAAACATAGCTTACATGTATGACCCTCATTGGAACAAGCTCAACAAGCTTGTTCCAATGGGGGAGTCAAAAGCTATGTATTTGAGACAAAACATGAAAAAAATGATGAAAATTTAATGGTGAATTTTGTGAATAGCACTGACCGTTTTGGTCGTTATGTTGGGTAAAGGGTTAACTGAATAGCTGCTTTGCCTGTGAAAAATATTCAGTTAACACTTTATCTATCACGAAATGCAGACAACACATACAAACAAAATTCTTGAATAACTAAATTTTTTCATTTTTGCGTCAAAAGTATAGCTTATGACAACTCATTGGAAATGGGCTTGTTCCATAAGGGTGTTATAAGCTATGTTTTTGAAACAAAAATAATGAAAATTGAATGGTGATTTTTTTTTAATAGTGCGGGCAGTTTTGGTCATTATGTTGGGTAAAGGGTTAACAGGAGTGTCCAATTAATAGGAATTTGGACATTTTCCTGTCTTTTAGTGATAAACTGAGCATTTATATAGCTTCTTTGACAGATCTCTACCAAATAAGATATAATACATTTGTAGATTACATGCCTATATTGGATGTATTGAGGCCACATAGGTCTATAAACACAGGCCTGGCATTCTGAAAAATGCAGGAGGGCAAAAACTCGCTCTCCTCAATCAGCTTAGGAGAGCAATTAGCTTTACACAGCATTTTAAGTATCCAATTGAACGAACTCATTGAAACTGAAACCAACAGACTACATCAGTGATTTTATTAACTTTACTAAGGTAAAGCGAAATCTCTTAGATATCTAGATGTCTCACTCACCAACCGAACACACACTTGACAAGACCTGTGTGTGTACCCAGACCTGTTGTCCAAGAAAGTCATATGCCTACCACTACCACCTTCAACCCCCAAGGGGGTTGAAGGTGGTGGTGGTAGGCGTATGACTTTCTTGGACAACAGGTCTACTTGAATCTACAGTCACATCCTGGTGCAAGTGCTTCAAGTGACAGGATAGTAGTAATGGTAGTATATTATAGTGTCAATATTCCTTGAATAATTACCACTCAAACTGTGATGTCAGTTGTTGAACTTGAAACTGACAGAAAAAAAAATATTGCTGTGACCCATTTTGCTTCAAATGATTGCAACTGTGTTTGGGTATGGTTGCAGCCATTACCTTTTACCACTAAACCACTTTCAAAATGAAATTACGTGATGTTATGTGACTTCGAAGTTAAATTACATTTTTGCTTTACAACAAAAATTTAATGGGAGCATAATACATGTAATCTCAATCATCCCAGACCAAAATATTTAGGAGGGCAATTTTTCGCTCTCCTTAATTCTTTCAGGAGGGCAGTAAGGAGAGCTAAAAAATCGCTCTCCTGAAATTGCCAAGCCTGTAAACATAGGGATTTCAGTGATTGTCAGAGTAATTCTTATTGTTGAATTACACAATTTTTTATTCAATAAACAGGAGTTTACCCAATAACCTATATGCAATTGATAGGTCAAATTTATACTTAATGTATGGTAAATGGTTTGTTGTTTAGAAACCATATGCAATTAACAGGATTATACAAGTGAGAGACATTCCATAAAGTGGGATCCATTGTACTTCTTTAAAACAGTAGTAAACAAAAACAGATCAGAAAAGTTCATTTATTATTATTATATTTTTATACAACAACCAATGGCCCAGACTAGCTGGTGCTAACTCAAAAATTAATCCAGGTCCAAACACAAATTTTGCCCCCAATCCCCAAAATTTGCATGCAAAACCGAAAATTGAATGTCCTATCAGGGTTTCCGCTAGGGGAAAATTTGTGGGTCCGGTAGTTTAAAGAAAGTGAAATTTAGATGCCAAAGGCGTCTGCTGCTAGTGAGTATAGGGGGGGGGGGGGGGGGGTCTGGGTTCTCCCCCCAGGAAAATTTTGATTTTTAGGTGCTCTCTGGTGGCCTCTGGGGGCATTCTGGTCGCTAAAATGCTGAATAATTGAAGTGGAAAATATGTACTTTTTCCTCCTACAATTCTCTAAATTCCCACGGGACACACAGTACTAAATATGGTCGGAGGTTTCAGAAAAATACAAACCCAAAACAACACAAAATCCACGAATCCTGACAGTGACTGCGACGCTTGACCTCAATTTTTTTTATACAACCCGATACGTACCAACTTAAATAATTGGAAATGTAGAGAGAATGAAATATTCGAAAAGAACCATGGAAACGAAGTATCCTTAGTGTCGTTACGATACAGCATTGTACTCGACATGTTAATCACCAGCATTTCTGACTGATCATAGTATGATCAGTGGGGGGAATGTGTCCGGTCTACGGACCCGCAGCCGGTATAGCGGAAACCCTGGTCCTACCTAGTCCTCCATACTTCTCCGAACTGCGCATGCACAGTAACCTGGAAGACACCAAAATTGGTGCCAACCATCATTCTTTGTTTAGCCCTCCAGTCAGTAACAACAAACTGACATCTGTGCTTTTAAATCTCAGTTTTAATGATGCCAGACACAAGTCATTGGTAGAATTGGTGGATCCAAGGACATAATTGAATGATGGAAGTGAACAGCAGTGGTTGGAAATGTTCAGGGCTGTAACTTTATAATTTTTATCAAAATTATTTCATGTTTCCTAATTTAAGGACTTGGGCCTGATGTCATCATTCTTGCTAATGATTTATCCACTGTTTGTTAAGTGTTCCTTCCCTATCCTTCCTTGAAGCTCTCCTGTTAAACTCCCAAGCATTTTGGCTTATTTTATTGAATTTTTTTTTATAAATTTCTTGGGAGTTTGACGTGTTATACAGAATGTTTATTCTGTATATCCCCATGGTTACGTCCTCACCCTTGGGGTGTTTAGGCATTTTGGTCCTGCATCTTATATCCGATGTATCGTTTTTTCTTCATCTGAAGATCTTGCTTTACGTCGGATTGTTTAAAATCTGTTACTGACTTCGGGCCTTGTTTATTCAGTGCCTGGGGTCTTGTTTCTGGTTTTTCTTGTGACATTGTTTACATTGGTAACGTCTTATAAATATATGTAGTTTCATATTTATTTTACTGTTGGATTATTGTAAGATACATATTATGTTATTCCGGTAGTGTAGCAATTATTTTTGGAATTTTGTCCACACTTAGATTCTATCGGGATACCCTTGGGCTCGTTTGTTCTCTTTGGTAACTTGGGCTCCTGTCAAAATATTTTTGAAAGATTTTTTAAATTAATTTTTCAATTTCTATTTTGAATGTTATTTATTATGTATTTTTATCATATATTTATTGTGGAGTTGGTGGGAGTACTGTCGACTTTGTTTTGATTAATTATGAAAGCTTATTGTTCAAAATGCAACATGCTTGTTGCCTTGCTTGTAGTCGATGTACTCCCACTAATTCTTGTCCTACATGTGTTGGATGGGATAACAAACGTTGGAGATGGGTGTCGCGGTACGTTGTTAGTGGAGAGAGGCCGATGCCGGCCCTCTCGCCACAAAGGCAATCAAGTTTCTAAGTTTTTTTTCAGAAGAACAAGAACATGGTGATGGCTTCGTGGCACCTAGAGAAAGTGTGCTATTGTTGTCGCGCTCTGATGAGCAAACAGAGCTAGCTGCCAAGTTGTTAGTGGAGAGAGACCAATGCCGGCCCTCTCGCCACAAAAGCAATCAAGTTTCTCAGTTTTTTTTCAGAAGAACAAGAACATGGTGATGGCTTCGTGGCGCATAGAGAAAGTGTGCTATTGTCGTCGCGCTCTGATGAGCAAACAGAGCTAGCTGCCAAGGTGCTCATGAATATAAGACAGGGGATAAAGCCACTAGTCAGTGGTTTTAGTTCCTTGTTTGCAGCTAGCTCGACCGGTGAAGCGGTTACTCCGTCCATGGATACCGTGATGCCGGGTGTGTCCATTGCGGTCGATAGAAGTGGATTGGGTAGAGCGAGCACCTTAAAACATAAACATGCTCACCCAGCGACAACGGAACCAAGGAAGAAGCCTGCAAGTACTGTGGGAAGCTCGGCGAGGTCTGCAAGGACTGCGAACAAGAGAGGTCCCTCTCTTTCCCAGCAGCATCTGGGGCCAGATGTTGTGACAAAAAACTTACGTGAGTCGGAGCATATGTCCACACTTTCCGTTTGGGACGCTCCATATAGATCGCAGCCGGCCTTGGATGCAGTTACGGCTTCTACGTCATCTACAAAGCACACACGACCACACCCTAGCTACCCGATTTCGGATATCCAGCCTGCATCGTCAAGAAGGGACCACTCGTCCCCAAGGGGGTTGAAGGTGGTGGTGGTAGGTGACTTTCTTGGACAACAGGTCTGCTTGAATCTACAGTCACATCCTGGTGCAAGTGCTTCAAGTGACAGGATAGTAGTAATGGTAGTATATTATAGTGTCAATATTCCTTGAATAATTACCCCTCAAACTGTGATGTCAGTTGTTGAACTTGAAACTGACAGAAAAAAAAATATTGCTGTGACCCATTTTGCTTCAAATGATTGCAACTGTGTTTGGGTATGGTTGCAGCCATTACCTTTTACCACTAAACCACTTTCAAAATGAAATTACGTGATTTTATGTGACTTCGAAGTTAAATTACATTTTTGCTTTACAACAAAAATTTAATGTGAGCATAATACATGTAATCTCAATCATCCCAGACCAAAATATTTAGGAGGGCAATTTTTCGCTCTCCTTAATTCTTTCAGGAGGGCAGTAAGGAGAGCTAAAAAATCGCTCTCCTGAAATTGCCAAGCCTGTAAACATAGGGATTTCAGTGATTGTCAGAGTAATTCTTATTGTTGAATTACACAATTTTTTATTCAATAAACAGGAGTTTACCCAATAACCTATATGCAATTGATAGGTCAAATTTATACTTAATGTATGGTAAATGGTTTGTTGTTTAGAAACCATATGCAATTAACAGGATTATACAAGTGAGAGACATTCCATAAAGTGGGATCCATTGTACTTCTTTAAAACAGTAGTAAACAAAAACAGATCAGAAAAGTTCATTTATTATTATTATATTTTTATACAACAACCAATGGCCCAGACTAGCTGGTGCTAACTCAAAAATTAATCCAGGTCCAAACACAAATTTTGCCCCCAATCCCCAAAATTTGCATGCAAAACCGAAAATTGAATGTCCTATCAGGGTTTCCGCTAGGGGAAAATTTGTGGGTCCAGTAGTTTAAAGAAAGTGAAATTTAGATGCCAAAGGCGTCTGCTGCTAGTGAGTATAGAGGGGTGGGGGGGTCTGGGTTCTCCCCCCAGGAAAATTTTGATTTTTAGGTGCTCTCTGGTGGCCTCTGGGGGCATTCTGGTCGCTAAAATGCTGAATATTTGAAGTGGAAAATATGTACTTTTTCCTCCTACAATTCTCTAAATTCCCACGGGACACACAGTACTAAATATGGTCGGAGGTTTCAGAAAAATACAAACCCAAAACAACACAAAATCCACGAATCCTGACAGTGACTGCGATGCTTGACCTCAATTTTTTTTTATACAACCCGATACGTACCAACTTAAATAATTGGAAATGCAGAGAGAATGAAATATTCGAAAAGAACCATGGAAACGAAGTATCCTTAGTGTCGTTATGATACAGCATTGTACTCGACATGTTAATCACCAGCATTTCTTTTCAACCTACTCACAATTGTTTACAATTGGCTGTAACATAAGTGCAAGCCCTACTTCGGAACTAACTCAAGCTTTTAGAATCTTTTCCAAACGAGTTGGAAAAGTACTAGAGTGCAAAAGCACGAAAAAGATCGAAAAAAGGGTCGAGCGAGACCAGCGCTCGAAATTACAGGTACTCTCTCTGCACACCTCTTGCATTTACCGAGCGCATGCGCAACAACCGTGACGTCAATTCCTTTATTTTCCGCCATTGTTCATGGTCGGAAATTTTTGTGACTGTGCTGTTTATGATATTAATTCTTCGTGAACAACTTATTAATCGTCTTTAGTGTGCTACTGGATTGTATCCTTTTTCAAGCTACCAAATTATTACTCTCATTTAATGTTAATTTGTATTATTATTGCTGTGCTTTTCACACTTTATCTTGCCTTTCCCCCACGTGTGAACACGACCTTCGTTCTGTTTTCCGTCGGCGGGAAGCTTGATTGTTGTATTTATATCATGCCTAAGACTATTCCTTGTACCTCTTGTTTGCAGGTGAAACATGTGGACGATTCCCATACCACATGTGTCACTTGCAACAATTGCACTCAGGCCCAATCATGTGGTATCTGTGGGGTTTGGTCCTCTAAATTTTGGGCTTCTGTTAACAAGGTGGTTCTTTCCAGAGCTAGAACCCCTCGTTCTCGGGGTAAGGGTAGCCGTGCCGTTGCAGACATTTCTGCTGGTGCACGTGGTGACTCTGTCACACAGGATTCGGATCTGACTTCTGTGGCGAGCTCCTCTGCAACTGTTGACGGTGTTTGTTCTGTGATACCTGATGAGGAGACCGCGGTCTCTTTGTCTTCGGATGTCACTATTGAGGCGTCTGTTTTCGTTGAGAGCTTTTCCGAGGTCAACTCGGTAACCCTCTCCGATCTGCCTCCAACACCGTCGACCGTTGTTGAGGGGGTTGCTACTCCAGATCCTATTCTGTCTGATGGTGGCTCTTCCATCTCTTCTGGGGATGGTCTACAGTCTCGGGGGACCGAGGCTGTATCTGCTGGTGTGTCTGTGTGTTCTCAGCCTCCCCCAGCCTCGCAGCGAGGCTGTGCGGGTTTGCTGTCTGCTCCGTCTCATCTGGCTAGGTTTGCTCCTAGTCGGTTGAGCCGGCCGGTCGCTTCGGCAGCGATTCCTCGTCCCTCGAGTGAATCGTTTATTGTTCCACCTTCGCCTGCTAGTGTGCCGGCTAGCGGGATGGTGTTGGGACGTTGGCATCCAGGGCCTGCTGTTCGGCAGCGGTCAGTGACAGCCCCGGTTAGCTGTCACTCTCGGAACCTTCCTCCGGTGATTCCTCACTGTGTTCCGAGTCTGGGTGTCGATCGATGCTTGCCGTCGGTCTCAGAGGATAGGCAGTTGGGGCCGTCTGCTGCGCAGAGGTCAATGACAGGTTCCTGTCATTCTTGGGACAATCCTCCGGTGTCTTCTCACCGTGTCCTAGGTCCAGCTACCGATCGACGTGCGCCGTCGGTCCCTTTCGAGGATTTGCAGGCAGGGCCTTCTGTTTCGCAGAGGCCAGTGATGGCTCCTGGGCGTCACAATCGGGACTATCCTCCGGTGTCTTCTCACCGTGCTCCTATTCTGTCTGCCGATCGACGTTCGCCGTCGGTCTCTTCTGAGGATTTGGGTTCTTCTACCAGAAGGGTCCATTGGGAGGACACTCCGTCGGGCGTTTCTGCTGCGACGGATTCTCAGGGTGACCTGCGCCAGGCCGTTTTGGCGCTCACCCGGTTGCTTTCTGGCAACCCTCAAGTTGGCCTCCCTGTGCCTCCTGAGGCACAACCTCCTTTGGTCGGTCGCCGAGATGTCTCGCCTGGCCCCTTGGATACTGCACAGTATTCACAGGAGGTTTCTGCTGGTCAGCCCGAGTTGGGCTACGTCTCCTCTGCTACGGAGGATGACGAGTATCTTGAAGGTGATGGTCCCCCCTCGTCAGTCTTGGGGCAGGCTTTGGATTTCGTCTTTGGCTTATTGCCGGACGTTCTACCTTCCGACCAGCCTTCTGTGACCGTCCGGCCGCGGTCCACTGTGGAGCGCCGTAACCCTGTTGAGCCTTCTAGCTCCGGGGCTTTGCGTCCTCTGCAATCGGCTCAGGTGGTTGAGTCCTTCCAGGGCTTAGACGCCAAAATGCGTTCTAAGGCCCTCAAGGGTTCCTTCTTTTCTAGAGCTGATGCCTTCCTGCCTCCATCGCGGTTTCGTGTTTACGATTCCGTCTCTCCACCAGTCTTCCAAGGGATGACTACTGTGGATGAGGATTCTTCTTCCCTCGGGTTGACTAAGCCTAAGTCGGCAGTTCTCCCGATGTTGGTAGTTGAGTCTATGGTGGGCCTGTCCCGAGAGATGCTGGGTATGTTATCTCTCGCGGACCATGTCGTCGCTGCTCTGGCTGAATATTTTCCACCAAGGGAGTTTGATGACGCTCAGGCGCCTTTTCGCGTTTTGTCACAGGCTCTTATGAACTTGACTCACGCTCACGCCTGTAACACGGCCAATTTGGAGCTGGCACGCCGGGATGCGGTTTTGGATTCTTTACCATCCCTTCCTTCTGAGCAACGTGCTGTTCTGAGGTCTGCCTCTTTGGTAGGACCTCAGTTGTTCCATGGTTCCGTGGAAGCTGTTCGTGGCGAAGTTCTTCGTCATTCGAAGGACCAGCTTTTGCTGAGACAGCTTGACCCACCTGCTGCTGCGGGTGGGGGTCGTTCCAGGCCCGCCAAGCGTGCTGCTGCGTCTGCCTCGTCGGCGACGTCGGCTACGCCTTCGGCTCCGTCTGCTCCTTCTGCTCATAAGAAGCGCCGACGTGGCCAGGCCCACTGGCAGCCTCAGGCTGGAAAGTCTCAGGACTCTGTCACTTCCCGAGGTGGTTTCTCCTCTCGGGGGCCTCGTCGAGGCCGCAAGTGAAGGTTCTCACCTCGATTCGCCTCCAGTCGGAGGAAGGCTGTCGCTGTTTTACGACCGTTGGACAGAGATAACGTCGGACTCTTGGGTCCTCGACGTCATTCATTCCGGTCTGCGACTGTCCTTCCATCGGCACCCCAGTTTATCTCGGGTGCCCCTTCCGACTCAGGTCCCTTCAGATTCTCTGCGTCGGGACCTTCTGGTGCAGGAGATCGACAATCTCCTCACCAAAGGGGCGATCGAGGTGGTCAGGAACACCCTTTCACCGGGGTTTTACTCGAGACTTTTCTTGGTGCCGAAGAAAAACGGCCAATTTCGTCCTGTCATCGATCTGAGTACCCTGAACGAGTACATAATTGCTCCTCGTTTCAGTATGGTGACTTTCCGGTCGGTTCGACGCTCAGTTCATCAGGGCGATTTTGCGGCCAGTATCGACCTGAAGGATGCCTACTTCCATGTACCCATTCATCTGGCGTCACGGAAATACCTTCGGTTCTCGTTTCGGGATCGAGTTTTTCAATTCAGAGCTCTCCCGTTCGGTTTGAACCTGGCTCCTTGGGCCTTCACCCGACTGATGTCACATGTGCTTGCTTTCCATCGCACTCAGTCGGCGGTGACTTCGTCCGCCTACCTAGACGACATCCTCCAACGGCACCACGATGCTGCTGTTCTGGAGTTCGATGTCCGGCAGTTTCTTTGCCTGCTAGCGTCGCTGGGTTTCAGAGTCAATCGCGAGAAGTCGGATCTTCTTCCTTCTCAGCGATTCCGTCATTTGGGGATGGATTTCGACACTCTTCACAATGTAGTGTCGGTTCCCCAGGCTCGGGCGACGATTCTTTCCGCCTTGACTCGGGACCTGCTTCAATCTTCCTCGGTCTCGGCCAGGACTTTCCTTCGGATGCTGGGCCTTTGCGGTTCGGTGACCGATCTCATTCCGCTCGGTCGCTTGTTTGTCCGACCTCTCCAACACTTCCTGTTGGATCATTGGCGTCCGAATGTAGATCCGCTGGACCTGGAACTCACTATTCCTCGGTCTCTGCTTTGTCACCTCCGCCCTTGGGCAAATATTCCCTGGCTGACACAGGGTGTTCCGTTGGATCTTCCTTTGGCCGATCGCATCCTTACTGCGGATGCCAGCGATCGGGGCTGGGGTGCGACGTTGGACCCTCTCGGTCTGTCTACTCACGGAGAGTGGGACTGCGAGCAGGTGGGCCTTCATATCAACCAGAAGGAGCTCCTTGCTCTTCTGTTGAGTTTTCGGCTTTGGATCCCTCATCTGTCGGACCATGTTGTCCTACTTCTTTCGGACAATTCGACAGTAGTGGCCTACATACGGAATCAGGGAGGCACTCATTCGATTCCTATGTATCGGCTGTCTCGGGATCTTCTTCTGTTGGCACGGGATGTGAACGCTCGGGTGTCCATTCGACACATTCCCGGGCGTCTCAACGTCCTAGCAGACTCCCTGTCCCGACGCGACAGTGTCCTTCCAACCGAATGGATGCTACATCGGTTGGTGTTTCAGGCGATTTGCGAGCAGTGGGGTCGTCCTCAGGTCGACCTTTTCGCTACTCGCTGGAATCATCAGGTAGAGACTTTTGTCTCCCCTTGTCCAGATCCTCTGGCATTTGCAGTAGACGCTCTGTCTCTGGACTGGACAGGCTGGGTCGGCTATGCCTTTCCTCCTGCACCGATTCTTCCTCAAGTTTTAGCGAAGATTCGTGCTTGCAGTTGCAGGATCATTCTGATCACACCCCTGTCTCCACAGAGGGTGTGGATCAATCTGCTGCGGCCTCTTTTGGCCGATCGACCGATTTGTCTACCTCTACGTCGCGATCTTCTTTCACAGGGTCGTCCCAGGAAGTATCACAACAACCTGGCGAGCCTGTCCCTTCACGCCTGTCTTTTATCAGGTCCAGTCTCCGATGTAGAGGTTTTTCGAGACGATCAGTGGAGTGCATTTCTGCATCGCGGCGACCTTCCACTGGAATGACTTATGCCGCCAAGTGGAAGGTTTTCTGCCGCTGGTGTTCAGATCACAATGTGAATTACCGTGATCCGTCTATCGCTCAAATTGCGGATTTTCTGGTTTTTCTTTTTGACTCCAAGGGCCTCCAGCCTATTACGATTAAGGGCTATCGGTCTATGCTGTCTGATACTTTCTCTTATGTGGGAAAGCGGTGTATCGGTCGTAATCTTTTCCTCTCCAAACTTATTCGGCACTTTTCTTTGAAGAGGCCTCGAGTTTTGCGTCTTACACCCAAGTGGAATGTTGCACTGTTTGGAGGGGGCGCCTTTCGAGCCTTTATCTGAGACCGACATGCGTTTTCTCACCTCCTATAAGACGGCTTTTCTTCTAGCGTTTGCTTCTGCTCGTCGAGTCCGTGAGCTTCATGCGCTATCTGTTGATTCTGCCTTCTTCCGAAATGAGGCTAACAGTGTCACATTCACTACTGATTGCTCTTTTCTGGCTAAGAATCAACTCCCCGATTCGGTACCTCCTCCCATCTGCATTCGGGCTCTCCCTGCTGTAGATGGACGGAGGCCTCTTCTTTGTCCTGTTCGTGCGGTCAAGACTTACATTACTCGCACTCAGTTCATTAGGAGGGATCGGAAGAGATTTTTTCTGTCTCTCATTCCTAAGCGGCAGTCTATCTCTTCCCACTCTATTTCCAGGTGGATCTGTCTTGCAATCAAGCTGGCTTATTCTCGCTTGTCTGCATCGGATCTTGTTTCGAACCGGCTTAATGCTCACGAGGTTCGTGCCATTTCTACATCCTGGGCGTTCTCCAATTCTGTTTCGCTCCGTGATGTTATGAATGCGGCTTACTGGAGGAATGCTTCTACCTTCTCCTCCTTTTATCTCCGCCACCTTCAGCAGCAATCTGAGGACCTTTATTCTTTAGGCCCTCTCGTTGCTGCTCAGGCTGTGGTGCACCCTCGTTAAATTGTTTTTGTCGAGGTTGCGCTTCTCTCAGCCTTGTTCTTTTCAGGTGCCTTCTCTCTTTCTTCATTACAGGTTTTAGTTTTTGTTCTCTGCCATCCTTGCTTTCGTTCTGCTACTCTTGTTGGTATTGGTTATGTGATTCACCTCCTCCTATTGTTTATTCAGCCAATTGTAAACAATTGTGAGTAGGTTGAAAAGAAATTAAAATTTTTTAGTAAATTTTGTTTCTTAACATACCTACCACAGTTGTTTACCGGAGGCCCACCCTCCTTGGGGATATCTTTGATATCGATGCCTCCCCGCTAAATCACAAACTTCTCGTTGGCGGAAATACGGAATTGACGTCACGGTTGTTGCACATGCGCTCGGTAAATGCAAGAGGTGTGCAGAGAGAGTACCTGTAATTTCGAGCGCTGGTCTCGCTCGACCCTTTTTTCGATCTTTTTCGTGCTTTTGCACTCTAGTACTTTTCCAACTTGTTTGGAAAAGATTCTAAAAGCTTGAGTTAGTTCCGTAGTAGGGCTTGCACTTATGTTACAGCCAATTGTAAACAATTGTGGTAGGTATGTTAAGAAACAAAATTTACTAAAAAATTTTAATTTCTGACTGATCATAGTATGATCGGTGGGGGGAATGTGTCCGGTCTACGGACCCGCAGCCGGTATAGCGGAAACCCTGGTCCTACCTAGTCCTCCATACTTCTCCGAACTGCGCATGCACAGTATCCAGGAAGACACCAAAATTGGTGCCAACCATCATTCTTTGTTTAGCCCTCCAGTCAGTAACAACAAACTGACATCTGTGCTTTTAAATCTCAGTTTTAATGATGCCAGACACAAGTCATTGGTAGAATTGGTGGATCCAAGGACATAATTGGATGATGGAAGTGAACAGCAGTGGTTGGAAACGTTCAGGGCTGTAACTTTATAATTTTTATCAAAATTATTTCATGTTTCCTAATTTAAGGACTTGGGCCTGACGTCATCATTCTTGCTAATGATTTATCCACTGTTTGTTAAGTGTTCCTTCCCTATCCTTCCTTGAAGCTCTCCTGTTAAACTCCCAAGCATTTTGGCTTATTTTATTGAATTTTTTTTTATA
Source organism: Pictodentalium vernedei (assembly GCA_031216915.1). Lineage (NCBI taxonomy): Eukaryota > Metazoa > Mollusca > Scaphopoda > Dentaliida > Dentaliidae > Pictodentalium > Pictodentalium vernedei. The sequence continues at coordinate 101,779,236 of CM062293.1, forward strand.
AATTTCTTGGGAGTTTGACGTGTTATACAGAATGTTTATTCTGTATATCCCCATGGTTACGTCCTCACCCTTGGGGTGTTTAGGCATTTTGGTCCTGCATCTTATATCCGATGTATCGTTTTTTCTTCATCTGAAGATTTTGCTTTACGTCGGATTGTTTAAAATCTGTTACTGACTTCGGGCCTTGTTTATTCAGTGCCTGGGGTCTTGTTTCTGGTTTTTCTTGTGACATTGTTTACATTGGTAACATCTTATAAATATATGTAGTTTCATATTTATTTTACTGTTGGATTATTGTAAGATACATATTATGTTATTCCGGTAGTGTAGCAATTATTTTTGGAATTTTGTCCACACTTAGATTCTATCGGGATACCCTTGGGCTCATTTGTTCCCTTTGGTAACTTGGGCTCCTGTCAAAATATTTTCGAAAGATTTTTTAAATTAATTTTTAGCTCATCTTGACAAAGTCAAGCTGAGCTAATCTCATCGCTTCCCGTCCGTCGTCTGTCGTCCGTCGTCTGTCGTCCGTCGTCCGTCAACACCATGTTTTGGTCTTCTCCTTCAAAGCCACTGGGCCAATTCAAGTGAAAGTTTGTGTGAGTGATGGTCCCAAAGGGGCATTTCATTTTTGTTCAACTCAGCATGCCCAGCCCCATAGGGAGGGAGTGGGGGAAAATGCACCCAAATATTTTTAAAATCTTCTTCTCAAGAACCAGTGTGTACAATGACTTGATATTTGCTATGGAGCTTCCATATGAGGTGTAGAATCAAGTTTGTTCAAACGAAGTTTCTGAAGTAATATTTGGCTTTGTAATAGGAGGGGTAAGATTTTTGGCCCCGCCCAAAATTTCTATTTTCTGAACCGATGGTCCGGTATGAACCAAATTTGGTTTGTGGTATTATTGGGTCATAAGTACATGACCCATGCAAAAAAAAAAGTTCCCGCATCCCCATGGGAACCCTGGGAGCTAAAAATAGAAATATTTTCAAACGCCCATATTTCCCAGACCCCACGGAACAGAGAGCTTTTATTTGGTATGAAGTATCCTTATGACCAGTAGAATTGAATGGTAAAAAAAAATTGCCATCGGTTATGTTAGGGTGTTCTGTAATGGGCATCGAAAAAATGCTGAGTCAGCATATTTACAAAAAATTTTAAAAATCTTTTCTCCAGAACCAATCATCAGAATCTTTTGATATTTGGTATACAGCATTCATAGGGGGGTCAGATAAAAGTTTGTTGAAATAAAGCTCATTGGTTCATATTTGGGCTCTCTACAGGAGCCCGAAGTTTTAACATAGGGTAATATGGGGAATATTCTTTAAAAATCTTCTTCTTCAGAACCACCAGTCAGAATCTTTTAATATTTGGTATACATCATTGTTATGAGGGTCAGATTCTAGATTGTTCAAACCAAGTCCCTAGATTAATATTTGGGCTTCCTACGGAAGCCCAAATTTTATCTTTGTTCAATATGGTGGGTAATTTAAAAAAATCTTCTTCTTCAGATCCATCAGTCAGAATGCTTTGATATTTGGTATGCAACATCTCTATGGGGGTCAGATTCAAGTTTGTTCAAATCAGATCCCTAGGTGTATATTTGGACTCACTATGGTAGCCCAAATTTTTACTTAGTGCAATATGAGAAAATTTCTTTAAAAATCTTCTTCTTCAGATCCACCAGTCGGAATACTTTTATATTTGGTATACAACATCTCTAGGGGGGTCAGATTCCAGGTTGTTCAATTCGAGTGCCTAGGTTAATATTTGGGCTCCATATGGGAACATGAAATTTAACTTAGTACAATATGAGGGAATTTCTTCAAAAATCTTCTTCTTCAGATTCACTTGTCAGAATGCTTTCACATTTGGTATACAACATCTCTAGGGGGGTCAGATTCAAGTTTGTTTAAATCAGATCCATAGGTCAATATTTGGGCTCGCTATGGTAGCCCAAATTTGAACTTAGTGCAATTCGGAGAAATTTCTTTACAATTTCTCTTCTTCAGATCCAACAGTCAGAATGCTTTCATATTCGGTACACAACATCTCTAGGGAAGTCAGATTTAACTGTGTTCAAATCAAGAGCCTGGGTTAATATTTGGGCTCTCTATGGGAGCCGGAATTGGCCATTTTGCTGAAGAATTAAAAATTTTGTATTCAGTACCTTCTAGAGGTACTAAGATTAATCCACATAGGTTGTATCAAGGGGCTTCATAGGGGAGCTCTACATTTTACTTATGATCAACTGAAGAAAAGGCATGATGCCCAGATTATTTTTGTCACTCCTGAGGGACTCAAGGATTGACAGTGTAGCCTATGGAGATGGCTTGCTTAATGTAGACTCATTCTTGGACTCTGTTTAAATTGTGTTCTGTACAAGATGAGCGCTTCAGGCCCCGTGGGGCCTCTTGTTCAATTTCTATTTTGAATGTTATTTATTATGTATTTTTATCATATATTTATTGTGGAGTTGGTGGGAGTACTGTCGACTTTGTTTTGATTAATTATGAAAGCCTATTGTTCAAAATGCAACATGCTTGTTGCCTTGCTTGTAGTCGATGTACTCCCACTAATTCTTGTCCTACATGTGTTGGATGGGATAACAAACGTTGGAGATGGGTGTCGCGGTACTTTGTTAGTGGAGAGAGGCCAATGCCGGCCCTCTCGCCACAAAGGCAATCAAGTTTCTCAGTTTTTTTTTCAGAAGAACAAGAACATGGTGATGGCTTCGTGGCGCCTAGAGAAAGTGTGCTATTGTCGTCGCGCTCTGATGAGCAAACAGAGCTAGCTGCCAAGTTGTTAGTGGAGAGAGGCCAATGCCGGCCCTCTCGCCACAAAGGCAATCAAGTTTCTCAGTTTTTTTTCAGAAGAACAAGAACATGGTGATGGCTTCATGGCGCCTAGAGAAAGTGTGCTATTGTCGTCGCGCTCTGATGATCAAACAGAGCTAGCTGCCAAGGTGCTCATGAATATAAGACAGGGGATAAAGCCACTAGTCAGTGGTTTTAGTCCCTTGTTTGCAGCTAGCTCGACCGGTGAAGCGGTTACTCCGTCCATGGATACCGTGATGCCGGGTGTGTCCATTGCGGTCGATAGAAGTGGATTGGGTAGAGCGAGCACCTTAAAACATAAACATGCTCACCCAGCGACAACGGAACCGAGGAAGAAGCCTGCAAGTACTGTGGGAAGCTCGGCGAGGTCTGCAAGGACTGCGAACGAGAGAGGTCCCTCTCTTTCCCAGCAGCATCTGGGGCCAGATGTTGTGACAAAAAACTTACGTGAGTCGGAGCATATGTCCACACTTTCCGTTTGGGACGCTCCATATCAATCGCAGCCGGCCTTGGCTGCAGTTACGGCTTCTACATCATCTACAAAGCACACACGACCACACCCTAGCTACCCGATTTCGGATATCCAGCCTGCATCGTCAAGAAGGGACCACTCGTCGTCTGCGAAGTCGGACCATCCGATAGCTAGGGAGACGAGGCCTTGTTCATCGGGACATCCGGAGAAAAGAGCCAACTCTGACACACCGTCCCAGGAGCAGCAAGCGGCGAAGAAACAGAAAACCGCTACTCCTCAGGCCTCTGTAACGGACTTGCTGTCGCAGATTGTATAGCTGATCGCAGCATTCCAGCAAGTGCAAGAGCAGTCTACGGCAGTCTCACAACCTGAGCTGTCGGACGGTGCTGGGTCGGTCCACTCATCTGTTCATTCAGATGCAGGAGACCGAGATTCACAACTGATCTCGGATGGTGAAAGGGATATGGAAAAAGATTACCCTTCCCATTCGGAACAACACATGGTTGCAATGGATTTAATCCATCAATACTACCCTGATTTTGTTCCGGTGAATCAAAATGCTGCGACGACTAAAAAGAAACCGCTGGTGTTGCTGGACGCAGACTTTATACGGACAAAGGAGGAGGTCCTATCTTTTCCAGTTCAGTCTAGGCAGGTGTCGCAGGTAGTGATGAACCGATATGGTAAACAAACCATCGGCCGATACCGATGTTAAAAATTTAATAATCGGCCGATACCGATGCCGATGTTTTAAATTCCGTGAAAATACGTGAATAACTTAGTCGAACCCTGCAAAGTTGCAATTAGAATGTCAATGCAGGGTTGTGTTTCTTGGTTCCTGGTAAACTTCCCACCAAATCAACTCCCCAGACAATTTATCCGATCATTTTGTGCAGTCCATTCCTCAGTGAGAAGAACGGAATCACCCGTGTCAGATTGACTCTCCCTGCATGGAATACTACATATTCTCCCAATAAGATTAAATCCCTTATATTTCAAACTCATAGCAATCCTGTGGGAACTCATACACAGGCCGACAGACACTGTCCTGACTCTGGATAAATCCGACTTATGCCTTTCTTCTCATATCGGTCATAAGCCCAATATTCAATATGTACGTTCTGAATAGACCTCTCCATTTTGAAAATCATGTGATTCTGCCCCGCCATGGAAGGGGGCTGGACGTTTCGTACACAGCAATTTGGGACGTTTCGTACACAAACAAACTTGTAGGACGTTTTATGCACAAGCTACGACGTTTTGTACATGGGGTTATGACTGCCTTGAGCCAAGTAAAGATAACAACCCCGTATGTAAAAATATTTTATGTTGGATTATAATACCTTAGTCTATTATTTCATATAAAAAATTCATAAAAACCCTATAAAATTTTCCTGTGTACTAGTGATGATATATGTACGAAATGTCTTCTTTTGTATACGAAAGTCAGTATACGAAATGGGATCAGGGACAACCCGCCCCAGGCCTATTTTTGGGGCGGGTTGTCACACTTTTTGGGGCGGGTTGTCCCGATTTTTTTCTGATTTTTGAAGAAAAAGTTTTTGGGGATAGTAATATATAAAAAAAATTTTACTCACTTTTTTATCGAAAAATTATCCAATTTTATCGAAAATTATCCACAATCCACAGTGATCCTATTAAAACATCCCAGTCTGACTGAAATAAAGTAATAATAGTTCTGGTTGCATGCAGAGACCAGTCAGAAGTGATGTGTTGTTTTAGTCATGTTGTTTCAGTCGGGTACCCTATAAGGGGAATGATATTTGTTTGATGCGAAAAAATCAAATGACCATACATGTTGTTTCTGCGTGATATGGATTCATCACAGCATTGATCGCTTTTCCTTTATCTAAGACTAAGACAATAAATGTGCTTTTTAAGCTGATAACAATCATTGACTCAGATGAAGCCATGGACACGTCCGAGACAACAAACAGTCAGGCCACTGAAACATCCATCAATGAGACACCCACAGATACCATTACCACAGGTACTTCTAATAATAATAATTCATTCAGATTTATTCATGATATTACTTTTAATATCATCATAATTAAGTCCAATAAACAAATCTATTGTCTAGAGCTGTAGGTTTTCAAATTTCTTGTTCGGTTTCGGTTTTGGTTTTTCAGGTGGAGAAAAACCTCGGTTCGGTTCGGTTTTCGGTTTGTTCATGAGGCCAAGTAAAATTCAATAAAACACATTCTTTTGTCCGTAGTCAAAACTGAATGGTAGTGAAATTGAGTGAAACTCAATGAATGCCCGAAATAAGCTACAATACGTGAAGAATCAGGAAGGCCAATATAATAATTACCTAAATATACAGAACTTTTATTGTGCTTGTCCATTTTTCGAGGTCTGACACCTACACGCAACTTGAGGAAAGCTGCAAACACAACTAAACTGAAATATCGGAAATTCACAGAATGTAGCCTTCCCAGAGTAGTGAGAGTACCCAGACACTGCCATTGGCAGTGTCTGGGTACTCTCACTACCCTGGGATAGCTACTTTCTGTGACTTTCTGCAGCAAGAGAGTATTTAATAAAAAACGAAAAACCTTAGATTACGGGATGTCGACGGTTTTGGTTTCGGTTTTTTAAAAAAACTAAAAACCTTGGTTCGGTTTCGGTTAACCTACAGCTCTACTATAAGTACTATTGTCCGCTAATTAATATTATAAGTAATAACAGCTGAATAGTTCATTTGTTATTACTTTTAATCCAATCATAGTCCAATATCATAGTCAAATAGCTCATAACTGCGGCACGTAAAAAACTTGGGGTGGGTTGTCCACGGGTGGGAAGTCCCAGCTTGTTTGGGGCGGGTTGTCTAATATCATAGTCAAATAGTCCAATATCATAGTCAAATAGCTCATAACTGCGGCACGTAAAAAAACTTGGGGTGGGTTGTCCCTGGGCGGGTAGTCCCAGCTTGTTTGGGGCGGGTTGTCCCTGGGGCGGGTTGTCCCATTCCCTACGAAATGCCTGTGTACGAAACGACACTAATCCTCCATGGAATGCACATGTATTGTTTTCAAAGAAGCTGCCTTGTATAATTTACTTCACTTGTCTCCCACTAGATTTTTTTTCGTAATATAGTACTTATGAATAAATGAAAAATGAAACGGGCACCAAAGTCTGATATTTGTTTTGATAAGAATTGTCCGATTTCCATGGAGTAAATTAGGAAAGCTAAATTTTAAACAATGATGTTACAACTTAAGAAACTGGGCTGAGATTTCCATGCAATAAGAATCATACATGACTGTGTGACAAATTGGAATTGTGGCTTAGCTTTAAATTATTCATAGAATATTAAAACGCACAGAATTTTGGAATCAGTAGTGTTGGCACATTCCCCGGACGTTTCACGTGTAAACACTATTTTCAACGATATGGCTGTGAGTAAAAAAATTTAAAAAACGACGGTTTATTTTGACCCTGTAACAATCGGCACACCCCTATCGGCAAAAGATGCCCTTTTCTGCCAATGCCGATGATTCACCGATTACCCCATTATCGGCCGATGCCGATTGCCGATGCCGATAATAGGTTCATCACTAGTCGCAGGCCTTCGGCCATTTAGATGACACCATATTTAAGCTCTCCAGTGGGAAGAAGAAAGGTGGTTTCTTAACATCATCTTCCATAAATTTACTGTTTCTTGCACCACGTTCATTTAAAAAAAATCGGGAAGATGTCCAGAGAGTTTCTCTCTGCGTTTGGATAGCAGGCCGAGGATCTAGAGGTAACCTTACCTGATTCATTCACAATTCGCTCAAACACAACTGAGACAGCAATTTCTTCAAGTAGAGCAAATTTGGGCGCTATGTCTTACGCAGATCACCTTACAAGAGCTATGGCGCAACATCTCAGTGGGAAGGAATTTGAGGATGTTTGTACCTCTTTAAGAGTTCTTTCCAGTGCAATTATGCATACCACGTATAACTCCGCCTTAACAGTGGCCAATTTGGAGTTAATCAAACGTGATGGTGCCCTTGCGTCATCATCTTTGATAGATGACAAGGTGAAAAACTCTCTCCTAGTCGCTCTGATCTACGCACATACTATATTTGATGACAAGCTTTCACTGGTTTATGACCAGGCTACTAAGAAACCGTCTAATACTCTGCTTCTAAAGTTGGCATCTCATCGACCCGATACAGCAGAATAGAGTAAAGGAGGACATCCCAGATTGAAATTGTCAAAAGTGGACTCCTCACGACTGTATAGGAAACCCTCCTATAGTTACTCTGGAGGTCGTCAATACAGCGACTCGGGAAAGGGGCGTAGGTCTGATCAAGACTACCGGTCAGGCACCCCTAAGCTGACGAGTCGAGGTTCTTCGTGGGGAGGACATGGTTTCTCCTACCGTAAGCCTCGCAGATCGTACAGGTGATGGTCAGGACCTCTATTGCTTGCCAGTTGGCAGAAGGTTATCAAGCTTTGCGAAAAACTGGATAACAATTATGGAAGACCAGTGGGTGATAAGTGTAGTCTTGGACGGCCTACGGCTAACATTCCGAGCGAAACCACCACTAACAAGATGTCCGTGTTGGACAAATCTTCCATTAAATCCTTGCAAAAGAGAGACTCTCCTAGTGGAGTTACAAGCTCTCTTATCAAAGGAAGCAATAGAGGTCGTCGAGAATTAAAATTCTCAGTTTTTCTACAATCACCTGTTCCTCGTACCGAAGCCAGACGGCTCGTTCTGACCGGTAATAGACTTGAAATGGATAAACAAACTTATCGTGGCTCCGAAGTTCTATATGCAGACCATACGGTCGGTAAGAGCAAGCATTCGAGTGAACGACTATGCGGCAAGCATAGATCTAAAGGATGTGTATGTTCATGCCCGAATTTTTAACAATATGGGGAATAATTTTTAAAAATCTTCTTCAAACCCACCAGTCAGAATGCTTTGATATTATTTGGTATATAACATCTCTAAGGGGGGGCAGATTCAAGTTTGTTCAAATCAGGTCTCTGGGTTCATATTTGGGCGCTCTATTGTAGCCCAAAATTTCAACTTAGTGCAATATGATGAATTTTCTATAAAAATCATCTTCTTCAGATTCACCAGTCAAAATACTTTCATATGTGGTGTACAACATCTCTAGGGGGATCAGATTCCAGTTTGTTCAATTCGAGTGCCTTGGTTTATATTTGGGCTCAATACAGGCGCACGAATTTTAACTCAGTTCAATATGAGGAAATTTCTTTAAAAATCTTCTTTTTCAGATCCACCACTCAGAATCCTTTCATATTTGGTATACAACATATCGGGGCGGGGCGGGGGGGGGGTTCAAGTTTGTTCAAATCAGGCCCCTGGGCTCATATTTGGGCTCCCTATGGTAGCTCAAATTTTAACTTAGTGCAATATGAGGAAATTTCTTCAAAAATCTTCTCCAGATCCACCAATCCGCATGGTTTCATATTTGGTATACAACATCTCTAAGGGGGATCAAATTCAAGTTTGTTCAAATCGAGAGTCTGGGTCAATATTTGGGCTCCCTCTGGGAGCTCGAAATTTTAACTTGGTGCAATATGAGGGAATTTCTTTAAAAATCATCTTCTTCAGGATTCACCAGGCAGAATCCTTTCATATTTAGTATACAACATCTCTAGGGGAGAATCAGATTCAAGTTTCTTCAACTCGAGTGCGTGGCTTAAGATTTTGGCTCCCTGTGGGAGCTTGAATTTTAACTTAGTAAAATCCTAGGGATAATCCTTAAATAATCTTCTTCAGATCCACCAGTCAAAATGCTTTCATATTTGGTATACAACATCTCTGGGGTGGGGGGGGGGGGGGGGTGTTCAGATTCAATTTTGTTCAATTGGGCTCCTGGGTTCATATTTGGGCTCCCTATGGTAGCCCAAATTTTAACTTAGTGCAACAGAAGGAAATTTCTTTGAAAATCTTCAGATCCACCAGTCAGAATCCTTTCATATTTGGTATACAACATATCTGGGGGCGCGGGGGGAGAGCTCAAGTTTGTTCAAATCAGGCCCCTGGGCTCATATTTGGGCTCCCTATGGTAGCTCAAATTTTAACTTAGTGCAATATGAGGAAATTTCTTCAAAAATCTTCTCCAGATCCACCAATCCGCATGGTTTCATATTTGGTATACAACATCTCTAAGGGGGATCAAATTCAAGTTTGTTCAAATCGAGAGTCTGGGTCAATATTTGGGCTCCCTCTGGGAGCTCGAAATTTTAACTTGGTGCAATATGAGGGAATTTCTTTAAAAATCATCTTCTTCAGGATTCACCAGGCAGAATCCTTTCATATTTAGTATACAACATCTCTAGGGGAGAATCAGATTCATGTTTCTTCAACTCGAGTGCGTGGCTTAAGATTTCGGCTCCCTGTGGGAGCTTGAATTTTAACTTAGTAAAATCCTAGGGATAATCCTTAAATAATCTTCTTCAGATCCACCAGTCAAAATGCTTTCATATTTGGTATACAACATCTCTGGGGTGGGGGGGGGGGGTGTTCAGATTCAATTTTGTTCAATTGGGCTCCTGGGTTCATATTTGGGCTCCCTATGGTAGCCCAAATTTTAACTTAGTGCAACAGAAGGAAATTTCTTTGAAAATCTTCAGATCCACCAGTCAGAATCCTTTCATATTTGGTATACAACATATCTGGGGGCGCGGGGGGAGAGCTCAAGTTTGTTCAAATCAGGCCCCTGGGCTCATATTTGGGCTCCCTATGGTAGCTCAAATTTTAACTTAGTGCAATTTGAGAAAATTTCTTTAAAAATCTTCTCCAGATCCACCAATCCGCATGGTTTCATATTTGGTATACAACATCTCTAGGGGGGGATCAAATTCAAGTTTGTTCAAATCAAGAGTCTGGGTCAATATTTGGGCTCCCTCTGGGAGCTCGAAATTTTAACTTGGTGCAATATGAGGGAATTTCTTTAAAAATCATCTTCTTCAGAATTCACCAGGCCGAATCCTTTCATATTTAGTATACAACATCTCTAGGGGAGAATCAGATTCAAGTTTCTTCAACTCAAGTGTGTGGCTTAAGATTTCGGCTCCCTGTGGGAGCTTGAATTTTAACTTAGTAAAATTCTAGGGATAATCCTTAAATAATCTTCTTCAGATCCACCAGTCAAAATGCTTTCATATTTGGTATAGAACATCTTGGGGGGGGGGGGGGGGGGGGGGGGGGGTCAGATTCAATTTTGTTCAATTGGGCTCCTGGGTTCATATTTGGGCTCCCTACGGTAGCCCAAATTTTAACTTAGTGCAACAGAAGGAAATTTCTTTGAAAATCTTCAGATCCACCAGTCAGAATTCTTTCATATTTGGTATACAACATCTCTAGTTGTCTACTCGGAACTCTTAGTCTGATTTAACAAAATTTGATATGCAGCATAAGTGGGAAACAGATATTTGATTTAAATGAAGAAAATTAACCGTAGCTATTGTGGGACTCAGTGTGAGATAAAAATAGAAACATAATTCCAAGTTAATTTTTTAAGGAGCCATGTTTATTAAGTACCTTCTAGAGGTGTAACTAAGATGAATCCACAAAGATTGTATATCAAGGGACTCCACAGGGGAGCTCCACTTTGTACATATGATTAACTGAAGAAAAGGCATGATGCTTGGACTATTTTAGTCACTACTGAGGGACTCACGGATTGACAATGGATCCTATGGAGATTGATTGCTTTATGTAGATTCATTCGTGGCCTCAGTTTAAATCAGATTCGGTTCAAGGTGAGCGCTTCAGGCCCTGTGGGGCCTCTTGTTTTCAAAGTAACAGAGCTTTCAAGGGCAATGTTTCCATTTGAGCGATCAACAGTTTCTTCAACAACAACAACAACAACAAAATTTTCAATTGACAGGGTCTTCATTCCTCCCACACCTCTCTAGCACCGGGCGTGAAACTGATCCTGTAATAAATCTTAAAAATTCTGGAAAACATCCTATAAATGACACCATTTCTGTTAAACTATCAAAAACTAATTTATACATTTGTAGACGCCCTTTTGTACATTATAAATCTGTGTATAGCTGTACATGTCTAAGTGAGGGAAATTATTTTCCAGGTAGAGGCGTTAAATTATTTTTCAGGGATGACTTCTAACACAAGTATTTTTTTTTTTACCATGCTACCAAAAAGAGGGAACCATAATTTAGCAAGGATTTGTCAAAGAATAATTGTTTTGTTACAATGTATTGGAGAGTTGCCATTGGCACTCTCCAATATATTGTAACAGAACAATTTTATATGAATATTTTTATCTCTTGCAGAGCCACCAACAAGCTGAAGTTAATTTCAGGAGTTTTTAATAGAGCCATGATAGTGGCTTCTAACACCCAACCAGTTACAGTTCAGCAATCTCTTTTTAGCAATGACCTAATAAAGGAGTATTAAATTTGGTGTGCCTTGAAACAGGATTATGATAATAAAGGTGCATTGAATTTAGTGTGCTATCAATTAGCAATATCACACCATATATATTATGTCTGAACCTTATTCACAAAATTGTAAACTACTGATACAGTTTTGATTTTGAGGCACGCAAAGGTGCTTGCACAAGATAGAGAGCCAAGAGTTGGAAAGCAGCTCACAAAAATTATGAGTCTCACGATTTTATGCATGTAGTATTAATTTTAATATGCAGACTAGCAGTGTTAGGGTCTAGCCACTGCGATATCATACCAGGATACCATTACATGTACATCAGAACTGACTATATGCGTCCAAGCAACTTATTATACCCCCCGCAAACAAAGTTTGGGGGGGTATATAGGAATCACCCTGTCCGTCCGTCTGTCCGTCTGTCATAAGCGCAACTCCTCCTAAACCGTTAGAAGAATTTTCATGAAACTTTACACAATGGAAGAACTCCATATGGGAATGTGCATGAAGCAATATAATTCCGTTCTGATATTTCCAAGGGGAGATAATCTGTCCGTCTGACCATTACACAATGGAAGAACTCCATATGAAGATGTGCATGAAGCAATATAATTCCGTTCTGACATTTCCATGGGGAGATAATCTAACTTATACCGTCTGTCCATCCTTGTAAGCGCAACTCCTCCTAAACCATTTGAAGAATTTTCATGAAACTTTACACAATGGAAGAACTCCATATGAAGATGTGCATGAAGCAATATAATTCCGTTCTGGCATTTCCAAGGGGAGATAATCTAACATATACATTTCAGGAGCAGGGGGTATCACTTTGTGAGTTTGCTCACAGTACCTCTAGTTTTCAACTTGTCACAAAGCACAGTGTTGCAGACAACATGAAAGATTCTAAGACATTGAAGCCAGCCATGTTATTTAATTGCAAGTCATCACTCACAGTGCATGTGTAACTCACAGAGAACTAAGTTTATCAGGGGTACACAAAGCTTCAGTCAGACAGATTCAGCTTCCATTTGGGGTGAATTTTTCTTCTTTTTTGTGATTATTATTAATGTGATATCTTGCCACCAAGGCTATACTTTCTATCACAATTTGTGCTCTTGATAGAAAGCATAGCCTTGGCAGTTGATTTCTTGAGTACCATCAAAAAATTCCTGAGTCGAAAATTATCGTTAAAGGCTAAGAATTGTGAAGATAAAGTGTTAGATGATGCAAAACTCAATAGCAACATGATTTATTCTTGTCATGTACCCATATATACAGATATGAAATCAATCAAATTCTGATATGTGCTCAAAAACAAAACAGTACACCTGGATTCATTTCTTGAGAATAGTCGAAAAATTCATGAGTAGAAAATTATTGTTGAGGGCTAAGAAACATGAGAAGATAAAGTGTTAGCTGATGCAAAACTCAATATGTGCATGATTTATTATTATCTCATACCCATATATACAGATATGCATTTAATCAAATCCTGATTTTTACACAAAAACAAAACTGCACATGGATTCGAAACCAGGCACACATTTTATTTTGTGCCTGCATTTTTCAAAATTAAAAGTCTGCTAACATGTCAGAGGATTAAAAGGAAACACCTCGGAGTATGTCATCTTTTATCATCAGTTGCTGGATGTAATTGGTCAGCTTTACACGTATTGCATTTCACATTTCTGCTGTATGCCTGAAAAATAGGGACTAAATTCGAGCAAAAATAAATGTTGTCAATAGTATGGGAGTATGGACATTAGTAATCGCTAATACTGTCAGAGTATTACTGTGGCAGTTGGTAAATCACCTAACGAATAAGCTGCATCTATCCAGGCTTGTCATTTTGAGGCAGGCAATCGCCCGGGCTGCAGTCGCCTGCCTGAGTTCAAAATTCTTTGGACGGTAAACGTTCGCCTAACCCCGATTTCTGCGGCCCATTAATTCAGTCGAAGGCACCTCAAAAACGGCCGTCTCAAACTGCATTTTCTGCAGATTGGAGGAGGTAACAAAGCGCAATTTGTGAAGTTTGTAGTGTGACGTCGACACAGTCACCCAGAGACAGTAAGTAACTTTCCAAATACAAGCGAGAGGTCTGCCAGCTTCAAAGTTGTAATTAGTTATTACATTGTACACTAGACTGTGACATGCACAATTATGGGATGAATCATCCCCAAACCAGTTCGACCCCTGACAATTTGCTTGGGACCTTTCGTCCCAAAATCAAATCAAATTCGTCCCCCAAATCTAATTGATTCGCCCCAAGTTATCGGCATCTGACATTGAGGCTTGTGCACTGTCCTGTGCTGTCATCATGTAATGTATAGATCCAGGCTTGGTTATTTGGATGCAAGATAACTATAACTCTCACTGTTAGTGAGTGTCATGGGTAACATGGTATCTTGCATCCAAATATTCAAGCATGCATCTATGCATTACGTGATGATGTACATCATAATTACACAAACCATGTACCTTAAAATGATATTAGTTGTCTACCCAGCAGGCTGAAACAAAATGGCTCCTGCAAACCATAAATGACCCTCTTGGGGTCATTTTAGGCAAACCCAAAATGGCCCTCCTGGGGTGATTTGAGGCGAACCATAATGGCCCTCCTGCAATTTTCAAAATGACAAGCCTGTCTATCCATGTAATTTACAAATTGAGAAGTTGAAAAGAAAAAAATTAAAAAACCACATCATGTGACCCCCCTTATTGGAACAAGCTCATTCCAAAAAAGGGGTCGAATGATATGATTTTGTGGAAATTTTTTTAAAAAATAATTAAAATAACATCCCTTGTGGGTACCCTGTGAAGTGAAGCAGTGATTGTTTACTGTGGAAAACAAGCTCTGTTTTGTTGGTAAAATAGGACCCAGTCACCAATGCTTGTGCAGAAAGTCCTCTAAAGTGGGCAACATCAGTATAAATGATCGACTAAACTTGATTTTATCTCCACGCTGTGGTCACGATTAGCCATTGTGCAGAAATATGTGACCATAAACGGCAGTAAATAAATAAATATATAAATGCTATCCAATACTAGGTGTAGAATATTTTCTTTTTCAGGTAAAACTGGAGTATTTGAAGCTTTGTTCTCCCACTGTGATATTAATGCAACTGATGAGGATAATAAAACATTATTAATTATAGCAGTGTGTGACAACAACATCAATCTTGTACATAGAATAATTAATAGAGGAGTGAAAGATGTTAACTTAGATAAGACTGACAAGTTTAATTATTCTGCGTTGTGTTATTCTGCACATCTAGATCATTTCAATATATGTAAGGTTCTACTGGATTCAGGAGCCGACCCAAATTCGACTTCCATTTCACCACTGTATCTGGCAATTAGAAATGACAGTTCACTGGAGATTGTAAATTTACTTATTGCCAAAGGAGCATTTGTTAATAGAAAAATTGATTTTACTGGATTCAATATTTTGACTGCAGCAGCATACAGAGGGGCAAATGATGTAGTGAAGTTACTGGTTGACAGTGGTGCAACATTTCCAGATCTGTGGTACAAAAATCTGTCACTTGTTGCCGCTCTGCAAAAAGACAATTTTTCATTGTTCAGGATTTTTGTGGATAGAGGTGTAAATATATTCTGTGATAATTATAAAGGTTCCAATATTCTCCACGAATCTGCTAGTCATGGAAGTTGTGAGATTTTAGATTACTTAATAGAGAAGACAAATATTGATTTAGATATTAAAGACAGATATGGAAAAACAGCATTCTACTTAGCTTGTCAAAATGGGAGGTTGGATTGTATGAAAATATTGTATGAAAATGGTGCCAACTGCACTCTGTGCGAGTGCAAATATCTCACGCCATTGAATTCAGCCATTTTACACAATCACCCTGAATGTGTTCTCTTTATTTTGAAAAATAAGATCTATCCCATTCAGGAATTGCGTGCACGTTACATGTGGTGTCTGGAATCTGCTAACCTTATACAAGAGCCTGTTATTGATATTTTTAAGGAACATTTGAAAATGTTTCCATTGGGTGTGGACACTCTTGTTCAAATTTGTATGATTCATGTCAGATCATTACTTGGAAGAAATTCACAGAGGAAAGTTGATACCTTGAACTTGCCTTTTAACCTCAAATATTCTCTCCGTAAAGCAGTATAAAAAGAAACATTACTTGTTAAGTAAGTATTTACTGATGTTTGACTTAGAATGCATGTACACCACATCATTTCAGGAATTTAGTCCATTTATCAAAGGCATGTTATGATGATGTAGGCTTGAAAATCACAGGAGGACTTCTTTCACCTTCTTGGAATGAGTATTGAGTTGACTGGTAGAGTGCTGGAAGCCCATATTTGGGCTTTATTCTGAAGTGCAGGTGCCACAACTTAATGGCTTCATATTCTGTAGATGTATATCATATTATTTTTGAATTGAAAGTATTTCGTCTATGGGGATTTGCCTTGTTACAATTTATGGGAGAGTGCCACTGGGCACTCTCCCATAAATTGTTACAAGGCCAAGAGCGGGGACAATTTTGGATAACCAAAAATAACTTAGCACTCTACCAGTTACATGACTGTGGGTACTAGTACATTAACCCTTTACCTAATGTAACGGCCAAAACCGGCCAGCGCGATTCTCAAAAATCGCCAATTAATTTTCATTATTTTTTTCATTTTTTGTCTCAAAAACATAGGTTATGACCCCTCGTTATTCAAGAATTATTTTTGCAAGTGTCGTCTGCATTTCAGGTTAGGTAAAGGGTTAAATGTATAACTAAATGCACAGACTTTAATCCCTTTACCCAACTAACAGGATATCAAAATTTATTATTTTAATTATCGTTTTTTAAAATTTTGTAAAAATTCAACAAAACCATGACCTGAATACGAGCTTGTTCGGATGAGGATCACAGGATATGGTTTTGTTGAAGTTTTTTGACAAATATATTTTTTTCAACTGCTTAATTTGTAAATTACATGGACAGATGCATCCGATTTGGTAGGTAAAGAGTTAACTGAAATAGGTTGCAGATTGACATGGTTAGGCAGGTTGTTAATTTCATGAATGATAGTTCAACACTACAGTTTTTGTGGAACTTGGCTGCTGCTTCCTTGAAAATATGTGTTGGGCAGGTTCTTTGAAATTGAATTTGAATTTGAAATCAGAATCCTGAATTTTAGTTCAGGTGGTGCAACACTGTGTCACCCATGAGCTCATCCCTGTGATCTGTTTGAAATAATATGCTCACTTTTGTCCAAACAACATTGTAGAATCTCACATGTTGAAAAACTAAATGCAAGAACATTGGGTCTCAGATGTTTTACTTCTTATAGACTTGGGCTTGATTTTGCAATGTTTTTTTTTTTATGAAATTTTAATCCACTGACATATGTCATTCACAATGTGGCAATCTGACAAAAATATGCCATTAATTGAAAATAGAATATCTTTTCATTTTTGGAATTCACTTTAATAAATTTCTACAATCCAGTAAAAGCATTTCCATTAGTTCCTTGAATCTTGCAACCTATGTAACATGTAACCAACTAACTTTAGCCTTAGTCAGTATATATTTTTAAGTTGTATGTGATATGGCAGTTAACAATTTTTAGCTCAACTTTGGCGAAGCCAAATTTGAGGTATTGTCATGGCCTGTCGTCCGTCCGTCCGTTTGTTGCGCTGTCAACATGGCTCGGGATAGAGGCCGTATTTATGAACCGATCTTTACAAAACTTCTTGGGTACCTTTGTTATCACCATGGCACGAGAACGGGTGTTTTGGGGTCCGGTCCGAAATTCAAGATGGCCCCTGGCAGCCATTTTGTACAACATTAGGTGCAATCAGATTTTTGCACAGAACTTCCATATGAAAGCGCTGATTTGAATAATTTTTTGTATGAATGTTTAGTACCATGGGATACATGTACATCACATATAATACGGGTTTTTTTCTTGTGCATAAATTATGCAAATTAGATAAATTATGCAAATTAGACTAATTTTGATTTATTTAGTGTTACTTTCAGCACTAAGTGCAAATGCCAATATGGCTCAGGTTAGAGGCCATATTTATGAACCGATCTTTACGAAACTTTTTGGGTACCTTTGTTATCACCGTGGGACGAGAACGAGTGTTTTGGGGTCCAGTCCAAAATTCAAGATTGCCCCTGGCAGCCATTTTGTACAAAATTAGGTGCAATCAGATTTTTGCGCAGAACTTCCATATGAAAGCGCTGATTTGAATAATTTTTTGTATGAATGTTTAGTACGATGGAATCCATCACTTATAATACAGGTTTTTTTCTTGTGCATAAATTATGCCAATTAGACTAACTTTGATCTACATGTATTTAGTGTTACTTTCAGCACTGTAACTGCAAATGCCAATACGGCTCCGGCTGGAGCCTGTATTTATGAACTGATCTTTATGAAGCTTCTTAGATATCTTTGTTATCACCGTTGGACAAGAACGCGTGTTTTGGGGTCTGGTCGAAAATTCAAGATGGCCACTGGTGGCCATTTTGTACCGAAATTAGGTGCAATCAGTTTTTTATACAGAACTTCTGTATGAAAGATCTGATATGGATACTTTTTGTACGAATATTTGGTAACAGTGAATACATCACATATATTACGTTTTTTTTTCTCGTGCATATATTATGCGAATTAGAGAAACTTTCAAATCAAATGGTTTTCCACGCTGAAGGCGCGCAGGGACGATATGGGGAGCAAGCCCCTTTCGACCCTCATTAGCTGTAGAATTTCAAAGTGTCAGACCGTGGTAAAGGAGGAGAAGTTGTGAGTTGTTAGCGGCGCTTGTGTCTTTTCTGCTTCTTTTTCAGAGGTGGAGGTTTGGAAGGAGAGACAGTGGTAGTTGGTGTTGTTGGTGGGCTGCCTGATGGTGGTTGCTGAGTTTTGTAGGGTCTGGTCCTAGCCGAGACTGGAGTGGTTGTGGGTGATTGCTGAGACTTTTGTTGTTGTAGGTTTCTGGTGTCTATTAGTTTTTTGGCTTCTTCGATTTGTTGGAGGAGTAGTTGGTGCTTCCTGTCCATCTCTTGTCTGTGAGGGTCCCCTTGAGAAACTTTGATTTATTCAGTGCTACTTATATGCAGTTAGTGCACATGTCAATACGGCTTGCACCGTCAACACGGCTCGGGCTAGAGGCCGTATTTTTGAACCGATCTTTACGAAACTTCTTGGGTACATTTGTTATCACCGTGGGACGAGAACGAGTGTTTTGGGGTCCGGTCCCAAATTCAAGATGGCCGCTGGCAGCCATTTTGTACAAAATTAGGTGCAATCAGATTTTTGTACAGAACTTCTGTATGAAAGTTCTGATTTGAATAAAGGTTTGTATGAAGGTTTAGTAACTTGGAATGCATCACATTTAATACAGGTTTTTTTTCTTGTGCCGAAATTATGCAAATCAGATGAACTTTGATTTATTCAGTGCTGCTTATACACTGTAAGTGCACATGTCAATACGGCTGGGGCTGAAGGCTATATTTATGAACCGATCTTCACAAAACTTCTTGGATACGGTTGTTATCACCTTGGGATGAAAATGAGTGTTTTGGGGTGTGGTCCGAAATTCAAGATGGCTGTCGGTGGCCATTTTGTACCAAAATTAGGTACAGTCAGTTTTTGGTAGAGAATTTCTATATGAAGGTTCTGATTTGAATGAATTTTTGAATGAATGTTTAGTAACATGGAATACATCACATATATATACAATACAGGGTTTTTCTCGTGCAGAAATTATGCAAATTTGATGAATTTTGATTTATTCAGTGCTACTTATACACATTAAGTGCACATGTCAATACGGCTCAGGCTCGAGGCTGTATTTATGAACCGATCTTCACGAAACTTCTTGGGTACCTTTGTTATCGCCTTGGGACGAGTACGAGTGTTTCTGGGAGCGGTCCAAAATTCAAGATGGCTGCCAGTAGCCATTTTGTACTTAAATTAGGTCCAGTCAGTTTTTTGTACACAACTTCTATATGGCTCAGGCTAGAGGCCGTATTTATGAACTGATCTTTACGAAACTTCTTGGGTACCTTTGTTATCACCGTGGGACAAGAACGAGTGTTTTTGGGTGCAGTCCAAAATTCAAGATGGCCGCCAGCAGCCATTTTGTACCAAATTAGTGCAATCAGTTTTATGTACAGAACTTCTGTGTGAAAGTTCTGATTTCAATAAATTTTTGTATGAATGTTTAGTAACATGGAATGCATCACACATAATACAGGTTTTTTTCTCGTGCAGAAATTATGCAAATTAGATGAACTTTGATTTATTCAGTGCTACTTATACACAGTAAGTGCACATGTCAAGACGGCTCAGACTAGAGTCTGTATTTATGAACCGATTTTCATGAAACTTCTTGCCTACCTGCGTTATCACCTTGGGACAGGAACGAGTGTTTTTGGGTGCCTTTGTTATCACTGTGCTTTGAGAACAAATATTTTGGGGTTCAGTCAGACCCACTCTGGGACTCAAAGATTTCTTTTCTCATTTATCGTCTAATTGTCGCCCACCTTTACAATACTTTACCTATACATTTGTTACAGGCTATGGTCAGCATTTATGTGCAGACCGTTACAATACTTTATATGTACCTTTGTTATCAGGTCATTACCTAGATGTTTGTCATTGCTGTGTCACATACTATACATGTACATGTCTTACACAAGTTGAGCTACATTGTCATTGACACTTTTATTTACATGTATAGCAGAAAGTATGACTAACCCTGTGCATTGCACAGAGTTAGTCACATATTCTGGTCATAAAAAAAATTCTTTATTAACCCTTTACCCAACGTAACGGCCAAAACCGGCCAGCGCTATTCTCAAAAATCGCCAATTAATTTTCATTATTTTTTCATATTTCGTCGAGCTCGTTCCAACGAGGGGTCATAACCTATGTTTTTGAGACAAAAAATGAAAAAAAATAGTTATTCAAGAGTTTGTTTTGCAAGTGTCGTCTGCTTTTCATGTTAGGTAAAGGGTTAACTGAGTAACTAACCCTGTTCACTGTATAGCCTTTAATGTAAATCTCTTCTATTTCAACTCTTTACCCAACGTAATGGCCATACAAAACCAGAAGAGTGATTTATTTGCTTGCCTTAAAAAAATTAAGGAGGGCAAAAACTATCCCTCCTGGTCTTAGACAATAATGATTATCATAACAGCCTATTCCCTCAACCCACATCTTTTTAGGGCTCTGCTGTGTTAGTGGCCTCTGTAAGACGGCCACACTGCCCCTTCCACACCTCCATGCCTTGCTGAGGCCCAGGGTTTGGAAGGGGCAGTGTAACCATTTCACAGAGACTACCTTGTTAGAAGCACCAAATAAAATGTACAAAGCTCACTGGGAAGAACTCGTTAATAGTAAAACTTAATTTTGCCTTTTGTAAGCTTGAGGAGAGCTAACCACTCCCCTAGGCCATGTGAGTGGAGCGATTTTTAGCCTTCCTGCATTTTTAAGAATGCACGGTCTGAGCCAGTCATATTCTCAGAAAGCATTCAGACTCAGCTTATGTCTTATGAATTTTGTAAAGTTTTTATGCCCCCCCGACTTAAGTCGGGTGGCATATAGTGATTGAAGTGTGCGTTTGTCCATCCGTGTGTCCATGTGTGTGTGTCCGAGCCAATAACTCGAAAACGGTTAGGGTCACAGTCATTAACTTCACACAATTATAAAGGACCATGGGAGGATGCGTCACACACCATAGCCAGGTTCGTACCTTCAAGGTCAAGGTCACATTTCAAGGTCACACTAAAAATTGGTCAATATTCGTGTCTCAGCCATAACTCAGAAACGAATCATAGTACAATTGTTAAACTTTTTACAAATGTTAAGGACAGTCAGAAGGTGTGTCGCATATAATAGTTTCTGCCACATCTGCAAGGTGAAGGTCACAAGGGGGTGGGGGGGGGGGGGGCATGTGTTACCTTGTTTTTAGTGAATTCCAAAATTGAAAACATATTCTATTTTCAGTTAGTAGCTTGTTCAAAGTGGCTGATTTTGCGATCACGTTTTTCTTTAGTTCTCAGATTTTATGCTCTGTTTTATTTCAGTCTGCATTTCATATGTGATAGCTAATCTTTCATCATCATCGTTTAGAGATGTATCCTAGTTGGAACTGATTGTTAACCCCATAAAAAGATGTGTACTGCAGACA
The DNA here is from genome assembly GCA_031216915.1 of Pictodentalium vernedei. NCBI lineage: Eukaryota > Metazoa > Mollusca > Scaphopoda > Dentaliida > Dentaliidae > Pictodentalium > Pictodentalium vernedei. The sequence continues at coordinate 101,801,133 of CM062293.1, forward strand.
GTCTAATGCAGATTTCTGCTAAGATTGTATCAAGGAATGCTACATTGTTCAAAGAACAACTGAAGGGTTGGTATTTTTTTAACTAAATGTGTTTTGATAGATATACTAACTGAACCAACTGGCGTTGCTTGTGATAAGGTACTGAACTCTAACCATAACATTTGAATGGTACTTTTGGTTTTATTTTCTCGGGACTACAGTGAGATGTTGCTGGGATATGACATAATGTAAATTAGCTGACCTCATTAATGTCTACATGGGCTCAAATACAAGACCAAAAAAACCCTCCCCAAATTGTGCTCCACTCAGAAGGCCTAATCAGAGGGGATTGAAACCCATCCCATGTCACTCATTGGACACATTTACCCTGAATGCCAAATTATAGTGCCACATCTTGAAAATCATAGGAATGCATAAGGATCAAAGGCAAAGAGAGAGGCATATCGCTGTTATAAATAAGCTATATATATACATTTGACCGATGGCTGTATTTATTTAATTTTCATTGGATAATAGACATTTTGAGTTACTGTATAAATGAATTGGTACACTGTATGTTATCTGTGAGGGTTGATGGCCACTGAAACACTTTATTGATGTTACCAAAGACACCATGTCTGAAACACAATTCAAATTTCTAATATTTTGGTTTAAACAATACAGTAGAATCCTCTTAATTGAATATCTATTTTGCCAGTGAAAATTATTCAATTAACTGGAGTATACAATTAACAGGGATTTGGTCAGTTCCCTGTGTTCTTGATGTAAACTGAGCATTTATTCTATTATATCATGTTTGACAAAGCTCATAGAGCTCTGTCAAACAAGATATAATAAAATAAATGCCTGTATTGGATGTGGTGAGGCCAAAAAGGTTGATAAATAAGGGGAATTTGGTGCGTGTCACAGTAATTTTTTTGACAATTACAAAAATTTTAGGGACCTGCGAACCTTCGATTATTCGATTCGATTTCGAATCCTTGCAGCTATTCACTTCGATTCGATGCTGGTGTCATGGGTTCGAAATTTTCGAATCTTGTCGGACTAGGTCGGGAAAACTTTTTTCACGCCACTGTGCCGATACGTGTGTTTCTGCTCCGATAATAGGCTTGCAATCACGTTCGTTTATCAGTTAGTTATGCGCGTTCATCGGAGTAGCACCCCCACCCACCCCCATCCGGTAACATTCCCATTACAATATAACCTCGCAACTTGATCTTAAATCGGCATGCTCGCATGATCGTATTGTATATGCATTATGCACACCACTGCGTGTTACGGGAGTTCGACGAAACCAGCATGTTTTACAGTAACGTGCAGTATAATAGAATTACCCCCCTTATATTGCAATTTGCAATGAAGCGGTCACGCGTTTACATAAAGACGCCGACACGGAATGTATATAAAACGGAGAGGTCAATGTGCGTTTATATGCGTCGTGAATCACTCGTGATTAAAGATCAGGGGAAGTTGGTAACAGCAGTTATTGTCGATACATGTGATGACCCAATGAAGTTGAATGAACGTACCAGAACAAGCTAACTTATATGATATACCAGGCTGCAAAATTGCGTTTCGTTTAGTTTGAATGGTTTAATTTAGCTTTCGATATTTTAATTCGCGCGTAACGTGTGTTTACAAAAGTTTTGTATGGCCAAGTATGTTATCGTTTCCCACCAGTTATCACCGCCGGTCTATTATCCAAAAATGCCAACGATCCTACGGCACACGAAACAACAATTGTCAGCATATACATGACCACTATTCGATATTCGAGATTTGATTCGATTCGAAATCCTCGTTCACATTTGATTCGAGACAAAATTTGATATTCGCAGGTCCCTAAAAAATTTATATACAATTAACAGGAGTTTACTCTACAACCCATATGCAATTAACAGATCAAATTTGTACTGAAGGTATGGTAAATGGTTTTGTGTTTGAAAATGATATTCAGTTAACAGGGATATACAATTAAGAGATATCCAATTAAGTGGGCTCCACTGTATTTATTTTCAACTTTCGATGGGTACAGCATAGAATGTAAAGATTTTGTGGATTCGACAGAAAGCCAATGGCTTGTACAAGGTCGTTTCCACATCATTGATTAATCACATATAATATCATCGAGATATTTCTAATATTTGATCACTGAGTAGTACCCAGTTGTCCATTACCTGAAGTTTTCTGTTGGTTCCCGAGATTCTACTGGCCCTGCAGAAAACGTATGCAGAGGATTGACCCTCTGTACACTGATATTTTTATACTGTACCAATGACCCAGACATAGCTGGTGCTAACTCTTAAAATATAGGGCCAAACACAAATTTTGCCCCCCAATCCCCAAAATTTGCATCTAAAACTAAAGAAAACATGTCCTGAAAGGCCCTCCACACTTCGCCCCTACTGCGCATGCGCAGTGTCAAGGACGTTCCGAAATTGGCGCCATTAATCATTCTAAGTTTGGCCCTTCATCAGTTAACATCTGACTGATCTTTGTGCTTATAAATCTCAGTTTAAATGATGCCAGACACATAAATATTAGTGAAATGGTGATTCTAAGGAGGATAGAGAAGGAGGAGAGGAAAAGAATGTGTGACAGAATATTATCAGGGCTGTAACTTAAAATTTTTTAATGAAATTATGTTAAGTTACCTATTTTCAAGGCAGCAGCCATTTTGTTGTCATTCTGATTATTTAGTTACACTGTTTTTTTAAGTGTTTTCCTCTCTCCCTGTCCTTTAAGTTCCCCCTTGCTATTCTCCCATGCTTTTGGCATAGTTTTTGTAATTATTATTACTAAATTTTCTTGGGAGTTTTAGCTGAATAACAGAATGAATTCTGTTCTTTCCCCATGTTTACGTCTTCACCTAGGGGTGGTTAGGCGTTGTGTTCTGCATCTACCATCTGATGTTCTGCAGTTTCTTCCCTGGAAGTCTCTGTTTTGCATCAGATAGTGTATTTTTGGTAACTGATTTCGGGCCTGGGTGCCTGGAGTCTTATTTTAGTGTTTTTACACTCATTGTTTACATTTTCAACAGCCCTCTGTGTGAGGGGGGGATTTCTAAATAATATCTTGATGTTATTTTAATCATAACTAGATACATTATTATTGTTCGTAAGTGTTGAATAAATTGTTTAAAATATTTTTAAAATTTTTGTCCACACTTAGGCTTGGGATCCATTGGGGCTCAACGTTACTTTTCAGAAACTTGGGCTGTTCTGAAAAAATATTTTTTCAAAATATTTTGATTTCAATTATTTTTTCTATATCAATGGATCATATTATTATTATGTATTTTGATTGCCAGGGGTTAGTGCGAGTACCAGGACTTGTTTTCTTTTCACATTGAAAGGATATTGATCAATTGTTTTAAGAGGAAGTCTTCCTCTGACTTTATTATCATTCTATATGTGGTCAGTGTACTCGCATTAACTCCTGTTCTGTATCGTGTGATTTCGATGACAATATGGGAAGCGTATGTCACGGTATGTTGTTGGGGATTTGGACACTCCGGTCCTTTCCCCGCAGGGTCACTCTACTTTATCAATTTCTATTTCAGACGATCAAGATTAGGGTGATGTATCTGTGATGTCTTCCAACAGTGTGCCTCCGTCGTCACAATTAATGAAGGGCTAGCGGAAAAGTGCTCATGTAAATACGCCAATTGCCTAAGAGGACCCTAGTATGTTCGACGGCCTTTGACGTTCGCTAGCTCGCCCGGTGTAGCGTCCATTCACCGAATGGTTCGGCAGCCGGGTTCGTCCGTTGCGGTCTAGAAGGAATTTTGGGGTGATGCGAGCACTATAAACTAACCTAATGCACACCCAGTGACGGCGGATCGGAGGGAGAACGCAGGAAGCCTTTTAGTCCGGTTCATAGCTCGTTCCGGTCCATCCGGACGGCAAGCGAGAGAGGCCCCTCTCTCGTTCAACAACATCTGGCCCCAGATGTTGTGGTACAAAATGTGTCGTAAGCGGAGCATACGTCCGTCGCTCGGGACGCTCCGTTGTATAGGCAGTCCGCTGAGACTGCTAAGGCTTCCTCTTCTCGTCAGCGCACACGACCGCACCTTGGCTGCGTGACCGCCGATATATTACCAGCTTCGCCGATCAAGGATTCTTCGGCGACCAGGTCACACCATCCGGTAGCCAGGGACACGAGGCCTGCAGACTCCGGACGTTCGCATAGGAAGTGTGCGGGAGTCAACGTACACGGAGCTTCCGGCGGCAATGCATCGTAAGACCGCTACTGCACAGGCCTCGGGAACGGACGTGCTTTCCTTAATAGCACAGTTTATCGCAGCATCCCAGCATCAACTGAATCTGTCGCATATATTTTATCCGACGATGCTGGGTCGGGACGCTCCGCGGAAGCGGGTACGGACGTCCGAAAGTTTCATCCGGTCCGACGGGATACCGTAAGGGATTCGGAGGATTTCGAGCTTTCCCTTTCGGAACAACATATGCTGTTGTGTATGTCATCTGACTTGGTCTTCTCCAGCTTCTTTCGTCGGACCAGAATGCTGCGATGCCGGATAAGAAACTGATAGCGTCGGTGGACTTAGAAATTTTTGGTTCGGTTCAGGGACATCGTCCCTCAGTTCCGACATAGTCCAATAATGTCACACAAACTTTTGAATTATTGAACGACGCTATATATATTATTATTTTATGCTTGCTAACCAAGCATTTCTGGTTTCTTGTTCGAAGAGTTATGGAGATGTCTTTCAAAAGTGTGCCTCTGTCGTCATAGTTAATGAAGAGTTAGCGGCAATAAGTGCTCATGGAATATGTCTATCGCCTACGGAGTGACATTCGCTAGCTCACCCGGTGTAGCGTACATTCATCGAATGGTTCGGCTGCCGGGTTCGTCCGTTGCGGTCTAGGAAGGAGATTTGGGTGATGCGAGCACTTTAATTACTTTAGTACTCACCCAGTGACGACAGATTGAGGACAGATCGGAGGAAGCCTGTTAGTCCGGTTCCTGGCTGGTCCAGGTCCGTCCGGGCTGTGAGCGAGAGAGGTCCCTCTCTCGCCCAACAACATAGGGGACCGCATGTTGTGGTTCAGATATTTTACATTCGGAGCATATGTCCGTTGGTCGGGACGCTCTGTTATATTGACAGTCCGAGAGACTGTCTTTAATGCTTCCTCATCCTCACAGCAGGGCACACGACCGCACATTGGCTACGTGACCTCGAGTATCCGATCAGTTTCGGCATTCAGTGATTCCACGGCGAATAGGTCGCGCCATCCGGTAGCCAAGGGACACGAGGCCTATACACTCCGTTCGCTCGCATATTGGTAGTATGCACGGGGTAACGATCACGGAGCTTCCAGCGGCAATGCATCGTAAGACCGCTTCTCCTCAGGCCTCAGTGACGGACGTGCTATCCGAGTTAGCACAGTTGTTTCGCAGCATCCCAGCAATTGACAGTTTTTCGGTCCAATCAGGAATTATCCGACGGCGCTGGGTCGGTGCGGTCCGCGGTTGCATCAGGTACGGACGACCGAACGCTTTATAGGGTCCGACAGGATGGCGAAAGGGATTCGAAAGATTTCGAGTTTTCCCTTTAGTAGTATCGGAAGATGCCTTTCATATCTTTTGGCATTATCTTCCAGTGATTATTATTTCGGACTTCATTGCTGCGATCTTGGATAAGAGACTTATAGCGTCATTGGACTCGGATTTTTCGATCGGTTCGGGGACATTGTCCCTGACTTACCGACGTAGTCCAATATTGTCATTACAACATGTGTTTTATTTTTCGACGCTATATATATATATACAAGCCTGCTACTAAGCATGATAGTTTAGTTTCTTGTCCGCGTTGCTCATTTCTGCCATTTTATCATTTATACAAATAGTTTATTTTGGCAGAGCAGGGCATACCGAGAGTTCATATGCGTCTAGACGGTGTGATTAAAAACTGCATATATTCTTTTTCGCCGTTTATGTCTTTTCCAATTTCAATGTTGGGAACGACATTATGTATAGTAGACTTAACTTAGACGCTTTATTATACGTAATCCGCCTTACTGAGGTGTTATCATTACGTCTTCAAGAAAAGATTTACGGGATATTATTCTCAATGTAATTTCTTTTGAGGGCAGTAGTTTGTTCACGTATAACTCCGCCCTTCAGTGGCTGATTGGAGTTAGTTAGACGTGACGCAGCCCTAGCTACATCCACTCGCGTGGATAGTAAGGTTAAGAACTCTCTCAGAGTCGCTTCGTTCTCGGAGGAGCTTCTCTTCGACGGCAACTTTTCGGCAATCCATGAATTGCTTGATTTACACGTTCTCTTGTCTATCTAGTGTTACAAGAGATTCAGACTGGGGCAAACATTCGGTGGTTGACTCAGAGAGTGCCGCCGCAGTTGCCGGACCCGAGTGTGGCTGTTATGACGGTTGCCAGTCATACAGATTGGGATATAATACTGATCCCTACGGATTCGAAGTGCCAGGGTCTTTGGGTTCCGCAGTCTTTTAGCAATCAGTTTTCTTCCGCGGAATAATGTTTTTTAGGCTTGCTTTATGTCATTGCATGAACATTATTCAGAAACGCATGCCCAAATTCCTGTCCTTTAATTCGACAGTAGTGGCGTATTTCCGGAACCAGGGAGGCACTCTTTCGTTTCCGTTATTCAATTTAATGGAAAGAATCCGTCTGTTGGTTATAGTACACCAAGTTCAGTTTTGGTCCGTCATATTCCGGGTCGTCTGATTGTTTTATCGGACTCCCGTTCTCTTACGGGTCGCTTGTTGCTGTCAGAATGGACTCTCAACAAACAAGTATTCAATCAGATTTGCTATCTATGGGAGCGCCCAATGATGATTTATTTATGACACAGCTTGCTAATCAATTGCAGACGTATGTGTTGGCTTGTCCAGATCTCTGAGCTAATATTCTTAACGCTCTATTGATCTATAGGACGGAATGATAGGATACGCGTATCCTCCGGCGCTGTTGTTTTAGCAGGTATTGCTAAGATAAACAACCACAATACATTTCTGTTGATAGCATCTCTATCTTCACAGAGATCATGAGTAATTTTCTCTCTTGTCTACTGTGGGTTTTAACGTGAAATCTTCCTCTATGTGAGGATCTTTTTCACTGGGTAAATCGTGTCATCTTTATCACAACCTGCAAGGTCGCAACCTTTATGTATTCCGTTGTGTGGTCCGTATTGCATTGTAAGCACTGTACTGGACGAGCTTTGGACGCGATTTCTTACTATAGGAGATCCTCTTCTTCGCTATTCTATGCGGCTAAAGTGGAGGCTCTTCCGTCGTGGTGTAGGGATCATTATGTTCATATTGTTGATCCCTCCATACTACTCATTGCTATTTTTTAGTATACTTGTTTCACAAGATCTACTGCAGCCTGTTATTATTTAGGTTATAGGTTTATGTTACCTCATACCTATGCACTCTACGATAGTTTACAATTGAGTCTTTTGTCTCTTTATCTAAGTCAGTTAGTAACTTTTTGATAAATAGACTTAGAATCTTTAGATTAAATTCCTATACGGATTTTAACTTCGGTTCTTATTTAGCTAAGTAATCATTTGAGCCTCTGGAAACAGTAGTTTTCAAATTCTGACCTTTTAGACAGTAATTCTGTTGGTTTCTCTTTTACTGTAGAGTCAGTGAGCTTCATGCACTATCGATGGATGATTTTCACTTTCATAGTTTCGGAATCAATACTTCCGTTACTATTTAGGTTGGATTGTTGCATAAGAGTTAGGCTCCTATTATCCGGAACCTATTATTTTAAGGTCCTCCCGTCTTCGTATGGGCATAGGCCTTTACTCTTTCCGGGTACAGATTATGTATTTATAAACAGATTTCTGTTTATTTCTATGGGCGTAAGCTTCTTCTGTCTTTGATGTCTAGTAGAAGGACGTTACGCTCCATTTTATTGTTAATGGATTCTATTAACTATCGGTACTGCTTATAGTATATCATTGACTTAGCAGTTGTGCTTAAGATTTCGGCTCATGAAGTAAGAGTTCTTCTACTTCTTGGGCTTACATTAATAGTGTCGCTATTATAGATTTTTGAAGGCCGCTCATTGCGCTCAGCCATCCACATTCATGAATTTTATCTCAGAAATATCGAGTCCATTTCTGGAGGCCTCTATTGTTAGGTCTATTATCTACTGCTCAGAATGTCATTCACTTAACAGTTGCTACTATAGCTAGGTAGGCTGTCTGTTTCGGCAGTGTCTCCGTTCGGCTGCCCTCTTCGCTCTGGGCTATTTGACCCAGGGCAAGGAAAAGGGGGGGGGGGGGGGAGGGTGTTCCCTTGGGTCACCTGTTTTACTATGAAAACAAGGGGATACCTCCTCCGGAGTTAGTAATTCTGAGCTGTTATTGGGATGGTTGTTTAGTGAGAAGTTTAGGTTTTTAAAATTCATTCAAGTCTTAGTTTTTAAAGTATAGCTTTTGAATATTGCATATGTCAACGGACATGATTATGCAATCCTCAGACACTTTTAGGAGTATAAGAGTCTCTATTCTCTAGACTTACTTTATTTATTGGCTTACTTTAAAAATTATTAGTATAAGGATTATATTGGATATTAATAGAGTACATGGATGTATGAAGCTCAATTTTGGAAGGTGTTGTATCTTTCTAATTTATCATAAATAAGAAAGATACATGTAAGGCCTATTACTTCTTTTTCCCTACAGGGGATGACTCTATTTTATTTTATTGAGCGTATTCCATTTTGCTCTATGTCCTTGGCCCTCCAGCCTTTTTACTATTCAGCTATGTCTGGGTCATTGGTGCAGTATAAAAATGTTAAAAAATTTATAGTAATTTATATATTTTTTATACTTACCAATGACCCAGACGGGGATGGCCCTCCCAGGAGTTGGGAACTCTTGCCTCCCCGCTGAGTACATAGCGCTTACCAGGCACTGGTTATTAGAATGATTAATGGCGCCAATTTCGGAACGTCCTTGACACTGCGCATGCGCAGTAGGGGCGAAGTGTGTTTTCTTTAGTTTTAGATGCAAATTTTGGGGATTGGGGGGCAAAATTTGTGTTTGGCCCTATATTTTAAGAGTTAGCACCAGCTATGTCTGGGTCATTGGTAAGTATAAAAAATATATAAATTACTATAAATTTTTTAACTTTTCCCATAATTCCCAACTAGGAATTAGCCAGTTCAGTCCTGTTTGACAGAGCTCACTGAGCTCTGTCAAACATGATTGAATTGGCTAAACTTCTAGTTGCATCATGTGAAATATTTGCTGTTTGAAATTTTGTGTTTGACTTCAGTGTGCAGAGAGTTAACTGTTTACTCATTGCCATGTACAAGAGTTAGTACATTTAAACTCATTTTATTTTCTCTAATACTTACTGAAATGGGCTTACTTTCCAGAATCAAGAACAGGGTTAAAAAATCTCTGCTTACAAAAACTCTTTTGCATTTTAACCCCTGTGTGAACTCTGGGAAGTGGAACGGTGCATTATTAACTTTTTCTCGCCAATTGGTGAAACCAGGGGTTCTTTTTGAAGGCCTAAGTACTCGGAAAGTGAAGTAATAACGATATCAGAATGGCTCAAGAAATGTCAGGCTGAGAGTACGTAACCAGTTTTAGGGATTTCAGTCATAAATGTGTACAAGGTTGACATTTTTCAGGAAAAGTGTGTGTGATTGTGTGTGGGTGGGGCAGCAAGGTTTCTTCATCAAATCTTCCCACGACTACACAAATTTATGACATATCTATTCACAATATATATTTAAAAAAGAACATGTCAACTCAAATGTATTGTATCAAAAACATGCTTATTGATCATGACATGCAGTCACAGTAAGGTGGTTGCAGATGGGTAAATCCAAAGTGAAGCATACACTCAAAATGAACATATGCTGATGCCACATAATTATTCTTTGAGTAGGCATCTTTTATTTCAGAAATAGAATGAAATAGTTGATGGGTTAAAAAAAGGCTGACATTCTTAACTTTTATGTAGAAAAATCAAGGTCAGGATTCCCATCACCTTGGAAAAAAAAATTTGCATTTTCAAAGTCTTGAAATCATGGAATTTATCCAGAATTGATAATTTCCTTGAAAAGCCCTCCTGCTGTAACTAATTTAAAAAACATTAATTATTTGTGCCTTGTTTTCCCTTAATACAGTGTGTATATTCTTTCACATTCACGTAATTATGTTTGAGGAATGGACTGCAAGAAGGGGATGTAAATAACATCATATCACAGAAGCAAGCCTGTACAAAATTGAACAAATTAAACAAATGATCATTTTCATTCAGTCTATCAATCAAATGTAATAAGGCCACCCATTTTTCATTTGCTTCCATTACTGACCCTCAGTGAAATAAGGCTGTATATACGAATTGTCCTTGATTTTCATTTGATAGCCTTTCCAGAACCATGATAAACTTCATAATGATGATAACAGCGTTCTTTGCCGATGGAGATGGAATGCTGTGATGTTAAATACTGTTGGAAAGGTCTCTCACACATAGCTTTGTAACATATTATTACATCATGGCACCTTGTAGGCTCAATGAAAATATTTCATAAATTTAATCCCATCCTTTGTACTAATATTGGTAAGTATAGCAATATTAATGTTCCTGTCTCTATCAGAAATAGAGTTGCTTGATGAAAAATTAAGGTAACGCTTGTTCAGGTTGCCTTAATTTCTAATTTGTGCAGGTCTGTTAATGGTACACCTATCATCAATTGATCAAAAATTATTTGTGTTCAGGTACAAGTGTAGGGGTGACAGAAAATATTTCCTGTGAATGCTTTTTTCTATTAACACTTCCAAGTTCTGATTACTTGGCTGAGCACATAGACCTGTCTGATTGCAGTATCTTTCTGACACAAGGTGACCCTGGCTGGCGAATGTGTCATTATCCCTTTACCTAACGAATTGGCCGCTTCTGCCTCTGTAATATACAAATTCAGTAGTTGAAAAAAAATTTCAACTAAACCATATCATGTGACCCCCCTCATTGGAACCATCTCATTTAAAACATTGAAAAAACAATAAATAAAATAATAAATTTTGATGTCCTGTTCATTGGGTAAATGTTTAAAATCCAATAAAATGATTTTATTGCATGCCTGTTCTATGAAATCCCCATCTGCAGCAACACTAAACCTTGCGGAAAATGAAAAGTTGTTCCTCACACATGTGCGGAATGGAAATCGTAGATGGACTATTTTTATAAGGACGCGAAATTTCACTGGAATTGTCTACAAAACATGCACCGCAATTACAATTTGAATTGCTAGTGATAGCTAAAAATCGTCCCCTGAGTTCCAATGTGTTCTATGTGCCATTAGGCATGAAGGCGTGTATCCTTCCCAGCTGGCACTCATGCCATATTGATTAACCCATTCACACATGTGTGTCATTCTGTGTATGCACTATCTAAAATTGTCTCAGTCTTCAGTGATCAAATTAATATCAGTATTTGAAACACAGTGTTGGATCATTATTTTAATAATTTCAGTTTCCCTTGAATTCTTGTAATTTTCTTTATTTAAACTATGTAAATAATATTGTGTGAAGGATTGTTTGTGAGCTTTTCAAGGTAGGGTGTGATATGATTTATTTTGTAGATCTTCCAGTGACAGCTCTTCAGTCCTTGTTTCCATTTCTGAGTGGACGAATGTTTCATGAACTCAACCACATTTTTGTATCAAAAGGTGATTATATTAATGTTTTATTGGATGGTGGGAGTGTAGTGGTTTAGTGGTTATGGCTTGGACTTCAAACCGAGAGGTCCACTGTTCGATCCCCACTGGGGTTACTGTGTTGTGTCCTTGGGGACGGCACTTCTTCCCGATTGCCCCTGTGGGAACATGGTGCTCTGTACTAAGGCACACTGCACATCAATGGTGCACTCATCTTCAACCAATGCTAACCCTTCTTGTGCAAAGTTAGTATGTTGAGGAGTCTGACAGTTGCTCACCCTTGCTTGGTGGTTCCCTCCAGGTACTCCAGCTTCATCCACCCATAAAACTATCTGACACAAGGTGACCCTGGTTGTCCAAACTTAAAGTGTTGTTAAACCCCAACGTATTAAAGATGTCAAGAAAGTAAAAAAATGATGAAAAAGATTTTTTTTACAGAGTTATTGCCCTTTATCAACTTTGAAAATTTTAAATGGCTGCATGTTGGATGCCTTCATGGTGTAATCAACTCCTGCAACAGTTTTTAATGTAGAGAATTGACTCTTTAAGGCATGGTTACACATGCAATTGCACGTATACAGATGACAGAAGCAATAATTTTTGCCGGATTTATTGTCCTCTATCAACATTTCAAATCCCCCCCCCCCCTCTCCCCCGTTCTCTCCAGCCCACCCATTCCCATCATGGGATTTTGATCAGTGACTTTTATCTCTTGCTTAGTTGCTGACAGTTTTTATTATTTCATACAGGTTAAACTTTTATTTTCTTTGCTTTTCACTCTTCATGTACTGAAACTCACTGTTTGTTTCACAGGTGTTGATACCGATCCTTGGTGGAGGAAGCACATAATGATGAGATGGTCCAAAATTCACAACCATAGCACAAAGCCCATTTGTCAAGACTATCATGAACACAATGGTTCATGTCCTCACCGGTTATATATGGAGTCACATTTTCATGATGTGCTCTTTGAATCATTAAATGAGAAGAGGATTTCAATGGGAAAGTTTCATTTAGGTACAGTAACAATAATTAGAACTTTACATTTAAAAAATAGGAAGATACATTCAGATTGCTTGGGCACAACTATTCATCACCACATAGGAAAATGCTGGTATATTGTGACATCAGTTACCTACAGTGGACTGGCCACTTTCCACAGGGGGGCAATATTTCCATGAACGGAATAATATTACATTCCAAACTCTAATTTTAGGAATAATCATAAAAAATTTAATTAATGAAGCACCATTTTGCTACTGATGATTTTTAGCTCAACTTTGGCGAAGCCAAATTTGAGCTTTTGTCATGGACCGTCGTCCGTCTGTCCGTCTGTCAACAGTTGGATATGGCTCGGGCTAGAGGCCGTATTTATGAACCGATCTTTACGAAACTTCTTGGGTACCTTTGTTATGACCGTGGGATGAGAAGGAGTGTTTTTGGGTGCGGTCCGAAATTCAAGACGGCTGCCAGCTGCCATTTTGTACCGACGATGCAGAAATCTGTTTTTTGTACAGAACTTCCATATGAAAGCGCTGATTTGAAAAATTTTTTGTATGAATGTTTAGTACCATGAGATACTTTACATATCATACAGGTTTTTTTCTCATGCTTAAATTATGCAAATTAGACTAACTTTGATTTATTTAGTGTTACTTTCAGCACTGTCAGTGCAAATGCCAATATGGCTCGGGCTAGAGGCCACATTTATGAACCGATCTTTATGAAACTTCTTGGGTACCTTTGTTATCACCGTGGGACGAGAACGAGTGATTTGGGGTCTGGTCTGAAATTCAAGATGGCCGCTGGCAGCCATTTTGTTCAAAATTAGAGGCAATCAGATTTTTGCGCAGAACTTCCACATGAAAGCTCTGATTTGAATAATTTTTTTTGTGAATGTTTAGTACCATGGGATACATCACATATAATACGGGTTTTTTTCTCGTGCAGAAATTATACAAATTAGATGAACTTTGATTTTTTCAGTGCTACTTACACACAGTAAGTACACATGTCAATACGGCTCGGGCTAGAGTCTGTATTTATGAACCGATCTCCACGAAACGTCTTGGGTAGCTTTGTTATCACCTTGGGACGAGAACGAGTGTATCTGGGTGCGGTCCAAAATTCAAGATGGCTGCCAGTAGCCATTTTGTACGGAAATTAGGTCCAATCAGTTTTTTATCACAACTTCTATACAGCTCATATTTATGAACTGATCTTCACAAAACTTCTTGGGTACCTTTGTTTTCACCTTGGGACAGGAACGAGTGTGTTTTGGGGTGCCATTGTTATTACTGTGCTACGAGAACAAATATTTTGGGGTTCAGTCAGACCCACTCTGGGACTCAAAGATTTCTTTTCTAGTTTAGCATCTGACTGTCACCCACCTTTACAATACTTTACCTATACATTTGTTACAGGCTATGGTCAGTATTTATGTACAGACCATTACAATACTTTATATGTATCTTTGTTATCAGGTCATTACCTAGATGTTTGTCATTGCTGTGTCACATACTATACATGTACATGTCTTAACAAGTTGAGCTACAGTGTCATTGACACTTTTTCATTATTACCTACGAAACGCATGCATGGACATCACTGCCCACACAAGGATTACAATCTGTCTATGGCAATTGTAGTGTATACAGCCGTTTTACAATTCAAAACTATCTGTAGTTGTTTTGTAGCATATGAAGACCACGAGAAAAAAAAACACCTTTTAAAATTTGTGTCCCTGGGTGACTTTTGCATATGTACTTAGAAATAAACACTGATTTTCTTGTTTGGGTTGAAAGATTTCTATGCTATATAATTTAAAATCCCCAAACTGCACTAAGGTGTTACTATAAAATCAGTGGATGTGCTCAGAGATTTCAGTTGGAGAATCAGACAGGTACTTTCTTCTGCTTGGGGTTATTTCCAGCTTTCGCCACCCGTAAAATGCTCTAATATGATATGATTCTGAAAGTGTTGCTTCAATCCAGCTTGGAAACCAATAAATAAATATCATTGGGAAATTAATAAAAGGATTGCTGATCATTACATAAATAAATTTTATTGGGAAATTAATAACAGTATCACTGATCAGTTAATTCCTGGGTCACGTTTAATAGAAACAAACTCACATACAGAACTCTTACCTCTTCAAATTCCAACATGAAACTAAAAAACATTATATTCACATATTTGTATGCTACTTCCTGTTGTTTATTCCACATAACATTTAGGTTTGGAAGATTGGAAAGAAATTCATTTTTTCTAGTAAAATTTCTTTATATACCTATTAAACCTCAATGAGACCCTCACAATCTATTATTAATTAACTACCTCCCACTACATATGTATACATTCAACTTTCTAAAATGATCAAAACAATGATATGGGGATGTGCATGCCTAGCAAAAATAGAGAGAAGTGAAACGATCTTTTCTTTTTCTGTACTGTCCTGGGTTTGGATGCTATGCACAATTGGCACATGGTGGACTCGGTTTAATGTATTTAGATGTTCTTTGGTGCCTTCAAGACCTGCTTCATGGGGGACTTTTATTTGTCTCCATTTTCCATTGAAGATCCTGGATTCTGTCTTGTGCATATCACTCTGGATTCTGTCTTGTGCATATCACTGAGGTTAGATAGGTGAATAAAGAAAGGAATTTTCCCAGAAAAATAAATTTTTCAAATTTCACTTTTATTCAAATAACAATATATGATGAATAAAATAAATGAAAAAGGAATAAGACATTATAAATTTATTAACTTCATTCAGTTATTCACATTTTTAGCTCACTGAAGGGTGCTTAACTTATCACTTGCCGTCTGTCGTGGTCGTCGTCTGTCATGAACTTTACCTTATCGACTTCTCCTCACAAACTTCTGGACCAAATTGAACCAAATCTGGTGTGCATGTTCCCTATCATGTGTCAATTTAAGTTTGTTCAAATAAACTTGCCTCGCCCACAAAGGTCACCACGAGGGGCATAACTCGGATAGCACCCATAAATTTTTTTGAAAAATTAAAAAAACTCTTCTTTAGATCCACCAGTCCACTTTTCATATTTGGTATACAATATCTCTGGGTCTCTGGGCGGGTGGGTGGGGGGGGGGGGGGGGGGGGGAAGGAGTGTCAGATTCAAGTTTGTTCAAATCGAGTCCTTGGGTTAAGATTTGGGCTCTCTATTGGAGCCTGAATTTTAACTTAGTGCAATATTATTGAAATTCTTAAAAATGTTCTTCTTAGATCCACCAGTCAGAATCCTTTCATGTTTGGTGTACTATATCTGTGGGGGGGGGGGGGGGGGGGGGGAGGGGGGGGGGTTAGATTCATGTTTGTTCAAATCACGTCCCTATGTTAATAATTGGGCTACCGGTAGGAGCCCAAATTTTAACTTGGTGAAATATGAGGAAATGTCTTTAAAAATCTTCTTCTTCAGTTCCACCAGTCAGAATGCTTTCATATTTGGTATACAACATCTCTAGGTGGGTCAGATTCAAATCAGGTTCCTGAGTTAGTATTTGGGCTCTCTATTGGAGCCCAAAGTTTAACTTGGTGCAATATCCGTGGAATATTCTGTAAAAATCTTCTTCAGATTCACCAGTCAGAATCTTCTCATATTTGGTATACATCATCTCTAGGGGGCCAAGATTCAAGTTTGTTCAAACCGAGTTCTTCGTTTTATATTTGGGCTCCCTGGGTTGAAAATTTCGGGTCTGGTTTGGACCAAAATTCGCAAAATTTTTTTTTATTTTTTATGCGTTTTGTTCAATTTTAAAATGAAAAAAAATAAATAATTTAGCCTGAAAATTTTGGGGCCGATTCAGACTTAAATTTTGGCCCAATATTTGGAATTTTTTTTTCTTTTTTTTATGAGTTTTGTTCAATTTTGAGACAAAAATAATAAAAAAAATATATAGCCTGTAAGTTTTGGGTCCGTTCATAATTTGAACTGAGATGGAGTAATCTCGACCTTCAACTAAGTTATTGATTTTTAGCTCAACTTTGGCAAAGCCAAATTTGAGCTTATGCCATGGCCAGTCGTCCGTCTGTCCATCAACAATTCAATACGGCTCGGGCTAGAGGCCGTATTTATGAACCGATCTTTACGAAACTTCTTGGGTACCTTTGTTATGACCATGGGATGATAACGAGTGTTTTTGGGTCCGATCCGAAATTCAAGTTGTCCGCTGGCAGCCATTTTGTACAAAATTAGGTGCAATCAGATTTTTGCGCAGAACTTCCATATGAAAGCGCTGATTTGAATAATTTTTTGTATGAATGTTTAGTACCATGGGATACATCACATATAATACGGGTTTTTTTCTTGTGCGTAAATTATGCAAATTAGACTAACTTTGATGTTTTTTTGGTGTTACTTTCAGCACTATAAGTGCAAATGCCAATACGGCTCGGGCTAGAGGCTGTATTTATGAACCGTCTTTATGAAACTTCTTGGGTACCTTTGGTATCACTGTGGGACGAGAACGAGTGTTTTGTGGTCCGGTCCGAAATTCAAGATGGCCGATGGCAGCCATTTTGTACAAAATTAGGTGCAATCAGATTTTTGCACAGAACTTCCATATGAAAGCGCTGATTTGAATAATTTTTTGTGTGAATGTTTAGTACCATGGGTTACATCACATATAATACAGGTTTTTTTCTCGTGCAGAAATTATGCAAATTAGTTGAACTTTGATTTATTCAGTGCTACTTTTTCACTGTAAGTGCACATGTCAATACGACTCGGACTAGAGGCTGTATTTATAAACCGATCTTCACAAAATGTCTTGGGTACCTCTGTTATCACCTTGGGATGAGAACGAGTGTTTCTGGGTGCGGTCTAAAATTCAAGATGGCTGCCAGTGGCAATTTTGTACTGAAATTAGGTCTAATCAGGTTTTTTTTTTGTACACAACTTCTATACGGCTCAGACTAGAGGCCGTATTTATGAACCGATCTTTACGAAACTTCTTGTGTAGCTTTGTTATCACCGTGGGATGACAATGAGTGTTTTGGGGTGTGGTCCGAAATTCAAGATGGCCACCAGCAGTCATTTTGTACCAAAATTAGTGCAATCAGTCTTGTGTACGGAACTTCTGTATGAAAGTTCTGATTTGAATAAATTTTTGTATGAATGTTTAGTAACATGGAATACATCACATATGGTACAGGTTTTTTTCTCATGCAAAAATTATGCAAATTAGGTGAACTTTGATTTATTCAGTGCTACTTATACACTGTAAGTGCACATGTCAATACGGCTTGGGCTAGAGGCTGTATTTATGAACCGATCTTCACAAAACTTCTTGGGTACCTTTGTTATCACCTTGGGATGAGAACGAGTGTTTCTGGGTGTGGTCCAAAATTCAAGATGGCTGCCAGTGGCCATTTTGTACCGAAATTAGGTCCAATCAGTTTTTTATCACAACTTCTATACAGCTCGTATTTATGAACTGATCTTCACGAAACTTCTTGGGTCCCTTTGTTTTCACCTTGGGACAGGAACGAGTGTGTTTTGGGGTCCTTTTGTTATCACTGTGCTATGAGAACAAATATTTTGGGGTTCAGTCAGACCCACTCTGGGACTCAAAGATTTCTTTTCTAGTTTAGCATCTGACTGTCACCCACCTTTACAATACTTTATCTATACATTTGTTACAGGCTACGGTCAGTATTTATGTACAGACCGTTACAATACTTTATATGTACCTTTGTTATCAGGTCATTACCTAGATTTTTAGTACCTTTGTTATCAGGTCATTACCTAGATGTTTGTCATTGCTGTGTCACATACTATACATGTACATGTCTTAACAAATTGAGCTACAGTATCATTGACACTTTCATTTGTTGTCAAGTGACATTGTGGGGGTACATGAGAGGTTATTTACTAAATTTGTTATCATTAAAGTTACCTTGTTCACTGAAGTTGCCCTGTTCATTTCAAGATGTGTGCTTTGGGCTTTGGGTAGGGTCTTATTTGAAGATATACATTCTTTTCCATCAAGCCTTCCTGCTTGTTCAGATGTGACTCTGGCATATTATTCTGCATGATTTATTGTCCTACCTCACTTCAACGTGAGAATTTAGCAATTAATAACAAAGGACTCCTTGCTGTATAAATGCATGTGACCACTGTGAATTGGTGTCTTTTTATTTTGTGCGTTCTATCATCCACATCATGTCATCATGGTCTGGCTCGACAAATATTATGTCTGATACCTCAGTATCCACAGGGCTCAGCCCTACTTCTAATGAGATTTCACCATGTACACCACCTTTGGACAGTGAAACTCTCAAGATTTTTGCATCAGACGATGATGCCAGCAGTTTTAGCGGATATCGTAATAACATTTCTAACCTTCAAATAACTACCACGGTGGACTCGGTCCCCACAGCACAGACTCTCGCCTCGACTGAGGATGCTGTCCCAGTCAGTACATCTGGCGATGGAGAGGATGTTGTCCCTTCAAGTGGAAAACCACTCGTTTCGGAGAAATCCATCCATAAGAAACGGACTGTTAAACATGAAAAGGCAGCGGTTACCAAACGCACATCACACGCTGACCCGGAACCGGTAACGGTCACAAAACTTGTTGGTGTCAACTAAGAAGAAATTGAAAGTTCTCAGTGTTTCTGCTCATTCTTCACTGTCTTCGGGAAGAAAACAAAAAAGTGATATCCCGATTTCTGATTCTTCTACAAAAAAGAAATTAGCACCAATCATTGAATATTCTAACCACATCTGACACTGAGGGCACAGCTGTGTCAAGTGGTGATGATTTTATTGGTGATAATATTCGCAGTGACTCCTATGATACTGATAGTGATAGAAATAGCAAACACGAAAGCAGTTTTGAGGATGACGATTTTTTTAACCTCTCAAAACTTTTCACCGATGACATGAACTATGGACCTCAGGTCAATTCTAAGATTGCAGATTTTGCAAATAAATCATGCACGAACAAGGCTGATTTCACAGAAGTTATTAAAAAACATCCAGTTCCACAAAATTGTAAACTGATTTCAGCTCCAAGGGTAAATTCAGAATTATGGCCACGACTTGACAGCCGATGTCGTACGCGTGATTGTCAACTTCATGGTATTCAAAAATTGCTAGGTCATGCATTAACCCCTTTTCTAAAAATGGACGATGATCTTAAAGACTTAAAAAAATATCTCTCTCTCTCAAAGCCATTGGGAATAACGAGGGACTAGGGGCTAAAAAACTTAAGAAGAGTTTTGACAAGTCCATTGACCAAGCAAAAACCAACCTTATTGATGGTATAACTCTCATGGGATCGGTGGTTTAATATGTTTCCACAAAACGTAAATGTCTGCTCAAACCAAATTTCAGCACACAATATAAATCTTTATGTGCTTCTGACCATCCGGTAACTCAGCATCTGTTTGGAGATAATATTTCGAAACAAATGAAGAAAGCCGGCGAAACGGTTCGGGTCACTCTCCCTAGGGGAAGGACCTTCAGACACAAATGCTACTCCCATTTTTTAGGGAAGCGCCCATATCTCGGTCAAGGCCAGAGGCCTCCGAACTATCAATCAAACAACCACTGTGGACGACAGTGGTCAGACAGGTCATAAAACTACCAACGACCATATCGACACAACCAAAGGTTTCAAGGGGACAGGAAGTAAAGGTAAGTGAACAAACTATTACAGGAAACATTACACATTTCCTTCACAATTGGAAGAAATTACCAATGATTCATATATCATTAGTGCAGTTAAGGGATATGCGATAGAGTTTGTATCTTCACCTCTCCAGCATAAAATTCCACATCCAATTCTGTTTTCTCCTGCAGAGGCTGTTCTGATTGTTAATGAAATTGACCAATTACTCCGAAAAGGTGCAATCTCGTTATCCTCCTCTGAGGAGGGAGAATTCATCTCAAACACTTTTTTTGCGATGCAAACGGAATGGGAAAATGCATCCTATTATCAACCTCAAGTCACTCAATAAATCTGTTGTCTATTCACATTTTCACATGGAAACTTTACCATCCATTCTTCACTTAGTGCAACAGGACGATTTCTTCACTTCTGTTGACTTGCAGAATGCTTACTTTACTATTTCCATCCATGAAGCACATCAGAAACATCAGAAATTTAGATGGAAAAATCGCCTATATGAATTCACCTGTTTACCATTCGGTTTGTCCTCTGCTCCAAGAATCTTCACCAAAATCATGAAGCCAGTATTTGCACATCTGCACAGTAGAGCCATACAATGTACATATTATATTGATGATTCCCTTATCATGAATCAAATTAAAGCTGGACTTGATGAAGATACTAAAACTATCATTGATCTCTTGTTGAAACTGGGGTTTCACATCAATTTTAACAAGTCCATCTTGACTCCTTCAAGGGAAATAACTTGTCTGTGTTACATCTTAAACTCTGCAACATTCCAGATCTCTTTTCCAACTCATAAAACAGACAGTATTATTTCTCTTTCAAGGGTCATTTTAAAACTAAAATATATCAAAATTCTCTAAATAGCAAAGCTTATTGGTCTGTATGTTTCTACTTTTTTAGTTATTAAGCTTGATCCATTGTTTTATCGGAATTTGGAAAGGGATAAAACAAGAGCAGTTACAAAATTTCATTCATATTCAGGTTTGATGAAATTGTCTAGAGAGGGACGAAATGATATTAAGTGGTGGATCTCAAATATTACATCTATGAATAGCAGACCAATTTGCTATCTTCCGCCATCTCAGGTGTTAGTGACCATCGAAAATCTTCTCTTTTCAATATCTGCAAAGACATTTGGTTATGGTGTTTCCAACGGAACATACACATTTCAGCTATACACATTCCTGGTCGAGCTAATATTTTGGCAGATACCGGTACTCTATCACGGGAGCAGAAAAGTACATCTCAATGGAAGCTTAATTCTCATGTTTTCCTCTAGTTATGTGACACACTGTTTCTCCCTTCCATTGATATGTTTGCTCCAAGACAAATCATCAGTTGCCATAAGTATTGAAGCTGGTATCCAGACGTTGATGCCTAAGCCATTGATGCATTTTCTTTTCACTGGGCTGACCACTTACCATATTTAATCCCTCCTTTCAGGTTGCTGGGAAAAATACTGGTGAATAGAGGAAGACCAGGTAAATCACGCCATTCTCATATGCCCTCAGTGGCCAATGCAACACTGGTTCCCAAAGCTGTTGGAACTGCTTACCAGTCCACCAATAAAACTGCCTCGCAGCAGAAAACTGTTCACAAATCTTCTCACAGGTGCATGTTATCCCTTATCTCAGAAATTAAATCTAATCGCTTGTACTGTGTCCGGAAATTCCTCCAAAGTAAAGGTTTTTCGAAAGAAGCTTCTGAAACCATTACACAGTTATGGAGAAAATCCACCTGTAAACAGTATGGGTATGCATGGAAACAGTGGTGCTCTTGGTGTGATCAACAAAAAATTAATTATTTTCAGGCCAGTGAAGCTCAAATTGTAAATTATTTAAGTTCTGTTGGGGTTGACAGATCATACAGTGTCATAAACACATATAAGTCAATGTTACTTCAAACTCTTATCTCCATCAGTTGCAGTGAATTGTCCTCCACTCCACTTATTACCAGATTTATGAAAGGGACTTTTAATACAAACCCACCTAATCCATGTTACCAGGCAACCTCGGATGTGTCCCTGGTGATACAGTTCCTGAAAACACAGTACCCCCTTCGGAGTCTACCTCTTGCACAGTTGACCAAAAAGCTTGCCTGTTTAATGGCTCTAGTTTCACCACAAAGGGCACAAACTTTTGTATCTTTAGATTTAAATCATATGCAGGAAACCTCACATAGTGTGCATTTTACAACCTCACATTACAGAAAACCTCTCGACCAGGCCATGTATTTTATAGTATTGATTTGTTTCCATACACTTAAAAGAATCTCTGAGTTGTACACACTCTTTGGGAGTACATAAAACAAACACAAACAATACGAAAATCTAATAAACTTTTTATTTCTTTCAAAACAAAGAATTTTTGCCAGATGGATTTGCGATTGTTTGTGCCAGGCTGGGGTGGATGCTTCATATAAGGCACACTCGACACGCAGTGCTTCCACATCTGCAGCTTTCCACTCTGGTGTATCTCTTGAGCAAATTTTGAAATCCGCTAATTGGCGATCATCACAAACATTCCATACTTATTATTTCAGGAAACTTCCACCTGGTGATGAGTTTGCAGCAGCTGTTTTGCACTGAGGTCTATTTTGTTTCCTACAAAGAATTTGACAAAGATGGTGTCAGAAATATATTCACAGTACTGAACAAATTATTTTAATAATCTGACAGTTTTCATGTGTGATTAAATAGTTGCATTTCATTCCACTACTTGTCATTTATTTCCTCACTTCTCTCCTGGACTCCTTCATACAGTATTCAATGATAACCACTTTGAAATCATGCCAGTGTCACATCTGAACAAGCCGGAAGGCTTGATGGAAAAGAATCCCCCACCTCATCCCAATATACGAAGTATATGCAGGATGAGGTGGATTCTTAGAATACAAGCCTGTAGGCTTGGAGGATTTGGCACCCTCCCACTGAGCATTTTTTGGCATTACTGGAAATTTCATTCACACCTGCCATTTCCTCACAAATTTTCAACTTTGAGATATTTTCAAATCCTTCCCTTGTTATTGTTTCTGTCATCATTGAATACTGTACGCTTTATAAGAGACACCAATTCACAGTGGTCACCTGCATTTATACAGCAAGGGGTCCTTTGTTATTAATTGATTAATTCTCACGTTAAAGTGAGGTAGGACAATAAATTGTGCAGAATAATATGCCAGTGTCACATCCTCCAAGCCTACAGGCTTGTATTCTAAGAATCCCCCTCATTCTGCATATACTTAGTATATGTACGGTAACTTGGTCAGAGGTTTGTGGCTCTGAGCAAATGTTCAACTTCAATGCTTTGTGGCTCGGTTGAACTTCAGCTCCGAGCCTCAACTCCATGTTACTGTCAATTCATCACAATAATTTATAACATTTATTCTACTTTCAGGAAACCGACCTCCTCATCTGTATGACATTCCACTCAAACACCTATCTCATAGTGTAAGTCCTCATCACAGTGAATCAACAAGTGAACTGAAATTTGAAGACATCTATGGTTTGTGTGAAAATGTTTACTGTCTTTCCCTAACTGCTAGCATATGTGAGGAAATTTTGTTACATAAACCTTTAATAGAACTGCTCAGCATGTCTGTGATTTGTCTCTCTCTTGTGCACGTACGAAACACTGATATTGCTTTCTGTGAAAGCTTTATACAGTCCCTCAAGATACATGGAACACTCAAATGTCTACATCTTGATTGGTATCCTACCTCTCGTTTATTTTCACATCTACCAGAAGTTGAACATTTACTCATGTCCTGTGCTCAGCAGATTCCAGCTTGTCAAACTCTCAACAAAGGTAATTACTTCTGCAACAAGGAAGACTATGATGAGGATTCAATCTCTGAAGAGGAATTCATTCGGGAGGAGTGTGATAGTCCCAAAGGTCAGATGTTAGTGAATTCAGAAGAGAACAAGAAATCAGATAAGCCTACAGATAGTTTTGATTTGTTTGATGAAGCAGTTGCTAAACCTGACATTAAAAATTGGAAAATGCAATCCCAGCAGTGTTCTTGTCCAACAACAGGAATCAAGGTGCTTCGAATAGTTTTTGTGTTCAATTTTTCATCTTCTTCCAATTTCAGAAAAGCCATGAAAACTTGTGACTCCTCAATACAGAGTTGGCTTTCACTAGAATCGGTCATATTTTCGACTTATCAGCCTTTATTCTTTTCGTCTGTTGATACAAGTGATGTTTCCAAACCTAAAGAAGAAGAAGGTAAAAGTTAGTTTGTAATAAGGCCTAAAAAAGTAAAAAATTTGTTTTCCCGGCCCTCCCGCAGGGTCATTTTGGCTGCCTCTTGCTCTTTTTTTTATTACCAATGTAATCTTAACCATTTACCTAACATGAAAAGCAGACAACACTTGCAAAAAAAATTCTTGAATAACTAATTTTTTTCATTTTTTGTCTCCAAAACATAGGTTATGACCCCTCGTTGGAACGAGCTCGACGAGCTCGTTCCAACGAGGGGTCATAACCTATGTTTTGGAGACAAAAAATGAAAATATTTTGAAAATTAATTGGCGATTTTTTAGAATAGCGCTGGCCGGTTTTGGCCGTTACGTTGGGTAAAGGGTTAAAAGAAATAAAAATTAATTTATTTTATGCTAGATATATTACCCAAGTTAATAAAATGGCTAAAATCATCCAAAGAGTGCAACAGGGCACCATCTGCAGTGCTAAAGCTATGCTATGGTAATCCAAATGATCAAGAAAAAAAAATTGGAATAGCAATTTTACTAAATAGACACAGGCCAGATATGGCTTTGGATGAAGAGTCAATCAGTATTTACTTTATTCAAGACCCCACAAAATAGATCTTCTGTTTCTCACACCATTTTTTGTAAAATTGCAGGTGGGTTTTTTTTGTTTGTAATTATTGCTTTGACATCAAAAGTTCATGTTCTTGGTTTGTTTTATGTTTTGGGCCTACAGAATAGCATGGGCGGTGGTGTATTTCGTCCTATGAATGCAAGAAGGCTTTGCAATTCGAAAATATCAGACATAAACCATTTAATTTCATTTTTTTTCAATTTGCATTAGTCACGCAAAAAAGCATGTGGCAGCCAAACGGACAGTGCGGGAGGACCTGACAAACAGATTTTTAACTTTTTTTGTGTAATAATCAATCTTTAACAATGTATCTCCATTTAACTCTTAACACATTGGGTATTTTCAAGCTATATTTTTATACTGTACCAATGACCCAGACTTAGCTGGTGCTAACTCCACAAAAACCAGGGCCAAACACAAATTTTGCCCCCCAATCCCCAAAATTTGCATCCAAAACAAAAAGAAATCATGTCCTAAAGGACCTCCATAGTACGACTCTACTGCGCATGCGCAGTGACGCAGTCGTCCCGAAATTGGCGCCAAATATCATTCTCTGTTTGGCCCTTCATCAGTCAACATCTCACTGATCTTTGTGCTTGTAAATCTCAGTTTAAAGGATGCCAGACACGTAATTCTTGGAGAAAATGTGATTCTAAGGAGGATAGAAGGAGGAGAGGAAAAAAGAAGTGGCAAAAAATAATCAGGGCTGTACTTAAAATTTTTTGTTGAAATTATGTTAAGTTGCCTATTTTCGAGGCAAACGCCTCTTATTGTCATTCTTGCTAATTGTTGCACTGCTTATTCAGTGTTTCCTCTCCCCTAACCTTCTAAAGTCCCCCCTTGCAATTCTCCCATGCTTTTGGCATATTTTTGAGAAGTTTCATTTCTAAAAATTCCCTGGGAGAGTTGCTTGGTTACAGAATGTTTTCTGTTATTTTCCCCATAGTTACGTTTTCACCCATGGGTGTATAACGTTTGTGTTCTGCATCTTCCATCTGATGTTCTGCAGATTCTCCCCTGGGAGTCTCTGTTTTGCATCAGATAGAGTGTAATTGATGACTGATTCCGGGCCAGTTTTTTCAGTGCCTGGAGTCATGTTTTCTACTGTGTTTACACTGTTTGTTTTCATTGGCAACAGCCTTTTTTGAGGGGGGCTGTTTGCCTTTGTGGTAGTTTATCTCATTATAAGATACATTTATATTATCCGAAAGTGTCTCATTAATTATTTTATATAATTTTAAAATTTTTGACCACACTTTGCCATCGGATCCATCGGGGCTCAACGTTACTTTTCAGCAACTTGGGCTTCTCTGAAAAAATATTTTTTCAAAATTATTTTGTTTTGCAATTGTTTTTTCATTTATTAATGGATCATGTTATTATGTATCTTTGTGTCAGGGGTTTTTGCGAGTAACTAGGACTTATTGTTGTTCTTTCACAATGAAGGGACTTTGTTCAAATTGTAATAGGAAGAAATCTTCCTCTGACTTTCATGATTATTGCATTAATTGTAGTCAGTGTTCTCGCATTAATCCCTGTCCTGTATGTGAACATTGGGATGAGAAACATTGGAAACGTGTGTCACGATATGTTGTTTCTGGAGAAAGAGCGATGCCGGCTCTTTCTCCACAAGGTCACTCTACTCTCTCAGTTTCTATTTCAGAGGAACCAGAACAGGGTGATGTTTCCATGTTATCTTCTTCAAGTGTGCGTCCGTCGTCACAAATAAATACAGAGCTAGCGGCAAAAGTGCTCATGGAGATTAGACAAATGTCGTCCGCTAGCTCGCCCGGTGTAGCGTCCATTCACCGGTTCGGCAGCCGGGTTCGTCCGATGCGGTCCAAGAGGAAATTTTGGGTGATGCGAGCACTATAAAAATAATAGATGCACACCCAGTGACGGCGGATAGTGAACGAGAACGGAGGAAGCCTTTTAGTCCGGTTCCTAGCTCGTCCAGGTCCAGCCGGGCCGCGAACGAGAGAGGCCCCTCTCTCGTACAACAACATCTGGGACCAGATGTTGTTGTACAAAATGTGTCTTTAGCGGAGCATACGTCCGTCGCTCGGGACGCTCCGTTGTATAAGCAGTCCGCAGAGACTGTTAAGGCTTCCTCTTCTCGTCGGCGCACACGACCGCACCTTGGCTGCGTGACCTCCGATATTTTGCCAGCTTCGCCGATGAAGGATTCTTCGGCGACCAGGTCACACCATCCGGCAGCCAGGGATTCGAGACCGATGGACTCCGGACGTTCGCATAGGAAAAGTATGCGGGAGCCATCTGATGCGGAGCTGCCCTCGGCGAAGCAGCGAAAGACCGCTCCTCCGCAGGTCTCGACGTCGGACATTCTAGTGCAGATAGCACAGCTTATCGCAGCATCCCAGCAGCCGACAGAAACGGTGTCGGATCGAGAATTATCCGACGGCGCTGGGTCGGTACGCTCCGCCGAAGCATCGGGGGGCGGACGACCGGGAACATCGGGAGGTCCGACCGGATGGTGAAAGGGATACGGATGAATTGGAGCTATCCCTTTCGGAACAACACAAAGCTGCCGTGGACTTCATCCGGCACTTTCTTCCTCAAGTTGTTCCGTCGGGCCAGACTGCTGCGCTTCCGGACAGGAGAATTATAGCGTCATTGGACTCTGATTTTTTTGAGCGGTTCAGGGACATCGCTCCCGAGTTTCCGTCGCAGTCCAATAATGTTGCAAGAACATTTGAATTATTGAACGACGCTATTTTTAAACTTGCTTCCAGGACGGGGAAAGCAGGTTTCTTGTCCGCAAATACTCTCAACCTGCCTTTCATTAATGCAAGGAATAAATTCGACACGGCAGGTCAGGGTATACCGAGAGTTCCTCTGCGTATGGACGACGAGGCGGAAGACTTAGAGCTATCATTACCGTCGTCAGCTTCTATTCCAACCGCAGTGTTGGAAACAGCTATTGCGTCTAACAGAGCCAATTTAGATGCCTTATCTTACGCAGATCACCTTACTAAGGCGTTATCACTGCGTCTTCAAGGGGAAGAGTTTCAGGATATACAATCCTCCTTAAGACTTCTTTCAAGGGCAGTAGCTTATTCCACGTGTAACTCCGCCCTTTCAGTGGCAAATCTGGAGTTGGTTAGACGTGACGCAGCCCTGGCTACATCCACATTAGTGGATTCTAAGGTGAAGAACTCTCTTAGAGTCGCTTCGGTCTCAGGAGATCTTCTCTTTGACGGCAAGCTTTCCGCTATTTATGATAATATTAAAAAGAAAGCTAGTGATTCTCTGTTGTTTAGATCCGCTCCTAAAAGGTCGGATACAGCAGACACGAATAAGGCGGGCACTTCTGGGTCTTATGCGCCCAAGAGAGGTTCCTATAGAGGTTCCGGTGCGTCCTCTAGCTCTTATTCGAGAGACCGTCAGGATAGTGACTCTCGTTCGGGACGTCCTTCAGGCCGGGACAATCGGTCGGACGCCCCGAGGTCGACGAGGCGAGGTGCGGGTCGTGGAAGACGTGGTTTCTCCTACCGCAGGCCTCGCAGATCCAGGAGGTGATGGCTTAAACCTCTATCGCGTTCCGGTTGGCGGAAGGTTGTCGAGTTTTTCTCAAGAGTGGGCGTCGATTACGGACGACCCGTGGGTGAGAGGAGTGACTTCGGAAGGTCTAAAGATATCCTTCAAACGAAAGCCTCCATTAACTCGAAGTCCAAAGTGGACTCATCTTCCGTCAAATCCTCAGAAAAGAGACGCTCTGCTATCAGAGGTGCAGTCTCTTTTAATGAAGAACGCGGTAGAGGTCGTAGAAAACCAGGAATCGCTGGGATTCTACAGCCATCTGTTTCTGGTTCCGAAACCAGACGGCTCGTTCCGTCCAGTCATAGATTTGAGCTGGATAAACAAGCTGATCGTCGCTCCGAAGTTTTATATGGAGACGATTCGATCGGTCAGAGCGAGTATTCGGGTGAACGATTATGCAACGAGCATAGATCTCAAAGATGCGTACTTTCACGTCATGGTATATCCGACATTCCGAAAGTATCTACGCTTCGCAGTCCTAGGAGTGGTGTATCAGTTCCGGGCCATGTGCTTCGGATTGAATCTAGCACCCTGGGCTTTCACTCGGGTAATGAACTCGGTAATGATCTACTTCCGAGCTCATTCGTCTGCGGTAACGTCGGCCTACCTGGACGACATTCTTCAGAGGTACGGCAACGAGTTAACGCTTCAGAACGATGTTCAGAATCTTCTTCTATTGCTCCGACGTCTCGGTTTCATAGTAAACGAGGAGAAGTCGGATCTGGTGCCGTCCAAGTCATTCACTCATCTGGGAATGAGCTTCGAGACGCACAACAATCTCGTTCGTCTGCCGTTAACCAGAGCGAAATTAGTCAGTTGTTACGCTCGCTATTGTCTGAATACAGACAAAGTCACGGCGAGAGAATTTATGAGACTGATAGGTCTGTGCGGAGCCGCCGCGGATCTCATTCCGATGGGACGGCTACGCACACGGCCTCTTCAAATTTTCCTGACTCAGAATTGGAGTGTGAAAATTCATTCGCTCGATGTAGACGTTCTCTTGTCAGATCAAGTGAAACAAGAGATTCAGACTTGGGCAAACATTCAGTGGTTAACTCAAGGAGTTCCGCTGCAGTTGCCGGATCCGAGTTTTACCATTATGACGGATGCCAGTCAAACAGGTTGGGGTGCATCATTAATCCCAACGGATTCGAGATGCCAGGGTCTTTGGGATCCGCAATTCCTGTGCAAGCACATAAACATCAAGGAAATGATGTCAATTTGGCTTGCGTTACGTCACTGGATGGACATTATTCACGATGCTCATGTCCAAATCCTATCCGACAATACGACAGTAGTGGCGTATATACGGAATCAGGGAGGCACTCATTCAGTTCTGTTGTTCAATCTAACGGAAAGAATCCTTCTGTTTGCGTTGGAACATCACGTTCTTCTTTCGGTCCGTCACATACCGGGTCGTCTGAATGTGCTAGCAGACTCCCTTTCACGAAAGGGTCGCTTGTTGCCGTCGGAGTGGACTCTCAACAAACAAGTATTCAATCAGATTTGCTACCAATGGGAACGGCCAATGATAGACTTATTTGCGACACATCTCAACAATCAGTTGCAAACGTATGTGTCCCCGTGTCCGGATCCAAGAGCATTTGCAGTAGACGCTCTGTCGATCCCTTGGGACGGAATGATAGGATATGCGTATCCTCCAGCGCCGTTAATTCAACAAGTATTGCTAAAGATAAAACAATCTCAATGCAAGATTCTGTTGGTAGCATCTCTGTCGCCACAGAGACCGTGGATAAATCTACTCAGGTGTCTGTTGTGGGACCTACCGCGGAAGCTCCCTCCACGAGAGGATCTTCTTTGGCAGGGGAAATCGCGCCAACTCCATCACAACCCGCAAGGTCTCAACCTTCATGTTTTTCCGTTGTGCGGTCCTTCTTGCATGGCAAGCACTTTACAGGATGAGCAGTGGACGCGATTTCTAACTGTAGGAGGACCTCCTCTTCGCTAAACTATGCGGCTAAGTGGAAGGTTTTCCGTCGTTGGTGTAGGGATCATTCTGTAGATATATTTGATCCCTCTATACCAGACATTGCTAACTTTCTAGTATACTTGTTTGACGAAATCAAACTGCAGCCTATTACTATAAAGGGTTATAGATCTATGTTATCTGATACCTATGCACATCATGATAGTTTACAAATTGGATCTAATGTCTCTTTATCGAAATTGGTTAGAAACTTTTCGATAAATAGACCCAGAACTCTTAGATTAATTCCTAAGTGGAATTTAGCTTGGGTTCTCCTTAAATTGAAGGAAAAGCCATTTGAACCTCTTGGGACAGTAGATTTCAAATTCTTATCTTATAAGACAGCTTTTCTCTTAGCTTTCTCTTCTAGCCAGAAGAGTCAGTGAGCTTCATGCACTATCGGTGGATGATTCTCATTATCGTAGTGTTGGGAACACTATCACCTTCACTACTAATGTCGGTTTTTTAGCAAAGAATCAGGCTCCTAATAAATATCCGGAACCTATTGTTATTAAGGCTCTTCCGTCTTCAGACGGGCGTAGGCCTTTACTCTGTCCTGTTAGAGCACTACGTATCTATAAACAGAGATCTCAGTTCATCAGAAAGGGACGGAAACGTTTCTTTCTGTCTTTGATGCCTAATAGAAAGGACATTTCAGTCCATTCTATTGCTAGATGGATTCAGTTAACTATCCGTACTGCGTATGAAGATTTATCTTCTTCTCAGCAGTCTGTGCTTAAGATTTCTGCTCATGAAGTAAGAGCTCTTTCTACTTCCCGGGCTTATGCTAATAGTGTTGCTATTACAGATTTAATGAAGGCTGCTTATTGGTCTCAGCCTTCCACATTTACTAATTTTTATCTCAGAAATATTGAGTCCATTTCTGGAGACCTGCATTGTTTAGGTCCGTTATCTGTTGCTCAGAATGTCGTCCACTAAACAGTTGCAACTATAGTTATGCAGGCTTTCTGTTCCGGCAGTGACTCCGTCCGACTGCCCTCTTCGCTCTGGGCTATTTGACCCAGGGCAAGGGGAAGGGGGGGGGGGGGTGGGTGTTCCCTTAGGTCACCTGCTTTATAGTGAAAAGCAAGGGAATGCCTCCTCCAAGACAGTATTTCTGAGTCGCTTCCGGGATGGTTTTAAAGTGTAATATTAATGTTTAATTTCATTCATGTCTTATTTTTAAAGTGTAGCTCGGTGTGAAGCATTTGTATATGTCAAGTGTCAAACGGGCTTTAATATACAATACTCGGACACTTTTAAATGATTATAAAGAGTCTCAATTCTCTGGACTACTTTATTTATTGGCTTGCTTTAAAAATAATTAGTATAAGGGTTATACTGGATGTTAATAGAGAACATGAATGTTATTGTGCTCAATTATTAAGGGTAGTGTATCTTTCTAATTTAAATATTAAATAAGAAAGATACATGTAAAGCCTAATACTCCTTTTCTCCTTAAGGGGTTACCTCTTTATTTTATAATTGAGCTTATTGGATTTTCCTCTATGTCCTAGGCCCTCCAGCCTGTTTACTATTCAGCTAAGTCTGGGTCATTGGTACAGTATAAAAATGTTAAAAAATTTATAGTAATTTATATATTTTTTATACTTACCAATGACCCAGACGGGGATGGCCCTCCCTGAGTTGGGAACTCTTGCCTCCCCGCTGAGTACATAGCGCTGACCAGGCACTGCCAGTAAGAATGATATTTGGCGCCAATTTCGGGACGACTGCGTCACTGCGCATGCGCAGTAGAGTCGTACTATGGAGGTCCTTTAGGACATGATTTCTTTTTGTTTTGGATGCAAATTTTGGGGATTGGGGGGCAAAATTTGTGTTTGGCCCTGGTTTTTGTGGAGTTAGCACCAGCTAAGTCTGGGTCATTGGTAAGTATAAAAAATATATAAATTACTATAAATTTTTTAACTTTTCATCAAATCTAGTAATGGCTGCTATAATTTGATTTAAAAATTCATCTAAATTTAACTTTGGAAATCATTGGTGAAAAAGCCATTCAATTTACCGGAGGAAAATTTGATTAAAAATGCCCAAATTATCCTTATTTCAGTGGCAAGAGAAATTCTGTCCTGGACATCCACTTGCAGCATGCAAGGATTTAAACATTCATGTACACAAAAATCAATTTTACATTATGGTACATTGTTTGGAGGCAACATGGACAGTTTGTCTGTCTTCCTGGTGCCCTGGAAAAATGGAAGTAATGTAAAACCCCTGTAAATTAAATATATAAATTTGAAAAAATTACTTCCATACTTGCAGAATCAATAGAAAATACTCATGTTGAACCAAAGGATTGTAACTGTATTTTTGTGAATGATTGTATTCATTTTAAAAAAGGAGAAACCCCTGCCCCCCCCCCCCCCCCCTCCCTCTCCCCCCCCCCCCCCCCCCCAACTAAGTATTTCTTGACAACCCGCCACACCAACACAATCTCTTTGCTCCTTATCAACCTATCTTCTTGAAAATAGCAATTTTCAAATTTTTAATGTTTTTTTTTCAAGGATAAACGTTGAAAAAAACTGAAAATGTAAGATAATCAAAAAACTGACTGAAGTGAACCAACAGGTACTGAAAGTGCATGGCGCACAACTTGGTGTTGTATCCTTCCACTTTTACCAGAGTAATAATATTGCAGTATACCATCAAAAACTTCATTTTGAAAGCAAGATGTTACTAAATACTCTCATCGCTCTTCCAAGACATTCACACTTTACACATGACTAACTTAAAAAAAAACTACATATAATCCCTGAAAATTGGTGCATACAGAGTGTGAAGTTTACTTTGAATGTCAGGAGGCATCATTTGCATCATTTGCCTTTACATTCAGTATTACACTAGTCTGAGTTTATGAACAGTTTTCGGGAGCCATTGATGGGACAGGTACATACTTTTTGTCTAAAGCCAGTGTGTGATTGACACCAATTGAAATAAAAATGGTGAACAAGTTTTTGGGGCAAGGTTAAAATGAATACAGTGGACTAATGACATCTGACTTTGTCAGTAAAATTTAAATATAACCAAGGTCACTACTGAAAATAGGTGATCGGGCACTAAGAAACAGGACACTAAGAAACAAGACACTAAGAAACAATTTTGGGTAGGACAATAGGAAACAGGACACTAAGAAACGGACACTAAGAAACACTTTTTACATTTTTTCAACTAATAATTTATTTTAAAAAATTTGATGGAAACAAATTCTTTCTGAACCTACAAAAATGTTTAAATATGTATATTTTTATACTGTACCAATGACCCAGACTTAGCTGGTGCTAACTCCACAAAAACCAGGGCCAAACACAAATTTTGCCCCCCAATCCCCAAAATTTGCATCCAAAACAAAAAGAAATCATGTCCTAAAGGACCTCCATAGTACGACTCTACAGCGCATGCGCAGTGACGCAGTCGTCCCGAAATTGGCGCCAAATATCATTCTCTGTTTGGCCCTTCATCAGTCAACATCTCACTGATCTTTGTGCTTGTAAATCTCAGTTTAAAGGATGCCAGACACGTAATTTTTGGAGAAAATGTGATTCTAAGGAGGATAGAAGGAGGAGAGGAAAAAAGAAGTGACAAAAAATAATCAGGGCTGTACTTAAAATTTTTTGTTGAAATTATGTTAAGTTGCCTATTTTCGAGGCATGGGCCTCTTGTTGTCATTCTTGCTAATTGTTGCACTGCTTATTCAGTGTTTCCTCTCCCCTAGCCTTCTAAAGTCCCCCCTTGCAATTCTCCCATGCTTTTGGCATATTTTTGAGAAGTTTCATTTCTAAAATTCCCTGGGAGAGTTGCTTGGTTACAGAATGCTTTCTGTTATTTTCCCCATAGTTACGTTTTCACCCATGGGTGTATAACGTTTGTGTTCTGCATCTTCCATCTGATGTTCTGCAGATTCTCCCCTGGGAGTCTCTGTTTTGCATCAGATAGAGTGTAATTGATGACTGATTCCGGGTCAGTTTTTTCAGTGCCTGGAGTCATGTTTTCTACTGTGTTTACACTGTTTGTTTTCATTGGCAACAGCCTTTTTTGAGGGGGGCTGTTTGCCTTTGTGGTAGTTTATCTCATTATAAGATACATTTATATTATCCGAAAGTGTCTCATTAATTATTTTATATAATTTTAAAATTTTTGACCACACTTTGCCAACGGATCCATCGGGGCTCAACGTTACTTTTCAGCAACTTGGGCTTCTCTGAAAAAATATTTTTTCAAAATTATTTTGTTTTGCAATTGTTTTTTCATTTATTAATGGATCATGTTATTATGTATCTTTGTGTCAGGGGTTTTTGCAAGTAACTAGGACTTATTGTTGTTCTTTCACAATGAAGGGACTTTGTTCAAATTGTAATAGGAAGAAATCTTCCTCTGACTTTCATGATTATTGTATTAATTGTAGTCAGTGTTCTCGCATTAATCCCTGTCCTGTATGTGAACATTGGGATGAGAAACATTGGAAACGTGTGTCACGATATGTTGTTTCTGGAGAAAGAGCGATGCCGGCTCTTTCTCCACAAGGTCACTCTACTCTCTCAGTTTCTATTTCAGAGGAACCAGAACAGGGTGATGTTTCCATGTTATCTTCTTCAAGTGTGCGTCCGTCGTCACAAATAAATACAGAGCTAGCGGCAAAAGTGCTCATGGAGATTAGACAAATGTCGTCCGCTAGCTCGCCCGGTGTAGCGTCCATTCACCGAATGGTTCGGCAGCCGGGTTCGTCCGATGCGGTCCAAGAGGAAATTTTAGGTGATGCGAGCACTATAAAAATAATAGATGCACACCCAGTGACGGCGGATAGTGAACGAGAACGGAGGAAGCCTTTTAGTCCGGTTCCTAGCTCGTCCAGGTCCAGCCGGGCCGCGAGCGAGAGAGGCCCCTCTCTCGTACAACAACATCTGGGACCAGATGTTGTGGTACAAAATGTGTCTTTATCGGAGCATACGTCCGTCGCTCGGGACGCTCCGTTGTATAAGCAGTCCGCAGAGACTGTTAAGGCTTCCTCTTCTCGTCGGCGCACACGACCGCACCTTGGCTGCGTGACCTCCGATATTTTGCCAGCTTCGCCGATGAAGGATTCTTCGGCGACCAGGTCACACCATCCGGCAGCCAGGGATTCGAGACCGATGGACTCCGGACGTTCGCATAGGAAAAGTATGCGGGAGCCATCTGATGCGGAGCTGCCCTCGGCGAAGCAGCGAAAGACCGCTCCTCCGCAGGTCTCGACGTCGGACATTCTAGTGCAGATAGCACAGCTTATCGCAGCATCCCAGCAGCCGACAGAAACGGTGTCGGATCGAGAATTATCCGACGGCGCTGGGTCGGTACGCTCCGCCGAAGCATCGGAGGCGGACGACCGGGATCATCGGGAGGTCCGACCGGATGGTGAAAGGGATACGGATGAATTGGAGCTATCCCTTTCGGAACAACACAAAGCTGCCGTGGACTTCATCCGGCACTTTCTTCCTCAAGTTGTTCCGTCGGGCCAGACTGCTGCGCTTCCGGACAGGAGAATTATAGCGTCATTGGACTCTGATTTTTTTGAGCGGTTCAGGGACATCGCTCCCGAGTTTCCGTCGCAGTCCAATAATGTTGCAAGAACATTTGAATTATTGAACGACGCTATTTTTAAACTTGCTTCCAGGACGGGGAAAGCAGGTTTCTTGTCCGCAAATACTCTCAACCTGCCTTTCATTAATGCAAGGAATAAATTCGACACGGCAGGTCAGGGTATACCGAGAGTTCCTCTGCGTATGGACGACGAGGCGGAAGACTTAGAGCTATCATTACCGTCGTCAGCTTCTATTCCAACCGCAGTGTTGGAAACAGCTATTGCGTCTAACAGAGCCAATTTAGATGCCTTATCTTACGCAGATCACCTTACTAAGGCGTTATCACTGCGTCTTCAAGGGGAAGAGTTTCAGGATATACAATCCTCCTTAAGACTTCTTTCAAGGGCAGTAGCTTATTCCACGTGTAACTCCGCCCTTTCAGTGGCAAATCTGGAGTTGGTTAGACGTGACGCAGCCCTGGCTACATCCACATTAGTGGATTCTAAGGTGAAGAACTCTCTTAGAGTCGCTTCGGTCTCAGGAGATCTTCTCTTTGACGGCAAGCTTTCCGCTATTTATGATAATATTAAAAAGAAAGCTAGTGATTCTCTGTTGTTTAGATCCGCTCCTAAAAGGTCGGATACAGCAGACACGAATAAGGCGGGCACTTCTGGGTCTTATGCGCCCAAGAGAGGTTCCTATAGAGGTTCCGGTGCGTCCTCTAGCTCTTATTCGAGAGACCGTCAGGATAGTGACTCTCGTTCGGGACGTCCTTCAGGCCGGGACAATCGGTCGGACGCCCCGAGGTCGACGAGGCGAGGTGCGGGTCGTGGAAGACGTGGTTTCTCCTACCGCAGGCCTCGCAGATCCAGGAGGTGATGGCTTAAACCTCTATCGCGTTCCGGTTGGCGGAAGGTTGTCGAGTTTTTCTCAAGAGTGGGCGTCGATTACGGACGACCCGTGGGTGAGAGGAGTGACTTCGGAAGGTCTAAAGATATCCTTCAAACGAAAGCCTCCATTAACTCGAAGTCCAAAGTGGACTCATCTTCCGTCAAATCCTCAGAAAAGAGACGCTCTGCTATCAGAGGTGCAGTCTCTTTTAATGAAGAACGCGGTAGAGGTCGTAGAAAACCAGGAATCGCTGGGATTCTACAGCCATCTGTTTCTGGTTCCGAAACCAGACGGCTCGTTCCGTCCAGTCATAGATTTGAGCTGGATAAACAAGCTGATCGTCGCTCCGAAGTTTTATATGGAGACGATTCGATCGGTCAGAGCGAGTATTCGGGTGAACGATTATGCAACGAGCATAGATCTCAAAGATGCGTACTTTCACGTCATGGTATATCCGACATTCCGAAAGTATCTACGCTTCGCAGTCCTAGGAGTGGTGTATCAGTTCCGGGCCATGTGCTTCGGATTGAATCTAGCACCCTGGGCTTTCACTCGGGTAATGAACTCGGTAATGATCTACTTCCGAGCTCATTCGTCTGCGGTAACGTCGGCCTACCTGGACGACATTCTTCAGAGGTACGGCAACGAGTTAACGCTTCAGAACGATGTTCAGAATCTTCTTCTATTGCTCCGACGTCTCGGTTTCATAGTAAACGAGGAGAAGTCGGATCTGGTGCCGTCCAAGTCATTCACTCATCTGGGAATGAGCTTCGAGACGCACAACAATCTCGTTCGTCTGCCGTTAACCAGAGCGAAATTAGTCAGTTGTTACGCTCGCTATTGTCTGAATACAGACAAAGTCACGGCGAGAGAATTTATGAGACTGATAGGTCTGTGCGGAGCCGCCGCGGATCTCATTCCGATGGGACGGCTACGGACACGGCCTCTTCAAATTTTCCTGACTCAGAATTGGAGTGTGAAAATTCATTCGCTCGATGTAGACGTTCTCTTGTCAGATCAAGTGAAACAAGAGATTCAGACTTGGGCAAACATTCAGTGGTTAACTCAAGGAGTTCCGCTGCAGTTGCCGGATCCGAGTTTTACCATTATGACGGATGCCAGTCAAACAGGTTGGGGTGCATCATTAATCCCAACGGATTCGAGATGCCAGGGTCTTTGGGATCCGCAATTCCTGTGCAAGCACATAAACATCAAGGAAATGATGTCAATTTGGCTTGCGTTACGTCACTGGATGGACATTATTCACGATGCTCATGTCCAAATCCTATCCGACAATACGACAGTAGTGGCGTATATACGGAATCAGGGAGGCACTCATTCAGTTCTGTTGTTCAATCTAACGGAAAGAATCCTTCTGTTTGCGTTGGAACATCACGTTCTTCTTTCGGTCCGTCACATACCGGGTCGTCTGAATGTGCTAGCAGACTCCCTTTCACGAAAGGGTCGCTTGTTGCCGTCGGAGTGGACTCTCAACAAACAAGTATTCAATCAGATTTGCTACCAATGGGAACGGCCAATGATAGACTTATTTGCGACACATCTCAACAATCAGTTGCAAACGTATGTGTCCCCGTGTCCGGATCCAAGAGCATTTGCAGTAGACGCTCTGTCGATCCCTTGGGACGGAATGATAGGATATGCGTATCCTCCAGCGCCGTTAATTCAACAAGTATTGCTAAAGATAAAACAATCTCAATGCAAGATTCTGTTGGTAGCATCTCTGTCGCCACAGAGACCGTGGATAAATCTACTCAGGTGTCTGTTGTGGGACCTACCGCGGAAGCTCCCTCCACGAGAGGATCTTCTTTGGCAGGGGAAATCGCGCCAACTCCATCACAACCCGCAAGGTCTCAACCTTCATGTTTTTCCGTTGTGCGGTCCTTCTTGCATGGCAAGCACTTTACAGGATGAGCAGTGGACGCGATTTCTAACTGTAGGAGGACCTCCTCTTCGCTAAACTATGCGGCTAAGTGGAAGGTTTTCCGTCGTTGGTGTAGGGATCATTCTGTAGATATATTTGATCCCTCTATACCAGACATTGCTAACTTTCTAGTATACTTGTTTGACGAAATCAAACTGCAGCCTATTACTATAAAGGGTTATAGATCTATGTTATCTGATACCTATGCACATCATGATAGTTTACAAATTGGATCTAATGTCTCTTTATCGAAATTGGTTAGAAACTTTTCGATAAATAGACCCAGAACTCTTAGATTAATTCCTAAGTGGAATTTAGCTTGGGTTCTCCTTAAATTGAAGGAAAAGCCATTTGAACCTCTTGGGACAGTAGATTTCAAATTCTTATCTTATAAGACAGCTTTTCTCTTAGCTTTCTCTTCTAGCCAGAAGAGTCAGTGAGCTTCATGCACTATCGGTGGATGATTCTCATTATCGTAGTGTTGGGAACACTATCACCTTCACTACTAATGTCGGTTTTTTAGCTAAGAATCAGGCTCCTAATAAATATCCGGAACCTATTGTTATTAAGGCTCTTCCGTCTTCAGACGGGCGTAGGCCTTTACTCTGTCCTGTTAGAGCACTACGTATCTATAAACAGAGATCTCAGTTCATCAGAAAGGGACGGAAACGTTTCTTTCTGTCTTTGATGCCTAATAGAAAGGACATTTCAGTCCATTCTATTGCTAGATGGATTCAGTTAACTATCCGTACTGCGTATGAAGATTTATCTTCTTCTCAGCAGTCTGTGCTTAAGATTTCTGCTCATGAAGTAAGAGCTCTTTCTACTTCCCGGGCTTATGCTAATAGTGTTGCTATTACAGATTTAATGAAGGCTGCTTATTGGTCTCAGC
The DNA here is from genome assembly GCA_031216915.1 of Pictodentalium vernedei. NCBI lineage: Eukaryota > Metazoa > Mollusca > Scaphopoda > Dentaliida > Dentaliidae > Pictodentalium > Pictodentalium vernedei. Next base: position 101,841,177 of record CM062293.1, read on the forward strand.
CTTCCACATTTACTAATTTTTATCTCAGAAATATTGAGTCCATTTCTGGAGACCTGCATTGTTTAGGTCCGTTATCTGTTGCTCAGAATGTCGTCCACTAAACAGTTGCAACTATAGTTATGCAGGCTTTCTGTTCCGGCAGTGACTCCGTCCGACTGCCCTCTTCGCTCTGGGCTATTTGACCCAGGGCAAGGGGAAGGGGGGGGGGGGGGGGGGGGTGGGTGTTCCCTTAGGTCACCTGCTTTATAGTGAAAAGCAAGGGAATGCCTCCTCCAAGACAGTATTTCTGAGTCGCTTCCGGGATGGTTTTAAAGTGTAATATTAATGTTTAATTTCATTCATGTCTTATTTTTAAAGTGTAGCTCGGTGTGAAGCATTTGTATATGTCAAGTGTCAAACGGGCTTTAATATACAATACTCGGACACTTTTAAATGATTATAAAGAGTCTCAATTCTCTGGACTACTTTATTTATTGGCTTGCTTTAAAAATAATTAGTATAAGGGTTATACTGGATGTTAATAGAGAACATGAATGTTATTGTGCTCAATTATTAAGGGTAGTGTATCTTTCTAATTTAAATATTAAATAAGAAAGATACATGTAAAGCCTAATACTCCTTTTCTCCTTAAGGGGTTACCTCTTTATTTTATAATTGAGCTTATTGGATTTTCCTCTATGTCCTAGGCCCTCCAGCCTGTTTACTATTCAGCTAAGTCTGGGTCATTGGTACAGTATAAAAATGTTAAAAAATTTATAGTAATTTATATATTTTTTATACTTACCAATGACCCAGACGGGGATGGCCCTCCCTGAGTTGGGAACTCTTGCCTCCCCGCTGAGTACATAGCGCTGACCAGGCACTGCCAGTAAGAATGATATTTGGCGCCAATTTCGGGACGACTGCGTCACTGCGCATGCGCAGTAGAGTCGTACTATGGAGGTCCTTTAGGACATGATTTCTTTTTGTTTTGGATGCAAATTTTGGGGATTGGGGGGCAAAATTTGTGTTTGGCCCTGGTTTTTGTGGAGTTAGCACCAGCTAAGTCTGGGTCATTGGTAAGTATAAAAAATATATAAATTACTATAAATTTTTTAACTTTTCATCAAATCTAGTAATGGCTGCTATAATTTGATTTAAAAATTCATCTAAATTTAACTTTGGAAATCATTGGTGAAAAAGCCATTCAATTTACCGGAGGAAAATTTGATTAAAAATGCCCAAATTATCCTTATTTCAGTGGCAAGAGAAATTCTGTCCTGGACATCCACTTGCAGCATGCAAGGATTTAAACATTCATGTACACAAAAATCAATTTTACATTATGGTACATTGTTTGGAGGCAACATGGACAGTTTGTCTGTCTTCCTGGTGCCCTGGAAAAATGGAAGTAATGTAAAACCCCTGTAAATTAAATATATAAATTTGAAAAAATTACTTCCATACTTGCAGAATCAATAGAAAATACTCATGTTGAACCAAAGGATTGTAACTGTATTTTTGTGAATGATTGTATTCATTTTAAAAAAGGAGAAACCCCTGCCCCCCCCCCCTCCCTCTCCCCCCCCCCCCCCCCCCCCAACTAAGTATTTCTTGACAACCCGCCACACCAACACAATCTCTTTGCTCCTTATCAACCTATCTTCTTGAAAATAGCAATTTTCAAATTTTTAATGTTTTTTTTTCAAGGATAAACGTTGAAAAAAACTGAAAATGTAAGATAATCAAAAAACTGACTGAAGTGAACCAACAGGTACTGAAAGTGCATGGCGCACAACTTGGTGTTGTATCCTTCCACTTTTACCAGAGTAATAATATTGCAGTATACCATCAAAAACTTCATTTTGAAAGCAAGATGTTACTAAATACTCTCATCGCTCTTCCAAGACATTCACACTTTACACATGACTAACTTAAAAAAAAACTACATATAATCCCTGAAAATTGGTGCATACAGAGTGTGAAGTTTACTTTGAATGTCAGGAGGCATCATTTGCATCATTTGCCTTTACATTCAGTATTACACTAGTCTGAGTTTATGAACAGTTTTCGGGGAGCCATTGATGGGACAGGTACATACTTTTTGTCTAAAGCCAGTGTGTGATTGACACCAATTGAAATAAAAATGGTGAACAAGTTTTTGGGGCAAGGTTAAAATGAATACAGTGGACTAATGACATCTGACTTTGTCAGTAAAATTTAAATATAACCAAGGTCACTACTGAAAATAGGTGATCGGGCACTAAGAAACAGGACACTAAGAAACAAGACACTAAGAAACAATTTTGGGTAGGACAATAGGAAACAGGACACTAAGAAACGGACACTAAGAAACACTTTTTTACATTTTTTCAACTAATAATTTATTTTAAAAAATTTGATGGAAACAAATTCTTTCTGAACCTACAAAAATGTTTAAATATGTATATTTTTATACTGTACCAATGACCCAGACTTAGCTGGTGCTAACTCCACAAAAACCAGGGCCAAACACAATTTTTGCCCCCCAATCCCCAAAATTTGCATCCAAAACAAAAAGAAATCATGTCCTACAAGGACCTCCATAGTACGACTCTACAGCGCATGCGCAGTGACGCAGTCGTCCGAAATTGGCGCCAAATATCATTCTCTGTTTGGCCCTTCATCAGTCAACATCTCACTGATCTTTGTGCTTGTAAATCTCAGTTTAAAGGATGCCAGACACGTAATTTTTGGAGAAAATGTGATTCTAAGGAGGATAGAAGGAGGAGAGGAAAAAAGAAGTGACAAAAAATAATCAGGGCTGTACTTAAAATTTTTTGTTGAAATTATGTTAAGTTGCCTATTTTCGAGGCATGGGCCTCTTGTTGTCATTCTTGCTAATTGTTGCACTGCTTATTCAGTGTTTCCTCTCCCCTAGCCTTCTAAAGTCCCCCCTTGCAATTCTCCCATGCTTTTGGCATATTTTTGAGAAGTTTCATTTCTAAAATTCCCTGGGAGAGTTGCTTGGTTACAGAATGTTTTCTGTTATTTTCCCCATAGTTACGTTTTCACCCATGGGTGTATAACGTTTGTGTTCTGCATCTTCCATCTGATGTTCTGCAGATTCTCCCCTGGGAGTCTCTGTTTTGCATCAGATAGAGTGTAATTGATGACTGATTCCGGGCCAGTTTTTTCAGTGCCTGGAGTCATGTTTTCTACTGTGTTTACACTGTTTGTTTTCATTGGCAACAGCCTTTTTTGAGGGGGGCTGTTTGCCTTTGTGGTAGTTTATCTCATTATAAGATACATTTATATTATCCGAAAGTGTCTCATTAATTATTTTATATAATTTTAAAATTTTTGACCACACTTTGCCAACGGATCCATCGGGGCTCAACGTTACTTTTCAGCAACTTGGGCTTCTCTGAAAAAATATTTTTTCAAAATTATTTTGTTTTGCAATTGTTTTTTCATTTATTAATGGATCATGTTATTATGTATCTTTGTGTCAGGGGTTTTTGCAAGTAACTAGGACTTATTGTTGTTCTTTCACAATGAAGGGACTTTGTTCAAATTGTAATAGGAAGAAATCTTCCTCTGACTTTCATGATTATTGTATTAATTGTAGTCAGTGTTCTCGCATTAATCCCTGTCCTGTATGTGAACATTGGGATGAGAAACATTGGAAACGTGTGTCACGATATGTTGTTTCTGGAGAAAGAGCGATGCCGGCTCTTTCTCCACAAGGTCACTCTACTCTCTCAGTTTCTATTTCAGAGGAACCAGAACAGGGTGATGTTTCCATGTTATCTTCTTCAAGTGTGCGTCCGTCGTCACAAATAAATACAGAGCTAGCGGCAAAAGTGCTCATGGAGATTAGACAAATGTCGTCCGCTAGCTCGCCCGGTGTAGCGTCCATTCACCGAATGGTTCGGCAGCCGGGTTCGTCCGATGCGGTCCAAGAGGAAATTTTAGGTGATGCGAGCACTATAAAAATAATAGATGCACACCCAGTGACGGCGGATAGTGAACGAGAACGGAGGAAGCCTTTTAGTCCGGTTCCTAGCTCGTCCAGGTCCAGCCGGGCCGCGAGCGAGAGAGGCCCCTCTCTCGTACAACAACATCTGGGACCAGATGTTGTGGTACAAAATGTGTCTTTATCGGAGCATACGTCCGTCGCTCGGGACGCTCCGTTGTATAAGCAGTCCGCAGAGACTGTTAAGGCTTCCTCTTCTCGTCGGCGCACACGACCGCACCTTGGCTGCGTGACCTCCGATATTTTGCCAGCTTCGCCGATGAAGGATTCTTCGGCGACCAGGTCACACCATCCGGCAGCCAGGGATTCGAGACCGATGGACTCCGGACGTTCGCATAGGAAAAGTATGCGGGAGCCATCTGATGCGGAGCTGCCCTCGGCGAAGCAGCGAAAGACCGCTCCTCCGCAGGTCTCGACGTCGGACATTCTAGTGCAGATAGCACAGCTTATCGCAGCATCCCAGCAGCCGACAGAAACGGTGTCGGATCGAGAATTATCCGACGGCGCTGGGTCGGTACGCTCCGCCGAAGCATCGGAGGCGGACGACCGGGATCATCGGGAGGTCCGACCGGATGGTGAAAGGGATACGGATGAATTGGAGCTATCCCTTTCGGAACAACACAAAGCTGCCGTGGACTTCATCCGGCACTTTCTTCCTCAAGTTGTTCCGTCGGGCCAGACTGCTGCGCTTCCGGACAGGAGAATTATAGCGTCATTGGACTCTGATTTTTTTGAGCGGTTCAGGGACATCGCTCCCGAGTTTCCGTCGCAGTCCAATAATGTTGCAAGAACATTTGAATTATTGAACGACGCTATTTTTAAACTTGCTTCCAGGACGGGGAAAGCAGGTTTCTTGTCCGCAAATACTCTCAACCTGCCTTTCATTAATGCAAGGAATAAATTCGACACGGCAGGTCAGGGTATACCGAGAGTTCCTCTGCGTATGGACGACGAGGCGGAAGACTTAGAGCTATCATTACCGTCGTCAGCTTCTATTCCAACCGCAGTGTTGGAAACAGCTATTGCGTCTAACAGAGCCAATTTAGATGCCTTATCTTACGCAGATCACCTTACTAAGGCGTTATCACTGCGTCTTCAAGGGGAAGAGTTTCAGGATATACAATCCTCCTTAAGACTTCTTTCAAGGGCAGTAGCTTATTCCACGTGTAACTCCGCCCTTTCAGTGGCAAATCTGGAGTTGGTTAGACGTGACGCAGCCCTGGCTACATCCACATTAGTGGATTCTAAGGTGAAGAACTCTCTTAGAGTCGCTTCGGTCTCAGGAGATCTTCTCTTTGACGGCAAGCTTTCCGCTATTTATGATAATATTAAAAAGAAAGCTAGTGATTCTCTGTTGTTTAGATCCGCTCCTAAAAGGTCGGATACAGCAGACACGAATAAGGCGGGCACTTCTGGGTCTTATGCGCCCAAGAGAGGTTCCTATAGAGGTTCCGGTGCGTCCTCTAGCTCTTATTCGAGAGACCGTCAGGATAGTGACTCTCGTTCGGGACGTCCTTCAGGCCGGGACAATCGGTCGGACGCCCCGAGGTCGACGAGGCGAGGTGCGGGTCGTGGAAGACGTGGTTTCTCCTACCGCAGGCCTCGCAGATCCAGGAGGTGATGGCTTAAACCTCTATCGCGTTCCGGTTGGCGGAAGGTTGTCGAGTTTTTCTCAAGAGTGGGCGTCGATTACGGACGACCCGTGGGTGAGAGGAGTGACTTCGGAAGGTCTAAAGATATCCTTCAAACGAAAGCCTCCATTAACTCGAAGTCCAAAGTGGACTCATCTTCCGTCAAATCCTCAGAAAAGAGACGCTCTGCTATCAGAGGTGCAGTCTCTTTTAATGAAGAACGCGGTAGAGGTCGTAGAAAACCAGGAATCGCTGGGATTCTACAGCCATCTGTTTCTGGTTCCGAAACCAGACGGCTCGTTCCGTCCAGTCATAGATTTGAGCTGGATAAACAAGCTGATCGTCGCTCCGAAGTTTTATATGGAGACGATTCGATCGGTCAGAGCGAGTATTCGGGTGAACGATTATGCAACGAGCATAGATCTCAAAGATGCGTACTTTCACGTCATGGTATATCCGACATTCCGAAAGTATCTACGCTTCGCAGTCCTAGGAGTGGTGTATCAGTTCCGGGCCATGTGCTTCGGATTGAATCTAGCACCCTGGGCTTTCACTCGGGTAATGAACTCGGTAATGATCTACTTCCGAGCTCATTCGTCTGCGGTAACGTCGGCCTACCTGGACGACATTCTTCAGAGGTACGGCAACGAGTTAACGCTTCAGAACGATGTTCAGAATCTTCTTCTATTGCTCCGACGTCTCGGTTTCATAGTAAACGAGGAGAAGTCGGATCTGGTGCCGTCCAAGTCATTCACTCATCTGGGAATGAGCTTCGAGACGCACAACAATCTCGTTCGTCTGCCGTTAACCAGAGCGAAATTAGTCAGTTGTTACGCTCGCTATTGTCTGAATACAGACAAAGTCACGGCGAGAGAATTTATGAGACTGATAGGTCTGTGCGGAGCCGCCGCGGATCTCATTCCGATGGGACGGCTACGCACACGGCCTCTTCAAATTTTCCTGACTCAGAATTGGAGTGTGAAAATTCATTCGCTCGATGTAGACGTTCTCTTGTCAGATCAAGTGAAACAAGAGATTCAGACTTGGGCAAACATTCAGTGGTTAACTCAAGGAGTTCCGCTGCAGTTGCCGGATCCGAGTTTTACCATTATGACGGATGCCAGTCAAACAGGTTGGGGTGCATCATTAATCCCAACGGATTCGAGATGCCAGGGTCTTTGGGATCCGCAATTCCTGTGCAAGCACATAAACATCAAGGAAATGATGTCAATTTGGCTTGCGTTACGTCACTGGATGGACATTATTCACGATGCTCATGTCCAAATCCTATCCGACAATACGACAGTAGTGGCGTATATACGGAATCAGGGAGGCACTCATTCAGTTCCGTTGTTCAATCTAACGGAAAGACTCCTTCTGTTTGCGTTGGAACATCACGTTCTTCTTTCGGTCCGTCACATACCGGGTCGTCTGAATGTGCTAGCAGACTCCCTTTCACGAAAGGGTCGCTTGTTGCCGTCGGAGTGGACTCTCAACAAACAAGTATTCAATCAGATTTGCTACCAATGGGAACGGCCAATGATAGACTTATTTGCGACACATCTCAACAATCAGTTGCAAACGTATGTGTCCCCGTGTCCGGATCCAAGAGCATTTGCAGTAGACGCTCTGTCGATCCCTTGGGATGGAATGATAGGATATGCGTATCCTCCAGCGCCGTTAATTCAACAAGTATTGCTAAAGATAAAACAATCTCAATGCAAGATTCTGTTGGTAGCATCTCTGTCGCCACAGAGACCGTGGATAAATCTACTCAGGTGTCTGTTGTGGGACCTACCGCGGAAGCTCCCTCCACGAGAGGATCTTCTTTGGCAGGGGAAATCGTGCCAACTCCATCACAACCCGCAAGGTCTCAACCTTCACGTTTTTCCGTTGTGCGGTCCTTCTTGCATGGCAAGCACTTTACAGGACGAGCAGTGGACGCGATTTCTAACTGTAGGAGGACCTCCTCTTCGCTAAACTATGCGGCTAAGTGGAAGGTTTTCCGTCGTTGGTGTAGGGATCATTCTGTAGATATATTTGATCCCTCTATACCAGACATTGCTAACTTTCTAGTATACTTGTTTGACGAAATCAAACTGCAGCCTATTACTATAAAGGGTTATAGATCTATGTTATCTGATACCTATGCACATCATGATAGTTTACAAATTGGATCTAATGTCTCTTTATCGAAATTGGTTAGAAACTTTTCGATAAATAGACCCAGAACTCTTAGATTAATTCCTAAGTGGAATTTAGCTTGGGTTCTCCTTAAATTGAAGGAAAAGCCATTTGAACCTCTTGGGACAGTAGATTTCAAATTCTTATCTTATAAGACAGCTTTTCTCTTAGCTTTCTCTTCTAGCCAGAAGAGTCAGTGAGCTTCATGCACTATCGGTGGATGATTCTCATTATCGTAGTGTTGGGAACACTATCACCTTCACTACTAATGTCGGTTTTTTAGCTAAGAATCAGGCTCCTAATAAATATCCGGAACCTATTGTTATTAAGGCTCTTCCGTCTTCAGACGGGCGTAGGCCTTTACTCTGTCCTGTTAGAGCACTACGTATCTATAAACAGAGATCTCAGTTCATCAGAAAGGGACGGAAACGTTTCTTTCTGTCTTTGATGCCTAATAGAAAGGACATTTCAGTCCATTCTATTGCTAGATGGATTCAGTTAACTATCCGTACTGCGTATGAAGATTTATCTTCTTCTCAGCAGTCTGTGCTTAAGATTTCTGCTCATGAAGTAAGAGCTCTTTCTACTTCCCGGGCTTATGCTAATAGTGTTGCTATTACAGATTTAATGAAGGCTGCTTATTGGTCTCAGCCTTCCACATTTACTAATTTTTATCTCAGAAATATTGAGTCCATTTCTGGAGACCTGCATTGTTTAGGTCCGTTATCTGTTGCTCAGAATGTCGTCCACTAAACAGTTGCAACTATAGTTATGCAGGCTTTCTGTTCCGGCAGTGACTCCGTCCGACTGCCCTCTTCGCTCTGGGCTATTTGACCCAGGGCAAGGGGAAGGGGGGGGGGGGGGGGCGGGTGTTCCCTTAGGTCACCTGCTTTATAGTGAAAAGCAAGGGAATGCCTCCTCCAAGACAGTATTTCTGAGTCGCTTCCGGGATGGTTTTAAAGTGTAATATTAATGTTTAATTTCATTCATGTCTTATTTTTAAAGTGTAGCTCGGTGTGAAGCATTTGTATATGTCAAGTGTCAAACGGGCTTTAATATACAATACTCGGACACTTTTAAATGATTATAAAGAGTCTCAATTCTCTGGACTACTTTATTTATTGGCTTGCTTTAAAAATAATTAGTATAAGGGTTATACTGGATGTTAATAGAGAACATGAATGTTATTGTGCTCAATTATTAAGGGTAGTGTATCTTTCTAATTTAAATATTAAATAAGAAAGATACATGTAAAGCCTAATACTCCTTTTCTCCTTAAGGGGTTACCTCTTTATTTTATAATTGAGCTTATTGGATTTTCCTCTATGTCCTAGGCCCTCCAGCCTGTTTACTATTCAGCTTAGTCTGGGTCATTGGTACAGTATAAAAATGTTAAAAAATTTATAGTAATTTATATATTTTTTATACTTACCAATGACCCAGACGGGGATGGCCCTCCCTGAGTTGGGAACTCTTGCCTCCCCGCTGAGTACATAGCGCTGACCAGGCACTGCCAGTAAGAATGATATTTGGCGCCAATTTCGGGACGACTGCGTCACTGCGCATGCGCAGTAGAGTCGTACTATGGAGGTCCTTTAGGACATGATTTCTTTTTGTTTTGGATGCAAATTTTGGGGATTGGGGGGCAAAATTTGTGTTTGGCCCTGGTTTTTGTGGAGTTAGCACCAGCTAAGTCTGGGTCATTGGTAAGTATAATAAATATATAAATTACTATAAATTTTTTAACTTTTTTCCATCATTCATCCTTCTGGTGATTGTTGGTTTAGGGAACTGAAATAGAACTAGAAGGTTGATACAAAGCTGTTTTATTTACATCCTTTATAGATAGATATATACATAACATGACACAATAAATATATAGTATAATACATAGCACGAGGAAATTTGTTTAGACATGTAGTAATCTGTTCTAATTTTTCTAATCACTAACCCTCTACTTAGCACACTATCAGATGATCAACATTTAACAATACATGTATATATATGATGTGTGTATATAGCACAGAATAAATGGTAGCGACTATAGTTGTCACTGGTAGAACAAAATCTGAGAGATGTTGTTGTGCTGCTGGTATCTTTGGTTGGCGATGTATACTACATTTGGCATTCTCTGCCACTGGCAAACGTTCTCGTATCTCTAAACCCACTGCACCTATTGTCTGAGCAAAGATCTGCCCAGGCTTCTCAAAAGATTGAACATCTTGATCATGCATGGCATTGCAGCACTCAGTGTATGCTATTGCTGTCTCATCTGGAGGATGGTTAAATGATATGCTTAGTTCAGGTTCAGTCATATCTAGATTGGTAAAAAGAGTGGCAAGACAACCCATTCTAGTTTCACTTGTGCATTTCCACCAAATCTTATTCTTTCTTGTGGCTTGTAGCTCTTTGTTGTCATTACTGTTAATTTATTCATTTACATGTGTTTAATTTTTTATCTATCTATTCTCTTTTAGTAAATAGTAAACATTACTACTTAATAAATATGTTAAAATCTGTATGTAGGAATATTTTCTGTCAGGAGATATAGCAATTTATATTTAGTAATAATGTCAAAAAAATGGTAAATAATAATGATAAAAATAAAAACACTAAAAATATGTAATTAACTAAACATTTGAATGGGAATTATTTGGAAAAACACATTAATTATTCATGACACATCGTTTGTTTATATAGGTTTCAGTGTTCACAAGTATCATTGTCATATAAAGCCTAAAAGGCAAGCTCTCTCAAACTTACTGCAAAGTTAATCCAATATTTTTATACTGTACCAATGACCCAGACATAGCTGGTGCTAATTCTCAAAATCTAGGGCCAAACACAAATTTTGCCCCCCAATCCCCAAAATTTGCATCTAAAACCGAAAAAAATCATGTCCTAAATGGTCCTCCATACTTTTCCTCCACTGCGCATGCGCAATGTCAAGGAGGTCTCGAAATTGGCGCCAATTATCATTCTTTGTTTGGCCCTTCATCAGTTCACATCTGACTGATATATGTGCTTGTAAATCTCAGTTTAAATGATGCCAGACACATAAATATTAGAGAAATGGTGGATCTAAAGAGGAATTAGAAGGAGGAGAGGAAAAATGAGTGGCAGGAAATAATCAGGGCTGTAACTTAAAATATTTTTATGAAATTATGTTATGTTGCCTAATTTCAAGGCATGGGCCTGTTGTTGTCATTCTTGCTATAAAGTTACACTGCTTGTTCAGTGTTTCCTCTCTCCCTTTCCTTTAAGTCCCCCTTGCTATTCTCCCATGCTTTTGGCATATTTTCTGTAATATTATTACTAAAATTTCATGGGAGTTTTAGCTGGGTAACAGAATGAATTCTGTTCTTTTCCCCATGTTTATGTCCTCACCCATGGGTGTTTAGGCATTGTGTTCTGCATCTACCATCTGATGTTCTGCAGTTTCTTCCCTGGAAGTCTCTGTTTTGCATCAGATAGTGTTGTTATTGGTAACAGATTTCGGGCCATGTTTATCAGTGCCTGGAGTCATGTTTCTGGTGTTTATACACTTCTTGTTTACATTGACAACGGTTTCTGTTGAGAGGGATTTCTTGTCTTTGTATTAGCTTAATCATAACAAGATACATTATTATTATACGTAAGTGTTGCATTAATTTTTTTGAAATATTTTAAAAAATTTTGTCCACACTTAGGCTTTTTGGGGATCCATTGGGCCTCAACGTTACTTTCAGAAACTTGGGCTTTTCTGAAAAAATATTTTTTCAAAAAATTTTTTTGATTTCAATTATTTTTTCTATGTTAATGGATCATGTTATTATGTATCTTTGTTTTCAGGGGTTGGTGCGAGTACTAGGACTTTTTGTGTTCTTTTCACAATGAAAAGATATTGTTCAAATTGTAATAAGAGGAAATCTTCCTCTGACTTTTATAATCATTGTATTAATTGTAGTCAGTGTACTCGCACTAACTCCTGTTCAGTATGTGTCAATTGGGATGACAAACATTGGAAACATGTGTCACGGTATGTTGTTAGCAGGGAAAAGGCCATGCCTGTCCTTTCTCCGCAGGGTCACTGCAGTTTATCAATCTCTATTTCAGAGGAACAAGAACATAGTGATGTTTCCGTGATGTCTTCCAAAAGTGTGCCTCCGTCGTCACAGTTAAATGAAGAGCTAGCGGCAAAAGTGCTCATGGAAATACGTCAATTGCCTAAGAGGTCCCTAGTAGGATCGACGGCATTGGCGTCCGCTAGCTCGCCCGGTGTAGCGACCATTCATCGAATGGCTCAGCAGCCGGGTTCGTCCATTGCGGTCCAGGAAGGAGATTTGGGTGATGCAAGCACTATAATAAGACAAAGTGCACACCCAGTGACGACGGATCAGAGGAGAGAACGGAGGAAGCCTATTAGTCGGGTTCCTAGCTCGTCCAGGTCCATCCGGGCTGCGAGCGAGAGAGGTCCCTCTCTCGTACAACAACATCTGGGACCAGATGTTGTGGTACAAAACGTTTCGCATTCGGAGCATACGTCCGCCGCTCGGGACACTCCGTTATATAGACAGTCCGGAGAGACTGTCGATAAGGCTTCCTCATCCTCACGGCAGCGCACACGACCGCACCTTGGCTACGTGACCACGGATATCCAGCCAGCTTCGCCGATCAGGGATTCCATGGCAACCAGGTCACGCCATCCGGTAGCCAGGGACACGAGGCCTGTAGACTCCGGACGTTCGCATAAAAGAAGTATGCAGGAGTCAACGTACACGGAGCTTCCAGCGGCAAAGCAACGTAAGACCGCTACTCCACAGGCCTCAGTGACGGACGTGCTATCCCAAATAGCACAACTTATCGCAGCATCCCAGCAAACGACAGAATCTCTGTCGGATCAGGAATTATCCGACGACGCTGGGTCGGTACGCTCCGCTGAGGCATCAGGTACGGACGACCGAGAACTTCATAGGGTCCGACAGGATGGCGAAAGGGATTCGGAGGATTTGGAGCTTTCCCTTTCGGAACAACATAAAGCTGACGTAGATTTTATCTGGCATTATCTTCCAGAGGTTGTTCCATCGGACCAGAATGCTGAGATGCCGGATAAGAGACTGATAGCGTCATTGGACACAGAATTTTTTGATCGGTTCAGGGACATCGTCCCTGAGTTTCCAACACAGTCCAATAATGTCACAAGAACATTTGAATTATTGAATGACGCTATATATAAGCATGCTACCAAAATGGGCAAGTCTGGTTTCTTGTCCGCAAATGCTCTAAATCTGCCTTTCATCAATTCAAGGAATAAATTCGAAACGGCAGGACAGGGCATACCGAGAGTTCCTCTGTGTCTAGATGACCAGGCTGAAGACTTGGAATTGTCTATACCGTCGTCTATGTCAATGCCAACTACGACGTTGGAAACGACAATAATGTCTAACAGAGTTAACTTAGACGCTTTATCATACGCAGATCACCTTACTAAGGCATTATCATTACGTCTTCAAGGGAAAGAATTCCAGGATATACAATCCTCATTAAGACTTCTTTCAAGGGCAGTAGCTTATTCCACGTATAACTCTGCTCTTTCAGTGGCAAACCTGGAGTTGGTTAGACGTGACGCAGCCCTAGCTACATCCACGCACGTGGATGGTAAGGTGAAAAACTCTCTCAGAGTCGCTTCGGTCTCCGGAGAGCTTCTCTTCGACGGCAAGCTTTCAGCCATCTATGATAAGATAACTAAGAAAGCTTCGGATTCTCTGCTATTCAAATCCACTTTCAAAAAGTCGGATACAGCAGAAAAGAGTAAGACAGGCACTTCTGGGACAAGTACGCCCAAGAGAAGTTCCTATAGAGGTTCCTATGCGTCCTCTAGGTCTTATTCTAGAGACCGTCAAGGCAGCGACTCACGTGGGGGACTTTATTCTGGCCGAGATAACCGGTCAGACGTCCCTAGGTCGACGGGGCAAGGTGCGGGTCGTGGAGGACGTAGTTTCTCCTTCCGCAAGCCTCGCAGGTCCAGGAGGTGATGGTTTGAACCTCTATCGTGTTCCGGTAGGCGGAAGATTATCGAGTTTTATAAACAATTGGGCGTCAATTACGGACGACCCCTGGGTTCGAGGGGTAATTTCGGAAGGACTAAGAATAGCCTTCAAACGAAAGCCTCCATTAACTTGAAGTCCAAAATGGACTCAGCTTCCGTCAAATCCGCAGAAAAGAGACGCTCTTTTATCAAAAGTACAGTCTCTTCTGAAGAAGAACGCGATAGAGGTTGTAGAAGACCAGGAATCACCGGGTTTCTACAGCCATCTGTTTCTGGTTCCGAAACCAGACAGCTCGTTCCGTCCAGTCATAGATCTGAGCTGGATAAACAAGCTGATCGTCGCTCCGAAGTTCTATATGGAGACAATTCGATCAGTCAGAGCGAGTATTCGGGTGAACGACTATGCTACAAGCATAGATCTCAAGGATGCATACTTTCACGTCATGGTACATCCGACATTCAGAAAGTATCTAGGCTTCGCAGTCCTAGGAGTTGTATATCAGTTCCGAGCGATGTGCTTCGGTTTGAACCTAGCGCCCTGGGCTTTCACTCAAATAATGAACTCGGTAATGATATATTTCCGAACTCATTCGTCTGCGGTAACGTCGGCCTACCTGGGCGACATTCTTCAGAGGTATGGCAACGAGTTAACGCTTCAGAACGATGTGCAGAATCTGCTTCTATTACTCCGACGTCTCGGTTTTATAATAAACGAGGAGAAGTCGGATCTGGTGCCGTCCAAGTCATTCACTCATCTGGGAATGAGCTTCGAGACGCACAACAATCTCGTTCGTCTGCTGTTAACCAGAGCGAAATTAATCAGTTGTTACACTCGCTATTGTCTTCACTCAGACAAAGTCACAGCGAGAGAGTTCATGAGACTGATAGGTCTGTGCGGAGCCGCTGCGGATCTCATCCGATGGGGCGGTTACGCACTCGTCCTCTCCAAATTTTCTTGACTCAGAATTGGAGTGTAAAGATTCATTCGCTCGATATAGACGTTCTCTTGTCAAATCAAGTGAAACAAGAGATTCAGACTTGGGCAAACATTCAGTGGTTGACTCAGGGAGTTCCACTGCAGTTGCCGGATCCGAGTTTTACGTTTATGACGGATGCCAGTCAAACAGGTTGGGGTGCAACATTGATCCCAACGGATTCGAAGTGCCAGGGTCTTTGGGATCCTCAGTTTCTAGGCAAGCACATAAACATCAAGGAAATGATGTCAATTTGGCTTGCACTACGTCATTGGATGGACATTATTCAGAAAGCACATGTCCAAATCCTGTCCGACAATACGACAGTAGTAGCGTATATTCGGAACCAGGGAGGCACTCATTCCGTTCCGTTATTCAATTTAACAGAAAGAATCCTTCTGTTTGTTCTAGAACACCAAGTTCTACTTTCGGTCCGTCATATTCCGGGTCGTCTGAATGTATTAGCAGACTCCCTTTCACGGAAGGGTCGCTTGTTGCCGTCAGAATGGACTCTCAACAAACAGGTATTCAATCAGATTTGCTACCAATGGGAGCGGCCAATGATAGACTTATTTGCGACACAGCTCAACAATCAGTTGCAGACGTATGTGTCTCCATGTCCGGATCCCTGAGCATATGCAGTAGACGCCCTATCGATCTCGTGGGACGGAATGATAGGATATGCGTATCCTCCAGCACCGTTGATTCAGCAGATATTGCTAAAGATAAAACAATCTCAATGCAAAATTCTGTTGGTAGCATCTCTGTCTCCACAGAGGCTGTGGATAAATCTACTCAGGTGTCTGCTGTGGGACTTACCGCGGAAGCTTCCTCCACGAGAGGATCTTCTTTCACAGGGGAAATGCGTCAACTACATCACAACCCGCAAGGTCTCAACCTTCACGTATTTCCGTTGTGCGGTCCTTCTTGCACGGCATTTTACAGGACGAGCAGTGGACGCAATTTCTAGCTGTAGGAGGACCTCCTCTTCGCTAAACTATGTGGCTAAGTGGAAGGTCTTTTGTCGTTGGTGTAGGGATCATTCTGTTGATATTTTTGATCCCTCCATTCCAGACATTGCAAACTTTCTAGTATACTTGTTTGATGAGATCAAACTGCAGCCTGTTACTATTAAAGGTTATAGGTCTATGTTATCTGATACCTATGCACACCATGATAGTTTACAAATTGGATCTAATGTCTCTTTATCTAAATTAGTTAGAAACTTCTCGATAAATAGACCTAGAACCCTTAGATTAATTCCTAAATGGAATTTAGCTTGGGTTCTTCTTAAATTAACCCTTTACCTAACACGGAAAGCAGACGACACTCGCAAAACAAATCCTTGAATAACTATTTTTTTTCATTTTTTGACTCAAAAACATAGGTTATGACCCCCTCGTTGGAACGAGCTCGATGAGCTCATTCCAACGAAGGGTCATAACCTATGTTTTTGAGACAAAAATGAAAAAATAATGAAAATTAATTGGCGATTTTTGTGAATAGCGCTGGCCGGTTTTGGCCATTACGTTAGGTAAAGGGTTAAAAGAAAAGCCATTTGAGCCTCTTGAGACAGTGGACTTCAAATTCTTATCTTATAAGACAGCATTTCTCTTAGCTTTCTCTTCCGCTAGAAGAGTCAGTGAGCTTCATGCACTATCTGTGGACGATTCTCACTATCATAGTGTCGGGAACACTATTATCTTTACTACTAATGTTGGATTTTTGGCTAAGAATCAGGCTCCTAATAAATATCCGGAACCTATTGTTATTAAGGCTCTTCCGTCTTCAGACGGGCATAGGCCTTTACTCTGTCCGGTTAGAGCTTTATGTATTTATAAACGAAGATCTCAGTTTATCAGAAAGGGACGAAAACGCTTCTTTCTGTCTCTGATGCCTAATAAGCAGTACGGATAGTTAATTGAATCCATCTAGCAATAGAAAGGACATTATGGTCCATTCTATTGCTAGATGGATTCAATTAACTATCCGTACTGCTTATGATAATCTATCTTCATCTCAGCAGTCTGTACTTAAGATTTTGGCTCATGAAGTAAGAGCTCTTTCTACGTCTTGGGCTTACGCAAATAGTGTTGCTATTACAGATTTAATGAAGGCTGCATATTGGTCTCAGCCATCCACATTCACGAATTTTTATCTCAGAAATATTGTGTCCATTTCTGGAGACCTGCATTGTTTAGGTCCGTTATCTGTTGCTCAGAATGTCGTCCACTAAACAGTTGCAACTATAGTTATGCAGGCTTTCTGTTCCGGCAGTGACTCTGTCCTGCTGCCCTCTTCGCTCTGGGCTATTTGACCCAGGGCAAGGGGAAGGGGGCGGGGGGAGGGTGTTCCCTTAGGTCACCTGCTTTATAGTGAAAAGCAAGGGGATACCTCCTCCGGAGTCAGTAATTCTGAGTCGGTACCGGGATGGTTTTAAAGTGTCAAGTTAATGTTTAAATTCATTCATGTCTTATTTAGAAAGTGTAGCTCGGTGTGAAGCATTTGTATATGTCACGTGTCAAACGGGCGTTAATATACAATCCTCGGACACTTTTAAAGAGTATAAAGAGTCTCAATTCTTTGGACTGACTTTATTTATTGGCTTACTTTAAAAATAATTAGTATAAGGGGTTATACTGGATGTTAATAGAGAACATGAATGTTATTATGCTCAATTATGGAGGGTGTTGTGTCTTTCTAATTTATCATAAATAAGAAAGATACATGTAAAGCCTAATACTCCTTTTCTCCTCGAGGGGATAACTCTATTATATATAGTTGAGCTTATTGGATTTTCCTCTATGTCCTAGGCCCTCCAGTCTTTTTACTATTCAGCTATGTCTGGGTCATTGGTACAGTATAAAAATGTTAAAAAATTTATAGTAATTTATATATTTTTTATACTTACCAATGACCCAGACGGGGATGGCCCTCCCAGGAGTTGGGAACTCATTCCTCCCCGCTGAGTACATAGCGCTGACCAGGCACTGCTTGTAAGAATGATAATTGGTGCCAATTTCGAGACCTCCTTGACACTGCGCATGCGCAGTGGAGGAAAAGTATGGAGGACCATTTAGGACATGATTTTTTCGGTTTTAGATGCAAATTTTTGGGATTGTGGGGCAAAATTTGTGTTTGGCCCTAGATTTTGAGAATTAGCACCAGCTATGTCTGGGTCATTGGTAAGTATAAAAAATATATAAATTACTATAAATTTTTTAACTTCTCAACAATAAATTATGAACCATGACATAATTTTTCAATTAAATATAAGGTATTTCTGAACAGCTAATCTGCTTGTGTTATCTTTGTGTTTCTCACTTTTTGTGTAGATATAACAACTGTATTGTTGGTAAAAATCAAATATTGCAAGGTGTTAAAATCAATATAAAAACTCAAAACATTTACATTGATCTCAGTACTAAAACTCATGACATACTGGGCTTCCACTAGGGGTAAAATGTCAGGGTCGTTTGGGGCCTAGATGAAACTTAAAGTTCAACTGAATTATCAATGATGTCGGCCAATGAACCCTATTAGATTAAAGAGCTTTGTGCCATATTGTTGGTAACACCACCAAAACCAAGATGAAAGCAGCAATGTAATGAGCGTCAACTTCATCACCAAGAGGCATATTCTGTTTTTAACTCTGCTCGCGGCTCATATCCAGCATACCCAGGAATATTCTATGATGGTAATATATGGTTTGATGAAAAATTGGCCAAGGTAATGAGTCTCAAATCGGTACCAATTTTTACCATGGTATTTATTGAAATGCTTGGCAGCTCTACAACATTTTATTGAATCTGCAAATAAGGGTATGGTATAACTACTTATATTGCAACTGGTGGCCCAATGCTCATTGTAGAGATATTGTTTTGTAAGCTTTGAATCTTTACTTTTTTCAGAAAATTATTCTGGTTTGTTGGCAGCAGTAAAGGAACATCGTTTATGCAAACTAGAGCTTGAGGCAGAAGCTGTTCTTCCTGGCATGTTTGAAAGTATTCTTTGTGTATTTTATTCACATTACAGGTAAATCTAGGCATTTTGTTTCTAGGGCCTTTTACTAATTATTCGATTAGTTGACTAACCATCTACTATTGTAGTAGTTACCAATTTTGTATCACTGAAATGATGTACCATTTGAATAAATCGTGATTTGGGGAGTTATTGCAGAGGGCGGAGTAAATAGAATCTTCAGTCTTGTCCTCTCGGACGACCCCATTAGAACAATCTGAAAATGAGAAAGTTGTCACATTGGTCAGTTCACTTGCAGTACTAAGTTGTAACTTGTGTAGGAATGGAGAGAGGTTTATGTTCGAAATTTCGAGAAATTAGTTACAGAAATTAAACATTTGCACAAACATTCTTCTGTTTAAATTCTGCAGATTAATTTTAGGTATTTTGGTGTTTCCATTCTTTCTCAATACAAAAGTGTACACATTCATACATTATCAGTTTTAAATTTGTAAGTATATCAGAGAGTGTTTGTTGAATATATGGGGGCAGACTATTAATCTACTAATCATTGACTAATGCTGATGATTAGTAGACTATGAAAATTGATAGTCGCAACAGCCCTATTTATTTCACCTATCATTCTCATAAAAATCTTTACCTCACTCCCTGTGTTCAAACATCATGTACAGCTTCTTTATGATAGGCATATCAGGATGTGCTGTAAGACTTGTCAAATTAGATTTATGGTTTCTTCTCAAATCTAAAAAGAAATATGATAAGCATAGTCTGGTGTGTGAATCCTCTAGAGATGGGCAGTATTCCGAAAAACTGAACTGATACTGATATCATGCCCATAATGAAAAACTCGACCGAACCAAACCAATCATTTAATACTGAAACTGCCTGAGTTTTCAAAATTTTGTCCAGCTCTTAGCAGTGATTTCTAGTCAAGTCTTGGCTGCCTAAATAGGCTGCCAAGACGCAGCTAGAAATCACTGCCCAGGTGCTTTGTCTTTTGTCAGCAGGACCCCTTGAAGATGGAATGGCCGGGACACATGTTCTGAGATTACATACGCCTGAAATAGAGCTTTAAATGTTAAGGTGCATTAAGAACAAGTCACAAAATTAATGTAGATATGATTTGTTTTTGTAAAAGGATGCCACTGTTGAGCTTAATGGCAGTGGCATTTGTGGTAAAGTGATACAAAAACAGCTTATTCTGTATTTTCCTGATGTGAATTTCCCTTTGGTACTATCAGCAAACCACTATCTAGTCAGATACCGAATACCAAACCGATACCAAGGTATACCCCCTTAAAAATGCAGAAATCGATACCGAACTCAAAATTCTAATATTGCCCATCTCTAGAATCCTCTAAAGTTAACAACATTATGGGAGCTGAAATTCTTAACATAATAATAACTGATTAAATAAGGCATAAATTAAAAAATGCCAATGTAAATTCTGTTCTAAGTCTTTGCCTGAAAAATGCACCTCACTATTACTTATTAAAGTGATGACTGTAAATAAATATCTACACAAGGAGTTTTGTGAAAAAGGAAGGAATGGGAAATAAAACAACACAGAACACTGATTGCGATAAGGGCTGAACTGATATTTATTAAATTAGTAATAGGAGCCTCCAGAGGCTCATAGAACAGTGTAGCCAACAATTACGCAGAGTTACAAGCAATAAAAATAATAAAGCTTCTGAAAATAGTTGGGCCAAAACACGCCAAAGAGGAGACGTGCCAGACATATCCTCCCGCCCAACTAACAACCCCGAGAAGTATAGCGAGAGTGAAATGGAGCTACACGAGTATGACCACCATGTCCACATAAAATAAAAGAAGCAAAGCTCAGTTCCAGTAGTAATATGTATTAATTTATTTATTGGTGTTCAAAGACACAAACTGCGCACAATGGGCAATTGTAACCACAACACGGAGATAAAGACCCACCCGTTGGCATAGCAGTAAGTAAATGTATATTGTGAAGTAAAAATAAAATTTTGCAAACTCTTTAGGCAGTGCTATATGACTGTGCACCAAGCAGTTGTTACCACGGTCTGAGGTAACAATGCTACCACTAACCCTTAAACTGACAAATAAACCCATGAAACACAAAGATTGAAGCAAAAAAAACGAGCACTGCCCTGGCGGTCAGCTCGCAATGAAACAGCATAAGGAATGAAGGACACACAAAAACCCAAGCAGCCATTATTCTCCGAAGCAGCAAAAGCGAGAGGATCTGAAACTGAGGCTAGTTAATGACATTAAACTGAGGGGTCCAAGGACGGAATGCAAATATAATGGCGGAAAGCGTTCGTCTTACATCGTCCCATTAAACAGATTTGAGGGTCTGTGAAACCACAGCTGGCCGCCAAGGTAGCCGCCCCGATCCTGAAACTGTGCCCCTTTAAATATCTGCAGATTGAGATTGCAGTAGATGAGACAATGCTTAAGTTTGCGATCAAAGTGATGACGAAGTATGGGAGACCAATCAGTATAAAAAAAAGAGGGCCCGACTGTGAGCCGCGAATACGCAGAAAATTGTGTATGTGTATAAAAGGACAGTGGGGCAACGACAAACCGTGGATGGTTAAAATATGAGGCCTAATGGAGAGATTATGCTTAAAATGCCTAAATATAACATGCATTCGATCGCTAAGCATGGAAATATCCGATAGCTGTACCACTGAATCTGCAGCAGATACCATGGTAGGGCATAGTTCCCCAGTGCGGGCAAATGAATAAAAAGCGGTGCTAAATAAAGCCCGAAATAAACACTGCAAGAAATAATTTTCCGCGGTTTGGGACAAAGAATCCATAAGTCTGTGCAGAAGTTCAATTGTAATCGGCATTCGAACGTCTGCAACTGGACGAAGCCGTTGCGTCCCGGCCAAAAGCTTTCGAACAACAAATGTCTGAGTGGGGTAGATGCCAGTTTATGAATATATGATTGGCCCGACAGCATGGAAGTGATGGTGGAAGGTGCATATTGCATATTAAAAAGATAAGCCACAAACAAGGACAATGTTGATACAGGAATAGGCCAGCATATGGGTAAATGATAAAGAGTGCAAAAGTCTGTGAAGTCCTACTTTGTTCTGAGGTAGAATTATTTGGTTCTGTCGGCAATTGCTTTGTCCAGAAGTAAATCTGCTTTGTCATTAAGTGGTGTAAGGAAAGCTCCTATGGTACCGGAGTCTGGTCAGGAGCACTGTGAGGTGACAATTCTCGGAGATAAACCTGCGAATGAGACAAGAGGTCAGGTAATTGATTCAATTTGCCAGGGATATGACAAGACTTGAACAGAATGTTCAATTCAAGACAATGAAGTACAAGAAATCTCAGTAACTGTGAGAGATGGGGATCCTTTGTCGTCTGCGCATTAATCACAGCTACAACTGCAGAGTTATCGGTCAAGAAAAGCACAGATTTGTTACAGAGTAGATGGCCCCAAAGCACAATGCTAACTACAATCGCACACAATTCCAAGACTGCTATATTATGAGGCTGTTCGGACTCCGCCCACTTACCAAAAAAACATTTTTCCTTAAATATCCCTGCAAACCCAATGGTTTTTGCTGCATCAGTGTGCAGTATCAAACTGTTGCTAGTTACCCACTGTTTGTCAAGGAAAAATGTCTTACCATTATACTTTGCAAGAAAATGCAATCAAAGATGCAAGTCGTCTTTAGCAGCAGCTGTTAATCTAATTCTGTGATGAGGCTTAGCAATTCCAATCGTTAAGTTTATGAGTCTTCGGAGAAAAACTCTACCGGGGACCACAAGCGAACAAGTGAAATTTAACAAACCAATCAAGGACTGTAGTTCTCGTAAAGTGACCTTGTGACGCTGAAGAAAATCGCAAATGTTTTCCCTGCACTGCTGGAGTTTATCATCAGGCAAGCGGACAGACATGGACACTGAATCAAGCTCAATTCCTAAGAAAGTCATACAAGTTGATGGTGCGCAAGATTTCTCATGTGCGATAGGGATGCTTAAACAATCTGCTACTCAGGTGAAAGAGTCGAGGTAAACCGAACAGTGCACCCCTGAGTTCGCTGCGAAAAAAAAATCGTCGAGAACATGAACTATATTGTTGACGTAGAATTTTGCTTTCATAATCCACTGAAGGGCAGAGCTAAACAGTTCAAATATTTGACAACTGCTGGCGCAACCCATGGGCAAGCATTTGTCGTAATAAAAACAATTTTTCCATGAGAACCCTAACAGGTGATGATCAAGCGGATGTATGGGAATCAGGCGAAAGGCGGACTCAGTATCAGTTTTTGCAATGAAACAGTGACGGCCCAGGTTAACAATAATATCAATGGCATCCTGCACGGTTGCATACTGAACAGTGTTGAGAGATGATGGGATGAAATCATTAACCGAATCCCCTTCGGGGTAAGAAAGATTGTGAACGAGCTGAAAGTGACCAGGGATCTTCTTACGGACATCCCCAATGGGGGAAATTCGAAAATTTGCAAAGGGTTTGGTGAAAAAAGCTCCTGCAATCCTGCCAGAATCTATCGTTTTTTATCAACTTTCGCTTTCGAAGTCTGAACTGCTGATCGTAATAATTCGTCATAACCCATAGAAACCATGTGGCGAACATGTGATTGATAATGCACTAGACCTAAGCCCTGGTCAGGAAAGATCTCAACCATAACTGAATGAAAAATCTCAAAGGCATTGAGCCATGCATATATACTGTTTATCTGATGAGTAGTCTTGGGCATCCAAACCAGAGATGGGTATGAACCATCAGTATCACAAATAGCCATCGAAAACGAAGCAGGCGTTGCATTGTTGCTTGGTAGAAGCACTGCAAAATTGATATATTCATTCGCCAAGATGTGCATTTTCACCCTTGCACTGACAGAAGCAGCCAGGGGAATGGCTAGTGATACAAATGTGTTGCTTGGTGAATACAATGGCACAGGAGACGGTATGATGTGTGGCTCTCCCTACACCAAAGAGCCCAGTGGAGGGGTGAAAGTGGTAGCATCGTTACCTGCATGGCGAAAATTCTGGATAGCCGCACTCACTGCTGCTGAAATAAGTTGTTCTAACGATGGCTGAGACATGCCGATATCCGGCGAAGCAGGAACATATGAAGGCGGCTGTTGTAGATGTTCACCATACAAAGTCTGATTGTTAACCACAGAGAAAGAGTCTTCAAAGGATGGCATGAAGGTAGGAAACACTGAAGGCACTGATGTGACCATACCAAATGATGAGTCTGTTGGAAGTTGCGAAGTGCATGTAACACGTCCAGTTGGAGCGCCGTTAGAAGCACTTGTTGTAGCTCTGACCGGAAGAGATGAAATCGACGGATTTGTATCGAAGCATTCAATCTTGATGAGGAAAATACGCAGTCCAGAGATGAAGACAGCATTCCATGAGGCACGTTTTAGGTGCAAAATGTTAATGGCAATGTTGAAATAGGAGGCAATTGAGAATGAGGATAAGCAGGTGAGCTAACAACTGGTAACCGCTGTGAAATGCTGGCAGAGTCAACAGCACTTGCAGACAGTAAGGTAGAGCAAGTGGGAACTGAAACTGGCGATACTGCTGGTTGAACATCAAAACTTTTTCCTCTTCCGCCCCATGATTGCAAAAAACAAATGAAAACTAGAGCAAAAGCAGAATACAAAAAAAATTAACAAAAGTGCCAGCCCCCCGAAACATACTGAAATGTATTGATGCATAAAAATCCCCACAAAGCAACATAGTTATGCATCCCAGTTAATGAGATCCAGGCACAAAGCTCACAAACATTTCTGGATCATAAAACAAATTATATATATTGTACATGAAGGTTCTCAAAACAGGCCAATGAACCACTGAGCCCACACCCCTAGAGAAAGTAGGGGCTAACAAACGCACAGAAGAAACAAACATGCCGAGTGGTCATTGTACCCGCATCTCTCGAAATCCACTCAGGCTAAAATAAATATCACGAGAACCAAAATAGTGACAGTGCATATTAAGTATGAAGCCTCTTCAGCCAGTATAAAAGAGCACCATGCATGCTGCGCCAATATTTTGTAAGACCCAAGTGGTTGAAATGAACACCGTCACTCAATAAAGCAGTAGCACTTGAGAATAACTTCTTATGTGCCCAAAATTTTATGTTCGGTAATGAAACAGGCAGAGCCGCATGCAAGTAGCGGTTGAAAACATCAACAGTGTGATTGTATTGTGATATTGAAATTGTGGGGGCAGCGTGTTTACGACAATCGACCACATTGCAGTGGAAGGCCTAGCAAACAAAAACAGAGGTAACATTATACTCATCAAGAAGATTTTTTTGGCCAACTCGTCCAGTAAGTGGCCCACGTTTGCAGGATTATTGGAAGCCAAATCATTGGAACCAATTTATAAGAGTACTAAATGTGGAGAAAAGTCTTGTACAGGAACTGAATTCAAATTGGTAACTGAGGCTCCACTCTGGCCATGAAAAGGGATGACTACCTCACAGCGTGGAAAATTATGTAAGTTAAGCACCTCGGCAAAGTTATGAGAACAAGAAAAGTGCGTATGTGGACGCAAATATTGCGCTAAGCGAACAACGAACGAACTACTTATGACCAAAATACGTGTGGGATGAGTTGCCATGACGAAAAATCACAGTGGAGGAATGTCTGAATTCAATGGGAAAACTCAATCAATATCACCGAAGTGGTTCTGCCTGCAACAGCACAGTAATTACTAAGAACTATTGTATGTATAGCTTACTTGTATCTATAATAATGAACAACATGAATATAATATGAAGAAATAAAAGACAAAAACAAATGTGCAAACTAACTAGCTAAAATTGCTTAAAAAACCAGCATACACACAGCTACACGTGGTGAATTAGTTGGATAAAGATCCATCCGGACAAGGCTAAAGTAACAAGGATTACGTGATAAAAATTAGGTCCAATTACTACTAATTTTTCCATAGGGTTAATCAACCTAGAGGGAAACAATGTGCAATAATCTAACTTCAGTTCATGGGAAATGCGAAACCAAATGATGACATACTGACACACCAACAGTGCCAAACGTGTGCTTTCCAGAATTTAAATAGCAGCGATTAGTATAGTATGGAAAAGAATATTGGACTAGAATTAGCAAGTGGGAGAACATTCATGAAAATGTCATGCCATTGAGTTTTGTGGACACCAAATAGTTGGCCCCAGGAAGGCTCACCATGCACAATAGCACAACAAAATAACAGATAACCCATTCATACCTGTTACAAAAGTGGCAAAAACAAGTTTCTGCCTTGGATTAAGTTTCCACGACTGTATGAAATGACATTGTTTGTTCTCAAGCTACTCCTGTGTTTATCACAAATGGTTTACACTATCATTCGCAACTGTTTACTTTGTGTTGAATATATTTTATTTCATTTTTGGCAGTTAATGGGGATTTAGTATTTATACTGTTATATTTTGTTTGCCAGAGCTCTGATTGCTCTGTCAAACAAGATATAATAGATTAAATGCCTGTATTGGAAATACTAAGGCCAAGTAGGTCTAAAACAAGGGTAATTAGATGGTTGTCAGGGTAATTTCTCGGCATACTAATTTCTTGACAAATTGCAAGAATTTTTGTTAATTTATCATATATGCAATTAGCAGGTCAAAACTGTACTGAAAGTATGGTAAATGGTTTTGTGTTTGGAAGTTATATTCAGTTAACAGGGTTATTTAATTAAGGGCTATCCAATTAAGCAAGCTCCTCTGTATATGAAATACATGCTTGTAGGTTGTCGAAAATTTCATGCAATCGTTAATAAATAGAAGGATAATGTCAAACCCTGGAAATCAGCAATTTGTCATATGCAGAATGAGGTCCCCAGAGGGTGAATTTGCTGATATTATCCCATACAGTGGGATTGAATCCCCCAGTTTATCCTCGGACAACCTGTTTAGGCCTGAGACCTGATTCAGATTGAGGTTCAAAGAGGGTAGATTTAGTAATGCCACCCTTCTGTTAAATTTAGTAATGCTACCCTACTGTGCAGATTCACTCTCTGGGGACCTCATTCTGCAGATGACAGTCTGCTTATTTCCGTGCTTCATAATGTCATAGGAACCACTTACCAAATTTCCGCAGTGAATGAAGCAAGTGAATATGGTGTTATTTGATTTTATCATCAACATGACAAACAAGGATCATAATTTTACTACTACTTTTATATGCAAATCTGTGCAAAATACAGGTCTGTGTTTTTAAATATTGCAAATATTTTTTGTAGGACATCTGATGGTTGTACACCAATGACATGCTTATCAATGACAAAAAATGATCATAGAACAGACAATAATTCAAGTATCTTGTCAGATATATTAGAAAGCAATGGTATTTAAATCTTACATTTTTTTTAAGTTTTAACTCCTTATCAACCGGTAGAGTGCTAAGTTATTTTTAATCATCAAAATTTGCTCTTACGTCCTTGCTTTGTTACAATTTATGGGAGATTGCCAACAGGCAATCTCCCATAAATTGTAACAAGACAAATCCTCACAAGCTAAATAATTCAGCTTCAAAGATAATATGAAGAATATCCACCGGCAATGAAGGCCTTAAGTTGCAATTCCTGTACTTCAGAATAAAGTCCAAATATTGGCTTCCAGCACTCTACCTTAAGTTGAATCTGAATCTTTTAATTCTGAATTACTAAAAGGTTTGGTCCTACCGGTATATAATGAAATTATTGTACATGAGGGAATTTTTTGTGAATGAGATGGAAGAATCCATAATAATATCACCCTAGAGCCACCTGGTAGAAATTTTAAATTGTTTCAGATGTCGTATAATAATAATATAATAACACTTTGGCCGGCCGCTGATTTGTCGCGGTTCTCTGGCGAGAAGGCCTTGGTTACCCATGTACCCCTGTAGTCCCAACTGCCTCCCTATTCCCACGCTTCTTCTCTCCTCCCAACACTCGGAGACGAACTGCTTGATGACATCCCTTGCCCCATTCTTCCCAATCTCTCCGATTAGCATATTAACCCTCTCCTTTGAGTCTCCCACTAACCACATGTCCTTCATTCTCCCATCCCACTTCCCTGATATACTCCCAGTGAATCTTATTCTGTAAGACTGGTATTTTGGGCATTCTAGAAGAAAGTGTTCCAGGGTCTCCACCATGCCCAAATTACACATCTGGCACTCCTTTTCACTGTTTTTCCCGATTGTTCCCCTCATCTCCAGGGACCGCGACCTCAGCTTGAACAACATTGACCCCCCCAAAGGTGCCATCAAGGTACTCTTCAAAACCAGGCTTCTCTTTATCACACAGACCACCCAAAGACCTCTTTGATTTGACCCCCTCTCGTCAATTATGGTTACAATCCTCCATGACTCTTTCTCTGACGATTTTTTTTACCCTGGTTTGCTCCAACGTCTAGAACCGAGATCTCCAATGAGTAGTTCTCTAGTAGCTCCCTCACTTGGACCATCCACCCCGTCTTGATATTTGAGTTGAAAATTCTCAGGAACATTACTTTACATCATCGGCTGTCGGGGAGATTTACTAAATAGTTAAGATAACCGAGTTTCAATAGGTCTATCCTGTCCTTGATCCTCATCCACCCCAGCTCACCCCTGATTGCTTCTAGCACTGCGGCATTACTCGACCCTGTTATCCATTGGCCTGCATCATTCTGCAGGATTTCAAAGCTTTTTACGGCCGTCTGGTTTAGGGGTACCACTCCGTACCGTATGTTATACTTGGCAGACCCATCATTTCCCAAATGGTTTTCCCCACGAAAACCTTATTGAAACTGTTTCTCCCTATAAGTTTCATTTGGTTAAGGATTCACTTCCCCTTCAGAATCAATTTATTTGTGTGGTTTCGGTAGATGCCTCTTGCTGTGATGTTTATATTTACCCCCAAATACTCGTAGTCACCTGTCTCTCCTACACTAAGAAGATTGCTGCTACCTTCCAGAATGCAGAACTCCCCCACTCTCCACCTTCGAGTGGGGTCCACTTTGTGGCTCACGGGTATAACTTTGCTCTTGCTTTCATCAAGTTCCAGTCTCCATTTGCTCCCATATTTCCCAACAATTCCCAGCATTTTTGCTAGCCCCTCTTCGCTTTCTGACACTAGCACCATCATTTGGGATAGCGGGAAAAGATGGTCAGTGACTCTCTTTCCCTTCCTGAAGCCATTCTGGATTTCTCCCCAAAAAACCTTCTCTTCAATCACCTCCTCTAGTCTCCCATACAGGACTTTACAGAAAACTTTTCCAATGTTGCTACTGACAGAGATCCCTCGATAGTTATCCAAAACGTCTTTTTCCCCCTTTTTGTGAATAAATGTCACTTTGCTTTCTCTCCACTCCTTTGGGACCTCTTGGTTTTCTATGGCTAAATTGAATAGGGCAGTTAGGCTTTCCATGAATTCCTCTCCTCCTTTTTTACTTAACTCGTTAGGAATTTCATCCACCCCTCCCACTTTTCCATCCCTTAATTTTGAGATCACCTTTCGCACCTCCTCCGTTTTAATTTCGCTGCACACGAAATTCGATAGATTTTCCTCAATCTGGTTCGGACACTCCGGTGGGCTCCCCATGCCCCAAAGCTTATCGTTTACCTTTTCCCAGTGCTTGACCAGTTCTGATGCAACTTGATCTTGCTCGTCTGTTACTCTGCCATCTACTCTAATACTCTGTGGGTTACTTCCTTTGTTACGTTTATTCACCCATTTCCAAAATATGTTCGAACTCGACCCCCCCTGTCATTCTTATCGTCCTGATAAGACTGCTATTTCGCACTCTCCGATTAAAGTCTTTAATCTTATTTACTTTATTTTGTGCTTGTTGGTATTCTTCCTTTACTACTGTGGCCTCGTTGCTTTCCACCTCCTTAAGTTTTCTACTTCTCCTGTATGCAGCACATTTAGCTTTTCTACCCATTATGGCCCTTTTCAGTTCTTCGTTCACTCTGTACCCAAGTTCAGGTGTTGGCACCCTGATCTTTCCTACACTTTCCTTCCCTACCTCCACTAGACTCGCAACTATGGCGTCGGCCATCTTCTGGACACTGCCCCTCTTGTGTACGGTTGCAAGCTTTGGTTTCTGTTTTTCTTTGAACTTTGCCCAGTCAGCATCCTTTTTGAGTTCCCCAATCTCCTTAAAGCTTCCTTTGTTTTTACTAGGTTTTTGGCCCTGATCGTCACTGTAATCAAGTTGTGATCACTATCCACCTCTATTTTACCCTCATCATCCACTTCTACCCCTATTACCTCCCTCCATAAATTAATATCTGTGAGAATGTAGTCGATTATTGATTTTCTGTCGTTCCTCTCCCAGGTCCATTTTCCCTTACACCTCGCATCCCAAGCTCATTTGTGAAGTTCAACAGCTTCCTTCCATTCCTGTTGACTTTCTTGTCCCCATCCTCTGTGCCTTCTTCCTTATCACCTATGTGGCCATTAAAGTCACCCATCAGAATTATACCGAGCCCCCTGATTTCTAGTTCTGTGATATTGGACCTTAGTGTTGAGTATATCGAGTCATTCCACTCGGGTTTGCTTCCCTCCACGCACAGTACACTATCCCAAGGACAATAATTTTGTTTCTTAGATTGATCTTTACCCATCCAATTTCTTTCGATACCTCAGCCGGGGTGCGGACCTCTTCCAGGTCTGTGATCAGCGACAGTTTTAAATCCTCTTTAATGTACATGCCTACCCCTTCCCCCTTTTTTCTGGCCTTCCGTTCACCCTACACCTATCGACATGCACCCCCTTACTTGGTCTACCCTTCCTCATGTCTTACCCATGTCTCGCTTAAGCCCATGGCATCAAACTCCTCTGCCTCGATCAATGTAGCAATTTCACTTACTTTCCGTTGGAGACCCTGGATGTTGCTATAACACACTTTCAGGGTACCAAGATTCATTGGCTTACGCCTACTGGTCCCATTGTTATCTAGTCCTTGTATGTTTGTATATCCTATTTTGTATACCCGGGTTTTCCTTGGGATTCTATTCCCATTGAAGTGAATTTTTGGTCCCTTTTCCTTATCCCCCCATCCCATTTTTTACAACTATGGTTCATAATACATTTCCTGTGTTCGTTCCCCCATTCTCTGTTCCCCCCCTCCCATCCCTATACCAAAAAAGGTTCCACCACCTGCAACATATTTCTGAGACCATCCCTTCCATATAGGTCCTTTCTCCCCCAAAATGATCCCCAATTGTCTACAAAAGGTATTCCAAGTTCCTTACAATACTCCTCCAATTCCTTGTTGACCCCAATGATCTGTGAATTGCACTTGCCCCCACCACCTAGTACTGGCAGAAGCCCCGAAACCATTACCTGTGCATTCTTAGCATTCAGTTGAGTTATTAAGTCCTTGTAAGTCTCAATAAGCTGAACTGATTTCCTCTCCCTGATGTTGTTGGTCCACACGTGTACAACAACCATGGGGTCTGGGCCTGACCCCTTTACTAATCCACCCACACTGTCCCTTAGGTCCTCCACCCTAGCCCCCGGAAAGCACAAATTGGTCCTGTTGACACTGCCGGGCCCACACACCACCCTCTCTAACCCCCACACTATACTACTCCCTGCAACTGCCTCTTTCCTGTCCTACTACCCCTGTTACCACCTCTGTTCCCACTGGACCGGCTCGCAGACTTGCACTCTGCCACACTAACCTCCATACCTACATTCACCTCTTCAGACCCCAACTGCTCCTCAGAATTCTTGAAACTACCTAACACACTTAATCTATTTTGGACACTGCACTCCGCTTTTGGCCCACTCCCACTACAAGCCTCCTTGTCCTCATTTACCACCTTCCTAACCTTCCCTTTGACTCCTGCCCTGTCAGACGCCACATGGTCCTCACTATCCCCTTACTATCCGACTCTAAATGAATATGCCTTTTGGCGCCCCCCGACCCACACTACTAGCCTGGGGATTTGAAACTCTAGCCTCTACCTCTCCCCTACCCTCAACCCGACGCAATTGCTATTCCCAAAAGACCCACTATCCACATCAAAAGTCTGCTTCCTGCTACCCACCACCTTCCATCCCCCATTGAATGCCACCCTAACTGGGGTCACACCAGACTTTCCTGCCTTCCCCAGTTTCCTCCTCACCTCCTGCACCTCTTCCTCCAACTTTACATAGGCTTCTAACAGCTGCATTAACTCTACGCAGATAGCGCACATCCCCTACTCCCCCAGCTCACGCCCATCCATATTCACCATATCACAGTGCTTACACACATCTGACTGCTGGCCATCCTTTGATATCTCACTAGCCCCCCTGTGCTGTCCTCAACCACTGCCCCCACCTGTACACCTATACTAACCGTCTCTACACTGCTAGTCTGTATACATTGCAGTGTTCTTGAAATCTAGTACAATAGAACCCGGTTAATTGAATAGCCACTTTTCTAGTGAATTTTTTTCAATTAACAGGAGTATTCAGTTAACAGGGTTTGGTCACTTTCCTGTGTTCTACAGATAAACTTAGGCCTATTTCCAGTTGTGATGAGTTTCTTGACTGACATGTAAATGTAGAAAACATTATTCCAACATACAGTCTGTTGGTGGTCTTGCTGATGGAAGTTATAGTACGTTGGCAGTGGTTTCTAGAGAAGTCTTGGGCGGCCTTCGTAGCCAGCCAAAACTTTACTAGATACCTCTGCAAACTCCAAGTGTCACCTTATTATAAGGGAGTGAAAATAAGAATTTTCCAGGCCTTGAAGGACACTTTCAGAACGTATGACAAGAAATAATGAATATTTTTGCGAATATTGATTTGCAGCATTTTCCTTGCAGCAATCTTTAGCAAGAATTGATTTTGATTCTCACATGAATCTTCAGCCCCAGAATCCTAAAATTTGTCATTTGAACCCAGTCAGTGATGCAAAATCTGTTTACCCTTTACCTATCGAATTGGGAACATTTTCCCACTTAATTTAAAAATTGAACAGTTGAAAAAATATAAATTTTTATACTGTACCAATGACCCAGACATAGCTGGTGCTAACTCTTAAAAATCTAGGGCCAAACACAAATTTTGCCCCCCCAATCCCCAAAATTTGCATCTAAAACCAAAGAAAACATGTCCTGAATGGCCCTCCATACTTCGCCTCTACTGCGCATGCGCAGTGTCAAGGACGTCCCGAAATTGGCGCCATTAATCATTCTTTGTTTGGCCCTTCATCAGTTAACATCTGACTGATCTTTGTGCTTGTAAATCTCAGTTTAAATGATGCCACACACATAAATATTACAGAAATGGTGGTTCTAAGGAGGATATAGAAGGAGGAGAGGAAAAATGTGTGACAGAAAATAATCAGGGCTGTAACTTAAAATTTTTTAATGAAATTGTGTTAAGTTACCTATTTTCGAGGCAACTGCCTGTTGTGGTCATTCTTGCTATAAAGTTACACTGCTTGTTCAGTGTTTTCCTCTCTCCCTTTCCTTTAAGTCCCCCCTTGCTATTCTCCCATGCTTTTGGCATATTTTCTGTAATATTATTACTAAAATTTCTTGGGAGTTTTAGCTGGATAACAGAATGAATTCTGTTCTTTTCCCCATGTTTACGTCTTCACCCTTGGGTGTTTAGGCGTAGTGTTCTGCATCTACCATCTGATGTTCTGTAGTTTCTTCCCTGGAAGTCTCTGTTTTGCATCAGATAGTGTATTATTGGTAACTGATTTCGGGCCAGGGTTATCAGTGCCTGGAGTCATGTTTCTGGTGTTTTACACTTCTTGTTTACATTGACAACAGCCTCTGTGTGAGGGGGATTTCTTGAAAATAATATCTTGATGTTAGTTTAATCATATCTAGATACATTATTATTATTCATAAGTGTTGCATTAAATTTTTTAAATATTTTTAAAATTTTTGTCCACACTTAGGCTTGGGATCCATTGGGGCTCAATGTTACTTTTCAGAAACTTGGGCTTTTCTGAAAAAATATTTTTTCAAAAATGATTTTGATTTCAATTATTTTTTCTATGTTAATGGATCATGTTATTATGTATTTTGATTTGCAGGGGTTGGTGCGAGTACTAGGACTTTGTTTTCTTTTCACAATGAAAGGATATTGTTCAATTGGATTAAGAGGAAATCTTCCTCTGACTTTCATAATCATTGCATTAATGTAGTCAGTGTACTTGCACTAACTCCTGTTCAGTATGTGTTATATTCGATGACAACATGGGAAGCGTGTGTCACGGTATGTTAGCGGGGAAATGGCCATGCCGGTCCTTTCCCCGCAGGGTCACTCTAGTTTATCAATCTCTATTTCAGACGATCAAGATCAGGGTGATGTATCCGTGATGTCTTCCAAAAGTGTGCCTCCGTCGTCACAATTAATGAAGAGCTAGCGGAAAAGTGCTCATGGAAATATGGCAATTGCCTAAGAGGTCCCTAGTAGGATCGACGGCCTTTGACGTCCGCTAGCTCGCCCGGTGTAGCGTCCATTCACCGAATGGTTCGGCAGCCGGGTTCGTCCGTTGCGGTCTAGAAAGGAGTTTTGGGTGATGCGAGCACTATAAAACAACCAAGTGCACACCCAGTGACGGCGGATTAGAGGAGAGAACGGAGGAAGCCTATTAGTCCGGTTCATAGCTCGTCCAGGCCCATCCGGGCTGCGAGCGAGAGAGGCCCCTCTCTCGTACAACAACATCTGGCCCCAGATGTTGTGGTACAAAATGTTTCGCATTCGGAGCATACGTCCACCGCTCGGGATGCTCCGTTATATAGACAGTCCGAAGAGACTGTCAATAAGGCTTCCTCATTCTCATGGCAGCGCACACGACCACACCTTGGCTACGTGACCTCCGATATCCAGTCAACTTTGCCAATCAGAGAATACGCGGCGACCAGGTCACACCATCCGGTAGCCAGGGACATGAGGCCTGTAGACTCCGGACGTTCGCATAGAAAAGTATGCAGGAGTCAACGTACACGGAGCTTCCAGCGGCAAAGCATCGTAAGACCGCTACTGCACAGGCCTCAGTGACGGACGTGCTATCCCGAATAGCACAACTTATCGCAGCATCCCAGCAACGACAGTATCTCTGTCGCATCATGTATATCCGACGACGCTGGGACGGGACGCTCCGCTGAAGCATCAGGTACGGACGTCCGAAAACTTCATAGGGTCCGACAGGATGGCGAAAGGGATTCGGAGGATTTCGAGCTTTCCCATTTGGAACAACATAAGCTGCTGTATATGTCATCCGGCTTTATCTTCTAGAGGTTGTTTCGTCGGACCACAATGCTGCGATGCCGGATAAGAGACTGATAGCGTCGGTGGACACAAAAATTTTTGGATCGGTTCAGGGACATCGACCCTCAGTTCCGACACAGTCCAATAATGTCACAGGAACTTTCGAATTATTGAACGACGCTATTTATATATATATGCTTGCTATTAACAAGCAAGTCTGGTTTCTTGTTCACAAAGTTACTGAGATGTCTTTCAAAAGTGTGCCTCTGTCGTCATAGTTAGATGATGAGCTAGCGGCAATAAGTGCTCATGGAATACGTCAATTGCCTAAGAGGTTCCTAGTAGGATCAACGGCATTGACATTCGCTAGCTCACCCGGTGTAGCGTCCATTCATCGAATGGTTCGGCAGCCGGGTTCGTCCGTTGCGGTCCAGGAAGGAGATTTGGGTGATGCGAGCTCTATAATAGACAATAGTACACACCCAGTGACAACGGATTAGAGGAGAGATCGGAGGAAGTCTGTTAGTCCGGTTCCTAGCTCATCCAGATCCGTCCGGGCTGCGAGCGAGAGAGGTCCCTCTCTCGTACAACATCTGGGACCGGATGTTGTGGTACAAACGTTTCCCATTCGGAGCATATGTCCGCTGCTCGGAACGCTCCGTTATATAGACAGTTCGAGAGATTGTCGATAATGCTTCCTCATCCTCACGGCAGCGCACACGACCGCAACTTGGCTACGTGACCTCGAGTATCCTGCCAGCTTCGTCATTCAGTGATTCCACGGCGAACAGGTCACGCCATCCGGTAGCCAAGGGACACGAGGCCTGTACACTCCGGTTGTTCGCATAATAGAAGTATACACGGGGTAACGAACACGGAGCTTCCAGCGGCAAAGCATCGTAAGACCGCTTCTCCACAGGCCTCAGTGACGGACGCGCTATCCAAAATAGCACAGCTTATCGCAGCATCCCAGCAAACGACAGAATCTCTGTCGGATGAGGAATAATCAGACGGTGCTGGGTCGGTTCGCTCCGCTGATGCATCAGGTACGGACGACCGAACACTTCATAGGGTCTGACAGGATGGCGAAAGGGATTCGGACGATTTCGAGCTTTCCCTTTCGGAACAACAGAAGATGCCATACATTTCTTCCGGCATTATCTTCCAGAGGTTGTTCCGTCGGACTAGAATGCTGCGATGCTGGATAAGAAACTAATAGCGTCATTGGAAACATAATTTATTTTTGATCGGTTCAGGGACATCGTCCCTGAGTTGCCGACACAGTCCAATAATGTCACTAGAACTTTCGAATTATTGAACGACGCTATATATATATATAAGCTTGCTACCAAAACACACTAGTCTAGTTTCTTGTCCGCAAATGCTCTAATCTGCCTTTCATCAAGTCTAGGAATAATTTGAAATGGCATGACAGGGCATACTGAGAGTTCCTCTGCGTCTAGACGACGAGGCTGAAGACTCGGTATTGTCTTTTTCGCCGTCTATGTCAATTCCAACCACGATGTTGGAAACGACAATGATGTCTAATAGACTTAACTTAGACGCTTTATCATATGTAGACCACCTTACTGAGGCGTTATCATTACGTCAAGAGAAAGAATTCAAGGATATGATTCTTAATGAGATTTCTTTCAAGGGCAGTAGTTTTCCACATATAACTCCGCCCTTCAGTGGCAACCTGGAGTTGATTAGACGTGACGCAGCCCTAGCTACATCCACGCGCGTGAAGAACTCTCTCAGAGTCGCTTCGGTCTCAGAGAAG
This sequence comes from Pictodentalium vernedei, assembly GCA_031216915.1. Taxonomy (NCBI): domain Eukaryota; kingdom Metazoa; phylum Mollusca; class Scaphopoda; order Dentaliida; family Dentaliidae; genus Pictodentalium; species Pictodentalium vernedei. Next base: position 101,877,964 of record CM062293.1, read on the forward strand.
CTTCTCTTCGACGGCAACCTTTCAGCAATCTATGAATTGCTCGATATACACGTTCTCTTGTCAATCAAGTGTAACAAGAGATTCAGATTTGGGCAAACATTCGGTGGTTGACTCAGAGAGTTCCACTGTAGTTGCCGGATCCGAGTTTCTCGATTATGACGGATGCCAGTCAAACAGGTTGGGGCACAATATTGATCCCAACGGATTCGAAGTGCCAGGGTCTTTGGGTTCCGCAGTTTTTAGGCAAGCACTTAACTTCCAAGAAATGATATTATTTTGGCTTGCACTACGTCATTGGATGAACATTATTCAGAAACGCATGTCAAATCCTGTCCGATAATACGACAGTAGTTGCGTATATCCGGAACCAGGGAGGCACTCATTCGGTTCCGTTATTGAATTTAACGGAAAGAATCCTTCTGTTTGTTATAGAACACCAAGTTCTGTTTCGGTCCGTCATATTCTGGGTCGTCAGATTGTATTAGCAGACTCCCTTTCACGTAAGGGTCGATTGTTGCCGTCAGAATGGACTCTCAACAAACAGGTATTCAATCAGATTGGCTACCAATGGGAGCGCCCAGTGATAATTTTTTTGCGACACAACTCACCAATCAATTGCAGACGTATGTGTCACCGTGTTCGGATCCCCGAGCATATGTAGTTAACACTCTATCGATCTAGTACGACAGGATGATAGGATATGCGTTTCCTCCAGCGCTGTTGATTCAGCAAATATTGCTAGGATAATACATTCACAATACAATTCTGTTGGTAGCATCTCTGTCTCCACAGAGACCGTGGATAAATTCACTTAGGTGTCTGCTGTGGGACTTACCGCGACAACTTCCTCCACGAGAGGATCTTTTTTCGCTGGGGAAATCGTGTCAACTTCATCACAACCCGCAAGGTCTCAACCTTCACGTATTCCGTTGTGCGGTCCTTCTTGCATGGCAAGCATTGTACAGGACGTGCAGTGGACGCGATTTCTAACTGTAGGAGGACCTCCTCTTCGCTATACTATGCGGCTAAAGTGGAGGGTCTTCCGTCGTTGGTGTAGGGATCTTTATGTTGATATTTTTGATCCCTCCATACCAGACATTGCAAACTTTCTAGTATACTTGTTTGATGAGATCAACTGCAGCCAGTTACTATTAAAGGTTATAGGTCTATGTTATCTGACACCTATGCACACCATGATAGTTTACAATTGAGCCTTATGTCTCTTTATCTAAGTTAGTTTGAAACTATTCGATAAATAGACCTAGAATCCTTAGATTAATTCCTATACGGAATTTAGCTTGGGTTCTTATTAAACTAAAGCAACCATTTGAACCTCTTGAGACAGTAGTTTCAAATTCTGGCTTTTTAGGACAGCAATTCTCTTAGTCTTCTCTTCTGCTGAAGAGTCAGTGAGCTTCATGCACTATCGGCGGACGATTCTCACATTCGTGGTATCGGAAACTCTATTCCTTTACTACTAATGTTGGATTTTTGGTTAAGAATCAGGCTCCTAATAAATATCCGGACCCTATTGTTTTTAAGGTCCTTCCGTCTTCGAACGGGCATAGGCCTTTACTCTGTCCGGTTAGACCTTTATGTATTATTAACAGATCTCAGTTTATCAGTAAGGACGTAAAGCTTCTTCTGGCTCTGCTGCCTAATAGAAAGGTCATTACGGTCCATTCTATTGCTAAATGCATTCAATTAACTATCGATACTGCTTAGGATAATCTATCCTTAACTCAGCAGTCTGTGCTTAAGATTTCAGCTCATGAAGTAAGAGCTCTTCTACATCTTGGGCTTACGTAAATAGTGTTGCTATTATAGATTTAAGAAGGCTGCATATTGGTCTCAGCCATTCACATTCACGAATTTTTATCTCAGAAATATCGAGTCCATTTCTGGAGGCCTGCATTGTTTAGGTCCATTATCGGCTGCTCAGAATGTCGATCACTTAACAGTTGCAACTATAGCTATATAGGCTTTATGTTCCGGCAGTGACTCCGTCCTGCTGCCCTCTTTGCTCTGGGCTATTTGACCCAGGGCAAGAAAAAGGGGGGGGGGGGAGGGTGTTCCCTTGGGTCACCTGTTTTATTATGGAAACAAGGGGATACCTCCTCCGGAGTCAGTAATTCTGAGCTGTTACTGAGATGGTTTTAAAGTGAAAAGTTATGTTTTAAAAATTCATTCATGTCATAGTTTTAAAGTATAGCATTTGAATTTGTCACGTGTCAAACGGGCGTTATTATACTATCCTCGGACACTTTTAAAGAGTATAAAGAGTCTCAATTCTCTGGACTAACTTTATTTATTGGCTTACTTTAAAAGTAATTAGTATAAGAATTATACTGGATGTTAATAGAGAATATGGATGTTATGATGCTTAATTATAGAAGGTATTGTGTCTTTCTAATTTATCATAAATAAGAAAGATACATGTAAAGCCTAATACTCCTTTTCTCCTCGAGGGGATGGCTCTATTTTATATAGTTGAGCTTATTGGATTTTCCTCTATGTCCTGGGCCCTCCAGCCTTTTTACTATTCAGCTATGTCTGGGTCATTGGTATAGTATAAAAATGTTAAAAAATTTATAGTAATTTATATATTTTTTATACTTACCAATGACCCAGACGGGGATGGCCCTCCCAGGAGTTGGGAACTCATACCTCCCCGCTGAGGACATAGCGCTTACCAGGCACTGGTTGTAAGAATGATTAATGGCACCAATTTTGGGACGTCCTTGACACTGCGCATGCGCAGTAGAGGCGAAGTATGGAGGGCCATTCAGGACATGTTTTCTTTGGTTTTAGATGCAAATTTTGGGGATTGGGGGGCAAAATTTGTGTTTGGCCCTAGATTTTTAAGAGTTGGCACCAGCTATGTCTGGGTCATTGGTAAGTATAAAAAATATATAAATTACTATAAATTTTTTTTAACTTTCATCAAAAGGCTCCTAAGGTATTTAATTCGAAACATTTAAACTATGCTAATGTGTTTCAGCAGAAATGTGGGGGATACACCATTGTGTGCTTTGCACACAAATAACTCTATCTAGTTTGATTTGTTGGAATTGAAATTTACATACCATGGTATTTCTTATGGTGCTGATCCATTTTGGCTGCTGCATTAGAAAAATAAGAAAGTCAAAAGCCTGAATTGAGTAAAATTTACTATATTTGTATATTATGATATTTTTTTCATGTGATTTATTGGAATAAAAATTTGCATATGGTACCATGGTATCATTGGTGGTCAATTTGGGCTGTTGTATTAGGTAAAGGATTAATAGGGAATTACTTTATAACCTATATACTTTAAATGTGTTGATTGGTAGAAGCCTCTTTTATGCCTCTTTAGAAAAGCATAGATGCACAAGTTGCGAGAATGGCCATTTCGTTCCCTGTGACATTCTTGCAAACTTTTTTTGGCAGAGTCCGTTTTCAGTTGCCTTAACAAGAACAGAACATTATCACTGAGCTAATGTTAGGAGACCGATGGACGAAATAATAAGTCTTGATGATGGATTTTATATTGATTGGAGAGCAGATTTGTCTTAACAAATATAAATACAGATACAGCTACATGTATCTTGACGCTCTGTCAGGCCTAGCTTTGTAAGATGAATGATTTTATAATTTATCGACTGCCTACCATGCTCCTTAAAAAACTGAGGCAGGCTAACTGCCCAAACCAATGAGATATCATCACCTAAGCTCATGAATCTAATATTATAAGAAGTTTGTAAATGATGTCACCTCCTCTAAATGTTTTTGTGTGCATGTGACTTGAACAGTAATTATCATTGCTGCCTCGAAGAGATAAATTTAAATAGGACACTCTTTCCAAGATAATCAAATATTTGAATCCGAGTCACAAGATTACCATTGGAAATAATTGTATAACAAAAACACATCTGTACTTTATATAAAACTAATAGTACTGAATGAATGACAAATCACTGATTATAAATTATGTGCAGTTGAAGTTGGGCCAGATAAAATGCAAACTGTTTCGACTGTATTTTTCAAACTCAGCATAAATATAACTTAAAGTTGAAATGCCGATTCAAATAAGTTGACAGAATTTAGAGTAAATTGATAAAAAAAAATGTAATGTACAATTTCATAAGTGAGGTTGTAAAAATTTGTACATTCAAATAAATAAATTTCTGAAAGTTGGTACATGTATTACTAAATTTCTTATGTTAGTATGATTTAAAAAAGATTTGAGTGCTTAGGGCCATATTGATAATATGAGCATAATAAAGTACATGATAGAAACTAATGATCAGGTGAATACAAAACTCATGGATTTGCTCAATAATGTGTCAAATTATTATAAAATAGAAAAGAAGTCAAGACAATGACATGCTCAGCGTTCAAAGAAATTCTCAGAATGGGGGTTTATTTTGCAGTCAACATAAATGGATGGAACACAAAATAATGAAAATATGTCCATTTAAGTACATATTAATGTATAATCAGAATGCACAATTGAAATGGGTCTCACAAACATGAATGGCTCAGCAGCAAAATATTTTGTGAGACACATTTTTGGATTTCCTGCTCTACCCCCTCCCAAAAAGAAAAAAAATAGTGCATCCCAGAGAAAAGTACAGAATGACACTCTGGTGGCTTTATACTTTAATGCATTAGCTTGGTTTTTGCTCAACAACAGAAAAAAACCCACCTTTTTATGATTGGTTGGTTGTGATGTATAGGAGAGTACCAATTGTAACCAAAAAAAATTATTTATAAATTGTATGAAAACAAATATGAACAAAATCTTGCTAAGGCCTAAAAAAATAAAAAATCTGTTTCTCAGGCCCTCCCGCATGGTCCTTTTGGCTGCCGCATGCTCTCTTTTTATAACCAATTGAAACTTAAAAAAAATTAAAATTAAATGGTTTATGTCTGATATTTAACCCAAGTTAAAAAAATTGATGAATTTGTCCCTTGAGTGCAAGAAGGCTTTGCAATGCTTTAGCATTGCAAAGCCTTCTTGTTCTCAAGGGATGAAATACACCACCACCACCACCCATACTATTCTGTAGATTATGAGGCCTAAAACTTGAACCAAGAACATGAACTTTTGATGGCAAAGAAGTAATTACTGAAATAAAAAATAAAATAAAAAAATGCTCGCCGCATGCAATTTCACAAATAATGGCCTGAGAAACAGAAGATCAACTTTGTGTGGCCTAAACTAAGGCTCTCCTTGTTCGTAGCATGATAGGTATGAAAAATAATACTTGTGTTACAAATCACTTTTCAACAATTATTTACAACTCTACCAATTGACAGGTCATGTTTTGAACTAAAAGTATGGTAAATGGTCTTGTGTTTGGATGTTATATGTTGTATTTCACAAGCTTATTCTGTTAAACATTACCCAGTTACATGGGTGAGCACTACCTCAGAAAGCAGCTGCTACCTAATTACAAATGAGGTGTATCTCTGTGTTTATTATTTTTATTTTTTTTACAGAAATGTTGAATGCTGTACGAAGACTAGATATGTCTGAATACATGTTCAGTGCATCCAGTTTTAAAGGGTTGCTGTGGTTAATGAAACATGATATTGCTCTCACCCACCTGATTCTGAAAAGCTGCTCTTTCACTGTTAATGTGGATGATACAATTACTTTGTTGGAAACTTTAACAGGTAATGACACTTTAACAGGTAATCAATAGGATAGAGAGAATGTGATCACAGACCTTAACCCATAAGAGCCCAATTCCGACTTTGATAACTTTTTGATGCAAAGGAACAGATGCCCCAGCATGCATTGTTCGTGTAAACTCAAAACTTGTTTTCTAAGTACCTTGTCAGTTGTTTCTAGGCAAGTCTTGCCTACCTCTGTAGGCAGTCAAGACTTGACTAGAAACAACCACAAAGCCACAGGGGGTACACTTTCAAAGTATATAGAAAATGTGTAAAAATCTTCATGTCCTTTTGGGTTAAAATTTGTTGCAAACTCATGTTGCAAGAATAGATCTTCAGGTCTTAAATAGTTTAGATTTTGAGAGTACTATTTTATCCGTGTAACTACAAATTGTGCCATTGAAAAATATTCCTTATTCAAAGATTTCTACAAAACCATATGTGACCCCCCCTCATTGGAAAAATAATATAAAAAAAAAAATTAAATAATAATTTTGATATCTTGTGCATTGGGTAAAATGTTAAGTGAAAGGTTAAGGGCCTAGTATCAATGTTGGTGGGCTTTTTGTCTTACAGGTACATGTAGAACACATGTTGCAACATGCAGGCTTTTGGTGGTCTCACTAATGGAAATTACATAGTACCTTGGCTGTGGTTTCTAGTGAAGTCTTGACTGTAAAGGCAGCCAAGACTTCACTAGACACCACTCCAAGGCAAACCATTACCTTATTATGAAGGAGCAAAATAGAAGTAGAATTCTCCAGTCCTTTAAGGGTACTTTCAGAATCTATGATGAGAATGAAATTAAAAATTTGTGAGAATCAAAGTTGATTCTCATTTTTATGGCTGGCGAGAATCAGTTTCGAGATTCGATTCCGATTCCTGCATGAGTTTTAAGTCCAGGATTACCACATTAGTGCCAAAATGATTAACAGATAAATTGGTCACTGGCCAGTTAACTCCAACTGTCTCCATTAGAGGTCTTCCATTTGATAATACATTGGAACCCCCTTAATTGGATATCTATAAACCCAATAACTCTGCTAATTGAATATAATTTCCCAACACAAAATCATTGAAAACCTCCAGTACAAATCTGACCTGTTAATTGAATATAGATTATAGAGTAAACTCGTGTTAATTGAATAAAAAATCTTATAACCTGTCCAGAAATTACCCTGACTCTCCCCAGCTTTCCCTTTTTTATAGACCTATTTGGCCTCAGTACATCCTATACAGACATTTAATCTATTATATCTTGTTTGACAGAGCTCATGGAGCTCTGTCAAACAAGATATAATAAAATAAATTCTAAGTTTATCTGTAGAATACAGGAAAGTGTCACAAACCCTGTTAATTGAATTCTCCTGTTAATTGAATAATTTTCATTGGCAAGGTGGCTTTTCAATTAACAGGGTCCCACTGTAATGGCAAACTACATACTGTATGTATGTGTCTTTCAGTGTGCTGTATCAGTATTTATTACACATCCATTAAACTTTAAACCCTTGTATTTAACAGAATCGCCGCTATGACATAAATGTTTCTGTATTTAACTGGTGATGTACAAGTCTCAACATTTTTCCCCCCACCCCTTTTAGACTAGTTCAAGTCATCAGTTATGCTTTGAAAAGTTTCCAAATTTTGTTTTGCAATTATCGATTGTCTGTTGCGTAGTGTGAAAATGAAAATGTCCAAAACAAAATAAAGTGCTGTTTTGTGAAGCCTCCCAAATTTGTACTTATATTTTAACTATCAGTAATAGCCACCGAATGGTGAGGCATGAATGGACACCAGGCGAAGAGAAACAGCGATATGAATTTCAACAAACATGTCCAGTAGAAAAGATAACAAATGTAATTTAGATTGGTTCCCTAAAAGCTGTTTTGATTGTTTATCGATCTATTTGATCAGTGGCGCTTCAAACAAAAATAAGCGACTCTTCACCTTTGAGTTTTAACATCAGAATTAAAATTTGTTTAAATGAATTTTAATGCATGGGGATGTGTAATCAAACTGAATGCGATGTGTGTTTGAATTGGTGGGTGTTTTACATAACACGTTGAAATGGTGTTGTCATATTTCGCTCGAGCCTACGGCTCTCGCGAAACATGCTTACACCATTCCAACTCATTATGTAAAACACCCACTGATTCAAACACTCATCACATTCTGTCTATGTATTTCAAGTTATTAATGTTCATGCATGGCTGAAGAAATGATTGATTATTAAGTCAACATAGTCACTCAACATCCAACATTGAAATTTCCACAGATGCATATATATTTTTATACTGTACCAACAACCCAGACATAGCTGGTTCTAACTCTTAAAATATAGAGCCAAACACAAATTTTGCCCCCCAATCCCCAAAATTTGCATCTAAAACCAAAGAAAACATGTCCTGAATGGCCCTCCACACTTCACCTCTACTGCGCATGCGCAGTGTCAAGGACATTCCGAAATTGGCGCCATTAATCATTCTCAGTTTGGCCCTTCATCAGTTAACATCTGACTGATCTTTGTGCTTGTAAATCTCAGTTTAAATGATGCCAGACACATAAATATTAGTGAAATGGTGATTCTAAGGAGGATATAGAAGGAGGAGAGGAATAATGTGTAACAGAATATTATCAGGGCTGTAACTTAAAATTTTTTAATGAAATTATGTTAAGTTACCTATTTTCGAGGCAGCAGCCATTTTGTTGTCATTCTTGTTATTTAGTTACACTAATTTTTCAGTGTTTTCCTCTCTCCCTTTCCTTCAAGTCCCCTCTTGCTATTCTCCCATGCTTTTGGCATAGTTTCTGTAATTATTATTACTAAAATTTATTGGGAGTTTTAGCTGAATAACAGAATGAATTCTGTTCTTTTCCCCATGTTTACGTCTTCACCTATGGGTGGTTAGGCGTTGTGTTCTGCATCTACCATCTGATGTTCTGCAGTTTCTTCCCTGGAAGTATCTGTTTTGCATCAGATAGTGTATTTTTGGTAACTGATTTCGGGCCTGGGTGCCTGGAGTCTTATTTTAGTGTTTTTACACTCATTGTTTACATTTACAACAGCCCTCTGTGTGAGGGGGGGATTTCTTGAAAATAATATCTTGATGTTAATTTAATCATAACTAGATACATTATTATTGTTTGTAAGTGTTGCATAAATTGTTTAAAATATTTTTAAATTTTTTGTCCACACTTAGGCTTGGGATCCATTGGGGCTCAACGTTACTTTTCAGAAACTTGGGCTGTTCTGAAAAAATATTTTTTCAAAATATTTTGATTTTAATTATTTTTTCTATGTTTATGGATCATATTATTATTATGTATTTTGATTGTCAGGGGTTGGTGCGAGTACCAGGACTTTGTTTTCTTTTCACATTGAAAGGATTTTGATCAATTGTAATAAGAGGAAGTCTTCCTCTGACTTTTATAATCATTTAGTCAGTGTACTCGCATTAACTCCTGTTCTGTATCTGATGATTTCGATGACAACATGGGAAGCGTATGTCACGGTATGTTAGTGGGGAATTGGACATTCTGGTCCTTTCCCCGCAGGGTCACTCTACTTTATCAATTTCTATTTCAGACGATCAAGATTAGGGTGATGTATCTGTGATGTCTTCCAACAGTGTGCCTCCGTCGTCACAATTAATGAAGGGCTAGCGGAAAAGTGCTCATGTAAATACGCCAATTCCCTAAGAGGACCCTAGTAGGTTCGACGGCCTTTGACGTCCGCTAGCTCGCCCGGTGTAGCGTCCATTCATCGAATGGTTCGGCAGCCGGGTTCGTCCGTTGCGGTCTAGAAGGAGTTTTGGGGTGATGCGAGCACTATAAATCAACCAAATGCACACCCAGTGACGGCGGATTAGAGGGAGAACGGAGGAAGCCTTTTAGTCCGGTTCATAGCTCGTTCTGGTCCATCCGGACGGCGAGCGAGAGAGGCCCCTCTCTCGTACAACAACATCTGGCCCCAGATGTTGTGGTACAAAATGTTTCGCATTCGGAGCATACGTCCGCCGCTCGGGACGCTCCGACATATAGTCAGTCCGGAGAGACTGTCAATAAGGCTTCCTCATTCTCATGGTAGCGCACACGACCGCTCTTGGCTACGTGACCTCGGATATCCAGTCAGCTTCACCAGTCAGAGAATCATCGGCGACCAGGTCACACCATCCGGTAGCCAGGGACACGAGGCCTGCAGACTCCGGACGTTAGCATAGGAAAGTGTGCGGGAGTCAACGTACACGGAGCTTCCGGCGGCAATGCATCGTAAGACCGCTACTGCACAGGCCTCGGGGACGGACGTGCTATCCTAAATAGCACAGCTTATCGCAGCATCCCAGCAACAACTGAATCTGTCGCATAATGTTTTATCCGACGATGCTGGGTCGGGACGCTCCGCGGAAGCAGGTACGGACGTCCAAAAATTTCATCCGGTCCGACGGGATACCGAAAGGGATTCGGAGGATTTCGAGCTTTCCCTTTCGGAACAACATATGCTGTTGTGTATGTCATCTGACTTGATCTTCTACAGGTTCTTTCGTCGGACCAGAATGCTGCGATGCCGGATAAGAAACTGATAGCGTCGGTGGACTTTTGGAATTTTTGGTTCGGTTCAGGGACATCGTCCCTCAGTTCCGACATAGTCCAATAATGTCACACAAACTTTCGAATTATCGAACGACGCTATATATTTATTATTATATGCTTGCTATTACCAAGTATTTCTGGTTTCTTGTTCGCAAAGTTACGGAGATGTCTTTCAAAAGTGTGCCTCTGTCGTCATAGTTAATGAAGAGCTAGCGGCAATAAGTGCTCATGGAATATGTCTGTCGCCTAAGAGGTCCCTTGTAGGATCGACGGAGTGACATTCGCTAGTTCACCCGGTGTAGCGTACATTCATTGAATGGTTCGGCTGCCGGGTTCGTCCGTTGCAGTCTAGGAAGGAGATTTGGGTGAAGCGAGCACTATAATTACTTTAGTACTCACCCAGTGATGGCGGATTGAGGACAGATCAGAGGAAGCCTGTTAGTCCGGTTCCTGGCTTGTCCACGTCCGTCCGGGCTGTGAGCGAGAGAGGTCCCTCTCTCGTCCAACAACATAGGGGACCGCATGTTGTGGTTCAGATATTTTACATTCGGAGCATATGTCCGTTGCTCGGGACACTCCGTTATATTGACAGTCCGAGGGACTGTCGATAATGCTTCCTCATCCTCACAGCAGTGCACACGACCGCACATTGGCTACGTGACCTCGAGTATCCGATCAGTTTCATCATTCAGTGATTCCACGGCGAACAGGTCACGCCATCCGATAGCCAAGGGACACGAGGCCTATACACTCCGTTCGCTCGCATATTTGTAGTATGCATGGGGTAACGATCACGGAGCTTCCAGTGGCAATGCATCGTAGGACCGCTTCTCCACAGGCCTCACTGACGGGGGTGCTATCCGAGTTAGCACAGTTTTTTTCGCAGCATCCCAGCAATCGACAGTTTCTTGGTCGAATCAGGAATTATCCGACGGTGCTGGGTCGGTGCGGTCCGCGGTTGCATCAGGTACAGACGACCGAACGCTTTATAGGGTCCGACAGGATGGCGAAAGGGATTCGAAAGATTTCGAGTTTTCCCTTTCGTAGCATCGGAAGCTGCCATACATATCTTCCGGCATTATCTTCCAGTGATTGTTATTTCGGACTACATTGCTGCGATGTTGGATAAGAGACTTATAGCGTCATTGGACACGGAATTTTGGATCGGTTCAGGGACATTGTCCCTGACTTACCGACACAGTCCAATAATGTCATTAGAACATGTGTATTATTATCGACGCTATATATATATAAGCCTGCTACCAAGCATGATAGTTTAGTTTCTTGTCGCAATGCTCATTTCTGCCTTTTATCATTTATACGAATTATTTATTTTGGCAGAACAGGGCATACCGAGAGTTCATATGCGTCTAGACGGCGTGGTTAAAGACTGGAAATAATCTTTTTCGCCGTCTATGTCTTTTCCAACCACAATGTTGGAAACGACAATGATGTCTAATAGACTTAACTTTGACGCTTTATCATACGTAATCCACCTTACTGAGGCGTTATCATTACGTCTTCAAGAGAAAGAATTCCGGGATATGATCCTCAATGTGATTTCTTTTGAGGGCAGTAGTTTGTTCACGTATAACTCCGCCCTTCAGTGGCTGCTTGGAGTTGGTTAGACGTGACGCAGCCCTAGCTACATCCACGCGCGTGGATAGTAAGGTGAAGAACTCTCTCAGAGTCGCTTCGTTCTCGGAGAAGCTTCTCTTCGACGGCAACTTTTCAGCAATCCATGAATTGCTCGATTTACACGTTCTCTTGTCTATCTAGTGTATCAAGAGATTCAGACTGGGGCAAACATTCAGTGGTTGACTCAGAGAGTGCCACTGCAGTTGCCGGATCCGAGTTTTATAATTATGACGGTTGGCAGTCAAACAGGTGGGGATATAATATTGATCCCAACGGATTCGAAGTGCCAGGGTCTTTGGGTTCCGCAGTCTCTAAGCAAGCACTTATCTTTCATGGAATAATGTTTTTTTAGGCTTGCTTTATGTCATTGGATGAACATTATTCAGAAACGCATGTCCAAATCCTGTCCGTTAATTCAACAGTAGTGGCGTATCTCCGGAACCAAGGAGGCACTCATTCGTTTCCGTTATTCAATTTAATGGAAAGAATCCTTCTGTTTGTTATAGTACACCAAGTTCTGCTTCGGTCCGTCATATTCCGGGTCGTCTGATTGTATTACCGGACTCCCGTTCACTTATGGGTCGCTTGTTGCCGTCAGAATGGACTCTCAACAAACAAGTATTCAATCAGATTTGCTATCAATGGGAGCGCCCAATGATAATTTATTTATGACACAACTTGCTAATCAATTGCAGACGTATGTGTTTGCTTGTCCAGATCTCTGAGCTTATGTTGTTAACGCTCTATTGATCTAATAGGACGGAATGATAGGATATGCGTATCCTCCTGCGCTGTTGTTTCAGCAAGTATTGCTAAGATAAACAACCACAATACATTTCTGTTGATAGCATCTTTGTCTTCACAGAGACCGTGGGTAAATTTACTCTGATGTCTACTGTGGGACTTAACGCGAAATCTTCCTCCATCAGGGGATCTTTTTTCGCTGGGTAAAATCGTGTCATCTTTATCACAACCCGCAAGGTCTCAACCTTCACGTATTCCATTGTGTGGTCCTTATTGCATTGTAAGCATTGTACTGGACGAGCTTTGGACGCGATTTCTTACTATAGGAGAACCTCTTCTTCGCTATACTATGCGGCTAAAGTGGAGGCTCTTCCGTCGTTGGTGTAGGGATCACTATGTTGATATTGTGGATCCCTCCATACTAGTCATTGCAACTTTTTAGTATACTTGTTTGACAAGATCTACTGCAGCCTGTTATTATTAAGGTTATAGGTTTATGTTACCTCATACCTATGCTCTCTATGATAGTTTACAATTGAGTCTTATGTCTCTTTATCTAAGTCAGTTAGTAACTTTTCGATAAATAGACTTAGAATCATTAGATTAAATTCCTATACGGAATTTAACTTCGGTTCTTATTTACCTAAGTAATCATTTGAGCCTCTGGAAACAGTAGTTTTCAGATTCTGACCTTTTAGACAGTAATTCTGTTGGCTTCTCTTTTACTGAAAAGTCAGTGAGTTTCTTGCACTATCGGTGGACGAATCTCACTTTCGTAGTATCGGAAACACTATTTCCTTTACTATTAATGTTGGATTTTGGCATAAGAGTCAGGCTCCTAATTAATATCCGGAACCTATTGTTATTAAGGTCCTTCCGTCTTCGTACGGGCATAGGCCTTTACTCTGTCTGGTTAGAGTTTATGTATTTATAAACAGATATCTGTTTATTACTACGGGCGTAAGCTTCTTCTGTCTTTGATGCCTAATAGAAGGACGTTAAGCTCCATTCTATTGCTAATGGATTCAATTAACTATCGATACTGCTTATGGTATATCATTGACTCAGCAGTTGTGTTTGAGATTTCGGCTCATGAAGTAAGAGTTCTTCTACATCTTGGGCTTACATTAATAGTGTCGCTATTATAGATTTTTGAAGGCTGCTCATTGCGCTCAGCCATCCACATTCATGAATTTTTATCTCAGAATATCGAGTCCATTTCTGGAGGCCTCTATTGTTAGGTCTATTATCTACTGCTCAGAATGTCATTCACTTAACAGTTGCTACTATAGCTAGGTAGGCTGTCTGTTTCGGCAGTGACTCCGTTCTGCTGCCCTCTTCGCTCTGGGCTATTTGACCCAGGGCAAGAAAAAAGGGGGGGGGGGGGAGGGTGTTCCCTTGGGTCACCAGTTTTACTATGAAAACAAGGGGATACCTCCTCCAGAGTTAGTAATTCTGAGCTGTTATTGGGATGGTTGTTTAGTGAGAAGTTTATGTTTTAAAAATTCATTCAGGTCTTAGTTTTTAAAGTATAGCTTTTGAATATAGCACGTGTCAACGGACATTATTATACATTCCTCAGACACTTTTAAGGAGTATAAAGAGTCTCTATTCTCTAGACTCACTTTATTTATTGGCTTACTTTAAAAATTATTAGTATAAGGATTATACTAGATATTAATAGAGTACATGGATGTATGATGTTCAATTTTGGAAGGTGTTGTATCTTTCTAATTTATCATAAATAAGAAAGATACATGTAAGGCCTAATACTTCTTTTTCCCTAGAGGGGATGACTCTATTTTATATATATTTGAGCGTATTCCATCTTGCTCTATGTCCTTGGCCCTCCAACCTTTTTACTATTCAGCTATGTCTGGGTCATTGGTACAGTATAAAAATGTTAAAAAATTTATAGTAATTTATATATTTTTTATACTTACCAATGACCCAGACGGGGATGGCCCTCCCAGGAGTTGGGAACTCTTACCTCCCCGCTGAGTACATAGCGCTTACCAGGCACTGGTTATGAGAATGATTAATGGCGCCAATTTTGGAACGTCCTTGACACTGCGCATGCGCAGTAGAGGTGAAGTGTGGAGGGCCATTCAGGACATGTTTTCTTTGGTTTTAGATGCAAATTTTGGGGATTGGGGGGCAAAATTTGTGTTTGGCCCTATATTTTAAGAGTTAGCACCAGCTATGTCTGGGTCATTGGTAAGTATAAAAAATATATAAATTACTATAAATTTTTTAACTTTCCATACCCTGGAAAAGTCTGGAAAACGGCACCTTTTTTGAGCTGGTTTGGAAAAGTCTTGGAGAAAACTGAACACAGAAGAGGTTTGTATGGAAAAGTTATGGAATCGATCATTTGTTTCGAAAATCCGAATACTGTTTCGAAAAGAAATGAAAATCTCGATGCGTCGTCAGAATTCACGAGCGTCTGCTATTTGGCCGGTCTTTGTTTGCATTTATCGGGATATTTTAGAAACACCGGCGGATGTACAGTATCAAGACACTTTAGAAACACCGGCGGATCACCTCATTTTTGCAAATCTGTAAATATATCTCGAAACATTGCCTGGCAATTGCATCTTCAGAGAAAAGTGGCTATCAGAATCAAAGTTTTGTTGCTGGATACAAAAAGGTGTTAATAAACTGAAAGCCAGATGCATTCCATGTGCGAAATCGATTCACATTGCCAATATGGGAGAAGCTGCACTTGTCAGTCACTCGAACAGAAAAAAAAACATTTGGAGGCAGCTGCATCCAAGAAAGACAGTGTTGCTACAAGCAACTCTTTTATGAGCTATCAAACAAAAAAATCTGAATGCGCAAGCAATAATAATAGTGACGCATCCAATATCTTCTGTTGTCAAGTCTGATGTTTTAAAAGCCGAAATTTTATGGACACTGGGGTTTGGAAAAGGTATGGAAAGTTTCTCGCTGGTGGTCTTGAAAATGTGTGGAAAGTCCTTGAAAGGTTTTGGAAAAGTTATGGAATTTTTCTCCCTTAGAAGTGTATGAACCCTGTTGTGTATTATTGTATATGGCATATGTTTGTGGGGGTTAACCTCTCGCTCTCAAATACGCCATCCTAATGTTTTTGGGCTTAGTCCGGACTAGCCTTAAAATTGGGAACTTGTTACATCCATTTAGCATAGTCATTCATGCTAAGAATACGGAATTACTTGAATTTGCCTCCTTATTTATGATATGTCTTCTCTATTACTGTATAAAGAGACATATATGCAGTTCCTTTTAAATTTAATTTCCTTTCACCTTGGATTGGAGGCTTGAGAACTATGTTGGTTTGCTAATTCTGAAGTCCTAGTCCCTCTGCCTTTTTACAATTCAGCTAATCTGGGCCATTGGTTTATAGTATAAAAATATGATAAATTTAAAGTAATTTGTATATTTTTTATACTTACCAATGGCCCAGGTGGGTATGGCCCTCCCATGAGTGGGTACTCATACCTCCCAGCTGAGTTATCATGTAGTACTCTCCTCTATAAAGAATGATGTTGCCACCAATTCCGGTCACTTCCTGACGGCTGCGCATGCGCGGAGAGTAAAAGTATGAAGGACCAGATAGGACTTTTAATTTTCGGTTTTGCAAGCAAATTTTGGGGTTTGGGGGGGTTAAAAATTTGTGTTTGGCCCTTGATAACTTTTAGTTTGCACCAGCTAGACTGGGCCATTAGTAAGTATAAAAAATATACAAATTACTTAAAATTTATCATTTTTGCCCACAAGTTGCCTTGGGAACATCTGCTTAGTCTTGGTTCTTGACCAGAGGAACATGCAAAATTCCTATGCTGGAGAAATGAAGCAGTTTTATTGGTCAAGTAGAACCAAGTATGAGAACAAGTTACCTTGAAACTTTCACATTCCCAATTCATTTCACATGTTAACAAATCTGTAATCATCTATTGAAAAACTGTCAATCCCTTCAGTAAATATAAATGCACCATGCCACCCACTCACATACAGCAACCCATATTACAGCCACAGTTAAATTAGATAAAACTCGTTTTTATGAAATTAAAGTAATATTTATTGGTTATGAATTGACACATCCCTAAGTAAAGTCACACAGGATTGTGGAGATTTTCGAGGCAATGGCTTTCTAAACCAGTAATGCATGGAAATTAATTATAAAATTATAATCATTTAAAGAATTAGCCAGACTTGACTTTATCTCAGTGTTGCAGTCAGCCAGTGTGCAGAAATATGTGACCTTAAACACAAATAAATAAATAAATAAATAAATAAATAAATAAATAAATAAATAAATAAATACCCTTTTAATTAAACAACTGACCAGTCAATCGATCTGCTGCTTGTTTTGCTGACCACCAGTCAACACAATCATGTCCATGTAAACTTTAAAGTCAAGTTGAGCAAGTTCCATCTTTAGTGGGGCTGTCATGAATTTTGTGTGGTACGTCTCATACAAATATCAGGCAAGCAGTAAAGCTCAATAGCACTTGTCCACCTTGAAACAAGAAGTCTGAATGAAACTGGCTTGCGATAATGGGTCTGTCGCTTTCATAGGCAGCTTTCACACTGGCTTCTTTGAAAGTGGATCAAACAAACCAGGACTGGACAACAATGTGGATAATTGACAGAAATGGTCAGCAGGGGAGATAACTCTTCTTTCTAAATTTCAGTATTTTTATACTGTACCAATGACCCAGACTTAGCTGGTGCTAACTCCACAAAAACCAGGGCCAAACACAAATTTTGCCCCCCAATCCCCAAAATTTGCATCCAAAACAAAAAGAAATCATGTCCTAAAGGACCTCCATAGTACGACTCTACTGCGCATGCGCAGTGACGCAGTCGTCCCGAAATTGGCGCCAAATATCATTCTCTGTTTGGCCCTTCATCAGTCAACATCTCACTGATCTTTGTGCTTGTAAATCTCAGTTTAAAGGATGCCAGACACGTAATTCTTGGAGAAAATGTGATTCTAAGGAGGATAGAAGGAGGAGAGGAAAAAAGAAGTGGCAAAAAATAATCAGGGCTGTACTTAAAATTTTTTGTTGAAATTATGTTAAGTTGCCTATTTTCGAGGCAAACGCCTCTTGTTGTCATTCTTGCTAATTGTTGCACTGCTTATTCAGTGTTTCCTCTCCCCTAACCTTCTAAAGTCCCCCCTTGCAATTCTCCCATGCTTTTGGCATATTTTTGAGAAGTTTCATTTCTAAAAATTCCCTGGGAGAGTTGCTTGGTTACAGAATGTTTTCTGTTATTTTCCCCATAGTTACGTTTTCACCCATGGGTGTATAACGTTTGTGTTCTGCATCTTCCATCTGATGTTCTGCAGATTCTCCCCTGGGAGTCTCTGTTTTGCATCAGATAGAGTGTAATTGATGACTGATTCCGGGCCAGTTTTTTCAGTGCCTGGAGTCATGTTTTCTGGTGTGTTTACACTGTTTGTTTTCATTGGCAACAGCCTTTTTTGAGGGGGGCTGTTTGCCTTTGAGGTAGTTTATCTCATTATAAGATACATTTATATTATCCGAAAGTGTCTCATTAATTATTTTATATAATTTTAAAATTTTTGACCACACTTTGCCATCGGATCCATCGGGGCTCAACGTTACTTTTCAGCAACTTGGGCTTCTCTGAAAAAATATTTTTTCAAAATTATTTTGTTTTGCAATTGTTTTTTCATTTATTAATGGATCATGTTATTATGTATCTTTGTGTCAGGGGTTTTTGCGAGTAACTAGGACTTATTGTTGTTCTTTCACAATGAAGGGAACTTGTTCAAATTGTAATAGGAAGAAATCTTCCTCTGACTTTCATGATTATTGCATTAATTGTAGTCAGTGTTCTCGCATTAATCCCTGTCCTGTATGTGAACATTGGGATGAGAAACATTGGAAACGTGTGTCACGATATGTTGTTTCTGGAGAAAGAGCGATGCCGGCTCTTTCTCCACAAGGTCACTCTACTCTCTCAGTTTCTATTTCAGAGGAACCAGAACAGGGTGATGTTTCCATGTTATCTTCTTCAAGTGTGCGTCCGTCGTCACAATTAAATACAGAGCTAGCGGCAAAAGTGCTCATGGAGATTAGACAAATGTCGTCCGCTAGCTCGCCCGGTGTAGCGTCCATTCACCGAATGGTTCGGCAGCCGGGTTCGTCCGATGCGGTCCAAGAGGAAATTTTGGGTGATGCGAGCACTATAAAAATAATAGATGCACACCCAGTGACGGCGGATAGTGAACGAGAACGGAGGAAGCCTTTTAGTCCGGTTCCTAGCTCGTCCAGGTCCAGCCGGGCCGCGAGCGAGAGAGGCCCCTCTCTCGTACAACAACATCTGGGACCAGATGTTGTGGTACAAAATGTGTCTTTAGCGGAGCATACGTCCGTCGCTCGGGACACTCCGTTGTATAAGCAGTCCGCAGAGACTGTTAAGGCTTCCTCTTCTCGCCGGCGCACACGACCGCACCTTGGCTGCGTGACCTCCGATATTTTGCCAGCTTCGCCGATGAAGGATTATTCGGCGACCAGGTCACACCATCCGGCAGCCAGGGATTCGAGACCGATGGACTCCGGACGTTCGCATAGGAAAAGTATGCGGGAGCCATCTGATGCGGAGCTGCCCTCGGCAAAGCAGCGAAAGACCGCTCCTCCGCAGGTCTCGACGTCGGACATTCTAGTGCAGATAGCACAGCTTATCGCAGCATCCCAGCAGCCGACAGAGACGGTGTCGGATCGAGAATTATCCGACGGCGCTGGGTCGGTACGCTCCGCCGAAGCATCGGGGGCGGATGACCGGGAACATCGGGAGGTCCGACCGGATGGTGAAAGGGATACGGATGAATTGGAGCTATCCCTTTCGGAACAACACAAAGCTGCCGTAGACTTCATCCGGCACTTTCTTCCTCAAGTTGTTCCGTCGGGCCAGACTGCTGCGCTTCCGGACAGGAGAATTATAGCGTCATTGGACTCTGATTTTTTCGAGCGGTTCAGGGACATCGCTCCCGAGTTTCCGTCGCAGTCCAATAATGTTGCAAGAACATTTGAATTATTGAACGACGCTATTTTTAAACTTGCTTCCAGGACAGGGAAAGCAGGCTTCTTGTCCGCAAATACTCTCAACCTGCCTTTCATTAATGCAAGGAATAAATTCGACACGGCAGGTCAGGGTATACCGAGAGTTCCTCTGCGTATGGACGACGAGGCGGAAGACTTAGAGCTATCATTACCGTCGTCAGCTTCTATTCCAACCGCAGTGTTGGAAACAGCTATTGCGTCTAACAGAGCCAATTTAGATGCCTTATCTTACGCAGATCACCTTACGAAGGCGTTATCACTGCGTCTTCAAGGGGAAGAGTTTCAGGATATACAATCCTCCTTAAGACTTCTTTCAAGGGCAGTAGCTTATTCCACGTGTAACTCCGCCCTTTCAGTGGCAAATTTGGAGTTGGTTAGACGTGACGCAGCCCTGTCTACATCCACACTAGTGGATTCTAAGGTGAAGAACTCTCTTAGAGTCGCTTCGGTCTCAGGAGATCTTCTCTTTGACGGCAAGCTTTCCGATATTTATGATAATATTAAAAAGAAAGCTAGTGATTCTCTGTTGTTTAGATCCGCTCCTAAAAGGTTGGATACAGCAGACACGAATAAGGCGGGCACTTCTGGGTCTTATCCGCCCAAGAGAGGTTCCTATAGAGGTTCCGGTGCGTCCTCTAGCTCTTATTCGAGAGACCGTCAGGATAGCGACTCTCGTTCGGGACGTCCTTCAGGCCGGGACAATCGGTCGGACGCCCCGAGGTCGACGAGGCGAGGTGCGGGTCGTGGAAGACGTGGTTTCTCCTACCGCAGGCCTCGCAGATCCAGGAGGTGATGGCTCAAACCTCTATCGCGTTCCGGTTGGCGGAAGGTTGTCGAGTTTTTCTCAAGAGTGGGCGTCGATTACGGACGACCCGTGGGTGAGAGGAGTGACTTCGGAAGGTCTAAAGATATCCTTCAAACGAAAGCCTCCATTAACTCGAAGTCCAAAGTGGACTCATCTTCCGTCAAACCCTCAGAAAAGAGACGCTCTGCTATCAGAGGTGCAGTCTCTTTTAATGAAGAACGCGGTAGAGGTCGTAGAAAACCAGGAATCGCTGGGATTCTACAGCCATCTGTTTCTGGTTCCAAAACCAGACGGCTCGTTCCGTCCAGTCATAGATTTGAGCTGGATAAACAAGCTGATCGTCGCTCCGAAGTTTTATATGGAGACGATTCGATCGGTCAGAGCGAGTATTCGGGTGAACGATTATGCAACGAGCATAGATCTCAAAGATGCGTACTTTCACGTCATGGTACATCCGACATTCCGAAAGTATCTACGCTTCGCAGTCCTAGGAGTGGTGTATCAGTTCCGGGCCATGTGCTTCGGATTGAATCTAGCACCCTGGGCTTTCACTCGGGTAATGAACTCGGTAATGATCTACTTCCGAGCTCATTCGTCTGCGGTAACGTCGGCCTACCTGGACGACATTCTTCAGAGGTACGGCAACGAGTTAACGCTTCAGAACGATGTTCAGAATCTTCTTCTATTGCTCCGACGTCTCGGTTTCATAGTAAACGAGGAGAAGTCGGATCTGGTGCCGTCCAAGTCATTCACTCATCTGGGAATGAGCTTCGAGACGCACAACAATCTCGTTCGTCTGCCGTTAACCAGAGCGAAATTAGTCAGTTGTTACGCTCGCTATTGTCTAAATACAGACAAAGTCACAGCGAGAGAATTTATGAGACTGATAGGTCTGTGCGGAGCCGCCGCGGATCTCATTCCGATGGGACGGCTACGCACACGGCCTCTTCAAATTTTCCTGACTCAGAATTGGAGTGTGAAAATTCATTCGCTCGATGTAGACGTTCTCTTGTCAGATCAAGTGAAACAAGAGATTCAGACTTGGGCAAACATTCAGTGGTTAACTCAAGGAGTTCCGCTGCAGTTGCCGGTTCCGAGTTTTACCATTATGACGGATGCCAGTCAAACAGGTTGGGGTGCATCATTAATCCCAACGGATTCGAGATGCCAGGGTCTTTGGGATCCGCAATTCCTGTGCAAGCACATAAACATCAAGGAAATGATGTCAATTTGGCTTGCGTTACATCACTGGATGGACATTATTCACGATGCTCATGTCCAAATCCTATCCGACAATACGACAGTAGTGGCGTATATACGGAATCAGGGAGGCACTCATTCAGTTCCGTTGTTCAATCTAACGGAAAGAATCCTTCTGTTTGCGTTGGAACATCACGTTCTTCTTTCGGTCCGTCACATACCGGGTCGTCTGAATGTGCTAGCAGACTCCCTTTCATGAAAGGGTCGCTTGTTGCCGTCGGAGTGGACTCTCAACAAACAAGTATTCAATCAGATTTGCTACCAATGGGAACGGCCAATGATAGACTTATTTGCGACACATCTCAACAATCAGTTGCAGACGTATGTGTCCCCGTGTCCGGATCCAAGAGCATTTGCAGTAGACGCTCTATCGATCCCTTGGGACGGAATGATAGGATATGCGTATCCTCCAGCGCCGTTAATTCAACAAGTATTGCTAAAGATAAAACAATCTCAATGCAAGATTCTGTTGGTAGCATCTCTGTCGCCACAGAGACCGTGGATAAATCTACTCAGGTGTCTGTTGTGGGACCTACCGCGGAAGCTCCCTCCACGAGAGGATCTTCTTTGGCAGGGGAAATCGCGCCAACTGCATCACAACCCGCAAGGTCTCAACCTTCACGTTTTTCCGTTGTGCGGTCCTTCTTGCATGGCAAGCACTTTACAGGACGAGCAGTGGACGCGATTTCTAACTGTAGGAGGACCTCCTCTTCGCTAAACTATGCGGCTAAGTGGAAGGTTTTCCGTCGTTGGTGTAGGGATCATTCTATTGATATATTTGATCCCTCTATACCAGACATTGCTAACTTTCTAGTATACTTGTTTGACGAAATCAAACTGCAACCTGTTACTATAAAGGGTTATAGATCTATGTTATCTGATACCTATGCACATCATGATAGTTTACAAATTGGATCTAATGTCTCTTTATCGAAATTGGTTAGAAACTTTTCGATAAATAGACCCAGAACTCTTAGATTAATTCCTAAGTGGAATTTAGCTTGGGTTCTCCTTAAATTGAAGGAAAAGCCATTTGAACCTCTTGGGACAGTAGATTTCAAATTCTTATCTTATAAGACAGCTTTTCTCTTAGCTTTCTCTTCTGCCAGAAGAGTCAGTGAGCTTCATGCACTATCGGTGGATGATTCTCATTATCGTAGTGTTGGGAACACTATCACCTTCACTACTAATGTGGGTTTTTTAGCTAAGAATCAGGCTCCTAATAAATATCCGGAACCTATTGTTATTAAGGCTCTTCCGTCTTCAGACGGGCGTAGGCCTTTACTCTGTCCTGTTAGAGCACTACGTATCTATAAACAGAGATCTCAGTTCATCAGAAAGGGACGGAAACGTTTCTTTCTGTCTTTGATGCCTAATAGAAAGGACATTTCAGTCCATTCTATTGCTAGATGGATTCAGTTAACTATCCGTACTGCGTATGAAGATTTATCTTCTTCTCAGCAGTCTGTGCTTAAGATTTCTGCTCATGAAGTAAGAGCTCTTTCTACTTCCTGGGCTTATGCTAATAGTGTTGCTATTACAGATTTAATGAAGGCTGCTTATTGGTCTCAGCCATCCACATTTACTAATTTTTATCTCAGAAATATTGAGTCCATTTCTGGAGACCTGCATTGTTTAGGTCCGTTATCTGTTGCTCAGAATGTCGTCCACTAAACAGTTGCAACTATAGTTATGCAGGCTTTCTGTTCCGGCAGTGACTCCGTCCGGCTGCCCTCTTCGCTCTGGGCTATTTGACCCAGGGCAAGGGGAAGGGGGGGGGGGGGGGGCGGGTGTTCCCTTAGGTCACCTGCTTTATAGTGAAAAGCAAGGGAATGCCTCCTCCAAGACAGTATTTCTGAGTCGCTTCCGGGATGGTTTTAAAGTGTAATATTAATGTTTAATTTCATTCATGTCTTATTTTTAAAGTGTAGCTCGGTGTGAAGCATTTGTATATGTCAAGTGTCAAACGGGCTTTAATATACAATACTCGGACACTTTTAAATGATTATAAAGAGTCTCAATTCTCTGGACTACTTTATTTATTGGCTTGCTTTAAAAATAATTAGTATAAAGGTTATACTGGATGTTAATAGAGAACATGAATGTTATTGTGCTCAATTATTAAGGGTAGTATATCTTTCTAATTTAAATATTAAATAAGAAAGATACATGTAAAGCCTAATACTCCTTTTCTCCTTAAGGGGTTACCTCTTTATTTTATAATTGAGCTTATTGGATTTTCCTCTATGTCCTAGGCCCTCCAGCCTGTTTACTATTCAGCTAAGTCTGGGTCATTGGTACAGTATAAAAATGTTAAAAAATTTATAGTAATTTATATATTTTTTATACTTACCAATGACCCAGACGGGGATGGCCCTCCCTGAGTTGGGAACTCTTGCCTCCCCGCTGAGTACATAGCGCTGACCAGGCACTGCCAGTAAGAATGATATTTGGCGCCAATTTCGGGACGACTGCGTCACTGCGCATGCGCAGTAGAGTCGTACTATGGAGGTCCTTTAGGACATGATTTCTTTTTGTTTTGGATGCAAATTTTGGGGATTGGGGGGCAAAATTTGTGTTTGGCCCTGGTTTTTGTGGAGTTAGCACCAGCTAAGTCTGGGTCATTGGTAAGTATAAAAAATATATAAATTACTATAAATTTTTTAACTTTTGATATACCAGTCTGAAACATTTGCATTTCTGTACTCTGACACTTCTCTTTTGGTGTATCATTTTTATTACCTGCGTCGCCAGCGGCAGAGCAGGGCTACTAACTGCTCGACTCCGTCCATCCGTCAGTCTGTCCGGCCATCCATCAGTCTGTCTGTCCATCCGTCAGTCCGTCCGTCCGAAACACTTTTTCCGTCAAGGTTTTCTTGGCTTCTATGAAAGGGAATGATTTTATATTTGGTCTGCTGCTTCATAATGATGAGTTGTATCGTGTAAGCAATTTTCAGATCTGCCGTGCAGCCACTTCCTGTTTGCCGATACTTTGAAATTTTACTGTACCCAGTGAACATAGAAATTTTTCGTCAAACTTTTCTCGGCTTCTATACAAGGGATTGATTTTATATTTCATCTGGAGCCTGATAATGATCATTTGTATCGTGTATGCAATTTTCAGATCTGCCGTGCAGCCACTTCCTGTTTGCCGATTCAATTGCATGCAGCGACGTAGGTCCAGACCTGGTATTGGTCTTGGCTTGTTTATCATTTGACATTCTGTAGTCTCCCCAAAGCATGATCCATTATCTACTCTATGGAGACAAGAAATATGCAGTCGCATAAAGAAATTTTGCTAGAATTGTTTTTTTCATAACTCACAAGCTTGATATTATGTTTAGTTTATATGGAAATAGACCATTTCTCCCAGTCTTAGAGTGCAAGACCAGCATGAAAATGGACTAGTTAGCAGTGTACATTTTGAGGTGATAGATGAGAATATTTTATGTCTTGGATTCAAAGTGGGAGAAAAGATGTTTAACCACTTTAAGAATGTGTTTGCTTCTGTACTATATACCACGCCAAACATCTTTGGTGTAAAAATGGATAATATGTATTATTTATTTTGATCACTCATACAAAGAAACCCATTAACCCTCAAAGGCCAAATTCCAAAATTGATCACTTTTTACAGCCACTGAGCAGGTGCCCCAACATGCAGCGCCCAGTTAAACTCTAAGTTACATTCTAAGAGCCTTGGAAGTTGTTTCTGAGCAAGTATTGTCTGCACAGCTACAGGATGTGGACTGTCAAAATGTAGCAAAAATGTATAAAAATCTCCAGGCTTTTAACTCTTTGACTACTGCAGGCAGATTTCCCTTCGTATACACCCCCCCCCCCACCCCCCCCCCCCCCACCTGTTAGAGGTATAATTCTTCCTCTTGTTAATAAAATATAACACTACAAACAGGATCAGTCTTCTTACAATGCATTTATTGATGCCAGGCTCTAATGACTTTTTCATAAAATCAAGTCATGGCTGCCGAATAGCAGCCATGACTTGATTTTATAAAATATTTGAGAAAATACTCAGCATGTTAAGAGTTAAGGTTAAATGATCGCTCATATATATATATGACAGATATGTAGAAAGAGACCAGCATTCAAAAACATTTTTTCATATGAATTTTTGTTCCCTTTCCAGGTAATTTTAGCAAAAACTGTTTTGTTGTAGGGAACAGATGCCCAAATTTGAATCATTTCTGGAGAGTCAAAATGTCTGAAATATATCAAAATCAATCTTTTCATTCTGATTTAATTGATTTTTTGTCCAAGTAAGAAATTTCCTTGCATTTATATGAAACCTTTCTTTCAGCACCTGGGGTGGAAGTCCTCAAAAGTGTGTAGCATAGGTTTTAATGATTTTTTGGCTGAGTGGATAAGTGAACTGGTCTCTCATGCCAGACATCACAGGATCCCTGGTTGGGGAAAGTTCTCAAGGTGTTTAAACACTCTCTGTCAGCATCAATTGTGGGGTTGATGGTTGATGCTGTCACATCATACTGTCCTATCAGGTGGGGAGGTAAAATGGCTGTCCCCTGTGCAGAGAGAGACACACACTGTGCAGGCTAAAGATCTCTTTGTAGTATTCGAAAAGAGCGAGTCCACGAAGTTTCCACTATGAAGGTCATCCCACATGCCTGCTCCATTGGGCCAAGTAGAGGCATTAATATAAGTTGCCAATGATTGTAAAACAAATAAGATTAAATAAAACATTGGTTAAACTTTACTTTATACTTGTGTTGTTAGGGTGTGCGGTGGCTCATTGGTTAGTGCATTGGGCTTAACTCTTTGCCTACTGCTGAGGGATATTCCTACCCAGGACAGGATTTTGCTTGCCACTGAAATGAGTATAATTTGGGCATACATGTATTTAATCAAACTTACCCGTTGTAAAAAGAAATGGAATATTGGTATATTGGAACACAATGTGTCTTGAGTGATTAGTTGGTTTTGCTGGCACTTTGTTTTTAAACAGCCACTTTGTGCTGGTTGCTACCAGTTGGGTTGAATTGTGCGAATGACTACGCCATTACAACTCTTTTCACAAATATAAAATTAGGCTAGTTTAGGCTATTTTTAGAACCGTATGATGGATTTTAACAGCAGTCGTGTTTACTTAATGAATGCGGGAACGTTTTTTTTAATAAAACACAAGAAAATGCATAAAACTGCCATGTCTCCCAAGGAAGTTCTGGAGGGCGACTTGAATTTCGCCCCCAATGTAAGCCAAGGCAACTCGAGGAATGACAAGGCGACTTCTTCGCCCTAGTCACCCACTCGGCTGACCCCTGGTTCACGCTTGCCGTTCTTGCTCCTGCCACACTTCAGCCAGATCCGGTTGCCATCTTCCCCTGAAGCATGTTGACCGCAGACTAGCTATTTGACTTTGCATGTTCGGGTCGATAGCTAGTCGTTCAAGGCATTTTTATACAGGACATGTGTCAAGGATCTGGGATCAGATCTCCTTCCCGTGAGCAGCTTATGGTAACAAGTGGATTATCATTGCTCTGCTAGCCTCGGTCATGGACTGGCTGCCACAGATTGCTCTGCATATCGCAGCATTCCAGTAGTCGCTGGTACTACCATTTAACAAGCTCCAATGGTGAGCTTTCGGACGGTGCTGTGTTGGTCCAGTCATCCATTAAGTCGGACGGAGTTGACCATATTTTCAGATGGAACATTTGGATGGTTTGAGGGCTACGGAGTGTGAGTCTCCATCCCTCACAGAAGGGCACCTTAAGACTATGAAATTTTAGTCTTAAGCTCTTAGAATATTGTTCCATCTGAATATAGTCTGCATTTGCTAGGCAAAGAACATCTTATCATATTTTTCATCCCCGGATCTTTTGGCTCAGGTGTCGAGGGCCTTTGTCCCGATTAACGACGCCTTCCTTGCCTTAGCAATAGTATAAGAAATGCTATGCCCTATTCTTTATGAAAGGAGATTCCATAGTGCATAGTTAGGCTGAGACAGCTGTCTTGTTTGGAATATAGCCACTAGAGGGAATAAGTACGTCTTTTCCTTCTTGGTGTTGTATTCCTTGGCGTCAGGACATTTAATGCCATTGTGGACACCATAGTAGCCTTATGTATCGTTACAGTGGTCTTTTCTTATACATTAGCGGCTAGTGTTGTAAGTCTCCATTTAGTGAGCTTTCAAAGGCTGCAAGTGACACAGATATGTCTTCAAGCAGACGAAGACTCATAACTGCATAGCTACCTTGAGGCTACTGTCTCTTTGGGAATTACGGCTGTTAGATTAGCGGCTCGTCATTCCCTACCTTGTGAGACGATGGTTGTAAGTTTCCATTTAGTGAGCGTTCAAGGTCGCAAGTTACACTGAGATATCTGTCTTCACGGAGATGAAGACTTCTTAGCTACGTTAGCTAGGCTCTAACCACTGTCTTTTGGCAGTAAAACCGCTAAAGGAAGAGTGCTTTTCGGTTTGTCTTCCTAGGTGTCATAGACTTGAGTCTAATTGTTTACACCCTAGTAGCCCAGCTAGAATCATGAGTGATGTTTTTCAGTAATTATGCAATGACATAACTGAAATAATTATCTCTTGAGCCTACTGTCTCTTTGGAAATTTAGGGCTGTTAATATAGCAGCTCTTCATTCCCTACCTTGCGCGACGATAGTTGTAAGTCTCCGTTCAGTGAGCTTTCAAGGTCGCAACTTACACTGATATATCTGTCTTCACAGAGATGAAGACTTATAAGCTACGTCTGACTTTGTAAGTCTCCTTAGTGAGCTTCCAAGGCCGCAGTTATCAGCCTTTTTTTTCACGAATAGGAAGATCTTTAGCTCCTTCAGCTAGGCTGAGTTCATTGTCCTATCGGACAGGATACCATTATGTTAGAGGAGGTTATTCTCTTCCTACCAGTATGGTTTGTCTCCCTTTTCATTTCGATCCAATCTATTGCTGTGGATTATATTTCCACCTTAGAGACTGGATATTATGTCTATATGGTGTACTGTTCATCACATCCCTCTCAGTCCTTGGTGGCATTATGGAGTCGGTTAGACATGAGGGAGCCCTGCGGTTCCTATACTATTTGATAACTAACACGAGCAATTCAAGTAATGCAGGTCCCCCTCCCACCCCCCCCCCCCCCCCCACCCCCCCCCCCACCCCCCCCCACCCCCACCCTGCTCTGTTAAGAGGCGATTACAGGGCAGGACGCGTAGTTTTCTTCCTGTAAGCCTCAAATGCATTCAAGTATATGCATGCCTTTCATGGCTCCTTGATTGGCGACTGGGTCGTGTTCTAATGGCGACCTCATGGGCACATCCACTATTTAGTTGGTTTGTTTCCTGTGGTTGTTCGTTTATACGTCATATATGAGCATATGATTCCTTATCAATAAAATTGCTATCCTTAGTGAACCTGTGTGGCTGACATGTTGTTTATCTGGTCCACTCCGAAAAGTTTCGCTCAGAGCAGTCTGGCCTTTTCTAACGACACATGAGTTTATTACTCAGTTAACTGCATAATAACATTGTATTATTCATTCAGTTTCCTGGTTACACTTGTATCACTTGGTCATACCGTGGATACAGGCAGTATTCAGATGAGTACATGCAGGATTTCATTGCTCGCATGCATAATATGTGTATTTATTAGGCAGATTCTTGCTCTGCTTATAGAGCTCATGAGAATTTTGGGGCTATATGGATCAGTTATGGAACTTCCAATAGGCAGTCTATGCATACGTTCTCAATTTTTTGCATCATTATTCGGAGTAGTATATTCTTTCTCCGAACAGTCATTGGTTGTTACGGACCTAGGAAACAATGAATTATTTCGCGGACGGTCTGTGACGAGTCTGTTAATCATAGCTCATTCCATGTTCTAAATCCTGGTTTCTACCAGAAACGGTACACATTCTCGTATATTCGCACGCACGGTTCAATTGGAGTTTTATTATTGGAATTAATTGTACACCTGAATGGGGTCACCTGTTAGTTGCCGTAGAAGCGTGTTTGCTCTACAGATACTTTCCATTGGGATTCAGTTGGAGAAGTGTATGGTTGTACACGTTATATCACCGGTTTTTGCCCTATCTACATATTCTGACTAAGATATACATTAGAAGTGTGCGCTGTTGATAACTGGGATCATCATGATAGTCTTAGCTTCTGAAGTGGCGTTAAGCTCCAATAATTAATGATATTTAATAACTGGGTGCCTGTTGGGCGAATGTATATTGATTATTTGGTACCCGCTTTTCACTGATTGCAGAGCACTTCCCTCTTTGTTTTGAAGAATATTCCTTCAAAAAAATGGTGGGATTTTTCTTCATCTATTCCAGCTTGATAAGTGTGTAACTATGAGCGAAGCTGTTTTGTCTAGATTATTGCTGATCCTAGATACAGCTTGTTTATTATTAGCTTAACTTGACAAAGTCAAGATAAGCTATTGCCATCACGTGTGCGGAAGTCTGTTAGTCTGTGAGTTTGTTCACATTTTTCTTTAGCACAGGCTACACCCTGTAGTTCTTGTCTGATCATCACGGAATTTCATATGCAGGTTTGGGGTCATGTCTAGATGAGAACGTCCCCTTTTGGTTGCGATCGGTCAACCGCTATGGCTGCCCGAGCACAAAAACCATTAGCATAGTCTACAGGTTGTATTTATGAAGGGATTTCATTGTAACGTGGTAGGATGCCTCTGTATAATGTCTAGATGAAAACGTCTCCTTTTGGTCATGATCTGTCAACCGTGATGGCTGCCCAAGCCCGAAACCCAAAAACTTTTAGCACAGTCAGCTGGTCATATTTAATATGGAGGGATTTCATTGTAACTTGGTAGGATGACTCTGTATGATGTCTAGATGAGAACGTCCCCTTTTGGTTGCGATAATTCAACCTTGATGGCTG
The DNA here is from genome assembly GCA_031216915.1 of Pictodentalium vernedei. Taxonomy (NCBI): domain Eukaryota; kingdom Metazoa; phylum Mollusca; class Scaphopoda; order Dentaliida; family Dentaliidae; genus Pictodentalium; species Pictodentalium vernedei. The sequence goes on from CM062293.1 coordinate 101,908,627, forward strand.
CCCGAGCCTAAAACCAAAAAACCTTTAGCATAGTCTATAGGTCGTAATTATGGAAGGATTTTATTGTAACTTGTAAGGTTGACTCCCTATAATGCCTATATGATGACATCCCCTTTTGGTCATGATTGGTCAACTGTGACGGCTACAGGGGCCCGAAGCCCGAAAACCTTTAGCACAGTCTACAGGTCATATTTATGAAGGGATTTCATTGTAACTTCGTAGGATCACTCCAGATAATGCCCAGATGAGAACGTGCCCTTTTGGTCACGATCATTCAACCATGATGGCTTCCCGAGCCCAAAACCCGAAAAACGTTAGTACAGACTGCAGGTTGTATTTGTGAAAGGATTTCATTGTAACTTGGTAGAATGACTCAGTATAATGTTGAGATGAGGACGTCCCCTTTTAGTTGCAATTGGTCAACCATGATGGCTACACAGGCCTAAAGCCCGAAAACCTTTAGCACAATCTACAGGCCATATTTATGAAGGGATTTCAATGTAACTTGATAGGATGACTCGTTTTGGAATAATTTCACTGTAACTTGGTAACTTTCATTGACATACATTAACTGTGAGGGCCACATACATTAACTGTGAGGTCCACATTAACCCACCCCTCAGTTCTTAGTACAGTGTACACCTCATATTATTTTTATTAAAAACATAGCATTCAGGGAACAGAAATGAACATATTCCCAATTATCACAATTTTTGTCTTATTTCATAATCCTTTTATAAACATGGAACATTATCCTTTTCATCAAACACTACACACAGACAAGTTAAGCTACAGTGTTATTGACACTTTCATTTATATATGGCGTGTGTTTGTGGAGGTTAGTCTCTCACTCTTGAATACGCCATACTAATTTAAGTCCAGACTAGCCTTTAAAATTGGGGGCTCATTACACCCAATTAGCATAATCATTTATGCTAAGATTATGGAATTACTTGGATATGGCTCCTTATTTATGATATGTGTTCTCTATTATTGTATAGAGAGACATACATGTAATTCCTTTTAAATTTAATCTCCTTTTCACCTTGGAATACAGGCTTAGGAGCTGTATTTGGTCTGCTAATTCTTAAGTCTTAGGCCCTCCGCCTTTTTACGATTCAGCTAAGTCTTGGCCATTGGTTATTAGTATAAAAATATGATAAATTTAAAGTAATTTGTATATATTTTATACTTACCAATGGCCCAGATGGGGATGGCCCTCCCATGAGAGGGTACTTATACCTCCCTACTTGAGTACTGTGCATGCGCAGATAGTAAATGTATGGAGGGCCAGATGGGACTTTTAATTTTCGGTATTGTATGCAAATTTTGGGGATTGGGGGGGTTCAAAATTTGTGTTTAGCCCTTGATAATATTGAGTTTGCACCAGCTAAATTTTTATACTGTACCAATGACCCAGACTTAGCAGGTGCTAACTCTAACAAAACCAGGGCCAAACACAAATTTTGCCCCCCAATCCCCAAAATTTGCATCCAAAACAAAAAGAAATCATGTCCTAAAGGACCTCCATACTACGCCTCTACTGCGCATGCGCAGTGACGCAGACGTCCCGAAATTGGCGCCAATTATCATTCTCTGTTTGGCCCTTCATCAGTCAACATCTCACTGATCTTTGTGCTTGTAAATCTCAGTTTAAAGGATGCCAGACACGTAATTTTTGGAGAAAATGTGATTCTAAGGAGGATAGAAGGAGGAGAGGAAAAAGAAGTGACAAAAAATAATCAGGGCTGTACTTAAAATTTTTTGATGAAATTATGTTAAGTTGCCTATTTTCGAGGCATGGGCCTCTTGTTGTCATTCTTGCTAATTGTTGCCCTGCTTATTCAGTGTTTCTACTCCCCTAGCCTTCTAAAGTCCCCCCTTGCAATTCTCCCATGCTTTTGGCATATTTTTGAGAAATTTCATTTCTAAAATTTCCTGGGAGAGTTGCTTGGTTACAGAATGTTTTCTGTTATTTTCCCCATAGTTACGTTTTCACCCATGGGTGTATAACGTTTGTGTTCTGCATCTTCCATCCGATGTTCTACAGATTCTCCCCTGGGAGTCTCTGTTTTGCATCAGATAGAGTGTAATTGATGACTGATTCCGGGCCAGTTTTTTCAGTGCCTGGAGTCATGTTTTCTGGTGTTTTTACACTGTTTGTTTTCATTGGCAACAGCCTTTTTTGAGGGTGGCTGTTTGCCTTTGCTGTAGTTTATCTCACTATAAGATACATTTATATTATCCGAAAGTGTCTCATTAATTATTTAATATAAATTTAAAATTTTTGACCACACTTTGCCATCGGATCCATCGGGGCTCAACGTTACTTTTCAGCAACTTGGGCTTCGCTGAAAAAATATTTTTTCAAAATTATTTTGTTTTGCAATTGTTTTTTCATTTATTAATGGATCATGTTATTATGTATCTTTGTGTCAGGGGTTTTTGCGAGTAACTAGGACTTATTGTTGTTCTTTCACAATGAAGGGACATTGTTCAAATTGTAATAGGAAGAAATCTTCCTCTGACTTTCATGATCATTGTATTAATTGTAGTCAGTGTTCTCGCATTAATCCCTGTCCTATATGTGAACATTGGGATGAGAAACATTGGAAACGTGTGTCACGATATGTTGTTTCTGGAGAAAGAGCGATTCCGGCTCTTTCTCCGCAAGGTCACTCTACTCTCTCAGTTTCTATTTCAGAGGAACCAGAACAGGGTGATGTTTCCATGTTATCTTCTTCAAGTGTGCGTCCGTCGTCACAAATGAATTCAGAGCTAGCGGCAAAAGTGCTCATGGAGATTAGACAAATGTCATCCGCTAGCTCGCCCGGTGTAGCGTCCATTCACCGAATGGTTCGGCAGCCGGGTTTGTCCGATGCGGTCCAAGAGGAAATTTTGGGTGATGCGAGCACTATAAACATAATAGATGCACACCCAGTGACGGCGGATAGTAAGCGAGAACGGAGGAAGCCTTTGAGTCCGGTTCCTAGCTCGTCCAGGTCCAGCCGGGCCGCGAGCGAGAGAGGCCCCTCTCTCGTACAACAACATCTGGGACCAGATGTTGTGGTACAAAATGTGTCTTTAGCGGAGCATACGTCCGTCGCTCGGGACGCTCCGTTGTATAAGCAGTCCGCAGAGACTGTTAAGGCTTCCTCTTCTCGTCAGCGCACACGACCGCACCTTGGCTGCGTGACTGCCGATATATTACCAGCTTCGTCGATGAAGGATTCTTCGGCGACCAGGTCACACCATCCGGCAGCCAGGGATTCGAGACCGATGGACTCTGGACGTTCGCATAGGAAAAGTATGCGGGAGCCATCTGATGCGGAGCTGCCCTCGGCGAAGCAGCGAAAGACTGCGCCTCCGCAGGTCTCGACGCCGGACATTCTTGTGCAGATAGCACAGCTTATCGCAGCATCCCAGCAGCCGACAGAAACGGTGTCGGATCGAGAATTATCCGACGGCGCTTGGTCGGTTCGCTCCGCCGAAGCATCGGGGGCGGACGACCGGGAACATCATGAGGTCCGACCGGATGGTGAAAGGGATACAGATGACTTGGAGCTATCCCTTTCGGAACAACATAAAGCTGCCGTGGACTTCATCCGGCACTTTCTCCCTCAAGTTGTTCCGTCGGGCCAGACTGCTGCGCTTCCGGACAAGAGAATTATAGCGTCATTGGACTCTGAATTTTTTGAGCGGTTCAGGGACATCGCTCCCGAGTTTCCGTCGCAGTCCAATAATGTTGCAAGAACATTTGAATTATTGAACGACGCTGTATTTAAACTTGCTTCCAGGACGGGGAAAGCAGGTTTCTTGTCCGCTAATACTCTCAACCTGCCTTTCATTAATGCAAGGAATAAATTCGATACGGCAGGACAGGGTATACCGAGAGTTCCTCTGCGTATGGACGACGAGGCGGAAGACTTAGAGCTATCATTACCGTCGTCAGCTTCTATTCCAACCGCGGTGTTGGAAACAGCTATTGCGTCTAACAGAGCCAATTTAGATGCCTTATCTTACGCAGATCACCTTACTAAGGCGTTATCACTGCGCCTTCAAGGGAAAGAGTTTCAGGATATACAATCCTCTTTAAGACTTCTTTCAAGGGCAGTAGCTTATTCCACGTGTAACTCCGCCCTTTCAGTGGCAAATCTGGAGTTGGTTAGACGTGACGCAGCCCTAGCTACATCCACACTAGTGGATTCTAAGGTGAAGAACTCTCTTAGAGTCGCTTCGGTCTCAGGAGAACTTCTCTTTGACGGCAAGCTTTCCGCTATTTATGATAAAATTAAAAAGAAAGCTAATGATTCTCTGTTGTTCAGATCTGCTCCTAAGAAGTCGGATACAGCAGACACGAATAAGGCAGGCACTTCTGGGTCTAATGCGCCCAAGAGAGGTTCCTATAGAGGTTCCGGTGCGTCCTCTTGGTCTTATTCGAGAGACCGTCAGGATAGCGACTCTCGTTCGGGACGTCCTTCAGGCCGGGACAATTGGTCGGACGCCCCGAGGTCGACGAGGCGAGGTGCGGGTCGTGGAAGACGTGGTTTCCCCTACCGCAGGCCTCGCAGGTCCAGGAGGTGATGGCTTAAACCTCTATCGCGTTCCGGTTGGCGGAAGGTTGTCGAGCTTTTCACAAGAGTGGGCGTCGATTACGGACGACCCTTGGGTGAGAGGAGTGACTTCGGAAGGTCTAAAGATATCCTTCAAACGAAAGCCTCCATTAACTCGAAGTCCAAAGTGGACTCATCTTCCGTCAAATCCACAGAAAAGAGACGCTCTGTTATCAGAGGTGCAGTCTCTTTTAATGAAGAACGCGGTAGAGGTCGTAGAAAACCAGGAATCTCCGGGATTCTACAGCCATCTGTTTCTGGTTCCGAAACCAGACGACTCGTTCCGTCCAGTCATAGATTTGAGCTGGATAAACAAGCTGATCGTCGCTCCGAAGTTTTATATGGAGACGATTCGATCGGTCAGAGCGAGTATTCGGGTGAACGATTATGCAACGAGCATAGATCTCAAAGATGCGTACTTTCACGTCATGGTACATCCGACATTCCGAAAGTATCTACGCTTCGCAGTCCTAGGAGTGGTGTATCAATTCCGGGCGATGTGCTTCGGATTGAATCTAGCACCCTGGGCTTTCACTCGGGTAATGAACTCGGTAATGATCTACTTCCGAGCTCATTCGTCTGCGGTAACGTCGGCCTACCTGGACGACATTCTTCAGAGGTACGGCAACGAGTTAATGCTTCAGAACGATGTTCAGAATCTTCTTCTATTGCTCCGACGTCTCGGTTTTATAGTAAACGAGGAGAAGTCGGATCTGGTGCCGTCCAAGTCATTCACTCATCTGGGAATGAGCTTCGAGACGCACAACAATCTCGTTCGTCTGCCGTTAACCAGAGCGAAATTAGTCAGTTGTTACGCTCGCTATTGTCTGCACGCAGACAAAGTCACGGCGAGAGAATTTATGAGACTGATAGGTCTGTGCGGAGCCGCCGCGGATCTCATTCCGATGGGGCGGTTACGCACACGTCCTCTTCAAATTTTCCTGACTCAGAATTGGAGTGTGAAAATTCATTCGCTCGATGTAGACGTTCTCTTGTCAGATCAAGTGAAACAAGAGATTCAGACTTGGGCAAACATTCAATGGTTAACTCAAGGAGTTCCGCTGCAGTTGCCGGATCCGAGTTTTACCGTTATGACGGATGCCAGTCAAACAGGTTGGGGTGCATCATTAATCCCAACTGATTCGAGATGCCAGGGTCTTTGGGATCCGCAATTCCTGTGCAAGCACATAAACATCAAGGAAATGATGTCAATTTGGCTTGCGTTACGTCACTGGATGGACATTATTCACGATGCTCATGTCCAAATCCTATCCGACAATACGACAGTAGTGGCGTATATACGGAATCAGGGAGGCACTCATTCAATTCCGTTGTTCAATCTAACGGAAAGAATCCTTCTGTTTGCATTAGAACATCACGTTCTTCTTTCGGTCCGTCACATACCGGGTCGTCTGAATGTGCTAGCAGACTCCCTTTCACGAAAGGGTCGCTTGTTGCCGTCGGAGTGGACTCTCAACAAACAAGTATTCAATCAGATTTGCTACCAATGGGAACGGCCAATGATAGACTTATTTGCGACACGTCTCAACAATCAGTTGCAGACGTATGTGTCTCCGTGTCCGGATCCAAGAGCTTTTGCAGTAGACGCTCTGTCGATCCCTTGGGACGGAATGATAGGATATGCGTATCTTCCAGCGCCATTAATTCAACAAGTATTGCTAAAGATAAAACAATCTCAATGCAAGATTCTGTTGGTAGCATCTCTGTCGCCACAGAGACCGTGGATAAATCTACTCAGGTGTCTGTTGTGGGACCTACCGCGGAAGCTTCCTCCACGGGAGGATCTTCTTTCGCAGGGGAAATCGCGCCAACTCCATCACAACCCGCAAGGTCTCAACCTTCACGTTTTTCCGTTGTGCGGTCCTTCTTGCATGGCAAGCACTTTACAGGACGAGCAGTGGACGCGATTTCTAACTGTAGGAGGACCTCCTCTTCGCTAAACTATGCGGCTAAGTGGAAGGTTTTTCGTCGTTGGTGTAGGGATCATTCCGTAGATATATTCGATCCCTCTATACCAGACATTGCAAACTTTCTAGTATACTTGTTTGACGAAATCAAACTGCAGCCTGTTACTATAAAGGGTTATAGATCTATGTTATCTGATACCTATGCACATCATGATAGTTTACAAATTGGATCTAATGTCTCTTTATCGAAGTTGGTTAGTGTCAGGGCAAAGCCAGCCTAAATATAGGGGCAAGGGGCCTCATATTTAAAGATATTGTAAGTTCAAAATATATTCCGCATCAAGGCGAAAAACCTACATGAATTTCACTTCTCTGTAAAGCTGGAAAAAACACACGTGGTGTATATCCCGCTTTAGCGCAGGGACCCAGGGGAGAAACGGTATGTTAGATAAGGTTTAATCTCATTTAACTCATACAGTAGTCGCAAGTTATACGAGACGTAATCGGTTTTCGTCACGGCCAATTGAGAAACGAGATTCTAAAAGACAGAAGTGTTGTGTCATCATTAGTTATAGTAATGCGTGTCAAGAACGAATCCGTTAAGTCACGCGTGAGATAACTTGTATTGATTCTGCCTCGATACACGTCATCTCCCACCGTTTTGACAGGTGGACAGATGAGCGTCGGTCCACCTGACAGTTTAGGGTAAAAAGTATATATATACCTGGAAGAGCAGAGCATTAGACACACACTTGGGGTCACACACGCGTTGGTGAAGTCCAGGACAGGCGGACTCTGTTTCCTGGCATAAGGGTACCTTCGATCACAGGACCCTGAAACGGCTGGAATCGCCAGAGAGGGCATTCCATGATTGATTTAGCTTAACGTTGATAGGCGGCTACGGGGCCGAATTCGTGAGAAGGAACATCCCAGGTGGAACGTTAAAGTTTAGATTGTCGAGTAGCAGGTATCGTCCTGCAATAGTCAGAAGTGTAGGTTAATTGTATTGTGCGTATTAACCCTTTGAAGCGTCAGCCTGATTGCGTTCTGAGTAGTTATTTTGCTGTCGGAACATCGTAATACCGACTGGAGATCGGTGTGAGTGACAATTTCGCCCTAGCACAAAAAGGGGCATCTGTGAATCGTGAATTCAACCAGGAACGGTGGATATTTCAATAGGACTTTCACGGAGGACTTTCAAAAGGCACATAAGGTATGAGTAGACAATATCTGACCCAAATCAGAAGTACGGTGGTTTATAGATGACGAACATTGCTGGTCGGAACCCTCCGACAGCCAGAGGTACAGTTACGCGCAGACGTTGACATTTGAGCCTAAGCGGGTGAAGCTCTTATGGCGAGCTCACAGTAATAACATTTCAGATTTGTGAAGCTCTTATGGCGAGCTCACGGTAGTAACATTTCCAGTGTGTAGACTATAGTGCCAGTACAGGGCTATAGAATGACTATATGATTTTTTTGAATTATTTAACCGTAGTGACCCATTTTCTGTGAAAAGAATTGAATTGTTGATTGTTGAAATATTGAAACGGATTTATTTTTATGTGTAAATAAAAGAATCGTTGTTACTTTAAATCATTCTTTCCATTATACAGCCTGAAGTGATTAGGAATCACACCTAACGGAAATCGAACCTATTTCAGGACAATTTGGCAGAGAAGGAATCACGGCGTCGGTCTAACTCAGCCCTCTGCGCCGAGTTCGCGACACTTGGATTCCGACCCTCCACGTTGGTCTAATTTTCCCGCAACTTCATCAGCGGGACTAAATAACCCCACGTCAGCCCAGGCCTTACGGGGCCTCAGGTGTTCCCTGACATTGATTGGCGAGCGCTAACCAGGATATTTCTAAAAGGTAAAAAATGGCTATATGGAAATTTTGTTTTATTTTAACGGCGGTTCTGTTTAGGTTTTGACGCGTTCGGTCAGTTGATGCCGTTCAAGGGTTTAATATCGCAATACAGTAGTCCCCAAAAGGATACTTAATAGCCACTATAACTGCGGTAGGTTTCAGAATATTTGGTGCGTTTAATTACGTTAAATTACAGAGGTAAATTAGGATCAATTGCCATATTTTTTTTTTTTTCTTTCTTTCTTTTCCTTCTTCATTCTTTCTGACGAGTGTTGAAGATAGAAAGAAAAAATCAAAATGGATGTTGTTACACCCCTCGCCCAACTGGTATCATTAGGCAAGGAAATGGGCCTTGAGGGAGCTGAACTTCAGAAGTTCGTTAAAGATGAGCAGAAACGTGAGGCCAAGGAGATTGCCTTACGCAATGACGCGAGGGAGAGAGAAGCCCAATTAGAACGAGAGCGTGAGAAAGACGCAAGAGAGGCGAAAGAGAGAGAGATTCAATTAGCAAATGAGGCGAGAGAGAGGGAAGCCCAATTAGCAAGGGAGGCAAGGGAGGCAGAACGGGAGCTCGAACAACAGAGGCACGAGAGAGAATTAGAGCTCCTCAGAGCAAGGGCCGATGTGGAGAATGAAAGTCGGCGCTCAGGGGATGGGAGTGCAGGGGTAGCAATTCATGCCCCACGCCCCCATCTCGCTCATTTCAATGAAAACACAGATGACTTGGACTCGTACTTGGAGAGGTTCGAGCGTTTTGCCTCCAGTCAAATGTGGCCAGAAGACACATGGGCTATGTGCTTGAGCCCTTTGTTGTCAGGTAAAGCCCTCGAGGCTTATACCAGTATGCCTCCTGCACTCCTTAACGACTACAGTGAGCTGAAGAATGCCATCCTTCGGAGATACCAGCTCACTGAAGAAGGATTCCGGACCAAGTTCCGAGAAATTAAGCAGGAGAAGGGAGAAACAGTACCTCAGTATTTTGCCCGAGCTAGGCGGTACTTTGACCGCTGGACTGATCTCGCAGAAGTGAATGAGTCATATGGAGCTCTGCGAGATCTATTTCTCCGGGAGCAGTTTTTAACTACATGCTCCAAGGAGTTGGGCCTGTTCATCAAGGAAAGGGGTCCGCCCACCTATGATGAGATGGCAACTGTGGCAGAACGCTACATCGAGGCCCACGGTGGGAGTGTAAACGCACCCAAATCGGCTAGGGGTGGGACAAACGGGTTGGCAATGGCACCCGTAAGGCAACACCACCCTGATCCTCCTGCGTTGCAGACCAGCCGGAAGGGGGGCGCTCCCAAGGACACCACTTGTTTTATCTGCAACAAGCGGGGTCATATTGCCAGGGACTGCTGGCAGAAGCAGGTAAGGACCACTGGGAACATTAGACCACCTCAGCAAGGGGGCGGGAACGCAGCGCCAAGGGGTTGGAAGCAAGGTGACCGCGTAGATCCAGGGCCCAGTAGGCAGACGGCAGCGTTCTGTCAAACTATCGGTCCAGAACACGGTCCCCTCCGGGAATGTATACAAGAGGGAGAATTAAGGCTGGAAGGCGGGAAGGTTGTCCCGATAATAAGTGGCATGTGTGAAAGGCTCACAACTTCGCAGGAGAAGGTTGATATGCCAGTGTACCCAGGGTATGTGGGACAAAGGGAGATTCGTCTGCTCCGGGATTCTGGGTGCTCCTCTGCAGCGGTTAGAAAGCAACTGGTTGACGACAAGCAATTGTTGGGGCGCGACCATTTGTGTATTTTGATAGATGGGACCGTTAGAAGGTTCCCCATCGCGAGGATAACTGTGGATACCCCATTTTATTGTGGCGAAGTGGAAGCCATGTGCATTGAATCACCTGTGTATGACCTGGTCATAGGTAATATCCCAGGGGTGAGGGCAAGCCCTGATGAGTTATGGTCCAGGGATAGGGGGCCAAGTGAAGGCCCAACGAGTAATGAAGGGAAGGTTCCCAGGGGGAACCAATCCGATGGTCCAGGGGATGGCCCCTACACGACGAAATGTCGGGAAGTTTCAGGAGGGACGACTCCTGGCCTATTAGGGAGAAGGGGCCGCAGGCGGTCCAGGCGAAACGCCAAACAGCGAGGGAACCCAATGGGATCATTGGAGAAAGACCCTCAAGCAAATTTATGTGGGGGAGTTGAGCGCCCCAAGAAGTCAGTGTCACCCGTGTGGAGAGGGGAGGCCAGACCCACGCAAATGGCTGGGCAAACTTCCCCAGAATTGAGAGGGCACGGGTCAACACAAGTTGAGTATGTTAAAGTGGATGGGACCGCTAAGGTGGGCGCCCAGGGGACCGAGAAAAGGGTCCACAAATCAAAGGAGAAGCATCCTAGGTGGCGGAGACCACGTAGAGAGTGCCGGGGGCGCACAGCGCCCAATGGGCGCAAGAAGTCGTCGCAATGGACCAGGGGGTCGGCGGCACAAGGGCCAAGGACGGCCAGTGTCGTTCGAACGACGGTAATCGCCGGGACGAGTGAGCCTGGGGGATATAGCGCCAAGGGAAGCTCTTGGGAATGCGACAACGACAGGGTATGGGGACCCTGGTGGAATACCCGTAGAAATGGCGGGGCGAGAAGTAGGGGTGTGTCAAGGGTTACCCAAGGGGATACTGGGAACCGGGCCCCTACCAATGGTCGGTGGGTATAAAGAAGCAATAGTTGGGTGGCTGTGGGCCTCGTGTCTGGGACGGGGGCTCCAGTCGCAAATATTTTTGTGGGTGAGGTGATGAGTTTCGTAAACCCGGTGTTAAGGCCCGGAAGAAATTTTCTTATTTTTAGTATTATTATTGCTCTGACTGCCGACTAGAGTTGGTTGTGAGTGCGAATGCGAGATACACTGCCCTGTCTGTCGCGTGTGCGTGGACGGGGAGCCTGTGTGTCGAGTTTTGTAAGTGTGGGATACACTAACCCCGTCTGTCGCAAAGGCGCGGTCGGGAAATCTGTGTGTTGAATGTGTGAGTGTGCGTCACAATTTTAATCCCCTGGTCGAGCTTTGCGAGGGTGAGGCTCAACATAATGCAGGGGTCGTTTGCCCCTTCACAAGTCATAGGGCAATGGGAGGCGAAGTTACACTCCGTTGGAATTAACCCATCTGACGCAAAGGCGCGGACGGTGTTACTCGTCGGAGTGAGTGCCAAGTGAACTGTTTTCGAAATGGGCGAACGTGTATAAAAACGTGTATGTTTAGGTGTAAATATATAGTATTACAGAGAGGGAGAGTGCTGCAAATCTAAGAATAAGGCTACTCTCCATATGTAAACCCGCAAGACGGGAGCATGTGGTAGCGAGTGTGTCGTGGGAATCGACATGGCCGACGCATGAGCCCGGTCATGACCCCCCACGACCACTAGGGCACAGTTTTGTAGTCTTAAACATGATGGGTAGATTGTAAAAGGGTGTGAGAGGCGAGCGTGCGTGGCTTTGCCCCTCGTGTTTTAAGAGATACACAGGGTGTTTCTCTCGGGAAGGGAGTTGTCAGGGCAAAGCCAGCCTAAATATAGGGGCAAGGGGCCTCATATTTAAAGATATTGTAAGTTCAAAATATATTCCGCATCAAGGCGAAAAACCTACATGAATTTCACTTCTCTGTAAAGCTGGAAAAAACACACGTGGTGTATATCCCGCTTTAGCGCAGGGACCCAGGGGAGAAACGGTATGTTAGATAAGGTTTAATCTCATTTAACTCATACAGTAGTCGCAAGTTATACGAGACGTAATCGGTTTTCGTCACGGCCAATTGAGAAACGAGATTCTAAAAGACAGAAGTGTTGTGTCATCATTAGTTATAGTAATGCGTGTCAAGAACGAATCCGTTAAGTCACGCGTGAGATAACTTGTATTGATTCTGCCTCGATACACGTCATCTCCCACCGTTTTGACAGGTGGACAGATGAGCGTCGGTCCACCTGACAGTTTAGGGTAAAAAGTATATATATACCTGGAAGAGCAGAGCATTAGACACACACTTGGGGTCACACACGCGTTGGTGAAGTCCAGGACAGGCGGACTCTGTTTCCTGGCATAAGGGTACCTTCGATCACAGGACCCTGAAACGGCTGGAATCGCCAGAGAGGGCATTCCATGATTGATTTAGCTTAACGTTGATAGGCGGCTACGGGGCCGAATTCGTGAGAAGGAACATCCCAGGTGGAACGTTAAAGTTTAGATTGTCGAGTAGCAGGTATCGTCCTGCAATAGTCAGAAGTGTAGGTTAATTGTATTGTGCGTATTAACCCTTTGAAGCGTCAGCCTGATTGCGTTCTGAGTAGTTATTTTGCTGTCGGAACATCGTAATACCGACTGGAGATCGGTGTGAGTGACAATTTCGCCCTAGCACAAAAAGGGGCATCTGTGAATCGTGAATTCAACCAGGAACGGTGGATATTTCAATAGGACTTTCACGGAGGACTTTCAAAAGGCACATAAGGTATGAGTAGACAATATCTGACCCAAATCAGAAGTACGGTGGTTTATAGATGACGAACATTGCTGGTCGGAACCCTCCGACAGCCAGAGGTACAGTTACGCGCAGACGTTGACATTTGAGCCTAAGCGGGTGAAGCTCTTATGGCGAGCTCACAGTAATAACATTTCAGATTTGTGAAGCTCTTATGGCGAGCTCACGGTAGTAACATTTCCAGTGTGTAGACTATAGTGCCAGTACAGGGCTATAGAATGACTATATGATTTTTTTGAATTATTTAACCGTAGTGACCCATTTTCTGTGAAAAGAATTGAATTGTTGATTGTTGAAATATTGAAACGGATTTATTTTTATGTGTAAATAAAAGAATCGTTGTTACTTTAAATCATTCTTTCCATTATACAGCCTGAAGTGATTAGGAATCACACCTAACGGAAATCGAACCTATTTCAGGACAATTTGGCAGAGAAGGAATCACGGCGTCGGTCTAACTCAGCCCTCTGCGCCGAGTTCGCGACACTTGGATTCCGACCCTCCACGTTGGTCTAATTTTCCCGCAACTTCATCAGCGGGACTAAATAACCCCACGTCAGCCCAGGCCTTACGGGGCCTCAGGTGTTCCCTGACAGTTAGAAACTTTTCGATAAATAGACCCAGAACTCTTAGATTAATTCCTAAGTGGAATTTAGCTTGGGTTCTCCTTAAATTGAAGGAAAAGCCATTTGAACCTCTTGGGACAGTAGATTTCAAATTCTTATCTTATAAGACAGCTTTTCTCTTAGCTTTCTCTTCTGCCAAGAAGAGTCAGTGAGCTTCATGCACTATCGGTGGATGATTCTCATTATCGTAGTGTTGGGAACACTATCACCTTCACTACTAATGTGGGTTTTTTAGCTAAGAATCAGGCTCCTAATAAATATCCGGAACCTATTGTTATTAAGGCTCTTCCGTCTTCAGACGGGCGTAGGCCTTTACTCTGTCCTGTTAGAGCACTACGTATCTATAAACAGAGATCTCAGTTTATCAGAAAGGGACGGAAACGTTTCTTTCTGTCTTTGATGCCTAATAGAAAGGACATTTCAGTCCATTCTATTGCTAGATGGATTCAGTTAACTATCTGTACTGCTTATGAAGATTTATCTTCTTCTCAGCAGTCTGTGCTTAAGATTTCTGCTCATGAAGTAAGAGCTCTTTCTACTTCCTGGGCTTATGCTAATAGTGTTGCTATTACAGATTTAATGAAGGCTGCTTATTGGTCTCAGCCATCCACATTTACAAATTTTTATCTCAGAAATATTGAGTCCATTTCTGGAGACCTGCATTGTTTAGGTCCGTTATCTGTTGCTCAGAATGTCGTCCACTAAACAGTTGCAACGATAGTTATGCAGGCTTTCTGTTCCGGCAGTGACTCCGTCCGGCTGCCCTCTTCGCTCTGGGCTATTTGACCCAGGGCAAGGGGAAGGGGGGGGGGGGGGTGGGTGTTCCCTTAGGTCACCTGCTTTATAGTGAAAAGCAAGGGAATGCCTCCTCCAAGTCAGTATTTCTGAGTCACTTCCGGGATGGTTTTAAGTGTAATATTAATGTTTAAATTCATTCATGTCTTATTTTTAAAGTGTAGCTCGGTGTGAAGCATTTGTATATGTCAAGTGTCAAACGGGCTTTAATATACAATACTCGGACACTTTTAAATGACTATAAAGAGTCTCAATTCTCTGGACTACTTTATTTATTGGCTTGCTTTAAAAATAATTAGTATAAGGGTTATACTGGATGTTAATAGAGAACATGAATGTTATTGTGCTCAATTATTAAGGGTAGTGTATCTTTCTAATTTAATATTAAATAAGAAAGATACATGTAAAGCCTAATACTCCTTTTCTCCTTAAGGGGTTACCTCTTTACTATATAGTTGAGCTTATTGGATTTTCCTCTATGTCCTAGGCCCTCCAGCCTGTTTACTATTCAGCTACGTCTGGGTCATTGGTACAGTATAAAAATGTTAAAAAATTTATAGTAATTTATATATTTTTTATACTTACCAATGACCCAGACGGGGATGGCCCTCCCTGGAGTTGGGAACTCTTGCCTCCCCGCTGAGTACATAGCGCTGACCAGGCACTGCCAGTAAGAATGATAATTGGCGCCAATTTCGGGACGTCTGCGTCACTGCGCATGCGCAGTAGAGGCGTAGTATGGAGGTCCTTTAGGACATGATTTCTTTTTGTTTTGGATGCAAATTTTGGGGATTGGGGGGCAAAATTTGTGTTTGGCCCTGGTTTTGTTAGAGTTAGCACCAGCTAAGTCTGGGTCATTGGTAAGTATAAAAAATATATAAATTACTATAAATTTTTTAACGTTTGGGCCATTGGTAAGTATAAAAAATATACAAATTACTTTAAATTTATCATTTTTTAGAGTTAAATTTGGATGCATTTTTCATCAAATCTAGTCATGGCTGCTGTGAGGCAGGCATGACTAGATTTGATGAAAAATATTTTGAAAATACCCAGTGGTTAATCCTTAAAGGCCTGGGTATTTTTCATACATTTTTGCCACACTGTGACATTTAATGCTCTGTTACTTTGCAGTTGTGTCTACGCAAGTCATGGCTGCCTATATAAGCAGCCAAGACTTGCCTAGAAACAACTGCTTATGTACTTAGAGTGTACCTTGGAGCTAGAGCACCTGTTCTAATACATTAAAAATTGTCGGAAATAGGCCCTTAACTGGTTGAGTGCTAGATTATTTTTGGAAGTTGGAATTTGTTCATATAGATTTGCATTATTAAAAATTATTGGAGAGTGCCTTAAGGCACTCTCCAATAATTTTTACTAATGCAAATCTATATGAACACAATTGTATTTGCTTATGACTGAATAGGAAATTTGTGTAAAGAATATGAAGACTTTAGTATGGTACCCTCATGTTTCTTGAAAGCCATGATAGTGGCTTCCAGCACTCAACCAGTTAAGGGTTAAGAGTTAAGATAAAAATATTGGCTGTTCGATCCTGACCCTCATCATTTTGGGGTAAGTCATTTCAACCTGATTGCCTATTTGGGAGCTTGGTACCACTGTTTTCTAAGGCAACCATTGGTACACTTGCCTTCAACTGATAATAACACTTCACGTGCCAGGTTAGTAAGTTGGAGAGTCCAACAGTAACTCTCCATTTCTAAGTATATCTCTCCATATTCTCCAACTTCCTCCACCTGCAAAACTTTCCACCACGATGTGACCCTGGCCATTGAAAGTGTCATGAAACCACAATAAAACAAAGCAAACAAATACTTGTATTGCACATATGCTGTAGCCATAGATGCTGAAAGTGACCTTAAACACTAATCAATATATATGTCCAGATATGATCCTTATATTTTTATTTTTTCAGACACCCATCACCTTACAGAACTGGACATTAGTGGTACAGTGATTAAGTACCAAAATATATGGCAATTGATTCTCGAGTTCTTGAAATCAACTGCTTCAAGATCATTAAAAGTATTGAGCCTTGAAGACACCTACGTTCCAGGACATTTCTGTAAATAGTTTATTTTCTGCAATACAGTAGAACCCTGTTAAATAAATAGCTACTGTTCAAGTGGAAATTGTTCCATTAACTGGTAGAGTGCTGGAAGCTCCTATTTGGGTTTTATTCTGTCATAACTTAAAGACTTCATATTCAATGGATGTACTTCATATTATCTTTGAAGTGAAATTATTTAGTCTTTAAGCAATTGCCTTGTTACGATTTAAGGGAGAGTGCCTTAAGGCACTCTCCCATAAATTTTAATGAGGCAAAAACATGTCCACAAATTTAAGGCACTCTCCCATAAAATTTTAACGAGGCAATAAATTTCAACAAGGCAAAAACGTGTCCACAAATTTTAATGACCCAAAATAATTTAGCACTTAACTAGTTAACAGAATTTTGGTCATTTTAAGCTTTCAAGAGATAAACTGAGCATTTATTCTATTATGTCTTATTTGACAGAGCTCAAGCTCTGTCAGACAAAATATAATTGATTAAATTCCTGTATTGGATATACAGAGGCCAAATAGTTCTAATAGAAAGGCGAATTCGGTGAATGTCAGTGTAATTTCTTTTCAGCCTACTCACAATTGTTTACAATTGGCTGTATCCTAAGTGGAAGCCCAACTTTGGAACTTAACTCAAGCTAATAACTTTTTCGAACGAATTTGGAAAAGTAGAAGAGTGGAAAAGCCTTATAAAGAGATTGAAATGGTTCGAGCAAGACCAGTGCTCAACATTACAGGTTCTCTCCCTGCACACCTATTGCATTTACCGTGACATCAATTCCTTTTTTTCCGCCATATTGCATGGTCCAATTTTTTGTGACTCGTGCCTTTGCTCTCATTTTCTTCGTGAACTACTTGTGCTGGCTTGATATCTTGTTACAAAGTGCATTCTGGATAGTATTCAGAATGCACTTTGTAACAAGATATTACTCGAGCTTGAAATTATATATTTTTCATACATATTTATGCTAATTTTAGCTTGTGTTCTCTCTGTTTGCACCTTGTTCTTTTTCGCACGCAAAAACGAGACCCACATTGATCAGTGAGAAGCATTGTGATTTTGTTAGTATTTTGGGATTTTTCCTTGTAAATTCACTTCTCACATCATTTTGGACAATGCCTAAAACAATTCCTTGTCCTTATTTGCAGGTGAAACATGTCAATAATGTTTACAGTACTTGTGTCACCTGCAACAATTGCTCTCAGGCAATCCCTGTGGTGTTTGTGGGGTTTGGTCATCTAAATTCTGGGCCCCTGTTAACAAGGTGGTTCTAACCAGAGCTACCTTGTTCTCGGGGCAAAGGTAGCCATGCCTCCTCAGATATTTCCGAGAGTGCACGGTGTGACTCTGTCACGCAGGATGTTGGGCAGCCTTTTTCGGTAGCAGATTCCACTTCAGCTGTTGGTGGTGCTGCTGATGGGATGCCTGAAGTGGGGACTATGGTCTCCCTTCCTTTGGGTCCAGTGGTCATCCTTGGGGCGACTGTTTTTGTCGAGACGAGTTCTTCCGAGGTCCACTCGGTCGCTTTCTCTGATTTACCAGCAGCATCATCTACAGCTGTTGAGGAATTTGTTCATTCTGCTCACATTGTGCATGATAGTGTTTCTCCCATCTCTCCTGGAGATGGTATACAGTCTCGGGCTCAGAGGCTGTATCTGGCGGTGTTTCACAAGGCTCCCAGTCTTCCCTGGCTTCTAAACGTAGCTGTACAGGTTTAGTGGCTGCCCTGTCTCATCTGGTTAGGTTTACTCCTGGCCGGTTGAGGCGCTTGGTCACTTCGGCAGCGATTCCTCAATACTCGTCGGGCAAATCATTTTTTGTTGTTCCACCTTCCCCTGCCGGTGAACCGACCAGCAGGATGGGGCTGGGACATTGGCAGCCACGGCCCTCTGTTCAGCAGAGGTCAGTGACGGCCCCTGTTAGCTGTCACTCTTGGGATCTTCCTCCAGTGATTTCTCACCATGTCCCAAGTCTGGCTGTCGATCGACGCTTGTCGTCATTCTCAGAGGATATACAGTTGGGGCCTTCTGTTTCTCAGAGGCCAGTGGCAGTTTCCTGTCATTCTTGGGACAATCCTCCAATGTTTCCTCATCGTGTCCCAGGTCCAGTTGCCGATCAGTGTCTGTCGTCAGTCTCTCTAGAGGATTTGCAAACAGAGCCTTCTGTTTTGCAGAGGCCAGTGAGCGTCACATCATTCTGGGGACTATCCTCCGGTGTCTTCTCACTATCTTCCGACTCTGTCTGCCGATCGATGTTCATCATTGGTCCCTTCTGAGGATTTGGGCTCTTCTAGAAGGGTTCTTTGGAAAGACACTCGTCAGGC
Organism: Pictodentalium vernedei; assembly: GCA_031216915.1. Taxonomy (NCBI): domain Eukaryota; kingdom Metazoa; phylum Mollusca; class Scaphopoda; order Dentaliida; family Dentaliidae; genus Pictodentalium; species Pictodentalium vernedei. The sequence continues at coordinate 101,927,342 of CM062293.1, forward strand.
ATGGCTGCTCCGACGGATTCTCAGGGTGAGCTGAGGCAGGCCGTTCTGGCGCTCAACGGTTGCTTTCTCGCAACCCTCAAGTTGGCTTCCCTGTGCCTCCTGAAGTACAACCTACTTTAGTCAATCGCAGCAGAGATTCCTCACCTGGCCCTTTGGATGCTGTTCAGCATTCACAGGAGGCTCCTGCCAGTTAGCCCGAGTTGAGCAACGTATCTATTACCACAGAGGATGACGATTTCCTTGAAGGCGACGGGCCCCCCCTCATCAGTCTTGGGGCAGGCTTTAGATTTTGTTTTGGCTTCTTGTCAGACATTCAGACCAGCCCTCAGTGACTGCCCAGCCGCAGTCTGTGGAGAGAGGCAACTCTGTCTCGACTTCTAGCTCCGGGATTTTGCACCCTCTGCAATCGTCTCAGGTTGTTGAGTCCTTCCAAGGCCTGGATGCCAAGATGCATTTCAAGGCCCTTCTTTTCTCGAATCCACCTTCCACCAGTCTTCCAAGGGTTGACTACTGTGGACAAGGATTCTTCTTCCCTCAGGTTTCCTAAGCCAAATTCGGCAGTTCTTCCATTGTCGGTGTTAAAATCTAAGGAGGGCCTTTCCCAAGTGATGCTGGGCTTGTTGTCTCTCGCGGATCACGTCGTCGCTGCCCTGGATTCCTAGGGGATGATAAGTGCCTTTGCATGTTTTGTCTCGGGCTCTTATGAACCTGACACATGCTCTTATGAACCTGACACATGCTCACGCCTGCAACACAGCTAATTTGGAGCTTGCATGCCGGGTTGTAGTGTTGGACACTTCTCCATCTCTTTCTTCTGAGCAGCGTGCTGTTCTGTGGTCTGCTTCTTTGGTGGACCTCAGCTTTTCCATGGTTCCGTGGGGGTGTCTGTGACAAGATTCTTCATCATTCGAAGAACCAGCTTTTGTTATGGCAACAGAACCAACCTGCTCCCATGGGTGGTGGTTGTTCCAGTGCCCAGCTGGGTCTGCCACATGAGTCATGCAGGATGTGCCTTCGGCTACATCTGCTCCTTCTGCTCAGAGGAAGCATCGATGTGGCCAGGCTCGTTGGCAGCCTCAGGGAGGACAGTCTCAGGACTCTGTTCCTTCCCGAGGGGTAGTTTCTCCTCGCGGTGGCCTCATGAAGGCCGCAAAAGGTCCTCATCTTGATCTGTCTCCAGTCAGGGGAAGGCTGTCACTGTTTTTCGACCATTAGACAGAGATAACGTCGGATCCTTGAGAGCACCACGTTTCAGCATGGAGACTTTCAGGTCGGTTCGATGGTCGATTCATCAGGATGATTTTGCAGCCAGTATCGACCTGAAGGAGGCCTATTTCCAAATGTCCATTCACCTCCTGACGTCACGGAAATACCTTCCGTTCTCGTTTTGGGGGTCATGTCTTTCAGTTCAAAGCACTCTCGTTTGGTTTGAAGCTGGCTCCTTGGGCCATCGCCCGACTGATGTCACATGTGCTCATATTTTTATACTGTACCAATGACCCAGACTTAGCTGGTGCTAACTCCACAAAAACCAGGGCCAAACACAAATTTTTCCCCCCAATCCCCAAAATTTGCATCCAAAACAAAAAGAAATCATGTCCTAAAGGACCTCCATAGTACGACTCTACTGCGCATGCGCAGTGACGCAGTCGTCCCGAAATTGGCGCCAAATATCATTCTCTGTTTGGCCCTTCATCAGTCAACATCTCACTGATCTTTGTGCTTGTAAATCTCAGTTTAAAGGATGCCAGACACGTAATTCTTGGAGAAAATGTGATTCTAAGGAGGATAGAAGGAGGAGAGGAAAAAAGAAGTGGCAAAAAATAATCAGGGCTGTACTTAAAATTTTTTGTTGAAATTATGTTAAGTTGCCTATTTTCGAGGCAAACGCCTCTTGTTGTCATTCTTGCTAATTGTTGCACTGCTTATTCAGTGTTTCCTCTCCCCTAACCTTCTAAAGTCCCCCCTTGCAATTCTCCCATGCTTTTGGCATATTTTTGAGAAGTTTCATTTCTAAAAATTCCCTGGGAGAGTTGCTTGGTTACAGAATGTTTTCTGTTATTTTCCCCATAGTTACGTTTTCACCCATGGGTGTATAACGTTTGTGTTCTGCATCTTCCATCTGATGTTCTGCAGATTCTCCCCTGGGAGTCTCTGTTTTGCATCAGATAGAGTGTAATTGATGACTGATTCCGGGCCAGTTTTTTCAGTGCCTGGAGTCATGTTTTCTTCTGTGTTTACACTGTTTGTTTTCATTGGCAACAGCCTTTTTTGAGGGGGGCTGTTTGCCTTTGAGGTAGTTTATCTCATTATAAGATACATTTATATTATCCGAAAGTGTCTCATTAATTATTTTATATAATTTTAAAATTTTTGACCACACTTTGCCATCGGATCCATCGGGGCTCAACGTTACTTTTCAGCAACTTGGGCTTCTCTGAAAAAATATTTTTTCAAAATTATTTTGTTTGGCAATTGTTTTTTCATTTATTAATGGATCATGTTATTATGTATCTTTGTGTCAGGGATTTTTGCGAGTAACTAGGACTTATTGTTGTTCTTTCACAATGAAGGGAACTTGTTCAAATTGTAATAGGAAGAAATCTTCCTCTGACTTTCATGATTATTGCATTAATTGTAGTCAGTGTTCTCGCATTAATCCCTGTCCTGTATGTGAACATTGGGATGAGAAACATTGGAAACGTGTGTCACGATATGTTGTTTCTGGAGAAAGAGCGATGCCGGCTCTTTCTCCACAAGGTCACTCTACTCTCTCAGTTTCTATTTCAGAGGAACCAGAACAGGGTGATGTTTCCATGTTATCTTCTTCAAGTGTGCGTCCGTCGTCACAATTAAATACAGAGCTAGCGGCAAAAGTGCTCATGGAGATTAGACAAATGTCGTCCGCTAGCTCGCCCGGTGTAGCGTCCATTCACCGAATGGTTCGGCAGCCGGGTTCGTCCGATGCGGTCCAAGAGGAAATTTTGGGTGATGCGAGCACTATAAAAATAATAGATGCACACCCAGTGACGGCGGATAGTGAACGAGAACGGAGGAAGCCTTTTAGTCCGGTTCCTAGCTCGTCCAGGTCCAGCCGGGCCGCGAGCGAGAGAGGCCCCTCTCTCGTACAACAACATCTGGGACCAGATGTTGTGGTACAAAATGTGTCTTTAGCGGAGCATACGTCCGTCGCTCGGGACGCTCCGTTGTATAAGCAGTCCGCAGAGACTGTTAAGGCTTCCTCTTCTCGTCGGCGCACACGACCGCACCTTGGCTGCGTGACCTCCGATATTTTGCCAGCTTCGCCGATGAAGGATTCTTCGGCGACCAGGTCACACCATCCGGCAGCCAGGGATTCGAGACCGATGGACTCCGGACGTTCGCATAGGAAAAGTATGCGGGAGCCATCTGATGCGGAGCTGCCCTCGGCGAAGCAGCGAAAGACCGCTCCTCCGCAGGTCTCGACGTCGGACATTCTAGTGCAGATAGCACAGCTTATTGCAGCATCCCAGCAGCCGACAGAAACGGTGTCGGATCGAGAATTATCCGACGGCGCTGGGTCGGTACGCTCCGCCGAAGCATCGGGGGCGGACGACCGGGAACATCGGGAGGTCCGACCGGATGGTGAAAGGGATACGGATGAATTGGAGCTATCCCTTTCGGAACAACACAAAGCTGCCGTGGACTTCATCCGGCACTTTCTTCCTCAAGTTGTTCCATCGGGCCAGACTGCTGCGCTTCCGGACAGGAGAATTATAGCGTCATTGGACTCTGATTTTTTCGAGCAGTTCAGGGACATCGCTCCCGAGTTTCCGTCGCAGTCCAATAATGTTGCAAGAACATTTGAATTATTGAACGACGCTATTTTTAAACTTGCTTCCAGGACGGGGAAAGCAGGCTTCTTGTCCGCAAATACTCTCAACCTGCCTTTCATTAATGCAAGGAATAAATTCGACATGGCAGGTCAGGGTATACCGAGAGTTCCTCTGCGTATGGACGACGAGGCGGAAGACTTAGAGCTATCATTACCGTCGTCAGCTTCTATTCCAACCGCAGTGTTGGAAACAGCTATTGCGTCTAACAGAGCCAATTTAGATGCCTTATCTTACGCAGATCACCTTACTAAGGCATTATCACTGCGTCTTCAAGGGGAAGAGTTTCAGGATATACAATCCTCCTTAAGACTTCTTTCAAGGGCAGTAGCTTATTCCACGTGTAACTCCGCCCTTTCAGTGGCAAATCTGGAGTTGGTTAGACGTGACGCAGCCCTGTCTACATCCACACTAGTGGATTCTAAGGTGAAGAACTCTCTTAGAGTCGCTTCGGTCTCAGGAGATCTTCTCTTTGACGGCAAGCTTTCCGCTATTTATGATAATATTAAAAAGAAAGCTAGTGATTCTCTGTTGTTTAGATCCGCTCCTAAAAGGTCGGATACAGCAGACACGAATAAGGCGGGCACTTCTGGGTCTTATCCGCCCAAGAGAGGTTCCTATAGAGGTTCCGGTGCGTCCTCTAGCTCTTATTCGAGAGACCGTCAGGATAGTGACTCTCGTTCGGGACGTCCTTCAGGCCGGGACAATCGGTCGGACGCCCCGAGGTCGACGAGGCGAGGTGCGGGTCATGGAAGACGTGGTTTCTCCTACCGCAGGCCTCGCAGATCCAGGAGGTGATGGCTCAAACCTCTATCGCGTTCCGGTTGGCGGAAGGTTGTCGAGTTTTTCTCAAGAGTGGGCATCGATTACGGACGACCCGTGGGTGAGAGGAGTGACTTCGGAAGGTCTAAAGATATCCTTCAAACGAAAGCCTCCATTAACTCGAAGTCCAAAGTGGACTCATCTTCCGTCAAACCCTCAGAAAAGAGACGCTCTGCTATCAGAGGTGCAGTCTCTTTTAATGAAGAACGCGGTAGAGGTCGTAGAAAACCAGGAATCGCTGGGATTCTACAGCCATCTGTTTCTGGTTCCGAAACCAGACGGCTCGTTCCGTCCAGTCATAGATTTGAGCTGGATAAACAAGCTGATCGTCGCTCCGAAGTTTTATATGGAGACGATTCGATCGGTCAGAGCGAGTATTCGGGTGAACGATTATGCAACGAGCATAGATCTCAAAGATGCGTACTTTCACGTCATGGTACATCCGACATTCCGAAAGTATCTACGCTTCGCAGTCCTAGGAGTGGTGTATCAGTTCCGGGCCATGTGCTTCGGATTGAATCTAGCACCCTGGGCTTTCACTCGGGTAATGAACTCGGTAATGATCTACTTCCGAGCTCATTCGTCTGCGGTAACATCGGCCTACCTGGACGACATTCTTCAGAGGTACGGCAACGAGTTAACGCTTCAGAACGATGTTCAGAATCTTCTTCTATTGCTCTGACGTCTCGGTTTCATAGTAAACGAGGAGAAGTCGGATCTGGTGCCGTTCAAGTCATTCACTCATCTGGGAATGAGCTTCGAGACACACAACAATCTCGTTCGTCTGCCGTTAACCAGAGCGAAATTAGTCAGTTGTTACGCTCGCTATTGTCTGAATATAGACAAAGTCACGGCGAGAGAATTTATGAGACTGATAGGTCTGTGCGGAGCCGCCGCGGATCTCATTCCGATGGGACGGCTACGCACACGGCCTCTTCAAATTTTCCTGACTCAGAATTGGAGTGTGAAAATTCATTCGCTCGATGTAGACGTTCTCTTGTCAGATCAAGTGAAACAAGAGATTCAGACTTGGGCAAACATTCAATGGTTAACTCAAGGAGTTCCGCTGCAGTTGCCGGATCCGAGTTTTACCATTATGACGGATGCCAGTCAAACAGGTTGGGGTGCATCATTAATCCCAACGGATTCGAGATGCCAGGGTCTTTGGGATCCGCAATTCCTGTGCAAGCACATAAACATCAAGGAAATGATGTCAATTTGGCTTGCGTTACGTCACTGGATGGACATTATTCACGATGCTCATGTCCAAATCCTATCCGACAATACGACAGTAGTGGCGTATATACGGAACCAGGGAGGCACTCATTCAGTTCCGTTGTTCAATCTAACGGAAAGAATCCTTCTGTTTGCGTTGGAACATCACGTTCTTCTTTCGGTCCGTCACATACCGGGTCGTCTGAATGTGCTAGCAGACTCCCTTTCACGAAAGGGTCGCTTGTTGCCGTCGGAGTGGACTCTCAACAAACAAGTATTCAATCAGATTTGCTACCAATGGGAACGGCCAATGATAGACTTATTTGCGACACATCTCAACAATCAGTTGCAGACGTATGTGTCCCCGTGTCCGGATCCAAGAGCATTTGCAGTAGACGCTCTATCGATCCCTTGGGACGGAATGATAGGATATGCGTATCATCCAGCGCCGTTAATTCAACAAGTATTGCTAAAGATAAAACAATCTCAATGCAAGATTCTGTTGGTAGCATCTCTGTCGCCACAGAGACCGTGGATAAATCTACTCAGGTGTCTGTTGTGGGACCTACCGCGGAAGCTCCCTCCACGAGAGGATCTTCTTTGGCAGGGGAAATCGCGCCAACTACATCACAACCCGCAAGGTCTCAACCTTCACGTTTTTCCGTTGTGCGGTCCTTCTTGCATGGCAAGCACTTTACAGGACGAGCAGTGGACGCGATTTCTAACTGTAGGAGGACCTCCTCTTCGCTAAACTATGCGGCTAAGTGGAAGGTTTTCCGTCGTTGGTGTAGGGATCATTCTGTTGATATATTTGATCCCTCTATACCAGACATTGCTAACTTTCTAGTATACTTGTTTGACGAAATCAAACTGCAACCTGTTACTATAAAGGGTTATAGATCTATGTTATCTGATACCTATGCACATCATGATAGTTTACAAATTGGATCTAATGTCTCTTTATCGAAATTGGTTAGAAACTTTTCGATAAATAGACCCAGAACTCTTAGATTAATTCCTAAGTGGAATTTAGCTTGGGTTCTCCTTAAATTGAAGGAAAAGCCATTTGAACCTCTTGGGACAGTAGATTTCAAATTCTTATCTTATAAGACAGCTTTTCTCTTAGCTTTCTCTTCTGCCAGAAGAGTCAGTGAGCTTCATGCACTATCGGTGGATGATTCTCATTATCGTAGTGTTGGGAACACTATCACCTTCACTACTAATGTGGGTTTTTTAGCTAAGAATCAGGCTCCTAATAAATATCCGGAACCTATTGTTATTAAGGCTCTTCCGTCTTCAGACGGGCGTAGGCCTTTACTCTGTCCTGTTAGAGCACTACGTATCTATAAACAGAGATCTCAGTTCATCAGAAAGGGACGGAAACGTTTCTTTCTGTCTTTGATGCCTAATAGAAAGGACATTTCAGTCCATTCTATTGCTAGATGGATTCAGTTAACTATCCGTACTGCGTATGAAGATTTATCTTCTTCTCAGCAGTCTGTGCTTAAGATTTCTGCTCATGAAGTAAGAGCTCTTTCTACTTCCTGGGCTTATGCTAATAGTGTTGCTATTACAGATTTAATGAAGGCTGCTTATTGGTCTCAGCCATCCACATTTACTAATTTTTATCTCAGAAATATTGAGTCCATTTCTGGAGACCTGCATTGTTTAGGTCCGTTATCTGTTGCTCAGAATGTCGTCCGCTAAACAGTTGCAACTATAGTTATGCAGGCTTTCTGTTCCGGCAGTGACTCCGTCCGGCTGCCCTCTTCGCTCTGGGCTATTTGACCCAGGGCAAGGGGAGGGGGGGGGGGGGGCGGGTGTTCCCTTAGGTCACCTGCTTTATAGTGAAAAGCAAGGGAATGCCTCCTCCAAGACAGTATTTCTGAGTCGCTTCCGGGATGGTTTTAAAGTGTAATATTAATGTTTAATTTCATTCATGTCTTATTTTTAAAGTGTAGCTCGGTGTGAAGCATTTGTATATGTCAAGTGTCAAACGGGCTTTAATATACAATACTCGGACACTTTTAAATGATTATAAAGAGTCTCAATTCTCTGGACTACTTTATTTATTGGCTTGCTTTAAAAATAATTAGTATAAGGGTTATACTGGATGTTAATAGAGAACATGAATGTTATTGTGCTCAGTTATTAAGGGTAGTGTATCTTTCTAATTTAAATATTAAATAAGAAAGATACATGTAAAGCCTAATACTCCTTTTCTCCTTAAGGGGTTACCTCTTTATTTTATAATTGAGCTTATTGGATTTTCCTCTATGTCCTAGGCCCTCCAGCCTGTTTACTATTCAGCTAAGTCTGGGTCATTGGTACAGTATAAAAATGTTAAAAAATTTATAGTAATTTATATATTTTTTATACTTACCAATGACCCAGACGGGGATGGCCCTCCCTGAGTTGGGAACTCTTGCCTCCCCGCTGAGTACATAGCGCTGACCAGGCACTGCCAGTAAGAATGATATTTGGCGCCAATTTCGGGACGACTGCGTCACTGCGCATGCGCAGTAGTGTCGTACTATGGAGGTCCTTTAGGACATGATTTCTTTTTGTTTTGGATGCAAATTTTGGGGATTGGGGGGCAAAATTTGTGTTTGGCCCTGGTTTTTGTGGAGTTAGCACCAGCTAAGTCTGGGTCATTGGTAAGTATAAAAAATATATAAATTACTATAAATTTTTTAACTTTTCACAGTACTCAGTCGGCTGTGACTTCGTTGGCCTACCTGGACTACATCCTCTAACGTCACCCCAATGCTGCCATTCTGGAATCCGATGTCCAATGGATGCTTGGCCTGTTAGCGTCGCTGGGTTTCAGAGTCAACTGCGAGAAGCCAGATCTAATTCCTTCTCAGCAATTTCGTCATTTGGGCATGGATTTTTACACCTTTCACAATGTGGTGACTGTTCCCAAGGCTTTATGAGCTCTGTCAGACAAGATATAGTTTGTTAAAATTTCAGTTAGGCCTACAAGGGCAAAATAGTATCATTGAAGAGGTTAAAAAAAATGAGTGATGAGGCAGATTTTCAATGCTGAGGTAAGCATGAGAATAAGGAATTTGTTTTTTAATTACCATATGTGTTTTGTTAACATTTTTTGGAGAGTGCTCCGAGTCAATCCCCAGTAATCTGTAACAAAACAAAGCCATATAACGAACTCTGACTTCTAAAATAAACCAAGCTTCCTACCAGTTGAATTTGTGGGGAGGGAGTGGGGGGGTGGGGGGGAGAGGGGGTGGAAGAGAGGGTTGAATTAGTTTAGAACATTAATTTCAATTGTGAACATTTACAAGTGTTTCACACGTCCATCAAAATGGTTATCGTAATTTAAAGATGTGTTCTGTTCATAGAATCTATTTATTTGGGATATGTTACAGATGTGCACATTGAAACTGTGGATTCTTCTGGTTTAAATTGTATTGTTGTCAGTGGAAAGAAGGTAGTGGAAGTTCTCTGAAGTTGGCATAGCAACTTAACTGGAAAGTGACCTGAGACATCATTAAATAAGTAAAGGGTGTGGTAAAGTGTTTGGCATTTGACCACCATATGAAATCAACAGGTTTATTCTATTTTCCAAAAGGCATTGAGGCATTCAACTTATCAACATTAACCCTTTACCCAACGTAATGGCCAAAACAGGCCAGCGCTATTCTCAAATATCGACAATTAATATTTTTATACTGTACCAATGACTTAGCTGGTGCTAACTCTAACAAAACCAGGGCCAAACACAAATTTTGCCCCCCAATCCCCAAAATTTGCATCCAAAACCAAAAGAAATCATGTCCTATAGGACCTCCATACTTCGCCCCTACTGCGCATGCGCAGTGTCAAGGACGTCCCAAAATTGGCGCCAATTATCATTCTCTGTTTGGCCCTTCATCAGTCAACATCTCACTGATCTTTGTGCTTGTAAATCTCAGTTTAAAGGATGCCAGACACGTAATTATTGGAGAAATGGTGATTCTAAGGAGGATATAGAAGGAGGAGAGGAAAAAGGAGTGACAAAAAATAATCAGGGCTGTACTTAAAATTTTTTATGAAATAATGTTAAGTTGCCTATTTTCGAGGCATGGGCCTCTTGTTGTCATTCTTGCTAAAAAGTTGCACTGCTTATTCAGTGTTTCCTCTCCCCTGGCCTTCTAAGTCCCCCCTTGTAATTCTCCCATGCTTTTGGCATATTTTTGAGAAAGTTCATTTCTAAAATTCTCTTGGGAGAGTTGCTTGGTTACAGAATGTTTTCTGTTATTTTCCCCATAGTTACGTTTTCACCCATGGGTGTATAAACGTTGTGTTCTGCATCTTCCATCTGATGTTCTGCAGATTCTCCCCTGGGAGTCTCTGTCTTGCATCAGATAGAGTGTAATTTTGATGACTGATTTCGGGCCAGTTTTTTCAGTGCCTGGAGTCATGTTTTCTGGTGTTTTACACTGTTTGTTTACATTGGCAACAGCCTTTTTTGAGGGGGGCTGTTTGCCTTTGGTGTAGTTTATCTCACTATAAGATACATTTCTATTATCCGTAAGTGTCGCATTAATTATTTAATATAATTTAAAATTTTTGACCACACTTAGCCATCGGATCCATCGGGGCTCAACGTTACTTTTCAGAAACTTGGGCTTCGCTGAAAAAATATTTTTTCAAAATTATTTTGATTTGCAATTGTTTTTTTCATTATTAATGGATCATGTTATTATGTATCTTTGTGTCAGGGGTTTGTGCGAGTAACTAGGACTTGTTGTTGACTTTTCACAATGAAAGGATATTGTTCAAATTGTAATAGGAAGAAATCTTCCTCTGACTTTCATGATCATTGTATTAATTGTAGTCAGTGTTCTCGCACTAATCCCTGTTCTATATGTCAATATTGGGATGACAAACATTGGAAACGTGTGTCACGGTATGTTGTTACTGGAGAAAGGGCTATGCCAGCTCTTTCTCTGCAAGGTCACTCTACTCTCTCAGTTTCTATTTCAGAGGAACAAGAACAGGGTGATGTTTCCATGTTATCTTCTGCAAGTGCGCTTCCGTCGTCACAAATGAATACAGAGCTAGCGGCAAAAGTGCTCATGGAGATTAAACAAATGTCGTCCGCTAGCTCGCCCGGTGTAGCGTCCATTCACCGAATGGTTCGGCAGCCGGGTCCGTCCGATGCGGTCCAGGAGGAAATGTTGGGTGATGCGAGCACTATAAACATTCAGTGTGCACACCCAGTGACGGCGGATAGTAGGCGAGATCGGAGGAAGCCTTTGAGTCCGGTTCCTAGCTCGTCCAGGTCCAGCCGGGCCGCGAGCGAGAGAGGCCCCTCTCTCGTACAACAACATCTGGGACCAGATGTTGTGGTACAAAATGTGTCTTTAGCGGAGCATACGTCCGTCGCTCGGGACGCTCCGTTGTATAGGCAGTCCGCGGAGACTGCTCAGGCTTCTTCTTCTCGTCAGCGCACACGACCGCACCTTGGCTGCATGACCGCCGATATCTTACCAGCTTCGCCGATCAAGCATTCTTCGGCGACCAGGTCACACCATCCGGCAGCCAGGGACACGAGGCCGATGGACTCCGGACGTTCGCATAGAAAAAGTATGCGGGAGCCATCTGATGCGGAGCTGCCCTCGGCGAAGCAGCGAAAGACTGCGCCTCCACAGGTCTCGATGCCGGACGTACTTGTGCAGATAGCACAACTTATCGCAGCATCCCAGCAGCCGACAGAAACGGTGTCGGATCGGGAATTATCCGACGGCGCTGGGTCGGTACGCTCCGCTGAAGCATCGGGGGCGGACGACCGGGAGCATCATGAGGTCCGACCGGATGGTGAAAGGGATATGGATGATTTGGAGCTATCCCTTTCGGAACAACATAAAGCTGCCGTGGACTTCATCCGGCACTTTCTCCCTCAAGTTGTTCCGTCGGGCCAGACTGCTGCGGTTCCGGACAAGAGGATTATAGCGTCATTGGACTCTGAATTTTTTGAGCGGTTCAGGGACATCGCTCCCGAGTTTCCGTCGCAGTCCAATAATGTTGCAAGAACATTTGAATTATTGAACGACGCTATATTTAAACTTGCTTCAAAAACGGGGGAAAGCAGGTTTCTTGCCCGCCAATACTCTCAACCTGCCTTTCATTAATGCAAGGAATAAATTCGACACGGCAGGACAGGGTATTACGAGAGTTCCTCTGCGTATGGACGACGAGGCGGAAGACTTAGAGCTATCATTACCGTCGTCGGCTTCTATTCCAACCGCGGTGTTGGAAACAGCTATTTCGTCTAACAGAGCCAATTTAGATGCCTTATCTTACGCAGATCACCTTACTAAGGCGTTATCACTGCGCCTTCAAGGGAAAGAATTTCAGGATATACAATCCTCTTTAAGACTTCTTTCAAGGGCAGTAGCTTATTCCACGTGCAACTCCGCCCTTTCAGTGGCAAACCTGGAGTTGGTTAGACGTGACTCAGCCCTAGCTACATCCACACTCGTGGATACTAAGGTGAAGAACTCTCTCAGAGTCGCTTCGGTCTCCGGAGAACTTCTCTTTGACGGCAAGCTTTCTGCTATTTATGATAAAATTACAAAGAAAGCTTCAGATTCTCTGTTGTTCAAATCTGCTTCTAAGAAGTCGGATACGGCAGACAAGAATAAGACAGGCACTTCTGGGTCTAATGCGCCCAAGAGAGGTTCCTATAGAGGTTCCGGTGCGTCCTCTTGGTCTTATTCGAGAGACCGTCAGGGTAGCGACTCACGTTTGGGACGTCCTTCGGGCCGGGACAACCGGTCGGACGCCCGACGGGACGAGGTGCGGGTCGTGGAGGACGTGGTTTCTCCTACCGCAGGCCTCGCAGGTCCAGGAGGTGATGGCTTAAACCTCTATCGCGTACCAGTTGGCAGAAGGTTGTCGAGCTTTTCACAAGAATGGGCGTCGATTACGGACGACCCTTGGGTGAGAGGAGTGACTTCGGAAGGTCTAAAGATATCCTTCAAACGAAAGCCTCCATTAACTCGAAGTCCAAAGTGGACTCAACTTCCGTCAAATCCGCAGAAAAGAGACGCTCTATTATCAGAGGTGCAGTCTCTTTTAATGAAGAACGCGGTAGAGGTCGTAGAAAACCAGGAGACTCTGGGATTCTACAGCCATCTGTTTCTGGTTCCGAAACCAGATGGCTCGTTCCGTCCAGTCATAGATTTGAGCTGGATAAACAAGCTGATCGTCGCTCCGAAGTTTTATATGGAGACGATTCGGTCGGTCAGAGCGAGTATTCGGGTGAACGATTATGCAACAAGCATAGATCTCAAAGATGCGTACTTTCATGTCATGGTACATCTGACATTCAGAAAGTATCTACGCTTCGCAGTCCTAGGAGTGGTGTATCAATTCCGGGCGATGTGCTTCGGACTGAATCTAGCACCCTGGGCTTTCACTCGGGTAATGAACTCGGTAATGATCTATTTCCAAGCTTATTCGTCTGCGGTAACGTCGGCCTACCTGGACGACATTCTTCAGAGGTACGGCAACGAGTTAACGCTTCAGAACGATGTTCAGAATCTACTTCTATTGCTCCGACGTCTCGGTTTTATAGTAAACGAGGAGAAGTCGGATCTGGTGCCGTCCAAGTCATTCACACATCTGGGAATGAGCTTCGAGACGCACAACAATCTCGTTCGTCTGCCGTTAACCAGAGCGAAATTAGTCAGTTGTTACGCTCGCTATTGTCTGCACGCAGACAAAGTCACAGCGAGAGAATTTATGAGACTGATAGGTCTGTGCGGAGCCGCTGCGGATCTCATTACGATGGGGCGGTTACGCACGCGTCCTCTCCAAATTTTCTTGACTCAGAATTGGAGTGTGAAAATTCATTCGCTCAATGTAGACGTTCTCTTGTCAGATCAAGTGAAACAAGAGATTCAGACTTGGGCAAACATTCAGTGGTTAACTCAGGGAGTTCCGCTGCAGTTGCCGGATCCGAGTTTTACCGTTATGACGGATGCCAGTCAAACAGGTTGGGGTGCATCATTGATCCCAACGGATTCGAGATGCCAGGGTCTTTGGGATCCGCAATTCCTGGGCAAGCACATAAACATTAAGGAAATGATGTCAATTTGGCTTAAGTTACGTCATTGGATGGACATTATTCACAATGCTCATGTCCAAATCCTATCCGACAATACGACAGTAGTGGCGTATATACGGAATCAGGGAGGCACTCATTCAGTTCCGTTGTTCAATCTAACGGAAAGAATCCTTCTGTTTGCGCTAGAACATCAGGTTCTTCTTTCGGTCCATCACATACCGGGTCGTCTGAATGTGCTAGCAGACTCCCTTTCACGAAAGGGTCGCTTGTTGCCGTCGGAGTGGACTCTCAACAAACAAGTATTCAATCAGATTTGCTTCCAATGGGAACGGCCAATGATAGACTTATTTGCGACACATCTCAACAATCAGTTGCAGACGTATGTGTCTCCGTGTCCGGATCCAAGAGCATTTGCAGTAGACGCTCTGTCGATCCCTTGGGACGGAATGATAGGATATGCGTATCCTCCAGCGCCGTTAATTCAGCAAGTATTGCTAAAGATAAAACAATCTCAATGCAAGATTCTGTTGGTAGCATCTCTGTCTCCACAGAGACCGTGGATAAATCTACTCAGGTGTCTGTTGTGTTACCTACCGCGAAAGCTTCCTCCACGGGAGGATCTTCTTTCGCAGGGGAAATCGCGTCAACTCCATCACAACCCGCAAGGTCTCAACCTTCACGTTTTTCCGTTGTGCGGTCCTTCTTGCATGGCAAGCACTTTACAGGATGAGCAGTGGACGCGATTTCTAACTGTAGGAGGACCTCCTCTTCGCTAAACTATGCGGCTAAGTGGAAGGTTTTTCGTCGTTGGTGTAGGGATCATTCTGTAGATATACCAGACATTGCAAACTTTCTAGTATACTTGTTTGACGAAATCAAACTGCAGCCTGTTACTATTAAGGGTTATAGGTCTATGTTATCTGATACCTATGCACATCATGATAGTTTACAAATTGGATCTAATGTCTCTTTATCTAAGTTGGTTAGAAACTTCTCGATAAATAGACCCAGAACTCTTAGATTAATTCCTAAATGGAATTTAGCTTGGGTTCTTCTTAAATTGAAGGAAAAGCCATTTGAACCTCTTGGGACAGTAGATTTCAAATTCTTATCTTATAAGACAGCTTTTCTCTTAGCTTTCTCTTCTGCTAGAAGAGTCAGTGAGCTTCATGCACTGTCGGTGGATGATTCTCACTATCGTAGTGTCGGGAACACTATCACCTTCACTACTAATGTGGGTTTTTTAGCTAAGAATCAGACTCCTAATAAATATCCGGAACCTATTGTTATTAAGGCTCTTCCGTCTTCAGACGGGCTTAGGCCTTTACTCTGTCCTGTTAGAGCGTTACGTATCTATAAACAGAGATCTCAGTTTATCAGAAGGGGACGGAAACGTTTCTTTCTGTCTTTGATGCCTAATAGAAGGGACATTTCGGTCCATTCTATTGCTAGATGGATTCAATTAACTATCCGTACTGCTTATGAGAGTTTATCTTCTTCTCAGCAGTCTGTGCTTAAGATTTCCGCTCATGAAGTAAGAGCTCTTGCTACTTCTTGGGCTTATGCTAATAGTATTGCTATTACAGATTTAATGAAGGCTGCTTATTGGTCTCAGCCATCCACATTCACAAATTTTTATCTCAGAAATATTGAGTCCATTTCTGGAGACCTGCATTGTTTAGGTCCGTTATCTGTTGCTCAGAATGTCGTCCACTAAACAGTTGCAACTATAGTTATGCAGGCTTTCTGTTCCGGCAGTGACTCCGTCTGGCTGCCCTCTTCGCTCTGGGCTATGTGATCCAGGGCAAGGGGAAGGGGGGGAGGGGGGGAGGGTGTTCCCTTAGGTCACCTGCTTTATAGTGAAAAGCAAGGGAATGCCTCCTCCAAAGTCAGTATTTCTGAGTCGCTTCCGGGATGGTTTTAAAGTGTAATATTAATGTTAAAATTCATTCATGTCATATTTTTAAAGTGTAGCTCGGTGTGAAGCATTTGTATATGTCAAGTGTCAAACGGGCTTTAATATACAATACTCGGACACTTTTAAAAGATTATAAAGAGTCTCAATTCTCTGGACTACTTTATTTATTGGCTTACTTTAAAAATAATTAGTATAAGGGTTATACTGGATGTTAATAGAGAACATGAATGTTATTGTGCTCAATTATAAAGGGTATTGTATCTTTCTAATTTAATATTAAATAAGAAAGATACATGTAAAGCCTAGTACTCCTTCTCTCCTTAAGGGGTTACCTCTTTATTATATAGTTGAGCTTATTGGATTTTCCTCTATGTCCTAGGCCCTCCAGCCTTTTTACTATTCAGCTAAGTCTGGGTCATTGGTACAGTATAAAAATGTTAAAAAATTTATAGTAATTTATATATTTTTTATACTTACCAATGACCCAGACGGGGATGGCCCTCCCAGGAGTTGGGAACTCTTGCCTCCCCGCTGAGTACATAGCGCTGACCAGGCACTGCCAGTAAGAATGATAATTGGCGCCAATTTCGGGACGTCCTTGACACTGCGCATGCGCAGTAGGGGCGAAGTATGGAGGTCCTATAGGACATGATTTCTTTTGGTTTTGGATGCAAATTTTGGGGATTGGGGGGCAAAATTTGTGTTTGGCCCTGGTTTTGTTAGAGTTAGCACCAGCTAAGTCTGGGTCATTGGTAAGTATAAAAAATATATAAATTACTATAAATTTTTTAACTTTCATTATTTTTTTCATTTTTTGTCTCAAAAACATAGATTATGACCCCTCGTTGGAATGAGGTCGTCAAGCTCGTTCCAATGAGTGGTCATAACCTATGTTTTTAAGACAAAAAATGAAAAAAAATAGTTATTCAAGAATTTTTTTGGCAAGTGTCGTCTGCTTTTCAAGTTAGGTAAAGGGTTAATCATGGAGAAGACTACAGTTGAAACGCAGTCGGTGAGAATGGAGGGTAGGAGTTTGGGGGATAGCAGAGTAAAGAAACAGCCTGGAATTTGACTATTCAGAAACCTAAAATCTTGGAAAATGGACCCAGAGGCCTTAAACAAGCCTTCATTACTCACAAAATAAAAATACTGATGAAGCCTATCATAATAACTATATAGTTTTATATGCCATGCATCATGAAAAGAGAATCCTAACCAGGTCCCGCTCATCATTACCTTAAGGGAAGTGGGAGGAGGGGGTCCTAGTTAGTACAGTGGAGCCCACTTAATTGGATATCTCTTAATTGTATATCCCTGTTAATTGAATATAATTTTCAAACACAAAACCATTTACCATACCTTCAGTACAAATTTGATATGTTAGGTGCATATGGGTTGTAGAGTAAACTCCTGTTAATCAGGAGATAAATTTTTGTAATTGTCAAAAAAAATTACTGTGACACGCACCAAATTCCCCTTATTTATCAACCTTTTTGGCCTCACTACATCCAATACAGGCATTTATTCTATTAAATCTTGTTTGACAGAGCTCTATGAGCTCTGTCAAACAAGATATAATAGAATAAATGCTCAGTTTACCTCCAGAGCACAGAAACTGACGAAATCCCTGTTAATTGTATACTCCTGTTAATTGAATAATTTTCACTGGCAAAATGGTTATTCAATTAAGAGGATTCTACTGTACTAGTAAAGGCAGAGGCCTTGGAAAATCCTTTAATTTTTCTATTGTTGGGCCTTGAAAATTGCTGGAAAATGTTAAGAAAGGCCTTGAATTTTATCTCTCATTCCTTGCAGGAACCCTGGATATGAATTTACTTGTCACCTATCTACAACATCTGAGGAAAAGGAAAAAGTGAAAAGGTGATGGGAAAAAATTCCAGCTATGACACACAAGGTACAATCAGGTGGTCTATCAGCTGAAGATCTATCCCAACAAGCAGTAGCTGACTTGTGTCCTTGAGCAAGACACTGAATCCCAAATGCACATGCTGGAACATGGTGGCGCTGTGTACTAAGATATACTTCACATCAATGGAGGGGAGCACGGTGGCTTAGTGGTAGACTGTTGAACTTCTGTGCTAGAGGTACCGAGTTCGATCCCTGTCTGGGACGACCTGCGTTGTGTCCTTGGGTAAGGCACTTTATCCCGGTTGCCTACATGGGGACACAATGACACTGTGTACTAAGGCGTACTGCACGTCGATGGTGCACATGTCTTCAACCGCTGTAACCCTGCTTGAGCGGAGCTTGAACAGAATTAGAATGTTGAGGAGCTGACAGCTGCTCGTCGATGCTCGGTGGTTCTCTCCAGGTACTCACGGTCACGATTAGCCATTGTGCATAAGTATGTGACCTTAAACACGAATAAATCAATAATTAAATACATCAATGGAGCACTTGCTTTCAACAATTGCTAACCCTGCTTGTGCTGAGTTAGAATGTTGGGCAGTCTGACAGTTGGTCACCACTACTGGGTGGTTCTGTGTTGTATCCTTGTGCAAGGCACTTAATTCCATTTGCCCATGTGTGGGCCCATTGGTGCTATGTACTAAGGCATTCTTCTTGTCGATGGTTCACTTACCTTCATTGGATGCTAACTGTGCTTGTGCAGAGTTAGTACGTTTGGGGAGTCTTGACAGTCGCGTGATGGTTCTCTCTGGGTACTCCAGCTTCCTCCATCCATAAAGCTGTCCAACATGAGGTGACCTTGGCTGTTCAAAGTGTCGTTAAACCCCAATAAATAAATATTGTTTCTTTCATTGAACTAATGATATGCTTTGATGTGCATGTAATATGCTTTTGGGAAGGGCTCAAACAACCTGTCCCAACAGTGTGTTACATCACAGTATTTCATCTCCAAAGTCAAAGAACCTTAAGTTTTATCCTCATTAAAATGTTTATAGTTGTTTGGAAAGAGATGACAAATGATTACAATTGGCAGTTTGTGTAAACATTTGTTGAGTATTTTTGTAATGTCTAGTACTGAAGCAGGATTGATCAAACAAAAATCAAACAGGAGCCACAACAGCCCTTCTTAAATGTCTCCAGGAGAGCCATTTTGACTGATATTAACCCAAATCAAGGAGAACTATTTGCTTTTTTATAGCTTTAGGGGAGTAATTATGGCTCCCCTTAATTTGTTTTGCAGAAGCCATAAGGTGTAGGGGTAATGGCTTTCCTAAAATAATCAGGCCTATTGAAGGTGGACAAAAAGTTCTTGCCCACTTTCTTTTGAGACAAACAACAGGTGAATCAGTCTCTCAAGCCACTAGTCAAATTCTGGATAGAATTTGATGCTGTTATGACCTGAAAAACAGTCTAGCCCTGAAATAGTCCATTGCCTGTATTTCAAATTCAATTTTCACAAATATTTTAGTTGGCTGAAAAGCAAACCTATGATTCTCTTTTCTGACCAACTGAAATACTCCAGACAATTGAATCTAAAAGTACAGTTAACATTCATTTTCTTTGAATCAACATAAGAAATGTTTCTCAATCGAGTATTGATTTGACTGAATCTTTAACCCTTTAAGCAACACAGACGCTTTCAAAATTTATTATTTTAAATATCATTTTTTAAATTTTTTCGAAAAATTTCAACAAAACCATATCATGTGACCCATCTTCGGAATGAGCTCAACGAGCTCGTTCCAAAGATGGGTCACATGATATGGTTTTGTTGAAATTTTTCGAAAAATAATATTTTTTCAGCTGCTGAATTTGCATATTACACAGGCAGATGCGGGCGATTCGTTGGGTAAAGGGTTAATGACATTATAATACTGTTCAACATGTTTGTAAACTGAATACTTAAGAATGAAGACTAACCACTGCTGTAGTTTTATGATTGGCAAAAGGTGACTAGAAGTCCTTTCTGTTTAAGCTGTATGGTATGAGCATTTGGAGTGTGTGTATCCATTCAGCTTCATGTTTACATCTCTGTTTCACAATATTGCTTCAGGATCGGAGTTGAGTACCTGTATAATATGGAAACTCAGATCCACAACTGTGTGGTCATCTTGACTGAAGCGAAACGATGTTGAAGTTTCTCTTCTTTGTTGGATGTCGGCTGTGTTTTCGCGTATTCGGTTATGGAAGTTTCTTTTGGTTTCCCTGACGTACTGTTTTCTGCATTTGCGGAGTGTTATAAGGTAAATGCAGTTGCGAGTAATGCATTTTTAAAGTTTTTTTTGGAAGGGGTGTTGTGGGGGGCCTTGAATTATCTTTTTGTTGCAGAGCTAGTGAACCAGATTCCTGCTGGTATTTGTTTGCAGATTTTGTAGCGTGCTGGTTAATATCTGCCAAAGATTTCTGATGAGGTTGTATATGTCACGATTTTCTGGGTGGTAATTTTATGATTATGCCACATAGTTCTACCAATCGTGTTAATGTCTTGATGTTTTCAAGGTGAAATAAATATTTGTTGATTGGAATATCTATACCTGGAGCATGAAAGAATATCTGTATATCTTTATGGTTAAAGCTACACCATATTACATCAACAGTAGTCTGCGTGCAAACACCACGAGAAGTGGAAAAACAAACAGCCCATCATAGCATCAGGTTCCTCTAGAATTAAGCTAGTAGCCTGAGAGCTTATAGGCAAATCGTCCCCTGAGTTACAATGTGTACTGTGTGCCAGTAGGCACATAGAACACATGGAACTCAGGAGACGAAATGTGAAGATTGTTTGCTCAGTTTGTACATGCCTGACAGCTTATTTTGCTGCTGTGTACTCATTTGGAACTAAACAGTGAACGAGAATTTGTAGCCTTAATCTTCATGACTGTGTATTAGCCCTTTAATGAATAGAGAGGGGTTTATAAGCGGTGTCTCCATTTTTTGTCAGTTCATTTGACTGAAATTCTGACTAGAAAAATGATCACTGATGAAGCATATGGTAACTTATGACATTTCTTTCAGTTTGTAGTGCTGAATTCATTAGAATCATTAATCTGCATACAAGTCTTGAAAGCATCAATCTGAAAGGAAATCAGTTGGGTGAGTGAGATACTATGTGATAAATAATGTTTTTATTCATTTTTCTTCAGTGTCTTGTCATATTCTCAGTTTTTGGAATTCCTAGTTTTTGCAAGTAACTTTAATCTGTATATCTTATTGGTTAAATCTACACCAAGTA
The DNA here is from genome assembly GCA_031216915.1 of Pictodentalium vernedei. Classification (NCBI taxonomy): domain Eukaryota; kingdom Metazoa; phylum Mollusca; class Scaphopoda; order Dentaliida; family Dentaliidae; genus Pictodentalium; species Pictodentalium vernedei. The sequence continues at coordinate 101,948,407 of CM062293.1, forward strand.
AACCAGAATACACAAAAGTAAATAACTCTCTCTGTAAAGCAGCCATGATTAGATTTGATAAAATTTCCAAAAATTTAAACAAATCTGTGGACAAAATTTTTGTTCAGTTTACAGAGTAAAATTTGGTTAAAATTATCAAATTATACTTATTTTAGTGGCAGGGGATTTGCAGTCTTGGGAATGAATATCTGCCGGTAGCATGCAAGGATTTAAAGGAGTTATTGCCCTTCCTCGGTTGATTTCTCCCCGTATTTCATCACTTTTACAATAACTTGAACAGTAGACCCCCGATTGCAATCAAATTTTGATAGGCTGCTTTATACTAACGTTACCTGGGACAAGTTTCAAAAACCAAACTGATTTCTCCAACATTGAGAGTTATTGCCCTTTGTTTGTTGAATTTTGCCTGAAATTTCATTTCAGTAAATACCAGATTTCTATAAATCAGATATCATTCTTTGTATTAATAATGTATTGGACAAGTTCAAAATTTAAGATGACTTCTTTAAATTAAGGGAGTTATTCCAATGCCTTTTGAGGACCCAATTTTACTTGAATTTTTACTGTTTCTATGATCACTTTAAAAATAAACATCATATTTCAGTAAATTTGATATGCTGCTTTATATTAACCCTTTACCCAATGTAACGGCCAAAACCGGCCAGCGCTTTTCTCAAAAATCGCCAATTAATATTTTTATACTGTACCAATGGCCCAGACTTAGCTGGTGCTAACTCCAACAAAACCAGGGCCAAACACAAATTTTGCCCCCCAATCCCCAAAATTTGCATCCAAAACAAAAAGAAATCATGTCCTAAAGGACCTCCATAGTACGCCTCTACTGCGCATGCGCAGTGACGCAGTCGTCCCGAAATTGGCGCCAATTATCATTCTCTGTTTGGCCCTTCATCAGTCAACATCTCACTGATCTTTGTGCTTGTAAATCTCAGTTTAAAGGATGCCAGACACGTAATTTTTGGAGAAAATGTGATTCTAAGGAGGATAGAAGGAGGAGAGGAAAAAGAAGTGGCAAAAAATAATCAGGGCTGTACTTAAAATTTTTTGATGAAATTATGTTAAGTTGCCTATTTTCGAGGCATGGGCCTCTTGTTGTCATTCTTGCTAATTGTTGCACTGCTTATTCAGTGTTTCCTCTCCCCTAACCTTCTAAAGTCCCCCCTGGCAATTCTCCCATGCTTTTGGCATATTTTTGAGAAGTTTCATTTCTAAAATTTCCTGGGAGAGTTGCTTGGTTACAGAATGTTTTCTGTTATTTTCCCCATAGTTACGTTTTCACCCATGGGTGTAACGTTTGTGTTCTGCATCTTCCATCTGATGTTCTACAGATTCTCCCCTGGGAGTCTCTGTTTTGCATCAGATAGAGTGTAATTGATGACTGATTCCGGGCCAGTTTTTTCAGTGCCTGGAGTCATGTTTTCTAGTGTGTTTACACTGTTTGTTTTCATTGGCAACAGCCTTTTTTGAGGGGGGCTGTTTGCCTTTGTGGTAGTTTATCTCATTATAAGATACATTTATATTATCCGAAAGTGTCTCATTAATTATTTTATATAAATTTAAAATTTTTGACCACACTTTGCCATCGGATCCATCGGGGCTCAACGTTACTTTTCAGCAACTTGGGCTTCTCTGAAAAAATATTTTTTCAAAATTATTTTGTTTTGCAATTGTTTTTTCATTTATTAATGGATCATGTTATTATGTATCTTTGTGTCAGGGGTTTTTGCGAGTAACTAGGACTTATTGTTGTTCTTTCACAATGAAGGGACATTGTTCAAATTGTAATAGGAAGAAATCTTCCTCTGACTTTCATGATCATTGTATTAATTGTAGTCAGTGTTCTCGCATTAATCCCTGTCCTATAGGTGAACATTGGGATGAGAAACATTGGAAACGTGTGTCACGATATGTTGTTTCTGGAGAAAGCGCGATGCCGGCTCTTTCTCCACAAGGTCACTCTACTCTCTCAGTTTCTATTTCAGAGGAACCAGAACAGGGTGATGTTTCCATGTTATCTTCTTCAAGTGTGCGTCCGTCGGCACAAATGAATTCAGAGCTAGCGGCAAAAGTGCTCATGGAGATTAGACAAATGTCGTCCGCTAGCTCGCCCGGTGTAGCGTCCATTCACCGAATGGTTCGGCAGCCGGGTTCGTCCGATGCGGTCCAAGAGGAAATTTTGAGTGATGCGAGCACTATAAACATAATAGATGCACACCCAGTGACGGCGGATAGTAAACGAGAACGGACGAAGCCTTTTAGTCCGGTTCCTAGCTCGTCCAGGTCCAGCCGGGCCGCGAGCGAGAGAGGTCCCTCTCTCGTACAACAACATCTGGGACCAGATGTTGTGGTACAAAATGTGTCTTTAGCGGAGCATACGTCCGTCGCTCGGGACGCTCCGTTGTATAAGCAGTCCGCAGAGACTGTTAAGGCTTCCTCTTCTCGTCAGCGCACACGACCGCACCTTGGCTGCGTGACCTCCGATATTTTACCAGCTTCGCCGATGAAGGATTCTTCGGCGACCAGGTCACACCATCCGGCAGCCAGGGATTCGAGACCGATGGACTCCGGACGTTCGCATAGGAAAAGTATGCGGGAGCCATCTGATGCGGAGCTGCCCTCGGCGAAGCAGCGAAAGACTGCGCCTCCGCAGGTCTCGACGTCGGACATTCTTGTGCAGATAGCACAGCTTATCGCAGCATCCCAGCAGCCGACAGAAACGGTGTCGGATCGAGAATTATCCGACGGCGCTGGGTCGGTACGCTCCGCCGAAGCATCGGGGGCGGACGACCGGGAACATCGGGAGGTCCGACCGGATGGTGAAAGGGATACGGATGATTTGGAGCTATCCCTTTCGGAACAACATAAAGCTGCCGTGGACTTCATCCGGCACTTTCTCCCTCAAGTTGTTCCGTCGGGCCAGACTGCTGTGCTTCCGGACAAGAGAATTATAGCGTCATTGGACTCTGATTTTTTTGAGCGGTTCAGGGACATCGCTCCCGAGTTTCCGTCGCAGTCCAATAATGTTGCAAGAACATTTGAATTATTGAACGACGCTATATTTAAACTTGCTTCCAGGACGGGGAAAGCAGGTTTCTTGTCCGCTAATACTCTTAACCTGCCTTTCATTAATGCAAGGAATAAATTCGACACGGCAGGACAGGGTATACCGAGAGTTCCTCTGCGTATGGACGACGAGGCGGAAGACTTAGAGCTATCATTACCGTCGTCAGCTTCTATTCCAACCGCGGTGTTGGAAACAGCTATTGCGTCTAACAGAGCCAATTTAGATGCCTTATCTTACGCAGATCACCTTACTAAGGCGTTATCACTGCGCCTTCAAGGGGAAGAGTTTCAGGATATACAATCCTCTTTAAGACTTCTTTCAAGGGCAGTAGCTTATTCCACGTGTAACTCCGCCCTTTCAGTGGCAAATCTGGAGTTGGTTAGACGTGACGCAGCCCTAGCTACATCCACACTAGTGGATTCTAAGGTGAAGAACTCTCTTAGAGTCGCTTCGGTCTCAGGAGAATTTCTCTTTGACGGCAAGCTTTCCTCTATTTATGATAAAATTAAAAAGAAAGATAATGATTCTGTGTTGTTCAGATCCGCTCCTAAAAAGTCGGATACAGCAGACACGAATAAGACAGGCACTTCTGGGTCTAATGCGCCCAAGAGAGGTTCCTATAGAGGTTCCGGTGCGTCCTCTTGGTCTTATTCGAGAGACCGTCAGGATAGCGACTCTCGTTCGGGACGTCCTTCAGGCCGGGACAATCGGTCGGACGCCCCGAGGTCGACGAAGCGAGGTGCGGGTCGTGGAAGACGTGGTTTCTCCTACCGCAGGCCTCGCAGGTCCAGGAGGTGATGGCTTAAATCTCTATCGCGTTCCGGTTGGCGGAAGGTAGTCGAGTTTTTCACAAGAGTGGGCGTCGATTACGGACGACCCTTGGGTGAGAGGAGTGACTTCGGAAGGTCTAAAGATATCCTTCAAACGAAAGCCTCCATTAACTCGAAGTCCAAAGTGGACTCAACTTCCGTCAAATCCACAGAAAAGAGACGCTCTGTTATCAGAGGTGCAGTCTCTTTTAATGAAGAACGCGGTAGAGGTCGTAGAAAACCAGGAATCTCTGGGATTCTACAGCCATCTGTTTCTGGTTCCGAAACCAGACGGCTCGTTCCGTCCAGTCATAGATTTGAGCTGGATAAACAAGCTGATGGTCGCTCCGAAGTTTTATATGGAGACGATTCGATCGGTCAGAGCGAGTATTCGGGTGAACGATTATGCAACGAGCATAGATCTCAAAGATGCGTACTTTCACGTCATGGTACATCCGACATTCCGAAAGTATCTACGCTTCGCAGTCCTAGGAGTGGTGTATCAATTCCGGGCCATGTGCTTCGGATTGAATCTAGCACCCTGGGCTTTCACTCGGGTAATGAACTCGGTAATGATCTACTTCCGAGCTCATTCGTCTGCGGTAACGTCGGCCTACCTGGACGACATTCTTCAGAGGTACGGCAACGAGTTAACGCTTCAGAACGATGTTCAGAATCTTCTTCTATTGCTCCGACGTCTCGGTTTCATAGTAAACGAGGAGAAGTCGGATCTGGTGCCGTCCAAGTCATTCACTCATCTGGGAATGAGCTTCGAGACGCACAACAATCTCGTTCGTCTGCGTTAACCAGAGCGAAATTAGTCAGTTGTTACGCTCGCTATTGTCTGCACGCAGACAAAGTCACGGCGAGAGAATTTATGAGACTGATAGGTCTGTGTTGAGCCGCCGCGGATCTCATTCCGATGGGGCGTCTACGCACACGTCCTCTTCAAATTTTCCTGACTCAGAATTGGAGTGTGAAAATTCATTCGCTCGATGTAGACGTTCTCTTGTCAGATCAAGTGAAACAAGAGATTCAGACTTGGGCAAACATTCAGTGGTTAACTCAAGGAATTCCGCTGCAGTTGCCGGATCCGAGTTTTACCGTTATGACGGATGCCAGTCAAACAGGTTGGGGTGCATCATTAATCCCAACGGATTCGAGATGCCAGGGTCTTTGGGATCCGCAATTCCTGTGCAAGCACATAAACATCAAGGAAATGATGTCAATTTGGCTTGCGTTACGTCACTGGATGGACATTATTCACGATGCTCATGTCCAAATCCTATCTGACAATACGACAGTAGTGGCGTATATACGGAATCAGGGAGGCACTCATTCAGTTCCGTTGTTCAGTCTAACGGAAAGAATCCTTCTGTTTGCGTTAGAACATCACGTTCTTCTTTCGGTCCGTCACATACCGGGTCGTCTGAATTTGCTAGCAGACTCCCTTTCACGAAAGGGTCGCTTGTTGCCGTCGGAGTGGACTCTCAACAAACAAGTATTCAATCAGATTTGCTACCAATGGGAACGGCCAATGATAGACTTATTTGCGACACATCTCAACAATCAGTTGCAGACGTATGTGTCCCTGTGTCCGGATCCAAGAGCATTTGCAGTAGACGCTCTGTCGATCCCTTGGGACGGAATGATAGGATATGCGTATCCTCCAGCGCCGTTAATTCAACAAGTATTGCTAAAGATAAAACAATCTCAATGCAAGATTCTGTTGGTAGCATCTCTGTCGCCACAGAGACCGTGGATAAATCTACTCAGGTGTCTGTTGTGGGACCTACCGCGGAAGCTTCCTCCACGAGAGGATCTTCTTTCGCAGGGGAAATCGCGCCAACTCCATCACAACCCGCAAGGTCTCAACCTTCACGTTTTTCCGTTGTGCGGTCCTTCTTGCATGGCAAGCACTTTACAGGACGAGCAGTGGACGCGATTTCTAACTGTAGGAGGACCTCCTCTTCGCTAAACTATGCGGCTAAGTGGAAGGTTTTTCGTCGTTGGTGTAGGGATCATTCTGTAGATATATTTGATCCCTCTATACCAGACATTGCAAACTTTCTAGTATACTTGTTTGACGAAATCAAACTGCAGCCTGTTACTATAAAGGGTTATAGATCTATGTTATCTGATACCTATGCACATCATGATAGTTTACAAATTGGATCTAATGTCTCTTTATCGAAATTGGTTAGAAACTTTTCGATAAATAGACCCAGAACTCTTAGATTAATTCCTAAGTGGAATTTAGCTTGGGTTCTCCTTAAATTGAAGGAAAAGCCATTTGAACCTCTTGGGACAGTAGATTTCAAATTCTTATCTTATAAGACAGCTTTTCTCTTAGCTTTCTCTTCTGCCAGAAGAGTCAGTGAGCTTCATGCACTATCGGTGGATGATTCTCATTATCGTAGTGTTGGGAACACTATCACCTTCACTACTAATGTGGGTTTTTTAGCTAAGAATCAGGCTCCTAATAAATATCCGGAACCTATTGTTATTAAGGCTCTTCCGTCTTCAGACGGGCGTAGGCCTTTACTCTGTCCTGTTAGAGCACTACGTATCTATAAACAGAGATCTCAGTTCATCAGAAAGGGACGGAAACATTTCTTTCTGTCTTTGATGCCTAATAGAAAGGACATTTCAGTCCATTCTATTGCTAGATGGATTCAGTTAACTATCCGTACTGCTTATGAAGATTTATCTTCTTCTCAGCAGTCTGTGCTTAAGATTTCTGCTCATGAAGTAAGAGCTCTTTCTACTTCCTGGGCTTATGCTAATAGTGTTGCTATGTTGCTATTACAGATTTAATGAAGGCTGCTTATTGGTCTCAGCCATCCACATTTACGAATTTTTATCTCAGAAATATTGAGTCCATTTCTGGAGACCTGCATTGTTTAGGTCCGTTATCTGTTGCTCAGAATGTCGTCCACTAACTATAGTTATGCAGGCTTTCTGTTCCGGCAGTGACTCCGTCCGGCTGCCCTCTTCGCTCTGGGCTATTTGACCCAGGGCAAGGGGAAGGGGGGGGGGGGGGGGGGCGGGTGTTCCCTTAGGTCACCTGCTTTATAGTGAAAAGCAAGGAAATGCCTCCTCCAAGTCAGTATTTCTGAGTCGCTTCCGGGATGGTTTTAAAGTGTAATATTAATGTTTAATTTCATTCATGTCTTATTTTTAAAGTGTAGCTCGGTGTGAAGCATTTGTATATGTCAAGTGTCAAACGGGCTTTAATATACAATACTCGGACACTTTTTAATGATTATAAAGAGTCTCAATTTTCTGGACTACTTTATTTATTGGCTTGCTTTAAAAATAATTAGTATAAGGGTTATACTGGATGTTAATAGAGAACATGAATGTTATTGTGCTCAATTATTAAGGGTAGTGTATCTTTCTAATTTAATATTAAATAAGAAAGATACATGTAAAGCCTAATACTCCTTTTCTCCGTAAGGGGTTACCTCTTTACTATATAGTTGAGCTTATTGGATTTTCCTCTATGTCCTAGGCCCTCCAGCCTGTTTACTATTCAGCTAAGTCTGGGTCATTGGTACAGTATAAAAATGTTAAAAAATTTATAGTAATTTATATATTTTTTATACTTACCAATGACCCAGACGGGGATGGCCCTCCCTGGAGTTGGGAACTCTTGCCTCCCCGCTGAGTACATAGCGCTGACCAGGCACTGCCAGTAAGAATGATAATTGGCGCCAATTTCGGGATGACTGCGTCACTGCGCATGCGCAGTAGAGGCGTACTATGGAGGTCCTTTAGGACATGATTTCTTTTTGTTTTGGATGCAAATTTTCGGGATTGGGGGGCAAAATTTGTGTTTGGCCCTGGTTTTGGTGGAGTTAGCACCAGCTAAGTCTGGGTCATTGGTAAGTATAAAAAATATATAAATTACTATAAATTTTTTAACTTTCATTATTTTTTTCATTTTTTGTCTCAAAAACATAGGTTATGACCCCTCATTGGAATGAGCTCGTCGAGCTCGTTTTAATGAGGGGTCATAACCTATGTATTTTTATACTGTACCAATGACCCAGACATAGCTGGTGCTAACTCTTAAAATATAGGGCCAAACACAAATTTTGCCCCCCAATCCCCAAAATTTGCATCTAAAACCAAAGAAAACATGTCCTGAAAGGCCCTCCACACTTCACCCCTACTGCGCATGCGCAGTGTCAAGGACGTTCCGAAATTGGCGCCATTAATCATTCTAAGTTTGGCCCTTCATCAGTTAACATCTGACTGATCTTTGTGCTTATAAATCTCAGTTTAAATGATGCCAGACACATAAATATTAGTGAAATGGTGATTCTAAGGAGGATAGAGAAGGAGGAGAGGAAAAAAATGTGTGACAGAATATTATCAGGGCTGTAACTTAAAAATTTTTAATGAAATTATGTTAAGTTACCTATTTTCGAGGCAGCAGCCATTTTGTTGTCATTCTGATTATTTAGTTACACTGTTTTTTAAGTGTTTTCCTCTCTCCCTGTCCTTTAAGTCCCCCCTTGCTATTCTCCCATGCTTTTGGCATAGTTTTTGTAATTATTTTTACTAAATTTTCTTGGGAGTTTTAGCTGAATAACAGAATGAATTCTGTTCTTTTCCCCATGTTTACGTCTTCACCTACGGGTGGTTAGGCGTTGTGTTCTGCATCTACCATCTGATGTTCTGCAGTTTCTTCCCTGGAAGTCTCTGTTTTGCATCAGATTGTGTATTTTTGGTAACTGATTTCGGGCCTGGGTGCCTGGAGTCTTATTTTAGTGTTTTTACACTCATTGTTTACATTTACAACAGCCCTCTGTGTGAGGGGGGGATTTCTGGAAAATAATATCTTGATGTTATTTTAATCATAACTAGATACATTATTATTGTTCGTAAGTGTTGAATAAATTGTTTAAAATATTTTTAAAATTTTTGTCGACACTTAGGATTGGGATCCATTGGGGCTTAACGTTACTTTTCAGAAACTCGGGCTGTTCTGAAAAAATATTTTTTCAAAATATTTTGATTTCAATTATTTTTTCTATATTAATGGATCATATTATTATTATGTATTTTGATTGCCAGGGGTTAGTGCGAGTACCAGGACTTGTTTTCTTTTCACATTGAAAGGATATTGATCAATTGTATTAAGAGGAAGTCTTCCTCTGACTTTATAATCATTCTATATGTGGTCAGTGTACTCGCATTAACTTCTGTTCTGTATCGTATGATTTCGATGACAATATGGGAAGCGTATGTCACGGTATGTTATTGGGGATTTGGACACTCCGGTCCTTTCCCTGCAGGGTCACTCTACTTTATCAATTTCTATTTCAGACGATCAAGATTAGGGTGATGTATCTGTGATGTCTTCCAACAGTGTGCCTCCGTCGTCACAATTAATGAAGGGCTAGCGGAAAAGTGCTCATGTAAATACGCCAATTGCCTAAGAGGACCCTAGTAGGTTCGACGGCCTTTGACGTCCGCTAGCTCGCCCGGTGTAGCATCCATTCACCGAATGGTTCGGCAGCCGGGTTCGTCCGTTGCGGTCTAGAAGGAATTTTGGGGTGATGCGAGCACTATAAATTAACCTAATGCACACCCAGTGATGGCGGATCGGAGGGAGAACGGAGGAAGCCTTTTAGTCCGGTTCATAGCTCGTTCCGGTCCATCCGGACGGCAAGCGAGAGAGGCCCCTCTCTCGTTCAACAACATCTGGCCCCAGATGTTGTAGTACAAAATGTGTCGCAAGCGGAGCATACGTCCGTCGCTCGGGACGCTCCGTTGTATAGGCAGTCCGCGGAGACTGCTAAGGCTTCCTCTTCTCGTCAGCGCACACGACCGCACCTTGGCTGCGTGACCGCCGATATATTACCAGCTTCGCCGATCAAGGATTCTTCGGCGACCAGGTCACACCATCCGGTAGCCAGGGACACGAGGCCTGCAGACTCCGGACGTTCGCATAGGAAGTGTGCGGGAGTCAACGTACACGGAGCTTCCGGCGGCAATGCATCGTAAGACCGCTACTGCACAGGCCTCGGGAACGGACGTGCTTTCCTTAATAGCACAGTTTATCGCAGCATCCCAGCATCAACTGAATCTGTCGCATATATTTTATCCGACGATGCTGGGTCGGGACGCTCCGCGGAAGCGGGTACGGACGTTCGAAAGTTTCATCCGGTCCGACGGGATACCGAAAGGGATTTGGAGGATTTTGAGCTTTCCCTTTCAGAACAACATATGCTGTTGTATATGTCATCTGACTTGGTCTTCTACAGCTTCTTTCGTCGGACCAGAATGCTGCGATGCCGGATAAGAAACTGATAGCGTCGGTGGACTTAGAAATTTTTGGTTCGGCGCAGGGACATCGTCCCTCAGTTCCGACATAGTCCAATAATGTCACACAAACTTTCGAATTATTGAACGACGCTATTTATATTATTATTTTATTTTATGCTTGCTATAACCAAGCATTTCTGGTTTCTTGTTCGCAGAGTTATGGAGATGTCTTTCAAAAGTGTGCCTCTGTCGTCATAGTTAATGAAGAGCTAGCGGCAATAAGTGCTCATGGAATATGTCTATCGCCTACGGAGTGACATTCGCTAGCTCACCTGGTGTAGCGTACATTCATCGAATGGTTCGGCTGCCGGGTTCGTCCGTTGCGGTCTAGGAAGGAGATTTGGGTGATGCGAGCACTTTAATTACTTTAGTACTCACCCAGTGACGGCAGATTGAGGACAGATCGGAGGAAGCCTGTTAGTCCGGTTCCTGGCTTGTCCAGGTCCATCCGGGCTGTGAGCGAGAGAGGTCCCTCTCTCGTCCAACAACATAGGGGACCGCATGTTGTGGTTCAGATATTTTACATTCGGAGCATATGTCCGTCGGTCGGGACGCTCCGTTATATTGACAGTCCGAGAGACTGTCCTTAATGCTTCCTCATCCTCACAGCAGGGCACACGACCGCACATTGGCTACGTGACCTCGAGTATCCGATCAGTTTCGTCATTCAGTGATTCCACGTCGAATAGGTCGCGCCATCCGGTAGCCAAGGGACACGAGGCCTATACACTCCGTTCGCTCGCATATTGGTAGTATGCACGGGGTAACGATCACGGAGCTTCCAGCGGCAATGCATCGTAAGACCGCTTCTCCTCAGGCCTCAGTGACGGACATGCTATCCGAGTTAGCACAGTTGTTTCGCAGCATCCCAGCTATTGACAGTTTCTCGGTCGAATCAGGAATTATCCGACGGCGCTGGATCGGTGCGGTCCGCGGTTGCATCAGGTACGGACGACCGAACGCTTTATAGGGTCCGACAGGATGGCGAAAGGGATTCGAAAGATTTCGAGTTTTCCCTTTAGTAGTATCGGAAGCTGCCTTTCATATCTTCTGGCATTATCTTCCAGTGATTGTTATTTCGGACTTCATTGCTGCGATCTTGGATAAGAGACTTATAGCGTCATTGGACTCGGATTTTTCGATCGGTTCAGGGACATTGTCCCTGACTTACCGACGCAGTCCAATATTGTCATTACAACATGTGTTTTATTTTTCGACGATATATATATATATATATACAAGCCTGCTACCAAGCATGATAGTTTAGTTTCTTGTCCGCGTTGCTCATTTCTGCCATTTTATCATTTATACGAATAGTTTATTTTGGCAGAGCAGGGCATACTGAGAGTTCATATGCGTCTAGACGGTGTGGTTAAAGACTGCATATATTCTTTTTCGCCGTTTATGTCTTTTCCAATTTCAATGTTGGAAACGACATGATGTATAGTAGACTTAACTTAGACGCTTTATCATACGTAATCCGCCTTACTGAGGCGTTATCATTACGTCTTCAAGAAAAGATTTACGGGATATTATTCTCAATGTAATTTCTTTTGAGGGCAGTAGTTTGTTCACGTATAACTCCGCCCTTCAGTGGCTGATTGGAGTTGGTTAGACGTGACGCAGCCCTAGCTACATCCACACGCGTGGATAGTAAGGTTAAGAACTCTCTCAGAGTCGCTTCGTTCTCGGAGGAGCTTCTCTTCGACGGCAACTTTTCGGCAATCCATGAATTGCTCGATTTACACGTTCTCTTGTCTATCTAGTGTTACAAGAGATTCAGACTGGGGCAAACATTCGGTGGTTGACTCAAAGAGTGCCACCGCAGTTGTCGGACCCGAGTGTGGCTGTTATGACGGTTGCCAGTCAAACAGATTGGGATATAATACTGATCCCTACGGATTCGAAGTGCCAGGGTCTTTGGGTTCCGCAGTCTCTTAGCAATCAGTTTTCTTCCGCGGAATAATGTTTTTTAGGCTTGCTTTATGTCATTGCATGAACATTATTCAGAAACGCATGCCCAAATCCTGTCCTTTAATTCGACAGTAGTGGCGTATCTCCGGAACCGGGGAGGCACTCTTTCGTTTCCGTTATTCAATTTAATGGAAAGAATCCGTCTGTTGGTTATAGTACACCAAGTTCTGTTTTGGTTCGTCATATTCCGGGTCGTCTGATTGTTTTACCGGACTCCCGTTCTCTTACGGGTCGCTTGTTGCTGTCAGAATGGACTCTCAACAAACAAGTATTCAATCAGATTTGCTATCTATGGGAGCGCCCAATGATGATTTATTTACGACACAGCTTGCTAATCAATTGCAGACGTATGTGTTGGCTTGTCGAGATCTCTGAGCTAATGTTGTTAACGCTCTATTGATCTATAGGACGGAATGATAGGATACGCGTATCCTCCGGCGCTGTTGTTTCAGCAGGTATTGCTAAGATAAACAACCACAATACATTTCTGTTGATAGCATCTCTATCTTCACAGAGATCATGGGTAATTTACTCTCTTGTCTACTGTGGGTCTTAACGTGAAATCTTCCTCTATGTGAGGATCTTTTTTCACTGGGTAAATCGTGTCATCTTTATCACAACCTGCAAGGTCGCAACCTTCATGTATTCCGTTGTGTGGTCCGTATTGCATTGTAAGCACTGTACTGGACGAGCTTTGGACGCGATTTCTTACTATAGGAGATCCTCTTCTTCGCTTTTCTATGCGGCTAAAGTGGAGGCTTTTCCGTCGTGGTGTAGGGATCATTATGTTCATATTGTTGATCCCTCCATACTACTCATTGCAATTTTTTAGTATACTTGTTTCACAAGATCTACTGCAGCCTGTTATTATTTAGGTTATAGGTTTATGTTACCTCATACCTATGCACTCTACGATAGTTTACAATTGAGTCTTTTGTCTCTTTATCTAAGTCAGTTAGTAACTTTTTGATAAATAGACTTAGAATCTTTAGATTAAATTCCTATAGGGATTTTAACTTCGGTTCTTATTTAGCTAAGTAATCATTTGAGCCTCTGGAATCAGTAGTTTTCAAATTCTGACCTTTTAGACAGTAATTCTGTTGGTTTCTCTTTTACTGTAGAGTCAGTGAGTTTCATGCACTATCGATGGATGATTTTCACTTTCGTAGTTTCGGAATCACTACTTCCGTTACTATTTAGGTTGGATTTTTGCATAAGAGTTAGGCTCCTATTATGCGGAACCTATTATTTTAAGGTCCTTCCGTCTTCGTATGGGCATAGGCCTTTACTCTTTCCGTGTACAGTTTATGTATTTATAAACAGATATCTGTTTATTACCATGGGCGTAAGCTTCTTCTGTCTTTGATGCCTAGTAGAAGGACGTTACGCTCCATTTTATTGTTAATGGATTCTATTAACTATCGGTACTGCTTATGGTATATCATTGACTTAGCAGTTGTGCTTAAGATTTCGGCTCATGAAGTAAGAGTTCTTCTACTTCTTGGGCTTACATTAATAGTGTCGCTATTATAGATTTTTGAAGGCCGCTCATTGCGCTCAGCCATCCACATTCATGAATTTTATCTCAGAAATATCGAGTCCATTTCTGGAGGCCTCTATTGTTAGGTCTATTATCTACTGCTCAGAATGTCATTCACTTAACAGTTGCTACTATAGCTAGGTAGGCTGTCTGTTTCGGCAGTGTCTCCGTTCTGCTGCCCTCTTCGCTCTGGGCTATTTGACCCAGGGCAAGAAAAAGGGGGGGGGGGGGGGGGGGAGAGTGTTCCCTTGGGTCACCTGTTTTACTATGAAAACAAGGGGATACCTCCTCCGGAGTTAGTAATTCTGAGCTGTTATTGGGATGGTTGTTTTAGTGAGAAGTTTAGGTTTTTAAAATTCATTCAAGTCTCAGTTTTTAAAGTATAGCTTTTGAATATTGCATATGTCAACGGACATGATTATGCAATCCTCAGACACTTTTAGGAGTATAAGAGTCTCTATTCTCTAGACTTACTTTATTTATTGGCTTACTTTAAAAATTATTAGTATAAGGATTATATTGGATATTAATAGAGTACATGGATGTATGAAGCTCAATTTTGGAAGGTGTTGTATCTTTCTAATTTATCATAAATAAGAAAGATACATGTAAGGCCTATTTCTTCTTTTTCCCTATAGGGGATGACTCTATTTTATTTTATTGAGCGTATTCCATTTTGCTCTATGTCCTTGGCCCTCCAGCCTTTTTACTATTCAGCTATGTCTGGGTCATTGGTACAGTATAAAAATGTTAAAAAATTTATAGTAATTTATATATTTTTTATACTTACCAATGACCCAGACGGGGATGGCTCTCCCAGGAGTTGGGAACTCTTGCCTCCCCGCTGAGTACATAGCGCTTACCAGGCACTGGTTATTAGAATGATTAATGGCGCCAATTTCGGAACGTCCTTGACACTGCGCATGCGCAGTAGGGGCGAAGTGTGGCGGGCCTTTCAGGACATGTTTTCTTTGGTTTTAGATGCAAATTTTGGGGATTGGGGGGCAAAATTTGTGTTTGGCCCTATATTTTAAGAGTTAGCACCAGCTAAGTCTGGGTCATTGGTAAGTATAAAAAATATATAAATTACTATAAATTTTTTAACTTTTGAGACAAAAAATGAAAAAAATTAATTATTCAAGAATTTTTTTTGATATGTGGTAATTTGAAAAGTAATCATCAGATTTTAATAACTTTTGCATGCAGCTTTATATGAACAAGTTTGAAAAGTTGGTGATTGGTTGAAAGTTGAAAGTATTATTGCCCTTCTTTTTGTTTTATTGGTAATTTGATGATTATGTTGTAACTTGAACAGTAAAATATCAGATTTCAATAATGTTTGATTCATTCCGTTTTTGCTTATGTCATAGCTTATCGGGAGCACAGGAGAATTTTATTCACAATGTGATGTTTTTTATTTTTAGCTCACCTAACTGAAAGTCTGGGTGAACTATCGTTATCAATCACCGTCTGTCGCTCATTGTCCATCATCTATGAACATGGTGCTTGCACATTCTCCTCCAAAACCACTGACATCGCATCTTGTTTTTGTTTAAATCAACTTGCCCAGCCCCATATGGAGGGGGTGGGGGAAAATGCTCCCAAATTTGAAAAAAAATCTTCTCATGAACCAGTGGGTACAGTGACTTGATATTTAATATTGAGCTTTCTTTTGAGGTGTAGAATCAAGTTGGTTCAATTGAAGTTGATGTAGCAATATTGGATCAGTATTGACTAGTGCAGTGTCTTCAACATGGGTTCAGGTTAGGAAACCTGTTCCAAGGCTAGATAAATTAATCAAAGATAGGAATTGTCATTGAGGGTTGAAGATTATTAAATCCCAACCTTCCTCCTAATATGACAGTATCAATATTATTTTGTGAATTAATTTCGATATTTTAGTTTTTGTCAAACCATGTTATTTATTACTAATTATTGGGATGAACTTATTGTCTTTGTTTCACAAAAGGTTCTAAAGTATGGTTCAAACAATAATGAAATGATAGTAGAATATGAACTGTGATTTCTGTAGATTTTTGTAATGAGTTGAACAACAACATAGCCGTAAAGTGGAACCCTCTTAATTGAATAGCCACTTTGGCAGAGCAAAATATTCAATTAACAGGCGTATACAGGTAATAGGTTGGGTCACTTACCTATCTTCTAGGTATAAACTGAGCATTTATACTATTATATCTTGTTTGACAGAGCTCGTTGAGCTCCTGTCAAACAAGATATAATAGTTTAAATGCCTATACTGGATTTATTGAGGCCAAAAATATCTGTAAATGTTGTGGATACCAAAATAATTATTAATCAGATTACACAATTTATTATTCAATTAACAGGAGATTACTTTATATTCCTACATGCAGGTAACAGATCAAATTTATCCTGAAGGTATGGTAAATGGTTTTGTGTTTATAAGTTATATACAGTTAACAGGGTTATTCATTTGAAAGATATACAATGATGTGGGCCCCACTATATTGAGAATTCTTTAACATTTTATGGGAAAGTGCCCATTCTCTTTTCCTTCTAAAACAACTTATATCATTCATTGAAAGAGGTAGGTCTCCATAGAGGTAGATAAGTTCTACTTTAACCCTTTACCTGCTGAGTATATTTCAAAAATTTCTCATCAAATCAAGTCATGGCTGCTGTAAAGGAAAATTTATTTGTGATATTTATCAAATCATTGGTAAGAGGACTAAACCAAGTTCATAGAGGTATTTATGAGAAAAGGTCGTGTATTAAACCACTGCTAGGAAATACTTGGCACAAAAAATCCACTTGCAGCAGGCAAAGAGTTAATCGTATAACAGAACCCAGTAACCCATGCCTCACTTGCCAGACCTCAAAAGTGTCCAATATTTATATAAATGATTGGCCTCATTTTTTTTTACTTATACATTAGTTTTGTACCTGATACTGAAAATGAATCTAAACCACAAGAAACAAATGGATGAACAAAAGGTTGCTTCATAGCTTTGCAGAATGCTTATAATGAATGTTTTATTTTACTTTGTCTTAGGCAAATATGCTGTTGATTGGATTTGGAACTTATTTGAGAGTGGATGTCCAGTTTTAAAATCCATCAATATTAGGTAGGTAAAATTTACTCTTGTACACTTTATTGTTCCATTCAGTAATACTTTTTGAAAACGTTAACAACTTTAGAGCAGTCATTGTTTCTGGAATGGGGGCAATTTGTTGCTGTATCTATTTTTATACACCCATTTTGAAAAAACGGGTTGTATTATGTCATTGGTCTGTCCCTTTATGCGTCTGTCCACCCATCTGTCCATTCACCTCTCCGTCCGTCCGTCCATCCATTAACTTTTCAGTTTCCGGAAGTTAACTTGAGATTGGATTTATAGATCAGGACCAAACTTGGTTTGTGCTTCAGTTATTTCAAAATACAGGTCGAGTTCGAATTGGGGCTTGGTCCAATGATTTTTACAAGAGTTATGGGCCTTTTTTACTTAGAAATTGCCTGCTAGGCATATTATGCAATGCCACGCATAACTCTTGTTTTAATGTTGCCACTTGACACACTGTTGAAAGTCCCATGAGTTTGGTAGAGTGGAATCTTGTTAATTAAATAACCAAACTGTCAACAAATAATATTCAACAAAATTTGATCCATTCAGTAAGCACTGCTTACTGTTGAATAATGTCTGCACCCACATCCCAGCTTACATATAGTGGTTCCTCTGTAGGGAACCCTAGGAAGTGGAACAGTGCTGATTTACCATGGTAAACAAATTCTGGTTTACAGGTAAAATAGGACCTGGAACCAATGGTTATGATGGAAGTTCTCGAAAGTGGGCAGCATAGGTATAATCAGTTGGCTAAATTTGACTTAATACCTATGTTGCAATCATTATAGATGCTAAATAAATAATTAATGTAGTGATGATTTATTTCAACTGGATCTTGCTTGGCAGGTTTTTACATTTTAGTGGGTATGATTTACAAATTTAAGCCTTTGGACACTGAAGGTATATTCCATACAAGTTCAGAGCTATCAACTGGTAGAGTCTATATTCATTACTCTGGGGAAGACCAATCAATATTTTCAACATGTAGCCTTGGGACAGCATGTTGAAAATCTTGATTGGTCTACCACACAAATGCACTGGCTAACTATCTGCTCTATGAATTCAGGTTGTATCACGATCCTGCACCGATAAAGTGGCCTTTCAGGTTCCAAAGGTTAATAGAACCCAGCGGGAGCTTGGGTCTTATTCAATAGTGCAATGGACCTCAGATCAAAAGGTTGTAGATTTGATCCTGACCCTCATGGCAAGATATTTAATCCTGCCTTAGTGGGAGTCAGGGGTGCAATTTGCTTGGGCATACAGCATGTCGATTGCACCCTTGCCTTCAACTAATGTTCCAACAGTAAGTCTTGACAGTTACTCCCTGCTTCTCTGTGGTTTTCTCCAGGTACTCCAACTTTTTTCACCCATAAAACTGTTTGACTCAGTACCACCCTGGCATTTGAAAATGTTATTAACCCTTTACTGGAAACATCTGACACGTCCACATGCGTAATTTACAAAGTGAACCGTTAAGAAAAAAATTCCAGCCACTCAATATCATGTGATGCCTTGTTGTAACAAGCGCATCATGTGCATTAAGTAAAGTATTAACCCATAAAGGCCCAGTTCCATTTTTGTTCATTGTTACTGCAACAAAACAAGTGCACTGACATGTAATCTTTGGGTTAACCCATAAAGATCCAATTCCATCTTTGTTCACCTTTACTGCAACAAAGAAGTGCCCCATCATGTAATCTTTGGGTTAACCCATAAAGGCCCAATTCCATCTTGTTCACCTTTACAGCAACAAAGAAGTGCTAGGTCATGTAATCACTGGGTAAATCTGCAAGTTACATTCTAAGTACCTTGGTAGTTGTTTTAACTGATTGAGTACTGGAAGCCCATATTTGGGCTTTATTCTGAAGTGCAGGTACTGCAACTGAAAGGCTTCAAATTCAGTAGCTGTGCTTCATATTATCTTTGAAGTGATATTATTTAGTCTGTTAAGATTTGCCTTGTTACAATTTATAGGAGAGTGCCCACAGGCACTCTCCTATAAATTGTAACGAGGCAAAGATGTGTTAACAAATTTTGGTGGTCGAAAATAATTTAGCACTCTACCAGTTAAGGCAAGTCTTGGCTGCCTATATAGGCAGCCAAGACCAGCCTAGAACAACTACAAAGTCACAGGATGTAGAATGCCTAACAGAAGCAAAGGTGTATAAAAATCTTGACGCTTTTAAGGATTAAACCCAAACAAGAGAACACTGTGCATAAACAGAGAGAGAAACAAAATCCTTTGATAAATTTATTCTTTCTCTTTCAGTGAGAATGCCATCTGTGGTCAACATGTACAAGATTTCATCGACAGAATGCAACCTATACACCAACAAAGGAAGACTTACCTGCTTTCATCATTAGATATGACATTCAATGATGTTTATAAGGATGGAATAATTGCACGTGAGGCACGTGTTCTCAGAAATGATTTGAACTTTGTTGAGTCACTACAGATTGATCATTTTCCAAATGCTAATTACTACTTTGATCCTCTAGCTGATCACCAGGCTCAAATGTAATCTGTGGTCATATTTCTCTCAAAAAAAAGTTGTTGGGAAAAGTTGTGCTCTTGGAAATGATAACCTTATTGAAGAATAGCTGCTGTGACTTTGGTCCCCCCCCCCCCCTCCCATAAAAGAAAACATCACATGCAAATGGAATTTTTTACATCTAATGAAAGTTTTCTGATGATTGAGTGTAATTGTTGTTCCTTTATGCAACACAGTGGAAAAAACTGGCGAGTACTATTCACACTAATCACAAAAATCATCAATCAATTTTCATTATTTTTTGTCCCAAAAACGTAGCTTATGACCCCTCATTGGAATGAGCTCATTAAGCTCATTCCAATAAGGGATCATAAGGTATGTTTTTGATGTAAAAAAGGAAAAAAAAATAGTTATTCAAAAATCTTGTTTGCAAGTGTCATCCGCCTTTCGTGTTGAGGTGAAGGGTTAACTCTTTGCATGCTGTTGAATTAAACATTTTTTGAATGATTTCTGTACTTCATTTATTTGTATTTTTTTCATCAAATTCAGTCATGGTACTGATAATCATCATTATTATAATAAATACTGCATGAAATAAAATAAAGTATAATTTTGTGTCTCATCTCGTCACATCCTTATTCTCCCACATTTCCACTTCCGCCAATTTACCAATCCCTTATGTTAACCCTTTACCCAATGTAACGGCCAAAACCGGCCAGCGCTATTCTCAAAAATCGCCAATTAATATTTTTATACTGTACCAATGACCCAGACATAGCTGGTGCTAACTCTTAAAATATAGGGCCAAACACAAATTTTGCCCCCCAATCCCCAAAATTTGCATCTAAAACTAAAGAAAACATGTCCTGAAAGGCCCTCCACACTTCGCCCCTACTGCGCATGCGCAGTGTCAAGGACGTTCCGAAATTGGCGCCATTAATCATTCTAAGTTTGGCCCTTCATCAGTTAACATCTGACTGATCTTTGTGCTTATAAATCTCAGTTTAAATGATGCCAGACACATAAATATTAGTGAAATGGTGATTCTAAGGAGGATAGAGAAGGAGGAGAGGAAAAGAATGTGTGACAGAATATTATCAGGGCTGTAACTTAAATTTTTTTAATGAAATTATGTTAAGTTACCTATTTTCAAGGCAGCAGCCATTTTGTTGTCATTCTGATTATTTAGTTACACTGTTTTTTAAGTGTTTTCCTCTCTCCCTGTCCTTTAAGTTCCCCCTTGCTATTCTCCCATGCTTTTGGCATAGTTTCTGTAATTATTATTACTAAAATTTCTTGGGAGTTTTAGCTGAATAACAGAATGAATTCTGTTCTTTCCCCATGTTTACGTCTTCACCTACGGGTGGTTAGGCGTTGTGTTCTGCATCTACCATCTGATGTTCTGCAGTTTCTTCCCTGGAAGTCTCTGTTTTGCATCAGATAGTGTATTTTTGGTAACTGATTTCGGGCCTGGGTGCCTGGAGTCTTATTTTAGTGTTTTTACACTCATTGTTTACATTTACAACAGCCCTCTGTGTGAGGGGGGGATTTCTAAAGAATAATATCTTTATGTTATTTTAATCATAACTAGATACATTATTATTGTTCGTAAGTGTTGAATAAATTGTTTAAAATATTTTTAAAATTTTTGTCCACACTTAGGCTTGGGATCCATTGGGGCTCAACGTTACTTTTCAGAAACTTGGGCTGTTCTGAAAAAATATTTTTTCAAAATATTTTGATTTCAATTATTTTTTCTATATTAATGGATCATATTATTATTATGTATTTTGATTGCCAGGGGTTAGTGCGAGTACCAGGACTTGTTTTCTTTTCACATTGAAAGGATATTGATCAATTGTTTTAAGAGGAAGTCTTCCTCTGACTTTATTATCATTCTATATGTGGTCAGTGTACTCGCATTAACTCCTGTTCTGTATCGTATGATTTCGATGACAATATGGGAAGCGTATGTCACGGTATGTTGTTGGGGATTTGGACACTCCGGTCCTTTCCCCGCAGGGTCACTCTACTTTATCAATTTCTATTTCAGACGATCAAGATTAGGGTGATGTATCTGTGATGTCTTCCAGCAGTGTGCCTCCGTCGTCACAATTAATGAAGGGCTAGCGGAAAAGTGCTCATGTAAATACGCCAATTGCCTAAGAGGACCCTAGTAGGTTCGACGGCCTTTGACGTCCGCTAGCTCGCCCGGTGTAGCGTCCATTCACCGAATGGTTCGGCAGCCGGGTTCGTCCGTTGCGGTCTAGAAGGAATTTTGGGGTGATGCGAGCACTATAAATTAACTTAATGCACACCCAGTGACGGCGGATCGGAGGGAGAACGCAGGAAGCCTTTTAGTCCGGTTCATAGCTCGTTCCGGTCCATCCGGACGGCAACCGAGAGAGGCCCCTCTCTCGTTCAACAACATCTGGCCCCAGATGTTGTGGTATAAAATGTGTCGCAAGCGGAGCATACGTCCGTCGCTCGGGACGCTCCGTTGTATAGGCAGTCCGCTGAGACTGCTAAGGCTTCCTCTTCTCGTCAGCGCACACGACCGCACCTTGGCTGCGTGACCGCCGATATATTACCAGCTTCGCCGATCAAGGATTCTTCGGCGACCAGGTCACACCATCCGGTAGCCAGGGACACGAGGCCTGCAGACTCCGGACGTTCGCATAGGAAGTGTGCGGGAGTCAACGTACACGGAGCTTCCGGCGGCAATGCATCGTAAGACCGCTACTGCACAGGCCTCGGGAACGGACGTGCTTTCCTTAATAGCACAGTTTATCGCAGCATCCCAGCATCAACTGAATCTGTCGCATATATTTTATCCGACGATGCTGGGTCGGGACGCTCCGCGGAAGCGGGTACGGACGTCCGAAAGTTTCATCCGGTCCGACGGGATACCGAAAGGGATTCGGAGGATTTCGAGCTTTCCCTTTCGGAACAACATATGCTGTTGTGTATGTCATTTGACTTGGTCTTCTACAGCTTCTTTCGTCGGACCAGAATGCTGCGATGCCGGATAAGAAACTGATAGCGTCGGTGGACTTAGAAATTTTTGGTTCGGTTCAGGGACATCGTCCCTCAGTTCCGACATAGTCCAATAATGTCACACAAACTTTCGAATTATTGAACGACGCTATATATATTATTATTTTATGCTTGCTATCCAAGCATTCCTGGTTTCTTGTTCGAAGAGTTATGGAGATGTCTTTCAAAAGTGTGCCTCTGTCGTCATAGTTAATGAAGAGTTAGCGGCAATAAGTGCTCATGGAATATGTCTATCGCCTACGGAGTGACATTCGCTAGCTCACCCGGTGTAGCGTACATTCATCGAATGGTTCGGCTGCCGGGTTCGTCCGTTGCGGTCTAGGAAGGAGATTTGGGTGATGCGAGCACTTTAATTACTTTAGTACTCACCCAGTGACGGCAGATTGAGGACAGATCGGAGGAAGCCTGTTAGTCTGGTTCCTGGCTTGTCCAGGTCCGTCCGGGCTGTGAGCGAGAGAGGTCCCTCTCTCGCCCAACAACATAGGGGACCGCATGTTGTGGTTCAGATATTTTACATTAGGAGCATATGTCCGTTGGTCGGGACGCTCCGTTATATTGACAGTCCGAGAGACTGTCTTTAATGCTTCCTCATCCTCACAGCAGGGCACACGACCGCACATTGGCTACGTGACCTCGAGTATCCGATCAGTTTCGGCATTCAGTGATTCCACGGCGAATAGGTCGCGCCATCCGGTAGCCAAGGGACACGAGGCCTATACACTCCGTTCGCTCGCATATTGGTAGTATGCACGGGGTAACGATCACGGAGCTTCCAGCGGCAATGCATCGTAAGACCGCTTCTCCTCAGGCCTCAGTGACGGACGTGCTATCCGAGTTAGCACAGTTGTTTCGCAGCATCCCAGCAATTGACAGTTTCTCGGTCGAATCAGGAATTATCCGATGGCGCTGGGTCGGTGCGGTCCGCGGTTGCATCAGCTACGGACGACCGAACGCTTTATAGGGTCCGACAGGATGGCGAAAGGGATTCGAAAGATTTCGAGTTTTCCCTTTAGTAGTATCGGAAGATGCCTTTCATATCTTCTGGCATTATCTTCCAGTGATTATTATTTCGGACTTCATTGCTGCGATCTTGGATAAGAGACTTATAGCGTCATTGGACTCGGATTTTTCGATCGGTTCAGGGACATTGTCCCTGACTTACCGACGCAGTCCATTATTGTCATTACAACATGTGTTTTATTTTTCGACGCTATATATATATATATATATATACAAGCCTGCTACTAAGCATGATAGTTTAGTTTCTTGTCCGCGTTGCTCATTTCTGCCATTTTATCATTTATACAAATAGTTTATTTTGGCAGAGCAGGGCATACCGAGAGTTCATATGCGTCTAGACGGTGTGATTAAAGACTGCATATATTCTTTTTCGCCGTTTATGTCTTTTCCAATTTCAATGTTGGGAACGACATTATGTATAGTAGACTTAACTTAGACGCTTTATTATACGTAATCCGCCTTACTGAGGCGTTATCATTACGTCTTCAAGAAAAGATTTACGGGATATTATTCTCAATGTAATTTCTTTTGAGGGCAGTAGTTTGTTCACGTATAACTCCGCCCTTCAGTGGCTGTTTGGAGTTAGTTAGACGTGACGCAGCCCTAGCTACATCCACACGCGTGGATAGTAAGGTTAAGAACTCTCTCAGAGTCGCTTCGTTCTCGGAGGAGCTTCTCTTCGACGGCAACTTTTCGGCAATCCATGAATTGCTCGATTTATACGTTCTCTTGTCCATCTAGTGTTACAAGAGATTCAGACTGGGGCAAACATTCGGTGGTTGACTCAGAGAGTGCCGCCGCAGTTGCCGGACCCGAGTGTGGCTGTTATGACGGTTGCCAGTCAAACAGATTGGGATATAATACTGATCCCTACGGATTCGAAGTGCCAGGGTCTTTGGGTTCCGCAGTCTTTTAGCAATCAGTTTAACTTCCGCGGAATAATGTTTTTTAGGCTTGCTTTATGTCATTGCATGAACATTATTCAGAAACGCATGCCCAAATTCCTGTCCTTTAATTCGACAGTAGTGGCGTATCTCCGGAACCAGGGAGGCACTCTTTCGTTTCCGTTATTCAATTTAATGGAAAGAATCCGTCTGTTGGTTATAGTACACCAAGTTCAGTTTTGGTCCGTCATATTCCGGGTCGTCTGATTCTTTTATCGGACTCCCGTTCCCTTACGGGTCGCTTGTTGCTGTCAGAATGGACTCTCAACAAACAAGTATTCAATCAGATTTGCTATCTATGGGAGCGCCCAATGATGATTTATTTATGACACAGCTTGCTAATCAATTGTAGACGTATGTGTTGGCTTGTCCAGATCTCTGAGGTAATATTGTTAACGCTCTATTGATCTATAGGACGGAATGATAGGATACGCGTATCCTCCGGCGCTGTTGTTTTAGCAGGAATTGCTAAGATAAACAACCACAATACATTTCTGTTGATAGCATCTCTATCTTCACAGAGATCATGAGTAATTTACTCTCTTGTCTACTGTGAGGATCTTTTTCACTGGGTAAATCGTGTCATCTTTATCACAACCAGCAAGGTCGCAACCTTCATGTATTCCGTTGTGTGGTCCGTATTGCATTGTAAGCACTGTACTGGACGAGCTTTGGACGCGATTTCTTACTATAGGAGATCCTCTTCTTCGCTATTCTATGCGGCTAAAGTGGAGGCTCTTCCGTCGTGGTGTAGGGATCATTATGTTCATATTGTTGATCCCTCCATACTACTCATTGCTATTTTTTAGTATACTTGTTTCACAAGATCTACTGCAGCCTGTTATTATTTAGGTTATAGGTTTATGTTACCTCATACCTATGCACTCTACGATAGTTTACAATTGAGTCTTTTGTCTCTTTATCTAAGTCAGTTAGTAACTTTTTGATAAATAGACTTAGAATCTTTAGATTAAATTCCTATACGGATTTTAACTTCGGTTCTTATTTAGCTAAGTAATCATTTGAGCCTCTGGAAACAGTAGTTTTCAAATTCTGACCTTTTAGACAGTAATTCTGTTGGTTTCTCTTTTACTGTAGAGTCAGTGAGTTTCATGCACTATCGATGGATGATTTTCACTTTCATAGTTTCGGAATCAATACTTCCGTTACTATTTAGGTTGGATTGTTGCATAAGAGTTAGGCTCCTATTATCCGGAACCTATTATTTTAAGGTCCTTCCGTCTTCGTATGGGCATAGGCCTTTACTCTTTCCGGGTACAGTTTATGTATTTATAAACAGATATCTGTTTATTACAAAGGGCGTAAGCTTCTTCTGTCTTTGATGTCTAGTAGAAGGACGTTACGCTCCATTTTATTGTTAATGGATTCTATTAACTATCGGTACTGCTTATTGTATATCATTGACTTAGCAGTTGTGCTTAAGATTTCGGCTCATGAAGTAAGAGTTCTTCTACTTCTTGGGCTTACATTAATAGTGTTGCTATTATAGATTTTTGAAGGCCGCTCATTGCGCTCAGCCATCCACATTCATGAATTTTATCTTAGAAATATCGAGTCCATTTCTGGAGGCCTCTATTGTTAGGTCTATTATCTACTGCTCAGAATGTCATTCACTTAACAGTTGCTACTATAGCTAGGTAGGCTGTCTGTTTCGGCAGTGTCTCCGTTCGACTGCCCTCTTCGCTCTGGGCTATTTGACCCAGGGCAAGAAAAAGGGGGGGGGGGGGGGGGGGGGGGGGAGAGTGTTCCCTTGGGACACCTGTTTTACTATGAAAACAAGGGGATACCTCCTCCGGAGTTAGTAATTCTGAGCTGTTATTGGGATGGTTGTTTAGTGAGAAGTTTAGGTTTTTAAAATTCATTCAAGTCTTAGTTTTTAAAGTATAGCTTTTGAATATTGCATATGTCAACGGACATGATTATGCAATCCTCAGACACTTTTAGGAGTATAAGAGTCTCTATTCTCTAGACTTACTTTATTTATTGGCTTACTTTAAAAATTATTAGTATAAGGATTATATTGGATATTAATAGAGTACATGGATGTATGAAGCTCAATTTTGGAAGGTGTTGTATCTTTCTAATTTATCATAAATAAGAAAGATACATGTAAGGCCTATTACTTCTTTTTCCCTACAGGGGATGACTCTATTTTATTTTATTGAGCGTATTCCATTTTGCTCTGTCCTTGGCCCTCCAGCCTTTTTACTATTCAGCTATGTCTGGGTCATTGGTACAGTATAAAAATGTTAAAAAATTTATAGTAATTTATATATTTTTTATACTTACCAATGACCCAGACGGGGATGGCCCTCCCAGGAGTTGGGAACTCTTGCCTCCCCGCTGAGTACATAGCGCTTACCAGGCACTGGTTATTAGAATGATTAATGGCGCCAATTTCGGAACGTCCTTGACACTGCGCATGCGCAGTAGGGGCGAAGTGTGGAGGGCCTTTCAGGACATGTTTTCTTTAGTTTTAGATGCAAATTTTGGGGATTGGGGGGCAAAATTTGTGTTTGGCCCTATATTTTAAGAGTTAGCACCAGCTATGTCTGGGTCATTGGTAAGTATAAAAAATATATAAATTACTATAAATTTTTTAACTTTCAAAATATTTTCATTTTTTGTCTCAAAAACATAGGTTATGACCCCTCGTTGGAACGAGCTCGTCGAGCTCGTTCCAACGAGGGGTCATAACCTATGTTTTTGAGACAAAAAATGAAAAAAATTAGTGATTCAAGAATTATTTTTGCAAGTGTCGTCTGCTTTTCATGTTAGGTAAAGGGTTAAAGTATTGGTAGTGTACTATCATTTATTTACCCTCTGCTCACTGATGTCGAAATAAAAAAATTTCAACCAGCACTTTTTCCCAAAATGCAACAGGGAATGTAACCAATTCTATCTTGTTTGACAGAGCTCATTGATCGGTGGTATGTAATTTAGAGACAGGTGGTATGTAAATTATAAATATGCTTATTTGGCTATCATGCTTTGACCTGCATGCCTTTGACCGCAATTGTTGGTCACAGAAAATCTGTTGCAGGCAATGATTAGCTTTTAGAAATGGAAGCTGGCTGAAAAAACTTGTATTCAAGAGTATTTTTATGCAGAGGGTACAAATTTTCAAAAGTAATTCTCTGCCTTCTCCATGTGTAACTCTAGATGTCTTGAAGGAAATGACACTGTAAAATAATGAATTATAATTTGTGTAGTCATTACTGGATAGGCATTATTAGGAAGACAAAAAAACCTTATTGACTGAATGTGGAAACCTTAAATTAAATGGATATCTGACTCACTCCTGCATTCAGCAGACAAAACAAAGTCAGAATTGTAACTATCTGATTTACTGAGAAGGCAGCGATTTTGTATTAATTTACCTCCAAATTTCAAAACATAACATTCTTCACTATGAAATGCTCTTCTTGATAAATATAAATTTACAACAATTGTTCATGTGTTGAGTTCCATTCTTCATCCTGTGAAACCTGTTGCTATATATCTTCAAGGTTTTACAACAGGTAAAAAAAAAGGAAACTTTAAAGCATATCAACAAATGTTAACGTTTCACCCTTAAACATGGAGACCAAGAGGTCTTAAGAAATGTCAGTGTTGCATGCATTTGACTTTCTGGAACTTTGTATCAATAATGATATGTTAGCTGGTAGAGTGCTGAATTATTTTTGGTCATCAACATGGCACTCTCCCATAACTTGTAACAAGGCAAATCCAAACAGACTAAGTAATTTTACTTCAAAATTCATATGAAAAACAACTACAGAATATGAAGTCTTTATGTTGTGGTACTGGCACCTTCAGAATAGATCCCAAATATGTGCTTCCAGCACTCTACCAGTTAACTTGTAGAGTGCTGGAAGCCCATAATTGGGCTTTATTCTGAAGTGCCGGTGCCACAGCTTGAAGGTTCATATTCAGTGCATGTGCTTGGTATCATCTTTGAAGTGATATTATTTAGTCTGTAAGGGTGTGTCTTGTTACAATTTATGGGAGAGTGCCCATAGGCACTCTCCCATAAATTGT
Organism: Pictodentalium vernedei; assembly: GCA_031216915.1. NCBI lineage: Eukaryota > Metazoa > Mollusca > Scaphopoda > Dentaliida > Dentaliidae > Pictodentalium > Pictodentalium vernedei. The sequence continues at coordinate 101,976,830 of CM062293.1, forward strand.
AACAAGTCAAAGACATGTGTACAAGATTTGACGGCCAAAAATAATTTAGCACTCTACCAGTTAATGGCATCATCATGGTCAGCTGACAGAAGTATTATTTTTAGCATGCATTTTGCAGCTGTTTTCCACGTATTTTGATTGAAGCTAACTTTGGAACATTTATCCGTGTGTTTACACAATGTTCTCAACCTACTATTTTAATTCACAGATTTGATGAATACATACCTTATGAGGTACGTCTTTGATTTTGTTTTTGTTTATACAGTGAAAACAAATCACAAGCAAATCAGAGCATTTTCAGAAGAATGACCAGAACCACAAACTTTCTACATATTGGCAAATTTCTTGCAGCAGATATAAATATGGATGGCAACAGGCATATACTATTTTCAACACTGTTTAAGATAAGTTTGTTACAGCTGGCTCATCATTGGTTTATTGATGTCACTTTCAAAACTGCCTGTCAGCTCTTTACTTCAAATTGTTAACTCATGTCAATCAATGCCTTCGTCTTATTGTCTAGAAAGATGGAAACAAGAAGCAGTTTCCCCTAATTTTCTCTTGAATGCCCACAAGAAGAAAAACTGACTGTGTTAAAATATTTTGAAACATAACATTAATATTTTGGAGGCAGAATCTTCCCATGCCAAACCTTCCCGGGCTGAAACTTCTCTAGGCCGAATCTTCCCATGGCTAAATCTTCCTGTTCCCATTACTGCAACAGGCACTCTCCAATAAAATGCAATAACACAATTATTTATGAATAATACTTTGCTGAACCCCTTGTTTGTAAAATGGTATCTTTGAAAAAAAATACTTATGTTACAAAATTTTGCAATCCACCTGTTAACCAAGGAATGAAAAAACATTTGGATGAGTTTGTTCTGTCACAGTTTATCCTGCTTTGCCTCTGGGTATAACCCAATGAATTATGACTTAACAGCTCTGCCAACAGTGTTACTTTACCACTGATTGCTCCTTTCTGGCCAAGAATCAGATGCCAGAAACTACTCAACCTCCAATCAGTATCAGGGCTCTTCCTTCTGCTGAGGGTAATCGCCCTTTGCTCTGTTCGGTTCATGCAATTTGCATTTACCTCAACCGGATGCAGTTCATAAGGAAAGACAGGAAAAGATATATTTCTGTCTTATCCCTGGTTGACTGAAAATCTCTCCTCCATTTCTAGATCGATTTGTTTTGCTAGCAACTGACCACAAGGTGCTTGCATTGTCTTCCTTCTGGACTTATGCTAACTCTGTCAGTTGTCAGATGTTATGCAGGCAGCCTACTGGAGAAATGCTTCTACTTTCTCCATCTATCTGCATCAGTTGCAGGATCAGTCTGAGGACTTTTTTTCTTTTGGCCCTCTTTTCTTCTGCTCTGGATGTCATCAACCCTAGCCATTAGGGTTCTTGCAAGGTCATTTCAAGCTCTGTTCTTGGTGCTGTCCTGTCTGTGTGTCACACAGGGCTATACGCCTCATCTCCCATTGTTCTTTACTAATGGTTGTGATGCTATGGTTTTATAGGCCTAGGGATCTCTTCTGTCCACGGTTCCAGTGAAGTCGGGTTATGTGGGGGTTGGTTATGTGATTCCCTCCTTCTATTGTCTATTCAGCTTGTTGAAAACAATTGTAAGGTAAGTTGATAAGAAATTTAAATTTTATAGTAAATTTCTTTTCATATTATACCTACCACAATTGTTTACGTGGAGGCCCTCCCGTCTTCTTTTTCGGCTAAGAATCTTTCCTCCCCGCTAATCACATAACTGGAATGGTGGCGGATTCAATAGAATGACATGTTGGTTATACGTCTGCGCACTGGTTCCGGAAGCTGTGGATTAGTACAAGGAGAAGAGTGTCCCCAACCGTGTGTTCGCCGGTTGCACTCGACCCAGTTTTGGCTTATTCTTTATTGGTGCTTTTGCACCACTTTTCTTTCCCAAATCGATTGGAAAAGAAGAAAATAGAGAGTATTTTTCTGAGTTAGGGACTTCCACTGTAGTGCAAGCCTGTTGTAAACAGTTCCGGTAGGCATAATAAGAAAGGAAATATACTATAAAATTTAAATTTCTATTCTTGACACTTTCATGGAATTTGTAAGTTTATATGGAAAATAAGATAAATGAATAGTTTGCCCGTACTGAAAATATGGAAAATAGCTAGAAAATAATCACTAGCACAAATTTTATGTTACAAAATAGAATTGTTTACAAATTACTATAGAATATTTTTCGACTTCCTGGAGTAATTTGTTACTGTACAAAATTTATCCGGGTAATGTACAAATAATAAAACAATAGCATGATTTTGAAAGGCCTTCAAATATATTAACGGCTCAACAGAAATAGTTAACAGCCCAAAAGCATTTTCTGGAGGGCTGTTAACCATTTCTGATGAGCCATTGATACACTGTAATATAAACATATGAGTCTGTGATTAAGTGGTAATTGATGAAAAGGGAAATGATAAAGTGGGAAGACACCCTTTTTTGTTAATGCTGACTGCAAAAAAATATACATAATTCACACTGCCATTCAAGACTAATACAGCAGAGTAATAGTGAAGTGTGACACAATCTGAGGTTTATGCCCTTGGGATAAATTTATGAAGTCATCACATGATACCATGAGAGATTAGTGACAGCTTTGATACATGTTTTAATCCCAATCTTGATAACATCATGGTGTTAATGATGTTCATTAAGTAGGATAATTCCATTGCTTTGCAGCCAATTATGATTAATTTTCATTAAAATCAGCTATTCTCAAAGTATGAAGATGTGATTTTTCACTGTCACTTTTTGTGTCATTTTTCGGTCAAATCACTGTCATTTGCCTGTAACACGGAGGCCCCACAAAGTAGATCTTCTGTTTCTCAGACCATTTTTTTTTTGTAAAATTGCACATGGGCAGGCATTTTTCTTATTTTTATTTATTTTTATGCCCCCGACTTAAGTCGAGTGGCATATAGTGACTGAAGTGTGCGTGTGTCCATCCGTGTGTCTGTGTGTGTGTGTGTTATTGAGCCAATAACTCGAAAACGGTTAGGGCCACAGTCATCAAACTTCACACAATTATAAAGGACCATGGGAGGATGTGCCACACACCATAGCCGGGTTCGTACATTCAAGGTCAAGGTCACATTTCAAAGTCACACTAAAAATTGGTCAATATTCGTGTTTCAGCCATAACTCATAAACGAATCATAGTACAATTGTTAAACTTTTTACAAATGTTAAGGACAGTCAGAAGGTGTGTTGCATATAATAGTTTCTGCCGCATCTGCAAGGTGGAGGTCACAATTGATCTTCATATGTTCAGGGTCACAAATCGTGTCTCAAGCATAACTCCCAAACTATTAGGGCTACAATCATCTAACATCGCTCAATTATAAAGGGCAACGGGTGGATGTGTCACACACCACAGCCATGTCCATAAGGTCAAGGTCACATTTCAAGTCACCCTGAAATCGGTCAATATTTGTGTTTCAGCCATAACTCAGAAACGAATCATAGTACAATTGTTAAACTTTTTACAAATGTTAAGGACAGTCAGAAGGTGTGTCACGTATAATAGTTTCTGCCGCATCTGCAAGGTGAAGGTCACAAGGGGGGGGGGGGGGGGCATGTGTTACCTTAGTAGCATTCTTCTTGTTTATTTTTGTAATTATACCCCCCGCAAACAAAGTTTGGGGGGGAAAAAAGGAATCACCCTGTCCGTCTGTCTGTCTGTCTATCCATCCCTATAAGCACAACTCCTCCTAAACCGTTTGAAGAATTTTCATGAAACTTTACACATTGGAAGAACTCCATATGAAGATGTGCATGAAGCAATATAATTCCGTTGTGACATTTCCAAGGGGAGATAATCTAACTTATACATTTCAATTGCTACACCATATGGTTGTGTCCTCGTAAGCGCAACAACTGAGGCGCAGGGGATATCACTTTGTGAGCTTGCTCACAGTACCTCTAGTTATTTCTTTTCCCTCAAAGGTTCATGTACTTGGTTTGTTTTATGTTTTAGGCCTCAGAATCTACAGAATAGCATAGGTGGTGGTGTATTTTGTCCCTTGAGTGCAAGAAGGCTGTGCAATGCTAAAGTATTGCAAATCCTTGTTGCACTCAAGGGCCAAATTTATCAATTTGATTGACTTGGGTAAAATATCCAAAAAAAAAACCCAAAAAACATTTAATTTTTATTAGCTCAACTTGACAATGTCAGGTATGAGCTATTGGGATGGGTTGCAATCCATTGTCTGTCCGTGCAATTGTCTGTGTGTCTGTCCATCCACAATTCCTTTAGCACACCCTACATGCTGCACCTCTAACTTGGTCAGTTTCAAATTTCATTTGTGACTTTGGGACAATGTCTAGATGGGAGCTATCAAATTTTTCCAAATTTCATTGAAAAATATGGTAGCCAGCAGCCATCTTGTATTTGGTATATAAATTGTCAACAAGGCCATTGGCACACCCTAAAGGCCGCATTTCTCACCTGATCTTTTTAAAATTTCATATGTAGCTTTGGTGTTATGTCTAGATGGGAGCTATCAAATTTTCCAAAAATTTGTTGAAAAACATGGCTGCCAGCAACCATCTTGGATTTGGCATATAAATTGTCAACAATTCCATTGGCTCACCGTACATTTCACATCTCTCACCCGATCTCTTTCAAATTTCAAATATACCTTTGGTATGGTTTCTAAATGGGAGCTATCGGATATTTCGAAATTTCGTTGAAAAACATGGCCATCTTGGATTTGACACATAAATTGTCAACAATTCCATTAGCACATCATACAGGCCATATTTCTCACCAAATCTTTTGGAGATCTAATATGTGGCTTTGGTGTCATATCCAGATGGGAGCTATTGAATTTTTCTGAATTTCGTTGAAAAACCTGGCCCCCAGCAGCCATCTTGGCTTTGACAAATAAATTGTCAACAATTCCAGAAGTACACCCTACAGACTACATCACTCGGGCGATTTTGTTCAAATTTCATATGTAGTTTTGGTGTGATGCATACATGGGAGTTATAAAATTTTTCTGAATTTTGTTAAAAAACATGGCCACCAATGGCCATCTTGTATTTAGTATACAAATTGTCAGCAATTCTATTTGTACACTCTAGAGGTCATATCCCTCGCCCGAGCTTTTTCAGATTTCATATGTAGCTTTGGTGTATTGTCTTCTCTGTAGAAATTTAATTGAATGACTTGACATTACTGGTGCTTTCTATTTAGTTCAGTCCCTTCAATGACAGTTGAGCTGCAGTGTCATTGACACTTTCAATTTTTTAAGTTAGCATTGGTTATAAAAAAGAGAGCAAGTGGCAACTAAAAGGACCATACAGGAACAGATTTTTAACTTTTTAGGCCTTTTTTTATTTCATATTTAGTTTTGTAAAGCTAAAGTGATGTTTGCAGCATTAACCATTAGTTTTTATCTTAACTTGACAAAGTCAAGATATGCTATTGCCATCACGCGTGCGGAAGTCTGTGAGTCTATTCACATTTTCCTTTTGCACACTACACCCCGCAGTTCTTGTCTGATCATCACGAAATTTCATATGCAGGTTTTGGGTCATGTCTAAATGAGAACATCCCCTTTCAGTCGAAATCGGTCAACCAGTATGGCTGCCCGAGCCCAAAACCCCAAAACCATTAGCACAGTCTACAGGTCGTATTTATGAAGGGATTTCATTGTAACTTGGTAGGATGCCTCTGTATAATATCTAGATGAGAACGTCCCCTTTTGGTCATGATCTGTCAACCATGATGGCTGCCCAAGCCCAAAACCTAAAAACCTTTAGCACAGTCTACAGGTCATATTTATGGAGGGATTTTATTGTAACATGGTAGATTGACTTCATATAATGTCTAGATGAGAATGTCCCTTTTTGAACCTGATTGGGCAACTGTGATAGCTACAGGGGCCCGAAGCCCAAAAACCTTTAGCCCAGCCTGCAGGTCATATTTATGAAGGGATTTCTTTGTAACTTGGTAGGATGACTCCAAATAAGGAATAGATGAGAACAACCCCTTTTGGTCATGATCATTCAGCCTTGATGGCTGCCCGAGCCCAAAACCCCAAAACCCCAAAACCTTTAGCATAGTCTATAGGTCGTATTTATGGAAGGATTTCATTGTAACTTGTTAGGTTGACTCCATATAATGCCTAGATGATGACCTCCCCTTTTGGTCGTGATTGGTCAACTGTGATGGCTACAGGGGCCCGAAACCCGAAAACCTTGAGCACAGTCTACAGGTCATATTTATAAAGAGATTTCATTGCAACTTCATAGGATCACTCCAGATAATGCCCAGATGAGAATGTCCCCTTTTGGTCGCGATCATTCAACCATGATGGCTGCTCGAGCCTAAACCCAAAAAAACTTTAGTACAGACTACAGGTCGTATTCGTGAAGGGATTTCATTGTAACTTGGTAGAATGGCTCAGTATAATGTCGAAATGAGGACATCCCCTTTCAGCTGCAATCAGTCAACCGTGATGGCTACACAGGCCTGAAGCCTGAAAACATTTAGCACAGGCTACAGGCCATATTTATGAAGGGATTTCATTGTAACTTGATAGGATGACTCGTTTTGGAATAATTTCACTGTAACTTGATAACTTTCGTTGACATACATTAACTGTGAGGGCCACATTAACCCACCTCTCAGTTCTTTAGTATAGTCTACACCTCATATTATTTTTATTAAATACATAGCATACAGGGAACAGAAATTAACATATTCCCAATTATCACAATTCTTGTCTTATTTAGTAATCCTTTCATAAACATTGAACATTATCCTTTTCATCAAACGTAACACACAGACAAGTTAAGCTACAGTGTCATTGACACTCATTAATTTCACATTCAAATAATTACAAAGATGAGCTTCTCATAGTTAACATTTTGCCTTTCAAATTGGCCAGATCTTTTTGTTGGGAACCCTGGGAAGTAGAGCACTGCTTGTTTACTATTGTAAACAAATTTTGTTTTACTAGTAACAGAGAACCCTGTAACCAGCGTTTGGTGTGGAAGTCTCTCAAGTGGGCAACAAAACTTGACTTAATAATTGGGCTGCAGTCATGATATATTGCTGCAAGTGATTGTAAACACCAATAAATAAATGGCCAAATCCAGCCTGTGGTGTACAAAAAAACTGCCATATAATTTTATTTTTCAACTTTGAGTCCATCAAGTCCATCATATTTCATTAAAGCTCTGGAGTACAACATACAGCATTCAGTTACTCCGTCCCTTTCTCCCTCCATCTCCCTTCCTTACTACTTTCCTTCATCCAGAGTTGTAGCTCAAGAACTATCAGAACTAGCCCAACAGAATATGTAAAAAACCTTAAATGCCGACACCACTTTCTAACCCCACAAGCTTTACATCAATTGTTTGCACCATTTAAGAGTTGTGGCCCTTGATGCGCATGCATGTAACTTTTTGTCTAAATTTTAGATTTTTAGTTTCTAGCAAATGAAATCTGTTACAAACAACCAATTATTTTCTAACTGTTGGAACATCTTAATTTTAGTGGAATACAAGTCAGGTTTGACTTTTTGCATTTGTGCCTCATATAATTTATGAGTTATTCCAGAATGTTTTAACTTTTGATGGAATATGGATCAAGTTTGGTTTTTATACAGCTGCTTATAGGAGCAGGCCGTACTATGGTATGGCCATGTCTATCTGTTTGCTGTCTATCCATCCATCTTTCTATCTGTTAACTTTTACTTGTCTGAGCACAAACTTGAAAACTATGTGCCCAGCACATCACATTTTTCACAGTGGATTAGACCCATGTATTGGAAGAGTCCCTTTGATAATGAGCATCCTGGCATATCCGAAATGATCACCACAGCAGCCTTCTTGGATTATGTGTGATTTTTACTTGTCCAAGGATTAAACAGAAAAACAAATGATTACTGAATCCAATTTTATCTTGTGCATTGCCATTTACTATAGGAAGGTTCCTTTCCAAAACAAAAATTCTGGTATATCCATCTGCCAGCCGTCTAACTTTTGTGATTTTTACTTATCGGAGCAATAACTGGAAAAACAAATGACCAATGTATTTCATTTTTATCTAGTGCATTTCTTTTGACTGTAAGAATGTTCTTTTCAAAAACCAGCATTCCATCATTTCTAATTTGGTCACCATGGCAGCCATCTTGGATTTTTCAGGATTATTATAATACACGGGTTTTAAAAAATGGATCTATTTTCTTATTGCATTGTCCAGGAGTCCATGGATTAATCTTTTCGTGTCTGACTCCTAACTTTTTAATGGGTAGATATCACAAGGAAACTTATACAACATATGTACCACCACTAGACAGTGTTTGATAAAAAATTCATGACTGGCCCACCAATGTTAAGGTCACAGATAGACGTTAATACTTGGAATGAGCAGGCACATCAATTTTTTCATGTCCCGTCCATAACTTTTTGGTGGAAGGAAATATTACACTGAAAGTTACACCACATATGGACCACCACTAAATGGTGTGTTGTTTCCAGAATTCAAGATCAGCCCATCAACACTTGGAATCAGCATGCACATCATCTTTTTTGTATTTGGGCCATAACAGTTTAGTGGAAGGAGATTCTAGATGTTGTGTTGTGAACAAAATTCATGATGACTCACCAGGGTCAAGGTCACAGATAAAGGTCAACACATGGAATCAGCATGCAGTTTTTTTTGTGTGTCCGCCCCTAAGATTTTAGTGGAAGGAGATTTAGCAATGAGACTTAAACAACACAAGTACCACCATTAGATGGTGTTTCAGACTGTCCTGTATTCTTCTTGTCAAGTATGATATTTAGAAAAGAAAGCTCTTCACAATCACACAGGTATTTATTTTGTCTGGTTTTCTGATTCCTATCCACTTACATCCATGTAATTGTGTATTTAAAGTGAAGCAAAGTGGGTGAAGCCAAAAAGTTTGTAAGTTGATCACACCTCTGTATATTTCGGCGAGCATGGTATGACATATCAGTTTGGGGCAATACCAAATCTGTTTTGACATAGAGGTTCAAAATATGGATCAAGGTCAACAGAACACCCCGGGGGTCATTCAGTGCATTTTTCAAAAAAAGTTTGTAAATCACATTTGGATACCTTTCAATGTATTCCTGAGCAATAAACGTGGGTCATGCGCATAACTCAGTTATAGTATGACATCGATTTGGAACCAACAACACATACATCAAAATCGATGGATGTTCAAAATAGAGGTCAAAGTCACTGGGATTACCTGGGTAGTCTTTGAGTGTATTTTTTCAAAAACTCTGGAAATCGCATTGATGACCTTCAAATGCATTACTGAACCTCATTTATGATTTTTTGTGCTAAAAATTGTGAGCAATTGTGTAAAAAATGTGGGCAGAGCCAAAGATTTTGTAAGTGGAACACATATATCATCAGATACTAGCGGGTGAATACCCGGTGTTGCACGGGAGAAGATGGTTATATCAATATACCCTCAGCTATGATTGGCTCAGCCGTTTTCAAAATAGAAGGTCAAGGTCACTAATTTCAAGGTCAAAGGTCACCCTGCACGGGCACCCCGATAAAGTCAAAATGATCGATGGGTCAATATACACGCACATATGAAATTTTAGCCCGATCGGCCCAGCCGTTTTCGAAATAAAAGGTCAAGATCATCAATTTCAAGGTCAAAGTCACCCCGCATGGGCACGGCACCCATCCTATGTTACTCACAGGGACGAATTACCCTGTGTACCAAATTTTGAGATCGATCGGTAGAGAGGGAAACGATGAGGAGTTCACCCCGGAACAAACATTCGCATTTATATATTAGATAGTATTGGTATATAAACTTAACCCTTTACCTAATGAAATGCCACATTCACACTCCGCATAATTTGCAAATTAAGCAGTTGAACAAAAATATATTTTCAAAATATTTGAACAAAACCATAGCATGTGACCCTACATTGGAACGGGCCTCATCGATAAGGGTTTTGTTGAAATTTTTGGAAATTTTGTTAAAAACAATAATTAAAATAATAAAATTTTGATATATTGTGCATTGGGCAAATGGTTCAAACCAACACCAGGTGTTGCAATAGAGTGTGTAGATGTGCACAAATGTTTTGGATTTTCTATGTGCCATTTGGCTTTGTCATCAAAGCTACGGCACCATTTTGTTAGTCTGTGTTTTGCAAAAGGCTTCCAGGGTATGAAATTGAAACTACAAAAATGATGCTCAGGTACTGCAATAGTATCTGAAGATGTACACAAAGGTTTCACATTTTTCATGTGCCAGCAACACCACTTGGTTTCCATCAAATACTCAGATTTTAACTTAGGGCAGTATGAGGAATATTCTTCAAAGATCTTCTTCGGATCCACCAGACAGAATCTTTTAATATTTTATATTTTGCATTACCATGACTCCTAGATTAAAGTTTGTTCCAAGTGTTATGCTTGACTGATTTTGATAGGCACCAGAAGGGGTTAAAATTTAACACACAACCCAATGGAAAATGTTATATTTGTTTTAATTTTAACACACAACCCAATGGAAAATTTAATATTTGTTTTAATGAATTGTTCCCACACATGTCTGAGCTGATTGTGGTAAACTTTAATTAGATGTAAACATGAGTACATATTATTAACGTTTGTCCAAATGGGAACCCACAGACCCCTTGAGGCCCAGTGGGTTTGGGGGTGGGTGGGTGGGGAATGGAAAGGGGTCTATTGGGCAAAATTTTTCTCTTTTGTTTGAGAACAAGATTGTGGAGGATTTTTTTGAGTAATATTCATGCCAAAAAAATTTCCACCTGATCGGTGTGAGGGGGGGGGGGGGGGGGGTGGGGGGCGGGGGAGGGGGGATGTGGGAGTGGACTAGGTGATTTTGTTTCTACTTGCATCCAAAATGAGTGTTGAAGGGTTTAAATGTGGCCTTTAATCCTTCTTTAAACAATTTAATCAGGTGAGCCAATTATTTCCCCTTGAGGTCTCGTGTTCATATGTCACATGACTGCATCTTCTTTAATTTAATTACAGTGCTGGCTGTTACTCCAAATCAGAAAAGGTGAGGATACACAGTATGGTGCACTTGCACACAAGTGGAACCATCAAGTTTCAAACTGTAGTTCTTGACTGTGACTTTGTGGTTAGAGCATTAGATTTTAAACCAGAAGGTCAACAGTTTGATTCTGACCATCCGTAACTGCAATATGTCCTTGAGCAAGACACTTAATTCTGATTGCCCATGTGGGAGCATGGTGGCACTGTGTACCAATGCATACTGTACTTTAATGATGCTTCAACCTCTGCTACGTCTGCTGTGCCGAGTTAGTACGATTGGGAGTCTGACAGTTGCTCATCACTGCTCAGTTGTTCTCTCTGTGCACTGTGACTTCCTCCACCCATAAAACTGTCTGACACGAGGTAACTTGGTTGTCGAAAGTGTTGTAAAACCCCAATAAATAAATAATTCTGCCTGTACAAAATTTATAAGATGGAGAGTCGGACAGTTGCTCACCCCTTCTTGTGGTTTTCTCTCTGAGTACTCCAGCTTCCTTCTCTCGTAAACCTGTCTGACATGATGTAACTCTGGCTTTTGAAAGTGCCATTGGAATGAGATCTTAATGAGGGGCTGTGACTTGGAAACAAAATGAAAAAATTGTCAAGATTAAACAGGTACTTTTGTTGTGTACATTGCTAAATGGAATTATTGTGATTTGTTAGATAAAGGGTTAACAAAATAAAGTTGTACAGAAAGTATTTTTGGAATTTCACATGTCCTTGAAGTGTTTACAAAGTAATGGCCTAATCTAATTATGTGCTTCACCAGAAGAAAAGCTGTGTCAATAAACAAATCACATACTATTTCTAGGTCATTTTGATACCAGGAAACAGTTAAATCAAAATTGATTTCCATCACTAAAATACAGCAAACAGTTAACCCTTTACCCAACGTAACGGCCAAAACCGGCCAGCGCTATTCTCAAAGATCAAGCAATTAATTTTCATTATTTTTTTCATTTTTTGTCTCAAAAACATAGGTTATGACCCCTCGTTGGAACGAGCTCATCGAGCTCATTCCAACGAGGGGTCATAACCTATGTTTTTGAGACAAGAAATGAAAAAAATAAGCTATTCAAGAATTTTTTTTGCAAGTGTCGTCTGCTTTTCATGTTAGGTAAAGGGTTAAACCAAAAACTATTTCCATCACTAAAATCAGTATTTGCTCTCTTTTCAGTTTTCACTCTTTTATAAACCTCTACACACTGATGTCAAAAGTAAAAAAAATTAAGATACAATTTTATCCCATTTAGTCACTAGAAATTTAACCAGCTGAGTCGAATTGGTTATATTTCTAAAATTAGCAGCTTGAAATTTTGGTATTTTGACATCAGTATGCAGAGGTTTGACTTCTGGTCTGTCTTTTGAAAATTTCAGTCGCCAGACTCGCCACTTTAACAACCAATGATTTTGGGGATGTATAGGAAGAGCTGTGTATGTTTGAATGTGTGTCTGTACATTTGTTTTGTTTGTACATTCGTATGTCTACCACATATTATATCTGTCCATGTTTGCTCCCAAGCCCTAACTTTAACGGTGCCTTCCCACTAGATGAAATCCCTTTAGACCAACTCCCACTAGGCCAATTCCCAAAAGACCAATTCTCCTTAGACCAACTATTTACTGTTATTGATTGAGGGTTGATTAAGGATAATTAGGAAAACATTTATTTACTAAAAAGCACTTTATTTGATAAAAAAAATATTTATATGCATAACATTATTGTTATTGATTAAGGATAATTAGGAAAACATATATTTAATACAAATATAGTTTTCGTATTTGGGAAATTTCACAATTTCCCACATACCAAAAATATAGTATTATAATATGACACTTCTTTGATACACATGACGTCAGAAGATGCACCTATCCCATAACCCTTGAAACACAAAAATAAGTAAATTACACTCTAAAATCATTTGGGTTAAAAATCAACCCAAATCAACTAGGTTGGGTTCATTTTCACCAAACTCACTTGATTTGTGTTGATTTTTAACCCAATTGATTTAAGAGTGTTTCTGCATTGAACCCCCCCCCCCCCCCCCCAACATCTACTAACTTTGCCTTCAGTATATTCATAACATACAAAAATATAGCTTTATAACAACAGCAATGCACGTAACATTTCAACTGAGCACAAATACTTGGCTTGATCAAGAAATGATTGTGCATTGACCTCCCCATTTACTGGCTCACATCATTTGAAAGTTTGTTATTACTGTTATCAAAAACCACTGTTGTCCACACAGTCACTAAAATCACATATAACACAAAGGATTGTGTTTGTTTTCTAATTATCCTTAATCCTTAATCAATAACAGTAGATAGTTGGTCTAAGGGGAATTGGTCTTTTGGGAATTGGCCTGGTGGGAATTGGTCTAAAGAGAATTGGTCTAGTTGGAATGAACCAATTTTAACCCTTTACCTAATGTAACGGCCAAAACCGGCCAGCGCTATTCTCAAAAAACGCCAATTAGTTTTCATTATTTTTTTCATTTTTTGTCTCAAAAACATAGGTTATGACTCCTCATTGGAACGAGCTCGTCGAGTTCGTTCCAACGAGGGGTCATAACCTATATTTTTGAGACAAAAAATGAAAAAAAATAGTTATTCAAGAATTATTTTTGCAAGTGTCGTCTGCTTTTCGGGTTAGGTAAAGGGTTAACATGGTGTAAAAGATGAATATTCTTTGAAATCTTCTTGAGAACCACCAATCAGAATGTCTTGATACTTGGTATACAATACCCTAGCCAGACTCAGATTCAAGTTGGTTCAAATTAAGTCCTTGGATATATATTTCGGCTTCCTTTGAGGGCCCAAGTTTTATCTTAGTGTAATTTAATGAATAATTTTAAATTTTAATCTCCTTCTTCAGATCCCTCATTCCGAATCTATTAATATTTGGTATCCAACATCTAGGGGTAGGGGTCAGATTCAAGTTTGTTCAAGTTAAGTCCCAAGGTTGATATTTGGACTCCCTAGTTTTTTTGTATTACTGGAAATCTAGGAATTATTTCAATACCAGAAAAAAAAAATCATCTGACTTGGAAAACAGAGTTATAAATAATTAAATAATATCATTCCTTTGTTGTGTTTACTAGCCATAGATGCTAATTAAATCCTTCTTTAAACAAGTTTAGTCAGATGAGTGCCTCTGGCCCTATGGGGCATCTGCTATCCATGTTGTGGTCATGATAACCCATTGTGCAGAAATATGTGACCTCAAACACCAATAAATAAATAAATAAATAAATAAATAAATAAATAAATAAATAAATAAATAATTCAGCCCAGGTCACAGTGTATATGGCTTCAGTATTTCCATAAGTGCTACAGCTAAGTAACACCACTGGCCTGGTAGCATTAAAGTTATGGCATTTGCATTTTGATGAGCTTGTTCCATTGAGGGGGTTGCATGATATGGTTTTGTTGACATTTTTCAAAAATATTGGTTTTTTTGACATCTCGTAATTTATTTGGGCGGATGCGGCAAATTCATGAGGTAAAGAGTTAAATTAACCCTTTACACAACATAACAGCAAAAACTGGCCAACACTATTCGCAAAAATCCCAAGTAAATTTTCATTATTTTTGTGTCGCCTGCCCCACGAAGTGGGGAGCGACATATAGGGATTACTTTTGACGTCTTGCGTCGTCGTCCGCGTCACACTTTCTCTTATCCGCCACTCCTCTTTAACCTATGAATGGATTTTGATGAAACTTTCAGTGATTCTTTATCACATAATGGCATTGTGCACCTCCTATTTTATTTTTTGAACCGCTGTATTTTTTCCAGAGTTATGCCCCTTTTCCACTTAGAATTCTGTCTGAAATATTAAAATATAGTGCAGGCGACACACGTCTTCCATGGAAGACTCACATCTAAGTTTTCATTTTTGTCTTAAAAATTAAGATAGCTTATGACCACTCACTGGAACAAGCATGTTGAATTTGTTCTAATGCACAGTCATAAGCTACGATTTGACTCCCAAAAATGAAGCTAAAAAGAATTTTGTTTGCAAGTGTTGTCTTCCTTTCATGTTAGGTAAAGAGTTAAAGATAGTGACACTTTTATGTGGGAATCATGTGGCGAATAGTTTGAAATGGTAATAAAACAAATTTGAAAGTAACACTTTGTGGCATAGACTCAATTTAAATGAACTTGTAAAGAATAAATAAAGGAGTAGACTGTAGGAACTAATTTAAATTCAATTAATTCAATTCATTTATAAGTTCATTCTGCCTCACTGATCAAAGAGAAGCTTGATATACAAGAATGCTACAACATCTGTCCTTTTTTATCGATCAAGACTTTGCATTCAGTTAATTAAAATATATTTTTTTTTGTCATGAACATGTTTATTAGCTTCTATAGGCAACCTGGATTGAGCTAATACTATCAGCTGTTGTAGTTTCGCTATACTCTTCTGAAATAATGGGATGTGACAGCCAGTAACTGGTTGTAGTCTTCTAGGATGGGTAGCAAATAAAATGAGTTTCAAAATAACTTGATATTTCCTTTGTTATTGAAGAGACAGAAATCATATACAGTGAAGCCCACTTAATTGTTTATCTCTATTAATTTGAATATAAATTTCAAAAACCAAACCATTTACCATACTTTCAGTGCAAATTTCCCCTATTAAATGCATATGGGTTATAGAGTAAACTCCTGTTAATTGAATAAAAAATCTTGTAACCTGTCAAGAAATTACCCGGACTCTCCCCAGTTTTTCTTTGTTTATAGACCTATTTGGCCTCAGTGCATCCAATACAGGCATTTAAACTATTATATCTTCTTTGACAGAGCTAATGGAGCTCTGTCAAACAAGATATAATAGAATAAATGCTAAATTTATCTCTAGAATTCAGGAAAGTGACACAATCCCTGCTAATTGAATACTCCTGTTAATTGAATAATTTTTATTGGCAAAGTGGCTATTCAATTAAGAGGGTTCCACTGTATTATGAAATTAATGACCTTTTGCAAGAAGATATGTTTTTTTTTTTTTTCTATATCATTCTTCATTTTAGTGGTCTCATGTGATAATGTGATATCAAATCTCTGCTATAGGCATAAGATGTTGAAAGTTACCTGAAACAACAATAATATGGATTATTACCACCTTATGGGTTTCCGAAGTGATGTATTGAAATGGAGGGGGGGCGCAGTGGCTCAGTAGGTAGAGGAGGTGCAGGCTGCAAGCCGAGAGGTCCTTGATTTGAATCCCACTTGTGTCAACCGCTTTGTGTCCTTGGGCAAGACAGACCCCCCCCCCCCCCCCCTGCATTGCCCATGTGGGGCACAGTGACGTTGTGTACTAAGGGATACTGCACATCAATGGTGCACTTGTCTTCAACCAATGTAACACTGCTTGTGTGGAGTTAGTATGTTGGGGAGCTGACAGTTGCTCGGTGGTTCTCTCTGGGTACTCCAGCTTCCTCCACCCATTAAACTGTTGTGGTTATGATTAGCCATTGTGCAGAAATATGTGACCTTAAACACCAATAAATAAATAAATATTGAAACTGAGACTTTGTCTCTGGATATATATCGACGAGTCCATTAGAATGAGTTGATATATTACCCAGCGGCAAGGTTGAGACTTCAATACACCATCGTGGAAACCGACATGTTGGTAATAACCAATGTATCTTACAATATTCTTCCCTTTCTTGACTTGTTCACATAATGAAGGGATTGGGTACAGTTTTTAACGGTGTCTATTTTGACAATCATTCAGCACCTATGAATTGTTTTTTTATAAATGAAGATCATGCCATCATGGTATTGCATTCTTGCGCTGTGCATGACAAAATCCCCCTTTATTGTTCTGCTTGCACCATAACCACTGAAGTTTATGGTAGTGTTTCAGCCGCAAGTTTCTATGTTTTATTTTTCATGTTTAATGCATGGTATGTAAAAAAATATCATTTCAAAAAGTGAACAAGTCTAATTTATGTTGTTGAGCTGTTGATTTATTTATCATTTAATTACTGTTATCAAAAATGGTGGCCTTGACATGTGTAATAACTTGATGCAAATTGAGTGGAGGTAAAAAACGTTCTCATTCTGAATCTAATGATTGCATGTGCAGTTGCTATCCTCAGTGCAGATTTGTATTTTGTCTAGACATTTGTACTTGTATTGGGGAAATACATTCTTGTTCAGATAAATAATATTAATATATAAAAGCAAATGTCCAAGCTTCTCTCTCTGACAGATTGTCTATATTTGTTTGTAGGCTATATAAAATGATATAAAATCATGCATCAGAGGATCAAGACATCTAGGGGTAATTTGACCAGGAAAAGGACATTAGATATGTCCGGATCGCATCTGATGTCATGTTAACCCTTCAGTACAACTGTCTCTACATTTATTTATAGGCTATAGCCTCCACCCTCCCGCCCGATCAAGACAAAATTTGGCACCCAGAGGTAATTTGACCAGAAAAGGGCATATGGGATGGCTTATTTTCAAGAGATCAAGCCTGCAGGAGAATTTGGACTCAAAGTTAACACAAGGTTAAGTGACTTGGCCAGTCCCATGACAAAGATGCATTAACCCTTCACCTAAAGAATCAACCACATGCATCTGCATATTTTGAAACAAATTCAACTAAACCATTTCATGTGACCCCCTCTTTGGAATGAGCTTGTTGAGATCATTCCAATGATGGGCCACACGATTTTGTTTTGATTTTGTTTTTTTTTAAATTTGAAAAATTTTAAAAAATCAAAATAATAGATTGGTAGATTTAAATGTTTAACTGGTATGTGTACAAACATCAGAGGTGTGTGAATAAATAGGTCTTGGAAAGTGAAAGTTCCCAAGAAAAATCCTGGCATTTCTTCCTTTGAAGTTTGTAAAACGTCAATAATGGATGATACTCTGGGCACTTCAGATCAGTTATTATACTGAAAGGGTCTCTGGGTGAAACAAAACATGTCCATACCTGTGATTTCAACACCTGAAGGGTATTTTAAATGTTTTTTCAGTTTTACAACTGAATAAATGGAGATTTTGTCTTTTTAGGTCTTACAATTAGGTTGACAAACATTTAAACCTGTCAGTTGTGTACTTTGTATAGATCACTACCTCTCACTGACCCATTGGAGCGACAAGTTCAAATCCTGTTTAGAAAATCCTGTTGTGTGGGCTGTAATTATTGTCTTTGTACTACTAAATAAACCTGTGTAGGAGTGTTTTTACTTTGGGAATTTCATTTTGTGAACTAGTGCATGTACCGGAAATCTTTTCAATTTCTTATCCACTTCCATTTTTAGAGTTCACAATTTAACTTTTTGTTGACTCCCTGCAAACTGATGTAACATTTAAGCTCAATCCTGTAATGTTGTGAGGGGGGATTTACCTTGCCCTTTTTGGGCTGCCTGATTTGAAAATAAAGTTGGGTGTAATTGCCCACCAAGAACAGTGAATCTAGTATAATTAACTATGAATGGAATTATTTGCCCTCCTGAGACTTATTTCAAGAGGCATTAGTCACCATCCTGTAATTTTCAAAATACAGGCTTGTTACCCATACTGACCCAGGAATAAGCCTGGGGGTGGGGGGGGGGGGGTGGAGGTGGTTGGTACTGTGTTTTCTCTTGTGTCAATAATCATTATCAAAACAATTTACATGAAATAAGGTGAGTATAGAGATATAGATTATTTGGCATCTAATATTTTTTACATCTGAATATTATACAAGCTAGTATGTTACCACCGGTTGTGTTTGCTTTGGTTTTCTCTTTAGGAGATTCCAATTTACAATATTGCCACTGTAGATGAGCAAGGTGCTTGTTTTGGGGAACGGGATTATCGTCCAACGTACTTTACACCAACTTTTGCGATAATTATAATTAAAGGCGGGATTTATTATTCGAAGTCTCTGACCTTCCAATATTATCATTCATTGACAAACTGTCAATTCATTATCGGCCTGTCAAAGAATGAATGAATGAAAATCAAGTTCTCATCATCCCTAGATCTTCCCTTAACCCACACCAGTCGGACCGCATTCTACCAAACACACCTACCCCACTAATAGACCTTAATCTACATACCCTATTCACTATTAGGCTTCATGCTAGTCCCAAAACCCCCCCTCCCCCAAGCCCAAGGGATCTCACTACTTCTAATTCTGATTGCCCCCAAGCAATGCTTACCCTACCCATATAGCACAACTCATACCATGAGGTTTGTAGTTCTTTTTCTGCTCCCTGTACCTCATTTTTGCTTTCTTTCAACAATCTTTTAAACAATGAGTAATGGAAAAAACATATAAAAATCTTTGTAAACCAGTGAACTTCAGTTCTTCAGCAGCTGTCACATAACAAGTTTGCAAGAATGATTTACAAGTTTGTTCAATTCAGGCCTATGATTGTATATAAGGGTGTATTTTAGCCCTCTGTTTTATCATGGATAATAGTGGGGGATGAACTAAGAAAAATCATCTCCCAAACCCTTGCAATTTGACATCTTACATTGAGTAAACAATGAAAGATAGATTATTTTTAACCCCATTGCCCACGTGGGGGCACAGTGGCGTTGTGTTCTAAGCCATTTTGCATGTCATTAGCACGAATGCTAACCCTGCTTGTGTGGAGTTAGTATGTTGGGGAGCCTGACAGTTGCTCGCCATTGCTTTGTGGTAACCTCTCTGGGTACTCCAGATTCCTCCACCCATAAAACTGTCTGACATGAGGTGACCCTGGCTGTCAAAAGTGTTGTTAAACCCCAACAAATAAATAAACTATTTTTAAAAACATTGTTAATATAATTAAACTTTTTTTTCGGTTCATGCGTTTTCAGATAAAACAATTGGCTCACACGATTCTGTTTTTTCTTTTCACAACTCAATGAACCGAAAAAAACACAATTAGGTCCGCCCCAGCCACGCCCCTAAAATACCAGTCTTTGGAGTTGCAACATGGTGTCAAATCAATAGAAGTTAGAACTCTGGCACGTTCTAAATGTGAAAAAGAAAAATAAATTTATATTACTAATTTATCACCATGAAATTATTTATAAAATATTTAAATGACCGTGGTGGGTAAATTTGTCTTTTTCTTCACACCTGTATTTATTTGACATTTCAATTTTTACGCACACTGGGTGATTGTCTGCGTTCATCGTTTTACCAAAATCGATTGTAAACAATGGCTGGTCACGACGAATACGGCAATTTTGACATTGCAAATTTGAATACGGCAATGTCATCTGGCTTTATATCTAACTCCACTTTTACAAACTGTGTTTTTCAGTTCTCGGGAAACGGTCAAAACCAAAATACAATGTAATACTGATGGCCTACTTCCACCTACCACGGAACGTAACTTTTACGTGAAGTGAACAGTTGAATGAAATTTGAGGGAGGCGTGGCTTATGACATTTTCTTTGTATTACGTAATTCATTGGTCAATAAAAAATTTAATGACATAAGTGCATTTGACTTGGAAAGTGTGTCAATTGCTACCTGCATTTCAATAATATGCACCCTCTTTTATGCCAGAAAAATAATATGTCTACCAGTTTTAGTTCTTAAGTCTTGGTTCGCTAAATTAGAGAACAACTAACACTATTTATTTATTTGGATCGCGAACGTTTAATTATAAGGAATGATCGTTTCTTTTTGTCTATTTCTTGAGTTATGCACCCCAAAAAACAAAGTCCAAACATCGTGTAAATGGGCCATGCCCATTTACACAGTTTGGACTTTGTTTTTTGGGATTCATAACTCAAGAAATAGACAAAAAGAAACGATCATTCCTTAAATCTTTGTGAAAAATCCAATGTTTTTTTGTTCGGTGAGAAATTCAGTCCCCTTAGAAGTCTCTTGTTTTCTGTTATCTTGGCCAATAAATTGTAGTAAAAACTTGTGAACAGAAATTAGGGTTTTTTTTTCATTTGGATCCAAAGTTTCCTAGCTGAAGGGATCGGGTAGTGATAAAATTCTCAGGATTTGCAAGGAGTATTAACCCTTTACCTAACATAACGACCAAGACCGGCCAGCGCTATTCTCAAAAATCACCAATTAATTTTCATTATTTCTTTTCAACCTACTCACAATTGTTTACAATTGGCTGTAACATAAGTGCAAGCCCTACTTCGGAACTAACTCAAGCTTTTAGAATCTTTTCCAAACGAGTTGGAAAAGTACTAGAGTGCAAAAGCACGAAAAAGATCGAAAAAAGGGTCGAGCGAGACCAGCGCTCGAAATTACAGGTACTCTCTCTGCACACCTCTTGCGTTTACCGAGCGCATGCGCAACAACCGTGACGTCAATTCCTTTATTTTCCGCCATTGTTCATGGTCGGAAATTTTTGTGACTGTGCTGTTTATGATATTAATTCTTCGTGAACAACTTATTAATCGTCTTTAGTGTGCTACTGGATTGTATCCTTTTTCAAGCTACCAAATTATTACTCTCATTTAATGTTAATTTGTATTATTGCTGTGCTTTTCACACTTTATCTTGCCTTTCCCCCACGTGTGAACACGACCTTCGTTCTGTTTTCCGTTGGCGGGAAGCTTGATTGTTGTATTTATATCATGCCTAAGACTATTCCTTGTACCTCTTGTTTGCAGGTGAAACATGTGGACGATTCCCATACCACATGTGTCACTTGCAACAATTGCACTCAGGCCCAATCATGTGGTATCTGTGGGGTTTGGTCCTCTAAATTTTGGGCTTCTGTTAACAAGGTGGTTCTTTCCAGAGCTAGAACCCCTCGTTCTCGGGGTAAGGGTAGCCGTGCCGTTGCAGACATTTCTGCTGGTGCACATGGTGACTCTGTCACACAGGATTCGGATCTGACTTCTGTGGCGAGCTCCTCTGCAACTGTTGACGGTGTTTGTTCTGTGATACCTGATGAGGAGACCGCGGTCTCTTTGTCTTCGGATGTCACTATTGAGGCGTCTGTTTTCGTTGAGAGCTTTTCCGAGGTCAACTCGGTAACCCTCTCCGATCTGCCTCCAACACCGTCGACCGTTGTTGAGGGGGTTGCTACTCCAGATCCTATTCTGTCTGATGGTGGCTCTTCCATCTCTTCTGGGGATGGTCTACAGTCTCGGGGGACCGAGGCTGTATCTGCTGGTGTGTCTGTGTGTTCTCAGCCTTCCCCAGCCTCGCGGCGAGGCTGTGCGGGTTTGCTGTCTGCTCCGTCTCATCTGGCTAGGTTTGCTCCTAGTCGGTTGAGCCGGCCGGTCGCTTCGGCAGCGATTCCTCGTCCCTCGAGTGAATCGTTTATTGTTCCACCTTCGCCTGCTAGTGTGCCGACTAGCGGGATGGTGTTGGGACGTTGGCATCCAGGGCCTGCTGTTCGGCAGCGGTCAGTGACAGCCCCGGTTAGCTGTCACTCTCGGAACCTTCCTCCGGTGATTCCTCACTGTGTTCCGAGTCTGGGTGTCGATCGATGCTTGCCATCGGTCTCAGAGGATAGGCAGTTGGGGCCGTCTGCTGCGCAGAGGTCAATGACAGGTTCCTGTCATTCTTGGGACAATCCTCCGGTGTCTTCTCACCGTGTCCTAGGTCCAGCTACCGATCGACGTGCGCCGTCGGTCCCTTTCGAGGATTTGCAGGCAGGGCCTTCTGTTTCGCAGAGGCCAGTGATGGCTCCTGGGCGTCACAATCGGGACTATCCTCCGGTGTCTTCTCACCGTGCTCCTATTCTGTCTGCCGATCGACGTTCGCCGTCGGTCTCTTCTGAGGATTTGGGTTCTTCTACCAGAAGGGTCCATTGGGAGGACACTCCGTCGGGCGATTCTGCTGCGACGGATTCTCAGGGTGACCTGCGCCAGGCCGTTTTGGCGCTCACCCGGTTGCTTTCTGGCAACCCTCAAGTTGGCCTCCCTGTGCCTCCTGAGGCACAACCTCCTTTGGTCGGTCGCCGAGATGTCTCGCCTGGCCCCTTGGATACTGCACAGTATTCACAGGAGGTTTCTGCTGGTCAGCTCGAGTTGGGCTACGTCTCCTCTGCTACGGAGGATGACGAGTATCTTGAAGGTGATGGTCCCCCCTCGTCAGTCTTGGGGCAGGCTTTGGATTTCGTCTTTGGCTTATTGCCGGACGTTCTACCTTCCGACCAGCCTTCTGTGACCGTCCGGCCGCGGTCCACTGTGGAGCGCCGTAACCCTGTTGAGCCTTCTAGCTCCGGGGCTTTGCGTCCTCTGCAATCGGCTCAGGTGGTTGAGTCCTTCCAGGGCTTAGACGCCAAAATGCGTTCTAAGGCCCTCAAGGGTTCCTTCTTTTCTAGAGCTGATGCCTTCCTGCCTCCATCGCGGTTTCGTGTTTACGATTCCGTCTCTCCACCAGTCTTCCAAGGGATGACTACTGTGGATGAGGATTCTTCTTCCCTCGGGTTGACTAAGCTTAAGTCGGCAGTTCTCCCGATGTCGGTAGTTGAGTCTATGGTGGGCCTGTCCCGAGAGATGCTGGGTATGTTATCTCTCGCGGACCATGTCGTCGCTGCTCTGGCTGAATATTTTCCACCAGGGGAGTTTGATGACGCTCAGGCGCCTTTTCGCGTTTTGTCACAGGCTCTTATGAACTTGACTCACGCTCACGCCTGTAACACGGCCAATTTGGAGCTGGCACGCCGGGATGCGGTTTTGGATTCTTTACCATCCCTTCCTTCTGAGCAACGTGCTGTTCTGAGGTCTGCCTCTTTGGTAGGACCTCAGTTGTTCCATGGTTCCGTGGAAGCTGTTCGTGGCGAAGTTCTTCGTCATTCGAAGGACCAGCTTTTGCTGAGACAGCTTGACCCACCTGCTGCTGCGGGTGGGGGTCGTTCCAGGCCCGCCAAGCGTGCTGCTGCGTCTGCCTCGTCGGCTACGCCTTCGGCTCCGTCTGCTCCTTCTGCTCATAAGAAGCGCCGACGTGGCCAGGCCCGCTGGCAGCCTCAGGCTGGAAAGTCTCAGGACTCTGTCACTTCCCGAGGTGGTTTCTCCTCTCGGGGGCCTCGTCGAGGCCGCAAGTGAAGGTTCTCACCTCGATTCGCCTCCAGTCGGAGGAAGGCTGTCGCTGTTTTACGACCGTTGGACAGAGATAACGTCGGACTCTTGGGTCCTCGACGTCATTCATTCCGGTCTGCGACTGTCCTTCCATCGGCACCCCAGTTTATCTCGGGTGCCCCTTCCGACTCAGGTCCCTTCAGATTCTCTGCGTCGGGACCTTCTGGTGCAGGAGATCGACAATCTCCTCACCAAAGGGGCGATCGAGGTGGTCAGGAACACCCTTTCACCGGGGTTTT
Organism: Pictodentalium vernedei; assembly: GCA_031216915.1. Taxonomy (NCBI): domain Eukaryota; kingdom Metazoa; phylum Mollusca; class Scaphopoda; order Dentaliida; family Dentaliidae; genus Pictodentalium; species Pictodentalium vernedei. The sequence goes on from CM062293.1 coordinate 102,001,178, forward strand.
ACTCGAGACTTTTCTTGGTGCCGAAGAAAAACGGCCAATTTCGTCCTGTCATCGATCTGAGTACCCTGAACGAGTACATTATTGCTCCTCGTTTCAGTATGGAGACTTTCCGGTCGGTTCGACGTTCAGTTCATCAGGGCGATTTTGCGGCCAGTATCGACCTGAAGGATGCCTACTTCCATGTACCCATTCATCTGGCGTCACGGAAATACCTTCGGTTCTCGTTTCGGGATCGAGTTTTTCAATTCAGAGCTCTCCCGTTCGGTTTGAACCTGGCTCCTTGGGCCTTCACCCGACTGATGTCTCATGTGCTTGCTTTCCATCGCACTCAGTCGGCGGAGACTTCGTCCGCCTACCTAGACGACATCCTCCAACGGTACCACGATGCTGCTGTTCTGGAGTTCGATGTCCGGCAGTTTCTTTGCCTGCTAGCGTCGCTGGGTTTCAGAGTCAATCGCGAGAAGTCGGATCTTCTTCCTTCTCAGCGATTCCGTCATTTGGGGATGGATTTCGACACTCTTCACAATGTAGTGTCGGTTCCCCAGGCTCGGGCGACGATTCTTTCCGCCTTGACTCGGGACCTGCTTCAATCTTCCTCGGTCTCGGCCAGGACTTTCCTTCGGATGCTGGGCCTTTGCGGTTCGGTGACCGATCTCATTCCGCTCGGTCGCTTGTTTGTCCGACCTCTCCAACACTTCCTGTTGGATCATTGGCGTCCGAATGTAGATCCGCTGGACCTGGAACTCACTATTCCTCGGTCTCTGCTTTGTCACCTCCGCCCTTGGGCAAATATTCCCTGGCTGACACAGGGTGTTCCGTTTGATCTTCCTTTGGCCGATCGCATCCTTACTGCGGATGCCAGCGATCGGGGCTGGGGTGCGACGTTGGACCCTCTCGGTCTGTCTACTCACGGAGAGTGGGACAGCGAGCAGGTGGGCCTTCATATCAACCAGAAGGAGCTCCTTGCTCTTCTGTTGAGTTTTCGGCTTTGGATCCCTCATCTGTCGGACCATGTTGTCCTACTTCTTTCGGACAATTCGACAGTAGTGGCCTACATACGGAATCAGGGAGGCACTCATTCTATTCCTATGTATCGGCTGTCTCGGGATCTTCTTCTGTTGGCACGGGATGTGAACGCTCGGGTGTCCATTCGACACATTCCCGGGCGTCTCAACGTCCTAGCAGACTCCCTGTCCCGACGCGACAGTGTCCTTCCAACCGAATGGATGCTACATCGGTCGGTGTTTCAGGCGATTTGCGAGCAGTGGGGTCGTCCTCAGGTCGACCTTTTCGCTACTCGCTGGAATCATCAGGTAGAGACTTTTGTCTCCCCTTGTCCAGATCCTCTGGCATTTGCAGTAGACGCTCTGTCTCTGGACTGGACAGGCTGGGTCGGCTATGCCTTTCCTCCTGCACCGATTCTTCCTCAAGTTTTAGCGAAGATTCGTGCTTGCAGTTGCAGGATCATTCTGATCACACCCCTGTCTCCACAGAGGGTGTGGATCAATCTGCTGCAGCCTCTATTGGCCGATCGACCGATTCGTCTACCTCTACGTCGCGATCTTCTTTCACAGGGTCGTCCCAGGAAGTATCACAACAACCTGGCGAGCCTGTCCCTTCACGCCTGTCTTTTATCAGGTCCAGTCTCCGACGTAGAGGTTTTTCGAGACGATCAGTGGAGTGCATTTCTGCATCGCGGCGACCTTCCACTGGAATGACTTATGCCGCCAAGTGGAAGGTTTTCTGCCGCTGGTGTTCAGATCACAATGTGAATTACCGTGATCCGTCTATCGCTCAAATTGCGGATTTTCTGGTTTTTCTTTTTGACTCCAAGGGCCTCCAGCCTATTACGATTAAGGGCTATCGGTCTATGCTGTCTGATACTTTCTCTTATGTGGGAAAGCGGTGTATCGGTCGTAATCTTTTCCTCTCCAAACTTATTCGGCACTTTTCTTTGAAGAGGCCTCGAGTTTTGCGTCTTACACCCAAGTGGAACTTGGCATGGGTGTTGCACTGTTTGGAGGGGGCGCCTTTCGAGCCTTTATCTGAGACCGACATGCGTTTTCTCACCTATAAGACGGCTTTTCTTCTAGCGTTTGCTTCTGCTTGTCGAGTCAGTGAGCTTCATGCGCTATCTGTTGATTCTGCCTTCTTCCGAAATGAGGCTAACAGTGTCACATTCACTACTGATTGCTCTTTTCTGGCTAAGAATCAACTCCCCGATTCGGTACCTCCTCCCATCTGCATTCGGGCTCTCCCTGCTGTAGATGGACGGAGGCCTCTTCTTTGTCCTGTTCGTGCGGTCAAGACTTACATTACTCGCACTCAGTTCATTAGGAGGGATCGGAAGAGATTTTTTCTGTCTCTCATTCCTAAGCGGCAGTCTATCTCTTCCCATTCTATTTCCAGGTGGATCTGTCTTGCAATCAAGCTGGCTTATTCTCGCTTGTCTGCATCGGATCTTGTTTCGAACCGGCTTAATGCTCACGAGGTTCGTGCCATTTCTACATCCTGGGCGTTCTCCAATTCTGTTTCGCTCCGTGATGTTATGAATGCGGCTTACTGGAGGAATGCTTCTACCTTCTCCTCCTTTTATCTCCGCCACCTTCAGCAGCAATCTGAGGACCTTTATTCTTTAGGCCCTCTCGTGGCTGCTCAGGCTGTGGTGCACCCTCGTTAAATTGTTTTTGTCGAGGTTGCGCTTCTCTCAGCCTTGTTCTTTTCAGGTGCCTTCTCTCTTTCTTCATTACAGGTTTTAGTTTTTGTTCTCTGCCATCCTTGCTTTCGTTCTGCTACTCTTGTTGGTATTGGTTATGTGATTCACCTCCTCCTATTGTTTATTCAGCCAATTGTAAACAATTGTGAGTAGGTTGAAAAGAAATTAAAATTTTTTAGTAAATTTTGTTTCTTAACATACCTACCACAATTGTTTACCGGAGGCCCACCCTCCTTGGGGATATCTTTGATATCGATGCCTCCCCGCTAAATCACAAACTTCTCGTTGGCGGAAATACGGAATTGACGTCACGGTTGTTGCGTATGCGCTCGGTAAACGCAAGAGGTGTGCAGAGAGAGTACCTGTAATTTTGAGCGCTGGTCTCGCTCGACCCTTTTTTCGATCTTTTTCGTGCTTTTGCACTCTAGTACTTTTCCAACTCGTTTGGAAAAGATTCTAAAAGCTTGAGTTAGTTCCGAAGTAGGGCTTGCACTTATGTTACAGCCAATTGTAAACAATTGTGGTAGGTATGTTAAGAAACAAAATTTACTAAAAAATTTTAATTTTTTTCATTTTTTGTCTCAAAAACATAGGTTATGACCCCTCGTTGGAACGAGCTCGTCGAGCTCGTTCCAACGAGGGGTCATAACCTATGTTTTTGAGACAAAAAAGAAAAAAATTAGTTATTCAAGAATTATTTTTGCAAGTGTCGTCTGCTTTTCAGGTTAGGTAAAGGGTTAACATGGATATTGTTCTGATTGTTTTGTACATGTCTTAGGTGCTTGTTTAAAATGAGGGTATCACATGATCTCTTTGAAAATAAGTATAGAAATTTGATTATGTTAAAAGTGAGATCCAAGGGAGTATCAGGATAGTTGATAAAATCATTGGTCAAAGGGTTGGAACTGATATAAATTACAACCACCTTGGAATTAAAATGAAATGAAGTCTGTTTAATTATCTTGTTATATAAAAAATTCACAGGTTTTCAATAATACAAAGTACATATAGCACATCTTTGTTACACATTTAATGAACCTTGTAAACATACCCATTAACTACACACCAGGTTGACCTCAATTTCCGGAATTTACACAAAAACACTTTTATGTTTGAGGATTTCATTTGTATGACATCCATTCCTGTCCTAGTTATCGGGAAGAGACAGTACCCTTTAAAGTGTTGACCCATTGTTTACCCTTCATCAGTCACAATAGTAATTAACACTCTCCCAAAAAATCTACTGACATGAGCTTTAAAATTTTAGGGCCTATGACACACTTTGTGGCCTAAACCCGCTGAGTATTTTCAAGATATTTTTCATCAAATCTAGTCATGGCTGCTGTGAAGTGCCATGACTAGATTCGATAAAAAATTCATCTTAATTTAACTCAAGAATTCATTGGTGCAAAAGTCCATTCAATTTACAGGGGGAAATTTGATTAAATGTATCCAAATTATACATATTTTAGTGGCAAGAGAAATTCTGTCCTGGACAGGAATATCTGCCGGCAGCATGCAAGGAGTTAAAAACAGATGACCCATCCACCCACCATGGAAAGTTCTACAGACCATTGTGGAATCACTTTGATCGTCAAATCTTGGCTGCCTCAAGTGACAGTCAAGGCTTGACTGGAAATAAATAAGAAGCCACTTGACTGGCAGCTTGTGCGTAAGTGGAGATAATGGAAAATTGTGTAGACTCTCAACACTGTGGGACTTATATAATAATGCCTATAGCAATTAGGAAGTGGAACAGTGCTTCTTTCCTGTGGTAAACAAGTTTTATTTCACTGGCAAAATAAGACCTGATCACCAATAGCACAGGTATATATATTTGGCTATATTTGACTTCATACCTGTTTGATCATGGTAGCAATTAGGAAGTGGAGCAGTGCTTCTTTCCTGTGGTAAACAAGTTTTGTTTCACTGGCTAAATAAGATCTGATCACTAAAAACACATGAAAATATATTTGGCTATATTTGACTTCATACCTGTTTGGTCATGGTATAGCCATATGTGTTGAAAGTAACATTAAACACCTTAAAATGGGCAGCATATAGGTTTAAACAATTGTCTAATCTTTAAAAATATACTCATGTTACAAATCACCTTTGAAAAATAATTCAGCACTTTACCAGTTAAACATCATTGGAATGAACTCATTCTGGTGATGTGTCTTGAGCAATGTTCCAGAAGGAAAAAAAATAACATTGAATGGTACATTTTGTATCAAACACTGGATGGATTTTCCAATGCTTTAAGTAATGGATTAAATCCTTGCATGCTGCTGATGGATATTCCCGTCCAGGACAGGAAATTTCTAGCTATTAGAATAAGACAAATTTGAAGATATTAAACCCAATTTTCCCCTGTGAGCTGTGTAGAGTTTGAACCACTGATTTCTTGTATCAAATATTCGGGAATTTTTCATCAAATCTAGTCGTGGCTGCTTGACAGCAGCCATAACTGGATTTGCTGAAAAATATTTTAAAACTACACAACGTGTTAAGAGTTAAATGGCATATGAAGTAGGATTGACAGTTTCTCTGGTTCATTTCCAGAGGTACTAGTGCTAGCACCAAACATCAATGCAGTAAAAAATGCAATCCAAACCAATGCTCCCCTCCCCCACCTTGTGGATTGCAAAAGGCCCAATAGTGCTTGTTTTGTAGAAGCCCTGTTAATTTTCAAGTCCTTAGTAAAAAAATCAATAAAAAAAGATGGAGTCTTCAATGCCTTTGCTCCATAGCTCGCATATCATCATTCCAATCATTTCATTAGTAGGAGTTGGCAATTATTTTTGAAGGTCCACCAGAAAACTGGGTGTATGAACCCTGGTCAATGTTGGCTTTTTTATGGACTGACTGGACAAATAGTTTGATAGCCTGAGGTGTATGTGAAAGAGCAAGTAGTAACAGATTTATCTGTAATGAAAGTATTCTGATCTAGATAATAACATAATAACAGAAGAGGGGGAAAACATCTGAAGATTCATTTCAATATGAGTGCCTACAAATTAGGAACAATGAAACTTAAAAGAGTGCCCTCCAGCAAATTACTGTGTAGAAACCATTAAAGAAATAACTGATTTGATTGAAATCCACATTTTTGTAAAACTTATTTTTGCCTGCAGGGAGGTTTTTATCAATAGCCAAGCATGTGGAATTAATTAGTTGTGATGTAAAAGGTATATTTATTATGTTTGGGTTATGCTATTTATTAGATTAAATGTCCATGAATTAAGATAGTTCAAATATTTGTATATGTTTGAACATTATGTATGAATATGTTAGTGGTAGTTCTGCACTCAAGAACATCTTCCCAATATTAACCTTTTGACCACATTGGGGCATGGTGGGGTTGTGTACTAAGTCATACTGCATGTCGATGGTGCACTGGTCTTCAACCAATGCTAACCCTGCTTGTGTCGAGTTTTTTATTTATTTATTTGAGTTTAACAATCTTTCAACAGCCAGGCTCACCTCGTGTTGAACAGTTTTATGGGCGGAGGAAGCCGGAGTAGCCTGAGAGAACCACCGAGCAACGGCAAGCAAATGTCAGACTCCCCAACGTACTAACTCCACACAAGCAAGGTTAGCATTGGTTGAAGACAAGTGCACCCTCGATGTGCATTATGCCTTAGTACACAGCACCAGCATGTTCCCACATGGGCAATTGGGATGTGGAGTTAGTTTGTTGGGGAGTCTGACAGTTGCTCACCACTGCTCAATGGTTCTCTCCAGGTACTCCGACTTCCTTCATCCATAAAACAGTCCAACACAAGGTGACCCTGGATGCTGAAAGTGTCATTAATCCCCAATAAATAAATAACTCATTGTGGAATTGGATAGCATATGTGGGGGAAAAGTGGAGGGGCATCTACTCCCCTGGCCCCAGCACCTCTGTTAAGTGGTAGCATACTAGCTCAGTGTGGTAAAATACTAGCAGAGTGTTGGTAATAAAATCTGTCCGTCAATAATATTCATATTGGAGAGAATATTGGTGGAGAGTATCTGTAGGCAATCAGTTGTGAATTGTCAGAAAACAAAAATTCAGAAAAATAATTGTTTCAACCAAATATTGCAATTATCCAAATAATAAAAAGCCTTTTCCGCCCAGTAGTTAAAACTTCATGGAGAGTCCTCTCATTAACCCTTTAACAACGTAATGGCAAAAACTCGCCAGCACAATTCACAAAAATCACCATTCAGTTTTCATTATTTTTTAAAATTTTTGTCTCAAAAACATAGCTTATGGCCCCTTTCCAATGAGGGGTCATAAGCTATGTTTTTGACGCAAAAAATGAAAAAAAATTAGTTATTCAAGAATTTTGTTTGCAAGTACTGTCTTCCTTTCATGTCAGGTAAAGGATTGGGGGCACAGTGGCTCAGTAGGTAGAGGTTCAGGCTGCAAGCCGAGAGTTCCTCGGTTTGAATCCCACCTGCGGCAACCACATTGTGTCCTTGAGCAACTGTTGGAAGTCGTTTTCTCTCCATGGTGGTGTTGTGTATTAAGGCATACTGCATGTCGATGATGCACTTGTCTTCAACCAATGCTAACCTTGCTTGTGTGGAGTTAGTATGCTGGAGAGCTTGACAGTTGCTCGCCATTTCTCTCCGGGTACTCCGGCTTTCTCCACCCATAAAACTGTTTGACACGAGGTGATCCTGGCTGTCGAAAATGTCGTTAAACCCCAATAAATAAATAAATAAATCATAAATAGATAAAGGGTTAATAGTGATAAATTCTATTAGATTTGTGTGTGGGGGGAGGGGGGGGGGGGGTAGTTAAGTCTAGAGGATAGATTTCAGGATTGCATGTAAGAGGAAGATATTTTAAGGCATCTTCCATCTGGTTTACTCATCTTTCATGTTGTACAACAGGTAGGCTGATATTGAGGATTCAGATAACTGACCATAAAAAATCCTATCCACTCAGCAGCTGTTTCTGTGTACTCTCATGTACCTGTTTTAATCTATCCCTCAATGAATTGGTTGAAGTCTGACCACTGCTATACACAAAAATTGCCATGGGTGTAGCCTATGACTGCTCATTGGAATAAATTGATGGTGGTGGGAGAGCTGAATCAATGTTTTTGTATGGTAAAACTTAATTTAAAAAAAACGTACAGTATAGCTCACTTAACTGGATATCTCTTATTTGAATAACTCTGTTAACCCTTTACCCAACCTAGACGATATCAAAATTTATTATTTTAAATATCATTTTTTAAAATTTGTCAAAACATTTCAACAAAACCATATCATGTGACCCCTCATTGGAACGAGCTCGTCGAGCTCGTTTCAAAGAGGGGTCACATGGTATGGTTTTGTTGAAATCTTTTGAAAAATAGTATTTTTCAGCTGCTGAATTTGCACATTACACGGGCAGATGTGGCTGATTCGTTGGGTAAAGGGTTAATTGAATATAACTTCCAGTCATCTTCCCATACCATCAGTACAAATTTGACCTGTTAATTGCATAAAGGTTAAAGAGTAAACTTCTGTAAATTGAATAAAATGATGTGTACCGTTTGTTTTGACGACTAATTTCCTAACCACTGAGCCACTGCACACCTCCTAAATGACATAACTTCTGATCCCTCATTGCAACGAGCTCAATGATCTTGTTCCAATGAGGGGGCATAAACTATGTTTTGAGGCAAAAATAATATTTGTACTGCATTTTTGTGAATAGTGGAGTGAAATCCTGTTAATTGAGTAGTAACTTTGCCAGTGAAAATTATTCAGTTAAGGGAATATTCAATTAACCCTTCACCCAATGCAGACAATATCAGAATTTATTATTTTAAATATCCTTTTTTCATGATTTTCCCCACAAATTCAACAAAACCATACGATGTGACCCCCTCAATGGAACGAGCTCGCTGAGTTCGTTCCAATGAGGGGGTCACATGATATGGTTGTGTTGAAACACTTTGAAAAATAATATTTTTTCAACTGCCGAAATTGCATATTATGCGGCCAATTTTTTAGGTAAAGGATTAACAGATATTTGGTCACTTTATTGTATTCTAGAGATAAACCGAGCTTCTATTCTGTTGTATGTTGGCAGAAGTCGTGGAGCACTGTCAAACAAGATATAATAGATTAAATGCCAGTATTTATTGGGGTTTAATGACACTTTTAACAGCCAGGGTAACCCTGTGTCCGACAGTTTTATGGGTGGAGGAAGCCGGAGTGCTAGGAGAGAACCACTGAGCAGTGGTGAGCAACTGTCAGACTCCCCAACATACTAAATCCACACAAGCAGGGTTAGCATTGCTTGAAGACAAGTTCATCATCGACGTGTAGTACGGCTTAGTACACAGTGCCACCATGCCCCAACATGGGCAATCGTAATGAAGCGCTTGCTCTAGGACACAATGGATCGAACCATGGACCTTTCAGTAACTGAAGTCCAGTACCATAACCACTGAGCCACTGCACTCCCAAATGCCAGTATTGGATGTATTGACTCCCGCGTTGTGTCCCTGGGCAAGGCACTTAACCCCGTGTCCACATGGGGGCACGATGATGCCGTGTACTAAGGCGTACTGCACGTCGATGGTGTGCATGTCTTCAACCAATCTAACCCTGCCTGTGCTACAGTGCGGAGTTATGAAGTTGGGGAGCTGGCAGCTGCTTGTCATTGCTCGGTGGTTCTCTCCGGATACTCCGGCTACCTCCACCCGTAAACCTGTCACGGCCATGATTAGCCGTTGTATGTGACCTTAAACACCAATAAATAAATAAATAATTGGATGTATTGAGGCCAAATAGGTGTTTCAAGAAGAGGATTATGAGGGTAATTTCCCAACATATTTTAAAAGATTTTTTTGTTGCAACAAGTTGCTTTACATGTTTCAATGTCGGTCTGTCCATCTGTCCATAGGTCTGTGACCAACAAGTTTTTAAACTCAGTAACTTTTAAAATACTTGGTGGAATGACATCATATTTTATATACAAGTGTATCTTATTGATGCCTAACCCCAAGTTCAATGCAAGCATTATTCTGAGTATTTTTTCAGAGTTATTGCCCTTGATGGATTTGGAATTTGTTTAATTTTTATGCTCCAAAAAAATCTTCGGGGGCATAGAGTGTTTGTCATTTCCATCCATCCATCCATCTGTGTGGCTGTCTGTCAGGAAGATTTTCGTGTCCGCTCCATAACTCTGAGATGCTTCTTTGGATTTTGTTGAAACTTTGCATACATGTTGCTTATGGGGAGACGCTGTGTCGCACACAAAATTTTGGGGCATATAGTGTTTGTCATTTCCATCCGTCTGTCTGTCCGTCAAGAAGATTTTCATGTCTGTGCCATAACTCTGAGATGCTTCTTTGGTTTTTGTTGAAACATGGTATACATGTTGCTTATGGGGAGACGAAGTGTCGCGCACAAAAGGATTTTTTTGTTTGATGGAGGTCAAGGTCACAGATCAAGGTTATATTTCGGGGGCATTCGTGGCCGGGCAGTCACTGTTAGTCTTGCTCTGTCATAGACCCATGTGTAATTAACCAGTCAAATTCCATGTGGGAACCGCGGGAAGTGAATGGTGCTTGTTTACTGAGGTAAACAAGCTTTGTTTTACTGGTAAAATAGAACCTGCTCACCATTGCCTAGGGTGGAAGTCCTTTGAAATGGGCAACATGGGTATAAACGATTGGCTGAACTTGGCTTTATCCTGATGTTGTGATCCTGATTAGTCACTATGCAAAAAGTATGCGACCTTAAGCACCAATAATTAAATAAATAACCAGTCAAATTTGTACTGGAGGTGTGGTAAATAGTTGTGTGTTTGGAAGTTATGTTCAATAAACAGGTTTATTCAATTAAGAGATATCCAATTAAGTGGAATCCACTGTGTTAGATGGTTTTTGGTCATTAGGTTAGGTAAAAGGTTAAAGAGTATTCCCTGTGTATAGCTCATAAAAATACAGTCACTAAAAAGTAGCTTGCCAAAAATTAATTATCTGACTAACTGTACTGAGCTATGACTGCTGAGTACTTCTACCATCTGTCTGCACACAGTAGCTGTAATAATAATAAACAGCAAGATACATGCTAGTGATGTCATGTTAAAAAGGTAATTTGGATTGGAATGTATTCACAGATGTTTATATTTTAAGGTCAAGGTGCTTTAATTGGTTTTAGTGGTAATGAATCAGACTTCAAAAACATAAAATGATCATTTATCATTTACATGTATTCGATGAGTTTATTTTCCTTTTAAAAACAGGATCTTGTTTATTTTAACCCTTGTTTAGTATACATATATCTCCATTTATGATTCCATGAAAATAAATTAAACCCTTAACTAAAATCTGCTCTGTGTTGTACACAGAAATTATTAGTCATTTTTTTTTCTTCAGTTTTTGCTTACAAAACATTATTATGAGAACTTGTGTTCATTCAAACAGGAGCATTGTTCATTCAAACAGGAGCATAGCCCTTCTCCTAATTTTTATTTTTTATTGCTCCCCCCCCCCCCCCCCCCCCAAAAAAAACAAAAAAAACAAAACAAACAAAAACAAAAAACATTGGCCCAACACAATTTCACATAACATGGCGCACAAAATGGTCTCCAACAAGCCTGGAAATAAGCAGACTGTTATCTGCCAAATGAGGTCCTCAGGGGATGAATTTGGTGATGCTACCGTGCACTGCAGGGTAGTATCATTTACCCTCTGTGAACCTCTAACTGAATCAAGGTCTCAAGCCTAAACAGAAAGAGGTACCCAGAGGGTAAATTGGTTCACTGTGTGGGATAGCATCAGTAAATTCACCCTCTGGGGAGCTCATTCTACAAATAACAGATTGCTTATTTCCAGGTCTGGTGTCCAATCCAAGCCTACACATGCTACAAAGGCCTCATATTCATTCCTGGAGCACTGATTTTTTCAAAAAACCCTAATAGCCTTCCACATATCATTTTGCCCCCCCCCCCCCCCCAAAAAAAAAAAAAGAAAAAAGGAATGGTTAGGCACCCCTGACTTAAATCTCGGCTATGCCAATCTGTTCAAATGAGAGGTCATCACTCAATTGAATTTTTAGTTATTTATGAATAAATTATTGTGTCATTAGTATGTTGTGTTTAGTCAAAAGTTGAGAAGTGTACTCTGGTTAACTCATTGTACCCAGAGAAAACTATTGAGCCATAGTGAGTAACTGTCAGACTCCAATTTACTTTTTCTGGCACAAGCAGGGTTAGCATTGGTTAATCCTTTCCCTAATGAATATGGGCTGCATCTGCCCATATAATTTACAAACCGAGCCATTGAAAAGTCTTTAAAATATAACTTATCATGTGACCCTCCCCCCACCACCCCCATTAGAATGAGCTCATACCACTGAGGGGTTACATGATATGCTTTTGTTGAAATTTTAAAAAAAATTTTAAAAACAGTAATTTAAAATTAGAAATTTTGATATTGAGTTCATTGGGTAAAGTGTAGCACTGCCATACTGTATGGCTATGGCGAATGTGCTGTGTGCCTTTGGTACACTTTCCTTCCATCAAGGTTAACCCTACTTGTGATGGGATAGTAAACTGGAGAGTATGACAGTTACTTACTGTTGATCAGTAGTTCTCTTGGGGTAGTCCTGCTTCCTCCACCCTTAAAATTGTCCAACATGATATTATAATAATAATAATAGGTAAGATTTATATAGCGCACATTTCACAATATTAAAAAAGTTCCAACAACATGATATGACTCATGTTGTTGAAAGTGCTGTTAAACCCTAATACACAAACAAACTTAAAAGTGTACACATTTATGCTTTAACTCCTTGTATGCTACTGGTGGATATTCCTGCCCAGGACACTAAATCTCTCGCCACTGAAATATGTATAATGTGGACACATTTAACCAAATTTCTGCCCCACTGAAATTTGTATAATTTGGACACATTTAACCAAATTTTTGCCCTTTGGATTGAATGGACCTTTTGACCAATGATTTCTTGATTTAAATTTAGATGTTTTTTCATCAAATCTAGTCATGCCAGCTTTACAGCAGCCATGTCTAGATTTGATGAAAAATATTTTGAAAATACTCAGCAGGCTAAGAGTTAAGCACAAATCGATGTATGTCAATAGGTAGGGGTGATCCTCAGAAAATTTTGAGTAGTATACATAAAGGATCATACACAGTTCTGGTAGATATACAGTCAGTTGAAAAAATAACCACCAAGATTCAAATTTATGATCTTGTTTATAATCTTATTTACCTGGAGTCTAAAAATGCTTTAAAATCCTAATTAATCAACTGTTTGATCAGCTGAAGTGTTTGTGTCATCTGCATTTATTATTTTCACACTGCAAAGATGTTAATAGAGGTGTGAAAACTGGCCATGTGCCAGATACCCACAAGTGCAAATGCTTTGTATTTTATTTACTGTAAACTTATCTTGACAATACAGCATGTCAGTAGTATATTGTTTCCTTCACATTTTATACTGAAATATGAAACATTCATCTTCAAGCCAGTACTTATACCCCTTTTTCATCAAAAAGAACAGAGATCTAACAATAAAAGATGCCAGTTAACCTTCCAGCTCCTCCTTTCCCCCGTCTCGACCTCCAAATCTAAAATTATACAATCAAAGAGAGTCAAAAGGGGTTTGAACAACGTCACATCATGCCTGTGTTCCTTTGGAATTCATTCATTATGCTTCCCGAAAAAATTTGGGGGGAGCATATAATTTGCGCCCTGTCCATCTGTCCACCTGTCTGTCCATCTGTCTGTCTGTCCATCCACCCGAAACAAATGGTTTCTGGACAATAACTTTAGTTTGACTGAACAAAATGAAATAAAATTTTATACATAGGTTTATAACCACATAATATAGGTCGGGATTGATAGTGGGCTTGTTCTGGTATTTTATGGCAGAGTTATGGGACTTTTCCGACTTAGAAAACATGTTGATATTGGTTTCCGGATGATAACTTTAGTTTGAACAAAATTGTATACATAGGTTTATAACCACTTAATACAGGTTGGGATTGATGGTGGGCTTGGCCCGATATCTTTTGGCAGAGTTATGGCCCTTTTCTGACTTAGAAAACATGTTGATATTAGTTTCCGGACGATAACTTTAGTTTGAATGAACGGAATGAAACAAAATTTTATACATTGGTTTATAACCACATAATACAGATTGGGATTGATATTGGTCTGGGTATGATATTTTTTGGCAGAGTTATGGCCCTTTTTTGACTTGCTGATATTGGCTTCAGATGGTAACTTCAGTTATAGGGGTCCAGTTTCAATCAAACTTGGAATATAGCTTACTGTAGACAATATACCAGACAGGTTTGATTTTGAGTGTGGTGCAATAATTTTTATCGTGAGTTATTGCCCCCTTTTGGACTTTGTTAATCACTAAAATATAGTTTTTCATAAAGTGGGAGCATTAGTGTCCCATACACATTGGGTGGCCTGCTGTATGGTTTAATGAAGATAAGATAAGATATTTATTAATTCAATATCAACAAAGACAAATGACTAGAAACTCCCACTTGGCAGTGGGGGGGGAGGGGGGGGGGGGAAGCCACCCTGGCGTCTGGGGAGCATCTGTTGGCTGTGCCAACTCTTTGCCCTTGTTTATCCATTCATTCAATATGTGCTGAAAACAATACCCTATTTTCCAGTAGCGATATAGTACTGTAATCACAAAAGTGGACAAAGAATGTCAACTCGATCACCACCGAGTCACAATCCAGTTGTGATTCTCTGTCCACTTTCTTCCCAGCAACTCTTTAACCCTTTACCCAACGAATCGCCCGCATCCGCCCGTGTAATATGCAAATTCAACAGTTGAAAAAATATTATTTTTTAAAAAATTTCAACAAAACCATATCATGTGACCCCTCGTTGGAACGAGCTCGTCGAGCTCGTTCCAACGAGGTTTCACATGTTATGGTTTTGTTGAAATTTTTTGAAAAATTAAAAAAAATGGTATTTAAAATAATAAATTTTGATATCGTCTGCGTTGGGTAAAGGGTTAAAATTTCACATGTTAAAAAAGCAACCATATATGAGAATATTGAATTAGCGATGCTATTTTCATTTGATTTTCTCCATGCGGTCTTGATTTTGCAGTATTTTTTTTTAGCAACCTCGCCTCACTCAGACGCAATATGAGGATGACCGATTGGCGTGGTGGGGAGTGTAAACCTGATTTGTCCTGTCTGTGATGGGTCAAGTCTTGACTGACTAATATTCCAACTACATCATCAATTCATGCCTTCAAGCAAATATAATTTTGTAAACTTATGACCTTGATATTTGATGACTACCTCTAAAACAGTGTGTTGAGATCTTACCATGTCCCATTCCTAACCAAGTTTGCAGATAATCAAAACTTTTGCTTTTGCAATTTTCTTTGTGGTTTCCAAACAGATGTACTTTTTCACACTTACACACCCTGACCTTTAACCTCCCAGAACAATATGTGTTTATCTAAGCAAGCAAGTACCATTCCTGGACCAAGTTTTATAATCAAAGATTAAAATATTTTCATCAAATCTGTTGGTGGTTGCTGTAAAGCAGCCATGACTAGATATGATGAAAAATTTATGAATATTTAACCCAATAATTCATTATTCAAAAAGCTGATCCAATTTACAGGGAAAAATTTATTAAAAAGGGCCTGAATTCTGCATATTCTGGTGACAAGAGATTAGCTTCCTGGTCATAAATATGTGCCAGCAGTAGGCAAGGATCTAAAAGGACTCTGTATCTGAGAGACCTCTCTGACATGAGGTTTTACTCTGGCTGTTGATAGTGTTGTTAACTCTTAACCCACTGAGTATTTTCAATATATTTTTCATCCAGTATAGTTGTGGCTGTTGTGAAGCAGCCATGACTAGATTTGATGAAAAATTCATCTACATTTAACTCAAGCAATCATTGATCAAAATGTTCATTCACTTTACAAGGGTGGGGAAAAATTTGGTTAAATGTGCCTAAAATTATACTGATTTCAGTGACAAGAGATTTTGTGTCCTGGCCAGGAATATCTGCCAGCAGCTTGTAAGGAGTTAAACCCCGATAAATAAATAAAGAAATGCAGAATCTTCTAACATGGGCAGCATAATCACTCTGTACTTGTGTTGCAGTCATGCTACAGCTGCATATACTGAAAGTTACCCTAAACCCCAATAAATAAATACATATTACAGAGCAATGATATAGACTTACAGTCAGTGGCGTAGCCATAGGGGGATGAGGGGGGGGGGGCACATGCCCCCCAAATGTCAGTCATGCCTCCCCCCATGTTCACCCATATAGGGAACATCAGGCAAGAAATTTTAATATCTAGCAATTTCCTTGATTTTGAGTCCATTTGTGTCCATAATTTATAAGTTGTGAAAGACATCAATAATTAACATTGCGGACTAATTATTGATGCCTTTCACAACTTATAAATTATGGACACAAACAGACTTAGAGTTATGAAAATTGCGGTTTTTTGTCTCAAGTTTAAAATTTTTTTTTTTTGTGGGGGGGGGCAGACCCCCTCCAACAAGAGGGGTACACCCTCTCTTGTGCTCGCCCCCATATTGTGCAGGGCTCAGATGATACAGCAAATCATATTCTGTATGCCCCCCTAGATATTCCTCTTGCCCCCCAAACTTTGATATCGTGGCTTAATGCCCCTGCTTACGGTAACTCAACTAGTTAGCCCTTTGGGGGCGTGGTGGCTCAGTTGGTAGAGGTGCAGGCTGCAAGCCGAGAGGTCCTCGGTTCGAATCCCACCTGCGGCAACCGCGTTGTGTCCTTGGGCAAGGCACTTCAACCCGATTGCCTACATGGGGGCACGATGACGCTGTGTACTGAGGCATACTGCACGTCGATAGTGCGCATGTCTTCAACCAATCTAACCCTGCCTGTGCTGCGGTGCAGAGTTCAGAGTTACGATGTTGGAGAGCTGACAGCTGCTCGTCGTTGCTCGGTGGTTCTCTCCGGGTACTAGGGCTTCCTCCATCCGTTAAACTGTCACGGTCATGATTAGCCATTGTGCATAAGTATGTGACCTTAAACACCAATAAATAAATAAATAGCCCTTTACAATATGAAACTGTCACATCCACCTGTACAAATTTCATTTGAACAAGCTTATTGAACATGTTCCATTGATGTGTCAAATGATATGGTTCTGTGGAATGTTTTTGAAAAATGAAAAAAAACATAATTAAAATAATAAATTTGATATCATCTTAGTTGGGTAAACAGTTAAGAAAAGTTAACTGTTAAGGACAAAAATTAATTTCTTTGTTGCAACAGTGACAAAAATAGATTCATCTATTTTCTACTAATTTTGGAACGTAGGAAATAGGTGGAAAAAACCCAGGACATGTGATTGTAAAAACCCAGGAAATGTGAGAGTCTCATGACAGGATTTCTTTCATTTATCTTGTCTGGTTGTCTTATGATGTGTTTGTGTGGGTTGTGATTGATATATCCTCAAATTTCTTGCCCTGAAATCATGTGTTTTCATGTACAGTTGTAGTTTGAAAATGCCGAAGTTAATATATTGTCTCTCAACATTCAGTGATAGGCATTCAGCTGGATTCCTTTATAAGAAAGAAATTCAATGGTATCTTTCTTACTCAAATCTCGTGGGAGAAAATTTCAAGTTCTTTTCAAAGAATTTAACCATTTACCCAACAGTATGACCATATTTGGCAGTACTAGTCACAAAAACGATATTCAGATTTTATTTTTTTTTTTCAGTTTTTGTCTCCCCAAAAATTGCCTATAACCCCCCATTGGAACAAGTTCTTCTTTTTTTTTTTGGCAACGGTCATATCTGCATCATGTCACTTAACAACTGGCCAGCACTATTTACAAAAATTGAAATTAAAAGTTTAATATTTTTTCAAAAACATAGCTTGTGACCACTCATTGGAACAAGCTCATTCCAGTGAGACAAAAAATGGAAATTTTTAGTTATTCAAGAAATTGTTTTGCAAGTGTTGTTGGGTGAAGGGTTAATGATTGCCCAATGGTATCACATGTGTCAAATTCACTGTATCATCATCCTCAGGAATCCCAGGAAGTGAAGCAGTGCTTGTTTACTGTGGTAAACAGGTTCTATTTTACTGGTATATGGGGCCCTTCAAAGCTTCATGATTCGATTTGATTTTGAATCTTAAGTTGTGGTGACCCTGGCTGTCGAAAGTATCATTAAGTCCCAATAAATAAATAAATGTTAAGTTGCTATTCGGTGCGATTCAAAATCAGTTGCCCGATTTGTTTTCTTTCAAACCTTTTGGCTGCAATGTAGCTTGATGTCAGTCATCTATGTCGTCTCACAAAATATATAGTTCAGATGGAAAATTGTACATAAATGATGCGGCAAATAAAGACTGAGAGTAATTTCCTCTGTTATTTATTTATTTATTTATTTATTTATTGGTGTTTAAGGTCACATACTTATGTACAATGGCTAATCGTGACCGTGACAGTTTTACGGGTGGAGGAAGCCGGAGTAACCGGAGAGAACCACTGAGCAACGACGAGCAGCTGTCAGCTCTCCAACATCGTAACTCTGAACTCTGCACCGCAGCACAGGCAGGGTTAGATTGGTTGAAGACATGCGCACCATCGACGTGCAGTACGCCTCAGTACACAGCATCATCGTGCCCCCATGTAGGCAATCGGGGTGAAGTGTCTTGCCCAAGGACACAACGCGGTTGCCGCAGGTGAGATTCGAACCGAGGACCTCTCGGCTTGCAGCCTGCACTTCTACCAACTGAGCCACCGCGCCCCCAATTTCCTCTGTATTAACATAAATAGAACATGTGTCTATGCACATGATCCATACTAATTTCAGTCTCACCAGCCACTGCCACTATTGAAAGCAAATTGAACTCTTAACCCGCTGAGTATTTATTAAATATTTTTCATCCAATCTAATCATGGCATGGCTGCTGTCAAACAGCCATGACTAGATCTGATGAAAAATGAATTGAAGTTTGGCTCAAGAAATTGTTAGTCAAAAAGTCTTTACAATTTGTCGGTGAAAATTTGATTAGGTGTGCTCAAATTTTCCTTATTTTTGTGGCAAGTGTTTTCAAGTCCTGGGCAGGAATATTCACCAGCTGTATATTAGGGGATAAAGTTTACAATGGCAGTGATCACTTATCACGACACATTCGCGCCTCTGAACTCAGAGTGCGAGCATCCTAATTAGAATCTCAATTATGGAAACACTGGAACTACCAGTGCGACTGAAGAAAACGATAGCAGCTCTGGGCATCTCTTGCCCTGTCACCTGGACTATCCAGGAGACAGGCAAGAGCGTCCATCTGTCTCTTGAGTTCAAGATCGAGGAGACAAGAAATCACCACCCTACTCGGGGAGAGGTAGTACCTTTGATGAGAGGATCCCCTCTCACACTGGTCCTCACCCGAGTAGGTCAGGAGGCCCTGAAAAGAGAAAGAGAAGAAAGAAGAGCCCGTCCACCAAGCAGAGGGATTCCCGACGCTTGGAGGCATTCTTGGAGATGAAGAAAGAGAAAGGTGAGGAAAAGAAAGAGCTTCCCCGTGGGAACCCCGGGAAGTAAGCAGCACTTGTTTACTGTGGTAAACCAGTTCCGCTTTACTAGTAAAATAGGACCCAGTCACCAATGCTTGGGGTGAAAGTCCTCTAAAATGGGCAACATGTAGATCAACGATTGACTAAACTTGACTTCATCTCCATGTTGTGTCACGATTAGCCATGGTGCATAAATATGTGACGTTAACCACCAACAAACAAACAAAAGAAAGAGCCAGAGGCGGCCACCACTTCCCCTCCCACTCCCACAGACAGCCCCGTCCAAATGCCGGCTTCCCAGTCGGTATTGTCGGATGTGGAAGAGTCTGTGGAGACTGAGGTGGAAATGGAAGCTGCCCTCTCGCCTCTTCCTGATCCCCACTCGCCTCTTCCTTCTAAACCAGAATGCCAGGATGCAGACGACAGGATAGAGAACATCTTACGGGAACACGAAATACAAGGGGACCTTCACAGGCAAGAGATGGACAGGAAATACCAAGTATTTCTCCAACAAGTCGAAGAAGCCAAAAAACTAATAGACGCCAGAAACCTACAACAACAAAAGACTCAGCAATCACCCATAACCACTCCAGACTCGGCTAGGACCAGACCCTACAAAACTCAGCAACCACCATCAGGCAGCCCACCAACAACACCAACTACCACTGTCTCTCCTTCCAAACCTCCATCTCTGAAAAAGAAGCAGAAAAGACACAAGCGCCACTAACAACCCACAACTTCTCCTCCTTTACCACGGTCTGACACTTTCAAATTCTACAGCTAATGAGGGTCGAAAGGGGCTTGCTCCCCAAATTGTCCCTGAGTGCCTTCGGCACGCAAAACCATTTGATTCATGGCAGTGATGATCTGTTGATAATGGTTAGTCCTGTACATCAGTGCCAGTGATTCTCACACCCATTCCTTTTGGTATTTAATGAAATAGTGTGAGTTGTTAATGTAATTTATTCTCAGATTCCCGTCCATTGCTTGGAGATCTTACTGAAAGATTGGTTTTGTCAAAGTTCAATGTTACATCCATCACAGCAAGTAGTAATTTGCTCTTTGGAAGAAATTCAGAATAAACTAATGGAGCATAACTGCATAAGTATGGTAACTGCACTCTGATGAATCGAATGCAAAACATGCAGATAGAGTAATAGTGACAAATGGCACTGCCAGTGAGCTCAACATTGGTATTCTTTTGCCAACACAAATCATATGTCGACAGTAATTTTGTGACTTGTTCCAAACACACCTTAACCTTTAAAATCCTATTTGAGGCTTTTGCGATCTCAGAGCACTGCCCATAACATGCCATCATTAGGAGGCCCTGCTAACAAGAGATAAATCACCTGGGTGGGGATTTCTAGTAAAGTCTTGACGAGAAGTCACTGCTAAACAACCAGACAACTACAGATTGTAGTCTAGTGGGAATTCAGGACAAATTTCCCAGGCCCTTAAGGGTTAATAAAACTGAAAAGAAAATCAGTCACTTCTTTCATGAAAATGAACACGTCAACTGCTATCAAGCCTGAACAAAACTTCATAAATAGCAAATGTAGTAAAATTTGAAAATACAGATGGTTTCAGTATTCAATTATTGATTTGGTATGTTTTTTTGGTATCCCCATGGTATCATTATCGGTTTGGTTTTTCGGTATATGCCCATCTCCAGTAACCAGAATACTTGATCATTCCCTCATGTATGCACTTATTCCAAAATTCAGGAAGATTTTAAGGGGTGGGGGTGGGCAGTGTCAGGTCTGCTGTCACCAGACTCAGACATTGCAGAGGCCTGTTTGAATGGGTTAATGATCATCCAAAATTAATTCTGCTGTGAACTGGTTGACATAGCAATAAGTAAAAACAGGATTAAATCTTAGAATTTTCAATACATACTTCCTGTCATTATTATTGTATCAAAAGTGTGTGTACAAGTAAACACTTGATGGTATTCAGAAAATCTTCCTAAAAGTAAGTGTCAGGAAAACAAGATTAGATAGAGGCCATCCTATGAGAATAAATAGACATTTATGAAATGTCTTTTCTTGGTAATTTAAAGATAGAAGGTACAGGATTTTAGCCTTATTAACTCATAGAGTGCCCAGTTACTTTTCAAAGGTGATTTGTAATATGAAGATTTTTTTCAAAAGATACCATGCTACAAGCAAAGGGAGTCTTAGTTTGGAAAGAATTATTTCATAAATAATTGTTTTGTTATAATTTATTGGAGAGTACCCACAGGCACTCTCCAATAAATTGTAACAACATATGTATAGTATTATATAAACATTTTTTGTTCTGCTGCCAAAGGCAAACGGTGTAAAGTCACTAAAGTGGCTTTCAGCACTTTTTAATTTTCTTTAATGGGGTTTTAATGACACTTTCATCAGCCAGGGTCACCTCGTCGGACATTTTATGGGTACAGGAAGCCAGAGTGTCCGGAAAGAACCACTGAGCAGCGGTGAGCAAAGTATCAGATTCCCCAACGTATCTAACTCCACACAAGCAGGGTGAGCATTGGTTGAAGACAAGTGCACCATCGATGTGCAATATGCCTTAGTACACAGCGCCATCGTGCCTCCACGTGGGCAATCGGGATGAAATGGCTTGCCCAAGGACACAATGTGGTTACCCCTGGGGGCGGGGGGTGGGAGATCGAACCATGGACCTTTTAGTTTGAAGTCCAGTGCTGTAACCACTGAGCCATCGTGCTCCCACAGCACTTTTCAATACAGTTATGATAGTGGCTTCTAGCACTCAATCATTTAACCCTTTACCCAACTCAGACGATATCAAAATTTATTATTTTAAATTTAATTTTGTTAAATTTTTCAAAAAATTTCAACAAAACCATATCCTGTGACCCATCATTGGAATGAGCTCAATGAGCTCGTTCCAATGAGGGGTCACATGATATGGTTTTGTTGAAATTTTTTTTAAAATAATATTTTTTCAACTGCTGAATTTGCATATTACGCGGGCGGATGCGGGCGATTCGTTAGGTAAAAGGTTAATAGATTAAGATGGGGTGTGGTGGCTCATTGGACATGAAGCTAAACCGAAAAGTCAGTGGTTTGATCCTGACACCTATGTCATCTGTGCTGTGTATTTGGGCAAGACACTTAATCCTGTCCTTGGGGGACAAGGGGCACTGTTTACTGAGAGGTACTGTATGGCGATCGTGCACTTACCTTCAACTGCTGCAACCTCTGCTTGTGACGTGTTAGTAAGTTTGAGAGTCTGACAGTTGCACGAAACTGTTTGGTGGTTCTCTCCAGGTACTCCGGCTCACACATAAATCACAATATGACCATGGCTGTTGAAAGTGTCATTGATGCCCAACAAACAAACAATAGACCAAACTGTGTTTGCATTGAGTACTGTTGTAAATCATAATAATCCTGTGTCAACGCCAGAAAGTGAAGTTCGTGCTTGTGTCGTGAAGTATAAACAAGTTCTGTTTCACTGGTAAAATAGGACCCAATAATCAATGCCTGGAGCAGAAGTCTTCTAAAGTTGGTAACAGAGGTATAATCAATGTGCTAAACTCAACATTATACTTGTGTTGCAGTCATGATATAGCCATATATGCTGAAATTAGCCTTAACCCTTTACCCAACGCAGGCGATATCAAAATTTATTATTTTAAATATAATTTTTTTAAATTTTTAAAAAAATTTCAACAAAACCATATCATGTGACCCCTCATTGGAAGGAGCTCAATGAGCTCCTTCCAATGAGGGGTCACATGATATGGTTTTGTTGAAATATTTTGAAAAATTTCATTTTTTCAACTGCTCAATTTGCATATTACGCGGGCGGATGCGGGCAATTTGTTAGGTAAAGGGTTAAAAGCCATTATATAATAAAACAAGAGGCCCACATGGGGCCTGAAGCGCTCATCTTGTACAGAACACAATTTAAACAGAGTCCAAGAATGAGTCTACATTAAGGAAGCCATCTCCATAGGCTACACTGTCAATCCTTGAGTCCCTCAGGAGTGACAAAAATAATCTGGGCATCATGCCTTTTCTTCAGTTGATCATAAGTAAAATGCAGAGCTCCCCTATGAAGCCCCTTGATACAACCTATGTGGATTAATCTTAGTACCTCTAGAGGGTACTGAATACAAAATTTTTAATTCTTTAGCAAAATGGCCAATTCCGGCTCCCATAGAGAGCCCAAATATTAACCCAGGCTCTTGATTTGAACACAGTTAAATCAGACTTCCCTAGAGATGTTGTGTACCGAATATGAAAGCATTCTGACTGTTGGATCTGAAGAAGAGAAATTGTAAAGAAATTTCTTCGAATTGCAAGTTCAAATTTGGGCTACCATAGCAAGCCCAAATATTGACCTATGGATCCGATTTGAACAAACTTGAATCTGACCCCCCTAGAGATGTTGTATACCAAATGTGAAAGCATTCTGACAAGTGAATCTGAAGAAGAAGATTTTTTAAGAAATTCCCTCATATTGTACTAAGTTAAATTTCATGTTCCCATATGGAGCCCAAATATTAACCTAGGCACTCAAATTGAACAACCTGGAATCTGACCCCCCCCCCCCCCCCCCCCCCCCCCCCCCCCCCCCAGAGATGTTGTATACCAAATATACAAGCATTCCGACTGGTGGATCTGAAGAAGAAGATTTTTAAAGAAATTTTCTCATATTGCACTAAGTAAAAATTTGGGCTACCATAGTGAGCCCAAATATATACCTAGGGATTTGATTTGAACAAACTTGAATCTGACCCCCATAGAGATGTTGCATACCAAATATCAAAGCATTCTGACTGATGGATCTGAAGAAGAAGATTTTTTTAAATTACCCTCCATATTGAACAAAGATAAAATTTGGGCTTCCGTAGGAAGCCCAAATATTAACCTAGGGACTTGGTTTGAACAATCTAGAATCTGACCCTCATAACAATGATGTATACCAAATATTAAAAGATTCTGACTGGTGGTTCTGAAGAAGAAGATTTTTAAAGAATATTCCCCATATTACCCTATGTTAAAACTTCGGGCTCCTGTAGAGAGCCCAAATATGAACCAATGAGCTTTATTTGAACAAACTTTTATCTGACCCCCCCCCCCCCCCATGAATGCTGTATACCAAATATCAAAAGATTCTGATGATTGGTTCTGGAGAAAAGATTTTTTTTAATTTTTGCAAATATGCTGACTCAGCATTTTTTCGATGCCCATTACAGAACACCCTAACATAACCGATGGCAATTTTTTTTTACCATTCAATTCTACTGGTCATAAGGATACTTCGTACCAAATAAAAGCTCTCTGTTCCATGGGGTTTGGGAAATATGGGCGTTTGAAAATATTTCTATTTTTAGCTCCCAGGATTCCCATGGGGATGCGGGAAATTTTTTTTTTGCATGGGTCAAGTACTTATGACCCAATACTACCACAAACCAAATTTGGTTCATACGGTTCAGAAAATAGAAATTTTGGGCGGGGCCAAAAATCTTACCCCTCCTATTACAAAGCCAAATATTACTTTACGAACTTCGTTTGAACAAACTTGATTCTACACCTCATATGGAAGCTCCATAGCAAATATCAAGTCATTGCACACACTGGTTCTTGAGAAGAAGATTTTAAAAATATTTTGCAGCATTTTCCCCCACTCCCTCCCTATGGGGCCGGGCATACTGAGTTGAACAAAAATGAAATGCTCCTTTGGGACCATCACTCACACAAACTTTCACTTGAATTGGCCCAGTGGCTTTGGAGGAGAAGACCAAAACAGGGTGTTGACGGACGACGGACAGGAAGCGATTAGATTAGCTCAGCTTGACTTTGTCAAGATGAGCTAACAATAATGTCTGCCAGCAGTTATCTATGCAGGGTTGAACATAATTTGTAAACTGTTTAACCCTTTACCCAACGAATCGCCCGCATCCGCCCGCGTAATATGCAAATTCAGCAGTTGAAAAAATATTATTTTTCCAAAAATTTCAACAAAACCATATCATGTGACCCCTCGTTGGAACGAGCTCGTCGAGCTCGTTCCAACGATGGGTCACATGATATGGTTTTGTTGAAAGTTTTGGAAAAATTTGAAAAAATGATATTTAAAATAATAAATTTTGATATCGTCTGCGTTGGGTAAAGGGTTAACCCTTTACCAAAAATACAAACTGTATTTTCTTTCTGTTATATTATTTTTCAATCACCCATCCAAAGTTGGCCCGCAAACATTATAGCTTACAAATAAGAGAGAATGAATGGGTTCATTGACATATGGGACCTCAAAAGAGGATAAAAAATTTCTTTAAACAAGTGTTTGCAAATATTTTGTCCAACACCATTTTGTTACAAAATAATTGCAAAAAGACATGTTTACCTGGTGTTCACTTTGTCTCTTTTGTTGAGATTGAACAACTAATTAAATTTTTCCACAAATCTCATTACAGGGGGCATAGATAGCTTTTCATGTGTGTGTGTGAGGGGGTAAGGGGGGAAGGCAAACCCAAAATATTTCAACCGACTAATAAAATTTTTCAACAGGTTTTAAATTAGGCAAACCAAATTTCTACTGGTTTGGTGCCAAAACAAGTTATCTATAAAAAATTCAATCTAAAAATATGTTTTAGCCAAAATATCTCCCTGTGGGAACCCCGGGAAGTGAAGCAGTGCCTGTTCACTGCTGTAAACAGGCTCTGTTTTACTGGTAAAATAGGAACCAGTCACCAATGCTTGGGAGGTGCAAACCCTCTCTAAAATGAGCAACATGGCTTATTAACGCTCACCCCCTGGTCTTAAATAGATGTTGTGGTCATAATTAGTCATTGTGCTAAAATTTGTGACCTTTACCCAACGTAATGGCCAAAACCGGCCAGCGCTATTCTTAAAAATCGCCAATGAATTTTCATTATTTTTTCATTTTTTGTCTCAAAAACATAGGTTATGACCCCTCATTGGAACGAGCTTGTCGAGCTCGTTCCAATGAGAGGTCATAACCTATGTTTTTGAGACAAAAAATGAAAAAAATTAGTTATTCAAGAATTTTTTTTGCAAGTGTCGTCTGTTTTTCATGTTAGGTAAAGGGTTAAACACCAATAAATGAATAAATAGCCAAAATATCAATAATTTTCCTTCTATTTTGCAAAATTTTATAGACAAAAACCCTCAAAATTTTGTCGAGCTGAAAAGTTTTCAACAGAAGTTGGGGTGAGTGAAGGGGGTGGGAGGTGATTTCTGCTCAGTATCTATGCCACTACTTATTCCCACACCTATCACTACTAAGTGCCATCATTTGACATGCAGCTCCCTGCTGAATGTGTTATCAACTGTTTGCTGATCCAGATATCTACCTACTTTTATTTACATCAGTAAGAGGACCACTAAAGTGATTCCCATTAAGGTTCTGCTTCATTTTTCAAGCATTCCCTTTTGTCCCCATGGTGAAACAAACTTGATCCATTGAGGAGAAGAACTAAGCTGTGGAATGGGAAAAAATATGAGGAAATTTTTTTAAAAATCTTCTTCAGATCCACCAGTCAGAATCTTTTGATGATTGATATAGTGCATCTTTAGTGGGGTTAGATTCAAGTTTTTTCAAATCAAGACCTTGGGGGTATATTCTGGATCCCCAGTGCAGATTCCAGCTTATTCAAATTAAGTCCCTTGGGTCATATTTGTGGTTGCTGTGGGATCCCGAATTTGAACTTAGTACAATATAAGGACTATTCTTTAAAAAAATCTGTTTCCACATCCACAAGTCACATTCTTTTGTTACATAGTATTGACATCCTTAGTATGGGGGGATCAAGGTTGTTCAAATCAAATCCTTGGGCTCATATTTGGACTCCCTGTGGGAGACCAAATTTTAACATAGTGCAGTATGAGGAATCTTCTTCAAAGACTCTTTTCTTCAGACCCACCAGGCAGAATATTTTGATATATAGTATATAGCATTACTATGACGCTTGGATTAAAGTTTGTTCAAAGTGTTATGGTTGACTGATTTTGGTGGGCACTAGAGGGATCTGAAATTTAACACAGAACCCTCTCACATCTTGTTTGCTAGAACTCCATAAATTTACAGCCCATGGGAAAAGGCTTATCATAACAATAGAAATACTCAGTGGGTGCACTTTCCACCTTGACAATTACCCTCAATTTTGTGAAGTAGCATGAAAAGCACAAGAAAAATTTCTGGAAAGGAAACTCTGACTTCACACCATTAGCTGAAAATTTGTCCTTACTCGTACAGGTTTATGAAATTTGAGATAAACCCTCTGAATACTGATGTTAAATTACCCAAATTTCAAACAGCAAATTTTTCCCATAATGCAACTAGGAATTTAATCAATTCAGTCTTTTTTAACAAAGTTCAATGAGCTCTGTCAAAGAAGTTTGAACAAGTTAATTTTTTAGTTGCATTATTGGAAAAATTTGCAGGCTGAAATTTTTATATTTTGACACGACAAAGTGGTTTTATTGGAATGTTAAATAAATAACAAATTTGGCACTTGTGTACTCTGAGTAAAGGGTTAATATGAATACATGCTTTGAAACATTTCATTGTTGGGAGATTAATGATCTTACAGGTTGGGCATGGATAAACTTTTTACAGGTTGGGCATTGATAAACTTTTATTTTGATAAGAGGCAATAAAAAATGCATGTTAAGTTTATCTTAGTGCACTAAAGGAGTTTCCCCAGGAATTTACTATCAACAACTCATCACAAACTTATATGAGTTAGGGTTTTTTTCAGAATGTCCAAATGGTTTAGTTATCATCTTCAGCTTTGATGTACTCTTGTTTCTGCTGAAATGACTAGAGATTTTTCACAAGAAATACAGGACCCATCAAAATGGTCAATTATCTGGTTTTGAACAGGAAACCCATACCAGAGTCCCATCTGTTAACCCTTTTAATAGGGGTGTGTGATTACACTCTTGTAAAATAAACTGGAATAAGTATGCTAATGGAAATGTTGACAATTTATATGCAAAATATAAGATGGCCACTGGCAGCCATGTTTTTCTACAAAATTTGGAAAAATAGCTCCCATTTAGACATTGCCCCAAAACCACATAACAAATTTTAGACTGATCGGGTGAGAGCTGCGGCCTGTAGAACGTGCTAAAGGAAATGTTGGACAGTTTATATCCAAATTCAAGATGGCTGCTGGCAGCCATGTTTTTCAACAAAATTCAGAAAAATTCAATAACCCCCATCTAGACATCATGCCAAAGCTACAAATGAAATTTGAAAAAGATCGGGTGTGAGATGCAGCCTATAGGGTGTGCTAATGGGATTGTTGACAATTTATATGCCAAATCTAAGATGGCCACTGGTGTCTTGAATTTTAGACCGCACCCAGAAACACCCGTTCTCATCCCAAGGTGATAACAAAGGTACTCAAGACGTTTCGTGAAGATCGGGTCATAAATACAGACTCTAGCCCGAGCCGTATTGACATGTGTACTTACTGTGTGTAAGTAGCACTGAAAAAATCAAAGTTGATCTAATTTGCATAATTTCTGCACGAGAAAAAAACCTGTATTATATGTAATGTATCCCATTGGACTAAACATTCACACAAAAAATTATTCAAATCAGTGCTTTCATATAGAAGTTTGTGCAAAAATCTGATTGCACCTAATTTTGTACAAAATGGCTGCCATCGGCCCTCTTGAATGTCGGACCGGACCCCAAAACACTTGTTCTCGTCCCACGGTGATACCAAAGGTACCCAAGAAGTTTCGTAAAGATCGGTTCATAAATACGGCCTCTAGCCCGAGCCGTATTGGCATTTGCACTTAAGTGCTGAAAGTAACACCAAAAAACATCAAAGTTAGTCTAATTTGCATAATTTATGCACGAGAAAAAAACCCGTATTATATGTGATGTATCCCATGGTACTAAACATTCATACAAAAAATTATTCAAATCAGCGCTTTCATATGGAAGTTCTGCACAAAAATCTGATTGCACCTAATTTTGAACAAAATGGCTGCCAGCAGCCAACTTGAATTTCGGATCGGACCCAAAAACACTCGTTCTCGTCCCACGGTCATAACAAAGGTACCCAAGAAGTTTCGTAAAGATCGGTTTGTAAATCCGGCCTCTAGCCCGAGCCGTATTGAATTGTTGTCAGACAGATGGACAGACAGACCCACGGACGACTGGCCATGGCATAAGCTCAAATTTGGCTTTGCCAAAGTTGAGCTAAAAATCACACCCATGCCTTTACCTAAGCTAATGGGCATATCCCAGTTTTTTTTCTCAGAAACATTGAGCTTGTTCTAATTAAGGCTCACAAGCTATGTTTTTGAAGCAAAAAATGAAAATATAATTATAAAAATTACCGAAGGAAGATTAAATTACATTACATCACACAAGTATAAAGGCAAAGTATCTAAAGTTGAAGTGTACTTTCCCAATCAATGTTGTAACCAGTTTTACAATCTTATTTGGGAAATCGAGGTTGGAATGGTCAAAGCACGATAATAGGCCTTGAACTGACCAGGGTTTAGTTTTTGTCTGTTTAATAGGCCCAAGTATGGATATTAATATTTTTCAAAGGGCTCTTATCTACTTCTGCTCGCATAAGGATGGGGAAGGTGGTGTCACACTTGGGTTCTAGCACAGGAGTAATAAAATAACTGTTGAAGTGCTAAATTATTTTTCAAAGGTGATTTGTAACATGAGTATTTTTTTCAAAGATACCAGCTAGGCAATCACAAGGGGAGCCTTAGTTTAGCTATATTTTTACCTGCGTCGCCAGTGGCAGAGCAGGTCTAGTAACCGCTCGACTCCATCCGTCAGTCCGTCCGAAACACTTCTTCCGTCAAAGTTTTCTTGGCTTCTATGAAAGGGAATGATTTTATATTTGGTCTGCTGCTTCATAATGATGAGTTGTATCGTGTATCTAATTTTCAGATCTGCCATGCAGCCACTTCCTGTTTGCCGATACTTTGAAGTCTGTTCATCTCTGTAATGAATTGCATGCAGTGACGCAGGTCCAGACCCAGTATTGGTCTTGGCTTGTTTCCATAAGGAATTGTTTTGTCACAATTTATTGGAGAGTGCCATTTGGCACTCTCTAATAAATTATAACAAAACAACTTTCTATAAATATATTTTGCTACAAGTAAGCAACTGTCAAGCCAATACATGTGGTAAAAAGTCAATGTGGCTTTCTGCACTTCTCAAAAGAGTCATGATGGTGATTTTTGGTACTCTATCAGTTTGTTTGTTTATTTGGATTTAACAACACTTTCAACAACCAGGGTCACATCATGCCGGATAATTTGTGGGTAGAGGGCACTGGAGTACCCAGAGAGAACCACTGAGGTTTGGCGAGCAAGTGTCAGATTCTCCAACTTTCTAACTCTGCACAAGCAACTGTTATCAGTGGTTGAAGGCAACTGCACTGTTAACATGCAGTACGCTTTAGTACTGGCACCTGTGCCCCCACAAGGGCACTCAAGATTAAGTGTCTTGCTCCAGGACACAATGCAGTTACCACTGGTCAGAACTAAATTAACTGTCAAACTCCAACCACTGAGTCACAACGGACCCTACTCAACCAGTTAAAACTCCAGGGTGGCATTGTTTAACCCTTTACCTAACACAAAAAGCAGAAAAGCAGACAACATTTGCAAACAAAATTCTTGAAGAACTATTTTTTAAATTTTTTTGCGTCAGAAACATAGCTTATGACCCCTTATTGGAACGAGCTTATTCCAATGAGGGGTTATAAGCTATGTTTTTATGACAAAAAATGAAAAACTAATGAAAACTGAAATGAATTTTGGCCGTTACGTTAGGTAAAGGGTTAAAAGTCACAAGTTACCTGATATGGATGTTTATTAACATATTCCTTGAACATTCACTGTTACTCTATTATTTAAAATTCAGTGATTTTTCAGGCGTGAAAAAATCTTTTTCAAACTCAATGATTTTTCATGACTGTGAAAGTCCACAGAGAATAGACCAAACAGAAAAATTTGGAAGTTCTTACTTAAGTGTTACTGTCAATATTATTATAACAATATGGCTGAGAAGACCAAAATGTGACAAACCCGTTTTTCTCCCCCCACTATACGTGAAACATACGCGTGCGGCGTGTCCCAGATGAGACATCAGGGTGGGATAATTCTATCCCACCCACCCCATGTGACATACTCATTTGCATATTTTATTAGGCCGCCGGAACTATTTCATCATCATCTGCACAATAGTAAATAAACAAAATGGCTTCACGATTTCCCGCATGTAATCCACGTGCCAATCAAAATCAACAATGTTAATTTGTTTCAACCCCATGTTTCTCTGCAGATTTAATAATATCACTGCGCGAATTTATCGATCGATCAATAATCTCACAATGCCCTTTACATTAGAGTTTGACATGCGCAAATTCATTAACCCCTTAACAGACAGTGTTACAAATCAATTTTTTTAGTATATACCTATGGTATATACCTAACTTTTGCACGATCTTTCCGATGAAATTGTTCGTTTTTCGAAAGGAAGTTCTTACTTAAGTGTTACTGCCAATATTATTATAACAAAATGGCCGAAAAGACCAAAATGTGACAAACCCGTTTTTCTCCCCCTCACTATATGCGAAACATACGCGTATCCCACCCACCCCACGTGACATACTCATTTGCATATTTTATTAGGTCACTGGAACTATTTCATCATCATCTGCACAATTGTAAATAAACAAAATGGCTTCACGATTTCCCGCATATAATTCATGTGCCATTCAAAATCAACAATATTGATTTGTTTCAACCCCATGTTTCTCTGTAGATTTAATAATATCACTGCGCAAATTTATCGATCAATCAATAATCTCACAATGCCCTTTACATTAGAGTTTGACACGTGCAAATTCATTAACCCCTCAACGGACAGTGTTACAAATCAATTTTTTACTATATATCTAAGGTATATACCTAACTTTTGTACGATCTTTCCGATGAAATTGTTTGTTTTTCGAAAGGACTACGACTTGATAAATTGGGTGTGTCAGCATGTGACCGCCAATTATCTATAATGACATAATCCTCGCGTGGGGGGAGAAAAATCATCTTTGATGAGTCTGAAGGTGGGAATGGGGAAATCTCACCCTCGGGGCAAGGATCTAGTTCAAATATCTCGCCCCTCGGGTGAGATTTCCCCATCCCACCTCCAGACTCATCAGGATCATAATAGTCCCCTCTGCACCATTGTGTCATATCATTCATCTGTTAATCAATACATGTTATATGGGTTAACTAAAGAACAAAGTTGCCCCAAAACAGGCAAACACCGTCACACTGACTCACATTATTTATATGAGACAGAGTAAATTTATTTATTTATTGGTGATTAAGGTCACATATTTCTGCACAATGGCTAATCATGACCATGGCAGTGTTATGGGTGGAGGAAGCCGGAGAGAACCATTGCGCAACTGTCAGCTCCCCAACATACTAACTCTACACAAGCAGGGTTATCATTGGTTGAAGACAGGTGGACAATTGACGTACAGTATGCTTTAGTAAACAAGGTCACTGTGCCCCCACGTGGGCAATGGGGGTGAAGTGTCTTGCCCAAGGACACAACGCGGTTGCCGCAGGTGGGATTCGAACCAAGGACCTCTCGGGTTGCAGTCTGCATCTCTACCTACTGAGCCACTGCATCCCCCAAGTCAGAGTAAGGCATGCAAGTTATGTGCAGACTTGCACGATCATTTTACTGTATCAGTAGCTGGTAATGTCATGCTTAACTTTTTACCCAATGTGGGTAGCAGATACTTGGAAAATAAATTCTTGAATTTCTGAAAAAAAAATTCAATTTTTGTCTCAAAAACATAGCTTATGACCCCTCATTGGAACTGGCTCCACAAGCTCGTTCCAATGAAGGGTCATAAGAGATGGTTTTTTGGGACAAAAAATGAAAACATAACATTTGAATGGAGATTTTAGTTTTCAGCACAGGCCAGTTTTGTCCATTACACTGGGTAAAGGTTAATGCTGTAAATCATCAACAGTATGACAATTATTCAGCAACCTATTAACCCTTTACCTAACGAATCACCTGCATCCGCTCGCGTAATATGCAAATTGAGCAGTTTAAAAAATTAAATTTTTCAAAATATTTCAACAAAACCATATCATGTGACCTCTCATTGGAACGAGCTCATTACAATGAGGGGTCACATGATATGGTTTTGTTGAAAGATGGCTAGCCAGTCACATTGGTGACTGGCTAGCCATCTTATTTTTGTGGCATCTGAGGCAGCTTGCAGTTTCAATCCATTTGCATTACCATCTCAAAGCTAACATTGCAGTGCATACTAATATCCGAATAACAAATTATCTTGTGTAAAACCAAGTTAAGTTTCTTATTTGCAAACAAAATTCTTGAATAACTAATTTTTTTCACTTTTTTGCATCAAAAACATAGCTTATGATCCCTTATTGGAATGGGCTCATTCCAATGAGGGGTCATAAGCTATGTTTTTGAGACAAAAAATTAAAAAATCATGAAAATTGAATAGTAATTTTAGTGAATAGTGGTTTTTGCCATTATGTTGGATAAAGAGTTAGTCAACAAAAACGAATTATCCACTACCCCCAATTATTTTGAAGTATTTTCTGTCCAAACTCGATACACACTTTTTTTGCAAAATGGCTAGCCAGCCAGATGAGCTGGCTGTATATTTTCACAGCTATCAAATTCAATGAGACCTACCTGGAAATGAAAGTGTCATTGACACTGTAGCTTAACTTGACTGTGTTGTGTTTGATGAAAAGGATAATGTTCAGTGTTTATGGAAGGATCATGAAATAAGACAAGAATTGTGATAATTGGGAATATGTTAATTTCTGTTCCCTGTATGCCATGTTTTCAATAAAAATAATTTGAGGTGTAGGCTGTACCAAAGAATTGAGGGGTGGGTTAATGTGGCCCTCACAGTTAATGTATGTCAACCAAAGTTACCAAGTTAGAGTGAAATTATTCCAAAACAAGTCATCCTATCAAGTTACAATGAAATCCCTTCATAAATACGGCCTGTAAACTGTGCTCAATGTTTTTGGGCTTCGGGCCTGTGTAGCAATCACAGTTGAACCATCGCAACCAAAAGGGGATGTCCTCATCCAGTCAACATACAGAGCCATCCTACCAAGTTACAATGAAATCTCTCCATATTAAATATGACCTGTAGATTGTGCTAAAAGTTTTGGGGTTTTGGGCAGCCATTAGGGTTGACAGATCATGACCAAAAGGGGACATTCTCATCCACATATTATACAGAGTCATCCTACCAAGTTACCTTGAAATCCCTTCATAAATACGACCTACTGTGCTGAAGGTTTTGGGCTCGGGCAGCCATATGGTTGACCGGTTGCGACCAAAAGGGGATGTCCTCATCTGGACATTATACCGAGTCATTCTACCAAGTTACAATGAAATCCCTTCATAAATGCAACCCAATTTTGTGCTAAAGGTTTTTGGTTTTGGGGAGCCATCATGGCTCAATGATGGCAACCAAAAGGGGATGTTCTCATCCAGACATTATCTGGAGTCATCCTACCAAGTTACGATGAAATCTCTTCATAAATATGACCTGTAGACTGTGCGAAAGGTTTTCGGGCTTTGGGCCCCTGTAGCCATCACAGTTGACCAATTACGACCAAAAGGGGACATTCTCATCTAGACATCCGTCCTACCAAGTTACAATGAAATCCCTCCATAAATATGACCTGTAGACTCTGCTAAAGGTTTTGGGCTCGGGCAGTCATCACGGTTGACAGTTCGTAACCAAATGGGGAAGTTCTCATCTAGACATCATACAGAGTCATCCTACCAAGTTACAATGAAATCCCTCCATATTAAATATGATCTGTAGACTGTGCTAAAAGTTTTTTGGTTTTGGGCTTGTGCAGCCGTCACGGATGACAGATCATGACCAAAACGGGACGTTCTCATCTAGATATTATACAGAGTCATCCTACCAAGTTACCATGAAATCCCTTCATAAATACGACCCGTAGACTGTGCTAATGGTTTTCGGCTCGGGCAGCCATCACTGTTGACCGATCGCTACCAAAAGGGGGACAGTTCTCATCTAGACATGACCTCAAATCTGAATGTGAAATTTTGTGATGATCGGACAAGAACTACGGTGTGTAGCTTGTGCTAAAGGAAAATGTGAACAGACTTCTGAATATGTGATGGCAATAGCTTATCTTGACTTTGTCAAGTTAAGCTAATAATTTGCGTCTGGCTATGACATGGAAGGTTTGTGGCTGGTGGCTTCATGGTCTAATAGCATCACAGATTCAATGTTTCCAGGTTTCTCAGAGGACAAATTAGAATCTATTGTATTGTGAGGTTGAAAGCGGCCCAGGGTTCTTAAACCTGACAGGAAAAAGTTCCATACTTTTTCGAGACATATCAACCCACTTTCCATGCCATTAGAGAACCAAATTATTTAATAGTTTTTAAGGTCCTATATTTCTGCACAATGGCTAATCGTTTCCACAGCCTGGAGATAAAGTCAAGTTAAATCGTTTATATCAATGTTTCCCATTTTAGGGGTCTTCCACCCCAAACATTAGTGCCTAGCTCATATTTTACCAGTAAAGCAGAACTACAAGTAAACAAGCACTGCTTCACTTCCCAGGGTACCTTAAATTGAAAAATCTGGCTGTGGAAAGATTATGAAAAGTCAGTAAGATGACATTTTTGTTTTTTGAATAATAGTTATAAGAATGTCATTTCTTTATACTCAGGTATTTCAGCAAACCTGCTTTTTCAAGTAGTCAAAGACTTAAATTACCAGATATTTTAATATATATATTTTTATACTTCAAATGATTTAATTCCAATCACACCAATGTCAAAATAAGAAAATTTCAACTAGAATTTTTTTACAACAACGCAACTAAGAATTTAACCAATTCAATCTCCTTGACAAAGCTGATTGAGGAGCACATTCAAACAAGACTGAATTGGTTAAATTATGGGACAAATTTGCAGACTGAAATTCTGATATTTCGACATCAAGGTGGAGAGTGGATGAAAATTAGTTCAATTTTTCTTCCCACACATTTTCAGTATCCTCAATGTTTAACTGACATTTTTTCCATATTTTTCATTTCACGACCAATTCCAGACCAACACAAATTTCCAAATCTTTTTCAAAAATTTTAAAACGAAGCAACAACCCTGACGGTCAGTTAATTTCGACCTCATTTCAAACCAATAAAAAGTCTCTGTCTGCTTTTGTGATCACAGCTCTGTGTCTTTTGGAAAGTGTTCGAAAAACATTCTAGGTGGCCTCCATAGTTAAACAAGGAAAAAAAAGGACAACGTATTGTATGAATATCTTTTTGGAACCCATTTTCTTTAGGCCTTTTCCAACAGACATAATCCAGAAATTTTTTAGATTAATGGCATTAGTTATGATTTCATGAAGTTTGAATAACGAAAGCATACATTGAACGAGTCTGTATGAATGGCATGCTGTTTCGCGAATAGTAAGTCAAATTCTTACATGATCATCTGGTATACACATGGGCACGGAGTACCGTCACTTTTCAGATTGGAGGTGCATGTGAAGTGGGGATAGGGAAAAGAGGGATAAGCTGGCAAGTGTAATCAAATGACACCATTCCAAAGACGATCTACAATCTGCAATTTGCAGGGATTTCCTATCCCCTGTAAACTATTGACTGTAGACAGTTTTTGTTGTGGAAGAAACCAAAACTCCACCTTTACCACCTTCAGTTTTAACCCTTTACTTAACATGAAAAGCAGACGACACTTGCAAACAAAACTCTTGAATAACTAATTTTTTCCCTTTTTTTGCATCAAAAACATAGCTTGTAATCCCCCATTGGAACAAGCTCAATGAGTTTGTTTAAAAGAGGGGTAATAAGAGATATTTTGAGACAAAAAATAAAAAAATAATGACAACTGAATGTCGTTTTTATGTGTGCACAGTGCGGTCGGTTTTGGACGTAACATTGGGTACAGGGTTAACTCTTTGCATGCTGCTGGCAGATACTCCTGCCCATAAAAGGAAATCTTGTGCCACAAAAATAAGTAAAATTTGAGAACATTCAACAAAAAGTTTCTCCCGTAAATTATGTCGAGTGTTTGGTCAGTGCTTGAGTCAAACTTCCATGAAATTTTCATTAAATCTAGTCATAGTTGCTTTAAAGCAACCACGAATAGATTTAACGAAAAATATTTTTAAAATCTCAGCAGGTTATGAGTGAGTAAAAGGACATCATGCCCTAGAGACAATGAGAATGTTATGCATGATGCATTTAGTCATAATTAATGATTTGCCTCTCAGTTAAGAATTTTGACCGTTTGTTGCCTCTATTTGAGCATTGTTGTTAAACAAGGACAATCCTCTCGATGAGGTTGTCCCAATGAGGGATCGCACAATATGGTTTTGTGGAAATTTTTTGAAAAATAAAGTATGCAAAACTGCTGAAGGATCATTTATCCTTTTGGTATTTAAGGTCACATACTTCTGCACAATGACTAAATGCGACCGCAACCGTCAAGTTTTGCCAATAGTTTATACCCATGTTACCCATTTTAGTGGACACTTCCATCCCAAGCATTGGTGACTGGGTCTTATTTTACCATTAAAACAGAGCTTGTTTACCACAGTAAACAAAAACAGTTTCACTTCCTGGGGTTCCCCGTATGGGGGAGGGGGTTAAGGGATCAACTTTCGGCCTTAAGTAGTTGACGTCCATGGATATATATGTTAATGAAACACAAAAGACTTGAGTAAGTTTCAATAAATTTTTATAATAAATAGTAGAAACATGAACAACAAATGAAATATGCACTGTACACAATGAACAATGACATGAATAGCTTTTTTACAATAATGGAAGCGAAGAATAAGCACCATCTTGATATGAGAGAATATATGGACATTGATTTTTCAACAACATTTCAAAACAGCAAATCATTTCATTGACACAAACATTTCTAAACTCTGGGGAATTTCGATAAGCAAGTCTTGTTTGGAAAATGTAAAAAAAATGTTCCTTAAAAAGGTATAATATTTATTTAGTGGTGTTCTAATGTCACATATTTCTGCACAATGGCTTATGGTGATCCCAACATAGAGATAAAGTCAAGTTTTGTCAATCATTTAAACCCATGTTGCCCATTTGGGAGGACTTCCACCTCAAGCACAGATGACTGGGTCCTATTTTACCAGTAAAACAGAGCTTGTTTACGACAGTAAATAAGCACAGTCTCACTTCCCAAGGATCCCATAAGGGCCCTTAAAGGTTCAAATATTTTCCAAGATTATATTTACTCATTGGACGGTGTCAATTTTCTGTCACTCTGCCTGTCTTGACTGACTTACAAAAATCAACAGATATGAGAAGCCATTTAAAAATGATGAAATGATTTGTTGCATAAAAATATGAAGAAAAAAATAGTGATACACAAAACTGTAGAACTGCATGTTGTTAATTATTCACTTTGTATCAAACATGAACATCAAAAGATATCGTGGCATTCTTAATTTGTGAACAGTTCTTTGTTTACAAAATAAAAGATACAGAACTGTGATCACAAAAGCAGACAAGTAATTTCAACAGGATCGCGACTTCGCCGTGATAAGATAAAAATTCTCTACCTGCTTTCTTGCTGAAGAAATGCTAAATCATGGCATCTTAGGTGCCTTTTTCATTGGATTTTCTCAATTCAGTGTCAATTTCATAACATTTTATTTATGAAATCCCATTTCTCTGGTGTAAATGTGTCACAAACGGTTTGATCATAGTATTGTACACTTCCCTGAGACATTATATTGGACAAGATGTGAATATATGCAGTTCCACATTGTGATTTATAAGCAAAATATAATAAAAATTCATCTATATCACAGTTAACAAAAATTATTGACTTATTGTAGGACACTGTTTGATCCCACTGACCTCGTCACCTCAAAGCACAAATTCAAGTGCACACCTACATGTTCTGGACAACTGAAGACTCCTTCCACTGAAGTCTTTACCCAATACAGTAATACACATGACATCAAAATTTGTTATTTATATTTTTCAAAATATTTCAACAAAAACCTTACATGCGACTCCTCACTGGAACAAGATCAAAGAGATTGTTCCAATAAGAGGCCGCATATGGTTTTGTTGAAATTTTTTGAAAAATATTTTTTTGGCTCAATATAAACTACCTGGGCAGATGTGGACGGTTTATAAGGTTAAGGGTTAAGCCAAAATATGTACAGGGGAATTTGATACTCATCTACATTATATCAACCCAAACACTCACTTGCCTGACCAGTAGAAAACTGAACGCCAACAGACAAAATTTGCAGTTCAAGGGCCATTGGGTGGTCCAGGAACTGAAAATATGCTTGTCTGGTCATAAAACTTTTACTGATCTACATGTATCACAAGTGCATCGTTATAGATCAGATGCCAGTCCACTAGATGAGTAACAAACTACCTAGTGTGTACTACATGGTCAACATTTGGAGAGTTATCAAATGAAAATCTCCAACTTGTACCATATTTTTTTTTTAAATCTCATATTAAAAGGTTTTTGGGGTCTTATTTTGGGGTAGCCAGAAACACTGGCAGCCAAGTCTGAAAACAAATGTACATGTGTGCTGTATCATACATTATGCTTCTCTAGAGAGCAATCAGATCAAGTTAAATTGTAAATTTCTGGCCCCCAAACCCCTCTACTGAGACAGCTATATACTGATAGTCCCTATCAAGCCTGTCTGGGGAAAGTCTTTATGGGCTGGACTTTTTAAGCTGAGAAAATGCATGTGAAAGTTTACATATAGTTAGGCAAGAAAAAAATGAAATAAAAAAAATTTGGACTGGGAAAAACCTAAACAAAAACAAAAATTAAAATCATTACTCTGCAGTCCAAGGGAGAGCACTAAATCATGTGAGTGATTATTCCTCCCTTGAAACTAATTTGATAGAGCAAAAGAATGGAACTGAAGAAAATTGGCAATTTTCAACTCGTGTTAAGCTGTAAAGCTCCATTAAACCGGGCTTCTATCAGACACACAGAACAGTGCCAGTGGACAGAAGTTGTGTATACAATGTAGTTGAAAAAAAAACAAAACAACTGAATGAACTGATACATGTATATTTCATTCACGGACACCAGCTGCTAACAACACTAGAGATTTCCAGGAATCGTTACCAGATGGCAGATGCTATGATTACCCAGTCCAATGGAGAAAAAATAGCTGAAATTTAGTCATGGTACTGTTATCCCACAAAGTTTACTGGTTACCATCAGTACTGTACCAACTGCAATAGTGGGATAATTTCTTACCCTTTAACATGAAAAAACAGACAACACTCAAAAACAAAATTCTTGGATAACTGAACTGTTCCAGTTTTTGCATCAAAAACATAGCCAGAATGAGCGTTCCAATGAGGGGTCATTAGCTATGTATTTGAGACAAAAAAGGGAAAATTGAATGGTAATTTTTATGAATAGCACTGGTCGGTTATGGCCATTATGTTGGGTAAAGGTTAACCTTTACTAATAAGATGGCTATTGGCAATGATTCATGACCATAGGAGCTTCCCAAGAACCAATGGCCGACTGATAACACTAGTGAAAATGTTTTGTTTCCCCCTTATTTCATAACATATGTGGACGGAAAGTGGGGTATCCCTGTTACAAATTATGTACAAGTAACCAACATGAAATCAGTTCATTTGTTCTTTAAATAACAGTGATAAGCAGGTCGACATAACAAAAACACTTTGTGTTACAGATATTTGAGAAAAGCAAACTGAAACCCTCTCAAAAATAAAATTGCTTTTAACATGCCTTCTGCATGTACATGTAGCCCTCTTGAAAACTTTTAAATAAACTTAATAGTCATATTTTGGGTCCTGTCCAGACTAGATACCCACGTTACAGACATGAAAGTTGTAAACCTGTTCACTTATCGATTATGGTGCTGAGACCCATTCTACATGTAATCCTTTGCTTAACGAATGCCCAAATCAACTCAATCATTGTTTTAACTTCACAGTACTTACAGGTATTTCTATTT
The DNA here is from genome assembly GCA_031216915.1 of Pictodentalium vernedei. Classification (NCBI taxonomy): domain Eukaryota; kingdom Metazoa; phylum Mollusca; class Scaphopoda; order Dentaliida; family Dentaliidae; genus Pictodentalium; species Pictodentalium vernedei. The sequence goes on from CM062293.1 coordinate 102,042,543, forward strand.
GTACTGTGCTTATAAAAAGCTACTACTGTGTTCCTGCCCCCTGGAAATTTTGAGTTTTTAAAATAACTTAAGAATAAAGTTAGCACTTTTGCCGTAAATCCTGACCCACTGAGTATTTTTAAGATATTTTCAGCAAAGCTAATCATGGCTGCTAAGAAGCAGCCATGATGATATTTGATGAAAAATTCATCTTTAATTTAATTCATGAAATCATTGGTAACAAAATCCAATCAGTGTACAGGGAGAAAATTTGATTAACTGTGCCCAAATTATACTTGTTTCAGTGGCAAGAGAAATCCTCTCTTGGGCAGGAATATCTGCCAGCACCATGCACGGAGTTCACCCTGGCATCCACTTGAGAAATTTATCCCAGTGAAGAAACTTTTTTGCGAGTTAGACAGATGGACCTCAGCATCAGAACACAGTATCAAGTAGAATAAGTTGAAGAATAATCAAAAAAAAAGTAGAGTGCTCTCGTGCTCTCACTACAAAAGTGGACAGGGAATTACAACAAGATAGTGACTGTGTCACAATCTGGTCATAATTCCCTTTCCACCTTCCTGACAACACTATAGATTGTCACCTACACAGAAAGAAATGCAGACCATCGCATTGCTTGTACTGATTTTTTAAATTCAAACTTCCTTTCAATTTTTTTATTTCAAAATATCAATCGACTGGTGTGATCGAGAAACAGACTGTTTTTTTGTGAACAAGGTACTTGTTTTGTATTTGGTTGGTAATCCCAACTCCTTTCATCATTTTTTAAGATGCTCCATGAGAGCTTCACAAGAAATAATGTAAGGTTTGAATTACAAACTGAAGAGAAGTAAGTGATATGCTCTTTGATTTTTTAACAACTTATTTTACCTGGTACTGTACAAAACACCTGTAATTCAAAGCATTGTGAACACATTAATCACTGAGTGAAAACTTATTACCCTAAAACTGTTCATCAGCTAAAAGTTTAAATTTCCGGTCATCATTATTTGACAACCACTTTGCACATGTTCAATAATCTGTTGTTTCAATCGACACACCTCTTCTTTGAGACTACTGGCTGTGTCGGAAAGAGTATTATTTTGTCCTTTTAAATTATCCACCCTCTCTTCTAACCGTGAAATTCTTTCCAATTTTCGGGTTCTACATTTTCTTGCAGCCACCCTATTTCTTGCTCTCTTTCTTTCCAATTTTATTCTTTCTTGAGATTCCATGTTAATTGGTGAAAGAGGGGGAGTGCCTCCCATACACGGTACAGTTTGTGGTTCCTCTTTTACAAGGGGCACTCTAATGTTGGCTCGGTTGCCAAGAGATTCAACAGTTATTGGAAAGTTTGATTGAGAACTTGTCACACTAAGTTGGCTGACTGGTTTGAAAAGTCCTCCTGGCAGGGCAGTTGTTGTTGAGAGTTGAGATTCAGAGGTTGGTTCCTGTTTAATATTAACAGAAATTAGAGAGTTTTTTGATGAACTGTCTGAAGATGATATGGAAGGTGCAAAAGTAGTTGTGGTATTGCAATTACTACTGAGGTACTGTACAATGTCTGAAGGGAGAGATGTGGTCATTGACACTGCTCCATTATGTTGTTTGTGTAAATCACTCAAAGCCTCTACGAATCCTTTAGCATAGTTCTCCTGTTCCTCTGTAACGTACTTTGGAAATATGTATTGAGTCGGGGTGGGTGTGGTCGTCACCATCCCGTTCGCCTGGATGATCATTCTCTCCAGTTCTGGTGAAGCCAGTTTCAACATTTGCAAATCTGGAGACTGAAGTAGCTGAGTAACTTTCTGCTTTTTTGTGGAGGCGGCGAAGTCCAGGGTCATATTTTTCTTCATCACTTTCAGTGAGTCGTGGTTATTTAATCCGTCGTCTTGATACATCGTGGTTTCCATCATCGTGCGTCGAAATCGTCGCAAATTTCAAGTTTCTTCAATGAGTCCCGATCACAAGGCGTTTGGTATTTTGCCTAAAGCAAACTGAATGTCACAAAGAACCAGGTGTTTCAAGGTTCAAAATGAAAGTTATTATAACTGGAGAACAATTTTATGAACGAATTGATGGAATGATTCCAGTTTTAAATTACTTCTGTCAAATATTCAAAACAACGTGAGTCACTTAGAACAGACCATCCAACTTTTTCAATCGCTAATCGTGAAAATAATGCTTTCCCCAAAGTGTTAGTCACATTTAAGCGTGAGTCAGCTTACTAAAAATAAAATGACATCACCAAGAGCACTTTAGATTGGTTGAAAATTACATCATTGTATCACGAGGTGTGGGAAATTACCTAAATATCATTGGTGGATATAAATAAGTGATTCCATATTTGGTGATGTTGTGACGTGCCTTTCTAAAAATACAAAATCGAAAATGCGCATTTGAATTTGAACGTAAAAACGGGAATTCCCAGGAAGTGGGTTGTTTCCCGCCGATGTGAGGTTCCGTACAGTCAAGTCCTTGGAAAACTATAGTTATGAACGAAGCGGGTAGCGCAACAAAAAATAGAACGTGCACGTGAGACATGGCACGTAAATGGAACTGTCATTTCAATACCATTGTATTTTGAGGTTTTTAAAGAAATTCTCGCCACATTATATGACGCGCAGGTCGATTTACGAATATTAGTTTTACTGGCGAAATGTTTATTTGATGAAGAGTGACTGAACTTCACTGAAGTACCGACCGACGGCAAACCACTGAAATTTTTGAAAGTGAAACTAGCTTTGCAAATCCCATTCTGCACAGGGTTTGCGTGTGGACGAAAACCAAACTGCCCCTTCGCCTCCGAAACATTTAGTTTAAACATGACCTTCGAATACAAGTAACAACCCATTAGGCCTAATGGTTTACCGACTATTAAAACAAAACCCGAAAGAACACTAAGTTTCTTTCAGAGGTTTGACATTATCGGATTTAGCAGACGACACAAAAATGCTGTAAATTATGTCTATTCTGTATTATGCTTCACCCAACCATAAATAAACCAAACATGGATTTGGAGATTGACCTAAAGTATAATTTTTTACTTGCATTAGCAACCCCGTCAGGCTGAGATGGGGGAGAGTTTGGGAAGAGTGCCTCCCTCCCCTGGAAAACGTGTGAATTTTGAAAGGTTCCAGAACAAAGTTGGAGTGTATTTTAGCTTTACATTGGGAATAAATCCTTGAAAAAAATTGGGTGACGAATCTGGGAAGGGAATTGTCTGCCTCCCTCTCGTCCCTGTGGTCCGTGGGTAGAGGAGGTGGCTGCTCCCTTTGCCCCCATGCTTCTGACACCCCTGATAAGATTAGTTGGGAAAGGAGCCTTTTTCTGGGTGTTTGGTGGGAAAACCTGGAAAATTATTCAATTGGTCATCTAAACATAAACCCACCTGGAAGCTTTTTTTTTTCAGAATGACTACTGGTTAAAAATGGGCATCACATTATTAGAATTAACTATCAGAAGAGCACAATGGCTATGTAACCTGATTATGCTGTAAAAGTTTGGGGATAATAGTGTTTTCTGACAGAAATTGGGAATTTTATAGCATTGCAGGGCTTATATTTCGACAAGAATCTTTTCTCACAAAGATTTGTGCAACAAAACCAGCAAGAATCCATGTAGATTCTTGCTGCATCTCTGCTTGGATTCGCATGAAGAGAATCAAGTCAATTTAACCCTTTACCTAACATAATGGCAGCAAATTAACCAATAAAGGCTAACATGACCTGAAATATCCTGACACTTACTTTGTCAATGAAATTGTACAAATATGTCTGTCATTGGAAGTGGCTCATTGAGCCGGTTCTAATGACATCCATATTTGTAAGGTTTTATTGGTAAATATTGTTTATTTTTTTTAAAAATTTAGTTGATGTTTTAAAAATTAAAAAGCTGTGTTCGGTAAAGGTTTAACATGTGTCATCAGCATACAACAAGGGTTCAGCAATGGTGGCCTCATGGAATCCTAGGAGACTGATAGCAGGTGTGGATTCTCCCAACCGTTTTTGCGAGAATCCACTTGGATTCTCCCAAATTTAGATGAATTGGTCATATCGGGCAGCGGAAGCTTGATAAAAGTGGAGGGGCACAAATTTACAATGCTACCATGGTTCGGTCCAGTGTGAGAAAGGTTACAATCGTATATTGGTAAATGTACCATGACTCGCTATAGACTCTCATTTAGATGAATATGCCACTGTGTGGTCACTGTCCTGTCCGTTTCTTCTACTTCAGTCATCTTCCAACCCGAAGGCCAGCCTTCAGGTTGGAAGATTGGTGAAGTAGAAGAAACAGACCAAAGCAACCGAAAGTGGCATTCTTTGGCGAAGTATTGTTTGGATTTGCAAATAATGTTCCAGGAAAGCCTGTACATTGACTTGTTTGCATGCACCCATTTTAACTCATTGTGTAACTGCAAAACATATCTGTGGAAAGAAGTGGAGGGGTATGTGCCCCCCAGCTCCGTGGCCTCTGGGTTATAAGGCCTCAAGGGTTTTCTGAGGCCTTATGACCACCCAGTTCAGAACACTATTTGTGTATTAAATTTAAATTGTTTACCTAACAAAGCTTAGAAAGTGTCTGAATTGAAAGACAAATTACATGTTCTTCTGTAATACTATTAGAACAGTTTAATAGAAACTACAGAGACTAAGGTGAACATGATTCCATGTGATTGTTATAAACCTTCTTGTTGTATACATGCAGTTGTTGAGGTATGATGGTCTTCATGTTCTCAGTTCAATTCATATGTAAAATTTCTTAGTTTTTGTATTTTTCTCTCGCCCCCCCCCCCCTCCCCAAAAATCCCCAAAAGTCAATTCCCTACTAGAGCCCCCCATGATGCAATTTTTTCCAATGGCATGGGCCCCGAGCCCTCTCCCAAAGAACAGTTAATTTTACTCCTATTTAGAGTAATTACAAGAGTGTGTCCACAACTCATTATCTTAATCCCGTAAACATTATCCTCTGAAAACAAGTTCTATTGTTATAATAGGATACAGCTATTTGTACTGTGATCATTAATCAGTCTCATTGTTATTATAATCTGACTTGTTCCCTGAATATGACTTTTCCTGTTATTTCTCTGGAGGGGCTAGTTGACTTATTTGATAATTAGGAGTGGTCATCAGTGGTAGAGTAAATTTTTTAAAACCACCTTTAGTGTTGTAATTTTATTCAGGAAGGGGGTTAACACTCCAACATGTACTAGGAAATAAGATTTGGTGAGATTCACTATAATCCAGCTCCTGTAAATATTTGTTCATTTCACGTTAAACCTTTGCCTAATGAATAAGAAATTCTGCCAAGTGCATAGGTGTCCGCAGAAACACAGCAAACCTGGATTCTCTGTAGATAAATATTTACAATTTCTGAGGGGAAAAGTACTGGAACTGTTAGCAGTCTGTCAGCCCAGGAGCTGGAATGTTGCTGACACTTCCTATTTTTAATTTTTATATGCCCGTTTTGAAAAAACGGTCGTATTATGGTATACCGCTGTCCGTCTGTCCATCCGGTCACATGTCGTACAATAACTCAAGAACGCTGTGAGAGATTTTCATGATTTTTGGGTAGGTGGTGTATATCGATGGAGGGAAGCTCCCTTTCATTTAGCGTCGCCGTTCGTTTAGTCATTCCAGAGTTATGGGACTTTATTACTTAGAAAATTGTTGATTTTTTACATGTCGTACGATAACTCGAGAATGCTTTGAGAGATTTTCGTGATTTTGGGGTAGGTGGTGTATATCAATGGAGGGAAGCTCCCTTTCGTTTGTCGCTGTTCGATTAGTCATTCCAGAGTTATGAGACTTTATTACTTAGAAAATTGTTGATTTTTTATATGTACGATAACTCGAGAACGCTTTGAGAGATTTTCACGATTTTTGGGTAGGTGGTTTATGTTGATGGAAGGAATCTCCCTTTCAATTTGTGTCGCTGTCCGATTTGTCATTCCAAAGTTATGGGACTTTATTCATCAAAATATAGGCAATTTTCCACATGTTGGACTTTGAGCAATTTTTTTGATTTTTTGGTGGCAAGTATATATAACCTGACAAGTACACATGTATACTCATATTGTGTGGTTCCCTCTTGTAATTAATAACAGGCGTATCAGGCGCTCATGGCGCAGCTGTTTATTTTAAATGTTGAGAAAATGTCTAGAAAACCCCCAGCTGTATCATGATTTTCTACCCATACTTTTATGCTGCCCTGTTTTTTTAAAAATTTTGTCAGTTTTCCTCCCCGTTTTTTTAATTCCACCCTGTACATCTGTTTAGAATGCAAGAGTAAATGAATTGAAACAAATTGTCAATTAGTTTGAAGTAGGGGTTTCAGCAGAACCTCAAGATTCTGATATTGATACGTTATGTCTTCGATAGTTAACTCCCTACTAGACAATAAGAAAATTTGGGTAGACTCTGATGTCATATTTCTTCTTCACAAAGATGCTCCCATTCTCACAAACAAGAGACATCTGGACTGATCAGGGCATATAATACTGAACTGTGATAAAATGGCAAATTACCATTTTATACTTTCAGTATTGTAATGTTAATTAACTTTTCTGGGCTAGTAGTGAGTGTTTGGGAAATAAAGAAGAGGAATTTAAGAAAAAATTTTTGCTGTAATAAAATATCTGAAATGTAAACTCAAATAACTGACATGGACAATTTTTTCCTCCAAATTTCGGTCATTTTATTTTGCTCACCTGACAGACAATTGACAACACTTGGTATCTGTTGACCAACATCTCGTGTCCATCTTCCGTTAACTTTTCATATCAACTTCTTCGGTACCACTGGACAAAACCCCATCAAACCTAGATTAAATTATTCCTCCTGATAAGCTCCTACATTTTTTCATTAGAAGTAGCTAAGCCCAGTGGGCTGGGAACAATGCCGAAAAAACCCCATATTCTCTAAACATCAATCTTCTCACAAACCACTGGTTACAATGCTTTGAAATTTGGTATGCACCTTCGTTATATTCTCAAGATTCTACTTTATTTAAAAAAAGTTTCTTGGGTAATATGTGGCCTCATGCTGGGAGGGACAGTTTTTTATGCCATGCCCCAAATTTTTATTTTCAAATCCAATTTGATATGCAGTACTTAGGATTGGAGGATGTGTACTTGATTTGTACCTGAAATCTTTTTTTTTGCGCCTCTCCCTCCCTTTTTGGGAACCCCAGGAGCAAAAAAATATAAAATTGCCCATATTTCCCCAAAACTGCATGGAACAAACTCTTTAATGATATCATGTAGCCCATTCTTCCTAATTTCGATGATCAGCATACTAACCCTCTCCTTTGTATCGCCAACTAACCACATATCATTCATTCTCCCACCCCACTTGGGCTACTTCCTTATACATGTAATACATATATAGTGTACTTTATTTTGTCAGACTGATATTTTGCACATTTTAAGAGAAAGTGTTGCAGGATATCCATTTTGTTCCCATAAGCTTCAGTAACCTCCACCTCAGTTTGAATAGCATTGAACTTCCAAAGGTGCCATCAAGGTACTCTGAAAATACTGGCTTCTCTTTATTATTCAGGCAGCACAAAGACCTCTTCACTCTGATCCTTCCTCTTCATTTCGGTTACAGTCCTCCATGATGCTCACTCATGATTTTTATACCTTGTCACACAGTTCCATCCATCCTTCTGTCTTTCCTTCCATTCATCCATCTGCCCTTCTCCATTTTTTTTGTAATCTTTTTTTGAAAGAAAACTGTTCAAAATATTTTTCCCAAATTTAATATATAGCTTTTTGGTGATAATATCATGAATAGGATTGCCAACCAGCTGTGTATACGTTTTTCTTCAGGGCTTATTGCCCTTGTTGAACATAGAATTTCTTGTAATCACATTACCACTTCCTATCATCACATTTCAAAGAAATTTTTTCATATTTTTTTTTCCAAATTAATATGTAGCTTTTTAGTGATAATAAGGGATTGCAAACCAGTTGTGTCCAAATATTTCTTTGTGAGTTATTGCCCTTGTCGGACTCAGATGGCTAGGGTTTGTCCAACTCATGACATTGCACTTGTTTTACCCTGGGATGTCTACTCTTCTAGGTCTGAGATCTCTTTTGAATAGTTATCAGTCAACACTCTCACATTCCCAATCCATCCTGTCTGTATATCAGAATACAAAATATTCCACAACATTAGTTTACACCATCAGCTTTCAGGGAGTTTACCAAATAGTTCAGACAATACAGTTTCTTCAAGTCCTTCCTATCCTTTATCCACCCAAGCTGCTGTATTGCTCAGTCATATTGTCCATTAATGTCCAACAACCTGCATTGTTCTTAAGAGTTTTCAAACTCATTGCAACTGTTTGGTTTATTAGATGTATCACTTCTGCACCATATGTTATACTTGGTACACTTATCCCATGTGGTTTTTCCCCATAAAACAACACATTGAAGCTTTTCCTCCCTAAAAGTTTCAGCCTGTGAGCTATTCATCTATTCCCATCACTTGAAATTCATTGTCCATTATATTTTGCCTGTCAATCTTCTTTAGAAATTTGTCCCAGTTCGCAAGAATCGTTTTTTGTTCCCACAAGGTCCTGCTGCGAGAATCCATTTGCAGTTCTTAAATAATTTAGAATTTTGAGAGTACTTTTCAGACCTGAAAATAAGCAGTCTGACATTTGCAGAATGAGGTTCCCAGAGGATGAATTTGATGATGCTATCCCATACAGTGGGCCAATTTATCCTCTGGGTACTTCTTTCTGTTTAGTTTTGAGATACTGATTCAGATTGAGGTTCACAGAAGGTAAATTTAGTAATGCTGCCCTGCTGTGCAGGGTAGCATCACTAAATTCACCCTCTGGGGACCTCATTTTGCAGATGACAGTCTGCTTATTTTCTGGCTTGGTACCATCAGGGACGTAGCTAGAGACCTTTTAATGGGGGGTGAGACCCTTTGAAATTCTAACTGGGAATCCCGACACACGAGCGCCGTAGGATGGTAGTCGCAAAACTGCGAGTGCCAAAGGCGCGAATCTTTGGCAGGGGGTTTGGAGTCCTCCCCTAGAAAATTTTGAAAAATTGATGTGCTCAGATGCGTTTTCATGGGTTCTGGTAATAGTTATAAGGCTAATTTTCACTTCCAAATTCAATGATTTTTTTGTAGGGAAACATTTTTAATTCAAGTTGGATACAAATTTTCAATATCTTCTTGCTTTGCCCGAATTGTCCCCAGTGGCTTGTACGCCTCCTGTCTGATGGACAAATTTGAAACATCGCCTTTGGGAAAGTGGGAGTTTTGTGTTTCTAGAGCATTTCACAGGCACTTGACATGACAACAAGTACTTTTTTTATTAACCATTTGAACCCGTAAGACCACTTTTCTGGTCCAGGATCATGACACACCGTACATTTAAAAAGTAGAATGGCTTCTCAGTGAATTTGTAGGGTAGACCAATCGATATTTTCAACGTGTAGCCCAAAGGCTGCACGTTGAGAATATGGATTGGTCTACTGCAAATGATGATTATGGACTCTCCTAATTGATGTCATTCAACTGACATGGAAGGAACCATCAGGGTTCAAAGGCTTAACATGCCGTTACATGTGACTTGGCTGGGTGCATTTTGGCACCAATCGCACCATGTTATATATAACATCAACCTGAAAGGTTCGGTACATAGACCATGTACTAACCTTTCAGTTTGATGTGATATATAAATGAAGTATTTGTCAATTGTTTAGAATTCTGTGAAATGCGCCCAATCTATTGTGGATATTTGCAGAAACTCTAATGCAGTCAATCATTTATTAATCATCTATCTTAAGATATAGAAACAATAAAAAATCAAGTCACAGAGAAAAGGGAACTTCACCTTCTTTTTGGGGGGCATCACTCCAACTAGTCAAAGTTACACTGAATCTGTATCAATGAAATTGATTTCCAGTCGATGAAAATGGGGCACATTGATTTACAAATTATCTTCCCTAGACTATCAGCGGTTGCTAACAAAACGTGTAATGCAAAGCGGGTATGTGCAGTCAATACGGCATCAGTCTGCAGGCCGCGTGGAGTCGGAATTCTTTGACCCGATTTTCACCTGAAAGTCTCGGACTCTAGTCTCTCGGTAGTCGGAATATTTCCTTATTATGGTCCTCCAGTCGGAAAAATAGGTTTGTTAGTGAATTATACCGTATATTCAGTAGTTTTTAGCTGCGACTAGCAGCTCTATAAGTGGCAATGTCGGTCTGTCTGTCGGTCGGTCGGTCGGTCTGTCTGTGACCAACGAGTTTGTCTGTGACCAACGAGTTTCAAAACTCAATAACTTTTGAAATACTTGATGGAATGACTTTATATTTGGCATGTAAGTGTATCTTATTGATGTCTAGCCACTGTTCAATGCATGTGTTGTTCCAAATATTTTTCTTGGAGTTATGGCCCTTGATGAACTTAGAATGTCGGTCGGTCTGTCTGTGATCAACGAGTTTCAAAACTCAATAACTTTTGAAATACTTGATGGAATGACCTTATATTTGGCATGTAAGGGTATCTTATTGATGTCTAGCCACTGTTCAATGCATGTGTTGTTCCAAATATTTTTCTTGGAGTTATGGCCCTTCATGAACTTAGAATTTTGTGAAATTGCAACACCCGTCGCAGCTACGGCGTCGATGTTGCGATTTTTAAATTTCTAACTATTGAGGTTTTGACAAATATACACACACACCCCTGTCGCGACGTCCCTGTGTACCATTATACCCTTGTGAGTGTGACCAGTTCATATCCTACAGAAACAAACAAACCAATTTTGGTCAGTTTCTTGTCTAACGCGTACATATAAGAACACATATTCCAACACAAACCTAATGTTGATGATCTTGGTGGTGGAAGTTTCAGTACCTTAAAAGTGGTTTCTAGTTAAGTCGTGCCTGCCTCTCTCAAGTAGCTAAGACTTCACTAGACACCACTGAAAGTCAAAGTGTTATGTTATTATCAGGGAGCAAAAAATAAGTTAAGTTTTCCAGGCCTTTAAGCCTTTACCCAACGCAGACGATATCAAAATTTATTATTTTAAATATTATTTTTTTAAATTTAAAAAAAAATTTCAACAAAACCATATCATGTTACCACTTGTTGGAATGAGCTCGACTAGCTCGTTCCAACGAGCGAGGGGTCAGTCACATGATATGGTTTTGTTGAAATGTTTTGAAAAATAATATCTTTTCAACTGCTGAATTTGCATATTACGTGGACGGATGCGGCCGATTCGTTGGGTAAAGGGTTAGGGACACTTTCTACAAAATCTATGATGAGTATCAAAAGAACTTTTTGTGAGAAAGTTGATTCTCCTCAAATTCTTTGCAAAAATCATTTGTGAGAATCAATTCTGATTCTCGCTTAAATTTTAAGCCCTGACTGACCCAACTCCAACCAAACTTGGCACAAATTATATTTGTAGGATACCCATCCACAGGCCTGGAAATAACTTGATGTGGGTTACATCAATTCAGTTGTAAAATATGTGAATGAACTGCAGGTTACGACAAAGTAATACAACATAAGTTTATTAAATTACCATCTTGAAAGAATTTCTACCAAAATAAATAGCAACAACTAACGTGCAACTTCGCTTCGGCAAGATCGCAGGTTATTCGTTGATATTTATATAGGTTGGGATCCCATTAAGATGTTAAAAAAGAATGACTAGAATGGTAAAAACAGAGAAGGCAGAGAAGCACCACTACACCCTTTTCCTATGGGTTACGAGCATGCTATATGACATAACCTGCCAACAAGCCTTTTATTTCCATTTCTGCTTCCAAAATTGTTAAATGGAAGTTGTTAAGCCCAACACTGGTGTTTCAATGCTGTAAAAGTTCAAAACTCTTTAAAAATCTTCTCTCAAAACACCTGCCGTAATGCTTCGAGATTTGGTATGCAACTTCCTTTAGTAACTAAGATTCAAGTTTGTTCAAAGAAAATTTCTTGGACATGATATGAGCTCATCCTGTTCGGTTCAGTATTTATGGCCCTGTCTCAAATTGAGTTTTCAGAAATAGTTCAGGGTTTGCATTTTATTGGGGCTCATCAGCCCAGGCCCCAAGATCAACCCTGAGAGTGCTTCTGTCGGATCTGTTTTTCCAGCCCCAACAAAAGTTTAAAACAAAACTAAATATTAAGGCATATTTAAAAATCAGCCCCGAGTAAGCCCCGACCCGCAAATCTTGTGGACTTATCTCAGACCCGACCATTTTTAGCTTAACTTGACAAAGTCAAGATAAGCTATTGTCGTCACGTGTGCGGAAGTCTGAGTCTGTGAATATGTGAGTCTGTTCACATTTTCCTTTAGCACGGGCTACACCCCGCAGTTCTTGTCTGATCATCATGAAATTTCATATGCAGGTTTGGGGTCATGTCTAGATGAGAACGTCCTCTTTTGGTCGCGATCGGTCAAACGGTATGGCTGCCCGAGCCCAAAACCCGAAAACCATTAGCACAGTCTACAGGTCGTATTTATGAAGGGATTTCATTGTAACTTGGTAGGATGCCTCTGTATAATGCCTAGATGAGAACGTCCCCTTTTGGGCATGATCTGTCAACCGTGATAGCTGCCCAAGCCCGAAACCCAAAAACTTTCAGCACAGTTTGCAGGTCATGTTTAATATGGAGGGATTTCATTGTAACTTGGTAGGATGACTCCTTATGATGTCTAGATGAGAATTTCCCCATTTGGGCATGATCTGCCAACTGTGACGACTGCCTGAGCCCAAAACCCGAAAACCTTTAGCACAATCTACAGGTCATATTTATTGAGGAATTTCATTGTAACTTGGTGGGTTGACTTCATATAATGTCTAGATGAGAAAGTCCCCTTTTGGACATGATTGGGCAACTGTGACGGCTACAGGGGCCCAAAGCCCGAAAACCTTTAGCACAGACTACAGGTCATATTTATGAAGGGATTTCATTGTAACTTGGTAGGATGACTCCAAATAATGTCTAGATGAGAACGTCCCATTTTGATCGCGATCATTCAGCCTTTGATGGGTGCCCTGGCCCAAAAACCTTTAGCATAGGCAAAAGGTCATATTTATGGAAGGATTTCATTGTAACCTGTTAGGTTGACTCCATATAATGCCTAGATGATGACATCCCCTTTTGGTCGTGATGGGTCAACTGTGATGGCTACAGGTGCCCGAAGCCTGAAAACCTTGAGCACAGTCTACAGGTCATATTTATGAAGGGATTTCATTGTAACTTCGTAGGATCACTCCAAATGATGCCCAGATGAGATTGTCCCCTTCGGTTGCGATCATTCAACCATGATGGCTGCCCGAGCCCGAAAACCTTTAGCACAGTCTATTGGTTGTATTTATGGAAGGATTTCATTGTAACTTGGTAGGTTGACTTCATATAATGTCTAGATGAGAATGTCCCCTTTTGGACACAATTGGGCAGCTGTGACAGCTACAGGGGCCCGAAGCCTAAAAACCTTTAGAACAGTCTACAGGTAAAATTTATGAAGGGATTTCATTGTAGCTTGGTAGAATGACTCCAAATAATGTCTAGATGAGAACATACCCTTTTGGTCGCGATCGTTCAGCCTTTATGGCTGCCTGAGCCCAAAGACCATTAGCATAGTCTATAGATTGTATTTATGGAAGGATTTCATTGTAACTTGTTAGGTTGACTCCATATAATGCCTAGATGATGACATCCCCTTTTGGTTGTGATTGGTCAACTGTGATGGCTACAAGTTCCCAAATCCCGAAAATCTTGAGCACAGTCTACATGTCATATTTATGAAGGGATTTCATTGTAACTTCGTAGGATCACTCCAGATGATGTCCAGATGAGAATGTCCCCTTTTGGTTACGATCATTCATCCATGATGGCTGTCCGAGCCTGAAGCCTGAATACCTTTAGTACAGTCTACAGATCATATTTATGAAGGGATTTCATTGTAATTTGGTAGGTTTGACTTCATATAATGTCTAGATGAGAATGTCCCCTTTTGGACACGATTGAGCAACTGTGACAGCTACAGGGGCCCGAAAACCTTTAGAACAATCTACAGGTCATAATTATGAAGGGATTTCATTGTAACTTGGTAGGATGACTCCACATAATCTAGATGAGAACGTCCCCTTTTGGTCGCGATCATTCAGCCTCGATGCCTGAGCCCAAAAACCTTTAGCATAGTCTATAGGTCGTATTTATGAAAGGATTTCATTGTAACTTGTTAGGTTGACTCCATATAATGCCTAGATGATGACATCCCCTTTTGGTCGTGATTGGTCAACTGTGATGGCTACAGGTGCCCAAAGCCCAAAAATCTTGAGCACAGTCTACAGGTCATATTTATGAAGGGATTTTATTGTAACTTTGTTGGATCACTCCAGATGATGCCCAAATGAGAACGTTCCCTTTTGGTTGCGATCATTCAACCATGATGGCTGCCTGAGCCCAAAGCCCAAAAACCTTTAGCACAGTCTACAGGTCATATTTATGAAGGGATTTCATGGTAACTTGGTAGGTTGACTTCATATAATGTCTAGATGAGAACGTCCCCTTTGGACACAATTGGGAAACTGACAGCTACAAGGGCCCGAAGCCCGAAAACCTTTAGCACAGTCTACAGGCCATATTTATGAAGGGATTTCAATGTAACTTGATAGGATGGCTTGTTTTGGAATAATTTCACTGTAACTTGGTAACTTTCATTGATATACGTTAACTGTGAGGGCCACATACATTAACTGTGAGGTCATATTAACCCACCCCTCAGCTCTTTAGTACAGTGTACACCTCATATTATTTTTATCAAAAAAATAGTATACAGGGAACAGAAATGAACATATTCCCAATTATCACAAGTCTTGTCTAATTTCATAATCCTTTTGAAGCCCAAAAACCTTTAGCACAGTCTGCAGGTCATATTTATGAAGGGATTTCATTGTAACTTGGTAGGATGACTCCAAATAATGTCTAGATGAGAACTTCCCCTTTTGGTCGCGATCATTCAATTCAGCCTTGATGGCTGCCCGAGCCCAAAACCCCAAAACCTTTAGCATAGTCTATAGGTTGTATTTATGGAAGGATTTCATTGTAACCTGTTAGTTTGACTCCATATAATGCCTAGATGATGACATCCCCTTTTGGTTGTGATTGGTCAACTGTGACGGCTTCAGGGGCCCAAAGCCCGAAAAACCTTGAGCACAGTCTACAGGTCATATTTATGAAAGGATTTCATTTTAACTTCGTAGGATCACTCCAGATGATGCCCAGATGAGAATGTCCCCTTTTGGTTGCGATCATTCAACCATGATGACTGCCCGAGCCCAAAGCCCAAAAGCCTTTAGCACAGTCTACAGGTCATATTTATGAAGGGATTTCATTGTAACTTGGTAGGTTGACTTCATATAATGTCTAGATGAGAACGTCCCCTTTGGATGCAATTGGGAAACTGACGGCTACAAGGGCTCGAAGCCCGAAAACCTTTAGCACAGTCTACAGGCCATACTTATGAAGGGATTTCAGTGTAACTTGATAGGATGGCTCGTTTTGAAATAATTTCACTGTAACTTTACTTGGTAACTTTCATTGATATACGTTAACTGTGAGGGCCACATACATTAACTGTGAGGTCATATTAACCCACTCCTCAGCTGTTTACTACAATGTACACCTCATATTTTTTATCAAAAACATATACAGGGAACAGAAATGAACATATTCCCAATTATCACAATTCTTGTCTTATTTCATAATCCTTTCATAAACATTAAACATTATCCTATTCATCAAACACAACACACAAGTTAAGCTACAGTATCATTGACACTTTTATTCAAAATGCAAACCCTGTATAGTTGACCGATTTGAACCAAATATGGTAAACAGTATTTTTATGTGATGTCACATGTACATGATTTATGCAAAATAAAATTTCCCTGCCTCTCCCATGGAAACCCAAGAAGCTAAAAATAGAAAAATTTCAAATGCCTATATTTCCAGAAATACACAACACAGATATTAGTTACTAGAAGTTTTCTAGGAGTACTAGAATTTATGAGACTAAAAAAAAACTGTTGTTGGTTGCTTTAGGGAGCACCCTATGGGGATACTCTTTTAACTGGTAGAGTGCCAAACTATTTTTCAAAAGTGATTTGTGACATGTGTATTTTTTTTCAAAGATACTATGCTACCAGCAAGGGGAGCCTTAGTTTTGAGTAATATTATTCAAAATAATTGTCTTATCATCATCTATTGGAGAGTAAAGGCACTCTCCAATAAATAGTAATAAAACAGTTTTGTATAAAAAATATTTTTTCTTCTGCTGAAGAAACCACAAGTTAATGCTTACAGTATAAAGCCACTAAAGTGGTTTTCAGCATTTCTCAGTGGAGCCATGATAGTGGCTTCTAGCACTCAACCAGTTAATGGGAATACCACAAACACTTGGAACTCATGAACTGCAGTCTCCAGTGATTTGATATTTCTTATGCAAAGGACTTTAAATTCTTTAATGGTTAAGTTTCAGGTTTGTTCAAAGTAAAATTCTTGGGCAATATTTAGATTGTCCCCACAATTGACACATCCACTTTCAATGTCTGTTTTCAGAACTGGTGTACAGTGCAGATTTGAACCAAAATTGGTAAGAGATATTCTGAGATACTGTATATACTTGATATGTACACAATTTTTTTACAGCATCCCTGTGGGAACTTTCAGCTGCCCATATTTCCTGGACTACAAGAGACAAATTCTTGTTATGTAGTGCGATGCTTCCTTATGAGTGGTGGTATGAAGTATCAAGTGGGCACAGAATACTGCTATCAGTTGCCTCATGGGACTTCATATGGGAGCCCCAGTCTTAAAACTGTTGGTATCTGATGGGGTAGATATTTGGGCTATTCCTTGAAAGGGCAAAATTTTGTCTCACTCAAAATGCTATTTTCAGAACTGATTTGAATCACACTTGGAATTTAGTATTTTTGGGTGATATATACTTGATCCAGGCACAAAATATTTTCTCTGAACCCCTGTGATGAAGTATGTACCAGAAAGTTTCTCATCCAGTGGAAATGTGATAATACTTGATTTCTATGGTAAACAACTTTGGTTTTACCAGTAAAATAGTGCTGACAACCAACACCAGGGGTGAAAGTTCTCTGACGTGGGCAGCAAATATATAAACAATTCTTTCAACTTGCCATTATACTTGTGTTGTGGTCATGACTGAAAGTGACCTAAAACACCCAATAAATACAAAATAAGAAACCTTCTTATCTCAGGCAATATTTGGTCTTGTTCTTGGAGGGTAAAACTCAAAATCCTGCCACCACTTTTAAATTTTTGCACCTGATTGACCAATTTGATCCAAATTTGGTGTACAGTATTATTGGGTGATGTACCTCAGCACCAAAGAGAATACCTGGACTCAAAAAACAGCGTACAAAAAACAAAAACAAAAAGTGAATGGAGGTACATGTATCTGACTTGCTTTTGTAGGGTGTGTCGGTAATAATTTAATTCTACAGCCCTTTTTGGGTTGTAGGATTAAATTATTACTGATCATATTACTGATTTGAAGTTCATTGTGTCATCTATTCATCAACTACCAAGTTTTGCATTGGAAATAAATTTATGAATGCCTATTGAAAGAGTTAATAATTATTGTTTCTGTAATAATACCAGGTTATTCCAGTTATGACAGTGATTTTCTTAATATTCTCCAACATTCAACATGTTGTGGCTCATTGATTATAGCATTGGATTTGGACTTGATATAAAAGATTGTAAGTTTGATCCTGATCCACATCATCAGCCTTGAGTCCTTGGGCAGGACACTTAACTCCTTACATGCTGTTGGTGGAAATTCCTGCCCAGGACACAAAATATCTTGCGACTGAAATAAGTATAGCTGGGCACATTTAACCAAATTTCTGTCCTGTAAACTGAATGGACTTACTGACCAATGTTTTCTTTAGATAAACTTGGATGAACTTTTCATCAGATTTGATGAAAACTATTTTGAAAATACTCAGCAGGTTAAGAGTTAATCCCAAAATGCTGAAGTGGCTGTGGGAGTATGGTGGCACAGTGTGTTACTTCACATTGATGGTACACATGTCTTCAACTGATGCTAACCCTGGTTGAGTGGTGTTAGTAAGTAGGGGAGTCTGGTAGTTATTCTCCACTGCCTAGTGGTTCTCTCTGTGTACTCCGTCTTCCTTCTGGACACTACATGATCCTGGCTGTTGAGAGTGTCATTAAATCCACAATAAATAAATGAAAAATAAAACTGTTTAAAATAAATAAATAAATTTGCATTTTCTAAACAGGGTTCCTATGGGGCATACAAATCTTAAATGTCTTTGAACTTGAAAATAAAATTTGTTAACATCTTGAAAGTTCTTTGATTCCTAAAGTGGGCTTAGAGTTAAAAAGCTTTCGAAACCACTGTTTTGTTTTGTAGGGTTAACATCTTGAATATTTCACTGTCATGTTTTCTTCTATTTTGAATCCCAGCCTATGACTTTTGAGTCTTGGAAAGCTGTTATGGCAGAAATGACATGGCAGGGGATGTTGTCATCAGAGAAGAGTGAAATTGTCTATGGGTTATCCTACAACTTATTTTAGTTGACAGTACAGACTGTACCCAAGTAAAATTTGATTGTTGCTTTATAATTCCCATTGTCTTGATTCTGTGTAAATCGTCCGTCTTTTAATTAAAAAAAAAATAAAAAATTCTTTTTTCTGTTATTTCTAATACCGTAAATGTGAATTACAAATATTTACCAAAAAACCTCCCAAACTCACCATTAGCTTAACCCTTAAAAACCTCAGGTTAAGTGTTACAAAAATTACTATGGTATATACCAGTGTACACAGCTGCAGGTGATGTAACAGCATTTCATCATTGTTGAGGGCTACCAAGTCAGGCAGGCAACAATGGTGTAACAACATTGGCATTATAAATGGAGTCTACCAGTAGTTCTCAAGGAAAAATACATTTGGGGTAACCTTTTCAAAGCAATGTGAAAGTGGCAGTTTGTGACTGTATGGAGATTTAAAGGGTTAATGATAGTGTTTTATGTATCGGTTGTTTTGAATGACATAATTTTGTGTTGTTAAATTTAAAAATTTATTTTACTCAAGAATTCATAATTCTTTTTGTCTTTCATCAACAGTTGCTTGGAAACAATGGAATTAAAATGTGTATTTTCTTGGGGAATGCCCTGAATTTTTAGTTACAAAATCTTTCAGTTCAGTTGTCTATTTTTGCCTGTTCACACATGCAAGAGCGGGAAATCAGGGAATTTCCCAACAGAGCACATGATCTTGAGTAATCCACTAAAAATAGAATATGAGTCATCATGAACCAAGGCCACTTGGAAATGTTACAGCTAAGTGGGTCACGCACGTATAACACAAACACACTGGAGTTTGTGTTGTAAATCAATAAGTCTACTTCCACAGTCTTCTGTTCAATGCTATTTCATCATGCTTGCATGTGTTGTCAGAAGTTACTGATGGGCATGGCACACACACACATGTGGAAATTTTATCAGTGAAACAATTTTCTATATAATTTTGTTTTGAAAAAAAATGTTTGGAGAAAATATTTTTTCAAATGTATTGCAGTTCAATAAGTTTCAAACAAGTGCCACAAAACAGAAAATGGGTTAGCGCTTTATCCAACACAAGAATATCTCAATTTTTCTATTTTACTTATTGATTTTTAAAATTAAAAAAAAAGTTTTCAACAAAACCATATCAGGTGACCCCTCATTGGAATGAGCTTGTTCTTGTTCCAATGAGGGGTCAAATGATATGGTTTTGTTGAAATATTTTGAAAATATATTTTTTTCAACTGCTTAATTTGCAAATTACGTGGGTGGATGCACCAATTCTTTAGGGAAAGGGTTAAACATTGTTTCCAAAATCATGAAATGATTCTCAAAATTCAAAAATCATAAAGGTCATTTTCTTTTTCCAACTCCTAGTGCTAGTTTTTGTTTATGTACATTATATTTTTTAAAGCTACAGCCAATCCCACTTAACTGGATGTTTTGTAATTGAATAATCCTGTTAATTGAATGTAATTTTCAAACACCAAACCATTTACCATACCTTCAGTACAAATTTGGCCTTGTATTTGTATTTTGGTTACAGAGTAAACTCCTTTTAAATGCATAAAAAAACCTTTTTGATCGTTCACGATTACTTTGATGAGTCAGTGACTTGACGTTTATAGACCTATTTGGCCTCAGTGCAGCCATTTACCCTATTGTATCTGGTTTTGAGCCTTTTCAAACAAGTTGTAACAGGATAAATGATCGGTTCATCACAAGTGTACAGGAAATGACCATTTCCTCGAAAATGACCAATTTCCTTTTAAATAATCCTGTTAATTGAATATTTTTCACTGACAAAGTTGCTATTCAATTCACAGGGTTCACTGTACTTGAAAAAAATCTGTTGAAAGTGTTCAAGTTCTAATCCTAGAAATCTGTATGAACATGTAATTTGTGTGCTAACAAGAAGGGGTACTGCAAGTCTGTTTTGGACTCATTAAAATTGGCTCCTGAATAAGAATGAAGTTCAGGGGCATTGCAAAGATGACTGATTGGAAGGGGAGAGGGAGGAGGGTTGTAAATCTGATTTGTCCCAACTGTAATGACTCAAGTCCTGATTGATAAAATATTCCAACTACATCATCAAGGCATGCCTTCGTAAATTTCTGTACGAACATGTAAATTTTGCAGAAGGCATGCCCTGATAGTTGGAATATTAGTCATTCGGGATTATCATTCTAAACACTTTCCGCAAATTTATTTGTGGAAAAATAAAATGCAAATGCAGTAGTCATGATGCAACTTCTAATTTAGTTAACACATACTGCACTTGTACACCAAATTAGTCATGCTGAGCCACAAACATCGGGTACTACAGACCTATTTATATCACAGACTGTGGGTGTGACATTAGCATTGAACCTCGCCTGGTAAGAGAGTACATGGTTACTAGAAAGGAGTGAATGAATATCTAGGACTCCAATCCAAGGGCACTGGGAATCGAAAATTTGACTCTGAATTGATTCACAAATCAAATCGGGGAAGAGCTTTGCAAATCAATTATTTTTCTAATCGGCTGAATAATACCGTCCATGACTTACCATTTTCACCACGTTATACACTGTAAATTCAAAGCCTGTTTTGCAACCAAGTTTCTAATATTCTGTGTTTAAACTTTACGTAAAGCTAAACATACTGCAAAGATAATGCCATCATGATGTAACATGAGAATTCTGCTAATTATGCAGAAATGGGATGAGCTGGACTAATGTGTGATCATCATCATGTCATGTTGGTTTCAGTATTTGTGCATCAGGTGCCAACGGAATGAACAGACCTGGAAATAAAGGGCCTAAACTGTAACCTGTTGGCAGGTTATGTCATATAGCTTGCTTGAAACCCATAGGAAAAGGGTGTTGTGCTTCTCCGCCCTCTCTGTTTTTACTATGCCAGTCATGTTTTTAACGTCTTAATGGGATTCCCACCTATATAAATATCAACAACTGATGTGAGATCTCGCCTCGGCGAGATCACATGTTAGTTGTTGCAATTTATTAGGCTTTTCCCTCTGGAAAAGACTATTGTTTTTCTACGGATTATTATTATTTTTTTTTTTTTTTTGGGGTTTTTTTTTTTTTTTTTTTTTTTTTTGGGGTTTTTTTTCCACACATTTTGTCCGCACGATTCCGAAGCCATTTTCGGGCCGATTTTCACAAAATTTTGCACACGCATAGAGGGGCAAAAAATCTAAAAATGTACCGAAGCGGAATTTTTGATTTAACCCTTATTTCGCCAGAATTGGCAAAAAACTGTCAAAATTGGGGTTTATCGGCACTTTCTCGAAACACGTCTTGTAGATTTTTTTTAAACCTTTATCATTGATAGACCTGTCTGTGCCACTACCTTTGATACACATGACATATCTGGCGATGCATATGGTAACCCTCCACAGGCTGCCAAACATCGAAATTTTGATGAAATGGGCCGGTTTTAGGCCCCCAGAGAACCCAAACGATACACGAGAGATAAACATAACTTCCTTTATTGGAAGTGGAATTCACCAGAGATCATTTTTGTAAGTAATAAGTGTGTTAAAAAAAACAAGCGTTAACCCGTTTTGGGCTGGTTAAACAGCAATACCCCCATAAAGCTAAAAAATTAAGGTTTTCCGTGGATTTCTCTAAACGTGTCTTGTAGATTTTCAAGAAAAAATTGTCACTCCCAGGCCTTGATGTGACAATAGAAGTTGCATAGACAAAATACTGCGGTGAGCATTTGTTAACCCTCCACGGGCTGCTAAAAGTCAAAATTGTGATAAAATGGGCTGTATTTGGACGCCAACAGCACCCAACGGGTACGCCACAAAGAAAAGTGCTTTCTTTTATCGAGCGCACAATCTATTCGGAAACATTTTTGTAAGTAGTAAGGGTATTCAAAAAACGAAGTCTTAACCTGTTTTGGGCAGGTTAAAGAGAGAGACCCCTTAAAATCTAAAAATTCCCATTTTCTGTGGATTTCTCTAAATACATTCCATAGGTTTTCAAGAAAAATTGACTACTTGCAGGTCTTTGTGTGACTTTACAAGTTGCATGGGCAAAATATTCCGCTGAGCGTTTATTAACCCTCTACAGAATGCCAAGCATCATAATTTTGTTGAAATGGGCTGTTTTCGGACACACACAGCACGCAACGTATGTCCGAGAGTTACACATAATCTCCTTTGTTGGAAGTGGAATTCACTGAGGACCATTTTTGTAAGTAATAAGGGTATTCAAAAACCCAAGCGTTAACCCCTTTTGGGGTCGTTAATAGCGATACCCATCAAAAGCTAAAAAAAATCATGTTTTCCGTGGATTTCGTTACAAACATCTTGTAAGTTTTCAACAGAAAATGGCCATTGATAGGTCTTGGAGTCACATTACCAGTTGCATGGATAAAATATTCCAGTAAGCATTTGTTAACCCTCCATGGGCTGCTAAATGTCAACATGTTGAAAAAATAGTCTGTTTTTGGACACCAACAACAACAAATGGGAATGCCACAGAGATACATAACTTCTTTTACCGGATGCAAAACTGATATAGAAAAATTTAGTAAGTAGTAAGGGTATTCAAAAAATCGAGGTCTTAACCCATTTTCGCCTGGTTAAGATGTAGCCCTTAAAAGCTTAAAATTCCAGTTTTCTGTGGATTTCTCCAAAAAATCTAGTAAGTATTCAAGAAAAATTGACCATTTGCAGGTCTTGGAGTGACATTACAAGTTGCATAGACAAAATATTCCGGTAAGCGTTAGTTAACCCTCCAGAGGCTGCAAAGCATAGAAATTTTGAAAAAATGGACTGTTCTTGGGCACCCATTGCACGCAATGTGTACCTGCGAGATAAACATAACCTCCTTCTTTGGAAGTGGAATTCCCCGGGGATCATTTTTGTAAGTAATGAAGGTATTCATCAAACCAAGCATTAACCCGTTTAGGGCTGGTTACAGATCCATACCCATTAACAGGTTAAAAATTCATACTATCCGAGGATTTCTCTAAAAACACGTCGTATATTTTCAAGAAAAAATGACCATGCTCAGATCTTAATGTAACATTACAAGTTGCATGTACAAAATATTCCTCTAAGCATTTGTTAACCCTATGCAGGTTCTCAAACATCAAAATGTTGGTAAAATGGGCTGTGTTTGCGTATCCACAGCACCCGAAGTTGAGAGGAGAGATCAAAATAAGTGGAAGTAGAATTCATTGAGAATTATTTTTGGAAGTAATACGAGTATTCAAAAAACAACACTTAACCCGTTTTGGGCTGGATAAACAATTATACCCATCAAAAGCTTAAAATTCATGTTCATGTCGGCCAAACTTGCATGACGTCAGAACTCGATTCGGGTGAAATACTGCAGTGATGCTCTGAAAGGTTGAGAATAAGGGATGCTGATATCGAAGTAGGCTTTAAACTGTCCATGGAATGGTCCTAAACTCAAGTTCATGTTTGCAGCGTTACTGCAAATAGGTTTCCCGTATTTCTTGTTAAAATGTTTTGGACCGCCTCACTTCATATTCCACACTGCACTGCATGATATTATTTATTTATTGGTGTTTAAGGTTTGTAAGTAGTAAGGGTATTTAAAAGAATGAAACTTAACCCATTTTGGACTGGATAAGGAGAGATGCCCCTTAAACGCTTAACATTTACATTTTCCGTGGATTTTGTTAACTGCTTGTTGGGGATTTTCAAGAACAATTTGACATTGGCAGGTCTTACAAATTGCATTGATAGAATATTCCGCTAGTCGTTTGTTAATCCCTCTACTAAACGTCAAACTTTTAATAAAATCGGCTGTTTTCGGGCAGCAAATGGGTATGCAATAGATAAACATGACCTCTTTTATCAGACTTAGAATTCCTGAGGGATAATGTATGATAGTATTAATGGTATTCAAGAGGCGCGGTGGCTCAGTGGTAGACTGTTGTACTTCTATGCTAGAGGTCCCGACATCGATCCCCGTCCGGGACGACTCACGTTGTGTCCTTGGGCAAGGCACTTTGGCCCGGTTGCCGACATGGGGGCACGATGTCCCCGTGTACTAAGGCATACTGCACGTCGATGGTACACATGTCTTCAACCTCTGTAACCCTGCCTGAGCGGAGCCTGAACAGAGTTAGAATGTTGAGGAGCTGACAGTTGCTCGTCGATGCTTGGTGGTTCTCTCCGGCTACTCCAGCTTCCTCCACCTCTAAAACTGTCACGGTCACGATTAGCCATTGTGCAGAAGTATGTGACCTTAAACACCAATAAATAAATAAATAAATAAATAAAATAAATGAATAAATAAATAAATAAATAAATAAATAAATAAATAAATAAATTAGGGTATTCAAAAAACCAAGCCTTAACCCTGTTTTGTCAGATTAAAGACAGACAGCCCATGCCGTGTACGCTGCCTACATTACTTGTAAAATCGACCTCCCCCCCCCCCCCCCCCCCCCTACTAAATCTTCTGCGAGGTGCGGTTTCGGACCCGACCACCTGACGGTTCTGACCACATCAAATAACACACCTTCGTTGTATTTAGCAGCATGGATTTCCCCAAGAAGCAAAGACAAAAATTTGTCTGCGCAAAATAATGGCAAATATTTTATTTAGCCTGTATTTTGTCCGTATAGAAAATTTCTCACCCACATATACCTAAAAATGATTCAATGATACAACTGGACATATTTCTCTCATAAAACGTGAAAAAAACACTTGATTTATTGCATTTTAGGATTGCGCATGTATATTCTTAGAAGATTTTCTGTCTGTTATTAAACTACGGCGTGTCTTTGATCTCGTTTGGGACGATCAGTGATTAGCACCTTTTCGACAAGAGCCATCGAAATTGAAAATAAAAAAAATAATCAAATTTCACTAAAACCTTTTGCAGAATCGTGTTTTTCAGAAAACGCTTTCCCGATTGCGTGTGTCGTTTTCAAAATTCGGATCAGTAAGCACGAAATTATAAATATGTTGTTGTCAATAACAAAATTGAAAGCATGTCGGTCAAACTTGCATGACGTCAGAACTTGACTCGGGTAAAATACTGCGGTGTAGTGAAAGGACGAGAGTTAAGAAACGCTGATATCGCAGTAGGCTTTAAAATGTCCATGGAATGGTCCTAAAATCAAGTTTATATTTGCAGCTTTATTGCAAATAGGTTTCTCGTTGTTTCTTGTTGAAATGTTATTTCCGTCAAGGCCAAGTACCATAGAAAATTTGGAATACTGGGCAGTGGGATAGGACACCTGCCCCATGAACAACTGCCTCCTATTAAAATTAATCAGCGGGGACATCCCCCCATGCTGTTTATTTTACCTAGGACACCTGCCCCCTGCTATTTTTTTACCTAGGACACATGCCCCCCCCCCCCTACTGTTAGAGTAGATTAAACATATTTTATTTGCCATTTGACAATGCAAATCAGGATTGGAGAACAAGTGCTTACCACTTAGAAGCCCCTCCGTTCCTGTACAGTGACTAATAATTTACAATATGGCAGAACGTATTCCATAAATAACAGAATCTAGCAAAATCTAAATATTATAAACATTATAGACAAACACAAATTAAACTGAGAGAAAAAGAGAGAGAGAGAGAGAGAGAGAGAAGAGAGAGAGAGAGAGAGAGAGAGAGAGAGATCAAAAGAATAAATAGAATATAAAGAAAAAAAGAAAACATGAAATACAACATTAGATCCAGTGATGATGCCCGCCACCCACCCATTTGCATTCTGTAGTATCTTGGCCGTAATGGGAGTCTAAATTAACATCTTGATTACAGCCACTGAGCATAGGTTTTCACTTCTGGGGATGTTCACACAACTGTTTTTTCACCAAGTACACCTGCCCTGCCCCCGTTTGCTTGCAAATGGGCCCCTCCCCATTGACCTTTCTATTTTTAGAAGCACCCGGGCCGACGGGGAGAGGGCGTTGTTGGGAGCATGGCTAGATTTTGCTATAAAATAGGGTTGAAGGAAGGTACCCTCAAATCTGGGTCGAAAGTGGCGAAAATGGCAAAAGGCTACTTCAACGTATCGTCGCCTGAGAACTAGAATGTTCTATGTCCCCTATGGGACATAGAACATTCTAGCACTCAGCCGACGGTATGGTAACGGTATAAACTACAGGCGATCTGGGCGATGTACAGACGAAAAATCATACCTTGGGGCCAGTTAGGCAATTTGGCACAAAAAAACTCCGACTTTATGCTCAATCGCTGCTCTACAGTAGTCTACAACAGTCCCCAAGTCCATTCCAAACTGATAGAGTCGGGACGAATAGTACTCTCACTTACCACGCGATGCGTGGTGTTCTTCACGTGGCCTCGACACTCGCAACAGATGCCAAAATGTCTGCCAGGGTGCGTAGAACAAGTTCTGAAAATTAGAAGTCGCTGCCTTCAGCGGTCTAGACACGGTTCATGTTTGTGAGAAGTGCAATTTTAATGTCTAATTGGCAAATTTTCGTTAATCGTTTCCCGCCAAAAAACCTACTCACCGCCGATTTCTTTTCACTTCAACTTCTGACGATTATCTAAGGTTTAAAGATAGTGTCAGGATACCCCTCCCCCGTCGCTCTTTTGGAGCTGGTTAGGCAATGTGGCACCGAAACCTGGGACGTTATGCTCAATCGCAGCTCTACAGTCGTCTACAACACTGCCCGTGTCCATTCTAAACTGATAGAGTCGGGACGAATAGTACTCTCAAGTTCCAAGCGATGTGTGGTGTTTTCCACGCGGTCCAGACACTCCAAACAGATCGCAAAATGTCGGCCAGGGTTCGTAGAACAAGTTCTGAAAATTTCAAGTCGCTGCCTCCAGCGGTCTGAACACCGTTCGTGTATGTCAGAAGTGCTATTTTAATGTCCAATATGCAAATCTTCGTCAATCTTTTCCTGCCTGCCAGAAACCCTATCACCGCCAATTTCTCTTGACTTTAAACTTCTGAGATTCTCGTAGGTTTAAAGGTTGTGTTGGGATCCCTGGGTGGCTGTCTTAAAGAAGCAACTTCCATTTACAGTCAACTCTCCACCAGTCACACACAATTGTAACATTTAAGTGGACTTACTCCAGCGAGGAGGCACTGAAGGATTCTGTGCCCATTCCCGACGTCTTCTTTCGAACTGGCTTGAAAAGGAAGGACCAAATTCAAACAATTACCTCCTCTCTCCAAAACATCATATCTCAGCCAATTCTAGGCAGATTTCCATGAAATTTTCACTCCTTGTTCATGAATAGTTGTGGCATCACTTTCCATGAAGAGCGACATGAATTTCGCATTTCGTCACGTCGAATTGGAAAAGAGCGTATGCGCAGGGATTTCTCTGAAAACATCTTGGAAGATTTTAAAGAAAAAATGGCCATTTGCAGTTCTTAGTGTGACATTACAAGTTGCATGGAAAAATATTCCTGTTAGCACTTGTTAAACCTCTACAAGCTGCCAGTCATCAATATTTTGGATACATTTGAGATAAAATGGACCATTTTCAAATAGACACAGCACTCAGTGGGTATGTGTGAAACAAACGTAACTCCTTTTGTTGGTCATTAACTTGTCGGACGTCGATATTGATATTAACCCACTCCACCGTTAATGATGGTTTTTACCTAAACAATTTTCTTATCAAACTGAGTCATTTGAGACTACTATACTCACCTTTCTCATAACATCAATGAAGGAACTTCAGTGAGACAGTTAAAAACAATTCATCAGACACTGTGGGGTCATGAAGAATCATGGAATCTCATCGGGAAAAGCCATGTTTCTCCAGAATCATAAAGTCTAGTTTTGACTGAAATTCTTTTAAGATGTTAATTTAATAAACTTATGTTGTATTACTTTGTCGTAACCTGTAGAGATGAAACGTTTAACTGATTAATCGATTAACCAATATCAATGTCTTGATCGATCAAAAAAGTCATTGATCGATTAACCTTTGCTTTAACCTGCTGTATTATATGGGTTAACAAAGGAACAAACTTGCTCTAAAATAGGCAAACTTTGTCACACTGACTTGCATCATTTATTATGAGACAGATTAAAGCTTGTAAGTTATGTACAGAAATACTTGTTCACTTGCATGATCATTGTACTGTATAAATAGCTGGAAATGGTCATTCTTAACTGTTTGCCCGTTGCGGAAAGCAGACGATACTTGCAACATAAATTCTTGAATTACTAAAAATTTTCAGTTTTTGTCTCAAAAACATAGCTTATGACACCACATTGGAACAAGCCCAACGAGCTCGTTCCAATGAGGGGTCATAAGTTGTGTTTTTTAGACAAAAATTGAAAACATAATAAAATTTGAAGGAGATTTTTTTTTACTTTGGGTAAAGGGTTAATGCTGTAAATCATCAACGGTACAGCAGTAATTCAGCTGCCTACTAAAACAAGTGATTAATCGTTTAATCAAGATTAATCCATATGATTAATCGATCAAGAAAACCCTTTAACAGTTTCAGCTCTAGTAAACTGTCGCAACTTTCCGTAGCCTGTAGTTCATTTGTGTATTTTAAAACTGATGTAACCGACACATAACCTAAGCTGTCGTTTGCAAGTTATTTTCAGGCATGAATGAAGATGTGTCTACCTAGAAACCTGTAGGAGGCATTATCGTCCTCTTTGTTATAAATGAGTATGAGTTAGCTTATATGGTCGTTAAGTGTTTCTGTGACTTTCCAGATCTGTCACATATATAGAAGAATGGCCCACTTGACACGATCATTGTTCACTGAGGCCAATTTGGTGGAATGTCCATGGTTTGCTGAGCTTATATTCCATCTTAACTGGTTGAGTGCTAGAAGCCACTATCAGGGCTTTCAAAAATGAGGATACCAGAGCAAAAGCCAACACTTTCCTTGCTTATATTTCATATTCAGTCAAACACAAATAATATTTTGTTTATATACATTTGTTTTGTTACAAATTACTGGAGAATGCCTGTGGGCACTCTCCACTAATTTGTAATAAAACAAGTTTTGAATAACAAATTCAGACCACCAAAAATAATCTTGCCCTCAACCATTTAATTGGGAGATTCCATTTGGATTCTTGCTAAAATGGTTACGAGAATCCATAGCTGCTATGAGTGTCCCAGGATCCTCTGAGGCCACCATGGCTGAACCTCTGTTGTATACTGATAAAACATGTTAACCCTTTACCCAACACAGCTTTTTCTTTTCAACCTACTCACAATTGTTTACAATTGGCTGTAACATAAGTGCAAGCCCTACTTCGGAACTAACTCAAGCTTTTAGAATCTTTTCCAAACGAGTTGGAAAAGTACTAGAGTGCAAAAGCACGAAAAAGATCGAAAAAAGGGTCGAGCGAGACCAGCGCTCGAAATTACAGGTACTCTCTCTGCACACCTCTTGCGTTTACCGAGCGCATGCGCAACAACCGTGACGTCAATTCCTTTATTTTCCGCCATTGTTCATGGTCGGAAATTTTTGTGACTTGTGCTGTTTATGATATTAATTCTTCGTGAACAACTTATTAATCGTCTTTAGTGTGCTACTGGATTGTATCCTTTTTCAAGCTACCAAATTATTACTCTCATTTAATGTTAATTTGTATTATTATTGCTGTTCTTTTCACACTTTATCTTGCCTTTCCCCCACGTGTGAACACGACCTTCGTTCTGTTTTCCGTTGGCGGGAAGCTTGATTGTTGTATTTATATCATGCCTAAGACTATTCCTTGTACCTCTTGTTTGCAGGTGAAACATGTGGACGATTCCCATACCACATGTGTCACTTGCAACAATTGCACTCAGGCCCAATCATGTGGTATCTGTGGGGTTTTGTCCTCTAAATTTTGGGCTTCTGTTAACAAGGTGGTTCTTTCCAGAGCTAGAACCCCTCGTTCTCGGGGTAAGGGTAGCCGTGCCGTTGCAGACATTTCTGCTGGTGCACGTGGTGACTCTGTCACACAGGATTCGGTTCTGACTTCTGTGGCGAGCTCCTCTGCAACTGTTGACGGTGTTTGTTCTGTGATACCTGATGAGGAGACCGCGGTCTCTTTGTCTTCGGATGTCACTATTGAGGCGTCTGTTTTCGTTGAGAGCTTTTCCGAGGTCAGCTCGGTAACCCTCTCCGATCTGCCTCCTACACCGTCGACTGTTGTTGAGGGGGTTGCTACTCCAGATCCTATTCTGTCTGATGGTGGCTCTTCCATCTCCTCTGGGGATGGTCTACAGTCTCGGGGGACCGAGGCTGTATCTGCTGGTGTGTCTGTGTGTTCTCAGCCTCCCCCAGCCTCGCGGCGAGGCTGTGCGGGTTTGCTGTCTGCTCCGTCTCATCTGGCTAGGTTTGCTCCTAGTCGGTTGAGCCGGCCGGTCGCTTCGGCAGCGATTCCTCGTCCCTCGAGTGAATCGTTTATTGTTCCACCTTCGCCTGCTAGTGTGCCGGCTAGCGGGATGGTGTTGGGACGTTGGCATCCAGGGCCTGCTGTTCGGCAGCGGTCAGTGACAGCCCCGGTTAGCTGTCACTCTCGGAACCTTCCTCCGGTGATTCCTCACTGTGTTCCGAGTCTGGGTGTCGATCGATGCTTGCCGTCGGTCTCAGAGGATAGGCAGTTGGGGCCTTCTGCTGCGCAGAGGTCAATGACAGGTTCCTGTCATTCTTGGGACAATCCTCCGGTGTCTTCTCACCGTGTCCTAGGTCCAGCTACCGATCGACGTGCGCCGTCGGTCCCTTTCGAGGATTTGCAGGCAGGGCCTTCTGTTTCGCAGAGGCCAGTGATGGCTCCTGGGCGTCACAATCGGGACTATCCTCCGGTGTCTTCTCACCGTGCTCCTATTCTGTCTGCCGATCGACGTTCGCCGTCGGTCTCTTCTGAGGATTTGGGTTCTTCTACCAGAAGGGTCCATTGGGAGGACACTCCGTCGGGCGATTCTGCTGCGACGGATTCTCAGGGTGACCTGCGCCAGGCCGTTTTGGCGCTCACCCGGTTGCTTTCTGGCAACCCTCAAGTTGGCCTCCCTGTGCCTCCTGAGGCACAACCTCCTTTGGTCGGTCGCCGAGATGTCTCGCCTGGCCCCTTGGATACTGCACAGTATTCACAGGAGGTTTCTGCTGGTCAGCCCGAGTTGGGCTACGTCTCCTCTGCTACGGAGGATGACGAGTATCTTGAAGGTGATGGTCCCCCCTCGTCAGTCTTGGGGCAGGCTTTGGATTTCGTCTTTGGCTTATTGCCGGACGTTCTACCTTCCGACCAGCCTTCTGTGACCGTCCGGCCGCGGTCCACTGTGGAGCGCCGTAACCCTGTTGAGCCTTCTAGCTCCGGGGCTTTGCGTCCTCTGCAATCGGCTCAGGTGGTTGAGTCCTTCCAGGGCTTAGACACCAAAATGCGTTCTAAGGCCCTCAAGGGTTCCTTCTTTTCTAGAGCTGATGCCTTTCTGCCTCCATCGCGGTTTCGTGTTTACGATTCCGTCTCTCCACCAGTCTTCCAAGGGATGACTACTGTGGATGAGGATTCTTCTTCCCTCGGGTTGACTAAGCCTAAGTCGGCAGTTCTCCCGATGTCGGTAGTTGAGTCTATGGTGGGCCTGTCCCGAGAGATGCTGGGTATGTTATCTCTCGCGGACCATGTCGTCGCTGCTCTGGCTGAATATTTTCCACCAGGGGAGTTTGATGACGCTCAGGCGCCTTTTCGCGTTTTGTCACAGGCTCTTATGAACTTGACTCACGCTCACGCCTGTAACACGGCCAATTTGGAGCTGGCACGCCGGGATGCGGTTTTGGATTCTTTACCATCCCTTCCTTCTGAGCAACGTGCTGTTCTGAGGTCTGCCTCTTTGGTAGGACCTCAGTTGTTCCATGGATCCGTGGAAGCTGTTCGTGGCGAAGTTCTTCGTCATTCGAAGGACCAGCTTTTGCTGAGACAGCTTGACCCACCTGCTGCTGCGGGTGGGGGTCGTTCCAGGCCCGCCAAGCGTGCTGCTGCGTCTGCCTCGTCGGCGACGTCGGCTACGCCTTCGGCTCCGTCTGCTCCTTCTGCTCATAAGAAGCGCCGACGTGGCCAGGCCCGCTGGCAGCCTCAGGCTGGAAAGTCTCAGGACTCTGTCACTTCCCGAGGTGGTTTCTCCTCTCGGGGGCCTCGTCGAGGCCGCAAGTGAAGGTTCTCACCTCGATTCGCCTCCAGTCGGAGGAAGGCTGTCGCTGTTTTACGACCGTTGGACAGAGATAACGTCGGACTCTTGGGTCCTCGACGTCATTCATTCCGGTCTGCGACTGTCCTTCCATCGGCACCCCAGTTTATCTCGGGTGCCCCTTCCGACTCAGGTCCCTTCAGATTCTCTGCGTCGGGACCTTCTGGTGCAGGAGATCGACAATCTCCTCACCAAAGGGGCGATCGAGGTGGTCAGGAACACCCTTTCACCGGGGTTTTACTCGAGACTTTTCTTGGTGCCGAAGAAAAACGGCCAATTTCGTCCTGTCATCGATCTGAGTACCCTGAACGAGTACATAATTGCTCCTCGTTTCAGTATGGAGACTTTCCGGTCGGTTCGACGTTCAGTTCATCAGGGCGATTTTGCGGCCAGTATCGACCTGAAGGATGCCTACTTCCATGTACCCATTCATCTGGCGTCACGGAAATACCTTCGGTTCTCGTTTCGGGATCGAGTTTTTCAATTCAGAGCTCTCCCGTTCGGTTTGAACCTGGCTCCTTGGGCCTTCACCCGACTGATGTCACATGTGTTTGCTTTCCATCGCACTCAGTCGGCGGTGACTTCGTCCGCCTACCTAGACGACATCCTCCAACGGCACCACGATGCTGCTGTTCTGGAGTTCGATGTCCGGCAGTTTCTTTGCCTGCTAGCGTCGCTGGGTTTCAGAGTCAATCGCGAGAAGTCGGATCTTCTTCCTTCTCAGCGATTCCGTCATTTGGGGATGGATTTCGACACTCTTCTCAATGTAGTGTCGGTTCCCCAGGCTCGGGCGACGATTCTTTCCGCCTTGACTCGGGACCTGCTTCAATCTTCCTCGGTCTCGGCCAGGACTTTCCTTCGGATGCTGGGCCTTTGCGGTTCGGTGACCGATCTCATTCCGCTCGGTCGCTTGTTTGTCCGACCTCTCCAACACTTCCTGTTGGATCATTGGCGTCCGAATGTAGATCCGCTGGACCTGGAACTCACTATTCCTCGGTCTCTGCTTTGTCACCTCCGCCCTTGGGCAGATATTCCCTGGCTGACACAGGGTGTTCCGTTGGATCTTCCTTTGGCCGATCGCATCCTTACTGCGGATGCCAGCGATCGGGGCTGGGGTGCGACGTTGGACCCTCTCGGTCTGTCTACTCACGGAGAGTGGGACAGCGAGCAGGTGGGCCTTCATATCAACCAGAAGGAGCTCCTTGCTCTTCTGTTGAGTTTTCGGCTTTGGATCCCTCATCTGTCGGACCATGTTGTCCTACTTCTTTCGGACAATTCGACAGTAGTGGCCTACATACGGAATCAGGGAGGCACTCATTCGATTCCTATGTATCGGCTGTCTCGGGATCTTCTTCTGTTGGCGCGGGATGTGAACGCTCGGGTGTCCATTCGACACATTCCCGGGCGTCTCAACGTCCTAGCAGACTCCCTGTCCTGACGTGACAGTGTCCTTCCAACCGAATGGATGCTACATCGGTCGGTGTTTCAGGCGATTTGCGAGCAGTGGGGTCGTCCTCAGGTCGACCTTTTCGCTACTCGCTGGAATCATCAGGTAGAGACTTTTGTCTCCCCTTGTCCAGATCCTCTGGCATTTGCAGTAGACGCTCTGTCTCTGGACTGGACAGGCTGGGTCGGCTATGCCTTTCCTCCTGCACCGATTCTTCCTCAAGTTTTAGCGAAGATTCGTGCTTGCAGTTGCAGGATCATTCTGATCACACCCCTGTCTCCACAGAGGGTGTGGATCAATCTGCTGCGGCCTCTATTGGCCGATCGACCGATTCGTCTACCTCTACGTCGCGATCTTCTTTCACAGGGTCGTCCCAGGAAGTATCACAACAACCTGGCGAGCCTGTCCCTTCACGCCTGTCTTTTATCAGGTCCAGTCTCCGACATAGAGGTTTTTCGAGACGATCAGTGGAGTGCATTTCTGCATCGCGGCGACCTTCCACTGGAATGACTTATGCCGCCAAGTGGAAGGTTTTCTGCCGCTGGTGTTCAGATCACAATGTGAATTACCGTGATCCGTCTATCGCTCAAATTGCGGATTTTCTGGTTTTTCTTTTTGACTCCAAGGGCCTCCAGCCTATTACGATTAAGGGCTATCGGTCTATGCTGTCTGATACTTTCTCTTATGTGGGAAAGCGGTGTATCGGTCGTAATCTTTTCCTCTCCAAACTTATTCGGCACTTTTCTTTGAAGAGGCCTCGAGTTTTGCGTCTTACACCCAAGTGGAACTTGGCATGGGTGTTGCACTGTTTGGAGGGGGCGCCTTTCGAGCCTTTATCTGAGACCGACATGCGTTTTCTCACCTATAAGACGGCTTTTCTTCTAGCGTTTGCTTCTGCTCGTCGAGTCAGTGAGCTTCATGCGCTATCTGTTGATTCTGCCTTCTTCCGAAATGAGGCTAACAGTGTCACATTCACTACTGATTGCTCTTTTCTGGCTAAGAATCAACTCCCCGATTCGGTACCTCCTCCCATCTGCATTCGGGCTCTCCCTGCTGTAGATGGACGGAGGCCTCTTCTTTGTCCTGTTCGTGCGGTCAAGACTTACATTACTCGCACTCAGTTCATTAGGAGGGATCGGAAGAGATTCTTTCTGTCTCTCATTCCTAAGCGGCAGTCTAACTCTTCCCATTCTATTTCCAGGTGGATCTGTCTTGCAATCAAGCTGGCTTATTCTCGCTTGTCTGCATCGGATCTTGTTTCGAACCGGCTTAATGCTCACGAGGTTCGTGCCATTTCTACATCCTGGGCGTTCTCCAATTCTGTTTCGCTCCGTGATGTTATGAATGCGGCTTACTGGAGGAATGCTTCTACCTTCTCCTCCTTTTATCTCCGCCACCTTCAGCAGCAATCTGAGGACCTTTATTCTTTAGGCCCTCTCGTTGCTGCTCAGGCTGTTGTGCACCCTCGTTAAATTGTTTTTGTCGAGGTTGCGCTTCTCTCAGCCTTGTTCTTTTCAGGTGCCTTCTCTCTTTCTTCATTACAGGTTTTAGTTTTTGTTCTCTGCCATCCTTGCTTTCGTTCTGCTACTCTTGTTGGTATTGGTTATGTGATTCACCTCCTCCTATTGTTTATTCAGCCAATTGTAAACAATTGTGAGTAGGTTGAAAAGAAATTAAAATTTTTTAGTAAATTTTGTTTCTTAACATACCTACCACAATTGTTTACCGGAGGCCCACCCTCCTTGGGGATATCTTTGATATCGATGCCTCCCCGCTAAATCACAAACTTCTCGTTGGCGGAAATACGGAATTGACGTCACGGTTGTTGCGCATGCGCTCGGTAAACGCAAGAGGTGTGCAGAGAGAGTACCTGTAATTTCGAGCGCTGGTCTCGCTCGACCCTTTTTTCGATCTTTTTCGTGCTTTTGCACTCTAGTACTTTTCCAACTCGTTTGGAAAAGATTCTAAAAGCTTGAGTTAGTTCCGAAGTAGGGCTTGCACTTATGTTACAGCCAATTGTAAACAATTGTGGTAGGTATGTTAAGAAACAAAATTTACTAAAAAATTTTAATTTTTATAACATAAACTGAATTTGATAATTAAAAAAAAAACAAACCAGTATTTACGCATGAAACCTTACAAATATGCATGTCATTGTAACCGGCTCAATGAGCCGGTTCCAATTCAGCCCTTTTTTAGCTCACCTGACTGAAAGTTAGGGTGAGCTTTTCTTATCACTCTTCGTCCGTCGTCCAGCGTGAAGGTGGTGTTTGAGCCTCTTTCTCCTAAACCACTGGCTACATTTTAATTAAATTTCATGTAAGTAGTGGTTATATAGGGGCATTTGGGTTTTTTTTCAAATTGGATTTCTGCTCATATTGTGGAGTTGGGTGGTGCCAAAATGCACAAAATTTTAAAAAATCTTCTTCTCATGAACCAGCCATAGCAGAGACTTGATATTTGGTATGCAGCTTCCATTTGAGGTGTAGACTCAAGTTTGTTCAAGAGAAGTTTGATGGGCAATATTTACCTTTGTTCTGAGAGGGGCAAGAATTTTTGCCCCGCCCAAAATTTCTATTTTCTGAACCCAGAGGCCGATTTGAACCAAATTTAATATGAGGTATTATTGGGTTATAAGTACTTGATTTTTGCAAAAACATTTTTTCCTGCAGCTCCGTGGGAACTGCAGGAGCTAAAAATAGAAAAAAATTAAAAAGCCCATATCTCCAAAACTGCACAGCACCGAGAATTTTTATTTGGTGTGAAGCTTCCTTAGGACCAACAGAAAGGATGGTAACAAAAAAATTGCCATCGGTTTTATCATAGGGTACAGTTTCGGGACTTTGAAAAAGTGCTGAGTCAGCACTTTTTAACACTGTAGGCAATGGGAAGAACATTAAAAAATCTTCTTCTCCAGATCCAGCAGGCAGAATCTTTTGATATTTGGTATGCAACATTGTAGGGTGGATCTGATTCAAGTTTGTTCAATTTGGTCCCCTGGGTTCATATTTGGGCTCAGTCTCGGAGCCCGATTTCGAACTTAGTGCATTTCAGTCAAATTTCTTTAAAAATCTTCTTCTCCAGATCCAGCAGGCAGAATCTTTTGATATTTGGTATGCAACATTGTGGGGTGGATCTGATTCAAGTTTGTTCAAATCGGCCCCCTGGATTCATATTTGGGCTCACTATAGAAGCCCGAATTTGAACTTCGTGCATTTCAGGCAAATTTCTTAAAAAATCTTTTTCTCCGGATCCAGCAGGCAGAATCTTTTGATATTTGGTATGCAACATTGTGGGGTGGATCTGATTCAAGTTTGTTCAAATCGGCCCCCTGGGTTTTATTTGGGCTCAGTATGGGAGCCCAAATTTGAACTTAGTGCATTTCAGGCAAATTTCTTTGAAAATCTTCTTCTCAAGATCCAGCAGGCAGAATCTTTTGATATTGGGTATGCACCATGCTTAGGGGGGTGAGATTCAATTTTGTTCAAGCCAAGTTCCTGGGTTCATATTTGGGCTCACTGTGGGAGCCCGAATTATAACTTAGTTCAAAATGAGGAATTTTCTTTAAAAATCTTCTTCAGATCCAGCAGTCGGAATAATTTGATATTTGGTATGCAGCATCCTTAGGGGTGAGATTCAAGTTTGTTTAAGCCATGTCCCTAGGTCCATATTTGGGCTCACTGTGGGAGCCTGAATGATAACTTAGTTCAAAATGAGGAATTTTCTTTAAAAATCTTCTTCTTCAAATCCAGCAGTCGGAATGTTTTGATATTTGGTATGCAGTATCCTATCCTTAGGGGGTGAGATTCAAGTTTGTTCAAGCCATGTCCCTAGGTCCATATTTGGGCTCATTGTGGCAGCTTGAATTGTAACTTAGTTCGAAATGAGGAATTTTCTTAAAAAATCTTCTTCAGATCCAGCAGATGAATGCTTTTGATATTTTTTATGCAGCATCCTTAGGGGGGTGAGATTCAAGTTTGTTCAAGCCATGTCCCTTGGTCCATATTTGGGCTCATTGTGGGAGCTCGAATTGTAACTTAGTTCAAAATGAGGAATTTTCTTTAAAAATCTTCTTCTTCAGATCCAGCATTCGGAATGTTTTGATATTTGGTATGCAGTATCCTATCCTTAGGGGGTGAGATTCAAGTTTGTTCAAGCCATGTCCCTAGGTCCATATTTGGGCTCACTGTGGCAGCTTGAATTGTAACTTAGTTCGAAATGAGGAATTTTCTTAAAAAATCTTCTTCTTCAGATCCAGCAGTCGGAATGTTTTGATATGTGGTGTGTAGCATCCTTGGGGGGGGGGGGGTCACGTTTGTTAAAGCCAAATCCCTGGGTCCATATTTGGGCTCCCTATGGGAGCCCGAATTATAACTTAGTCAATATGAGGAATTTTTCTTTAAAAATCTTCTTCTTCAGATTCAGCAGTCGGAATGTTTTGATATTTGGCATGCAGCAACCTTAGGGGGCTGAGATTCAAGTTTGTTCAAGCCAAGTCCCTTGGTTCATCTTTGGGCTCACTATGGGAGCCTGAATGACAACTTAGTTCAAAATGAGGAATTTTCTTTAAAAATCTTCTTTAGATCCAGCAGATGAATGCTTTTGATATTTTTTATGCAGCATCCTTAGGGGGGTGAGATTCAAGTTTGTTCAAGCCATGTCCCTTGGTCCATATTTGGGCTCATTGTGGGAGCTCGAATTGTAACTTAGTTCAAAATGAGGAATTTTCTTTAAAATTCTTCTTCTTCAGATCCAGCATTCGGAATGTTTTGATATTTGGTGTGCAGCATCCTTAAGGGGGTGAGATTCAAGTTTGTTAAAGCCAAGTCCCTGGGTTCATATATGGGCTCCCTGTGGGAGCCCGAATTATAACTTCGTTCAATATGAGGAATATTCTTTAAAAATCTTTTTTTTTCTAGATCCACTGGTCAGAATCTTTGGATATTTGGTGTAAGCTTTTCTTAGGAGGAGCAGATGCAACTTGTTGAAATCAATTCTCTGGGTTAATATTTAGGCTACCATGTCAGGTGAGCGCCCTCAGGCCCCCTGGGGCCTCTTGTTATACAATTTTATTGACAGTGTCAGGATATTTCAGATCATGTTAGCCTTGTATTGGTTAATTCGCTGCCGCTATGTTAGGTAACTGGTTAAATTGACTTTCACATTAATTCTAGCAGGGGTGCAGCGAGAATCTACATGGATTCTTGCTGGTTTTGTTGCGTGAATTGATTCTTAGATTCTCGTCGAAATGTAAGCCCTGATCTGATATCGAATCGGGAGGCCAATTTGAGAATCAATTCAAAATTTGAATAATCACAGAGACCTGTTCACCTGTTCAATCCACTGAAAATGTCCCAACTGGAAAATTATTTGAGGGCATAGGGATAGTCAGCACCCCCCCTCGCCCCCCACCCCCCAACCCCTCTTATCAGTGCCCCTGATGAAATTAATTAAGTTTACCTCCAATATAATGTATGACCAAATCGCCAAGCACCATTTGATGAAATTATTCATTTATGTTATTATTTTTTTCTGTTTTTGCTTCTAAAACATTGCTTATGGCACTTTATTTAAAAGAGCTCATTCCAATAAAAGGGGTCATAAGTTAAATTCTTTGTTATTGAGATGAAAAACATGTCATCCTCTACTCATTAGGTAAAGGGTTAACACAATGCCAAGAAAGGGGGAAAAAAGCCAATCAAAAGAGTAAATATTTTACTCCTACACCCATAGTCATTAACTAACTAATGTGTCATTAACCCCAAGACATGTCCCAAATCTTACTTTATAACATACATGTAGTTATAACATCCATGTATTTATA
Organism: Pictodentalium vernedei; assembly: GCA_031216915.1. Classification (NCBI taxonomy): domain Eukaryota; kingdom Metazoa; phylum Mollusca; class Scaphopoda; order Dentaliida; family Dentaliidae; genus Pictodentalium; species Pictodentalium vernedei. The sequence continues at coordinate 102,082,554 of CM062293.1, forward strand.
ACTTTACAGTTCTGGCAACAAGGGTCTATTAAAAATTTTTGTGGCTGAGGTCATTGCACTGTCCATCTGTTGATCCTGGGGTTTTTTGGAGGGGGAGGATTAGCCATCCCTAGCAAGGAGCTCTAGTTAAACTTATTTTTAAAAACCCCAAACTGAGCTGTGGAAAATTAATTTAATATAACTATTAAATACATGTATGGTTGAACTTCAGTTGAGAAAAATGTGATAGAATACATTGGGGAATATTATTACATTCCCACTATCTGTTCTGGGCATTTGATTTTTCATTTTTCCTTGATTTCCCAAAAGACAAGACCTGCAGCAAAAAGTGATTGCTTTTAAAATTACAGTTTTATAATTAATAAGACATTTTAAGAGATCTTATGTTTTCAGCCAGATTATAATAGTATGATGCCAGGTAGAAGAAAGTTCTTTTCTTCCTATACCACATAAAACTTTCACTAAATGATACCTCCTTCCCTGTAGGGACTCTGGGAAGTGGAGCAGTGCTTGTTAGCTCACCTGAGCAAAGCTCAAGGAGAGATTTATTAATCACTTTCCATCCATCCGTCTCTGCATCTGTCCCTCCGTCCATCCGTCCATCGTATGGCGTTAACTTTGCATTATCGACTTCTTCTCACAAACTCCTTGACCAAATTGAACCAAATCTGGTGTGCATGTTCCCTATCATATATCAATTCAAGTTTGTTGAAATAAAGTTGCCAGGCCCCCAGGGGGCACCTCAAGGGGCATAACTCTGATAGCAACCATAAAATACAAAAAAAATCTTTTTCTTCAGATCTAGTGGTCAGAATCTTTTCATATTTGGTATACAACATCTCGGGTGGGGGAGGGGGGGGGGGGGGTTGGTTGAGGGAAGATTCAAGTTTGTTAAAATCGAGTAGCTGGGTTAATAATTGGGCCCAAATTTTAACTTTATGCAATATGTGGAATATTCTTTAAAAATCTTCTTCTTCAGATTCACAAGTCAGAATCCTCTCATATTTGGTATACATCATATCTAGGGTGGCCAGATTCAAGTTTGTTCAAATCAAGTTCCTTGGTTAATATTTGGACTCCCTATGGGAGCCCAAATTTTATCTTAGTGCAATATGAGGAAATTTCTTTAAAAATCTTCTTCTTCTGATCCACCAGTCAGAATCCTCTCATATGTGGTTTACATCATCTTTAAGGGGGCCAGATTCAAGTTTGTCCAAATTGACTTCCTCGGTTAATATTTGGGCTCCCTATGGGTGCCCAAATTTTAACATAGTGCAATATGAGGAAATTTCTTTAAAAATCTTCTTCTTCAGATTCAAGTTTGTTCAAATCAGGTCCCTAGGTTGAAAATTTTGGGTCTGGCTCGGACTTTGAAATTTTGGACCAAAATTCATAAAAAAATTTTGGGGGATTTTTTAGGCATTTTGTTCAATTTTGAGACAAATGAAAAAAACATTTTTAGCCTTAAAATTTGGGGTTCGGTACCGACTTGGAAATTTTGGACCAAAATTTGGAATTTTTTGTTGTTGATTCTTTCTAAAATCAAGTACCTAGATGAATTAGAGTGGTATTATGCGAAAATGGTTTACCCTATGTCTTCCCCTCCCTTCCTTGCCAGGGGGTGGGGTGTTAGATATAACAAAATGTTTGGCTGCAAAATATATTTTGAAAGATTTAGAGTGATTTATGCGCCCCCCCCCCCCCCAAAAAAAAAAAGAAAAAAAAGAAAGAAGAAATACCCCTATGACTACCAACCCCTTTCCCCACCCCCAGGGCTCAATTAAGTCAATTAAATTTTAAAAATTGCTACAACATGCGTTTTGAAGGAATTAGAGTGAATTTATGTAAAAAAATAAAAAAGGAACCCCCTATAATAATTTCATGACTTCATTCCTCTGAAGTGTTGATGACCCATGATTAGCTGAATGTGAGCCAAAATACTTCTTTGAACAACTTGTCAAGTGAGCAATTCAGGCCCCTTGAGGCCTCTTGTTTACTGTTGTGAACAAGTATTCTGCTTACTGGTAAAATAGGACCTGATAACTGATGCCAGGGTTTAAAATCCTCTAAAGTAGGTATCATAGGTATAAATAAATGGCTCATTTTGACTTCATATGTGTGTTGTGGCTATGACCAAGGCCGTAGATATTGAAATTGACTAACTGGTTGAGGGCTAGATTATTTTTTGTGGTGTAAATTTGTTATTTAATATTTGCTTTATTACAAATTATTGGAGTCTGCCCACAGGTGCTCTCCAATAATTCATCATAAAACAAATTTGTATAAACAAAATGTTATTTGTCTTTGACTGAATATGAGTTATGAGCAAGGATAATGTTGGCTTTTGCTCTGGTACCCTTATTTTTTTTGAAAGCCCCGATAGTTGCTTCTACAACCCAACCAGTTAAACACCAAATAAATATACAGTACCTCCCACTGGGAACCCTGGAAAGTAAAGTAGTACTTGATTACTTTGGTTATCAGGCTTTTCTTTACTGGTGTAATAGGACCTGGTAGCCACTACAGTGGGATGTGAGTCCTCCACAGTGGGCAGCACAGGTATAAATGGTTGTCTAAAGTTAACTTTATTATTATGCACTGGTCATGATAAAACCATAGAACCTGAAAGTGACCTAAAACCCCAATAAATAAATAAAATAAATAATTAAACAATACCAATTGATATCCATCCAGAAAATTCACAATATTGTAAGTGATATCTTTACGACAGTCGCCTCGAGTATGTATTTGCATTTTTAGAGTTTTTCTGAATATTTTCCCATTCGAATAGCTTGTGCATCGAAGACACAGAGTTATTATCTTTCTGCTGATGCTTTGGTTTATGAGAGAAATCCCATCATTTCCACCCACACCTGGCTGCAAACGTTTGGATTTCTTGTGCACTTGTGTGGCCAAAATCACCAGTTGTCTAAATTTTGAAGTAAAGTGTTTGGAAAAATTATTCCATTTCTCCCGCAAAATGAAGCATAAGTAATAAGATGATAACCTGGTGTCTTTGAAACATGAACCCTTTAAATTGAAAAATGCCAGAATGGTTTTCAAAAACAAATGCATACCTAGTAGCAAGTGTTAAATACCTGTACATGTATATTACTACCAGTGATATTTGCTTTAGATTGAGTATCTAAGTTTTGTTTTCTAAGTGCAGCTTTTTTTTTATTAGCCCATCAGCCTTGTCCCTGTGCTTTCATTTTTCGTTTATCACGTTTACCATTTACTGGACAGTACAACCTGTAAAATAAATCCATTTGAATTATGCATTGATTTTTGATTCTTGGGAGAGAATATGAAATAATCAGATGCCAGTACCAGCAATTTTCAGTTTAGCCCATAAATGGACTTGAAGCGATCAACCCCTTAAAGGTTTCAAATATTCATGCTACAGTAATAAATTCATTCTGTAGCAGGACTTATATTTTTTTTCTGAATTTGGGAGAATCCATTTGGATTCTCGCAAAAATGGTTGTAAGAATCCATACTTGCTATGAGTGTCACAGGATCCCATGAGGCCACCATAGTTGAACCCCCTGTTGTATACTGATAACCCATGTTAACCCTTAATGCAACACATCTTTTTAATTTTTAAAACATAAACTGAATTAGATAATTTAAAAAAAACCAAAACAATATTTACCAATAAAATCTGACAAATATCATATGGATGTCATTGGAACTGACTCATATTGAGACGGTTCCAATGACAACCATATTTGTACAATTTTATTGACAAAATGTCAGGATATTTCAGGTCATGTTGGCCCCACATTGGTTATTTTGCTCTGTTAGGTAGAGGGTTAAATATTGACTCAATTCTTTTCACACGAATCCTAGCAGAGGTGCCGCGAAAATCAACATGGATTCTTGGTGTTTTTGTCACACAAATCTGTGCGTGAATCAATTCTCAGATTCTCGTTGATATATAAGCCCTGTTTAGGCAGAATCAAGGGCGAGTCAAGGGTTGAGTTACACAGGTTGGCACTTCATCCTCTGATTTGTCAACTTGGGTTAATTTCTTGGGATAGTTTGTCCATTATCTGCCTGTGTGTTTATTTGTACCCTGAATTGAAAGATGGGCATTTTCAAATGAGATCATTGACATTAGTGATGAACCGATAATCGGAATCAGCAATCAGAACCGGCCGGTTATGGGGCATTGGCCGATTATGACAACTAGCAGTTAAAAACTAGCAGTTTCCAGTTATTTATATTTAACATAGACTATTAAAAATCCTTGATATCTGGCCATTTCAGTAAAGTTTCCCCATTAAAAACGTGTGTAGTGCATAGCAGAAAGTTTGGGGATTTGCAGTGCAGAGATATTACGAAATTGACCAACTGCAGTCGGTACGAGATCGCCATCATTTCCCAGCTGATCGAAATCACTGGCCTTCAGTTATGATGCTGTACAATGTTGCATTCGGTACATGTATAAATAAAATGTGTTCAATCGGTAGTCTGTAGAACTTTGTGATGGAAGCATCACAACACAATAAGAGATTAAAATTGGAGAAAAAACTAAAAAACACTCTTTTTTCAGTTATAGATGATAGTTACGCAACATGTAAGTTGCATGACTGTCACAAACATGTTTTCAGTTTGTCAAGTTCATTTTTTAATTCAGTTACCTTCCTTGATGTTTCTCTCCAATGTTGATTGCAGAGTTCATGTGAACATAGGAGAAACACAATAAGGGAGGTAACAAATTGAAAAAAGAACATTGAATAATACATTCTGACATATCTGTAAACCATGTGTCATACGACTTCACAACACACATTAACATCAAAATTATTATTCAGTTAAGACACTAAGTATGTGTGCTCAGTATATTCCTGGTTAATACAACCAAGTGTATTGTATCCGTACACAAAACCATATTAACACTATTTACTGGAATAAAACACAATCTTTACAAGAGAACAATATCATATGATTGTATCATTAATAACGATCTTCTCCCCCACTTCAAAAATGCAAATATTATTTTGGTTAATATTAACCAGGACTAAATATTTCTCTGAGAACTCATATGGTATTGAGCTTTCGTAATTGGTGATTTATCAACAAAATTCTGTTGTATAACAGACACCAACAGATTTTCTTCAGAATTGGCATAATCAGTAATCGGTTCATAGCAAGTTTTGATAATCGGTTCATCACTAATTGACATAGACAGTGCCTTTGGATTCCAGAAGTTGGAAGATTTTGTTGCTACTTGACAGTATTTTGGCAAAAAAAAAGCTGACTGTGATTGCATTATAGCGAACAATTTTTGCAATATTAGGTCAGTGTCAAGTGTCAGGTTGAAAATTTTACCCCATAAAAATTGGTTTCAGTGTCTTGATTCTTCTGCTGATAAAAACTCAGTTATTGTTGATCATCTCAACTAACATTCTGACTGCCATGTGATAAAATATGAATTTTGTTCAATTGACGTAAGGATTTAATTTGCTGCCAAGAGATTTCGCTCGTATTCTTTTCAGTAAAAGCAAGTTTAAACAGGTTTTAGAAACATACTACATCTGCACAACACAGCTGCACACCACAGATATTTTTCACAAAAAGGATTTTTAATGAAGGAATTAGTGGACAAATTTAGGGTATGTGACTAGGTCCCTCACACTCCTTAAATTTAAAAATTGCCCTTAAATATAAAATAAAAATAGCTGAAAATAACCTGTGAAAAGTTCAGTTTGTTATAAATTTTCAAGATCTTGTAATCTGTTAGTATTACACACATGGACGTAGCAAACGAGATGATCCATTTGGTGGGAGGGGGGGCAGGGGTTGTAGACCTTATTTGCCCCAACTGTGATTGCTCAAGTCCCGACTGACAATACTTGTATATTCCAACTTCATCAACACATGACTCTGTCAAAGGAATGCCAAGAATATGTAATTGAATATTAGTCACTTGGGATTATAGTGAAAAAACTCCAAGACTTCTCAGAAATTTATTTGTAGATAAATAAAATATACATCTGGTTGTCGTGACGCAACTTCTTATTCAGTTAACACATACAGTACTTGTATTCCAAATTGGTCATGCTGGGTCCCCAACTGCTAAATCAGATACCCCTCCCATCCTCTTGTATGACCTACTCACTGTGTTCGTGACATTAAGTCCAACCATCATACTTGTCAGAAAGTACATGATTACTATCAAGGGCAAATCAATATCTTAAGACTCGAACCCAGACAATAACAGCAAGACTACTACATTTATTTTAACCCTTTACCCAATGTAACGATCAAAACTGGCCAGCGCTATTCACAAAAATCCCCAATTAATTTTCATTATTTTTTCATTTTTTGTCTCAAAAGCATAGGTTATGACCCTTCTTTGGAACGAGCTCATTGAGCACATTCCAATGAGGGGTCATACCCTATGCTTTTAAGCCAAAAAATGAAAAAATTAGTTATGCAAGAATTTTGTTTGCAAGTGTTGTCTCCTTTTCATGTTAGGTAAAGGGCTAAGAAAGCTCTTTGTAAGACCATGTTTTACCTCAGGCAGTTGAATATGTATCAAATAAAATTCCGACTGGCCCAGGCAGGCCTGGCATGAGATATAGAAATTATAAGATACACATCCTATTACTGATTTTTCAGGTGCATGAAAAATGGTGTACCTCACTTACAAATAACAGGGTTTCCTCTCGAATGAAAAGTCCTTGAATTTTGGCTCCTTCTTTGTAATGCCCTTGAATTTGTTTCTATCTTTGAAAAGTACTTGATTTTCCACCACTCTCCTTCAAAGGTACCTAAATTCAGTTTGTTTAACCTCTGAGATAAGAAGTTTCATGATAACCTGCCCTGCATACATGCAATGTAATCGGTCAGAAACCAATCTCTTTGATCTCTGTATCATCCCTTGAGTGGAACAAGATGCCATCTACAATGCTTTAGCATTGCAGATGGCTCCTTGTTGATCTCAGTGACGATATGTAGCAAGTTGGGTTTTCCAGAAATCAAATTCTCAAGGCTGAAATTCTTTTTAGTTTTTCACGGTGTTGTAAGTTCATATGAAAATTATAATAGTCCTTGAAAAACATGGTCAGGGTCCTTGAAAATTGCTTAAATAATGCTTGAGGTTGGTTGAGTCATAATGCTTGAGGTTGATCCAGTCCTTGAAAAGAGCTTAAATGATGCTTGACTTTGATTCTCTATCAGTAGGAGCCCTGAATAAGGTACATCATAGGTGCAAAAGTGCACCTCATGCATTGAGCCCTGCTTTACTTAGTGCTTCACTGTTTCTAGGAATTATCATAGCATCTCTGATTGATCAGTCCCCCCCCTCCCCCAAAATGTAGAAACTATAACTCTAATTGCATTCTCTGACTTCTTTTTGTTTCTATTCTATATTATTCGCAGGACCTCTCACTTTCCATAACAACTAATTATTGATCATTTGACATCATCTAACTGCTAAGAACATTTTTAATGATGACATCAGACAAAGTAGAACGCAGTAGTTACCTGAATCCAGATACAGGCAGTTTAGAGTTTGGGGATTTATCAGGATGGCATGACTGTGAATATGATATGCAGCCACCACAGACTTCATTCTCAGTTGCCATAGGTCCACATAGGAGAAGGTCAGCAAAAAGAGGAAGGTTTAATTTCAGAAACTACGCGCACAAACCATTGAATGAAGCCCCTCCTATAAAATATGCTCATGCTTGCAGAGATGATATCACTGGAAGCAGGAATGGAAATATGACAAATAGTGCTAAAATAAATAATCCAGGACTAAATGACTGTGGAGTTAATGTTTCTTGTACAGCAGTATCAAAGTCTGCATTTTCAGCTGAAAAAGATGCTTTGAGAATGGGTTCACAGAAGGAGCCTTTATCCCAGATGATTGTGGAGGACCCAAGAAGATCCTTTGCCAAAACAGAGGAAAAGGAAAACTTTTATAACTTCCCTCAACTGAATAAAATTCCAGGACAGCCAGAATCTGATATTGAAATTCCCCAAGCCAAATACCAGCCATCTGTAAGAAGTACACCTCGTACACCATTTACATTCTACAGTCAAGTTTCCATAGCGAATAGTCAAACAGGTAATCTTATTTCCTATTAAACAAGTATGGAACTGTTTACAATGATTTTTGGAATGTAGTCACAAAATATCCTTGTCTGAGGCTTGAGAAAATTAGTTCAAATCCTTCCAACTGACAATTCTCAGAAAAAGCACCATAATGCCTTTTTATCACTTTAATAATTTTCTTCCAGTTCCTTTCAATGAGCTCATGCCATTGAGAGTCATACATTTTGTTTTGGAGAAGAAAAATATTAGGAAACTTTTTGAGTATTTTTTAATACAATTAATTGGGCAGTTTTGGGCCATTTTGATGCATAAATGGTTGACTGAAGTTGAAGAATAGAATAAAGTATAAAAGTACCGGTATTCATAATAATTTTTGGATCAACTTGACAAATTCAAGCTGAGCTATTGCCATCACTTCTCGTCTGTCGCTGTACATACGTATATACATATATACTATGAACGTCCGTAGGCCTACATACTTCCACAATTTCCTTTGACACACCCCACAGGTTGCATTTAGGATCAGATTGTTTTGAAAACTGGTATGCTTGTTTTGGGTGACCTCTAGATGGGAGCTGTCGATTTTCTTGCATTTCTGTCACAAAATATTGCCGCTGCCAATGACCATTGAACTTGGTTTAGTCTGGTATCAATATATTCCTTTGGCATGCCATACAGGGCACATTTATGATCAGATCGGTTTGAAACATGATATGCATGTTTGGGGTTACCTCCAGATGGGAGTTATCGATTTTCTTCTAGTTCCGTAAAAAAATGTTGCCGCTGCCAATGACCTTCGATGAACATAGTGCAGTTATGCATCAATATTTCCCTTTGGCACACCCTGCAGTGCACATTTATGATCAGATTACTTTGAAACTTAGTGTGCTTGTTTGGGGTGACCTCTTGATGGGAACTATCGATTTTCTTCCATTTTTATCAAAAAATGTTGCCGCTGGCAACGACCATTGAACTTGATGTAGTCAGACATAAGTATATTCCTTTGGCATGCCCTACAGGACACATTTATGATCAGATCACTTTGAACCTTGGTGTGCTTGATTGGGGTAACCTCTAGATGGGAGCTATCGATTTTGTTCCATTTTCATCAAAAAATGTTGCTGCTGGCAATGTTCTTAGAACTTAGTTTAGTCAGACCTCAATATTTTCCTTTGGCACACCCTACAGGGCACATTTATGATCGGATTGCTTTGAAACCTGGCATGCTTGTTTGGGATGTCCTCTAGATGGGAGCTATCGATTTTCTTTCATTTCTGTCTAAAAATGTTGTAGCTGGCAATGACCTTTGAACTAAGTTTGGTAAGACCTCAATATTTCCCTTTGGCACACCCTACATTTATGATTGAACTGCATTGAGACAGACTTGTCATTTTGAGGCAGGTGATTGTCCCGGGCTGCAGTCGCCCACCTGAGTTCAAAACCCCGATTTCTGCGGCCCATTAATTCAGTCGAAGGCACCTCAGAATCGGCCATCTCAAATGGAAATTTTCGCAGTTTGAAAGAGGTAACAAAGCACAATTTATCAAGTTTGTAGTGTGTCGTCGATGCAGTCACCCAGAGATAGTAAGTAACTTTCCAAATATGAGCAAGAGGTCTGCCAATTTCAAAGTTGTAATTAGTTATTACATTGTACATCAGACTGACAACTCTCGTATCATCCCCAACCCAGTTTGACCCCTGACGATTTGCCCGAGACGTTTCGTCCCAAAACCAAAGCCGGGACGATTCGTCCCCCAAATCTGGTTGATTCGCCCCAACATGGCTTGGTTATTTGGATGCAAGATAACTATAATACTCACTGTTAGTAAGTGTCATGGGTAACCTGATATCTTGCATCCAAATATTCAAGCCTGCATCTATACATTACGAGATGACGTCCATCATAATTACACAAACCATGTGCCCTTAAAATGATATTAGTTGTCTACCCAGCAGGCTGAAACAAAATGGCCCCCGCAAACCATAAATGGCCCCCAGGATCATTTTAGGTGAACCCAAAATGGCCCTCCTGGGGTGATTTGAGGCTAACCATAATGGCCCTCCTGCAATTTTCGAAATGACAAGCCTGTTGAAACCTTATATGCTTGTTTGGAGTTACCTCCAGATGGGAGCTATCGATTTTCTTCGATTTCCGTCAAAAAATGTTACTGTTGGCAATGACCTTTGAACTTAGTCAGACCTCAGTATTTCCCTTTGGCACATCCTACAGGGCACATTTATGATCGGATCACTTTGAAACTTGGTATGCTTGTTTGGGGTGACCTCTAGATGGGAGCTATTGATTTTCATCCTTGTCCGTCAAAAAATGTTGCCATTGGCAATGACGTTTGATGAACTTAGTGCAGTTATGCATCAATATTTCCCTTTGACAGACCCTGCAGGGCACATTTATGAATGAATCGCGTGGAAATTTGGTGTACTTGTTTGGGGTAACTTCTAGATGGGAGGTATCGATTTTTTTCCATTTCTGTCAAAAATAGTTGCCGTTGGCAATGACCTTTAATGAACTTAGTAAAAACTTAGTGCAGTTATGCATCAATATTTCCCTTTGACAATCCCTGCAGGGCACATTTATGATTGAATTGCTTGGAAACTTGGTGTGCTTGTTTGGGGTGACATCTATATAAGAGCTATCGATTTTTTTCCATTTCTGTCGAAAAAATGTTGCCTTGGGCAGTGACCTTTGAACTTAGTTTAGTCAGGCCTCAATATTTCCCTTTGGCTTACTCTTCAGGGCACATTTATGGTCAAATCTCCCTGTGGAAACCCCGGGAAGTGAAGCAGTGCCTGTTCACTGCGGTAAACAGGCTCTGTTTTACTGGTAAAATAGGTCCCAGTAAACCAATTCTTGGGAGGTGCAAACCCTCTCTAAAATGGGCAACATGGCTTATTAATGCTCACCCCCTGTCTTGAGTTGATACTCATGTTGTGGTCATGATTAGCCATTGTGCAAAAATATGTGACCTTAAACACCAATAAATAAATAAATATGGTCGAATCACTTTGAAACTTGGTATGTGTGTGTAGGGTGATCTCTAGATGTGAGCTATTGATTTTTTTTCATTTCCATAAAAGATTATTGTCGTTATCACTAGTGTTTGAACTTAGTGCATTTGTGCAGCAACTTATCCCTTTTGCACCCTCTGCAGGGTATATTTATGAATTTCCATAAAAAAGGAAAAAAGAACATTGCCACAAGCAATGACCTTCAAACGTAGTGCATTTGTACATTAACATCTTCCTTTGGCTGCCTCAGAGAGCTCTTTCATTATCAGGTGGTTTTGAAGCTTTGTGTGTTTATTCAGGGTGACAAAGATAGGAGCTATTGATTTTCTTGTCATTTCCTTCAAAAACTGTTGCTGTTAGCAACAAGCTTTGAATTTATTGCATTTGTGCATCAACATTCTTCTTGGACATGGCCAACAGGGCACATTTATCATAGGATTGTTTTTGAAGTTGATGTGCTCATTAGGTGAGACCTCCAGATAAGAGCTAATGATTGGCATTCATTTCTGTGAAAAAAGTTGCCATTTACAATAACCTCTGAACTTAATGCATTTGTGTATCAACATTCTTCCTTTAGCCAGCCTTACAGTTGACATTTAAAAATGCATGGATTGCTCTGACGTTGTGCAAACGCAATGCTGTTATGTTGAAGTTTCACCAAATAACATTGGAACCAATGATCTTCAGTTTTGCCATTTCACATATAACTTACCAAATTCAAGTTCGTCAAGTTGAGCTACAGTGTCATTGACACTTTCATTCTTATTCTCTCTCACAATACTGTGACCCCAAAAGCAGTCTATTTCTCAATCAGATCCTGCATTATCAGGTCATGACATACTTGCATCAGTGGATCAAGATTTCTTTGATAAAATTTAACAAAACCAAGACCGAATGAAGCCCTTCTTTTTCTGCAGGTGTGATTCTACAGTGTTCTGTGGAGGAAAGCAGACAGAATTTTGACTTCATCAAGATCAACACGGTTCTTACTCGTTTTTGAAATTCTTGAAAATGTAGGAAATTTGTGTCAGTTTGGAAAAGGTCTGGAAGAGTATGCAAAACACGTTAGTCAAGCCTTAAGGGTATTAAAAAGTACAGAAATTATTTTTTGACAAACATTTGAACTCCACACTGATATTAACCCTTTCAACACTGGTGGTATCTTCCATGCTAGTTAAATGGCAGAAATTGGAAGAGTCCATATCCATTATTTGGGGGTAGAGCAATTATTTTCAAGGCTGCATGTTGAAAGTATTAATTGTTCTACCACACACGTTCACTTAGTAGCCATCCTATTTAATGAAATTATGATGTATCGTGTTCCTGGACTGGAAAAGCGGCCTCTCGTGTTGAAAGAGTTAAAACATCAAAATTTCAACCTGCATATTTTTCCCATAATGCAAGTATGAATTTATTTTATTCAATCTTGTTTGACTGAACTCACCCGAGCTGTGTCAATCAATACTGAATTGGTTAAATTCCTACACAGTTTATCTTCAATTTGAGGTTCCCAGATGGTATCTTAGTTACTGGATATCTCAAGCGAGGATCATCATATTGAAACAAATTGTGACACAGAAATAGTGAACAAAAAACTTGCATGGAAACTTCCTTCATTGTTCTAATTATCTCCCTTGATATGTATAATATTTTTCTCAACACAGCAATGAAGATTGGTGTTACTGCTTTTTTAAATGAAAATTTCAGATGATTTGTCCTTTGATATTCACTATTATGAAAATAGGTTATTACATGCTATCTTTAATAACTTTTAATGAGTTGAAATGATTTTCTCTGCAAGTGGTTTAAAAACTGAACCCCCCCCTGAACAAGAACAAATTTTGAATTCTATTTATCATTTTCATTGACAAGGATATTTTATCTAAATGTACTTTATGTAGTTTATTTTTGTTATTTTTTGGGGGGTGTGGGAGGGGGTGGAAAGGTGGGGACAGACTGTCTTCACCTCCCCAGAAAAGATTGGTGTGCTAAATTGTCATTAATGGTATTGAAGATTAAGGACATTTTTTTACGTAAAGAAGGCAGTTCTGTTGAGTTTTATTGTATTGTTAGGCAGATTAATCTTCTAAAAACATTGCAGCCATATTCATCCAGTACTATTCACTAAAATCACCATTCATATTTTTTTTTTTTTAATTTTGGGCCTCAGAAATATAGCTTATGTCCACATAACTTTTGACACATCCTTGGAATGAGCTGGTCAAGCTCATTGCAATGAGGGCTCACAAGCTATGTTTTCGAGTCCAAAAATGAAAACTTTTACTTATTCAGTGGCTTTTGCAAGTTAGCCTGCCATCCTTGTTAGATAAAGACATTAACCGTTTTCCCAATGCAGACGATATTAGAATTTATTATTTTAAATATCAACATTTCTTTTTAAATTTCCCAAAATTTCAACAAAACCATATCAGGTGACTCCCTTATTGGAACGAGCTCAACAAGCTGGTTCCAATGAAGGGTCACATGATCTGGTTTTGTTGAAACTTTTTGAAAAATAATATCTTTCAACTGCTGAATTTGCATATTATGCAGGCGGGTGTGGTCGATTCGTTAGGTAAAGGGTTAAGGTTGTTGCACAATGTATTAATACAAGCTGTGCTAATGATGCACAAAAGTTTTCAATCAACAATTTATTTTTGTAGATTACAATTTGGCACAGTGTGATGTCAACTATTCATGTCTTGTAGTAAAACAAATACAGACCATGATTGTACTGAGACAATGTGTGAGCTGAAACTTAAAATCATTGATTACAATTTTATAATGATTAGTTGCATCAAAATAATAATCAATAATTATATGTTGGTTGTTAAAAGTCATTGTGAATAATTTTATTTTTGTTTTACACACTGTTTCCAAATTGTGAAATGAAACAGTGTTTCCACAAGGCAGGTTTTAGGTCCGGTAACCAGACCCATTCTCACTGACTGTCGTGGTTAGAAAAATGTTGAATTGAGCTTATGTAGGGATGCAGAATTAGTTATTTTTTGTAGTAATATCATGGCCCAAAAAGTAAAATTTGTTCACGGTGAAATGTATTGTTATGACGTTTATATGTAACATGCATCATGACCCCCTCAATTTTGTCTCTTTGAAATCTTTTTATGTTTGAACTCCTGACACATTGGTTCATCATATGTAGCGTATCGAGGAATAAACAGCACAGAATCGCCATACATTGAGGGCGGTAAAGATCAAGGTAATCCAAAATCTCCACACAGGGTTATCTAAAAGCATTGCCTCAAGGCACTCTGGAATTCTGACATCAATCATTGATGCGGTAATTAGAGTAATCATTAAAGCAATTTGTAAATAAGGTCGCTCTGTGAAACTCATTCTCTCAACACATCCCCAAGACATTGCTTTCCTATTCAGACATAATATTATCTTTTGGAAATTCACAGTGAGTTGTAAAGAAGGATTTTACAAACAAAAGTTAATGCCAAAAGACACAAAGGGCACTTAAAAAATACAGTTGTTTTTTTAACACGAAATCAACAAAAAGACCACCTCCACCCCGTCTCTTTACAATAAATTGGTTTTGGCTGGCTACACCTGGGTGCTATATCCTACCGGATCCACTATTTTTTCCCTGGGGAAACCCCAAATAAAAAGCTATCTTTTTGTTAAATCTTGACATCATCTTTTGCTTTGCTACATCACATGTAATGTGGAATTGCCTTCTTTGTTTGAAAGGCTCAAGAGAAGAAGTGATGTGTATATATATTTGTGAGCAACGATTCTTATTAATACTTGTTGCATAACAGTTGTGTGTAAACAAATTGTCATGGGGCTCATCTAATACACTATTGAAGTAGAAAAGGAGCACAAAATATTTTCATGAAATTATGAAGAAGAAATAATAATTTGTTTATGCAGCTTAACAAAACCATGGCTAAAGTGCTAAAAATTATTTTATCCATTCTCAACTTTCTGGATGAGTGTTGGTCATACTTAAATAGGGAAATATCAGCTTTATCTATGCAATCATGTAAGTAAAGAGCTAGATTACAAACATGTGGTTACCCTTAATACCGCAGGTTGCCACAGGTCACTACAGATCCCCTAAAAACATATAAAACAATCAAAAATTATATACAGTAAAACCTGTCTTGAGAGACCACTGTCTTGAGAGACCACCTGTCTTGAGAGACCACATCTGCCAGGCACCGATTGGTTTTACTCTATAATGGACCTGCTATGGGAGACCACCTGTCTTGAGAGACCACCTGTCTTGAGAGACCACTGTAACCTGGAATGGAATGGTTTAACGCGCCGAAGGCGCGCAGGGACGGTATGGGGAACAAGCCCCTTTCGATCCACGTTGGCTGTATAATTTTGTCATGTCAGAGCGTGGTAGAGAAGGGAAAGAGTAAAGTTGTTCAGCGGCGTCTGTGTCTCCTGCGGTTTTTCTTGGTGGGAGGAGGATGTGTTGGAGAGATAGATGTTGGTGGCGTTGTTGGATCTGGAGGATTAGTAGGTTCCTTGGTCAGTGATCGTTGGGAACGGCGAGCGATCGCGCCAGCGCACCATCGCCCACCGCTTTTTCGTATACCGCGAGTAATTGGTCGCGCACGTTTATCTTCCGGTCGTTTTCAAAGCCTTCGTCGGAGAAGTGCAAAGTACAGAAGAACCTGTCATGAGCAGGGGTCAGCCGAGTGGGCGACTTGGGCGAAGAAGTCGCCTTGTCATTCCTCAAGTCGCCTTGGCTTACATTGGGGGTGAAATTCAAGTCGCCCTCCCAAACTTCCTTGGGAGACATGGCAGTTTACTGTATTTTCTTATGTTTTATTTTTTAAAAACACACGATTCCGCAAAAAACAATAAACGCGGTTGCTGTTAAAGTCCGTCACACGGCTATGAAAATAGCCTAAACTAGCCCAATTTTATATTTCTGAAAAGAATTGCAATGGCATAGTCGTTCGAACAATTCGCCCCAACTGATAGCAACCAGCACAAAATGGCTATTTAAAAACAAAGTACCAGACAACAACGAATCACACAAGACACGCATCGAGTTAATTAGAATTTATTAAAGTTAACCCTCGTTTCAAAACAGAAAAAATGTATTGGAGACAGTCCGTCCATATCGAAATTGCTTGCGGTTACGCTCTGTTCCACTGAAAAATTGGCTGCATTGAAATTCGCCCCGCAATTTGCATTGAATGTTTTTCTTTGAAAACTTGTGAAGTTTGTTGGAAGGGGGTTAAATGTAATAAGGCTACAACAGAAATCACAGGTATTTGGATGGATAAGAATGGCAGACCTTCAAAGCACCAATCGCACGTGTCAGTGAAAGATGGTTGGCAGAAATTGTCAGTTTCCTGAACAGTCAGTGTATTATTAGTTTACCCAGCGCAGCCGGGAAGGGAGACAACTGAAATGTTTTGTCATTTACCAAAGAAATTAATTAACTCAAATTGTTAATAACGCTTAATTTACGAAGGATATCGAAAACTTTTTTAACTACGCTTTTCAACTCAGGGTATTCAGAAACCATGAATGACCCAGCTTCTTATATGAACTTGAAATTTATTTTAAACACTTTAAATATTTTTTTAAAAAGAATATACCTTCTGTTACAGAGAAGAACACTCTCACCATGGGTCATACTAAATTTCAAATCCACATCGTTGAGGCAAATACAAAATCAACTGCACGGTAACCTTAGTCATCACTGTTAGGCAAAGAGTTAGGGGGTATTCAGAAACCATGAACGACACAGTTTTTTGTAGGGTGGGGTGGGGGATTTTAACCTACATTCTGTTATGTAACCATCTGGACTTAGTTTTGTGTGTGTTTGTATAAACTTTTATTTATTTTTTTCTCCACAATTGTGTCCTCTATGTTCATTTATTTTGTCACGATGTCATATACGTTTTATGTTTTTTTTTTCTGATTTCATCTTCATGTCCACTGACTTCTCCCTCCTGGGTCCTGACTTCTCCCTAAAGTCTCTGAAGGGAGAAGTCACTTCTCCCTAAAATCAGCTGCCAGACTGACCCCTGGTCATGAGCGACCACCCTTGGGACTTGCCAAAAATGGTCGTTAAAGACAGGTGGTCGCTGACGACAGGTTTGCTGAGAAGGGGTGCATTTCGAGTTTCGCTTTCACGATGCTTGAAGAGAGAAACGAAATGCGCCGATACTGGCGATAGCATACTTTAACCCCTCCACACAATCACATCTAAAAAAGAATTACCGAATGTGAAGACGTTTCGGCCCAATTTCTAAGACGTTTTGGCCTCTTAGGGCCGAAACGTCTCAAGGCCGAAACGTCATAAAACCAATTATTTTGGAAATCACGCGTTATTAGGCCTACTGATTTCTCAACAGCAATCACCACCAATCCTCGTTATTCCACCTGAGGGCGAATTGGCCCGAGGCATTATTTTAAAAATCACTCTCCTAAAATTTTTCACTCTCGTAAAATCTAAAAGTGGAGAGTGAATTTCCACTCTCCTGCTCTCCCGCTCCCAACGGTCACTGCTTGGTAGTGAATGGCCTGGTCCTAGCAGCTATTTCTTCTTGAGATTTCCTGGTCTTTTTTAAATATATTGTGAGGATTGTCCTGACTGAGTGTGCTGGGAACTTTCTGAATACATAGAAGCTATATTCCTCTTGGGCTTTGGCTCGGATGTTGTCGTCCTCGATCTCCTCCCCAAGGAATGCCTCCGCAGATTCCGGGAAGCTCTCCTCCTGGTCGGACTCCTGGTCCAAAGAAGCTGGAGAAGCAAGAGCTGGAGGGTGGAAGGTGCGTCATCTGAGACAGCTTCCTGCACCGTAGACAGAGCATCCTCCTCCATCTCCTCTTCAGATGAAGAGTCTGATGAGCTGGAGAATGAACTGTCGCCAGACGACCCACAGTCCTCCGGACCCTCCTCCTGGAAGGGAGGTACCGGGCTGGACAAGGGTTGTTCAGGGGTGACAGGAGTTGCCCTTTTGACGCCCTCACTTGCCTCCTTCTCTTCCTTTTCCTTCTTCTTCTTCTCCAAGAACTCCGTCATTCGGCAGGCATCTCGTCGTCTGGCGGAGGGTCCCTTCTTTCTCGTCCTCTTCTTCTTCTTGGTGGCTGTGCTACTCCGTTGGCCTTCATCCTGCTTATCCGTGTCACTAGGAGGGTGACCAGTGTGAGGGGAAATCCCCTCACGAAAGGTGCTACACCTCTCCGAGGACGACGGTTCTGATTCTCTGTCAAAATCCACTGTCAGGTGAATTTTACCCTTGAGAACCTGGATACTCCAGGTGGTGGCAAGGGTAGCCTTCACTCTGACGATTACAAGTGGGAGCTCCATTGTCAAGTTGTTAGCACCTCGGAGTCCAAGGTCCAAGCACGAATGACGCACTGTAACCTGGTACCAACTTGTATTTTTATGCCATAATTGACCTGTCTTGAGAGACCGCCCCTTTGAAAACTGAAACCATGACAAAAACTTCTTACCTTTTCTGGAATTGGAAAATCCAATGAGTTATACTAACACAATTAAAAGTATTAAAACCTCTTAATTGGGTTTCAGTTGCTAACTCGAATTAAAGATTGAGATGTTTTTATAAGACCCCTGTGAAAAGATTAGGATTATTGCTGAATAAACAATTTCATACATACCTGAAATGTGACAGATAGGAAAGTAAATACATGTAAATTTGTCTTGAAAATCTTTGTGTAACAAATTGAAATGGACTGTTATAAAAATCATAAAAATAAATTAGTGTTGAAAATCTTCAATGAAGATTTTCAACACTAATTTATTTTTATAATTTTTATAACAGTCCATTTCAATATGTTACAAAAACTTCATAAAAAAGAACAACTACAAAGTAATTACAAAAATCCATTCTTCTCTATTTCTGAATTTTGTGGTTGGTTATTCACTGACTTGAGAAAACCTGAAACCTGTTATGAGAGACCACCTGTCTTGACAGACCACTTTTGTGTGGCCCAAAGGACGGTCTCTCAAGACAGGTTCTACTGTATAGCCATTTCTGTTAAAATTCAGGTGATCTGTAGCACTTGACATTCAAAAAATATGCCTGTAAATGATTTACAGGCACATTTCCTGAACACAATATCACATGCCACATATCACCTAAGAACGGAGGGAAAGTGTAACAGACATTTTCCTGCATTATCCTACTTACTGCAGTTGGTACCACAGCAATTTTGTCATGTAGTTCCAATGAAAATCGATTCCCAAGATCACTGAAAGTTATAGAAAGAAACATTTTATCTCTATTCCACGATAAAATTTTGGTGACATGTAGCATTTTCATTGTGTCCAGGATTGTGAGTCTATAAATCACAAAGTGCCACAGATCATGTGAACTTGGAAGAGAGGTAAAATGTCATTGTGTCCAGGATTGTGAGCCTATGAATCACAAAGTGCCACAGATCATGTGAACTTGGAAGAGAGGTAAAATGTAAATTCTTCCTTAACCCTTTACCCAACGTGACGGCCAAAACCGGCCAGCGCCATTCTCAAAAATCTACAATTGATTTTCATTATTTTTTCATTAATTGTCTCAACAACATAGGTTATGACCCCTTGTTGGAACGAGCTCGTCGAGCTCGTTCCAACGAAGGGTCATAACCTGTGTTTTGGGGACAAAAAATGAAAAAAAAATAGTTATTCAAGAATGTTTTTGCAAGTGTCGTCTGCTTGTCATGTTAGGTAAAGGGTTAACCTTTCATCGGGGAGGGTTCAACAACAAATAGCGATCCAAAGTAAGTTATACAAAAAACTTTTCTTTTTTTTCCAAGATGAATTTTAGAGTGACCTGCGATGACCTGTGGTGACCTGTGGTATTAAGGGTGTCTTACAAATATGTGTGACATGTTGATTGACACATTTCACCTCCAGTGTAACCAACATTTCAGTTTTGTGGGTGTGTATGGGTTGTGAGATGGAAAATTTGACTGTCACATGACATGGTTCAGTGATTTTCTGAGTCTCTCCATCTCTTTAAAGTGTCTTAAACAATATAATCATGGATGTTGAAAGTGCTGCAGTTTTCCAAACAATAGAAAATGTTTTTAACGTAGTTATTATGATACAGTGGAACTCTGTTATTATTATGCCCCCGATCTCCGAAGGAGGTGGAGACCTTTGTCCATCCGTCAGCCCATCCGTCTGTCCATACAAACATTTTGGATTGTAATTTCAAAGCCATCGGTCGGATTTGGATCTCCTTTGGTTATGTTGATAGACCTGAATGGGGGAAAGGATATGCACAAGGAACGGGTTCCGTCCATTCACTCTTTCGACTTCGAAAATTTTGTCTGTCTGTACAAACGTTTTGGATTGTAATTTCAAAGCCATCAGTCAGATTTGGATCTCCTTTGGTATGCTGATAGACCCACATGGGGGAACGGATATGAACAAGGAACAGGTTCAGTCCAATAATTTTTCCCAGAGATATGGCACTTTTTCTTTCACTCTTTTGACTTAGAAAATGTTTCTCGACCTCTGAAAAAAATTTTCTCGACCTCTGTATTGCATATTGGATTTCATTTATTCTTGGTGTGCTCATGGACATGCTTTGCAAAAGAATATCTCCAAGTAACGGGGCCCATTATTTTTCTCGAGTTGTGGGGCTTTTTCAACTTTTTTCGACTTAGAAAACTTCAATTTTTCTGGTTTCAGTATGTGTCATCAAATTGAAACCAAATTTGGTATGTGTGTTTATTTGACACCATTGGGGGCATATGCCATGCTTTGCATTGCTCTTGTTTAAATATCGACTTTACCAGGAAAAAATATTCAATTAATGGGAGTGTTCATTTAACAGGAATTTGGAAATTTATGTGTATTCTAGTAATAAGCAGAGAATTGATTTTATTATATCTTGTTTGACAGTGCTCAAGAAGCACTGTCAAACAAGATATAATAGAGTAAATGCCTGTAGTGGATGTACTGAAGCCAAATATGTCTATAAACATGGAACAATTATTGGTTGTCAGAGTACAGAGGGACCCTATTAATTGAATAGCCACTTTGCCAAAGAAAATGATTCAGTTAACAGGAGTATTCAATTAACAGGAATTGTGTCACTTTCCTGTATTCTAGAGATAAACTTAGCATTTATTATATTATATCTGATTTAACAGTGCTCATCAAACAAAATATAAGAGATTAAATGCCTGTATTGGATGTGCTGGGGCCAAATAGGTCTACAAACAAAAGAGAACTGGGGAGAGTCAGTGTGATTTCTCAACAGATTACAAGAGTTTTTATTCAATTAACTGGAGTTTACTCTCTCTTTCTCTCTAGATCAAATTTGTACTGGAGGTAAAGTAAATGGTTTTGTGTTGGGAATTTATTTCAATTAACATGGTTATTCAATTAAGAGGTATCCAATTAAGTGGGCTCCACTGTACTAGTAAATCTTCTATTTTTTATAAGATTTTTTATTCAGTTACTAGTGGTTTACCGTACTGTCCATATTCCATTAATAGGTCAAATTTGTACAGAAGGGATGGTAAATGGTTTTGTGTTTGGAGATTACATGCAATTAACAGTTATTCAGTTAAGAAATAGTGAACCATAACGGTCTTGAAATCACTTAAAAAACATTATATTATTTATATGTGGCTGAAAATGTATGTCTTCTGTTTCCTGAAAAATTTTAGTGATCAAATGATTAGTTGAGTGCACAATCGGCAAATTGTGAGTGTCGATGTCAGAAGTCACAACCAAAAGGAGTAGTATGTTCAAGAATGCATAGTCTTTGAATCAGTTTGAAGAGGGTTACTTTTACAGAAGCAATCAGGTTGATATGTCCATTGATCTCAAGAGCGAGTCACTGTATCAAAATAAAAATACAACGTCAGCGGTAACATGTTAACGGCGCAGCGAAAAAAGGTGACTTATGCTCATACTATTTTAAATTCCACCTCCATTTAGATTTAATTTCAAGATGAAATTGAATAATATATATCAAAGGGCAATTAACCCTTTACCCAACAAAACGGCTGCATCCGCCTGCGTAATATGCAAATTCAGCAGCTGAAAAAATATTATTTTTCGAAAAATTTCAACAAAACCATATCATGTGACCCCTCTTTTGAACGAGCTCGTCGAGCTCGTTCCAAAGAGGGGTCACATGATATGGTTTTGTTGAAATATTTTGAAAAAATAAAAAAAATTATAGTTAAAATAATAAAATTTGATATCGTCTGCGTTGGGTAAAGTGTTAAATAATATGTGTTTATTTACTTGATTTAATTACTGATTTATGTTTGAATTCAAATTTTCGATTCAAAACTCATGTGGATATGCAGGTCAAAACAAAAGTAGGTCTCATTTTGTACACAGTAATTCAGATTGCTTTCGTTGTGGGGTGGAAATCAACGTCTGACAATACATTCATAATGGCTGTGTTTTCGATTAGATTCTAACATTGCAATTCACAGCATTTCGTAGATTCGTATTCACGCATCCGGTGCCGGTAAATCATGAATGCAGAAATATATTGTTTCACAAATGATAACCAATCCCAGAAGTCCATGCACAAAATGGCCATACACTATTTTTACATTGTTTATATAAATAAGTAACATGCACAACAGATTGAAGTTACACTCCGATGGTGAAAACAATCGGCTGATGAGTGCATTATGTGTTAATTTGTTATTGTCCATTTTGTGTTGACAGTGATTAAAGAAGAATTGGGTAACTAGATTATTTAAATATGAGCTGACAGTGATATCAGTAGTGCTGAAACGGTTGGCCCATATTTTTAACCGGCTAGCCATCGGGCATAACTGGATTTCAATCGGATATCCATTAATTTCAACTGCAGGTATTAATGCATTGTCTACGATGCAAAATCAGTAAGGAATGGAGAGAAAACCCGATAACAGTTAAAAACACTGCCACTTGACTTCTGCAAAACATAAACAAACGAACACCATCGAGTGGCAGTGGAAATCACCGATGTGCAAACAATCGTTAACAATTTATATGACTGCAGTGGTCCCACATAATAGTGATGATACATCATAATTGTGGTCACCCTGCATTGCTCAGTCACAATTCCAGGCCTTGCCATTTGAAAATCACATTGCGATTTGTTCCCAAGGTCGTGCATTTGAGGTGAGGGACAATTGTCATTGATATTAGGTACAAATTTTCCAACCAGTTTGTAAATTGTAGTTAGGCATAGTTAACTGTATTAACAAAGAGCCTCTTACCTTGAGTAGCTTCAATTTGATGTGATCATACGGTGAATATGTACTCCTAAGTATTTGAGTATCTTTTTCTGTTCTCTTCTAAGACAAATGTCACCAACAGTTCCACGCTTACATTTATCTATTCCTCGCAATGAAATTCTGGCGAGAATATGTTGCGAATCATGAAAGGGGTGTGTTAAGAAATTAGTATATGTCCCATTGTCCGAGAGCCCCTCATTGTCTGACATTGACCATTTAAACGCAAATTTTAAAATGCAAGATTTTAAAATAGGTTTTTTTATGACATACGTTCATACTTTTTAACAGTTCAATAAAATCAAAAACATGATTTTTTTGAAACACATTGGTAAAGTACCAAACAGTCAGTTTATTTTGGAAGCAGCATTACTCGCACTGAGGGATTTTTTCATTATAATCTGCAATTAACAACACCTCATCAAAAAGAAGAATGTCAGATTTGTCTATAGAAGACTATGTTACATTGACTGACACATGCTTACTGCTGCCCAGGCAGAAAATAACCTACAGTGCACTTGACTGTTGGCAGTTTGTTACAAACATTTATCCATGACTTGACAGACCAAGCGACCAAAATAACTGTTCGTTGAACATTGCAACACCATAACCCTTTCATGTTACATCGAGTACACATCATTGTAAATCAACAAATGTTTGGCAGCTTTGACAATGCTTACGTCAGCAAACGAATTCTAACGCCTTGCGGTTAAAAACTATTTGTTTCCCCAATGCTGTTCCGTAAACTATAGGTATAGCGATTATCCGATTGACAGCTTTTCCAACCAGTTATGCCAGAAACCAGTTACAAACCGGTTATCCGGCTAACCGTTTCAGGACTAGATATCCGACGGTGAAACAGCAATTCATAGTATTTATTGGTGGGGCGCTGTCAGTGTAACTTGTAATGGGTGTGGGATATTATAAATGTCGAATTATCGACAAGTCATTTCAATACTACTGCAAATCATTGTGGCAACTTATTAAAATTGTTACTGCTTGTATGAGGTTGTTAATCAAATGTAAATATCAACAATTTTGATCCTGTGGTGCTCCATGTAACCATCAGCATGAACCGATGTTCAAACACTTCTACTTATGGTCAACCGATGGCTTAAAATCGGCCGGTGTCAGATGCGATTGCCGGACATCAGTTAATTATTAAAAAATATTGCAAAGAATGGAAAAAAAGTATTCATTTGCTTTCATAGGTTTTTCAGGAATCAGAACTGATCCTTCTTCATCAAGCAATATCTTTAATAAGAAGTCACTACAGTCAGGAAACAGATCAATTTCTACAACCAACACAATATCCTCCTCACAGATGAGTGAGGAAGACATGCAGATTGATGATGTTCGTGCATATGGAGGAACTACAGGCACTGGATTAGTTTCAGATGAACAGGTAGGTAGTTTACTTATACTCTTGTAATCTGTATGCAAGATTTTTAAATTCTTGACCCTTTATCTGAGAGAAATTGAGAATGACTGTACCAATATATTCTCTTAACCCTTTACCTAACAAATCAGCGCAACTGCCTGCATAATTTTCAAATTTAGAAGTTGAAAAAAAAAAAAATTTCAAAGAGATTCAATAAAACCATATCATGTGACCTCTCATTGGAACAATCTCATCGAGCTCATTCTAATGAAGGTCACATGATGTGATTTTGTTGAAAAATTAAATAATAAACAATAATTAAAATAATAAATTGTGATATCCTGTGCATTTTGAAAGGGTTAAATAACAAAAATGTTAAATATTTCCCCACAAACTCTACGGAACTGTGATTACAAAAGCTGACAAAGAATTCTGACAAAATTATCTTTCAGCTTTTCTTCTCACAACACTTTTTTATCACAAAAATTAAGAAATTTATTTTCAAGACCTTGAAACTACTTAAAAAAGGGTCATGAAACCCCAAAAGTTCTTGAAAGTAACTTGAAAACATTTGAGGTTAGCTAGTACTCTAAAGCCTTTCTAGGAACAACTTTAGTAGGGCAAACAAAGAACAAATGTGCAAGAAATGTTATAGTAGTTATCTTGCAACATTTTTCAGCCAGTACTGTACATGTACCCAAATGATATAATTCAAATATCAAAGGTCCTTGAAAGTCCTTGAATTTTGTGCAGCCTGGTCATTGAAAATCCTTCAATTCATCCCTGAATGGTGCTTGAAAATCTTTTGAGTTGGATCCTGAATGTGTGGAGGTTCCTTGAATTATCATGATTCATGAGCTATGGTTAAAGAGTACAAAATGAAATTTCTGAAGTAATAGAAAACAGATGATGACAGTTTTTTTGACAGAGAAACAACACAGAAAAGTGACTACAGTGGAACCCACTTGATTGGATATCTCTTAATTGTATATCCCTGTTAATTGTTAAATATAATTTTCAAACACAAAACCATTTACCATACCTTCAGTACAAATTTGATCTGTTAATTGCATATGGGTTGTAGAGCAAACTCCTGTTAATTGTATATAAACTTTTGTGATATGTCGAAAAAATTACTGTGACACTAACCAAATTCCCCTCATTTATCAACCTTTTTGGCCTCACTACATCCAATACAGGCATTTATTCTATTATATCTTGTTTGACAGAGCTCTATGAGCTCTGTCAAACAAGATATAATAGAATAAATGCTCAGTTTACCCCCAGAACACAGGAAACTGACCAAATCCCTGTTAATTGTATACTCCGGTTAATTGAATAATTTTCACTGGCAAAATGGATATTCAATTAAGAGGATTCTACTGTATTTACAACTGTGAATAGATAAGCCACAAGATATATTCACAGGAGTATCAAATCTCAAGGTTGTTTCTAAGAAACATCCAAATTTTCAGGAAAACTTGCAGATTTTCAGACAAGTTTCATCACACCACGGGCCTGGCAGGGTATGTGTGCATACGCGGTGAAGAAACAGAAACAAAGAGAAGACCGCACATCAATAATCCGATCAGACATTAATAATAATAATAACACTTTAGTCGGCCGCTGATTTGTTGCAGTTCTCAGGTGAGAAGGCCTTGGTTACCCCTGTGCTCCCAACTGCCACCCTTTTCCTATGCCTCTTCTCTCCTACCAACACTTGGTGCATTGGAAGGAATGCTTATAATGAATGATTATGTGGGCATTAATAACTAATTCAGACATTTCACTGGGCATATCTATTAACACTAAAAATACAAGAGCTTATTAGAGGAACCAAACAATGTAGAACAAAACATGGGATATGAATTGCCCACAATCCAAAACATCTGTTTTAAGTAATTAAGTCACCAAAATATAACCGCAATGTCAACGGTTTACAAAGTCACTTGCCCTATACCTTGCCAAAATTTCTCTCACCCAAAATGGATAATCTCTTCTACTGATGTATAAGACACACCCTTAATTTGGAGGTAATATTTTGGGGGAAAAAATGGGTTAAGCAATTAAGAAAGGTTAAGCAATACTTTTTTGCTCAACCTTTTTTTCCAGTTAAGCAATTTTCAATTTTTAATGGCCTGTATAAATAGCTATCTGCATTGGAATTAGGCCTTTAAGAGTTAACTGTTTTTGCTCCTCATTTTAGTATGTGAAAATGATCTTTGTATGTGTGAACAATTACTTTTGAAATGCTCCTATGTGATACACTGTTGGAAATAAAGCCAAGCAAAACTTGGAGATTCCAAAATTTTTCACTGATTCGATTCAAATCCATTGGGATATTTGGGAAGAATACAAATTCCTTTAAAATTCTAAATACATTGTAGCTGTTGATGTATCTCCCTGCATATCATGCAGTATATAGTACAGGACTTGTGTACTGTTTGCTATGCCCCCCACTTGGTCGGAGGGGGTATCTATTGGAGAGCTGCGTACATTCGTGCGTAATGCAAATGTGTCCGTCCAACATATTTGCTGCTCTAGCACGGTCATTATTTGTCGGATTCAAATAATTTTTGACATGCTTGTCCGTCAACATGGGGGAACAGATCCTACAGCAGAATTAACAACTTCGCTTAAACATTTACAGAGTTATTTTCCCTTGTTTAACTTAGGGGATTATTACTGAAAAATGATTGAAGAATGTGTCCGTCCAACATATTTGCTGCTCTAGCTCTGTCATCATGCTTTGAATTCAAATAATTTTTACCATGCTTGTTCATCAGCATGGGGGAACGGATCCTACAGTAGAATTAATATCTTCGCATGAGCATTTACAGTGTTATTTGCCCTTGTTTAACTTAGGGGATGATTGAAAAATGTGTCCGTCCAACATATTTGCTGCTCTAGCTCTGTCATCATACGTTGGATTGAAATAATTTTTGCCATGCTTGTTTATATTAGTACAGATTGCTGCAGGCACATGTCATGCTTTTAATGGCATAATGCTATCTATGGTATTACAGGAGGGGGCATATGCCACGCTTCGCATTGCTCTTGTTTATTTGTTTGTTTTATTGGGGTGAACAACTGTCAGACTCTCCAACATACTAACTCTGCATGGACAAGCTTAGCTGCGGTTGAAGGCAAGTACACCACTGACATGCAGTATGTCTTAGTACTCAGCACCACTATGCTCCCACATGGGTAATCGAGATGAGGTGTCTGGCCAAGGATATAGCACAATTACTGCTGGTCAGAATCAGCCCATTGACCTTTTGCTTTAAAGTCCAGTACTTTAACCACCAAGCCACTGCACTGCCGACATGTACTGGGCTGTTGTGTATGACTGTATGTTCACAGTCTATAGGAAGCCAACTAGTTATAGTGTGATGTAGCTAAAAAAACCTCTTGTTTTCAAGATACTCCTATCAGAGGTATAACAAGCTGAAAATCAACATGCAGTAGCATGGTGCAGACGTTATCAGGATACTGTGGGTATGAATGGCATTACCACAGGCCTTTAGATTACCCCAATTTCACATTGTTTACAGGTGTGCCCAAATTAGAGAAGGAGTGAAAACATCAATAAAAATATATAAATTCCCTGTACCTCTTCTACATTTTAGAATAACTTCCATCATAATATGGCCATTGAAACATAAAGAAAGGCTTGGCAATAAAACATAAATGGGTAAGACTGTTCTTTCTGGTTTTAATGTACCCAAATTAGGGCAAAACAGTGTGCCCAAAATAAATGAATTTAAAGGCCTAAGCACCCCCAAATTGCCATCAGTAGTATGTCAGAGTCCAGATGATCAATATTTGGGGAATCACATGGGGGATGTCATGTCATTGTGCATTGTGGGTGTCACATACATTATGCTGTTACTTTAAGCGGTCACGGTACAGTCCAACTTGTGTTTAAAATCATACAGACATTGAGCATATAAGCCAGACATTGAGTAAATGTAACAAGTAATTTGTATTTGAGCCATTAATTCCTCCACATGCACACACACATATATACATGGACTCATATATATATATATAGGTATATATACAAACATATGCCTATGTATACATGCATGCACGCCCCACGGGAATCCCAGGAAGTGAAGCAGTGCCTGTTCACTGTGGTAAACAGGCTCTGTTTTACTGGTAAAATAGGACCCAGTCACCAGTGCTTGGGAGGTGCAAACCCTCTCTAAAATCGGCAACATGGCTTATTAACGCCCACCCCTGGTCTTGAGTTGATACTCATGTTGTAGTCACGATTAGCCATTGTGCAAAAATATGTGACCTTAAGCACCAGTAAATAAATAAATCATGCATGCATACACACACACATCACACACACACGTGTAATATATACGTTCATATATATATATACTTAATGATCAATCTTGTTGGACGTTATGTTTCATGTGGAGGTCAGTGGCTGCTGTAAAGGAGAATTTATTGGACAGATAGCATTATTAGCGAAACACAGGGCAATCTGCATTAGGTTATTTTGTCTTGTCAGTTTCTACAATCTGCATGCAGAATTTCAGCTTGCTATACCTCCTGTAGAGTCCAGTCACAATTTTGAGTTTGGCACTTCACTATTACACACGGCCAAATACACATATCCTTTACTAAATATGGCTTGGTCTATTGGGGATATAATTTCTGATAACCAGTACCACATACACAACCATTAAAAAAGAGATCCGATTCAAGGTTTGACACTATGTGAAATCTTGTCCGATTCAATTTGAGGTTTGATTCTAGGAAAAATTAATAATTCACTGGGCCTTAGGTGGAAAGGCTCTTTTGATGATCAAAGTACTCCTTATTTTTAACAATGATAATTGAACTTTTACCAACATCAAACTTTTTATATTGTGAAATTATAATGTTTTCAACCACCATTGATCTGTTCCCTTATTTATGTATAATTACTTAATCCTTTTGTCGAATAAAATTTCAAAATGTGATTGATAAATATAATTTTCAGGTATATCTGAGTCTGATGTGGCATGCAGAGAAATTAGGATTGGCTTATTACGATTTAGATACAACACAAATTCATATGATGATGGATGTGGCAGAAACTGACCAGTTCAACATATTAAAAAGAGGTGATCTTATCTTCTTCTGCAAATGTATGGTCTGCACTGAAAAAGTGAGATCCTTTCTCAGTCCTGATGCCTTGAACGGTATATAAACCACTATCAAGAGGAGAATAGCCAGGTCTTTTTACAGTCCTGATCTCTAATGAGAGAAGGGTGCATTACGTCGGTACCATGTTAGTCTGTAAACTTTGATTTCTATCAATCAGGCCAGGCATTCTGAAAAATGCAGGAGGGCAAAAAATCGCTCTCCTCAATCAGCTTAGGAGAGCAATTAGCTTTACACAGCATTTTAAGTATCCAGTTAAACGAACTCATTGAAACTGAAACCAACAGACTACATCAGTGATTTTATTAACTTTACTAAGGTAATCTCTTAGACATCTAGATGTCTCACTCAACAACCGAACACACACTTGACAAGACCTGTGTGTGTACCCAGACCTGTTGTCCAAGAAAGTCATACGCCTATCATTACCACCTTCAACCCCCCAAGGGGGTTGAAGGTGGTAGTGGTAGGCGTATGACTTTCTTGGACAACAGGTCTGCTTGAATCTACAGTCACATCCTGGTGCAAGTGCTTCAAGTGACAGGATAGTAGTTATGGTAGTATATTATAGTGTCAATATTCCTTGAATAATTACCCCTCAAACTGTGATGTCAGTTGTTGAACTTGAAACTGACAGAAAAAAAAATATTGCTGTGACCCATTTTGCTTCAAATTATTGCAACTGTGTTTGGGTATTGTTGCAGCCATTACCTTTTACCACTAAACCACTTTCAAAATGAAATTACGTGATGTTATGTGACTTCGAAGTTAAATTACATTTTTGCTTTACAACAAAAATTTAATGTGAGCATAATACATGTAATCTCAATCATCCCAGACCAAAATATTTAGGAGGGCAATTTTTCACTCTCCTTAATTCTTTCAGGAGGGCAGTAAGGAGAGCTAAAAAATCGCTCTCCTGAAATTGCCAAGCCTGATCAATTCAAAAACATTTTATCAGATCATTCACATCTCTTGAAGATGTGTTGAGGGTGGGTAGTTGAAGGTTTCTTTTGCTAATTGTTCAGATAAATATTCAATATGGCTGCCGTGGCAGCTCTCTTGTTTTTGACTTCTGTCAGTTAATTCAAGAAAGCCTTGACTGATTAGTCTGATCTCTTAGTGATTTATTGAGGATATTGTGTAGTGGACGATACCTTTTGGTGATTGTCTAGTTTCAATATTCAATATGACAGCAATTTTTATTTTGTCAGGGCAGCCATATTGATTTTAGTTTTCGTCAATTAACTCAAGAATGACTTTACCAATCAGTCTCAAATCATGGTGATGTTTTGAGGGTGAGTAGTCGGAGGTTCTTTTTGATAATTGTCAGGATTCCATATTTAATATGGATGCCATAAGAAGTGCAGCAATATTGATTTGGGCACAGTAGCCATATTGTTAATTTTATTGAATGTGAACAGAAAATTGAATATTTTTTATTTATATTGTCCATGTTGAATGAGTTGCAGGGAGAAGTTAACAGAGTTAGTCTGCATGTTTGTTTGTTCAAAATAACACTTCCTTACACCATCTTGTTTAATATTAGTAATGATAGTTACTAAAACTAGTTAATCATTCACATTTAATGCAAGAAATAACTGAAGCTCGTGGAAATTGCATTCCCTCAATTTGAGCTATTATTTCATTAATTTCATACTGTCATCTGTAACAATGTACATGAGAGCTTTTATGTTGTGAACAGTGTGCATTTAATTTGTAGGACATACACTTATTATCCTCTCATTCTACATATGTCAGGTTTGAAAAAGAGATGGACATGAAAACATTGATGCATTAATACATCCAATATTGCCCACAAACAAATTCCATTTTTCCATCGCAAAGCATTTAAATAATTTACTCTGGTTTCTTGTTATTATAAGCTTGTAGTTCTGACAGAAAAATAAAAAGTACCAAATGGGATTTTAAGTCAAGCTATGTTAACCCGTTACCTAACATGAAAAGCAGACGGCACTTGAAAAAAAAATTCTTGAATAACTAATTTTTTTCATTTTTTGTCTCAAAAACATAGGTTATGACCCCTCATTTGAATGAGCTCGGTGAACTCATTCCAACGAGGGGTCATAACCTATGTTTTTGAGACAAAAAATGAAAAAATAATGAAAATTAATCGGCTATTTTTGAGAATAGCGCTGGCTGGTTTGGTCGTTACATTGGGTAAAGGGTTAAACAGGGCGGCACAAAAGAGAAAAATGGATTTTTGGAAATTTTGTGAATCCTTCAACAAAAAAGGACAATTTGAGATCCATTTACCTGACTTAACAAAAAATTAAAACTTACAACAAAAATTTCTTAAATAGTACATTTTCATTTTTCTTTGCCTTCAAAACATAGCTCATCACACTCTCATTAGAGCAGGCTCATATAAGTGGGGGTCATGAAGCTATGTGAATAGCACTTCCTTCATATTACTGTTACTTTATGTGAAGGGTTAACTTCGCAAAAAACTCATTTTTAAAAGTGATTGAGGAAAAAAAAAATTGCAGATAAATTGATGCCATTCCACATTCAATTGTCAGGGTTAAGGTTTGTATGAGCCCTTGAAAATTCTTAAAAATTCTTGAATGTTAAAACTTAAAGATTCAAGACTGAAAGTGCTTGAAAATTGGACTTTCTTAAAAAATGTCATGGAAAGTCACTGGAAAATTCTATAAAGCAATTGCTTGGCTCATTTAGGTCAAGGTATGTACTTATAAACTGTGGTCTTTGTGTACTTCAGTGAGAGAGCATCCCATGGATTTGTTAGGTGATACTGGTCTGGAATGTATATGTAAGGAAAAAAAAAGGTTTTGGTTCTCAGGTAATCGAAAATAAATTCCTGCATTGAACATTTTTATTTGCTCCACTGACTTTCAAAATACAGATTTCAGACATTCATGGAACCTGAAAATAGGTTCTGTGTATTTGATGTCTGGAAATCCTATTGAACATACTTTTGGGTTCCAACAAGAACTATCAAGGAACCTATTTTTATTTCTTATTTATTCTGTACCCATTCTCTTATCCTGGTTTACAGTTTAAGACCTGCAAATGTTTAACCCTTTACCTAACGTAACGGCCAAAACCGGCCAGCGCTATTCTAAAAAATCGCCAATTAATTTTCATTATTTTTTTCATTTTTTTGTCTCAAAAACATAGGTTATGGCCCTCGTTGGAACGAGCTCGTTGAGCTCGTTCCAACGGGGGGTCATAACCTATGTTTTTGAGACAAAAAAATGAAAAAAAATGAGTTATTCAAGAATTATTTTTGCAAGTGTCGTCTGCTTTTCAGGTTAGGTAAAGGGTTAAGAAGGACCTAGAATATGTAGTGGATTGATGTAGATGAGAGGGTGAATACATTTTAATTGCATCAGATGAACCGAGGCAATGATGACTTGGCTGAGCGTGTTCAACATTATTTGTCAGTGAAAAAGATAAATAAAACACAGTCATAACTGTAGGACAATGAAATAATTATTTTGTTTTATACTTTAAAGTTGAACAAATAAAAAAATAAATAAAAAAAAATTCTTTGTGCATCCGGATTTGGAAGGGGTGAATCGTCCAAGCATGAAACATCCCATTTACGAAGGTCATGATATTGAATTGATTGGGACGAAATGTCTGTCAACTTTGGATATAAAGCATGAACACACCTCTTCTCCTTGATTCTGCATACAGTGCTGTGAAATTGGAAGAACAAATCTTGCATTTTAGCAAAGAAACTTTTCCCCCATCGTCAGTTTCAGTGATAAAATGTGATTTTGTTATTGTTTTCAATTTATACAGTCTAATTTTTGGGTTCATGTGGTTTTGTTGTCAAACACGCCAAAATTGGGTGCATTAGCTTTTAGTAATTAAGAATCAGAAACTGTTGGCAACATGCATTCTCAGCAATCTGAATCAACTGACAGTGCACTGTTGTTACTGTTTCGAATCGGATCACTGTGTCATTGATGATAAATAATACAATTTTATTTAGTCTTGGCCGAAAACTTGTGTGTTTTATGAGCCCCATGATGAAATGTGAAAGGCTAAAAATTTTGTGGGAATCTGTCTTCCTTTCCGTGATTTTGGCCTGCAACGATCGTTTCTGTGAAATCTGCATGCCTTCAACATTAGTATGAAATCATGAGACTAAAATTTTACCTTTTTTGTTTTGATGTATACATTTTTTTTTTGCACGTGTTTGCAACTAAGCATGATTAAAATGCAGTGTTTGTTTATTATAATTGCTATGCAATGTCTGTTTTCTATAATTGTTTTGTAACATCCAGTTTGCTATATTCTGCAGAAAATAACTTGAACATTATGTGGATGGTATTTATTTTTCAAAAAGGTGCAAAAATGTAACTGAACACAATTGTATTTCATATTTCTTTATTGACTGGTTTAGTGCTAATTACAAGTCAAAATTTTACCTTTTTCTGAAGTATGACAACACAACTTAAAGGCTTCAAAGTCTGTGGATGTGCTTCATATTATCTGAGAAGTGAAATTATTTACTCTATATGGATTTGCCTTGTTAAAGTTTATAAAATATAAATTTGAAGGCAAAAATAGGCCTGTCATTTTCAAAATTCCAGGAGGGCAATTTTTGGTTCGCCTCAATTGACCCCATTAGAGCCATTTTTGGTTTACGTGGACCATTTTTAGCTCAACTTGACAAAGTCAAGCAGAGCTATTACCATCACTTCTCGTCCATCGGCGTATGTACGTACATCTGTCCGTCCGTCCGTCCATCCGTCCACAATTTCCTTTGGCACACCTCACAGGTCGCATTTATGATCAGATCGCTTTGAAACTTGGTATGCTTGTTTGGGGTGACCTCTAGATGGGAGCTATCGATTTTCGTCAATTTCTGTCAAAAAATGTTGCCGCGGCCAACGTTCTTAGAACTTAGTTTAGTCAGACCTCAGTATTTCCCTTTAGCACACCCTACAGGGCACATTTATGATCAGAATGGTTTGAAACATGGTATGTTTGTTTGGGGTTACCTCTAGATGGGAGCTATTGATTTTTAGTTGAGTTTTGACGAAGTCAAACTCGACTTATAGTTTGATGAAGTGGCGGGCGGATGTTGGGCAGCGTGCGAAAACAATTGGTTTCCGGGCAATAACTTTAGTTCTATTTGATGCACCTTTACCAAAATTATACCAGAGGTTACCCTATAGGAAAGGAAGACACCTATCGATTTCAGAGTCTTGCGCCCCAAGGTCAAGGTCACTGTTACTATAAATAGAATATTTTGTGACAAATTGGTTTCCGGGCAATAACTTTAGTTCTATTTGATGCACTTTTACCAAACTTATACCAGAGGTTACCCTATAGGAAGAGAAGACACCTATTGATTTCAGAGTCTGGGACTCCAAGGTCAAGGTCACTGTTACTATAAATAGAATATTTTATGACAAATTGGTTTCCGGGCAATAACTTTAGTTCTATTCCGTGTATCTTCACCAAACTTATACCACAGGTTACCCTATAGGAAGGGAAGACACCTATCCATTTTGGAGTCTGGGGCCCCAAGGTCAAGGTCACTGTTACTATCAATAGAATATTTTGTGACAAATTGGTTTCCGGGCAATAACTTTAGTTCTATTTGACGCACCTTTACCAAACTTATACCAGAGGTTACCTTATAGGAAGGGAAGACACCTATTGATTTTGGAGTCTGGGACTCCAAGGTCAAGGTCACTGTTACTATAAATAGCTTATTTCTTCAGAATTTAATGTCAAAACTCAATAAAAGTTGCCACGGCCAACGTTCTTAGAACTTAGTTTAGTCAAACCTCAATATTTTCCTTTGGCACACCCTACAGGGCACATTTATGATGGGATTGCTTTGAAACCTGGCATGCTTGTTTGGGGTGACCTCTAGATGGGTGCTATCGATTTTCTTCCATTTCCGTCAAAAAATGTTGCCATGGCCAACATTCTTAGAACTTAGTTTAGTCAAACCTCAACATTTCCCTTTGGCACACCCTACAGGGCACATTAATGATCGAATTGCTTTGAAACCTGGCATACTTGTTTGGGGTTACCTCTAGATGGGAGCTATCGATTTTCTTCCATTTCCATCAAAAAATGTTGCCTCGGCCAACGTTCTTGGAACTTAGTTTAGTCAGACCTCAATATTACCCTTTAGCACACCCAACAGGGGACATTTATGATCGGATTGCTTTGAAACCTGGCATACTTGTTTGGGGAGACGTCAAGATGGGAGCTATCGATTTTCTTCCATTTCCATCAAAAAATGTTGCTGCGGCCAACGTTCTTAGAACTTAGTTTAGTCAGACCTCAGTATTTCCCTTTGGCACACCCTACAGGCCACATTTATGATGGGATTGCTTTGAAACCTGGCATGCTTGTTTGGGGTGACCTCTAGATGGGAGCTATCGATTTTCTTCCATTTCCGTCTGTCAAAATGTGCCGCTGGCAACGATCTTTGAACTTAGTTTAGTCAGGTATCAATATATTCATTGGCATGCCCTATAGGGCACATTTATGATCAGATCGGTTTGAAACTTTGTATGCTTGTTTAGGGTTACCTCTAGATGGGAGCTATCGATTTTCTTCTATTTCCGTCAAAAAATGTTGCCACTGGCAATGACCTTCGATGAATTTAGTAAAACTTAGTGCAGTTAAGCATCAATATTTCCCTTTGACACACCCTGCAGGGCACATTGGATCGCATGCAAACTTGGTGTGCTTGTGTGGGGTGACATCTATATGGGAGCTGTCGGTTTTCTTCCATTTCTGTCCAAAAATGTTGCCGCTGACCTTTGAACTTAGTTTAGTCAGACCTCAATATTTCCCTTTAATACACCCTTCAGGGCACATTTATAATCGGATCACTTTGAAACTTGGTATGTGTGTTCAGGGTGACCTCTAGATGTGAACTATTGCTTTTTTTCATTTCCATAAAAAATTATTGTCTCTGCAGGGTATATTTATGAATTTCCATAAAAAAAAAAACCATTGCCACAAGCAATGACCTTCTACTTAGTGCATTTGTGCATTAACATCTTCCTGGCATGTCTCAGAGGGCACATTCATTATCAGGTTGTTTTGAAACTTTGTATGCTTATGCAAGGTGACAAAGATAGGAGCTATTGATTTTCTTTTCATTTCCATCAAAAACTGTTGCTGTTAGCAACAATCTTCGAATTTATTGCATTTGTGCATCAACATTCTTTGACATGCCCAACAGGCCACATTTATCATAGGATTGTTTTTGACCGTGGTGTACTCATTAGGCAAGATCTTTAGATAAGAGCTATTGATTAGCATTCATTTCTGTGAAAAAAATTGCCATTTACAATAACCTCTGAACATACTGCATTTGTGTATCAACATTCTTCCTTTAGACAGTCTTACAGTTTACATTTAAAAATGCATGGATTACTCTGACGTTGTGCACACACAATGCTGTTATGTTGAAATTTCATCAAATAACATTGGTACCAATGATCTTCAATTTTGCCATTTCATTTATAACTTACCAAGTTCAAGTTTGTCAAGTTGAGATACAGTGTCATTGACACTTTCATTGTTTCACCCTGTCGGGTAGACCTCTCAATAATTTTAAGGTACATGGTTTCTGTAATATGATTGCACATCATGTAGTGTATTGATGCAGCCTTAAAAATTTATATTCAAGATACCCATGAGTTATAACACTCACTGTGTCTATCTGATGGAGATAATTCTAGACGGTACAGGTGTGGAAGACATATATTTTGCAGCATAGACATATACAATTCCCTGAATGATCAGGTAAGGAGTGTGAATTTTCAGCTTTGCAGACTAAGCATGCCGAATAAAGACCCAGAAGATGGATTAGTATTTGGATACTGAAAATTATTTATGTGTTTTGTGCAGTTCATGATTCAACTTCCACTTGGTAATTTTCAAATCGATCCACACAATCAAAAAAGGTTGTGGAAGATGAGTATGGCAAATGACTGGTGAACATCAATGGAGCAAATTTAAAGGCACTGACATCTTAGAAAACACAAGTGGATTATTGTCAACTGATTGGAAAACACTTGTTATAAAATGGTTGTTTGATTTATTGTTAGGCACGACCAACAGCGAATCAAGTTTCGGTGATTGGATTGCACCTGAGGGATCTTGCTTCACAAACAGCATTGCAAAACCAACAAAAAATACCCTGTAATTTCAGCTTTGGAATTCCGCAGACCTACAGCTTGTATTAGATAAGTTACTGGATGACTGTGACAACACACTAAATACGGCACGAATTGCACTTTGTTGCCTTCTTCTATCCACAAAGATTGCCATTTGAAATGGCCGATTTTGACTTGCCTTTGATTGAATTAATGGTCTGCTGAAATTAGGGTAAGACAGATGTTTACCGTTTGCATAATTTTGACTTTAGGTGGGTGACTGCAGCCGGAGGCAATCACCTGTCTGAAAATGACAGGCCTGCAAAAACATGTGAAGATATTTTTCCAACCAAAAACAATTTAGCACTCTACCAGTTATTAAAGAAAGAAATAAAAAAATAAAACTCTTCCACCCTCATTGATTCGAAAAATTAATTACTTGAGAACCAAATGTATTTTTTATTTGGCCTAAGAATTGTTAACTGGTGTGTACCATACAGATGTTCCAAATTAGAGATGATTAAAATAATTTTGAACGAAGGTTAGATATTTAGCTGGGATTGAATGTAACTCATCCAAAATTTCCACCAGAATGGTATAATGTTCAAATGATGGTTTTCAAAAGTGCAATTTACAATTTTGCAGCTGGCACTGGAGGTTTTCTCAGTTTCCTACTTTTCTAAAAAAATGTAGAGGACAATGTCAATTGGTTATTTTTGTTGTTGTTTTGACTTATTATACCCCCCGCAAACAAAGTTTGGGGGGTATATAGGAATCACCCTGTCCGTCCGTCCATCTGTCTGTCCGTCTGTCCATCCTTATAAGCGCAACTCCTCCTAAACCGTTTGAAGAATTTTCATGAAACTTTACACAATGGAAGAACTCCATATGAAGATGTGCATGAAGCAATATAATTCCGTTCTGACATTTCCAAGGGGAGATAATCTAACTTATACATTCGGGGGGTATCACTTTGTGAGCTTGCTCACAGTACCTCTAGTTTGCTATGGCAAGTTAAGTTCCAAACAAACATACATTTATTGTACACCAATTACATGAGGATTTAATGTTCAAATGATGTATTGCTATACATTGGTTTCGGCACAATGTGATGCAGTAACTTTGTTAAGATTAACACCTCTCACTTTTATGTCTGCCTCATCCAAACATGGACTGTAAGTCTAATTTTTGTTTTGTTTGGTTTGGTACATACTGTAGAATATATATATACAGAGCTGATTTGATTCGAGATTCGATTCAATTTTGAATAGATCCAATTGGATTCGAGATTGATTTGCTGGCCCTATGGTTCACATCTCCATAATGTTAACTTGAAGTACTAGTACCAAAATGTACACTTTATGATGAGATAACCAGATCACTTTTACATTATAATAAAGATCAAGTGTTTTGCTTTTTTTTTAAAAATCAGTATGTAGTTTCTTTAGCCAGAAATTTGATTTAGTTAGGCCTCATAAAGTAGATTTTCTGTTTCTCAGGCCATTTTTTGTAAAATTGCCTGCGGGCAGGCGGTTTTTTATTTTAATTTTAATTTTTTGTAGTTATTTCTTTGCCATCAAAAGTTCATGTTCTTGGTTGTTTTATGTCTTAGGCCTCATAACCTACAGTCCAGAACAGCATGGGTGGTGGTGTATTTCATCCCTTGGGTGCAAGAAGGCTTTGCAATGCTAAAGCATTGCAAAGCCTTGTTACACTCAAGGGACAAATGTATCAATTTTATTAACTTGGGTAAAATATCAGACATAAACAATTTAATTTTTATTTTTTGAAGTTTACATTGGTTATAAAAAGAGAGCATGTAGTAGCCCAAAAGACCATGCAGGAGGGCCTGAGAAACAGATTTTTAACTTGTTTAGGCCTTATTAACTTTTTCTTAACCCTGTTAATAAAAAATAAAATTTAATTTTTCTTCATTCTTTTCTCCTATATCAGCCAGCTGTAACAACAAAAATTCTCAGAACTAAAAAAAAAGAGACGTTTTTAAATCATCAAGGCCCTGCACTCTTTAAAACTTATAATTATTGGACCATAACTCTTCTTTGTCCACATCTTCCTTTTGGTCCCACTAGTTATCTTGCATTAAGTATTTTTGAGGTATTAATTACATTGATATGTCTTGTATAAAAGACCTGGAACAGAAAATCTATATCAGGAAGGAAATGAGGAATATTTACATTATGTAAAGGCGTTAATCATATAAAACATTTATTTTGAATAAGAAATATTCAATGTAATAATAATGAGAAATACTGTAAGAGAATCATTTTAACCCTTTACCAAATGTATCGACAGTATCTGCCCACATAATTTACAAAGAGAGCAGTTGAAAATATTTCCAAAAATTTCTTCAAAACCATATCATGTGACCCCTTACTGGAATGAGCTTGTAAAGCTTGTTCCAATGAGAGGTCACATAATATGGTTTTGTGGAAATTTTATGAAAAATTTTAAAAAACAATAATTAAAATAATAAATTTTGATATCTTGTGTGTTGGGTAAAGGGTTAAAGATGTTGTATTTCACTTTAGAAACTAGTTAATGGGGAGTGGGCAGAATTAAGCCCCTCTATTACGGCACTGTACACAAGTGTGTCCTTGTCGGTTATATGAGAAATAATACAATAACCTTGTCATTTGCATATAATTAAGAACAATGTAAAATTTGTTTATTGGAAATTTGTTTTTCAGCTCTAAAACAGATTCAGCCTGTATGTATTATTGCCAGTTCCAAGACAGATGAAAAACTTGTGAAACTGTTGAAGATATGTGGTAATTGTAATGGATTAGATCACACAACACACAAAATCTGTTCAAAGAATGCTGTACAGTTGATCCCTCTTAATTGGATATCTCTTAATTGCATAACCCTGTTATTTGAATATAAGTTCCAAACACTAAACTATTTTACTGTACCTTCAGTACAATTTGACCTGTTAATTGCACATAGATTATAGAGTAAACTTCTGTTAATTAAATAAAAAATCTTATAATATGTCAAGAAATTACCCCGACAGTCAAAAAATTTCTCTTATTTATGGACCTATTTGACTTCAGTACATTTAACATGGTCCAGAATCTGTGTCAAACAAGATATTCTAGAATACATTAGGGCTGAAACAGTTACATGATTTTTATAACGGTTAACCACTTCTGATAACCGTGGTTAACTGATTAACCACAGTTATCCAAACAATTCCATTGACATATGTCTTCGGTAGGTTAACTGAGGGTGTGATCAAACTGAAAAATGCCAAAATCAGTCCTGGCAATGCACCCTCATCAATGCTGAGGAAAATGCTGTGTAGCAATGCACATCATCAGCATAAAAAAATTGCCGAGGATGTAATGTAAAATGTCAGGGACCCCTCCCTCCAAAAAAACCCCCCAAAAATACCTGTTTAGGGTAACCCCAACCGACCCTAAAAAGTTTATTGAGTGAATGTCGCTCATTTAGTTCATTGTAACCCTAAATATACATCAGACTTCAACTGTGATTTTGAAACCGATTTTTGAGTTCAAGCTTTCAAAATTACGTGGAGAAATAAATCTATTGGACAGTATAAATGGGGAGCAAGAGGCAAGTTACAGTTCAGCAAAAGAAACCGCATTTGATAAGCTGATGAACATTTTAGGTTGCTTCACCATTGGTGTTGAAAGGTCATGAATATTAATGATTATTGTGTTGAGTTTCATGTATTGATACTGAAAGCCCCAAATCTTTGCCTAGTGTCTTGAAAATGTCATTTGTGCAAGTATAGTGTATAACAGTTTTTTTTAATTCCTTTCAAATGTGTACATAGAAATTATTGACAATGGCCAGCAGATGCGAAGATACTGCATTTAAATGAAGTATGTGGTTATTGTAGTAGTTCGATACTTCTTTTATTTCTTTCAGAAACCACACGCTTTCAATATCCCGCAGAATGAGGAGATTTTTATCATTGGTCATTTCAAGGAAAGTTTATCTAATTAGCAAATACGATTATACCATGCAGCACCCCCCCCCCCCCCCCATTACCCTCCCCCACCCCACCCCCCCCCCCCCCCCAAAAAAAAAGTTAAAAGTAAAATTTGAATATGCTAAAACGGTAACCTCTTTAAACTGAATTTGAATTTCTCAATAATCAGTCATCGTTGGTACATTTTAGAATAGAGTATATATGAACCAGAGAAGCCTGTCATTATATTTAAAAACAAAACGACAAAATATCCCACCGTTGAACAGGGATTTTGGGGCAATTTGAAACATGCTTGCAAAAAGGGAACATTTTTGCCATTCCCCCCCCCCCCCCCCCCAAAAAAAAAAACAAGTGCATTTGCTCCTGAAAAGTCACCAGAAGCTCCATTTGATAGCACATTTCAAGGCTCCATTTGGTTCCCCCCCCCCCCCCCCCCCCACGTATCCTGTAACAACATTGATATTGTTCAGTTACTTCTTCACGATTGTTTCAACTCCATTTGAGTTGATATATGTTATATGTGGTGATGGTTACCCGGTTATGGAATCATAACCGGTCACATCCATGACTGATTATTAACCAGTTTACCATTTCAGCCCTAGAATAAATGCTCAATTAATCTCTAGAATACAAGAAAGTGGCCACATCCCTGTTAATTGAATACTCCTGTTAATTGAAACATTTTCACTGCCAGAGTGACTATTCAATTAACAGGATTTCACTGGAGTGCAATACTCAGACAAACATGATTGGATTTTACCAGTGTCCTGTATGTGAGTCTAATGCTCTAAGTATAAGGTTGAAAACCAGTATCATGTGATTTCTCTTGCCCATGTATGGTCTTCAGTTTATTGATTTTTAACCTAGTTGCACAATAAATTGGAACATCAACAGCACTGGAGTTTGTTGCTATTTCATTCAAGTTTGAGAACCAGTTGCATCAAATCTTTCTTGAGATATGACCCTTAATTTATTGAGTTTTCATGATTTTTGATATTTTAGCCCATTGGTATGATAACTCAAACAAATTCAAGGAATTCCCTCAAATTTGGGTATGTGAGTTTGCTATAATTTATTGATCAACTTTGAAAACCAGTTTAGTCATGAATTTTCTTTTAAGTGACACCCCTTAGCTTGTTGATTTTTAACTCGTCAGACTGAAAGTTGTCATCACCGGTGGGAAGGTAGTGTTTCAGTCTTCTCCCAAACCACTGACGTGATTCCAGTCAAATTTCATATGATGACAAATTTTATTAGCTCAACTTTGGTTGGGGGGCTGGGGGTTTGGATAAATGTAGAGTAGGGCATTCCAGGGTGGGGTTTAGGAGTGGGGTGGGGGTCAGTGAAGGGGTGTTAGAGTTTTGTGGCTAGGGTTAGTGTTAGTTTAGGGTTACGGGTGGGTAGGGTTAGGGTTAGGGTCAGTAAAGGGTAGGGTTAGCTAACCCCCCCAAAATTTTCCCCCCAAAAACTTGTTTTTTTTTGTTGGACATGTGTTTTAGGTTAGCCAACTAATATGTCCATAAAATAGCCACATAAGTAGCCATTTGTTAGAACGTCTGTCCGTCCGTCGTGCCGTATACACGGCTTGGACTAGAGGCCATATTTATGAACCAATCTTTACGAAACTTCTTGGGTACCTTTGTTATCACCGTGAGATGAGAACGAGTGTTTTGGGGTCCAGTCCGAAATTCAAGACGGCCGCTGACAGCCATTTTGTACAAAATTAGGTGCAATCCGATTTTTGCGTAGAACTTCCATATGAAAGCTCTGATTTGAATAATTTTTTGTATAAATGTTTAGTACCATGGGATACATCACGTATAATACGGGTTTTTGCCTCGTGCGTAAATTATGCAAATTAGACTAACTTTGATCTGTTTAATGTTAGTGTTACTTTCAGCACTGTAACTGCAAATGCCAATACGGCTCGGGCTAGAGGTTGTATTTATGAACCGATCTCTACGAGACTTCTTGGGTACCTTTGCTATCACCGTGGGATGAGAACGAGTGTTTTGGGGTCCAGTCTGAAATTCAAGATGGCCACTGGCAGCCATTTTGTACAATATTAGGTGAAATCAGATTTTTGCGCAGAACTTCCATATGAAAGCGCTGATTTGAATAATTTTTTGTGTGAATGTTTAGTACCAAGGGATACATCACATACAATACAGGTTTTCTTCTTGTGCATAAATTATGCCAATTAGACTAACTTTGATCTGTTTAATGTTACTTTCAGCATTGTAACTGCAAATGCCAATACGGCTCGGGCTAGAGGCCGTATTTATGAACCAACCTTTACGAAACTTCTTGGGTACCTTTGTTATCACCGTGGGACGAGAACAAGTGTTTTTGGGTGCGGTCCGAAATTCAAGATGGCTGCCGGTGGCCATTTTGTACCAAAATTAGTGCAATCAGTTTTTTGTACAGAACTTCTGCATGAAAGTTCTGATTTGAAAAAATTTCTGTATGAATGTTTAGTAACATGGAATACATCACATATAATACAGGTTTTTTTCTCGAGCAGAAATTATGCAAGTTAGATGAACTTTGATTTATTCAGTGCTACTTATACACAGTGCATGTGTCAATACGGCTTGGGCTAGAGGCTGTATTTATGAACCGATCTTCACAAAACATCTTGGGTACATTTGTTATCACCTTGGGATGAGAACGAGTGTTTCTGGGTGCAGTCCAAAATTCAAGAAGGCTGCCAGTGGCCATTTTGTACCGAAATTAGGTCCACTCATTTTTTGTACACAACTTCTATACGGCTCAGGCTAGAGGCCGTATTTATGAACCGATCTTTATGAAACTTCTTGAGTACCTTTGTTATCACTGTGGGATGAGAACAAGTGTTTTGGGGTGCGGTCCAAAATTCAAGATGGCCACCAGCAGCCTTTTTGTTCCAAAATTAGTGCAATCAGTTTTTAGTACAGAACTTCTGTATGAAAGTTCTGATTTGAATAAATTTTT
The DNA here is from genome assembly GCA_031216915.1 of Pictodentalium vernedei. Classification (NCBI taxonomy): domain Eukaryota; kingdom Metazoa; phylum Mollusca; class Scaphopoda; order Dentaliida; family Dentaliidae; genus Pictodentalium; species Pictodentalium vernedei. Next base: position 102,127,507 of record CM062293.1, read on the forward strand.
GTAGGAATGTTTAGTAACATGGAATGCGTCACATATAATACGGGTTTTTTTCTCGTGCAGATATTATGCAAATTAAATGAACTTTCATTTATTCAGTGCTACTTATACACAGTAAGTGCACATGCCAATACGGCTCGGGCTAGAGTCTGTATTTATGAACTGATCTTCATGAAACTTCTTGGGGTACCTTTGCTATCACCTTGTGACAGAAAAGAGTGTTTTTGGGTGCCTTTGTTATCACTGTGCTATGAGAACAAATATTTTGGGGTTCAGTCAGACCCACTCTGGGACTCAAAGATTTCTTTTCTAGCTCAGCATCTAACTGTCACCCCACTTTTACAATACTTTACCTATATATTTGTTACAGGCTACGGGCAGCATTTATGTACAGACCGTAACAATACTTTACATGTACCTTTGTTATCAGGTCATTACCTAGATGTTTGTCATTGCTGTGTCACACAGTATAAATGTACATGTCTTAAACAAGTTGAGCTACAGTGTCATTGACACTTTCATTTTTTGTTGAAATCAATGAACCCCAAGAGCTAAAAATAAAAATATTTTCAAACTCCAATATTTTCCCAACCACACGGAACAGAGAACTTTTATTTGGAATGAAGCATCCTGAGGACAAATAGAATAGAATGGGCAAAAGAAATGCCATTGGGTATCATATGGGATTTCAAAAAACTGTTGAGTCAACATATTTTGAACAATTAAAAAATCTTCTCCCAAACCACCAATCAGAATCTTCTGATATTTGGTTTACAGTATCCTAGGAGGAAGGGGGTGGGGGGATCCTTGTGAGGGGTCAGATTCAAGTCTGTTCAAATGATATTTGGGCTCTCTCAAATTTGCCTCTTTGGGTGGATGACCCTTTTCATCCCACATGCTGTACAAATACAGATCAAATGTATGATGATCACGCAACGGTCCTCTTCCTTGTCTCATTTCTGTATAGAAAGCAAAAGATTTGCCCGGGGAGGGGGCAAAGAGGCAGGGGCTCCTATTATATTTACTGTTGCTCTAGAGAAAGAACTGTGCCATGCTGTTGATCTGTAATGCTTGCCTGTTAATTGCAAGCTTGGCTGTGAAATAAGCTGTAAATTTCCAATTTATTGGTGCCTTGCAACATCTTTTAATCAAAAACTGCCCATACACGCAAGTATCCTTATAGTACCCGTATCAAGAGAGGGACATATTCTTTGAAGAAGCTTCCACAATCGGGGTCCATCTGTTTATATCAAAACGTTTAAAGGTGTAATTGCATAACATGGTGAAAATAGAAAGTCGTGAATGTTTTTTTCTGCCCAGTCAATATGAACAATCAATTTGCCAATCTGTTTCCTGATTTGGTTCAAGAATCAAATTTCTTATTCACAGGGCCCTAGAAAGTAAGTGCTTTTGGCATCCCAAGAATTAGACTGAAGTCTTTATTTGGGCATGGATAGTAAGTGTGTTAGGTCCCTCAAGAATTAGTTTCGTTGAGAATAATTTTATTTCAAAATGCTTCCATTTGAAGTAATACTAATTCTGTTTGAACACATATTTCTTTACAGTAAATGGTGATGATTTCCAAGAGGAAAATGATGAATCTTCTAGAACAAATGAAAATCTTAAAATTTTACCCAGTATAGATTTCTGTGAGTGATAAAATCCTTTTATTATATGACTACCAACAAATCGCTCTTCAATAAAGCTGTAGTTTGCTCATAATTCTTGATCGCCAGACAATGAGGGTGTCCTTGTTTCCAAATCAGTATCATGTTGGGTTCCTGCCATTATTAGCTCACCTGACTGAAAAGTCAGGGTGAGCTATTCTGATCACTTTTTGTCCGTCGTCCGGCGTCCGGCGTGAAGGAGGTGTTTGGGCCTTTTTCTCCCAAACCACTGGCCGCATATTAATGAAATTTCACGTGAGTAGGGGTTATATCAGGGCATTTTGATTTTTGGTCAAATTAGGTTTCGGCTCACTTTGAGCAGAGGGATTGGGCAAAAATGCTCCAATTCTTAAAAAATCTTCTTCTCAAGAACCAGCAATAGCAGAGACTTGATATTTGGTATGCAGCTTCCTTTTGAGGTGTAGATTCAAGTTTGTTCAAGAGAAGTTAGAGGGGCTATATTGGACGATGTTAAAGGAGGGGCAAAAATTTTGGCCCCACCCCAAATTTCTATTTTCCAAACCGCAAGACCGATTAGAACCAAATTTTACGTGAGTGCTTATTGGGTCATAAGTACCTAATTTATGCAGAAATTTTTTCCCCGTAGCCCTGTGGGAACCACAGGAGCTAAAAATAGAAAAAAATGAAAATGCCCACATCTCCAAAACTATACGGCATTGAGAATTCTTATTTGTTGTGAAGCTTCCTTAGGACCAACAAAATGGAATGGTAAAAAAAAATTGCCATCGGTTTTATCATGGGGTACTTTTTGGGGACTTTGAAAAAGTGCTGAGTCAGCATTTTTTAACACTGTGATTAATGGGAAAAACATAAGACTACTTTTCTCCGAAAGCACTGCTCGAAAAGCTTTAAAATTTCACATATAACATCTTTGGAAGATTGTTTCACATGTTTATTGAAATGAATTGCCTGGGTGGATATTTGGGCTCTCTATGGGAGCCCAAATGTTTAAATTAGTGCAGTATGAGGAGTATTTTTGAAAAATCTTCTTCTTCAGATCTAGCAATAAGAATGTTTTGATATTTGGTATGCAGCATCCTTAGGGGGGTGAGATTCAAGTTTGTTGAAGCCAAATCCCTGGGTTCATATTTAGGCTGAAAATTTGGGGTCCCGTTGCAGACTTCGAAATTTTGGACCAAAATCTGAAAATTTTTTTTTTGTTTTTTCTGCGTTTCGGTCAATTTTAAGACAAAACAAAAAAAAAAAAAAATTTTTTCCCCCGAAAATTTGGGGTGCGGGTGGGACTTGAAAAATTTTGGACCAAAATCCGAAATTTTTTTTGGGGGGGGGGGGGGGGGGGGGGGGGGGGGGGGATTTCTGCGTTTCGGTCAATTTTAAGACAAAAAAAAAAAAATTTTTTCCCCTAAAAATTTGGGTTGCGGGTGGGACCAAAATCCGAAAAAAAATTTTTTTTGGTTTTTTCTGCGTTTCGGTCAATTTTAAGACAAAAAAAAAAAAATTTTTTCCCCTAAAAATTTGGGGTGCGGGTGGGACTTAGAAAATTTTGGACCACAATCCGAAAATGTTTTTTTTTGGTTTTTTCTGCGTTTCGGTCAATTTTAAGACCAAAAAAAAAAAAAAAATTTTTTTCCCCTGAAAATTTGGGGTGCGGGTGGGACTTAAGAAAATTTTGGACCAGAATCCGAAAAAATTTTTTTTTGGTTTTTTCTGCGTTTCAGTCAATTTTAAGACAAAAAAAAAAATTTTTTCCCCTCAAAATTTGGGGTGCGGGTGGAACTTAGAAAATTTTGGACCAAAATCCGAAAAAAAATTTTTTTTTGTTTTTTTTCTGCGTTTCGGTCAATTTTAAGACAAAAAAAAAAAAAAAAAAATTTTCCTCCTGAAAATTTGGGGTCCGGGTGGGACTTAGAAAATTTTGGACCAAAATCCGAAATTTTTTTTTGTTGTTTTTTCTGCGTTTCGGTCAATTTTAAGGCAAAAAAAAAAAAAAAAAATTTTTCCCCTGAAAATTTGGGGTCCGGGTGGGACTTAGAATATTTTGGACCAAAATCCGAAATTTTTTTTTTTGTTTTTTCTGCGTTTCGGACAATTTTAAGACAAAAAAAAAAAAAAAAAAAATTTTTTCCCCTGAAAATTTGGGGTGCGGGTGGGACTTAGAAAATTTTGGACCAAAATCCAAAAAAAATTTTTTTTTTTGTTTTTTCTGTGTTTTGGTCAATTTTAAAACCCAAAAAAAATTTTTTTCCCCCCCCCTCAAAATTTGGGGTGCGGGTGGGACTTAGAAAATTTTGGACCAAAATCCGAAAAAATTTTTTTTTTGTTTTTTCTGCGTTTCGGTCAATTTTAAGACCCCCCAAAAAAAAACAAATTTTTTCCCCTGAAAATTTGGGGTGCGGGTGGGACTTAGAAAATTTTGGACCAAAATCCGAAATTTTTTTTTGTTGTTTTTTCTGCGTTTCGGTCAATTTTAAGGCAAAAAAAAAAAAAAAAAATTTTTCCCCTGAAAATTTGGGGTCCGGGTGGGACTTAGAATATTTTGGACCAAAATCCGAAATTTTTTTTTTTGTTTTTTTCTGCGTTTCGGACAATTTTAAGACAAAAAAAAAAAAAAAAAAAAATTTTTTCCCCTGAAAATTTGGGGTGCGGGTGGGACTTAGAAAATTTTGGACCAAAATCCAAAAAAAATTTTTTGTTTTGTTTTTTCTGTGTTTTGGTCAATTTTAAAACCCAAAAAAAATTTTTTTCCCCCCCCCTCAAAATTTGGGGTGCGGGTGGGACTTAGAAAATTTTGGACCAAAATCCGAAAAAAATTTTTTTTTGTTTTTTCTGCGTTTCGGTCAATTTTAAGACCCCCAAAAAAAAAACAAATTTTTTCCCCTGAAAATTTGGGGTGCGGGTGGGACTTAGAACATTTTGGATGAGAATCCAAAAAAATTTTTTTTTTTTTGTTTTTTCTGAGTTTCAGTAAATTTTAAGACAAAAAAAAAAAATTTTTTCCCCTCAAAATTTGGGGTGTGGGTGGGACTTAGAAAATTTTGGACCAAAATCCGAAAAAAATTTTTTTTTTGTTTTTTCTGCGTTTTGGTCAATTTTAAAACAAAAAAAAAAATAAATTTTTTCCCCCTGAAAATTTGGGGTCCGGGTGGGACTTAGAATATTTTGGACCAAAATCCAAAATTTTTTTTTTTGTTTTTTCTGCGTTTTGGTCAATTTTAAAACAAAAAAAAAAAAAAATTTTTCCCCCTGAAAATTTGGGGTCTGGGTGGGATTTAGAAAATTTTGGACCAAAATCCTAAAAAAAAATTTTTTTGTTTTCTGCGTTTTGGTCAATTTTAAGACAAAAAAAAAAAAAATTTTCCCCTGAAAATTTGGGGTCCGGGTCGGACTTAGAAAATTTTGGACCAAAATCCGGAAATTAGTTTTATCCTTTTTTATGCGTTTTAAGAAGAAGAAAAAAAAATTAGGCTGAAAGTATTTTGTGACCAAAATGCGAAAAAAATTTTTTTTTTTTTGCGTTTTGGTAAATTTTAAGAGAAAAAAAAATTTTTTTTTCCCCTGAAAATTTGGGGTCCGGGTTGGACTTGGACCAAAATCTGGAAATTTTTGTTTTTTTTGTTTTTTATGCCTTTCTGTCAATTTTAAGACACAAAAAAATCTATTTTTTTTTCCCTGAAAATTTGGGGTCCGGGTGGTACTTAGAAAATTTTGGACCAAAATGCGGAAAAAATTTTTTGTTTGTTTTTTTGCGTTTGGTCAATTTTAAGACAAAAAAAAAAAAAAATTTTTCCCTGAAAATTTGGGGTCCGGGTTGGACTTACAAAATTTTGGCCCAAAATCCGAAAAAAAATTTTTTTTGCTTTTTATGCATTTCTGTCAATTTTAAGACAAAAAAATTTTTTTTTTTTTCCCCTGAAAATTTGGGGTCCATGTGGGAATTTTGAACCAAAATCCGGAAATTTTTTTTTTTGTGTTTTTTATGCGTTTCTGTCAATTCTAAGACAGAAAGAAATTTTTTTTTTTTACACCGAAAATTTTGGGTCCGGGTGGGACTTCGAAAATTTTGGACCAAAATCCGGAAATTTTTGTTTTTGTTTTTTATGCATTTCTGTCAGTTTTAAGACAAAAAAAAATAAATTTTTTTTTACCCTGAATATTTGGGGTCCGGGTGTGACTTCGAAAATTTTGGACCAAAATCCATAATTTTTTGTTTTTTATGCGTTTCTGTCAATTTTAAGACAAAAAAAACATTTTTTTTTTACACCGAAAATTTGGGGTCCGGGTGGGACTTAGAAAATTTTGGACCAAAATCCGGAAATTAGTTTTATCGTTTTTTATGCGTTTTAAGAAGAAGAAAAAAATTTAGGCTGAAAGAATTTTGTTTGGGAAAAAAATCTGTTTTTTTGTATGTTTATCTCAATTTTGGGACGTAAAAGTGCAGGAACTGAAAATAGAAGGAAAATCCTGTGTATTGTGTGAGCACAATCGCTTCATCTAGTTGGTATATGCTTTTCTTAGGAGGGGCGTATGCAGCTTATTCAAGTCAAGTCCCTGGTTTGATATTTAGACTACCATGTCAGGTGAGTGCCCTCAGGCCCCCTGGGGCCTCTTGTTCAATTAGTCACTAAGCATCAGCTGTTGCTGTAGTTAACAGTTTTCATTTTAGAAGATCGTCATTTATTTTTAAAGTGGTACAAGTCAGGTTTAAATTGTACCCTGTATTGAGTTGAATGAACTTTTGAAATGTATAACTAAAGTTACTTGTAATATCCCATGGCCTTTGTTTTCCACAAGATTGTGGAACAACAGTTGTGGAACAACATACTTTTACACAGAGTTGCCATTTGATCAACCTCTGTTCTCAGTAGTATTAACCATCACTCTGTTATTCAGTATATGAAAGAGTATCATTCAAAAGGTGTACCTTTGAATAATTCGCAGTTTAGGAAGTCACTGCAGACTTGCAGAGTAAAAACAATCTTCGGTCTTGTATACTTGAACGACCCACATTGGAACAATCTGAACCTTGAAAGTGAGAAAATTGTCACAAGACTCGCAATGGTCAGTTCCTTTATAGTACTAAGTTGCAGCTTGTGTAGGAATGGAGGGTTATGTATGTTTGAAATCAGTTATATTGTTTCTTGAATTTATTGGAACAGACTAATAATTGATTAATGGTTATGATTAGTCGACTGCAAAAATTGATAGTTGCAACAGAACCAGTACTGTTGTGATAATCCAAAGTTTCCAATCTTAATGATAAGACAAGTGTTAGCATTGGGTATTGATGAGCATTAATCAACTTACTAGTCAAATAGCAAGCTTTTTGAATATAAATAGCAGGCTTTTTGAATACAAAACAGTTACACAAGTTTGGTTAATTATAAACTCTTTGCATTTAGAACATATTCTTTTTCACTAATCCTGAAGGCTTCTTGAGTTGAGAAAGCATTTCGCTTTGCACGCACTGCACGCATTTCTCACCTTGAAAGCACCAAGTGTGAGACTAATTCCAGGTAAATACCTGGTACCATATAAAAGGCCAGTTGTCATACACAGGGTATCTTTTTTTTTGCTTTGAGCATGCAGTTAATGGAATTATGGCTAACCTTTCTGGTACAGAGTCCAACAGTTCACAATCTTTTCAAACCAGCGAAGTTTCACTTCCACTCTAGCCTGAATACGACACAGGCATGACACCCTTCAAATATTGGCATCTGATGATGAGAAATCATTGTTTTCTGGCTATAAACAGCCATTGAAGAAACAAGTTAACCCTCCACATGTCTCGAAAGAGAAAACACCACCTGTTGCAGTCACACACAAAACAAGGACTTGGAAACGGACTATTAGTATTGATAAAAAACGAACTGTTGAGGTTAAACCAAAGAAACGGAGGTCAGCAGTGATGGATAAACATCTCAAGGGTGTTCTTAACACTCCTCTGTTGAGTAGCGTGGCTACCAACAATTTGAGAGTTTGAATTCGGAATCTTAGTGGTTCGAGTAGCATGGCTAATTCTGGGGTCGTACCAGGAAGGGATGTTCTGTATACATCGACAGAAGACCAACGTCACAAGACTCGTACTAGTAAACCTCAGATGTCGAACAGCATGGCTGCTGGCAGAAATAAATCCTCTTTCAATGAGAGTCCACCTCATGATGACATTGTCTGTCCAGATTTTGAATCGGACAATGATGGCATCATTAGGATTAGCATTTTCTGAAGAGGTACTGGGATCTTCTGGCGATGAAGAATTCTCTTTCCCACAAAATTTTGTTGATGATGGTAATTTCAGGCCTCCTATAAAGGACAGTCTAGCAGACTTTGCCAATAAATCTTCTACATGTAAAACCAAACTTGATGAACTGCTTGGTAAACACCTAATTCGTAGCAATGCTAAATTGACTCAGCCTCCACGAGTGAATCCCGAGTTATGGAGTCAGCTCGAATCGCGTGATCAAATTTGTGATGTACAACTGCAAGAGATTCAGAGGGGCATTGCAGTTTCCATGATTCCTTATTTCAAGATTTTTGAGAAAACGCATGACCTGAATGTACTGCTTGTATCTAAATAGAAACTGGTTCAGAAATGCAAAAGCCGTGGTAGATTACAGGAAGTAGATGACAAAATCAATGCTGTTCTGGATGAAATAAAAACCCTCTCTGTGGATGGTATATCTATTGCAGGCGGAGAGAATTTTTCAACCTCAATGGAGCGAAGAATGCTCCTCAAACCAAGTTTTATACCACAATTTCGACCACTCTGAAGATCCACAGGAACAATCTGTCACAGACCGGCTCTTTGGTAAAGATATTAACCAGGCCCTCAAGGCATACAATGATGCCATCCTGATAACTGCCAACATAAAGAGAGGCTTTACCATGAGAGGCCCTTACAAAGGTTCTTCATATGGCCGATCAAATGATCATCGTAGCTACTACAATGATAAAAAGTCTGATGCTTTTTTAGGGCAACGTCAGGGTCACCGCCCAAGAGGAGGGCGTGCCAGAGAGAATTGCAAAGCCACAGCAGGTGGCCTCGTCCATAAGGGTGAGTATTTTTGATGGTAAACCTAAAAATATTACAGCAGGTTCTCTTTCCAAACATGTGTGCACATGGCAGGGTGTTACTAGCGATCCATGGATCCTAAATTCCATAATGGGCCACAAGCTCAAGTTTGAGTCCAAGCCTTTTCAAAATGGCCTACCTGGGAAAATCCCATTTTCTGCAAGTGAGTCAGCAGCTATTGATAATGAGATCACTCGGCTACTAGCCAAGTGTGCTATATCTCGTTCCCGGTCAGAACGAGGTCAATTTATTTTCAATATTTTTGTACGACCAAAGAAAACTGGTGACTTACGCCTTTGTTATCAATCTTCGTAGTCTTAATCAATTCATCAAATACTATCATTTTAAAATGGAAATACTTGATTCAGTTCAAAAAATGGTCAATAGAAATGAGTACTTTATGTCCAGTGATCTTAAGGATACATACTTCAGTGTGCCTATTCATAGTAAGTACAGGAAATATCTTAAGTTTTTGTGGAATGGAATCCTTTATCACTTCATTGCCTACCTTTCGGTCTCTCTTCGGCACCCCAAATTTTCACAAAAATCATGAAACCTGTTTTTGCTAAGTGCAGAAAATGAGGTACCAGGTGTTCCCATTATATTGATGACTCATTACTTTTTCATAAATCTAAGAAACTATGCTGGACTCAGACTAAAACCTTGTGTGACTTATTACAGTGTTTAGGTTTCAAAATCAATAGGGCTAAATCCTGTCTCATTCCCAAACAGTCTTGAGAAGTGAATAATATTATTGAATTGAAACGTCCAAAACTTTATTAGCTACAAGGAGCCCAACAATTTGTATGGTAGCTCATCTTATTGGACTGTATACTTCTTCATTCAAAGCCATTAAAGCAGGACCACTTTTTTACCGTCAGTTGGAATATGAAAAGCATATGGCTTTGAGAAAGCAAAATTCATATGCTGCTACTATGGCTCTTTCTAACAAACCATGTTACCAAATTAACGGGTGGATCAAAAATATACAATGGAAGAATGGTTCTCCCATTCGTGAACCAGAAGCAAATGTGTTTCTTGAAATTGATGCTTCCTTGACAGGCTGGGGGCAGTTTCAGGCAGTACCACTGCTCATGGTGTCTGGCATATGCCAGAATGTCAATACCACATCAATATTTAGGAACTTTTGGCAGTTAAGAAAGGTTTGGAAAATCTTTGCAGTAGTGTGACTAACTGTCACATTCTTGTTCAGACAGATAATATGCTTGCTGTCAGATATCTGAATAAACTAGGTGGTAGGATCCCATCTTTGTTTTCTGTCACTAAGGACATTTGGGAATGGTGTTTTGCTAGACATGTGCACATTTCAGCTGTTCATATATTAGGCAAAGATAATTTTCTTGCTGATGGGCTGTCAAGACAGCTCACCTCTAACACTGAGTGGATGTTGAGTCCACAAATCTTCTCTCAAATCACCGTAAATATCTTTCAGGCAGCTATTGATATATTTGCTTCCTGTACGAATGCACAACTTTCCATATATGCATCATGGTTTCCAGATAACAATGCACAATATATAAATGCTTTTTCATTTCCATGGATAGGTCACTTAGCATACATTTTTCCCCCTTTCAGCCTCCTCAATCGAGTCATCACAAAGTTTACCGACGAAAAGGTAAAGAAAGCTATTATTATAGCACCCTTTTGGCCAATGCAGGATTGGTTTCCGGCTCTACTCCATGTTCTCATAGACAAACCTATACAATTGCCGCTAATGGGCAACTTATTAACAGATCCTGTAATGGGGAGCACCATCCCCTTCACAGCAAGCTTCTCATGATTGCCCGTGCTGTGCCAGGCGATTCCTCAGCAGTCAGAGGTTTTCTAAAAACTCAGCAGCAATTATCACACAGTCTTGGAGAGATTCCACTATTAAGCAATACAACTATGCATGGAGGTAGTTGAATCTGTGATGTCAAGAGAATGACAATCCCCTTCAGACGTCTGAAATCACGATCATTCAATACCTTTCACACATATTGAGGCATGGGAGGTCTTATAGTGTATTAAACACCCACAAATCAATGCTTGCACAAAACTCTGCTTTTACTAGGACAGACACACTTTCAGTCTACTCCCCTCCATTGATTTATGAAAGGAGTATCAAATGTTAGGCCTCCTGAACCAAAATATCAGGATATGTGGAACGTATCCAAGACTCTGAAATACTTAGCAACTTTACTCCCATTACAGTCATTATCATTGGAAATGTTAACTAAAAAGCTAATTTTCCTAATGGCTCTCGTGACAGCCTAATGCTGCAGTACACTTCAATCTTTGGACTTTAATCATGTGCAGCTCACTCGAACAAAGGCTCAATTCATCACACTTAAGCCACAGAAAACCTCAACACGGCAGAAATATCACAACACTGGAAATCTTTCTGTTCAAGAATAATATAAACTGTGTATTTGCTACTCTTGAGGAGTATTTAAAAAGAACACAACACATTCGTAAATGTACAGATTTGTTTATTTCATATAAAACAAAAAGGTCAGTCACAACATCCACTATTGGAAGGTGGATTCTTGATGTTCTAAAGAAATCTGGAATTGATACATCAATCTTCAAAGCCCACTCTGTTCGAGGGGCTTCTACATCAGCTGCAATGATAAAGGTATTACATTAAACAGCATCTTGAAAATTGCAAATTGGCAGTCTGCTAATACCTTTTATAAATTCTATTTTAGGGACCGTTCAGGCAGTGTGCAGAGACGACATTTAGCAAGAGCTGTTCTGGAACAGAATGACAATTCCAGTATTGTGAACCGGTAGTTCATGTACCTTATCGCGAAATAAATAACAGTTATCATCTTGAGTGTTTTTTGTCTGTTCCGTTTCAATACTCCTTAATTTGGTGGGATGTCCTAATGGAAATAACATTAATCTTTGAAGATGCTACCTCAACCCGAGAAGCCTTCAGGATTAGTGAAAAACAATCCCCCCTCTCAAGCCAGCATCCGTAGGATGAGCAGCTATGAGAGGGATTCTTCAAGATAATCCTAAAGGTTTAGAGGGTGTTAACCCCCCCCCCCCCCCCCCCCCCCCCCCCCCCCCCCCCCCCCGCCAATGGTGACCTGACTCAGTGAATCATTTCTACTGTACCTAACCCTTACCATCACACTACATGTATTGTTAGGGTCAGTAGTGTGTGCTTTTATGATTATTTCCACCATTTTCCTGAGTTGACCGTCGAAAAAAGATACCCTGTGTATGACAACTGGCCTTTTATATGGTACCAGGTATTTACCTGGAATCAGTCTCACACTTGGTGCTTTCAAGGTGAGAAATGCATGCAGCGCGTGCAAAGCGAAATGCTATCTCAACCCTCTAAGCCTTCAGGCTTATCTTAAAGAATCCCTCTCATAGCTGCTCATCCTACGGATGCTGGCATGAGAGGGGGGATTTTATGGCCCTCAGTACAATGACCTCATTGAACTATTTTTTCCTGTATAATAGTCTGTTTTGGAAAGAAAAACTGATTTGATATAGGCTTTTAACCCTTTACTCACACTAACAGCAGACTACACTTGTAAAACAATCATTAAATAACTAAACAATTTGAATTTTTACCTTTAAAAACAAAACTCGATGACCACTCATTGAACAAGCTCATTGAGGCACATTCCAGTGTGGAGTCATAAGCTTTGTTTCCAAGACAAAAAAATCAAATGAAAAAATGGATTAAATTTGAAAGGCAGTTTTTGTAAATTTTGCTGGCTTTTTTTACTATTAAGTTGGGAAATGGGTTGAGATAAATATTGCTAGCATTGCTGAATAAAAGGATAGTATTTCAGTTAACTGAAATGTGTCAAACAGCAACAAAAATGGGTCTCTGAGGAATTTTTATATTCCTCATAATATGTATAGTAATACTGGTGGTAACATTTTACGTTTTGTTGACAACAAAGGTGCCCTCTCTGCTTGGACAATTGAAGATCTTCACACCCAAATGCATCCTTTCTGCTTAGACAATTGAAGATCTTAACGTTTTGTATATCCTGGCAAAATGGTTCTCTGAATGTAATGGTCAGCATGACATCCACTCCTCTATCTGTTCAGCGGCACACAAAAAGGAGGATTTGCATGACCTTTGGTTTGCCAAGGTCAGTTGGTGAGCGGTTGGATGTGCAGGTGGATGGTCGTACATGAATAACCATAACCAGATCAATTATGGATGGATTTAAAACATTTTTGAATGCAGGTTGATATCCATGATATTTAATGAATGAAATATTTACCTTTTTTAACAAAAGATTTCAGCAAAATAGTGATTCCACGCCATAATTTTTGAAAGACTCAACCAACTGAAACTCACCCAAGAGTACTCATGTAAAGAATGAGTATTCAGATCAGACCTGAATTGAGGTCATTTGTACAGTGGCACCCACTTAACTGGATATCTCTTAACTGAATAACCCTGTTAATTGAATATAATTTCCCAATACAAAACCATTTACCATACCTACAGTACAAATTTGACTTGTTAATTGAATATAGGTTATAGAGTAAACTCCTGTTAATTGAATAAAAAATCTTGTAACCTGTCGAGAAATTACCTTGACTCTTCAGCCCCACCCCCCCCCACCCCCACCCCCAGTTTTCCTTTGTTAATAGACCTATTTGGCCTCAGTACATCCAATTCAGACATTTTATGTATTATATCTTGTGTGACAGAGCTCATGGAGCTCTGTCAAACAAGATATAATAGAATAAATGCTAAGTTTATCTCTAGAATACAGGAAAGTGGCACAATCCCTGCTAATTGAATACTCTTGTTAATTGAATAATTTTCATTGGCAGTGTGGCTTTTCAATTAACAGGGTTCAACTGTATCACTCACAAATTGTATGCACCTTTTTTTTCTAATTTAAATTATTGATAAATACAGTTCACTCAGTAATATTTGGAATACTAGTAGAAAAATTCAGTCCTTTCTGTTGAGACCAAATGGTTGCAATGTCCGAAGGTGGTATATCAAGTTAATTTCCATGTCCTGTCTCTGGTGAAAACAGTGTAATCTTGATCAGAATATAAATGAATATGATTGATTCTATGTTGGCGATCGTTAATATTATGATTAGGTTGTGTGAAGTGCATCGCCACGGTTATGTCCTTACCATGACAGATGTCCACTTGATGTTCAGGTAACTGAAAAGTGGAAGTGCTATTTGCTCTCCACCACATATTGTTTGTGACAGCGTGAGCAGCTCAGTAAATAAATGCTGTTCTTGTTCATACAGGAATATCCAGTCAGACCCTGAATCTTTCTTTTGTTTGGTTGCTTTTAAACCATAAAATATTCTTTTTTAATGCTGGGATGTTGTACAATGTATGGATGGATTCCTTATGATGAATCCACCAATTTGGTTACGGGGGTAATAGCCTGGCCCAGCTTAAGCGATACTTCAGATTTATGTTTCACCTTCATGCGATAAGAAGCACTTCTTTGATCTTGTCTGCTCCTTCTTATGTAACTTATTGTACCTGTTGAGTACCTTTTTGTAACTGTCAGGTATCTCTTTGTACTCATCTGGTAACTTTTTGGTGCATGTCCGGTATGTTTTTAACTTAACTTGACAAAATCATGATAAGCAATTGCCATCACGCGTGCGAAAGTCTGTGAGTCTGTTCACATTTTCTTCAGCACAGGCTACACCCCATAGTTCTTGTCCGATCATCACTAAATGTCATGTGCAGGTTCGAGGTCATGTCTAGATGAGAACATCCCATTTTGGTTGCAATCAGCCACCATGATGGCTGCGCGGGTTTGAAAGCCTTTAGCACAGTCTACAGGTATTTATGAAGGGATTTCGTTGTAACTTGGTAGGATGACTCTGTATAATGTCTAGATAACTCTGTATAATATCTAGATGTCCTAGTTTGGTCGGGTCTGGTCAACCATGTGGGCCGTAGGGGCACGCGACATAGATTCATTCACCACAGTCTACATGTTGCATTTATGAAGGGATTTCATTGTAAATTGTTAGGATGACTCGGTATATTGTCTAAATGAGAACATCATGTTTTGGTCATGATCGGTCAACCATGACAGTTGCACGGACACGTAACCTAGATTTGTTTAGCACAGTCTACAGTTCATATTTGAAGGGATTTCATTGCTTCATTAACTTGGAAGGATGACTCGGTATGATGTCTAGATAAGACTGTCCTATTTTGGTCACTATTGGTCAGCCATTACTGCCGCTTGGGCATGTGATCTAGATTCCTTTAGCACTGTCTACAGGTTGTATTCATGAATGGATTTCATTGTAACTTGGAAGGATGACTCTGTATTATATCCAGATGAGACTCCTATTTTGGTCAGCAGTCATCCCTTACCACCAGACAGGTACATGACATAGATTCCATTAGCAAAGTCTACAAGTCATATTTAGGAAGGGATTTCATTGCTTCATTGCTATTTGGTAGGATGACTCGTTTTGGAATGATTTTACTGTAACTTGGTAACTTTGGTTGACATATGTTAACTGTGAGGGAAATATCAACTCAGGCCTTAGTGCTTTAGTACAGTTTGCACCTCAAATTATTCTTGTTGAAAACAGTGCATGTAGGGTACAGACCTTAACATATTCTCAATTATCACAATTCTTGTCTTATTTCATAATCCTTTTATAAACATTGAACATTATCTTTTCATCAAACACTACACACAGTCAATTTAAGCTGCATTGTCATTTACACTTTCATAATATATACCCATCTGGCATTTTTTGCATACATCGGGTATCTTTAAATGGATCCGTTGCGTATCTTTGTACCTATCAGGTATCTTTTTTTAAGGTATCTACTAATTGTTTTATATATCTGGAAGTACTGTTGTGGATCTGCCAAAATGTGCCAGAATGAAGTCTCATTTGGTTATAATCAACATTTCTAGGTGATTACAACACAATATTTTTGAAAGGTAGCAGTGGATAGATTCCACTGCCCTGATTGCCATTTTTGTTAGTGGTATTCATATTTGTCTGCTTTATTATGCCTCACTTCTGTAACCAAGTCATGAATGGTTAGTTTTGCCTGTACTAAAAGTCGCAGTTCCTGAGTTTTGGGCAATTTTTGTCTCAAGAAAAAAAATCCAAATGTCATCTTGGGGTGATAAGGATAGCATTGTCTTTTGATAGAATTCAGATGTACCAACATTTATGAGAGATGACCAAAACTTGTGAATGTTACATTTTCCTTGCTGAAAATATTGTCTAACTCTATCTGTATGTTTGTTTTTTCCAGCTTTGGATGTCTGTAAAAAGAGAATATTGACTTTAGATTTACCGACAATACCAAAACATTACTCAGAATCAGAGAGAATATTACATCTTTCATCCCTGATACAATTTGACAGTATCTGCATGGTAAGTATACAAGAATAATTAATTTTGTTGCATGTCTAGCAGTAGGAGTATGAAAGCCCACTCAGCAACCAACTTGGTTATTTCAGATTTTCTCATCTCATAGGAAATCATTTCTTTTGTGTACCAGAGTTCAAAAGTTTATTCCTGCACTTGTCTCTTAGTTCATCACATTTGGATGCTTATCTGACTCCCAACAGCTTGTGGCATTTCAGATATATTGCCATAGCAGTGCCATTTTCCTCAGTGAGGAATATAATAGGGTTTGTGGTTGACAGTAGTGAATTACAAAACTATAGGAGACAGCACATATTTACCAATCAGCTGGCCATGGCTTGACTCTCAATATCTCTTAATATAATGGTAAACCGTTATTGTGTGCTAGATGTGAAGAGTTGGCCATGCCCTAAGTAAGTATGTGGGCACAATGTTGTCTTGAGTTTTTTGTCATTTATGAGCCAATATTTTTTAAACTTGATACCGAAGTTACCACCATGCAAACCTGTGACTGGACATGACATTGCTAAGTTATAACCCTTTTTGACTTACAATTTTTTCCTCATGAGACTCAACTTTATCCAAGCTTATATTTATTCATTTTTATCTCCCAGCATGAAATGCAGAGGGCACTAAGTGTTATCATTGTCTGTCCTTGTATACGTACAGATTATGTACATCTTAGTTTTGGTTTCTGGATGATAACTTGACTATGCACTGAGATAATTTTTTAAAAACATTCGCATATTGTCTAGAATGACAAAATACAGGTCAAGTCCTCATTTGGCCATATTCATGGACTTACCGTCCATCTATAAGTCTGAATTTTGGTTTCTGGATCATAACATGAGTATGCATTGAGATATTTATTTGAATGCGGTCCATTGCATGAATTTATTTTTGCTTTCAAGTAGTTTTGGAGGATTTTGAGTGATTTGATGCAAAGGAAAAAACAATTCACTCAATTGACGCCCGGATTGAAATTTGTGAATTTGTCCATTGGATGATTTTGAAAGATTAGTTTGCTTTCATTAAGGTTTCTTGTAAAGCTGGGGCATTAGTGTCTTATGGACAAATAGGGTGGGCTGCTGTACTGGTGGGTGAATTTTGGAAGATAGGCTTATAGGATGATGAAGCATTAGGGCATAGCCATCCTTGGCATTATTCTTGTCTGGTAACTATTTTTTAAAACTTGGCACAGTGATTACTCACCATGGGAACCTGGCATGGGGTGTCTGATTCTTTTAATGATTCTCGAAAATTTATTTCTGAACAGTAGAATAGTATGAGCATTCTGTCATTTTGATTCTTGCCACAGTTCTTGAAATTCTGGCCCTGTTAGGGTATTCTTTCTCCCCCTGGGACATTTACTCCTCTAGTTTAGTCTATTATCCATTATTTGTCTTTGCTTTTTATGTGTACCCATACTATGTATGGTACACATAATGTCGGCATCCGGGGTGGCCATCCGTCGTTCGTCCATCCTTTGTCTGTCCATCTGTCTGTCTGTCCGTCCGGCATCCATATCCATTTCTTTGGCATTCGATAACTTGAAAAATATTGCTTGGATTGTCAAGTTACTTTATATTTGTGTTCAGGTTACTGATGTGCCGAGCTGTAAAGTTTTTGGTGTAAATCTGATAATTTGATACTGAGATATTAACCCTTTATCCTTCAAATTGAAAATTCCTCCAATCCCTTTGGCATTCGATAACTTGAAAAATATTGCTTGGATTGTCTAGTTACTTTATATTTGTGTTCAGGTTACTGATGTACCGAGCTGTATAGTTTTTGGTGTAAATCTGATGATTTGATCCCGAGATATTAACCCTTTATCCTTCAAATTGAAAATTTCTGCAATCCCTTTGGCATTCGATAACTTGAAAAATATTGCTTGGATTGTCAAGTTACTTTATATTTGTGTTCAGGTTACTGATGTACCGAGCTGTATAGTTTTTGGTGTAAATCTGTTATTTTGATTCTGAGATATTAACCCTTTATCCTTCAAATTGAGCATTCCTCCAGTACCTTTGGCATGAGATAACTCAAACAATATCAATCTAATTGTCATGTTACTTTATATATTTATTCAGGTTACTGATGTGATGTGCTGTATAGTTTTTTATGTAAATCTGATAATTTGATCCGGAGATATTAACCCTTTATCCATCAAATTAGACACTCCTCCAATCCGTTTCTACATGTACCCATACCATGTATGGCGTACATAATTTCGGCATCCGTGGTGGCCCTCCGTCATACAGCTTTCTACTAGTTGCACGTATGGGTACACATCTGACGATTTCATCGGCCTGTATTTATTTTGTGACCAATTACTACAAACATATCATGTATTCTTTTATCATACTTTCATTTAGTTTATTCATGTTAATCATTCAGTCATAGCAGCTTAACTTGCATGATCTTTTGAACATAAATGTTTTGAGATCATTGCCAAAAAACATTTTTGGCAGTGTAAATATAAAGGATAAGAACATGTGGGTCTGTTGAATGGTGGATACAAATGGTTTTTCTTCAACAGCAGTTTGAAAGTCAACATCTGAGCAGATTAAAGTAATATTGTCTCTTGAATGCATGAAGGTGACAACTGCAATGCTCAAGCATTGCAGTTGGCACCTTTATGCACTTAAGGAAGGGTATGCTTCTTAAATAAACCCTGTAATGTAAATTTCAGTCTAATCTTCCATACAAATGTGAGAGTGCTTCTCCCTCTGCTTTTGTTTCCTGTGTATATCTACAATTCCCAAGATATGGAGTCCAAGTTTGACACTGGGGGTAATTTTGTCTCGAGAGTAACATGGGATGGTTTTGGTCCCTGCCCCAGCTGCCACCCTCCTCGGAAAGGTTTTTTTTGTAGTGTATTTCCTTTCGTACAGACATTTAACAAGGTCATATAATTTACATTCTATTGTTTACTTCTTTAACATCCAGAAAGTGTCATGGTTACTGAATTTGTATGGTTATTGGGGTGTAATGATGCTTTCAGCAGTCGAGTAACATCATGTCAAGAGAGTTTTCCAGGTGGTGGAAGCCGGAGAGAACCACTGTTCAACTGTCACACTCTCCAACTTACTAAGTCTGCACAAGCAGAGTTAGCAGCACTTGAAGGCAAGTCCATCTCTTTGACTTATATAAATATGCTTTGGAACACAGTACCTCTATAACCCCCTCCCATGGACAGTTTGGATTAAGTATTTTGCCCAAGGACAGAATGCAGTTACTGCTGGTCAGGATCAAACTGTCTACCTTTTTGTTTAAAGTGCAGTACTCTGAACACTGAGCCACCACATGCCCATTACTAAATTACGTGCCTTTTCACCATGTGGTATGCCCAGCAGTTTGGCTAGTTTTATAATAATCATAGTAATTGAGTGACGAAAAGGTGATAACAAATGAACAAATGCTGTACAGTATGTGGGGAGTGGATTATTCCTAAAACATCCATGGAGTTTCAACATGACAGTACAGTGGAGCACACTTAATTGGATATCTCTTAATTGTATATCCCTTTTAATTGAATATAATTTTCAAACACAAAACCATTTACCATACCTTCAGTACAAATTTGCTCTGTTAATTGCATATGGGTTGTAGAGTAAACTCCTGTTAATTGTATATAAATTTTTGTAATAAGTCAAAAAAATTACTGTGACACGCACCAAATTCCCCTTATTTATCAACCTTTTTGGCCTCACTACATTCAATACAGGCATTTATTCTATTACATCTTGTTTGACAGAGCTCTATGAGCTCTGTCAAACAAGATATAATAGAATAAATGCTCAGTTTACCTCCAGAACACAGAAAACTGGCCAAATCCCTGTTAATTGTATACTCCTGTTAATTGAATAATTTTCACTGGCAAAATGGATATTCAATTAAGAGGATTCTACTGTATTTACAACTGTGAATAGATAAGCCACAGGATATATTCACAGGAGTATCAAATCTCAAGGCTGTTTCTAAGAAACATCCAAATTTTCAGGAAAACTTGCAGATTTTCAGACAAGTTTCATCACACCACGGGCCTGGCAGGGTATGTGTGCATACGCGGTGAAGAAACAGAAACAAAGAGAAGACCGCACATCAATAATCCGATCAGACATTAATAATTAATATTCCTTGGAAAAACGCACAATAAATACTAGAAACCTTCACCTAATGGACCTTATTAACCCTCTACACACTGATATCAAAATAGCAACATTTCGACTTCCGAAGTTCCCCCACAATGCACCTAGGAATTTAACCAATCTAATCTTGTTTGACAAAGCTCAATGATCTCAGTATATTGAGATGGAATCTGTTAAATTCCTCATTGCATTAATCTGACAAAATTACTGCTTGAAGTTACGGTACTTTGACATCAGAGGATTAATCAAGTTCCTCAGTCAACACTATATGATATAAAATTTTTGTTTATTTTGTGTATTTAAAGGTAAGATCTCTTGGAGCTTTAATGAAATTTATAGAAAAGAGAAGATTGGGAATAGAATTAGAAACTATAGATGTCCATGTGCCTGTACTTGATTTGAAAATATTCTCTTTGTAAGTTTTGTTTATTTTTCCAAATTCTTTAGAATATTTTTCAAGTGATATTTGACCACCTTTTGGAAGAAAATGTAATTCTTTAGTCAAGTTAGTTCACTCCCCCCCCCCCCCCCCCCCCCAACCTTTATTGAAGAATAAAGGCATATTTTCAGAACATTGGAATTAAGTTTCTATTTATTATTGACAGAACGTGAAAACTATCATAGAATTAAGAAAAACACCTCAACATTAACAAATACTTTATGAAACAATAAACTTCTAACAGCTAATCACTTTTTTTGACTCTACAGAACTGTAGATGCTTCACCAAAATTAACTCTAGGTAGTGCAGCATTGCTTGTTAACTGTGTTGAACAAGTTCTGTTTTACTGGTTTAAAAGGATCTAGTAATTAACACCTCAGTAGCTTTCAAAATACTTGGTGGAATATCAAATTTGGTATGCACGTGTATCTTATTGTTATCTAGCCCCATGTTCAATGCATGTTTTACTTCTCTCGATGGACTTATAATTTCATTCATTTTTACAACCCATCGCAGTTTAGGTGCAAACTTTTTTTGTCATATTTTTTTTGCTGCAAAAAACATAACTAATGATTCCTCATTGGAACCAGCTTGACAAGCTCACTTTGATGAGGGTGCCATAAGCTGTGTTTTTGGAGGCAAAAAATTAACAATTCAACTGGCAATATTTGTGTATCATACTGAACCTTTTTAATGAATGCATAGGTTGAAGTAATTTGGAA
The DNA here is from genome assembly GCA_031216915.1 of Pictodentalium vernedei. Classification (NCBI taxonomy): domain Eukaryota; kingdom Metazoa; phylum Mollusca; class Scaphopoda; order Dentaliida; family Dentaliidae; genus Pictodentalium; species Pictodentalium vernedei. Next base: position 102,148,926 of record CM062293.1, read on the forward strand.
GTTCTGTTGCTTGTTTATTGCATTATCCATCCTGCATGATGGTGAGTTGTCAATGTGGTGAGCAGTAGACGAGGTATCTCTCTTTCATCAACAGGGTCCGAGGACCTTCCTGGCTAAAATTTTGGAAAATGGGAAGATATTGTGGTCTTCCAGTGACTTCTTTGTACATGACCACCAAAATATTCCTGCAGTAAGTTCCTCAAATTTGAAAAAGGGAGGCCACTGTATAATGTCCTCTAATATAGGTGATCTATGCAGGAGCTAGAGCTGCATGCTTGGGTACAGTATTATCTGTGATAACACATGGACATTCACTACCACTGAGAGGACATCCGTATATTATGATGGATAATACCATGTCTCCTTGTCTCGGTGCTTGTTAAAAGTTACAAAAATATGTGTATTGGAGAACAACTTAGCTGTGGTTTTTATCTTAACTTGACAAAGTCAAGATAAGCTATTGCCATCAGGTGTGCAGAAGTCTTTCAGCCTGAGTCTGTTGGCCTGTGAGTCTGTTCACATTTTCCTTCAACACAGTAGTTCTTGTCCAATCATCACAAAATTTCATATGCAGGTTTGGGGTCATGTCTAGATGAGAACATCCCCTTTTGGTCGCGATCTGTCAACCAGGATGGCTACTTAAGCCCAAAACCCAAAAATATTTAGCACAGTCTACAGATTGTATTTATGAAGGGATTTCATTGTAACTTGATAGGATGCCTCTGTATAATATCTAGATGAGAACGTCCCTGTTTGATCATGATCTGTCAACCGTGACGGCTGCCCAAACCCAAAACCTAAAAACTTTTAGCACAGTATGCAGGTCATATTTAATATGGAGGGATTTCTTTGTAACTTGGTAGGATGACTCTGTATGGTGTCTGGAAGAGAACTTTCCCATTTGGTTGCGATCTGTCAGCCGTGACAACTGCGTGAGCCCAAACCCCCAAAACCTTTAGCACAGTCTACAAGTCATATTTATGGAGGGATTTCATTGTAACTTAGTGGGTTGACTTCATATAATGTCTCGATGAGAATGTCCCCTTTTCATCATGATTAGTCACCTGTGATGGTTACAGGGGCCTGAAGCCCGAAAACATTTAGCACAGTCTACAGGTCATATTTATGAAGGGATTTCATTGTAACTTGGTAAGATGACTCCAGATAATGTCTAGATGAGAACGTCCCCTTTTGGTCGCAATCATTCAGCCGTGATGACTGCCCAAGCCCAAAACCCCAAAACCTTCATCACAGTCTATAGGTCGTATTTATGGAGGATTTCATTGTAACTTGGTAGGTTGACTCCATATAATTAATGTCTAGATGATAACATCCCCTTTTGGTCGTGATTGGTCAGCTGTGACGGCTGCAGTGACCCGAATCCTGAAAACCTTTAGCACAGTCTACAGGTCATATTTAGTAGGGATTTCATTGTGATTTGGTAGGATGACTCCAGATAATGTCCAGATGAGAACGTCACCTTTTGGTCATGATCATTCAGCCATGATGGCTGCCCGAGCCCAAAACCCGAAAAACTTTAGCGCAGACTACAGGTCGTATTTATGAAGGGATTTCATTGTAGCTTGGTAGGATGACTAATATAATGTCTAGATGAGAACATCCCCTTTTGGTTGCGATCGGTCAACTGTGATGGCTACACAGGCCCAAAGCCCGAAAACCTTTAGCACAATCTACAGGCCATATTTATGAAGGGATTTCATTGTAACTTGATAGGATGAGTCGTTTTGAAATGATTTTACTGTAACTTGGTAACTTTTGTAACTTTTGTTGACATACATTAACTCTAAGGGCCACATACATTAACTGTGAGGGCCAAATTAACACATTATTGAAAACATAGCATACAGGGAACAGAAATGAACATTTTCCCAATTATCACAATTCTTGTTTTATTTCATAATCCTTTCATAAACATTGAACATTATCCTTTTCATCAAACACAACACACAGACAAGTTAAGCTACAGTGTCATTTACACTTTCATTAGTCAATGTTTGGCTTCCTGTACAGACTGACGGAACTTGTTCAGGATTTTATCTTAAGAAAGAGAGTTTTGTTTTATGTTTTCTTTTTAGAATCTATGGTATAATCTGTAATTAATGATATAGAGAGGAAGCGATGTGTGTTTGAATCGGTGGGTGTTTTACATAACGAGTTGGAATGGCATAGTCATATTATGACTACCCCATTTAACGAGTTATGTAAAACATCCACCGATTCAAACACACATCGCATTCTGTATTTATTACACATCCTGGTGCATTAAAATTCATTTAAATAAACAAATTTTTTGGTTGATAAATTTTAATATTATTACTGGAGTTAGGTGTCAATGTGGGACTGTATGGACAGGATTTCTTCACTCTGTTGAGGGCTGAATTTCTGTTTTTTAGGTCCCTGTCGGCCATCTGGGTCTCGGTTCTGTTGTGTACCCACTGGTTCTTTTTTATGCCACCTTCTCTCGTAGTTGGGGGTGTTCTTCTACTTTTTGCATCTGTTGAATTCACCTTTTTCTTCTACTGCTCTCACCTCTGTTATTTCCAGTTCGGTTCCTTTAAGGCAATTGCTTTTGCCCCCGCTTTTGGTGTGTTCTCGAGGCTGTTCCTCCCGTGGGGGTGGGGGGGGGGGGGGCGGGAGCGACTGTTGTCGTTTCGGGGCCTCCCAACACGACCACATCTGGCGAGAGTTATACCCCCTCCATGTGGGATGTGCAGCTCCTCCCACACCCACGGGGGAGGAAGGGGAATGCTGTCGTTTCGGGGCCTCCCGACTCGACACATCTGGTGAGAGTTATACCCCCTCTGTGGGGGATGTACAGCTCCTGCACCCATGGGGGGGGGGGGTGGAACACTGTCGTTTCGTTGCCTACCGGCACGACCACATCTGGTGAGAGTTATTCCCCCTCCGTGGGGGGATGTGCAGTTTTTTACCGTGGTAGATACTGCGGTAGCTGTTGGATGTCTGGTGAAGAGATGCCTGGTTCCTGGACTATGCGCCCTCTCCAGTCGACAACCGAGACTGTCACTGTCTAGGCCGAGCTAGGTCGCTCTCTCCCCTTTTCTGCCAGTTTCAACAGCTCCCGTCGTATCTGCTGCTACTGCTGTTCCGTCTACAACGTCATCGGTCACCGTTTTAGCCGGCCTTGGCTTATCTCTGCAGGAGTCTGCAATGATGTCTGTAGTGTGGTTGTGTGGTATCGGCCTCGGCCTTTCCTGACTTCAACTCGGCGAAGTCAGAAGTGGCTGCCAACCGAACCTCCTGCTGTGTCATCTGAGCTGTTGAGCATGCAGGAGTCTGCAAAGATGTCTGGTAGTGTAGACATGGGATATTGGCCTCAGCCCTCCCTGACTTCAACTTGGCGAAGTTGGAAGGGGCTGCTGGACGAACCCTCTACTGTGGTCTCTCAGCCGTCGAGTACCTCAGTTTTTCTCATTGGATTCGGATGTTCATGGTGGGGTCACCATGAGCTTCGAGGCGTTTCTGTCCATGCACTCTGGTCCCATGGCAGTTTTGTGTGACCAACGCTTTTTGTGGAGCCTGGACCTTCTGTCCTGCAGAGGTCTGCGGCGACTCTCCTGAGTTTCTGCTCTGTAGATCCTCGAGGTATGTGATACCCTAATACACATCTGCCTTCAGAAGTTTTCAGCTGCAGCCCGACTCCCCGCATCAGGTGTATTTGAGGATCGTGACCCTTTGCTGGTAAATGGGTCAGGAGTGAAGCCACTTTGTCGGTTCGTTCCCACATCATACTGCTCAACCATAGGCAGTGAGCTTAGGGAGGCCCTCTCCTTGCTCACTAAGGTTCTGTCCAAGAGCCTTTTTCGTTGCTACCTGAGAGGCTACGAGTAGTTTCCGGGCGCCCCCTGTGGCACCGCCTCCTGAGATTGGAAACAGGCCGCTTTCTGATCCCCCTGGTGTGCCTACACCATGGGAGGTGTCGGCTGGTTTGCCCATGATGGGCGATGTGTTTTCCGACTCTTGGGATGAGTACGACATTCCTGACGTCGAGAGCCAACAGTCTTCTGACTTGGGGGCAGCTCTTGACTTTGTGTTTGGGTTCCTTTCAAGTCTCAAACCGTCAAGCCAGCCGACAGTGTCAGCCCAGCCTGTTCCTCTTTCGAATGCCTACAGCCTGTGGAGCAACCTGCTTCTGGGCACCTTCGACTGTGCCTGTCGGTACAGGTGGTGGAAGCATTTACAGCTTTGGACTTTAAGCTGAGTTCCAAGGCTATGAAGACTCCAGTGCATTATCGTTCCTACGATTTTGCCAGTCCGTCAGTGCGTCAGTCTGCCAGACTTTGACGCTCTTGGATCAGGACTCCAACTCCCCAGCCGGGCATTTTTCATATGGAGACTCTGGAGTCCATGTTAGGCTTATCGGGAGAGATGCTGGAATGCTATCTCTTTTCGATCAAGTCGTCTCTGCTTTGCTGCTTATCTGCTCCCAGATGAGTTTGACGGCAAATAGGTTTTTGTTTTGTGTGTGCTGTCCAAGGTGCTCATGCATCTTCTCACACACATGCCTGTAACACGGCTAACTTGGAATTTGTTCGCAGGGACACTGTGCTGGACACAAGACGTTCCTTTCTTGAGGGGCAGTGCGCTGTTCTTCGATCGGCCTTGGCGGGTCCGCGACTATTCCGTGGCGACGGTCCGAGATGACTCCCTTTGTCATTCCATTGATCTGCTGCTGCTTAGTCAGCTTGATCGGCCTTCTGTTGGAGGCAAGCGCCGTCCAAAGCCTAACAAATACCCTTCTGCTTCCTCTGCGAAGCTAAGGGCTGATCCTCCTGCCGCCACTTCTACTCACTCACAGGGTAGTGTAGGCGTCAGCAGAAGTCACCTTGATTTCGTCCCAGGTTGAGGCATTCCACTCGGTTGAGAGTGCCTCTTCCAACATGAGTCCCTTTCAACGTTACACGTTTTGATCACGGAGTTAGGCAATCTCCTGTCAAATGGGACGATCGAGGTCATCAAGAACTTTCTTTCAGTGGGGTTTTATTCCCGCCTGTTCTTGGTGCTGAAGAAGGATGGCCGACTCAGACAGGTTATCGATCAGAGTAGCCAGACGCAGTCTATCATTGCTCCTCAGTTCAGCATGGAGGCTTTCAGGTCGTTTCGCCACTCCATTCCCCAGGATGTTTTCCAGTTCAAGCCCGTGCCTTTGGCCTCAACCTGGATCCTTGGGCTTTCACCTGTCTGATGTCACATGTGTTAGTCTTACATCGCACACAGTCCAGGGTGTCTTCTTCGGCTTATCTACTTGATATCCTCCAGAGGCATTCCAATGCTGCTTTTCTGGAGTCTGATGTCATCACACTGTTGAGCCTACTCATGTCACTAGGGTTCAGAGTCAATGGGGGAGAAGTCGGACCTGGTCCCTTCTCCGTCGTTTTGTCATCTGGGATGGTCTTCTGTACTCAGCTGGATAAGGTGGTGGTTTCCCAGACAAGGGCTGTGGTTTTCTCAGTCTTTTGCCCTGACTCTGTCCCAGTCCTTGTCTGCATCAGCTCAGAGTCTTCCCCGGCTGCTCGTCTCTGTGTTTTGGCGGCGGATCTCATTCCTCTAGGTCTGCTGCATGTCTGACCTCTCCAACACTTTCTGCTCAGTCGCTGGATGCCGAATGTCGATCCTCTGGTTCTGGTGCTTCTGTTACCGGAGTCTTCCTCTCACCTTCTCCCCTGACAGATGTTCAGTGGATTATGCAGGGAGTTCCGTTGGACTTCCCCACGTCCGATCGTGTTCCGACGGCAGTTGCCAGCAATCTTGGATGGGGTGTGACGTTGGATCCTCTAGGTCTTTTCCTTCACGAATCATGGGACCAGGATCTAGCAGCTCTTCACGTCAAGCAGATGGATCTTCTTGCTCGTCTTCTGAGTTTCCGGCAGTGGATCCCCGCCTTTCGAATTGTCAGGTCCAACTGTGGTCTGACAATTCGATGGTGGTTGTTTACATTCGGAACCAGGGCGGCACGCACTATGTTCGCATGTATGAATTGGTTCAGGATCTTCTACTGCTCGCTCAGGATGTCAATGCCGGAGTGGTGGTTCGTCACTTTCCTGGTCATCTGAACGTCCTAGCTGACTCCCTGTCCCGACAGGGCAGGTTCTTTTCCACCTAGTGGATGCTCCACATGGCACTGTTCCAGTCTCTGTGCGATTTCTGAGGTCGTCCCCACATCGATCTCTTTGCGACTCGTTGGAATCATGAGGTGGACACTTTTGTGTCCCCGTGTCCAGATGCTCTGGCTTTCGCCGTGGATGCTCTGTCCATCCTTTGGAATGGTCTTGTCGGCTACAACTTCCTGCCAGTTCCGAGGTTCTAGTCCAGATACGAACCTGCAGTTGTCGAATCATTTTGATAGCACACCTGTCGCCTCAATGGGTGTGGATCAAGCTGCTCCGCTCTCTGTTAGCGGCGGTTCCAGCACGTCTCCCTCTACGTCGCGACTTTCTTTGCCAAGGTCGCCCGAGAAGGTTTTACGTCGACCCGACTTCATTGTACCTTAGTGCATTGTTTTATCGGGTCCTGTCTCCTCTGCAGTGTTTTTTTTTCAAGACGAGCAGTGGAGTTGCTTTTCTTCTTCAAGGAGGCACTCACTCCACTGGTTTAGCCTCTGCGGTTAAGTGGAAGGTCTTCTGTCGAGGGTGTGCGATCACTCTGTTGCTTCTGTCACTCCTTCAATCCCACAGATTGCGGAGTTTCTGGTATACGTTTGATTCTGGGGGTCTCCAGCAATGGGTACAGGTCCATGCTTCAGAGACCTTTTTCATATGTGGGACAGCGTCGTATTGGCACTCATCCTTGCCTCTCCAAGCTTTTTCAGCACTTTTCCTTGAAAAGGCGTAGAACTTTGCAGTTTACTCCAAGATAGGCACTTTCTTGGGTGCTGCTCTGCTTGGGGGGGGGGGGGGGGGGGCATTCACGCCTTTATCCCAGGTGGAGTTTTCTCACATGCAAGACACTTTTTCTGAGGGCTTTTGCCTCAGCCAGACGGATTAGTGAGCTTCACTCCCTCTCGGTTGACCTGGCCTTTTTCTAGAGCTCTCTCCTGAATCCATTTCTCGATGGATTTGTCTTGCTATTCGCGTGGCTTCTGCTCGTCTAGCTACTGGTGATGGTTTTACCAATCATTTTTTTGCCACGAGGTGCATGCATTGTCTACCTCTCAGGCCTATACTAACTCCATCATGTTGTCGGATGTTATGCAGGCAGCCTACTAGAGAAATGCTATCTTCTCCACTTATCTGCGACAGTTGCAGAAGCAGGCAGAGGACCTTTGTTCTATGGGCCCTCTTTCTTCTGCTCAGGCTGTTGTCTATCCCAGCCATTCAGCTGCTTACAAGGTCAGTTCCAGCTCCATGCTGTTACTGCCCTTTCTGTCTGTGTGTTGCACTTCCCATACGCCTCATCCCTCATTGTCTTTTACTAATGTTTGTAATGGTATGGTTTGATAGGACTAGGGACCTCTTCCTCTGTCCACGGTTCCAGTGCAATTGAGTTATGTGTGGGTTGGTTATGTGATTCCCTCCATCCTATTGTCTATTCAGCCTGTAGTAAACAATTGTAAGGTAGGTTGATAAGAAATATATAATTTATAGTAAATTTCCTTTCTTATTTATACCTACAGCAATTGTTTACATGGAGGCCCTCCTGTCTTCTTATTAGGGTAAGAATCCTTCCTACCCACTGATCACATAACTCCTATGTTGGCGGACTCAAAAGAATGATTAATTGATGACTGCTTTGCGCACTGGTTAACGGAAGTCATGGAATTGTACTAAGGGAAGAGTGTCCCCTACTGGGTGTGCGCCGATGGCGCTCGACCCAGTTTTGGCTTTCTTTTCGTGGTGTTTTTTACACCACTTTTCTTTCCCAAATCTTTTGGGAAAGATTAAAATGGAGAGTATTTTATCCGAGTTAGGGCCTTCCACTGTAGTGCAAGCCTGTAGTAAACAATTGCGGTAGGTATAATAAGAAAGGAAATTTACTATAAACTTTATATTTTTGTTTGAAGCAGTTCTGATCAGATAGATTGATAAAAAAATCAAAACAGCCTTTTGGGAACCAGGCTACATTGCTTTCATTATTTTTTCTATTGGCTGTGTTGTTGGCTGGTTGTTGCTGTTTCTCTTCGGCTGGTATCCATTCACGTCCTACCATTTGGTGGCTATTTCGGATAGTAAAACTATAAGTACAAATTTGAGCGGATTTGCAAAAAAGTTGGGAGAAGCACAGATGGTCGCTAATTGTATAATGAAATTTGGAAACTTTTCAAAGCATAACTCATGACTCGACCGGAAAGAAACTAGTCTAACGGTGCTGGGGGAAAAAGTCTGGCTTGTCCATCACTAGTTAAAAACATTTATGTCATAAATACAGAAACATTTATGTCATAGCAGTGATTCCGTTAAATACACAGGTTCAAAGTTTAATGAATGTGTGATAAATATATTATCTAACACTAGAACTTGATTTTCAAATATTTATCTAATGCAGCCAAAGCTGCCTACACTTGAGACCAAAAATGCCATTCATATTATGTTATTTTCTCATTTTTCTGTCCTAATCATTGCTTATGACCCTTCACTGGAACAAGCATGTTCTAATAAATGGTCATAAGCTGTGGGTTGGAAAGGAAAATGGAAGTTTTTATTTAAAAAAAATGTTCATACTATCATCTGCTGCTGTTGTTAAGTGAAGGATTAAGAGTTGAGCCTCATCAAATGTGAAATCTCTTAATATTATATTCTCCCATAAATAAAGTTGATGGTCTTATCTCTGGATTGAACATATTCAAGAGAGGGGTTGTTATATTTAAGAAGTACAACTCAAGTGTTATATAAGAAGAGATATGTTCCACTTTAGCACCACATAGCATGTTGAGAAGTATTTTTACATTTCAGAGAAGACCAGTTGATTGTGGATGATACTGCAGTCAGGTATGTACATAATGTCTGATTCCCCATTATTAATCAGAAAATCATAAGAAAGGCTCTGTAAAATCATTTTAGTAGTCTAGTAGAGGTTGTCAGAAGTGAGACTGTAAAATTGACTTGTTAAAATTAACATGTACAAATTAGAGTTCAGGGCAAGCTAAACAAAAAATTAGGCTATAAAAAAATTCTTTCTCAGACACCTCCCACATCATAGAAAATCTGCCTCCTCACTTTTTTTTAGCTGCGGCTAGCAGCTCTATAAGTGGCAATGTCGGTCTGTCTGTCGGTCTGTCAGTCAGTCGGTCTGTTGGTCTGTCTGTGACCGAGTTTCAAAACTCTATAACTTTTGAAATACTTGATGGAATGGCGTTATATTTGGCATGTAAGTGTATCTTATTGATGTCTAGCCACTGTTCAATGCATGTGTTGTTCCAAATATTTTTCTTGGAGTTATGGCCCTTGAGGAACTTAGAATTTTGTGAGATTGCACCACCCGTCGCAGCTAAGGCGTCGATGTCGCGATTTTTTCACCTGGAAATCTCTTCTATGACCCTATTTTGTAGGACAAATATTTAACCAACTGTATCTTGCTCACAGAGCTCTGTCAAACAAGTTATAGTTGGTTAAATTTTCAACTACATTATGGGAAATTTTCACTGCTGAAAACATTGGTTTGTCACTTAATACTGTAAGTAGTTTAATTTCTGATTCCAACTATTTTCAGAACTGCTTTGTGAATAAACAAGAAAGAAAAAAAAAAAACCTCCCTCCCTCATCATAAAATTGAGGAAAAATTGCCTGAGAAACAAATGTTTTCATAGGCCTTACATTAACATTTTTTCAGAGTAATCTGTTTCATGTAACACCTTTTCTGATTCTGTTGAGCAATCTGGATTACTGAGTTTCTTCCATTCATTTCATAATATATTGTGATTAATTCATTTATTTATTGGGGTTTAATGACACTTTTGACAGCCAGGGTCCCCTCATGTTGGACTGTTTTATGGATGGAGGGAGCTAGAGAAAGCTGGAGTACTCTTGAGAGAGCCACTGAGCAACTGTCAGACTCCCCAACAAACTAACTCCGCACAAGCAGGGTTAGCATTGGTTGAAGACAAGTGTACCATCGATGTGTAGAAGGCCTTAGTACACACTGCCACCATCCCCCAAGTGGGCATTGGGGAAAAAGTGCCTTGCCAAAGGACATAATGCAGTTACACCTGGCAGGGATCAAACCATGGAGCTTTTGGTTTGAATTCCAGTGCAGTACCACTGAGCCTCCGCACTTCCAATATATTGTGATATAATACACTGTTGGAAAGGACTCATAAGGCCTTTCCAACAGTGTGTTGCATCACAACTCCAACAACAAAAATACTCAAGTTCATTAAATTTTATCATAAAATTATTATTAGAAAATATAAATTATAAAATACAAGTTTTGGATTACTTAAATGAACACAAGGGTGAGTCGGGTAAACTTCCTAGTGATTTAGTAATGGAGGTGAATGAAAATTTGGGTCACTTAATTTCTTTTTGGAATAAACGATCAGCAAACTAAATCATTTGCCCAACTTGTACAAGCCTTTCAACTGCTAGTTGATGATGTATTTGTGTCCCACTGGATTAATTACTGGGTAATAAAATAATGGCAAATTGCATATAATCTTAAATACCATACTGTTTGCCATATTTTTACATATTTGCATTTGGGGGTCTAGAAAAAATCCCTATAAATTAGAACTAATTTTTTTTTGCAATCTATCTGAAATTTATACAAATTATCAAATAATTTTCTAGTTGTAATCAGTTTTTTGATGTCTTTGTTACTAAAGAAAGATGCATTTAATATAATATTTCTTGTTTGACAAAGTTTTGTAGATCCAGTGAAACAAAATTCGATCGATTATTAAATTTTTTTTCTCTGGAAAACTTGTATAACATGGTTCTGATGCATATATTGCAATTTGTTGTTTTATTGGTAATGTATATTTTATATTTTGTTTAAAGAAGCCTCATTATGCTTTTTCCAGCTCTTTGCAGATATTTCAGCGTGAATCACATCCCTCTGTTTATAAATCTGGACAGTCAAGTGGTGCCAAAGAAGGACTCAGTTTGTTTGGTATGTTTTATAAACATCATTGATTACAGCTGTTTGGGTGTGAAATTTTGTGTGATTTGTAAAAAAAAAGGAGAGTCTTGGTTCTAGTTTCAACTTTTATTTTTTTTTAATTTAAATAAACAGGAAAACTCAACAAAATACAGAAACTGTAACTGAAGTCTCTTTTTCAAACTAAAGGGCTTTTCAGAAAATCCATGATATGGACCTGTGACATGGTGTTACATGTACATAGTGCTATACAGGACAAGCACCTTAATCTGCATGTGTGGATTTCCCCTACCCCCAATCCATGCCTGTATTTCTGTTTGACTTGCTTTGAACTGTGATCCAAACAACACAAATGGCAATGTCAAATGATAACTGTCAGTCTTGTAATGTTTCTTCTCCATGCATATAACTTCATCCTCGTGTTTCCAAAAACTCTTGGTCGTAATTTTCAGTCAGATACTAATGATTTACATGTGTTCTGAACATCTGAATGGGAATTACAACTACATTAGATTCAACAGCAAATTTCATTCACTCATTTTCATTTTACAAAGTGAGTAGTGCTGAAACGGTTAGCTGGTTGGAAAAGCCGTCAACCGGATAAGCGCAGTACCTCTAGTTTACGGGATAGCATCGGGAAAATAAATAGTATTTGACTGAGACAATAGAATTCTTTTGCTGACGCAAGCATTGTCAAAGCTACCAAACATTTGTCAATTTACAATGATGTGTACTCAGTGTAACATGAAAGGGTTAAGGTGTTGGAAAGCTGAGTTGAATGAACAGTTATTTCGGTCGCTTGGGCTGTCAAGTTGCGGATAAATGTTTGTAACAAACTGTCAAAAGTTGAGTGCACTGCAGGTTGTTTTCTGTGTGGGCAGAAGTGAGTATGTGCATGTCCGTATAACATTGTCTTCTACAGACAAATTTGACATTCTTTTTGATGAGGTTTTGTTAATTGCAGATTATAATGCTGAAAAATTCCTCATTGTGCTTTCAAAATAAATTGACTGGTACTTTACCATCGTGTTTCAGAAAAACCATGTTTTGATTTTATTGAACTCTTTAAAAAAATGAACGTGTGTCATAAAAAAAAATATTTTAAAATCTTGCATTTTAAAATTCGTTTTTAATGGTCAATGTCAGACAGTGTGGGGGCTGATATGATCACATCAAATTCAAGCCACTCAGGGTAAGAAGCTCTTTGCTAATACAGTTAATTATGCCTAACAACAATTTACAAACTCATTGGAAAATTCTGAAGTAATATCAATGACAATCATATCTCACTTCAAAGGCACGCACGTGGGAACAAATCGCACACGTAAACTTTGTTTCAGGTGGGCTGCATGTCGTGTGCCTGTGACTTTCAAATGGCAAGGCCTGGTTTGTGACCGTGCAAGGCAGGGTGACCACAAATACGATGTATCATCACTATTATATGGGACCAGTCATATAAATTGTTAACGATTGTTTGCACATTGACAATTTCCATTAGCACTTGATGGTTTTCGATGGTTTACTTTTTGTGGAAGTCAGGTGGCAGTGTTTTTAACTGTTTTCTCACCATTCATTACTGATTTTGCATCGTAGACAATACAATAATACCAGCGGTTGAAATTAACGGATATCCGGTTAAAATCCAGTTATGCCCGAGGGTTAGCTGGTTACAAAAATGGGCCAACTGTTTCAGCACTAAAAGTTCGCCAACAGGGCAATGTAGTAACAGTGTCAACAATGAGAAGTTTTGCACATGTACATGCAGAATGGAATCGAACAGTGGCCCCTGCCAGTGTATACTGAAACTTCTGGACCAGTACCGGTATTCTTTATTACAGGGAGGTGGCATCTAATGAAACCTCTCGCATTCATCTTTTGTCTACTGTCTTCATTTCCAGATACTTCAGGTCGACACAATCAACTTTGTGCCTTCATTCAATGTGGTGTGGTGTCTCAACTTAATAATGTTTCTATATTCTTCCGTAATCTGCTTTTTACAGAGTTTACAAATAGCATATTTATCCTTTTAACTCATGTCTTTTTAAGTACTTCCACACTGGACTTTTATTGTCCTTTCCAGCATGTTGTGTTTGATAATCGGTAGGTATGACTTTCTTGGCTGTGTCTGAGACTGTCTCATTTAACCTGACAGCTCTAATATTGACCCTTGCCTAAGTTTCTTATATTTATGAACCCCACTCAGTAAATACTTTTTCCTGCTATCTATCAACATTTTGATGTATAAATGAATGAAGAGAATAAAATGAAATGGCTCAACATAACATTTTTGTCTGTTTGTATTATTTTCCAGGTATTTTAAATAGATGCAAATCACAGATTGGAAGTAAAAGGCTGAGGTAGGATATTCAATACCATTTACTGTTTTCTCAATTTGATCTAGTACAGAATGAGTATACCTGATTGAATCTTTGATTTTTCAGCTGGAATCCTACAATGTTATACTCTCTTGGAAGGACCACCAGAACCTCCTTTCAAGAATGTATTACTATGTGGCAGCATATCAGACGGCATAATAAGAAAGAATCCAGGAATTATGTGTGATTTTCTGGTGTGATCACATTGATTTATACACTAACAATATTTTCTTTAATTTCTCCCATTTATTTATCATTTATTATTTATTTATTGGTGTTTAAGGTCTCATACTTACGCACAATGGCTAATCATGACCGTGACAGTTTTATGGGTGGAGGAAGCCGGAGTACCCAGAGAGAACCATCGAGCAACAACGAGCAGCTGCCAGCTCCCCAACATCGTAACTCTGCACTGTAGCACAGGCAGGGTTAGATTGGTTGAAGACAAGCGCACCATCGACGTGCAGTACGCCTTTGTACACGGCGTCATCGTGCCCCCACGTGGACAATCAGGGCTAAGTGCCTCGCCCAAGGACACAATGCGGGAGTCTGAATCGATTGCTCAGACAGTCACCCATCTGAGGATTAACCGGACTCGACATTGCTCAACTTCGGTGATCTGACGAGAACCAGTTACCACAACTTGCACCCCGAATTTCTCACATAGGTAGTGCTTGATTAGTTAGAAACACAAGTTATGTTGTGCTGGTATAATAAAACATATTAACCAATGCCAGTGAGCAAGTTCTCTAAAGTGGTCAACACAGTTATATAAATAATTGGCTAAACTTGACTTATTTTTCTATTGTGGTCATGAAATTGTCATAGATGCTGTAAGTGACCTTAAGCACCAATGAATTTCCATGAACTTGTACATTTTTTCTCAAACCTTACCTTTTCTCCTTTGAATGAGTCAAACTCAGTGAGTGTATTACAATGGAAATTATAGCTGTTGCTTGAATGAACATAAAAGGCAGAAATCGGTTGTCCATTTTTGGAATATGCTCAGTTGATGTTTTTGTGTTACCCTTGTCTGTCCGTCATTCCGAAATAAAAGTTTACCATACTTTTTGTCTCCATGCATCGAGATAATTGGCTGATTTCTGGTATCTATCTTGATCATGGGTACTTACAAATCGAGTTCGAGTTTGGTTCCAGTCAGATGATTTTTTCTTTGAGTTATTGACCTTCAGCTTTTCCATCATTTTGAAATAACAGTATTTTTACACAACAACTAATGGCCCAGAATCAACTGGTGCTAACTCCAAAATATCGAGGGCCAAACACAAATTTTGTGCCCCAATCCCCCAAATTTGCATGCAAAACCGAAAATTAGAAGTCCTATCTGGTCTTCCATACATTTACTCTCCGCACATGCGAAGACGCCAGGAAGTGACCGGAATTGGCGCCAACTTCATTCTTTGTTTGGCCCTCTGTCAGATAACAACAAACTGACTTCTGTGCTTTTAAATCTCAGTTTATAATGATGGCAGACACAAATCAATGGTTAATTTGGTGGATCCAAGGACACAACTTGATGAAGAAGGAAGAAACGGTGGTTTGAAATGTTCAGGGCTGTAATTTTATAATATTTATAAAAATTAATTCATGTTCCCCAATTTCGGGACATGAGCCTGACGTCATCATTCTTGATAATGATTTTTCCACTGTTTGTTAAGTATTCCTTCCCTACCCTCCCTTGATCCCCCCAGTTTAAACTCCCAAGCTTTTTGGCTTGTTTTGTTGAAATTTTTTTATAAAATTTCTTGGGAGTTTAACGTGTTACACAGAATGTTTATTCTGTATATCCCCAGGGTTACGTCCTCACCCTTAGGGTTTTTAAGCATTTTGGTAATGCATCATACATCCAATGTATCATTTTTTCTTCTGATGAAGATCTTGCCTTACATCGGATAGTTCAAAAATCTGTTACTGACTTCGGGCCGTGTTGCCTGGGGTCTCGTTTCCTGTTTTCACTCTGATGTTGTTTACATTAACAATGCTCTTTTTATATACGTAGTTTCCTATTTATCATATGGTAGGTCTGTTGTAAGATACATTAAATATTCCGGTAGTGTAGCAGTTAATTTTTGGATAGAAAACTAATTTCTGTCCACACTTGGGCTCTATCGGAATACATTTGGGCACTTTGTTCCCTTTGGGAACTTGGGCTCATTTCAAAATTTTTCGAAAATTATGAAAGCATATTGGTCAATAAGCAAGGCGAGGAAGTCTTTCCTCTGATTTACATGTTGGATGCCTTGCTTCTAGTCGATGTACTCTCACTAATTCTTGCTCAACATGTGTTGCATGGGATGACAAACGTTGGAGACGGGTGTCATGCTACATTGTTAGCGAGGGCCCACTGCCAGTTCTCTCGAGGTGAGAGGCCGCCGCCCGTCCTCTCGCCAAAAAGTTGCTCTTCTGTTTACAGAGGAACAAGAACATGGTGATGTTGACGTGACACCGTCAGAGAGTGTGCTTCCATCGTCGCATTTAGATAGTCAATCAGAGCTAGCGGCTAAAGTGCTCATGAATATTAGACAGGGCAATAAACCATAGCATGGTTTCCACTGCCTGTCGCCAGCTATCTCGACCGGTAAAGCGGTTACACCATCCGAGGGTACCGTGACACCGGGTGTGTCCGTTGCGGTCGAGGAGAGTAGAAAGGGTAGAGCGAGCACTATAAAATAATAACAGTTGCTAATTTGGAGTTAATCAGACGTGACGGAGCCCTTGCGTCGTCATCCTTAATAGATGACAAGGTGAAAAACTCTCTTCAGGTTGTTCCGGTTTCCGGACACTAAGTTTTTGATTATAAGCTTTCATTGGTTTATGACCAAGCTACAAAGAAAGCATCAATACTCTGCCTCTTAAGTTGGTGTCTAATCGACCCACGATAGCAGAACGAAGTAAGGGATGACGTCCTAGACAGAAAGTCATCTAAAAAGGACTCCTAGCATGGGTATAGGTAACCCTCCTATAATTACTCTAGGGATCGTCATACAGCGACTCGGATAGGGGGCTTAGGTCTGATCGAGGCTTCCGGTCAGACACCCAAAACCGTTGGCTCAAGGCTCTTTGCGAAGGAGACGTAGTTTCTCCTTCCATAGGCCTCGCAGGTACTACAGATGAGGGTTAGGACCTCTATTGCTTAGCAGTTGATGGATAGTTATCAAGATTCGCATCAAACTGGATAACTATTACAGAAGAGCAGTAGGCGAGAAGTGTGGTCTCGGATGGCCTATGGCTATCTTTCCGAGAGAACCACAACTAACTTAATGTCTGTGATGGACAATGCTTCTGTCAAATCCTTGCATTACAGTGTCTCCAATCGGAGGTAAAGGTTCTCTTGACAAGGAAAGTAATTGAGGTCGTTGAGAATCAGGATTCTCTAGGATTCTATAGTCATCTGTTACTCATACCGAAGCCGACCGATAATAAACTGGAGCTGGATAACAAGTTTATCATAGCTCTAAAGTTTATTTATGGTTATCATTTAGTTGGTAAAAGCAAGCGTTCGAGTGATCGACTATGCTACAAGCATAGATCTGAGGATCTGTTCGTTCATGTCCTGGTATATCTGTCATTAGGAAAGTACCTACTGTTCGTTGTCCAAGTTATAGTATTTCAGTTCCGAGTGATGTGCTACGGTCTGAAGATAGCGCCCTGGGCTGTCACTCGAATAATGAACTTGGTAATGTCTCACAATTATTATAAGATAATCGCAGTTAATGTTGACATTTTATTAAAGTCTGATATTTTGTAAATTCTAATAAATGAAAATTTATTTTTAATCCTGTCATTTTACTGTTAAAGTTTTATTCAAATTTTGAATTATAGGAACTGGTTTCTACAGCCAACTAGAAATTTGAGCATTCTCAAACAACGGCATGATGCCATCTCATTCTTTGTGAATCCTAGGCATTTAGAAGTTGTGAAAACTCTTCAAGACTGTTTAAAGCACATAAAGAATATTCCTGTGAGTTTCAGATAATCTTTGCTTCTTTATTAATCGAACTGAGTCCTTCATATGCATTAAAATTGTCTATCCAAAAAAGGTACGCTTTTAAATATATGTTGTATTTTTAGTTTTGTCAGCAGTTTGCTATGACCGCACTTTAAATTTTTGATTGACCTATGGTTTAATGTAGTTGGTGTAAAGTCCAAATATCAATGGATTTGGTCAATATTTGGTATGTGGGATTTTCTTAACAGTGTCTTAAATGAGTTTTAAAACCGATGCGGTTTGGATATAGTAAAGTGAGTTATGGCCCTAATTAGTTAATTTTTTGCCTATTTTCAGCTCGTTAGTATGATAACTTGAACAAATATCAATAGATTTGGTCAATATTTGGTATGTGAGTCTTTCTTAACAGAGTCTTGAAGGTGTTCGAAAACTGGTATGGTTTGGCCATACTGAGTGGAGTTATGACCCTTGATTAGTTAATTTTAATCCTGTTTTCAACTCTCTAGTGTGATGACTTGAACAAATATTAATGGATTTGATTTTCTTTTTATGATAAGCCTTAAGAGGTGCGAAAAAACTTGACCCCCCCTCCCCCCCCCCCCTCTTTATTGGCGATGTGTAATCCTTGTTTAATGTATTTTATTATTTGTCTGTGCAGAGCACAAATGTCCTTCCTTTTCAATATCCCATCATTTTCACACACCTACACTCAGAGACCACCCTAGAGCGTGAATTGAAGGAGAAGCAGCTTCTCCCTCTACAGACTTTAGCGTGAAGTCAATTGAAAAACAGGGAGCAGTGGGTCAGAAGGAAAATTAGGAATAATGGGCTTCTGCATGATTGCTCCATTATATAGTTTTCTCAAAATGTAAATAACACTTACAAAAAAAAGAGAAAAATAAAAACACGTGTTTATATAATTTATTTAGAAGACAACATCTGCAAAATATTAATGTCTCCTGTTCCAGCCTACCATATGTGTTCAACTCCTTACCACTGATTTTGTGTGATTGCACATGATTTTGTGTGATTGCATTTAATTATGGGTGATTGTGTGTCATTTTGTGTGATTGTGGTATTTAAACATATACCAATATTGAATGGTAACATCATTGCCTGCTTTATTTAATGGAACATTCTCAATGAAAACATTCCAAAAAATAGTCTTTCATATCTGAATAATAAAATTCAACATACCACTGATAAGTTGATTTCAACCTGCAGTCGGTAATTATTGAATAACTTTTAGGTTTATAAGCAGTGTGCTTGCTTTTTGTTTCTGAGAAATGATGGATGAATCGGCTCATGGACGATTGGGACCAGGTTATTTGTGAGGATGATTTGGACACCCAAATGATTATACCCTTCCAACCATATAAAATGAAAAATGATTATAACAAATACTTGTAGGATTCCTCTTCTCATTTTTACTTTGTGGCCAAATTAACCTGTGTTATAAGATGACTGACTGGTAACCATTCAAAGGCTGAGAACGATCCATCAAAGTAAGCAATTTTTTTGTTCAGTCTTTAAAAAACATGTGACCTCACTTGTCACATTAAAAGCTTTTCCTTTTTTTAACACCAGGATTTTCAGTTTTGTCAAATAGATTGTGTTTTCTTAGTGGAAGTTAACCCAAACATTTCCAGTTTTATGTCACAGTGTGACTTCTCCACATTATGGAACTTACAGAAGTGGTAGCTTATCAATGTAAAAATTGTTACTTTAATCTTAAAGTCTGAACGATGGTTGCATTTGACAGGTGGATGTATTTCCAACCATTCAATAAAATTGTTTGGGGTGACCTCTAGATGGGAGCTGTTTTCTTCCATTTCCATCAAAAAATGTTGCCGCTGGCAACGTTCTTTAAACTAGTTTAGTCAGACCTCAATATTTCCTTTTGGCACACCCTACAGGGCACATTTATCATCAGATTGCTTTGAAACCTGGTATGCTTGTTTGGGGTGACCTCTAGATGGGAGCTATCGATTTTCTTCCATTTCCGTCAACAAATGTTGCCGCTGGCAACAAGCATTGAACTTGGTTTAGTCAGGCATCAATATTTTCCTTTGGCACGCCCTACAGGGCTCATTTACAATCAGATTGATTTGAAGCTTGGTATGCTTGTTTGGGGTTACCTCTAGATGGGATCTATCGATTTTCTTTGATTTCCATCAAAAAATGTTGCCGCTGGCAACGACCTTCTATGAACTTAGTGCAGTTATGCATTAATATTTCCCTTTGGCACACCCGGCAGTGCACATTTTTGACAGGATCGCTTTGAAACTTGGTATGCTTGTTTGGGGTGACCTCTAGATGGGACCTATTGATTTTCTTCCATTTCTGTCAAAAAATGTTGCCGCTGGCAATGTTCTTAGAACTTAGTTAAGTCAGACCTCAATATTTCACTTTGGCACACCCTGCAGGGCACATTTTTGATCGGATTGCTTTGAAACCTGGCATGCTTGTTAGGAGTGACCTCTAGATGGGAGCTATCGATTTTCTTCCATTTCTGTCAAAAAATCTTTCTGCTGTCAATGACCTTTGAACTTAGTTGAGTCAGGCATCAATATATTCCTTTGGCACAGCCTACAGGGCACATTTATGCTCAGATCGGTTTGAAACTTGGTATGCTTGTTTGGGGTGACCTCTAGATAGGAGCTATTTATTGTCTCCCACTTTTTGAAAAAAACGGGAGATATTAAATTCGGGGTGTCCAGTCCTTCCGTGTTTTTCATTTCCAGACTCTAACTTTCCTTACAGTGACCGGATTTCGATGAAATTTGGGTAGTAGATCACTTCATCAATTGTGGATCTAAGTTTGAAAATGGGCATTTTCCGTGCATATTTAATTAGGTTGCTGAAATTGTATAGAACTTCAAAATGAAAGTTCGGATTTTAATAAATTTTTGTTTGAATGCTTTTTTGTACAGAACTTCTAGATGAAAGTTCGGATTTGAATAAATTTTTGTATGAATGTTTAGTAACATGCAATACATCACATATAATACAGGTTTTGTTCTCATGTGAAAATTATGCAAATTAGGAAAACTTTGATTTATTCAGTGCTACTACTAATACACAGTAAGTGCACACCTTCCGTGTTTTTCGTTTCCAGACTCTAACTTTCCTTACAGTCAATCAATTTTGATGAAATTTGGGTAGTAGATGACGTTCATCAATTGTGGGTCCAAGTTCGAATATGGGTATTTTCCGTGCATATTTAATTTTGGTTGCTGAAATTTGATTGGCTGAGAGTTTCCAGACTCTGACTTTCCTTAAAATCAACCGATTTCGATGAAATTTCATATATGGATTACTTTTATCAATACCTAGGCCAGGTTCGAATGTGGGAAATTTTGTACCAAAAATCTGTCCGTCTGCCTCGCACGTCAACTCACCTCAGACTAAAGCCGTATTTATGAACCGATCTTCATCACGAAACTTCTTGGGTATCTTTGTTATCATTGTGAGACCAGAATATGTGTTTTGGGGTTTGGTCCAAAATTCAAGATGACCACCAGACCTGTTAACCTCTGAAGGTGACTGTCAGCGAGATTTTGATGAGCTCTCAGTGAGATTTGCATGCTTGTCGGTGAGATTTGGATGCTTGTCAGTGAGATTTTTGCATGCGGCCAATACATCAACATTTTCCTTGTTATGCCTCCCACAGTCCCACCCCAGGCACCCCCCCCACCCCCACACCCCACCCAAATGCATTTTATATTTCATTTTAATAATTTATTTTAACACTTTTAATGGTATTTGTCAGTAAAAGCATACAAATATGGATATCACTGTCGCTTTTTATTGGAGGCAGATTAAAGTTCGCCAATCTGAGGTGACTTCCCCATTTAAGTCGCCCAGTCAACTGGTCTCTGCCTACCCTCACTCTTTGAGCTGCTGAATAAAAAGAGAAATAGATGAATAAAGTTGCCTTGATTTTCAGAATGTCTTCATTCTGTTTCACTTCCAGACTAATTTAAGCATGAATCCATGATTGTTTTTCCACATGTTTGATGTATTCTGCTCATATACTTTATTGTGGATTGTTTCAGATGGTTCTTTACACCAGGTGGTGCTTCATAAACTGAACAGCCTGGAATATCACACTAGCTCATTCCTAGAGATTCTTTCATGATCAGAGCTCGGGCTGATTCTTGAAAGTGCTCCTTCCATGAAGGCCTGGAGATGGTTGTACATTGTTGCTATACTTGACAATATACATCCACAGGCTTTGCAGTTTTTTCTAAGCAAGTTTTGGTTTTCTATTTAGGCAATCAAGAACTGTTTAGAAACAACTGCCAAGACACTTGTAATTTGTGAATTTTTCCAAAGACTGCATGTTGGGGCACCTGTTCTTGTTGTGGTAAAAAGTTATCAAAGTTGGAATTAGACCCTTAATGGTTGAATGTATTTGATTTATAGAACTGAAGTTTTAGGCCCTTGAGGAGAGTACTTAAAATCTGACTTTCTTGGAAAAGGTACTCACAGGCTGTGGTATTTGGGGGTTTTTGCCCAAATTGTGTTTTTTACTCCTTGAAGTAATACAGTGGAGCCTACATAGTGGATATCTTTAACTGAATAACTCTGTTATTTGACTTTAATTTCCACAATTTAACCCAAAGTCATTTACCACTTCATCAGTACATACATAACCTATCAGTTGTGTATAGGCTATAGAGTTTGTTTGTTTGTTTGTTTATTGGGGTTTAACGATACTTTCAACAGCCACATTGTGTCAGACAATTTTTATGGGTGGTGAAAGCCAGGACCATCGAGCCAGGGTCAGACGCTCTAACATACGAACTCTGCACAAGCAGAGTTAGCAGTGGTTGAG
Source organism: Pictodentalium vernedei (assembly GCA_031216915.1). Lineage (NCBI taxonomy): Eukaryota > Metazoa > Mollusca > Scaphopoda > Dentaliida > Dentaliidae > Pictodentalium > Pictodentalium vernedei. The sequence continues at coordinate 102,171,181 of CM062293.1, forward strand.
GGCAAATGCACCATCAGCGTGCAGTATGCCTTTGTACATAGTGCCATTGTTCCCCACATGGGCAATCATGATCAAATGTCTTGTCTGAGGACACAGTGCAGTTAACCAGGGCAGCATCAAACCATTACCCCTTTGCAAATTTTCCTCTGTCCTGTGGATTTATGTCTCAAGGACCACTATTTTGTCATAGTCAACTTTGATCCTTGCAATGTTTGTAATGTATGTTATATGTAGTTATGTTTAATGAACTGAACAGTTATAGTGGCATGATCAACATAACATAATTAAATTGACCAAATGTTGTGTTCCATCCTGTAAATTTTATATTTAATTCATTTATTTTCTCATTCTCACCCTGAATAATAAAGAATATACTTCAAGCAAATACATATAATCACATGTACAACAATAGAACCTGCAATTGAAATTGCCAACAAAATTTACTAGCTGAGGTAACTACTTAAAAAATACATCAATCACATGCCAAATATTATTGGGACACCACAGCTTTTGATGAATACATCCAATAAACTGTATGGGAAGTTGATATAAAAGGATTGTATGTGATATGCAGAAGAAATATTCCAACTACTTCATCAAGGCATGCCCTCGAAGGCATTCCTGGATGATGTAGTTGGAATATTTGTAAATGGGGATTATAGGTAAAAATATATGTAGTAGTCTTCATGCGTGGGCTTCCCAGCTTCTTATGTAATTAGAAAGTACCTCAATACTGGTCATGCAGGGACCCCAATCAACCACAAACTTTTGTGTGACTAACATAAGTCCAAGAAGTAAATGTAGTGCTGTGAAAAAGTACATGATTACCAGCAAGAGCAAATTGATATATAAGATTCCAATCCAGATGAAAATGTCCTGACTGGAAAATTATAGGGGGTTACTGACTGATAAATTATTGGGGTAATTGTGCTGTTGTGAAAGCAGTTTGAGTATGGTAGATTATTGATGACAACAAGACACAGCTTTTCATATTTTTTTCAGAGGATATTATACAGAATGACACAAGCTCAAGCTACTATCGGAGACTGGCAGGCACTCTATAAGGTATTTCATGCTAAAAAAAATTTCTACGAGAATAAAAATATCTGTTCCCATGAACAAAAACAGATATAAACATCTGTATAATTAGTAACATGGTTTGAGAATGTATTCAAGTTTCAAAAAGTTACTTGTGTGTCAAATTTCTCAATTCTACCATCATTGTAAATTTCACCTGGAACTTAATTAAGCACTCCCTGAAATGTTTCATAACAGTGAAGGTACTGTAACTGATTATTATGTTTTAATGATTGCTATAGCTTGCAGTACATTTCATTTACTGAAACATGATGTTTCTGGTTGATAGCGTCCCTCAAACACATCCCCTCGTCCACATAAAGCATGCTTCCCACGAATGTCTCAAAAAATACTATCATCCACAATCTGTATCTGGGTATAAAACAAGAAAATTTGTCACTACTTTTATCAATAAATGTGGACATGGCAAGGAGGAGACTGTCAAAGGCACTAAGATGGCAAATTAGTGGAATGCATGCAACAGGCATGTCATTCAAAGCTATTGAAAGACAACTGGGCTATAGTCATTTTGTCATCAGCAGACTTGTCCGAAAACATCAACTAACCAACGATGTTAAGGACCGACCAAGGCCTGGACAATTCCAAAAGACCTCTCCTCGGGAAGATCAGAGACTGGCACGCTTTGTTAGGTGTGAACCGTTTGCTTCAAGTGGGGTTTTGAAACAGCTTTGGCTCCCCAACAGACGTTTGTGCAACAGAACTGTCCAAAATGATCTCAAAGCATTGGATATGAGGTCCAGAAGGTTCAAGAAGGTTCAAGCATCCCGCTCTGTCCGACCAGAATCAAAGACAACGTTTGGAGTGATGTATGGCACAACAACATTGGAATTTCAGGACGTGAAGGAGATTCCAGTGGTCAGATGAGAGTAGATTCCTGCTTTACGTCACAGATGGTCGCATGAGAGTGTGGAGGCATAGAAATACTGCTTACTTGCTCAGGAACATCAGACCTACTGTTCCTTATGGTGGAGGATCAGTAATGATTTGGGGATGCCTCTCTCATGATTGTAATATATATTGATATGGTGACTGTACGTGGGAATCTCAGTGAGCATCAGTAAATCCAGTACATTCTCAGTCCGGTTGTCATACCTCATTTTGACAAACAGCGGCTACTTGTCCTATATTCATGGATGACAGTGCAAGGCCACATTGTTCCCATGCTGTTAGAGAATTCCTTCAGAACAATGCTATTACAACACTATCTTGGCATGCAATGATCCCTGATTTGAATCCCTTAGAACACATCTGGGACTTTCATGGACGTCATGTGCAAGCAAGGGATCTTCCTGTACAGAATTTGGCTGACTTGAAAGCTGCATTGCATGAGGAGTGGCAGTAGTTGCCTCTGGACCATATCAGAATGCTCACTCGTAGCATTAGGAGGAGGTTCAGGCTGCCATCCAGACACGTGATGGATACACTTGCTACTGACGTCAGACACTGCTATTGTGTTCAAGAGATCACAAGTTACAATTTTTTGTCAGTAATTACCGACGTTGTTTCATCATGGTTCATTCCAGCACTATACTTCTCAAGAGAACATTTTTCCATCAAAAACATTAGTGACAGATATGTGTAATTAGTGTCATTAAAATACTGCATATTTTCATCATTGTGTTGCCTTTCATTTGTCAATGGACCATTCTTTTCAAACAATCACTTTTGGCCATCTGAAAGATAGCATGAAAGTAATGACAGTTTCTATTAACACCACTGTGAAAAAACAGAGGGTGCTTAATTTAGTTCCAGGTGTATTTATATACATAAACCATCCATATTCTGTCCAACAATTTTTTCTCAATTTTCAAATGTTCTACTCTAAAACATAACTTACCGACATTACTACTCATTGTATTAAGCTCAACATGCCCCTTCAAATGAAGCTTTACAAGCTATATTTTAACAGAACACAAAATCTTTACGTTACTTAGAAACAGATGTGGTTTACATTTTTCTGTATACTATGTCAAGTCAATAATTTGTAGTTAAGACCTGATTGACCAAAACATACCCATTGAACTTGGAAAGTTTTACTCCGTTGTCTTGTCTTTATACTTGTCAGTGATATACTCAAGTAGCTGGCCGACTAGTCCCATGATGGGTAGGTAGTCCCTGCCCATGCATCAGAAATTTACTAGTTGCATTGCGTATTAACTTGTAGCTGAACACTGGTGGAATCATGGAATCACACACTTCCCATTTATATAATAGATCCACCCATCTCAACAAGTGTTGTGAAACTTGAAGATCACTTTTAGAGAAGAATTGAAAGATCACTCCTTTAGAAAGATATGAGACTCATTAGAAGGCCCTCATCAGTTTTTCATAACTGGCCCATTGTCATCAGCAAAATTTTCCTTGTACTATACACAAAAATTACCATACAATTGTCACTTTTTTCTTTTTTTATATTAAAAAGTATAGGTCAGACAATCTTAATGAACTCATTTTTAATAAGGATTTCTGGGTTGGCCATTGTTTTTGGAAAGAGATGATATTTTCAATTTTTTGAAAACAGATATTGTTTCACTTGTCTGCATGTTGTGTTAAGTATTAGGTTTTTTTGGTTAAAATTATGTTGATTAAAAGGTTAATGAGTATCCATGAAATATTTTGTCATAATTTATCTCTATATTGATTCCCATATTATTTTCAGACTGCATACCATGCTATATATATTGGAGACTTGTGTAGAGGACTCCCTGGCAATATAGAAATATTTAGACTGGTAGGTTGTTTTTTTCAGCTTTTACCCTATGCCCTCTCTTGGCAAGGATCACCCCACAGTTCAGTTCTGCATGCAGAAGTCCTCTGTTTTAAGACACTGTGGAATTTTTTTTAAAAAGATCTCAAAGCATTACTTTTTTATTCAGGGTTCTCACTCAAATGAAAAGTCCTTGAATTTTGTATGCCTCCCTTGAGAAGTACTTGAATTTTGCTTCTATCCTTGAAAAGTACTTGATTTTCCACCTTCTTCCTTGCAAAGTACTTGAATTCAGCATACATATGTCCTCGGAGACAAGACGTTTCATGATAACCCACCTCAGTCTGTTGTTTGGATTTTGGACCACTGCAGACCAGCCTCTGTCAGTAATTCGATAATACGCAGTGCTGTAATACACTTTTGGAAAGGGCTCAGAGAGCCCTTTTCCAACAGTGTCTTATATCACAGCATTTTTATCAGCATGTCATCATAACAGTAGGGTTTATTATCATTACAAAGTAGGTCATGATTCAGGTAGAGTGACAAATGAAAAAATAAGGCACTTTTACTTGAGGAAAGATATTTGTCAAAGCTCTAGTAATGTATGTGAACAGAAAATCAGTCAGCTTATTTCTTTTAAGGCAAACAAAATGATCGTTCGTCAAATTTGTACAGCCCTGATAATCTTTAAAATCGTCAAAAAATTCCTTGAAAAATGCTAATATAGTGCTTGGATTTGATTCTCTGGTATCAGTGGGAACCCTGTTATTTATTAATACTCTGCACACTGATGTCAAAATACCAAACTTTTCGACAAACTAATTTTCCCTGTAATTCACCTGTGAATTAACCAATTCAATCTTGTTTGACAGAGCTCAACAAGCTTGATCAAACCAGACTGAGTTGGTTGATAACATTTTTGTCAAGTAGAAGATCTTTCCCTTGCTCGACTTAGAAACAATTTTACCAGTCTGTAAAGAGGATACACCTGAAGTGAAAACAACTTTTCTATAATTTTGAGCTGTGACAAGCAGCTATATATGTGGCGGTGGCGGTAATGTTAGTCAGTCATTATGTCCTATGGCATATTCTTGCCTTTTGACACCAGTTTATAAATTTAGTGCTGCATGTTAAGTATCAATCAGAAATTTATACTTTTGGCAACTTTTTTCTCTTTTTACATTCAGCTATTTTGGGTCAATGGTTGAATACAAATTTATTTCTCAACATATCCACCTCCATTATGACACATCAGATTGCTTGAATGAATTCAGCTCTCTTCTTTTTCCATACAAAAGCAGAAAAATGAATGATATGGATGACATAAGCAGCTATGACTGATTTTCGTGTTAATAGATAAGAGAGTTAACTCAGCCTTCTCATTTTAGGAGTGTCATCATCTCTGCTTACTGATGTTGAAGTATGAAAATTTTAAGCTGTGTATTATTCCCCTGTATACAACTAGGCATTTAACCAATTTAGTCTTGTTTGACATAACTCTTTGAGCTCTGTCAAACAACACTGAATTGATTAAATTTTTAGTTGTATTATGGAGAAAATTTGCAACGTGAAATTTCAGCATTTTGACATCAGCATATATATGGTTAAAGTTGTGTCCCTTGTTAGTTTCCGAGTGCTTATATTTTTGTCTGTCCTTCAAATGTTCAGTTTCAGTGAACAAGTAAAGCCATTTTCCAGTTCAGTTTAGGCAGCTGATCTTAAGTTATTAAGTGTCATGTTATGTAAAGTCATGATGATTATGATAAAGATTTTACGCAAAAGATTTGTACAATTATATTTGAATGAAGGTATTCTGCAAAGATATACAAAATGTATCGTCTTAATTTGAAATATAACATAGTCAATTTCTTATCAACCTACCTTAAAATTGTTTACTACAGGCTTGCACTACAGTGGAAGACCCTAACTCGGAAAATATACTCTCTATTTTGATCTTTCCCAAGCAATTTGGGAAAGAAAAGTGGTGCAAAAGCACTAAGAAAAAATAATCCAAAACTGGGTCGAGTGCTACCGGCGCAGACCCAGTAAGGGATGCTCTTCTCTTAGTACAATTCCACGACTTCCAGAACCAGTGCACAGGCAGTCACCAATGAATCATTCTTTTTTTTCGTCCGCCATGTGGCAGGACGTCCATTTCGCATTCAGTAACCGTGATAATTCATCTCGTTGATAATGGTTTCCTGTGACTGGAATTATGAATCTGAAGATCGTATAATAACAGGACTGTGTTTTATATATATTCTCGTTTGTATTTTCAACCACATTTTCATTGTATTTTATATATTTTCCATGTCGCGCGCGACTGTAGTGTACCGTGCAGTTCAGACATAAGAATTTTCGGTTGATAAGTTTTATTATTATTATTAAGTTAGGTGTCAGTGGGGGACTATATGGAAAGGATTTCTCCTCTCTGTTGAGGGCGCAATTTCTGTTTTTAGGTCCCTTTTCAGCCATGGGTTCAGTAGTGTTCCCGCCGGTACTTTTTCTGCCACCTTTCTCTCCTAGTTGGGGGTGTTCTTGTACTTTCTACATCTGTTGAGTTCACCTTTTTCTTCTACTGCTCTCACCTCTGTTAAGTCCAGTACGGTTCCTTTAGGTCAATGCCTTTTGCCCTCGCTTATGGTGCGTTCTCGTGGCCGTTCCTCCCGCACCCGGGGGGGGGCAACTTCTGTCGTTTTGGGGCCTCCCGACACGACCACGTCTGGTGAGAGTTATACCCCCTCCTTGGGGGATGTGCAGTTTTTAACCGTGGTGGATACTGCGGGAGCTGTTGAGTTGTCTAGTGAAGAGATGCCTGGTTCCAGGACTATGGCCCCTCTCCAGTCGACATCTGAGGTTGTCACTAGGGTTGTGACTCCTCCTTTGGAGGCCGAGCTTGGTGGCTCTCTCTCCCCTTTTCCACCAGTTTCAACAGCTCCCATCGTATCTGCTGCTACTGCTGTTCCATCTGCAACGTCATCGGTCACCGTTTCAGCCGGCCTTGGCTTATCCTTGCAGGGGTCTGCAGCGATGTTTGGTAGTGTGAATGTGGGGGTATCGGCCTCAGCCTTCCCTGATTTCAACTCGGCTAAGTCGGAAGGGGCTGCTGACCGAACCCTCTGCTGTGGCCTCTCAGCCGTTGAGCACAGCACTTTTATCCCTGCAGGGGTCTTCAGAGATGTCTGGTAGTGTAGACTTGGGGTATCGGCCTCAGCCTTCCCTGACTTCAACTCGGCGAAGTCGGAAGGGGCTGCCGGTCAAACCCTCTGCTGTGGTCTCTCAGCCGTCGAGCACCGCAGTTTTCTCCTTGGATTCTGATGTTCATGGTGGGGCCACCATGAGCTCTGTGGCGTTCCCGTCCATGCACTTCGGTCCCATGGCCAGTTTTGCGGGACCAATGCCTTTTGTGCAGCCTGGACTTTCTGTCCCTCAGAGGTCCGTGGCAACACTCCAGAGTTTCCACTCTGTAGATCCTCGGGGTATGTCATAACCCTATATACATCTGCCTTCAGATGTTTCGGCTGCAGCCCCTCGCCCCGCGCCGGGTGTATTTGAGGATTGTGACCCTTCGCTGGTTAAAAGGGTAAGGAGTGAAGCCACTTTGCTGGTTCGTTCCCACATCAAACCAGCCGACACGGGCAGTGAGCTTAGGGAGGCCCTCTCCTTGCTCACTCAGGTTGTGTCCAAGAGCCTTCCCGTTGCTTCCAGCGAGGCTACGAGTGGTTTCCAGACACCCCTATGGCGCCACCTCCCAGGATTGGAAACAGGCCGCTTTTTGATCCTTCTGGTGTGCCTACACCATGGGAGGCGTCGGCTGGTTTCCCATGATGGGCTATGTGTCTTCCGACTCAAGGAACCCAAACACAAAGTCAAGAGCTGCCCCCAAGTCAGAAGACTGTTGGCTCTCGACATACCTGACGTCGAGAGCCAACGGTCTTCTGACTTGTGGGCAGCTCTTGACTTTGTGTTTGGGTTCCTTCCAGATCTCAAACCGTCAAACCAGCTGACATTGTCAGCCCAGCCACGATCATCGGTCATGCGCCTACAGCCTGTGGAGCAACCTGCTTCTGGGTGCCTTCGACCGTGCCTGTCGGTACAGGTGGTTGAAGTGTTTACAGCTTTGGGCTCTAAGCTGTGTTCCAAGGCTATGAAGATGTCATTCTTCAGCAGGGTTGACACTTTTTTGCTTCTGGCGCGCGATTCTGCCAATCCATCAGTCTGCCAGACTTTGACGGTCTTGGATCAGTACTCCGTGTTGGGCTTATCAAGAGAGATGCTGGACATACTTTCTCTCTCAGATCAGGTCATCTCTGCTTTGCTGCTTATCAGCCCCCAGATAAGTTTGACAACGTACAGGCTCCTTTGTGTGTGCTGTCAAGGCGCTCATGCATCTTACTCACAGCATACCTGTAACAGGGCTAACTTGGAATTAGTTTGCAGGGACGCTGTGCTGGACACAAGCCGTTCCCTTCCTGAGGGGCAGCGCGCTGCTCTTCGATCTGCTTCTTCAGCGGGTCTGCAACTATTCCATGGTTCCACGGTGATGGTCCGGGATGACGCCCTACATCATTCCATAGATCAGCTGCTGCTTCGTCAGCTTGATCAGCCTTCTGTTGCAGGCAGGGGCCATCCAAAGCCTAACAAGCGCCCTTCTGCTTCCTCTGCGAAGCCAAGGGCTGATCCTCCTGCCGCCGCTTCTACTTACTCACAGGGTAAGGGTAGGTGTCGGCAGTCATCACCTGGATTCATCAAGAACATTCATTCAGTGTGATTTTATTCCCACCTGTTCTTGGTGCCGAAGAAGGACGACCGACTCCGACCGGTTATCGATCTGACTATCCTGAACCAGTCGATCATTGCTCCTAAGTTCAGCATGGAGACTTTCAGGTCGGTTCGCCGCTCCATTCACCAGGGAGTTTTTGCTCCAGCATCGACCTGCGAGACGCTTAGTTTCATATTCTGATTCATCGGACATTGCAAAAGTATCTCAGGTTTGCTTTTCTGGGGCGAGTTTACCAGTTCAAGGCCTCAACCTGGCTCCTTGGGCCTTCACCCGCCTGATGTCGCTTGTGTTAGCCTTACATCGCACACAACCCACGGGTAACTACTTCGGCATATCTAGACGACATCCTCCAGAGGCATTCCAATGCTGCCTTTCTGGAGTCGGATGTTGACACACTGTTGAGTCTGCTCACGTCGCTAGGGTTCATTGTCAATGAGGAGAAGTCGGACCTGGTCCCTTCTCCGTCGTTTTGTCATCTACGGATGGACTTCCGTACTCATCTGAATACGGTGGTGGTTTCCCAGGCAAGGGCTGGGATTCTCTCAGCTTTTGCCCTGACTCTGTCTCAGTCCACGTCTGCAACAGCTCGGAGTCTTCCCCGGCCGCTCGGTCTCTGCGATTCGGTGACGGATCTCATTCCTCTAGGTCGACTGCAAGTCAGACCTCTCCAACACTTTCTGCTCAGTCGTTGGAGGCCATATGTCGATCCTCTGGATCTGGTGCTTCAGTTACTGGAGTCTCTTCCTCGTCACCTTCTCCCCCGACGGATGTTCAGTGGATTATGCAGGGAGTTCCGTTGGACTTCCCCGTGTCCGATCGAGTTCTGACGGCACTCACCATAGATCTCAGATGGGACACGACGTTGGATCCTCTAGGTCTTTCCTGACATGGGTCATGGGACTGGGATCAAGCAGCCCTTCACGTCAACCAGGAGGAGCTTCTTGCTCTTCTTCTGAGTTTCCAGCAGTGGATCCCCAACCTTTCGAATTGCCAGGTCTTTTTGTTGTCCGACAATTCGACAGTGGTTGCTTACATTCGGAACCAGGGCGGCATGCACTCTGTTCCCATGTACAAATTGGCTCGGGATCTTCTGCTGCTCGCTCAGGATGTCAACGCCGGGGTGGTGGTTTGTCACATTCCTGGTTGTCTGAACGTCCTAGCTGACTCCTTGTCCCAACGGGGCAGGGTCATTTCCACCGAGTGGATGCTCCACAGGGCGATATTCCAGTCGCTTTGCGATCTCTGGGGACGTCCCCACATCGATATCTTTGAGACTCATTGGAACCACCAGGTGGACACTTTCATGTCCCTGTGTCCAGATCCTCTGGTTTTCACCGTGGACGCTCTGTCACTCAGTTGGAACGGTCTTGTCGGCTATGCATTCCTGCCTGTTCAGATTCTGCCTCAGGTTCCAACCAAGATACGAACTTGCAGTTGTTGAATCATTTTGATCGCTCCCCTGTCACCTCAGTGGGTGTGGATCAATCTGCTCCACTCTCTGTTGGCGGCGGTTTCGACACGTCTCCCTCTACATCGCGACCTTCTTTGCCAATGTCACCCGAGGAGGTTTCATGTTGACCCGACTTCATTGTGCCTTCGCGCATATCTTTTGTCAGGTCCTGTCTCCTCCATAGAGGTTTTTCGAGATGAGCAGTGGAGTGCTTTTCTTCAAGGAGGCACTCCACTGGTTTAGGCTATGTGGCTAAGTGGAAGGTCTTCTGTCAATGGTTTGCAGATCACTCTGTTGATTTTGCCAATCCTTTCGATCACACAGATTGCGGAGTTTCGGATATATCTATTTGATTCTCGGGATCTCCAGCCTGTTACCATCATAGGGTACAGGTCCATGCTTTCGGAGACCTTTTCGTATGTGGGACAGTGTTGTATCGGAACTAATCCATACCTCAGAATGGAATGGTAAAAAAAATTGCTATCGGTTTTATCATGGGGTACTTTTTGGGGACTTTGAAAAAGTGCCGAGTTTTTAACACTGTTGATAATGGGAAAAACATTTTAGACTACTTTTCTCCCAAACCACTGCTCCAAAAGCTTTCAAATTTCACATATAACATCTTTGGAAGATTGTTTCACACGTTTATTGACATCATTCCCCTGGGTCCATATTTGGGCTCTCTATGGGAGCCCAAATGTTTAAATTAGTGCAGTATGAGGAATATTTTTTAAAAATCTTCTTCTTCAGATCTACCAATAAGAATCTTTTGATATTTGGTATGCAGCATCCTTGGGGGGGGGGGGGGGGGGGGGGGGGAGAGATTCAGGTTTGTTCAAGCCAAGTCCCTGGGTTCATATTTAGGCTGAAAATTTGGGGTCCTGTTGTGGACAGAAATTTTTGACCAAAATCCGGAATTTTTTGTTGTTGTTTTCTTATGCGTTTCGGTCAATTTTAAGACAAAGAAATTTTTTTTTTTTTTACACTGCAAATTTGGGGTCCGGGTGCAACTTAGAAATTTTTGCACCAAAATCCGGAGATTTTTGTTTGTTTTTTATGCGTTTCAGTCAATTTTAAGACAGAAAAATAATTTTTTTTTACACTGAAAATTTGGGGTCCGGGTGGGACCAAAAATCGGAAATTAGTTTTTTGTTTTTTTATGCGTTTTAAGAAGAAAAAAAAAATTTAGGCTGAAAATATTTTGTTTGGGAAAAAAATCCGTTTTTTTATGCGTTTATCTCAATTTTTGGACGTAAAAGTGCAGGAACTGAAAATAGAAGGAAAATCCTGTGTATTGTGTGGGCACAGTCGATTCATCTAGTTGGTATATGCTTTGCTTAGGATGGCCGTAGCTTATTCAAGTCCCTGGTTTGATATTTAGACTACCATGTCAGGTGAGCGCCCTCAGGCCCCCGGGGCCTCTTGTTTCTGTCTCTTATTCCTGGTCAACAGAAGATCTCCCCTCAGTCCATTTCTCGATGGATTTGTGTTGCTATTTGCGTGGCTTATGCTCATCTAACGACTGGCGATTGTATTACCAATCGTATTTCTGCCCACGAGGTGCATGCATTGTCTACCTCTTGGGCTTATACTAACTCTGTCATGTTGTCGGATGTTATGCAGGCAGCCTACTGGAGAAATGCTACTTTCTCCACCTATCTGAGTCAGTTGCAGAAGCAGGCAGAGGACCTTTGTACTATGGGCCCTCTTTCTTCTGCTCAGACTGTTGTCTACCCTAGCCATTCGGCTTCCTTACAAGGTCAGGTCCAGCTCTGTGCTGTTACTGCCCTTTCTGTCTGTGTATCGCACAGAACCATACACCTCACCCCTCATTGTCTTTTACTAATGTTTGTGATGCTATGGTTTGATAGGCCTAGGGACCTCTTCCTCTGTCCACAGTTCCAGTGCAATTGGGTTATGTGGGGGTTGGTTATGTGATTCCCTCCATCCTATTGTCTATTCAGCCTGTAGTAAACAATTGTAAAGTAGGTTGATAAGAAATTTAAATTTTATAGTAAATTTCCTTTCTTATACCTACCGCAATTGTTTACATGGAGGCCCCCTGTCTTCTTATTCGGGTAAGAATCCTTCCTCCCCGCTGATCACATAACTCCTATGTTGGCAGACTCAAAAGAATGATTCATTGGTGACTGCATGCGCACTGGTTCCGGAAGTCGTGGAATTGTACTAAGAGAAGAGCGTCCCCTACTGGGTCTGTGCCAGTAGCACTCAACCCAGTTTTGGCTTATTTTTTCTTGGTGCTTTTGCACCACTTTTCTTTCCCAAATCGCTTGGGTAAGATCAAAATAGAGAGTATATTTTTTGAGTTAGGGTCTTCCACTGTAGTGCAAGCCTGTAGTAAACAATTGTGGTAGGTATAATAAGAAAGGAAATTTACTATAAAATTTAAATTTCTGTTTCAGATTAGCCAGAAGTTCACTGAAGATCTACAGAGAATAGCAACACTTATCAGTCAAATTGTATGTAAACTGATTTTAAACCCATTAATACTTTGCAGACGAAATGATGAGCTTTCACATTTTGGACTTTGAATGAAAACATTCCATGACCTGTGATATTTGGGGTATTATGAGTTATAGATTTGTTCAAGGTTTACTCGAATGGAACAAACTCTATATTCGATAATTACCATTCAAATTTGGTTATTTTTCTAATTTTTGCTTTCAAAACATACCTTATTATACCATATTGGAAGGATCTTGTTGCATTTATTTTAAGAAGTGAGCCAAAAGCTGTATTTTGGAGCTAACAGTGAAAGGTTTCAGTTACTTAGAAGGAAGTATTTCAAATGTCTTTCACAAGTCATCGTAGGTGAAGAATTAACGAAAGTGTGGAAAGAAAGATTTTAATTATATACTCAATGCTGTACTTCATAAAATTTGCAAATGACCAAACCAATATTTTTCCCGAATAAATGAAAATTATTGGTTTGTTTCTTCCAGAAGATTGTTTCTGATCCTCATTCTGATGAAGCTTGACCACCTAGGCTAAAACCCCTGGGTTTTAGTGTTATAAGCTATGGTCTAAAAAAAATTCAATAGAGAGCTCATGTGGGGGGCATGGTAGCGCTGTTTATCTATTGACTAAAGTGAATTTTTTGATTTGATTGGTTGATAGATACGTGGTATGAGACCATATTCATTGAAACCCACGATACGTCCACCCAGCCACTGACAAATTTCCCAGTGGAAGCCTCGTTCCGAAATCTACAAATTGTCCATACCCCGTAGAAGACGCGTCATTCCAGTTTTACAGTGTACATGTATTATATTTTAATTTTTTATCTCCAAAATATAGCTCATGACCCCTTATTGGAATGAGCTTGTCAAGTACCCTCCAATGTGGGGTTCATAAGCTATGTTTTTGAGACAAAAAAGAAAGAAAGAAATTCAATAATTTTTTTATACTAGTCATATCGGCATATTTTCACAAAAACTCTTTTGCACAAAAATTCCACAGAAACCTGTATGGCTCAACAATGGAAGATAAAAGATCTCATGCTGTGTGTGTTCACACATGAAATAGATTGTACTTCTAAAACGGAAAGTCAATAGATAAATTTGTTACCCCATGTCTGATCACGTGGTACAGGTTTTTACCTACCTGAAGCCAGCATTCGGCCTTCGGCCGAATGGGATACGGCTGGCTTCAGGTAGGTAAAAACCCGTACCACGTGATCAGACACGGGGTAACTAATAATACTAAGGTGTACTACACTTCAATGGTGCACTTGTCTTCAACCAGTGCTAACACTTCTGTGTAATTTTCAATCGATAGGTATTGTTTGTTTTTTGGGTGTTTAGCCTTTTACCCATTGCAGACGATATTAAATTTATTATTTTAAATATTTAAAAAAACAAATTTCATCATGTGATCCCCCCTCATTGGAACGAGCTCATTCCAGTGAAGGGTCACATGATATGGTTTTGTTGAAATTTTTAAAAAATAATATTTTTTCAACTACCGAATTTGCATTTCCTGTTGCCAATTGTGTCCATTTTGTTGGGTAAAGGGTTAAAGGGTAATTCAATAGCTAAAATGGGCTATTTTTAATCACAAATGTTTTTTTCTGTTGGGAGAATGGGAAAAAAGTTTTTGACTTTAAATTTTGACATTTTCTTTGAATTAGCCCATAAAAAAAAGAACCTCTGTTTCTCAGGCTTGCGCACATTGCGCATGCAATGTTTTTATGACACCAAAAAATCTTCAAAAAAAATGTGAGATATTGTGCTCATTTCGGTAAATCGATATCGATGCGTTCGCAAATTTTAAATTAACACACTTCAAGCTTTTTCTACATCATACCTTAATAAAGTGGGTGGGTTTTAGCAATATTCACGACAGAAAGTGTTTTATTCTGTATAAGGTAAGTCATAATGACAGCAAGAAGGAAGGTGTCTTTCAGTCTGACAACAAACAGTCACAAAGGGGAATGGTCGATTCGCACCACGTTTGATTCGCACCAACCCTCAGAAAGTCTGCAAAGTCAGGTGCTATGTTGAATGGAACACAGTCTCCTGGCATTTATTTTTAGTAACATTTGTATTGTAAATGGCCGTCATTGGGAATTTGTGTACTGTTATTTGAAACCATTACGAGTTTCCCTGTTAATTTAAATAAATGCATTTGAGATGCAGGATAATTGGATAACTAATAGTAACCGTTGCTTGATATAAAAGTAACAGTCATAGTTGAAAATAAATCGCATATAGGCAGGTATGTGCGGTCGAATTGGTTAATAAAAACACGCAAACATTCGTTTTGTATTTCATTTTCAGATTTCAAAAAAATATGATTTATGGATGAATTGCTCGTTCAAATGGGTTGTGATAATTTTGAATATAATGGGGAAAAATTGCGATTCACGATTTTATTAGGCAGGTTGTGAAAGGATTTTTTTGGGGGGTAAAATAAATCTCTGAAAGTTGGCACTTCGACATTTGATTTGTCCCAGAGACGTTTCACCCACGAGGCGTTTCGTGACTTTCATCCTGTGTTATAATTTTCACGTTTCACTGAAAAAACAAACATTCAAACCCCACTTCATTTACGACCCAACACCCCTGTGGTGAATAACCAATATATTTGCGAAATTTTGCGTGGTCCACCAGGCGTTTGGGTGGGGGTCAAATTACCACAAACAACCTCTCGGGGAGAAAATAAAAAAAAACAAAAAACGCCCGCCCGCATGCTTTTTGGGAAAAAATGGCCTGAGAAACAGACAATCAACTTTGTATGGCCTTATCTCTTTTTATTGAGGTAAAACATATGTTATTAGTAACAAAACATGAAGTTTGATTTTTTGTTGGAATAAAGAAATAAAATTGTCAGTATATTGTGTAGTGTATATGTGTTATTAGTTTAAACATTGACCCTTCTAAGAGACAACCTGTTTGACCACTATTTACTGAATGAAGTTGACTGGTATTGTACTAAAAAATGAGAAACGAAATGACTGTTAAACCTTGTTGCAACTGTTTCTCTTTCAAATTTTCTTACTAACTAACCATATATTATGTTTTGTAGATTGATTTTGATGAATGTGCTACTCAAAATAGATTTGTGGTGTTATCAAGTGTTGACAGAGATTTAGATGAAAGTAAGAATTCTTCTTGTTATGTCTGTAAAACATTGTTTAGAAAGTATCAGAAATAAATTCGGAAGCCTGTGGCAAGTTGATTCAGTATTTTTAGTTGAGTTTTGACGAAGTCAAACTCGACTTATAGTTTGATGAAATGGCGGGCGTGCGGATGGCGGCGGGCGTAAACAATTGGTTTCCAGGCAATAACTTTAGTTCTATTTGATGCACCTTTACCAAATTTATACCAGAGGTTACCCTATAGGAAAGGAAGACACCTATTGATTTCAGAGTCTCGCGCCCCAAGGACAAGGTCACTGTTACTATAAATAGAATATTTTGTGAGAAATTGGTTTCCGGGCAATAACTTTAGTTTTATTTGACGCACCTTTACCAAACTTATACCAGAGGTTACCCTACAGGAAGGGAAGACACCTATTGATTTTGGAGTCTGAGACTCGAAGGTCAAGGTCACTGTTACTATAAATAGAATATTTTATGACAAATTGGTTTCCGGGCAATAACTTTAGTTCTATTTGATGCACCTTTACCAAACTTATAGCAGAGGTTACCCTAGAGGAAGGGAAGACACCTATTGATTTTGGAGTCTGCGACTCCAAGGTCAAGGTCACTGTTACTATAAATAGAATATTTTGTGACAAATTGGTTTCCGTGCAATAACTTTAGTTCTATTCCATGTATCTTCACCAAACTTATACCACAGGTTACCCTATAGGAAGGGAAGATACCTATTGCTTTCGGAGTCTGGGGCCCCAAGGTCAAGGTCACTGTTACTATAAATAGAATATTTTGTGACAAATGGGTTTCTGGGCAATAACTTTAGTTCTATTTGACGCACCTTTACCAAACTTACACCAGAGGTTACCCTATAGGAAAGGAAGACACCTATCGATTTCAGAGTCTCGCACCCCAAGGTCAAGGTCACTGTTGCTACAAATAGCTTATTTCTTCAGAATTTAATGTCAAAACTCGACTTCTGGATCTGTGATCCTCTTGCTGGATATTTTCTGTTTACATAACATCGTATGTTTACTGTATAAAATGGGAATCCAGTTGCCTTCAAATAAGAATTGCACCATTCAAGACCTCCGTTAGTATCTGTTACAGTAGGTAACATATTTTCAAGATTATCAACCTTATTTATTAAGGAACTCTCTTGATTCTTAGTTTAAATTTGTATTTTACAAGTTTTACTACTTGTACTGAGACCTGTCTTGGCCAAGTGGGCCTTATGGAGCAAGTTATATGAGATGAGCTCCATGTTGGCAACCTTGTGGCCTTGATATTCACTTAATATACTATTTAAAAAAGGTAGGAGCTATTTGATAAAAGTGAGATATATGAAGAAATATATTTATATTTTCATCAAAAGGACAGTTGAGGCATTGCACTGTGACATCTGGTGAATGATTCCAGTGATAGTTGGGTGTCTGACAAGCATACCTTCCACGCACTGTGCTGTAGAAGACATGGACGGTCAGTCAGAGAATTTACCACATTCAGTCCAAGACCTCAATATCTTATAAATCCTCTTCGGTTCATGAAACTTAAGCGGATCTGACATGGCATTCTCATAACCAAATGTCCAATATCTGCTTGACTGATGTTATTTCATTCTTCTTGCAGTGCAGCGGCGAGTTCCTGAACATTGGTAAGGGGCTGTTAGCATTGTCGTACACACCTGCCAAGCATATCCCAGACGTGCTCGATTGCCGAAAGGTCTGGACTTAGTGCTGGCCAAGGCAGTGTAGTGATGTTCTGCTCCTGGAGGTACTCTGTAGCGACCCGGGCCATGTGTGCTCTTGCATTGTCATCTTGGAAATAGAATCGACGGTCGTGACATCACGCAAATAGCACCACATGAGCTGCTAACATGTTTTCACGGTAGTACTGCCCTGTGACACGCCCTTGAATGACATGTAATGCTGTTCTGCTTGTCATGGTTATGCCGCCCCACACCATAACCGATCCACCATCAAAACGATTGTGCTGCCTAACGGTTACGTCATGGTATCGTTCGTTCGTTCTGCCACCAACACACTCTGTTTTACCTATCTTGAAAGTCGAGAGTGAACCTCGATTCATCGGAAACATGATGTTGCTCCACCGACGATTGTCCCACAGCACTTTTCTGCGATGTGATGTTCAGTCAAACGTGGAATTATTCGAGGTCATTGAGCATACAAATTCCAGCTGTGTAGGCGATTTTGGATAGTCTGACCACTGACTCGCACATCTGTCATTCGGTGCAGCTGCTGTCCAATTTCTGAGGCACTTTGATGGCAGTTACGTATTGCTGTGGTTCGGATGAAACGATCCTGGTTAGCAGTTGTCACCTTTGGACGACCTGACCGACCTCTGTCATCAACATTGCCTGTCTGACAGTAACATGACCACAACCTGCTAATCACTAATTGAGTAGCGTTGAGAATTTGAGCCACTGCAGTCTGTCTGTTGGCAGCTTCCAACATGCCAATGGCACGTAAACGTTCGTCACGTGTCAGTCTTCACATGCCTCAAAAGTTATGTTTCAACCAGAAACTATTGATGAATGAGTTTATACTAAGAAAAGAACGAGGAGACTTCCGAAAAAGCCCATCCAGTACAAATGAAAATTTCAAAACGTACCCCACAGACATTAGCGCGATGCTCATGCGAAAAACCTGCACAAAGTTTTCGTGGACCAGTGACAATCATGATCCACACTAAACTTGGTAACATATTGATGTGTTCAATCACACGTATCCAATACCATTTTCCAAAAATATCAACATCAGTTTGGATATCCCCTACTTTTTTTGAATAGTATACTACAGAGGTAGTATACTATTCATAGCTTTGGCATGTATGGAGTGTTCTATATCTGCACTTGAGCCTTCATGTCTGCACTTGGTATCATAATACACTGTGACAATATCAACCTTATAAGTAATATATGGCTTGCAAACTTCTGCAATATTTATTAAATTAACATGAACTAAAATGTACAGGTGAACAGTATCTCTATTTTGTGCAGTTGAAGGAATAAGTGAATAGAGAGTTGGTTTTAAATAAGTTCATTTGTGTAATATTAAACTAAAGATGGATGCACAATGCTAGAGCTGCTTTCATGTCTTTGTATGTCAAACTTGTTGAGGAATTATTTGTGATTGATTATGGACCCGATTTCACCCTTACTTACAGAGAAGAGAACATACAATGGCCTCCCAGATCTGATGACCAAGGTTGCCAAAGAAGAATTAAATAAATTAAGTGATAACATCACTGAATGCAATGTTATTTACCTACCACAGGTTAGATCATTTACCTCTCACATTTTATTGGTATGGTTTTCACCAGAAAGCATTTATATATGTCAAATAAAAATGCTGGATATGATTTTTAACACCTTTTATCAGTACCACAGTCACTCCATAATACTGTCTAAATTCAACCTAAATAGACAAAAATGATGAGAAAGAAATGAGCCCTTGTGAATATTTTGGATGCTTGGAGATAATTTGGTCAAAAAATAGCTCAAATTTTTTCAGTCCTGATAATGAATTCTTGGATGCACAAGTGATAACAGGCTGTCTGAAGACTATACATTAAAAAACCTATTGTAAGGCTCAAATGGTGTTGTGCTAAATTATATTTGGTCTTCAAAATACATGTCTTTGTCTTGTAATGTAAAACAGAGTGCCTACAGGCACTCACCCTTAAGGCCTATAAAAATTCTTCCTCAATTTTATGATGAGGGAGGGAGGCTTTTTTTTCAATTATTTCCTTGTTCACAAAACAATTCTGACAATAGTTGGAATCAGAAATTTAACTACTTACACTACTATGGGCAAACTAATGTTTTCAGCAGTGAAAATTTCCCATAATGTAGTTGAAAATTTAACCTACTATATCTTGTTTAACAGAGCTCCAAGAGCTCTGTCAAACAAGGAATAGTTGGTTAAATATTTGTCCTACAAGTGCAAAGTTGTGTCAAGAAAGAGATTTCCAGGTGATGAAAAAGGTAATGAGGCAGATTTTCTATGACGAGGGAGGTGCCTCCACTCGCCAAAGTTTCCGATGATAAGTTGTCCATCGTCCATCTATCAATCCATCTGTCCATTGTCAACATCTTGTTTGTCCGGGCCATAATTTCTTAACCACTGAATATATTTTTATAATGTAACCAATGACCCAGACTTAGCTGGTGCTAACCCAAAAATATCTAGGACCAAACACAAATTTTGCCCCCCAATCCCCCAAATTTGCATGCAAAACCGAAAATTAGAAGTCTTATCTGGCCCTCCAGACATTTTACCCTCCACGCATGCGCAGACGCCAGGAAGTCACCGAATCTGGCACCAATAAATCATTCTTTGTTGGGCCCTTGTCAGATAACAACAAACTGACATTTGTGATTTTCAATCTCAATTAATAATGATGCCAGACTCAAATCAATGGTTAAAGTGGAGGATCCAAGGACAGAACTGGATGAAGGAATGAAGAAACGGTGGTTTGAAACACGTTCAGGGCTGTAATTTTATAATATTTATTAAAATTAGTTCATGTTCCCTAATTTCGGGACATGAGCCTGATGTTATCACTGATTGATTATGATCTATCCACTGTTTATTTAGTATTCCTTCCCTGCCTTCCCTTGATCCCCCCCCCCCCAGTTAAGCTCCCAAGCTTTTTGGCTTGTTTTAATGAAATTTTTTTTATAAAATTTCTTGGGAGTTTAACGTATTTTACAGAAGATTATTCTGTACATCCCCAGGGTTACGTCCTCATCCTTAGGGTGTTTGGGCGTTTTGGTCATGCATCATACATCCAATGTATCGTTTTTTCTTCTGAGGAAGATCTTGCTTTACATCGGATAGTCTTGTTTCTGTTACTGTCTTCGGGCTGTGTTGCCTGGGGTCTTGATTCCGTTTTTTTGTTTACATTTACATTACTCTAGGTAGTTTCCTATTTTTGTTTAGGAACGACAGTTGTAAGTAACATTAAATATTCTGATAGTGTGGTAGTTAATTTTACACTGATTTATAATTTTGTCCATACTTAGGCTTTTTTGGGCTCATCGTTCCCTTTGGGAACTCGGGCTCTTATTTTAGAAAAAAATTTTCAAAAATTTTATTTTATTTTTGAAAGAGTTTTTCTGTGGATATATTTGTTTCATTGATTATATTTTAATGTTATCTTATATTATATGGAGATTTGGTGGTGATACAATGACATATATTAGAATTCAGGTAATTATATTTTACTTGGTCGTTGTAATGAGTTTAGTTGATGTACTACCACTAATTCTACTCCATGTATCAAATTTGATAATCTGGATGACGGGCGTCATGGTTTGTGTTAGGTGAGTGGACACTATCAGTCCTATCGCGACTGGTCCTCTTGTCAGAATGTCACTATAGTTTTTTTTAGTTTCTATTTACAGAGAAACAAGATCATGGTGTGGTTTTGTGACGCTGTCGGGGAGTGTGCTTCCGTCATCGCATTATACTATAAGGGCTAGCTGGAAAGTACTCAATGATATTAGACAAGGGCTAGGCTACAAAAGCGAGTTTACGTACCTTGTCTACAGCTAGCTCAACCGGCAGATCTATCACTCGTATGTGGGTGATGTGATGCCGGGAATGTCCGTAGCAGTCGAGAAGAGGAATAAGTGTGTAGCGAGCACTATAATGATACGAACATGCTCACCCTGCAACGATGGAAAGGAGGAAGCATGGGAAGGAGGAAGTAAACAAGATCTGAGGTATGTTTGTCCAGGTCTTCAGTGATAGCGAGCAAGAGAGAGGCCCCTCTCTTTTATAACAACATCTGGGGTCAGAGGTTGTTGGTAGGAACTTGTGTCAGTTGGAACTTATGTCCACGGGACACTCCTTCTGTAGACTGCCGGGGTCGGCTAGTCTTATAGCTTTCTCTGTGTTTGAAAAGCACACACGACCGCACAAGTCCATTGTCGCCAGCTAGCTCGACCGGTGAAGTGGTTACTCAAGCCTCTGAGAACTATGACGCCAGGTGTATACGATCCTGGCTAGGAGATGATATAGGGTTGAGTGAACACTATGATATGCAACCATACTCACCCAGCGACGACGGAAGGAGGAAACCGGCAAGTTCTGAGGTACGCTCGTCCAGGTCATCCAGGACCGTGAGCAAGAGAGAGGCCTCTCTCTCTTACAGCATCATCAGATGTTGTTGGTAGGAACTTGCGTTAGTCGGAGTATACGTCCATGTCTCCTGTCCGGGACGTCCCGTCTAATAGGCAGCCGGGGTCGGCTAGTCTTATGGTTTCCTCTACATAATGGACAAAGTGATCTTTATATTGCACAGGGTTATAAACCCGATGAGTGGTTCAGTTCCCTGACGCCGGTGAAACGGTTAAGATTGAATACGAGGACTGTGACTCCGGATGTGTCGCATATACATTGTATTCAGAGCTAGTGGAAAAGTGCTCAATGATTTTAGACAAGGGCTAGGCTTCAAAAGAGGTTTACATCCCTTGTCTCCAGCTAGCTCATCCGGCAGATCTATCACGTAGACTCGTGGTGTGACGCCGGGTATCTCCGTAGCGGTCGAGAGAGAATAAGGGTGTAGCGAGCACTGTTTAATCGAATCATGCTCACCCAGTGTTGATGGAAGGAAGAAGACGGCAAGTTCTGAGGTATGCTCGTCCAGGTCTCCCCGGACCGCGAGCAAGAGGGAGACCCCTCTCTCTCCTTTAACAACATCTGGAGCTGGGTGTTGTCGGCAGGACCTTGCGTCAGTCAGAGCTTATGTACATAGCTATTGTCTGGTATACTTAGTTCAATTCTTAGGCTACAGTTTTGCTTCTTTAGCGTCTACCAAGCACTCCTGACTGCACCTTGGCTAAGTGACTCAGGATTTCCAGTCTGCCTCGTCAAAAGGTCCATCTTTTGTGAAGAAAGTCGCACCATCTAGTAGCCAAGGAGATGAGGCTTCATTCATCAGGTCATCCGCAGTAATAACTATATTGGACTCCCTGTCCTAGGAGCAGCCGGCGAAGAGGCTATTCATGACCGCTGCTCGTCAGGCCTCCGTAACAGACTTGCTGTCACAGTTGCGCAGCTAATTGCAGTATTCCTGCTAAGGCAGAAGCACTCATCGTCAGTCTCAGAACTTGAGCTGTTGCATGGTGCTTAATCGGTCCAGTCACCTGCCTGTTCAGATGCTGGTGACTTTGATTCTAACTGATTTAGACGTATGATGGAAAGGATAACTTTCCCTTCTGGAACAATTCTTGGATGATATAGACACCATACATTATCGTTTCCTTGAACTTGTTCCAGTGAATCACAATGCTGCGAGCAATTATAAGAAACCGCTAGCGTAGTTTGACTCTGACTTCATCCGGATAAAGAGCAGGGTAATAAGATCTCTTTCCAGTTAAGTCTACACAGGTGTCACAGGTCTTCGATTGTGTAGACGACACCATATTTAACTTCCTGTTGGAAAAAGTAATTTGTTTTTTTATCTTCTTCCTCTGTATTTTTTATCGTTTGTGTTTGTTTACATACTTTTAAAAACAACAGGGGAAGATGTGTTGAGAGTTTCTTAGTTAGGCTAAGTTCTTAGTTAGTTAGGCTAAGTTCTTAGTTGCAGCCTTACCTTCATCATTTAGCTGTTCACTCGGACACAATTGAGAAGATAATTTCTTTTTCAGAGCGAATTTAGTCTCATGGCCTTATGTACTTCAATTTTAAGTACTGTGATGCAACGTCTATATGGAAAGGATTTTGTGGTCATTTGTACTTTTTAAAATATTTTCCAGACCTATTATATATATCTGTCTTAACTAATGTTAAGTGGGAGTTATTCTGATGTGACGAAGCCTTGTGTCTTCATCTTTGCATTTGACTAGGTGGAAAACTTGCTATAGGTCTCTTTAGTCTTCCAACTCTAGTCTTTTATGGTAAGAAGCATCAATACTCGACTCTTTAAGTTGGGGTCTAATGGTCCAACACCAGC
Organism: Pictodentalium vernedei; assembly: GCA_031216915.1. Lineage (NCBI taxonomy): Eukaryota > Metazoa > Mollusca > Scaphopoda > Dentaliida > Dentaliidae > Pictodentalium > Pictodentalium vernedei. The sequence continues at coordinate 102,194,822 of CM062293.1, forward strand.
AGAAAGAGTAGGATAGGTTGTCCTAGACTCAGGTCGTCTGTAAGGACTCATAGAGAAGGTATAGGTATACCTAAGTCTTTGATGGTAAGCTTTCTTTATTGTAGGATTAAACTACAAGAAAGCATCAATACTCGACTCTTTAAGTTGGGGTCTACTCGAACACACCAACAGAAAGAGTAGGAGAGGTTGTCCTAGACTCAATTTGCCTATAAGGGCTCATAGCGAAGGATAGGTATCTCTACTATATATTTCTTTAGGATTGTCTATACAGCCACTTGGATAGGGGTTTCTCGTCTGTATGAGTTACTGATCAGACTCCCCCCAGCCAGTGGCTCGAGGCTCTTATAGAGCTTGGTCCAATTGATTTTGACTTGAAGTGGATAATTTGGTTATTTATGAATATCTTTCTGTCGAAAAGCGAACGTTCGGCAATTGTAGCGAGTATAGTTCTTTAGATCACTTGTATTGTAAACTAGATAATGTCTCATGGGATTTATGATAGGATACACGTATCCATACTATTCATTTGGCTGGTTCGTCTGTTGTTTCACAGAGCGAATTAGCCAGCTGTTTGGCTCGCTTTTATCTGTTATCTGACGCATTAACAGCAAAAGTTTTATGCGCCGGATGGAGTTGTGTGGAGCGGCTTTGAATGTTATTTCGATGGGTCCCTTACACACATGTCTACTCCAGTTATTAACTGCAGTGGTAGACATTTTTCCCTCTAGACCTGTTTTGTTTTAGAGAATCTTTTAACATAAGATCAAGTTTGGGCATATATTAACGGTTTTCTCAATTATTTCGGACGTGAGTTCATATATTGCGTTACAGTCCTGAGTTCGAGGGTCTCACTATGCAGGGATCTTGGGACCCTCTGTTCTTGAAAACCACATATTCAATGATGTCTCATTGTTTACATTACATCATTGAATTATTTCCATTCATGTATTTATAGATGCAGATCAGAGTTTATCAGAAGAGATGTAACGCTTCTTTTGTCAATATTTTCCAATAGAAGGGACGTTTATGTTCATTCTATTGTTAAATAAGTCAGTTAGCTATTCATACTGTTTTGGTTTAACTGTATGGCTATTATATGATCTTATGTAGGATCACTTCAGGATAGTTAAGTTTACGGAGCACGGGAATAATAGTTTCCATTATTTGTGTTGCTAGTATAAGGCATTTGAGCGCATACATTTGACGCTCAGCCGTTTTCATGGGAATGAATGATACGATATGTGTATCCTTCAATTCATTTGTTTCTATTGATTTCATTGAGGCTATGGGGTCTGTTATTGAGCATTCGCCAGAAGCTTCCACACGAGAGGGTTTTCTTCTTTGAGGGAAGTTTTATTCTTCACATCATTCTCCGCTCTCAGTGACATTACAGAGTATGTCAGATGTGAAAGAGCTTTGTGGTCACTATATTATTGCTGTCTGGACCAGCAAAGATTAAGTAATGTGGATGAGGAGGTTTCGACATATATTCGAATCCTCCCCCCCCCCTCCATACACACTCACACTGGCGCGTATATATGTTTTAATACATACATACTTTGCATTTGGGTCGGCGTTTGGGTCGTGTTGGATGGCGCCCTCATAGGCATGTATGCAGTACTGTTGCATTTGTTTCCGGTGTTGATTTTTTTTATTTCTAATATACAGGCACTTATTTTATCATCATAATGGCCGCTATTTGAGCTCATAGGTTACGGCATAGCCATTTAGTGGTTTTTAGATGATTAATAGCCTGGATTTTTATGCACTCATGCAATGTGTGATTACGCTATCTCTTTGGTGGACCTTGAAATTATTATATATTTCGATCGCGGTCTGTGTTGGAGCCGGTTAATAATACCTACCTCCATTTCTAGATCCTGGTCTCTATTTTGTCGGTTCTCAAATCGCATATTCTCACGTGTTTATAGTTGTAGATACCAAATAGTACACATTGGAGAGTGTTTTTACCAGATTTAATATTACAGAGGCCTCCTGTGAATGATCTTGAAGCGTGTTTTCTCTGCAGAGGTTATTCATCTTATCCTGCTTTTGTATGTATATCAGGCCTGTGAAATTTCCGCGGATCCGCGATTTTCCGTGTTTTTGTAACATTCCGGATCCGTTTTTGCAACATTCCGCATTTTGTAACTTTGAGTGTTCAGTGAAAACTTTTTCCGCGTTTTCGTATCGACTACTTTTTTTGGCCGCGGAAATTTAATACCTTCTATAACACAACGACAATTTTTATTGGGTGAGAGAAAGGAGACTATAATTTAAACCAATCAACATCCTTTTAAGAAATATGTCATGGGTTATTCATGTTTAAAAGGTCAAGTTCTTTGTGTTTGATTTTTTCTTTAGAAATTTCAAACAAAGCGAATAATACAATGTCTTCACTGAGGCGAGATATCATTTCAAGAGATGAAGATGTTGACATCAAAGCAATTGATACAGGCATTAAAAATATGTGGAGATGGCAGTGGTTAGAAAAGGAAATAAATGTTTCATTTCTTTCTGAAGTGTTCAGAAAGGTTCGGAGCCCTGGGGTTGCATATTGTTTAGTGTGTCGCAAAGAGATGTTTTATGCCGCACGAGGAAGAATTGCTTTAGAAGATCATGTAAAAAGCAAAAAACACATGACTTGAATCAAATCCATGGATGGCAGCACAAGAATACAAGGTAAATATAATTCTTCCTAAATTTGTTAATCGCATTTTTGTGCATCGATTTACTCAAAACAACTCGTGTCACCATTACTGGTCACCTTCTTCCCCACTTTGTTCGGCCTTGCATCACCCGGAAAATACATTACAGACAGTGGTAGTAAGTATTTATTTTTAGCTCACCTGACTGAAAGTCAGGGTGAGCTTTTCTTATCACTCTTCGTCCGTTGTCCGTCCGTCCGTCGTCCTGCGTGAAGGTGATGTTTGAGCCTCTTTCTCCTAAACCACTGGCCACATTTTAATTAAATTTCATGTAAGTAGTGGTTATATAGGGGCATTTTGATTTTTATGCAAATTAGGTTTCGGCTCGTATTGAGCAGAGGGGTGTGGAAAAAATGGCCATATCTTTTGAAAATCTTCTTCTAATGAACCACCAGTAGCAGAGACTTGATATGTGGTATACAGAGTCCTTTTGAGGTTTAGAATCAAGTTTATTCAAGAGAAGTTTGTCGGGCATTATTTGCCTTCGTTATGGGAGGGGCAAAAATTTTGGCCAACGCCTAAAATTTCTATTTTCAGAACCGTCAGGTCGATTTGAACCAAATTTGATATGAGATGATAATGGGTCATAAGTAGTTGATTGATGCAAAAAAAAATTTTCTCATTGTCCCGTGGGAACCTCGGGAGCTAAAAATCGGAAAAAACCTTAAAACTGCCATATCTCCAAAACTACACGGCACAGAGAATTCTTATTTTGTATAAAGCTTACTTTTATCCAGTAGAATAGAATGGTTAAAAAAAATCCCTATCGGTTTGATCACAAGGTACTTTTTTCAGGACTTTGAAAAAGTGCTGAGTCAGCACTTTTTAACACTGCAGGCAATGGGAAAAAGATAAAAAAATTATTTTCTCGAGATCCAGCAGGCAGAATCTTTTGATATTTGATATGCAACATTGTAGGGTGGATCTGATTCAAGTTTGTTCAAATCGGCTCCCTGGATTCATATTTGGACTCACTATAGAAGCCCGGATTCGAACTTAGTGCATTTCAGGCAAATTTCTTAAAAAATCTTCTTCTCCAGATCCAGCAGGCAGAATCTTTTGATATTTGGCATGCAACATTGTGGGGTGGATCTGATTCAAGTTTGTTCAAATCGGCTCCCTGGATTCATATTTGGGCTCACTATAGAAGCCCGGATTCGAACTTGGTGCATTTCAGGCAAATTTCTTAAAAAATCTTCTTCTCCAGATCCAGCAGGCAGAATCTTTTGATATTTGGCATGCAACAGTGTGGGGTGGATCTGATTCAGGTTTGTTCAAATCGGTCCCCTGGGTTTATATTTGAGCTCAGTATAGAAGCTCGAATTCGAACTTAGTGCATTTCAGGCAAATTTCTTACAAAATCTTCTTCTCCAGATCCTGCAGGCAGAATCTTTTGATATTTGGTATGCAACATTGTGGGGTGGATCTGATTCAAGTTTGTTCAAATCGGCCCCCTGGATTCATATTTGGGCTCACCTATATATAGAAGCCCGAATTCAAACTTAATGCATTCAGGCCAAATTTCTTAAAAAATCTTCTTCTCCAGATCCAGCTGACAGAATCTTTTGATATTTGGTATGCAACATTGTAAGGTGGATCTGATTCAAGTTTGTTCAAATCGGCCCCCTGGGTTTATATTTGGGCTCAGTATAGAAGCTTGAATTCGAACTTAGTGCATTTCAGGCAAATTTCTTCAAAAAAATCTTCTTCTCTAGATCCAGCTGGCAGAATCTTTTGATATTTGGTATGCAACATTGTGGGGTGGATCTGATTCAAGTTTGTTCAAATCGGCCCCCTGGATTTATATTTGGGCTCAGTATAAAAGCTCGAATTCGAACTTAGTGCATTTCAGGCAAATTTCTTCAAAAATCTTCTTCTCCAGATCCAGCAGGCAGAATCTTTTGATATTTGGCATGCAACATTGTGGGGTGGATCTGATTCAAGTTTGTTCAAATCGGCCCCCTGGATTTATATTTGGGCTCAGTATAGAAGCTTGAATTCGAACTTAGTGCATTTCAGGCAAATTTCTTCAAAAATCTTCTTCTCCAGATCCAGCAGGCAGAATCTTTTGATATTTGGTATGCAACATAGTGGGGTGGATCTGATTCAAGTTTGTTCAAATTGGCCCCCAGGATTCATATTTGGGCTCACTATAGAAGCCCGAATTCGAACTTGGTGCATTTCAGGCAAATTTCTTAAAAAATCTTCTTCTCCAGATCCAGCAGGCAGAATCTTTTGATATTTGGTATGCAACATTGTGGGGTGGATCTGATTCAAGTTTGTTCAAATCGGCCCCCTGGGTTTATATTTGGGCTCAGTATAGAAGCTTGAATTCGAACTTAGTGCATTTCAGGCAAATTTCTTCAAAACTCTTCTTCTCCAGATCCAGCAGGCAGAATCTTTTGATATTGGGTATGCACCATGCTTAGGGGGGGGGGGGGGGGGGGGGGGGGGGGAGATTCAAGTTTGTTCAAGCCAAGTCCCTGGGTTCATATTTGGGTTCACTGTGGGAGGTTGAATTGTAACTCAGTTCAAAATGAGGAATTTTCTTTAAAAATCTTCTTCAGATCCAGTAGTCGGAATGTTTTAATATTTGGTGTGCAGCATCCTTAGGGGGTGCGATTCAAGTTTGTAAAGCCAAGTCCCTGGGTTCATATATGGGCTCCCTGTGGGAGCCCGAATTATAACTTAGTTCAGTATGAGGAGTATTCTTTAAAAATCTTCTTTTTTTTTTTAGATCCACTGGTCAGAATCTTTGGATATTTGGTATAAGCTTTTCTTAGGAGGAGCAGATGCAACTTGTTGAAATCAATTCTCTGGGTTGATGTTTAGGCTACCATGTTAGGTGAGCACCCTCAGGCCCCTTGGGGCCTCTTGTTTTTTAATCTAATTTATAACCATTCCAGAAATAAATCACCCCACAAAACTTATCAGGTGACTCTTCAAAACAATTTTTAAATCCACCAACACTTACGTCTGGGAGGGGGGGGGGGGGGGGGGGGTGAACGGGTGGGAGCACAGGAAACATCAATGGGGAGGTGCCAATTTATTTCACATCTGAGAAATAACTAGCTTATTTATCAACCCTTTAGCTTATTCCAAAATAATTTGCAAAAGTGTGAAAGGGGGTGGGGTGAGAGATTTTTTTTTTCTTCTACATTTCAACTTTGAATGGGTGGAGGGCACACAGGACATATTACTGGGGTGGGGGCCTGACATTTATTTGTCACTTTTATGTTAAACCCTTATCCAAAGATATTTTGTACTTCCAGAATAATTCATGCCACTGTGTGTGCAAGTGTGTGTGTGTGTGTGTGTGTGGGGGGGGGGGGGGGGGGATTGGGACGTTTTGGCCTCGAAGAAAGAGAGTGGAGAGTCAACGTAAATAAAATGGATTCCAGCTGAAGAATGCTCTGACAATGTGTGTACACTGATTTTCTGCCTGACAATACACATACTTGTGCAACGAAATCTAGCATTCTTCGAAAGGAGTGGATTAATAAATAAAACATTAAATTCTGTCTCTATAAATTGCATAGATTTCAAAATGTGGATTACTGAAAAATAATCTTTGCCTCATACAACAAATTGAAGAGTAATTTTTAAATACTATGTAATGGCGAAAATAAACTTTTGTTCCCATTTTTCCCTGGGCTCATGCCATTAGTTGCTATTTCTTGGCCCCACTGATTATTGTGAAAACAAGTTGTGGCTCCCAGATTGTACTCAGTATATCAATTATTCCATTGTTTGATTATGTGTATTATCAACACGTGGTTTGCCAATGTTTGGGAACACATGCTAGTACCAGTTTATTAAATAATATTAAATCTGAAAAAAGTGTAATAATTTTGCGTTTATTCGTTGAAAACGCTGCAGTGGAGCTTTTTCAATGAATAAACACGAAATTATTGGTGACCGATATATATAAAAAATAGGGCTAGCCTTATCTAGGAATGCATTAAAACCAAACTCAAGAATCATCTGTATGAGTGACAACTGACAGCTTGTCGCTGTATTTAATTATGTACTGAGCTGTGAGAAATCAAAAAAAAAACCTCTAGTGGTGTAAATGTTGAATAATATTTAAGAATATTTACTGACTCAAGTAAATTTTTATTTAATGGGGCCGAAATGACTTGGTAAAAGTTTAAAAAGTGAGACATTTCAGCCTTTTATGGGGCCGAAACGTCACAAACGTGAGGGGGGGGGGACTCGGCCAGGGGTGAAATATTTTTTTCTTATATTTCAGCATTTGTGAGTGAGAAATTAAATTATCTAGTATTTTAATCCCTTTTGTCTAATTGTTTTTTTATTCATGTTTTTCAGGACAGCCATCTCCAGCACAGAATCTAGCATATGGTTTGCATCCTATGTTTATATCGTCATCAACCAGTTCAGCTATTTCCATTCAGCAAAATTTGCCCAAACTGTTGACACCATTATGTGATAGAATAGTTAGTGCTGAAAATATGATCCTTGGTAAAATTGCGGAGAATTCTATTTCATTTTCTCAAGTGCCAAAGATTATTGACTTATGTAAGAACATGTCAAAAGATCGCAAAGCCCTAGAGAAGCTCTCCATCGGTAGGACGTCTTCATCATACGTCCTATGAAATTTGGCGTGTCAAAAACTATATTGGATTCTGTTCTTGAAGACTTGAACTCTTCATACTTTAGCTTAAACATTGATGAAGCAACAAGTGCTAATAACACTCGAGTCCTGGCTGTGATTGCAAGCTATTTTTCTCCCTCCTTGAAAGAGGTTGTTGTGAAACATTTCGCTTCATTGAAGGTGATTAAGGTTACAAGTGAAGGTCTATTCAAGGAAATTATAAAACTTCTTACAGCCCATGATATACCACTTAATAACTTGATGTTTGTCTTGTTGGATTCTTGTTCAGTGATGAGAGGTTCCAACGCAGGCTTGGAAGTGAAATTAAGAGAAGTGATTCCACATCTACTGGACATAGATGGTGACAGTTGCCATCATGTTCATATTGCTACTAAAGCTTTTTGTGCCACATTTGACCACTTAGTTGAAGATACTTTGAGAGATATTCATACTGACTTCCACTGGTCATCGGATCAAAAAGAGGCACTTGAAGACATTTGTAATTTAATTGGAATTAAATACTCAACACCAGAAAGGTATATTAGTCATCGCTGGCTTTCAGTTTACGATGTTACAGCAGATAGTGTCAGACTTTTGGATGCATTTACCATATTTTACTTTGCATTCCTTTCACAAGAGGACAGGCTGCACTATTTACCCATAGTGGTTGAGATATTCCACAGAAGAAAGCTTGGGGAAACAGGAAGAGACACAATAAGATCTATTAACAACAATATGTCTAAGAAAAGCATGACTCAAGAGGGCAAGGACAGAAAGGGAAGGATTACAACTGCACTTTTCAAACAGAGGAAACTATTGAAACTGATTATGCATTTCTTTTTTGTCGACTGTGCCTCTCCTTAAGAAATATGTGATGCTTTTTCAATCTAAGGTTCCTTTAATACATGTTTTGCACGACAATCAGCTTGAACTGTTTCAAGATTTCCTTAGCTGTTTTATTAAGCCAGAGTTTATTAAGGAACATAAAACTGGAAAACTTTTAAAGATGTTAGATCTGAATGACACCAAGCACCAGCTATCAATGAAAGATATATTTTGGGGAGTCAAAGCAAAAGCTATAATTGATTCTTCAATTAAACATGATCAAACTGTTCTCCAGTTCAAGGAGAAGGTCAGATTAGCGTATGTTAATTGTGTCAAGACATTGCAAAGGAAGCTGCCCTTAAACAACAGTCTACTCATTTGTTTGTCATTGGTTGACCCAACTTGCAAAGACATGTCAGTACACAGAAAAGCATGGAGAAACTTAGTAGATTTCTTCCCCATGTTTTCAGTGATGAAGAGAAGGAACTGTTCATTCTGGAATGTAGAAAGTATCAAAGGGATCCTCTTTTACCAGATTATGATAAACATTCCAGGATTGATCACTGGTGGGCCAAGGTGGACGAGACTGAACGTTACCCATATCTCACCAAAATTGTGAAGGCAGTTTTATCTTGTTTTCATGGGCCCCAGATGGAATCATCTTTCAACGTAATGGGTGATATTATGAATGCAAAATCATCTGATATACAGGTATCTACTTATAGTGATATACAGTGTGTTAAGTATTTCCTGCGATCCCAAAATAAATCATCAGTGGAATACTTCTCCAAAGACGATTTCTTGCATGATTCTGTTGACCCAGCTTTATGCAGGAATGTGCGTGGGGCTCATAAACAGTACAAAGAAATAAAAGTCCAGAATAGGTTAGAGATCGAGAAGAAAAAACAACAACAAGGGTCTACAAATGCAAAGGTTTTGACAAAGCGAAAAGCTAAATCTCTCTTCCGAAAAGCTGCAAAAAGAGCACGTTTAGACCACAGCCATCAGTTGAAGAAAAAGGTGTAATATTTCGAGATGTGTGATAAACATCTGTCAACTTGTATATATTCAGTCAACTTGTATATATTCATAACAACTTTCATTGTGTGTATAGTAATAAATGTGGACTGGTGAGGGAGAAAAATTCAGCATGTGGACCTAGGTAAGTGTAAGTTTCAAGGTTATGGTTTTATCAAATTTCACCAGCAAAAATTACACATTTTCCCTCTTACTAGTTTCTGCATTTTTCACTTCAAAATGGCCCAGAGGCCATCTCCAAGCATGTAGAAATCAAAATTTTTCTGGGGGAGAGTCCCCACAGACCCGCCTCAAACCCAAGCCTTCGGCATTCGTCTCATCTGCCTTCGACATCTGATTTTAGTTTTCCTCTTTTTTGGCTTTGGAGTGCTCACACCCCTGGTATATGTTATATTTGATTTTTCACTAATTTCGTCGTACCTGTATACGGCATCTGCAGTGCATATTTTGTAGCGGATAATGTTATTTACCAAAATCATTGCTATAGCCTCGGCTTGTGAAGTGGCATTAAGCACCATTTATTATTCATGAATTAATTTTTGAGTGCTTGATTGATATTTATTTATATCGTTTCTGGGTTCTGCTTATTGATTCCAGAGCTCTCCCCTCTTTCTTTTGAAGATATGTTCAAAAAAAGGGGGGGGGGGCATTTTGTCCACTTCTCTGTCTTATGGGGTATGTAACTATTAAGGAAGCTGTCTTGTCCGTACTATGTGCGGCAATCAGCTGCAGTATTATTGTGTGGCGTAGGTTTATGGGCAATTTTCTCTCATTCTCAATATGCTATTCTAATTTTTAGGGCCTAGTCCAGACTAGTTTTGAAAATTGCTTATTTGTTACATCCTAATTAACATGATTTTATGCTAAGATTAAGGATTTACATAATTGGGATCCATATTAGGATATGTCTCTTCTATTATGGTATTAAGAGACATACATGTAAATTCTAATTTCTTCATCATGGATTGAAGGATTTTATCTATGTTGATATACTATTTCGGATGTTCTAGGCCCTCCGCCTTTTTACGATTCAGCTAAGTCTGGGTCATTTGTTACAGTATAAAAATAAGAAAAAATTTATAGTAATTTATATATTTTTTATACTTACCAATGACCCAGACGGGAATGGCCCTCCCATGAGTGGGCAGTACTGGGCACTCATACCTCCCTGCTGAATTATTATAATCTTTTTTTTACAAAGAAGGATTTATTCGTGCCAGATTCGGTGACTTCCTGGCATCTGCACATGCGCAGAGGGTAAAATGTATGGAGGGCCAGATAGGACTTCTAATTTTCGGTTTTGCATGCAAATTTTGGGGATTACGGGGCAAAATTTGTGTTTGGCCCTAGATATTTTTAGGTTAGCACCAGCTAAGTCTGGGTTATTGGTAAGTATAAAAAATATATAAATTACTACAAATTTTTTCATTTTTAATGGAACTTCATAACGATATGTAATATCAAAAGACAGTGTGTATAATATGGTATGTGCCCCTCAAGGTCAAGGTCACAGGCCCTATGATAAGGTGACACTTCGAAAAACTTTGGCATTTGTTTGTCCAGGCCATAATTATTGCCCCACATATTTTCCCAAAAGTGAGGTATACTGGATTGTGCCTGTCTGTGCATCTGTGTGTCCATCCGTACATCTCTCTGCTCTCAGATGTGTAACCATAAGATCTTTAAGGAGCATCAGCCGTTTTGCTGTTGAAATATTTTTTCTGTGACTTGTGGTGCTTTGAATATACAAAAATAGCCTATTTTTTGTCTGTTTGCCTCTATCTCAGGTTTGGGTTATCGGATCTCAATGAAATTTGGAAGGAAGATTGTTTATGGGAAAGGCTTTCAACTGAGTCTCTAATAATATTGCTTACATTTCACTTTTCAGACTTATCCCCCTTTTTAACTTTGAAAATTCGCTGTTTGCCTCATAAAATAGCCAATTTTTTGTCTGATCGCCTCATATTTCAGGTTTGTGTTATCAGATTTCAATGAAATTTGGAATGGAGATTGTGGGAAAGGCTTTCAGATAAGTCATGTCCCTGCAGTAAAACCAAGAAAATACATGCAAATCACCTCCCCTCATGTGGCATTATGTCTTTGTTCTCTGCCTCTTATGTGGATGGTCCCATCGTCACTAGACTTCAGTAACAGGTGTTTCTGGCCTTTACAGTTACTACTGAATTGAGGAGGGTGTGGGGGAATTAATTTTTGCTGTAAAACAAAGACAAGAATTCCACATCTCCCATGTCGATGATCTGATTGACACAAACTATTGGTAACAGGTGTACGTGGATCTCACAATTTCTATTGGGTTGGATTTCTCTCTGCTGTAAAATAAAGACAATAAACCTGTTATGTATGTATGCCTAGTGTTGAAAATATGTCCCACTCAGCATTTTCAAAGAAGAGGGGTGGGAGGTGCATATGCCATGCTTAGCATACAAAGATGATAATTTTGCTGTTTGCCTTGTAAAATAGCCAATTTTTTGTCTGTTCGCCTTATTTGGGTTATCAGATCTCAATGAAATTTGGAATGAAGATTGTTTATGGGAAAGGCTTTCACTGTATCATGGTTTATTTCTTCTCTTGTCATTATTTGTTGGTATGCACAGTGGGAGTATGCCCCCCCCCTCTTGTTTCTTAACCACTGAATATTTTTTAGTGAAACTTCATAACAATATCAAACGACAGTGTGTCGCATATTATAACAAGGCATGTGCCCCTCAAGGTCAATGTCACAGGCTCTATGATAAGGTGACACTTAGAAAAACTTGTTTGTCTGGGCCATAATTTCTTAACCACTGAATATTTTTTAACGAAACTTTATAACAATATGTAATATCAAAAGACAGTGTGTCGCAAATTATAATATGGTATGCGCCCCTCAAAGTCCCGATCACAAGCCCTATGATAAGGTAACACTTAGAAAAACTGTGGCATTTGTTTGTCCGGGCCATAATTTCTTAACCACTGAACATAAGCTCTGCCTGACAGAATGTCTTTGGAGCTTTTCTAATGCTAAGTTGTCTGTCATCCGTCCATCCATCCATCCGTCGCCTGTCTGTCTCTCTATCTTCAACATTTTGTTTGTCTGGTCCATGTAATTTGATCATGTTCATACGTGGTACAATTATTGCTCATGACTCAAAGGTTTGTCATGACATTGATCCAAGGTCATATCATCAAGGTCAAGGTCACATACAGCAAAACTTGGATATTGTTATGCAGCCCTTGTCCGGCCCATATAACTTTTATGATTGACAGATCTTATTCATAGTTGGTACAATTATTTCTCATGACACAAAAGTGTGTCCAAGGTCATACTATCAAGGTCAAGGTCACAGCCAACAAGACTTTGATATTATTATACAGCCCTTGTCTGGTATGTATAATTGAATTTGTGTTACAGATCTTGTTCATACTTCACACATTTGTTGCCCATAACCTAACCTTGTGTCATGACCCATTGTTATATCATGAAGGTTAAAGTCACAAGCAGTAACACTTGTATTCTTGTATTGGTTTCAGCTTCCCCTAAAAGCAGTGATCCTTGGCTGAGCTGTTCAGACAGAGATGCCTCTTGTTTTTTTTTAATAGCCTAAATTGTAACAAGGTGAATCCATGCAGAATAAATGATTTACTTTCAATGTTAATATGAACCACTTCCACAGAATATGAAGCCTTTAACTTGTGATACAAACACTTTCAAATGGAACCCAAATATGGGCTTCCAGCACCCAACCAGTTCATCTCGCCGACAAAGTAGTGGATTTTTAAAAAAAGAAAATTTTACAGTCCGTAAGTAGACAACATGTGTCCAATAAACTGGTGGATAGGATCAGTAATAATTTATTCACACAGCTTCAAAGATTAAATTACATTTGAGCCCATTTAATTGAATATCTCTTAATTGAATAACCTTGTTAATTGAATATAACCCCCCAAACACAAAACCATTTATCCTGCACAAAATTGACCTGTTAGTTGTATATAGGTAGTTGAGTAAACTCCTGTTAATTGAATTAAAAAATTTGTGATATGGCAAGAAATAGCCCTGACAATCACTAAATTCCTCTTGTTTATAGACCTATTTGGCCTCCGTACATCCAATACAGGCATTTAATCTATATCATGTTAGAATAAATGCCCAGTTTATCTCTAGATTACAGGACAAAATCCCTGTTAATTGAATACTCCTGTTTAGTGTATAATTTTCACCGGCAAAATGACTATTGAATTAACAGGGTTCCACAGTATTATTAATGTTCCTACAAATGCAAAAATGGATTCTCTCATATGCTGAAACAACACTTTATACAGGAGCACAGTTAAATGTTTTAATAGCTACAGAGAAAGAATTAAGCATTTCATTCATCTGATAACTTTGTAGTTTCATCACACAGTAGAAGCAGCATCACTGACCACTAGTTCCACTGATCTCAATACAGCTGACTTGCTGGAATGCTCATTGGTCTTAAACTGAAAAATATCCCACCTTCCACTATCTTGGAGGCTGTGTATTTGTTCTTAGATACAGTGACACGAGTGCCTCACTGGAATCAGGACAGTTTGTTTTGCTTGATAAAATATAGCCCCTCTTTCCTATGACATAGTGTCTTCATATTAGAGTTTGTGCTCTGTTTCATAGACGGGAAGATCTGCAAGCGTCCCACCGTAAGGAACAGGCGCCCTCGGACAAGTCAAAACCACGCAGAGGGAATGTTGTTCGCAGTCAGCAATCAGTTGTTTTCAGCAATTATTCAATGAATTGAGCACTGGGTCACGCATGTTGCCTCATTCATTGAAGCTTTGCTTGCTATTCCGCTCATTTTGTGGGCCCGTATCCATATTGCCGACAGACCAGAAGATCTATGTCGATTTTCAGCACATCACACCATCAGCATCGCCTGCATCTCTCCTTGCTCACAGCAACCGTCAAAAAAAGGATGTATTTTATTACAAAGTCATCCATTGGTTAAGATCGGCAAACATTATCTGGGGAGCCAAATTAGACGAGATATCTTTTTGATGAATATATTTCAATGTCTGTGATAAACTAATGTTTTTAACTTTTGTTTCAGCTTGGTTATTTACTTGTAATACCACTGACAGAAAAACCTAAGATTGAGCATGACCTGGAAATCGATGGATTACAATTCATGGTGAGTGTTAAGAATGTCTTTTTCCAGAAATTATCCCTGCCATTGAACAGGTCTTTAATCAAAGACCTGTACAAGTTGAATTTTGAATTGGTACATAACCATCATGGCTCGGAAATAAAATGTCAACATCACATTCTCTTTTTTATTGCAAAAATCTTATTTAAAAATTATTTTCAGTGTAAATCAAGTTTGTAAAACAGCTTGTGTTTATCGACAGCCTAGATGATAATATCAGAGTTCATTCATGTACATTACTATGATTATTAACCCTATTTGATTTTGTTTAACCCTTTACCCAACATGAAAAGCAGACGACACTTGCAAACAAAATTCTTGAATAACTATTTTTTTTCATTTTTTGTCTCAAAAACATAGGTTATGACCCCTCGTTGGAACGAGCTCGACGAGCTCGTTCTAATGAGGGGTCATAACCTATGTTTTTGAGGCAAAAAATGAAAAAATAATGAAAATTAATTCGCGATTTTTTAGAATAGCGCTGGCCGGTTTTGGCCGCTACGTTGGTTAAAGGGTTAACAAAGTGTATGCTGTTGTTTGTGAAAGGAATTACCTTTTGGAGTGGAACGTGAATTCAGTGGACATGTTATTATTTAGTTAAGTTAAGTGTTCACTCGTCAGTGAAAACATAAACTTACTGTCGCTAAAATTTTCCAGGTTGGGTATTTAACCCTTATGGCCTGGACAATTGTCCTTAATTCACACTGGACCACAGCCTGTACACATCCAGTGCCTTCACAGGACCTACTCATGATGGCATGTTAAGGGCACCTGTTCTGAGGTCATAAAAGTTGGAAATAGCCCTTCAAGGTTAAGGTTTGGAGGCCTATTTCTGACTTTTATAGGAAATAAACTTTTCAAAGTCATTAACTTTAATGCCGTGAAACAGAATATTTCAATCACATTTCACAGCCATATTTGACACTAGACAAGTATGGGGTGAATAAATGATGCCCAACAACACCAGGTTATCAGCAAAATGGACAATTGAATGTCCAATTGTGGCGTGAGACAGATGGATTTTAAGCACACAACAATGATGGGCTTAACTGTGTGACACAACACAACAGGCTTGGTTAATGACAAAAAATATCCTGGGCAAGAATGAATGATGTTACCAGTCTAGCCTTTTGAGGTGGCCATTGCCTTCTTCTGACACGTAAATGGGAACCCAAGTTTTAACTTTGTCCATGAGGAAAATTCTTTAAAAATATTTATTGGTATATAGCATTCTTAGGGGGAGGAGAAGGGGAAAGGGGGTTGTCAAATTCAAGTTTGTTCATACCAAGTTCCTGGAGTCATTTTTGGTCTCCCAGTTGAAGCCTGAATTTCAAAATATTCTTTAAAAAATTTTCTTTTTGAGATCCACCTGTCAGAATTTTTAGCTCACCTACTTCTATTAGAAGTGGTGAGCTATTGTCGTTACCTCGGGCGTCGGCGTCCGGCATGTCCAATATTGTAAGATTTAATGTTAAGGTTAATTTCTCAAAGATCAGTGGGCTCAGGCCTTTGATATTGCATATGTAGGTTGTAGGGGACTATCAGAACAGTATTTAACTCTGATACTACAACTTTTTCCAAATTTCACCTAAAATTTTCTGCCAAAACTTGTAAGAATTTGCGTTTAGGTGTTGTAAGAATTTGCGTTAAAGTCAGCTTTTGTGCCGATTGTGCTGCTTTAACTTCTCATTACTGTTGATTTTCATATTTCAATAACAACTGTAGGTATTAACCCTACTGTATGCAGAAATTTAACGGAAATTTTCTTTTTTTTCAGTCAAAATTTTCAGGTTTTTCTCGGACTTAGTAAATTTCAAGTTTTAAAACTTTGTGTTTAGGTGAGTTGTGTTTCTATGTGTCTTTCCAGGCGATTAATATTCTACACTTGGGTTACTGAACTCCATTGCAGTAATATTTAACCCTCATTACATGCATATTTGAGGAATTTGAGGCTGATTTTCTGCCAAAACTTGTTGTAAGAATTAGCATTTAGGTGTTGTAAGAATTTGCGTTAAAGTCAGCTTTTGTGCAGATTGTGGTGCCTTCACCTCTCATTACTGTTTATTTTCTCATTTCAATAACTACTTTAGGTATTAACCCTACTGTATGCAGAAATTTAACTGATTTCTTTTCTTTTTTTCAGTCACCATGTTCACGTTTTTCTCTGACTTGCTCAATTTTAAGTTCTAAAAGTTTGTGTTAAGGTGAGTTCTGTTTCTATGTGTCTTTCCAGGCAATTGATATTGTACACATGGGTTACTGAACTACATTGCGGTAACGTTGCGCCCTCATTACATGCATATTTGAGGAATTTGAGGGGGATTTTTGGGACTTATATTCACTTTCTTTGAAAAAAAAAATTTTTAACTTTTTTTTTTTATTTAATACTTTCTCATACTTGTTACTAGTAACATTAAGGCTTATTTTAGTTGTTGATGTGATGTATTTTTGTTGGGACTTATAGTCACTTTCTTGAACGAATGTTTTTCCGCAACTCCTCTTTAACCAATGAATGTACTTCAATTACAATTTCAGTGATTCTTCATTACATAATGCCGTTTTGCACCTCCTATTTTATTTTTTGATCTGATGTATTTTTATTAGCTCACCTACTTCTATTACAAGTGGTGAGCTTATATGATGACCTCGGGCGTCAGCGTCGGCGTCCAGCGTGTCCAATATTGTAAGATTTAATGTTAAGGTTATTTTTTCAAAGATCACTGGCCTCAGGCCTTTCATATTGCATATGTACGTTGTAGGCGACTATCAGCACATTATTTAACCCTGATACTACGACTTTCTTTCAAATTTCACCTACAATTTTCAGCCAAAACTTGTAAGAATTTGCATTTAGGTGTTGTAAGAATTTGCGTTAAAGTCAGCTTTTGTGCAGATTGTGCTGCTTTAACTTCTCATTACTGTTGATTTTCATATTTCAATAACATCTGTACATATTAACCCGACTGTATGCAGAAATTTAACTGCAATTTCTTCTTCTTTTAGTAAAAATTTCCATGCTTTTCTCGAACTTAGTCAACTTTAAGTTCTTAAAGTTTCTGTTTAGGTGACTTGTGTTTCTATGTGTCTTTCCAGCCGATTGATATTCTACACTTGAGTTACTGAACTCCATTGCAGTAATATTTAACCCTCGTTACATGCATATTTGAGGAATTTGAGCCTGATTTTCTGCCAAAACTTGTAAGAATTTGTGTTTAGGTTTAAGATTTTGCGTTAAAGTCATCTTTTGTGCACATTGTGGTGCCTTCACTTATCATTACTCTTTATTTTTGTCTTTTCAAAAACTACTTTAGGTATTAACCCTACTGTAAGCAGAAATATAACTGTTTTTTTTTTTTTTATATCCAATGATTCTATGTTGAATTGATATATAATAAATGCAGAAATATAGACTTTCCAAAGCCATCACATAAACCACATTAATCATTTGATGCCTAGTTAGTGATTTATATTAACTAAATATTAGGCATGTTACATTGGAACGAAATTATCAAGCGCGAATGTAGGTGAGTGTTGGGATGTAACATCCCTCTTGTTTGATATTTGGTATGCTGCATCCTTAAGGGTGTGTGTGTGTGGGGGGGGGAGGGGGGGGGGTGTTCTTGGGCATTGCGGGGGGGAGGGGGGGGGCAAATTCAGATGTGTTTTAATCAAGTCTCTGTATTTATGTTTGGTATCTGTATGTCCAATATGAGGGAAATCCTTTAACCCTTTACCTAACGTAACGGCCAAAACCGGCCAGCGCTATTCTAAAAAATCGCCAATTAATTTTCATTATTTTTTTCATTTTTTGTCTCAAAAACATAGGTTATGACCCCTCGTTGGAACGAGCTCATCGAGCTCGTTCCAACGAGGGGTCATAACCTATGTTTTTGAGACAAAAAATTAAAAAAATTAGTTATTCAAGAATTATTTTTGCAAGTGTCTGCTTTTCAGGTTAGGTAAAGGGTTAAAAATCTTCTTCAAATCCACCAGTCAAAATCCTTTGATGATTGGAATACAGCATCCTGGGGGGGCAGGGGGGGGGGGGGGCAGATTCAAGTATGTTCAAATGACATGCTAGGGGTCATATTTGGACTCCCTATGGAAGCCTGAAATTTAACTTTACACAACATGAGGAATATTCTTTAAAAATATTTTTGTTCAGATCCAATCAGAATCTTTTGATATTTGCTTTGCAGCATCCTCAGTGGGGTCAAATTCAAGTTTGTTTGAATCAAGTCCCTGGGTTTGTATTTGGACTTCCTTTCGTCACCTGAATTTTAACTTTGTGCAATATGAGGAAAATTCTTTAAAAATCTTCTTCAAATCCACAGGTCAGAATCTTTTGTTATTTGATATGCAGCATCCGTAGGCAGGTCAAATTAAAGTATGTTTAAATCAAGTCCTTGTGGTCATATGTCCGTTTCCTTTTAGTGTCTGAATTTTAACTTAGTTCAATGTGAGGTCTCGTTACAATTATTCAGCTGAATATGTCAGTTTTTCAAGGAGTGCACAACTTCTCATCAACATGGACAAGTGTATTTCACATTTAAATTTCCTTCCCTACTCACAATCCTCACAATGTTTACATTTTCTGGAAACTCTCAATGTGGCCTTTCCTGAAGAAAATAACACACAATCACAATTTTACTATTTCATTCAAATACACTTCGCCGAATGACTGTTGATTATTTTAGGGATAAATTTCCAATTTCCGTGCATCGTAGCGATGAAACTATGTTATAGAAATTTTTTATTCCCCTACTAAGGATCTAACAACATAAGATGAACATTCTGACAAAGACAAAGCATATGGGTTTCTTAATCGTTTTTTAGTCGAGTTTTGACATAGTCAAACTCGACTAATAGTTTGATAAAGTGGCGGGCGGTGGGCGGGCGGGCGTAAACAATTGGTTTCCGGGCAATAATTTTAGTTCTGTTTGTCACACTTTTACCAAATTTACACTACCTGTTACTCCATAGGAAAGGAATACACATATTGATTTTGGGGTCTGAAGCCTCAAGGTCAAGGTCACTGTTACTATAAATAGAATTTTTTCCCAACAAATTGGTTTCCGGGAAATAACTTTAGTTCTATTTGTCGTACTTTCACCAAATTTACACCAGAGGTTACTCCATAGGAAAGGAAGACACCTATTGATTTTGGTGTCTGTTGCCTCAAGGTCAAGGTCACTGTTATTATAAATAGATTTTTTTTCAACAAATTGGTTTCCGGGCAATACTTTAGTTCTATATGTTGTACCTTCACCAAATTTACATCGGCAGTTACTCCATAGGAAAGGAAGACACCTATTGATTTTGGGGTCTGAAGCCTCAAGGTCAAGGTCACTGTTACTATAAATCGAATTTTTCAACAAATTGGTATCCGAGCAATAACTTTAGTTTTATTTGTCGCACCTTCACCAAATTTACACCAGAGGTTACTCCATAGGAAAGGAAGACACCTATTGACTTTGGGTTCTGATGCCCTGAGGTCAAGTTCACTGTTACTATAAATAGAATTTTCTTCCAACAAATTGGTTTCCGGACAATAACTTTAGTTCTATTTGTCACACCTTCACTAAATTTACACCTGAGGTTACTCCATAGGAAAGGAAGACACATATTTATTTTGGGGTCTGATGCCCCAAGGTCAAGGTCACTGTTACTACAAATAGAATTTTTTTCAACAAATTGGTTTCCAGGCAATACCTTTAGTTCTATTTGTCGCACCTTTACCAACTTTACACCAGAGGTTACTCCATAGGACAGGAAGACACCTATTGATGCCCCAAAGTCAAAGTCACTGTTACTATAAATAGAATTTTTTTTGACAAATTGGTTTCCGGGCAATAACTTTAGCTCTATTTGTCACACTTTCACTGAATTTACACCAAAGGTTACTCCAGAGGAAAGGAGACACCTATTGATTTTGAGAGTCACTGTTACTATAAACAGATGTTTTTTTTTGACAAATTGGTTTTGAGTGTTCTGGTATAGAGTGAGAATAGGGCAATGGTAGGAACTGCCTGAGGTAAAAGTTTTTTTAAGAGTGGGGGCATGAAAACTGTAGTTATCACTGTTGGCAAAAGTTGCTGTTGCAACAAATAACTTGCTTTTCTGACTTTTCATGAAATGTAATGTCAAAACTTGACTTGTGGATCTGTGATCCTCTTGTCGGATTTTTTAAAGCTAATTTACACAAAAGTTGTCCCATTTGTCACCTGCAAAATGTCAGCTCCCAAATTGTTAGTCAATGGTTAGGTATTAAAGGCTCCTATGTGACCTTGACCCCCAACCAAAATGTACCTGACTGAACACAATTTGAATCAAGACCATCAGCAGATTGTTTTGACCATATCATTATTAATAAGCATTGTTTACTAAATCCACACCATCACAAAATAAAAATATGTTTCAAAATAGCCATTTGGCCGAGGATATCCAATGACTCTGTATTTGACCTTTTTATAGGAAACAAGACCTGAGGACCATTCTTGAAAAAAATCACCATTTTCAAATCCACCACTGAGAATCTTTTGATATTAAGTATGCAGCATCCTGACTGGGATCAGATTCAATTTTGTTCAAATCAAGTCCCTAGATTCATTTTGGGGCTCCCAATATTCGTTAAAAATCTTTTTCTTCATATCCACCAGTCAAAACCTTTTGATATTTGATATGCAGCATCCTTTGGAAATTTGGATTTAAGTTTTTTTTAAATCAAGTCCCTG
This sequence comes from Pictodentalium vernedei, assembly GCA_031216915.1. Classification (NCBI taxonomy): domain Eukaryota; kingdom Metazoa; phylum Mollusca; class Scaphopoda; order Dentaliida; family Dentaliidae; genus Pictodentalium; species Pictodentalium vernedei. Next base: position 102,215,922 of record CM062293.1, read on the forward strand.
GGTTCAAATTTGGTCAACCTATTTGAGTCTGAATTTTAACTTAGTGCAACATGAGAATTCTTCTTTAGAAAATCTCCTTCTTGAGAGTTACTGATCAGAATCTTCTGATATTTAGTAATTGGCATCCTTAGTTGGGTGAGATTCAAGTTTGTTGAAATCAAGTCCTTTGGTTCATATTTGGCCAACCTTTGTGAGTTCAACTTTTAAACTTAGTGCAGTATGCAAATATTCTTCAAAGATCTTCTTCAGATCTGTAAGACAGAATCTAGATATTTATTATATAAAATTTCTATGGCTCCTAGATTAAGTTTGTTCAAGTGTTATGCTTGACTGATTTTGGTGGACACCAGAGGGGTTTGAAATTTAACACTGACCCCAATGGAGAATTTATTATTTGTTTAAATGTTTTCTGCCTTTGCATGTCAGGGCCAATTGTCTTTATTTTTAGTTAGATGTAAATGTGGATAAATTAGATTAATGTTTGTTAAAATCTGGCCTACCAGGCAACCTGAGGCTCTGGGGTGGGGGTAGGGGAGTCCACGGTGCAAAAATTAGGGGGTATTTTACTTTATAACAAGTTTTTGAGGATTTGGAGGGATTTTAACTTAGAATTAACCCTGTCATGCCAGTCTTGTGGGAAGAGTGGGTGGGGGGTCCACTGGGTGATTTTTTCCTTTTTTTTAAAATGAGTTTTGGAGGATTTCGAGTTACTTTGTGCACAAAAAGCAATTTAACATGTAGATGCTTAATATTACCTTAAACAACTTTCTTAGGAGAACGATTAAGGCCTCTTGTTTCTTATAGTATTCCACTGCTGCATTTGCAGCAAAAGCAAAATTTGGTGAAGATTTATTTCATCAAATATTCTTCCAAATAAACATAGAAAAACACATCTTGAAAAAGACTGAAGACACAGAAAAAGGTAATATAATTTTTTTTGTGCAACATTTTTTTGTGTTATGAAAGTTTGCATTATCTATAATATTGTGATATTCTATTTGACATTGCATTAAAGTAGTGTATTTATTGTTTTAGTTCTTGTCCAACAACATGGTTCATTATAAGAGTGAAAGTACAAGGGGTAAAGTAAAAACTGTATTTGTTATCGATTGAGTTTTCATTTTATGAAATTGCATTTAAATTATGACAGCTTTTGGTTGTCAGGAGTTTCGGTTTTATTTGTTGCATGTGGCATACTCCTTATTGTGATGCAAAAAACTTTACAGGTATAAAAAAGAATGTAATTGATTTGATTGTTACTCAATATTTTTCTTTTAACTTTATGTTGCGTTGTATTGTGAGTAATTTTTACTTGAAGTTGTTTGTTTCCCTGTAATACTATAACAACTTTATTATTTTGTTTTTTTCAGTTCTGCAGCTAGTTGCTTATAAGTAAGCTGATTGCAGAAGGTACCATGTGAAGGTTTGACTGACTTCTAGCAACCTATGCAGTGCTTTCCTTATGGAAAATGTTGCGAGAGCAATAATATGAGCTTGTGAAATCACTTGCGAGCTCAACTTGAGCCTGCCAACCATGTTGTCCAACATCAAAACAATTTGTATTTATTTAGTGGTGTTTAATGTCACCTATTTATGCACAATAGCTAAGCTTGACACAACAGGACATAAAGTCAAGTTTAGTCAATCGTTTATCCCCATGTTGCCCATTTTAGAGGACTTCCACCCCAAGCATCAGTGACTGGGTAGTAAAGCAGAACTTGTTTACCATAGTAAAGAAAGCACTACCTCATTTTCCGGGGTTCCCACAGGAAAATCTTCCAAGGCAATGTATATCCCCCGTGAATCATCGTGAATAGATAGGGTTAACAGTCAGTCAGAACCCAGCAGGAGTATCAGACCTGGTGGATGGTTTGAGTGAAATAAAGTTTAATTCGGGACGATTCGGTCTGGGGACAATTTGTTTCATGACATCAGTCAGCAGAAGTATCAGACGTCTCTGACGGTACCTGGGGGACGGTTTGGATAAAATACAGGTTATCCGACAGGATTTCAGGTGTGAACGGAACCTAACAATCGATATCGTGATTTATAAGAAGCACCGACCTCGCTGCTAATAAAATTAGTTCCCTTGATGTGCAACATCATCACTGAATGATTATTGTCAAATAGAATACCGACCTCGGAGAGAACACGGTCAAGGTCAAAAACAACACAAATGAAAACCATCGCCCCGAAACAATCACACTCTAAAACCCACTGCCTTCGGAAAAAAAGCACACGTAGGGTAAATTATTAGCGCTAAACACGATGCACGCATTGTTTTCCAAAATCAAAGGTCTGTCGAATGAGAAGCTTGGAGTAAAACACAATTCATTCAGAACGAAGATCGAGCGAATACAGTTGTACAGTTTGAGCCAAAAATTGACGGGCGCAGTTTTTAGCACTTGTTCATTGGAAAATGCAAGCGCATATGCGCCCGCTATATGGGAAGGACTGCTATGTTTGGGTTCAAATGCAGGATTATTCATTTACATGGTATCCATCTTAGTAACAACATGATATTAAGAAAACAGTGTCTTAGAGCGAATTGAAAGATGCCAAAATATTTTTTAATACACAATATAAATATAAATTTTAACCATCATTGCTGGGCAGGTAATACATATATCGTAAAATAACATGAAATATCGAAAGATCAAAAAAAAAAGTGATGCATCAGAACATCAAAGGATAGTCATTCCTACAATATACAGCTTGTCATATATATTGTTTATACATTAGACTGCAGATTTGATTTGGACACAGCTATGAAACTGGCAATATTGAAAATAAAAGCTCCCAGCCTTAACCCTTTACTCAGTGCACATGAAATATCATTTTAATTATTAGTTTTTTTTTAAATTTCACAAAAGATTTCAACAAAACCATATTTGACCCCTCATTGGAAAAAGCTCATTCCAGTGAGGGGTCATATGATAAGGTTTTGTTTAAATTTTTGCAAAAACAATTTTTGCAACTGTTCAGTTTGTAAATTATGTGTATGGATGTGGCTAATTCCTTATGTAAAGGGTTAATGAATATGTAACTTTGTGTTCTTAGAGGAAAGATTTCTTTTTTATACACCCACTTTCGAAGAAAATGGGGGTATACTGGATTACATGCATCCGTCCGGTCGTCTGTCCATCCATCCGTCCGTCTGTGCATCCATGTGTGAGTCCGTCCGAGACTATTCATAACTTAAGTAAATTATTATTTTTCATAAGATTTGTTGGTCATAGGTATGCCTGCACTAGTTATTTTTTTTTTATTATTTTTTTTTTTTATTACTTGTTCACTTAGAAATTGTGTCCGTCGGAGCCAAATTTTGTCTGTTCAGCCCGTATCTCGGGTATCGAATATTCTATTGCAATGAAATTTGCCATGAACACTGCTTATGGCATAGGCTTTAAAAAAAGGATTCAACGATATTTCTCACATTTTCCTTTTTAGAGTTATCCCCCTTTTTTGACTTAGAAATTGTCGGAAATAGACATTATTTGTCTGTTCAGCCTGTATCTCAGGTATGGGTTATCGGATTTCTGTGAAATATGGCATGCAGTTTGCCTATGACAAAGGCTTCTGCCTCATTACATAAAACTTCCAAACACCAAACAATTTACCATACCTTTTGACTTAGAAATTGTTGAAAACTTTCGAAGAAAATGGAAGGGGGGGGGGGGGGGCATACTGGATTGGGGTTATCGGATTTCATTGAAATATGGCATTCAGTTTGCATATGACAAAGGCTTCTGCCTCATTGCATAAAACTTCCAAACACCAAACAATTTACCATACCTTTTGACTTAGAAATTGTTGGAAATTGTTGAAAACTTTCGAAGAAAATGGAAGGGGGGTATACTGGATTGTGTCCATCCATCTGTGCATCCGTCCGTCAGTCCGTACAAGAATATTCATAAAAATATTTGTTGGTCAGAGGTATGCCCACACTAGGCGGTACACCACGTGGGGGTATGCACCGGATGAAAGTCCAGCTCTTGTTTTTTACTGTTATTGGTGACATCAGTTTTTGGCAGGTGTATATAGTTGTAAGACAAGTGCCTCCCTGTAAATTGCCCCCCAGTCCAAAAATGCAGTCAGACAACCCCTGTCAAATTAGCAGTTATGCCAACTGTCCCCAGTGAAATTAACAGCCAGGACAACTGCCTCTGAGTCGAATTAACAGCCACTTGTTCTAAGCTGTATTTTTATGATTTCAGATATGTATCGTGATCATGTTGATACAATAGTGTTCCTTCTCCTTACTTTAAATAAAAAATTATAAACAATATCTGAATTTTCTCTTGTGAAAAAAGCTCTAAACTGAAAATGATATGAAAAGTAAATCATAAAATAACCTTAGGTATAATGATAGTGAACTTTAAGAATCCTTGTAAACATGAAAAAGTGAATCTAAGCATCATTCATCAAATATTATTTTATTACTTACTTTTTTTCCATTCTAATTTCAGAATTAATTCTTTACACACGTGTCAAAAGACTGAAATTTCAAGTAGCACATTTTTGCCATAATGCAACAACAAATTTAACCTGTTCAATCAATGAGCTCTGTCAAACAAGATTGTATTGGTTATGTTCCTACTGGTAGTTGGTATATGGAAAAAACATTTCAGCTTGAAATTACTTATATTTTGACATCAGTAAATCTACTTGTTCTGGTGAAATGGGGCAGTTATCCTGGCTGCCAATTTGACTGGGCAGCTGTTGCCAAACTGCATTTTGGACTAGGTGTCCTTTGTCTGAGGTGCACCTGACTATACACCAATTTCTAGTATATCATACTTAAATACTTAAATCATTTACTTTTATTTTAGTTGTATACAATTCAAGTATTATCTTGAAAAGATGAAGATGATTGCCATAAACAACCTGGCTGCTCTGGTTTCAATAATTTGATAACACTTTACGGTGTTAGGGGTACTGTACCTGTACATGCTTTTCTTGTTTATTTTTAATTTCACAAGTTTCTGAACATTCAGAATAAGGTGCAGGTCAGTACATGCCACTTACTTGCACACAAGTTATTAGAAAATATCTTTACAGATATATTAGTGGACTGACCCGTCTGAGGATGACTTGCCCAGCCGGCAATTATGACAAAAAATGTCCACTTGCATTGCATCTCAAGGGAAATAATCAAAGCTTGAATTTCTAGCTGGAAAGAGTGACTAAATCACTGAATCACACACTCCCCATTCATATAATAGATAATTTTATATCTCTGTCAAGCAATGAACCAATTATTATATAATGAATAGAATGTGAACCAGCTATTAGAATATTAGCTAGAAGGAAAGCTCTATTGATTCAATACAGAACTTTTTAAAACATTTGTATGTCCATCAATACACCTGTCTGTCCATACATCCACCTGTCCATTTGAGTCCATACAAATTCATAGCTAAACTGATAGTGTTCCATTCTTGATGAAATCTTACATGGATGGCCAGTATGACATCACCTTTCAAGACACCTATCGAGTTATGCTGTCCACACATTCCACTTGTGAGTCATACTTCTTTCTCTCCATTGAGAAATAGACAATTTTTGTCCATACAAGTTCATAACTCTGGTAATAATGAACCAAACTTGATGAAATCTGGTATTGATGTGCAGTATGATGTTCCTTTTCAGACACATATCAAGTCCTACTGTCAGTGTATTCTGCACATGAGTTATGCTCCATTTTTCCATTGACAAATGGACAATATTTGTCCATACGAGTTCATAACTCATCTGAAAGTAGACTTGATTTTGATGAAATCTTATACGGATTACCAATATAACATGCCCTTTCAGACACATATCAAGTTATGTGGTCCACACATTCCACTTGTGAGTTATTCCCATTTTTCTGTTGAGAAAGACATTTTTTGTCAGTGTGAGTTCATAACTCAGCTAATAGTGGTCTGATCATAATGAAATATGGTTAGAATGTCCAATATTTAATGCCTTTTCAGACACACACCAGGTTATGCTGTCCACCCATTCTTTTTGTGATTTATGCCCCTGTTTCCATTGAGAGATTTTATCCCTCACCACCCCACCCCCCTCAAAAAAAAAAAAGAACTGCAAAAACAGAAACATTTACAATATGTATTGGGCGACGGAAAATTAATTTTGAAGGATTTCAAATGATTTTATGCAAAAGAATTAGCACTTCGATTCACGTTGAAAATTAATTTTGATTGTATCTATCTGGACACAGCCCTATCCTTCGACTTAATACCTGTGTATGCCAACACCTGAGGTGCAGTCTCCTGGTCCATAGAGAGCTACTACTTTTGGAATCCAAAATTGAAAAAAAATAAAATTTAATTAACCAGTTTCTCTGTATATTGCTGGAGAGATGGTAAAGTGGTAAGCAGTAATATCTTGCCTCAAAAATGAAAAATAGATATGTTTGATTTTTTTCTAGAATATTTTTACAGAAATCTCGAGTGCTGTTATGCATTGAAATTTGAATGCTGCATTTTATATTAGAATAAAGATATTTGACATTTTTCTGGTTATAAAAATATATCATGCAGAATGATCATTCAGTTTTCGAGAATTCTTTAGTATTTATATCTGTTTCCAACTTCAGAGTCTGTGAAAGTATTTAAAAGTATTGGAGTTTTAAAACTGAAATTCTAGGCTCTTGAAAAAAGCTTGAAGATCAAACTTTATTACAAAATGACATACATTTTATTGAAAATATTTTCGAAACCCAATTTTGTTTAAATGACATAAGGAATGACTGTGATTTTTAGCTCAACTTTGGCAAAGCCAAATTTGAGCTTATGCCATGGCCAGTTGTCCTTCTGGCCGTCTGTCCATCAACAATTCAATACGGCTCGGGCTAGAGGCCGTATTTATGAACTGATCTTTACGAAACTTCTTGGGTACCTTTGTTATGACCGTGGGATGAGAATGAGTGTTTTGGGGTCTGATCCGAAATTCAAGTTGGCCGCTGGCAGCCATTTTGTACAAAATTAGGTACAATCAGATTTTTGTGCAGAACATCCATATGGAAGCGCTGATTTGAATTATTTTTTGTATGAATGTTTAGTACCATGGGATACATCACATATAATACGGGTTTTTTTCTCGTGCGTAAATTATGCAAATTAGACTAACTTTTAAAAATGCCAATACGGCTCGGGCTAGAGGCCGTATTTATGAACTGATCTTTACGAAACTTCTTGGGTACCTTTGGTATCACCGAGGGACGAGAACGAGTGTTTTTGAGTCCGGTCTGAAATTCAAGATGGCTGATGGCAGCCATTTTGTACAAAATTAGGTGCAATCAGATTTTTGCACAGAACTTCCATATTAAAATGCTGATTTGAATAATTTTTTGTGTGAATGTTTAGTACCATGGGATACTTCACATATAGTACAGGTTTTTTTCTCATGCAGAAATTATGCAAATTAAATGAACTTTGATTTATTCAGTGCTACTTATACACTGTAAGTGCACATGTCAATATGGCTCGGGCTAGAAGCTGTATTTATCAACCGATCTTCACGAAACTTCTTGGGTACCTTTGTTATCACCTTGGGATGAGAACGAGTGCTTCTGGGTGCGGTCCAAACTTCAAGATGACTGCCAGTGGCCATTTTGTACCGAAATTAGGTCCAATCAGTTTTTTGTCACAACTTCTATACAGCTCATATTTATGAACTGATCTTCACAAAACTTCTTGGGTACCTTTGTTTTCACCTTGGGACAGGAACGAGTGAGTTTTGGGATGCCTTTGTTATCACTGTGCTATGAGAACAAATATTTTTGGTTCAGTCAGACCCACTCTGGGACTCAAAGATTTCTTTTCTAGTTTAGCATCTGACTGTCACCCACCTTTACAGTACTTTACCTATACATTTGTTACAGGCTACGGTCAGTATTTATGTACAGACTGTTACACTACTTTATATGTACCTTTGTTATCAGGTCATTACCTAGATGTTTGTCATTGCTGTGTCACATACTATACATGTACATGTCTTAACAAGTTGAGCTACAGTGTCATTGACACTTTCATTAAGTTTTAACTGGATAAAGAATTTAGGTGAATCACCATGCCTCGTTCGGGAGATGATGTTAGTTCCTCTTCCATCCCCAGATGAACATTGAACAACACAGGCGTTTTGACTGCTTGACTGCGTCACTGCAGAACGATGCCAGAATCTATTTTCAAACGACAAAAATAAAAATGAAACTGCTGCAGTGACCAGGAAAAGTCCAGGATGCAACTTTCCCGTATTTAATACATCATAAAAGCAATAACGGCTTCCACTGCCTCCAGATAAGTTGAGATAACACTTGGTAAGTAATCTTGAATTTTTGCAGCAAAATGGGCCGACTAGTCGACTTCAAGTCGATTACTACCGGCGACTAGTCGACTTTCGAAAATAGCTAATCGTTTCAGCACTACTCATGTAGTTTTCTAATTGAGCAGTTGAAAAAAAAAGTAGGTTCCCAAATAACTTAAAGAAACCATATCATTTGACCCTTCATCGGAATGAGCTTGTTACAGTGAGGTGTCACATGAAATTGTGTTTTTTTTTAAATTTGTGAAAAATCTGGCAAAATACGTTTGGTCCTGACCTAATTTGCTGAACTTAATAAATTAAATTTCTCTATAAACTGTGGACTCATTTGAGGTTCTCTGTCTTGTAGTTCAACACCTGTGGTGGTTATGTCTTTGCAAGCATCAAACATAAATGAGATAACATGCAATAATTGGACCAATGGCATTTGTACTTGAAAGTAACATTTGATGATTCAACCCTTAAGGGCCTGGACAATTGTCCTGAATTCACACCTGATAACAGCCTGTACACGTCCAGGGTCTTAACGGTGATTTCTAGTCTAGTCCTGGCTGGCCGCCAAGACAGCTAAGACTTGACTAGAAACCACTACCTGTATAACTTGTCTTTTTCTCAGCAGGTATACACTCATGATGGTTTGTTAAGGGCACCTGTTCTGAGGTCATAAAAGGTGGAAATAGTCCTTTTAAGGGTTAACCCTTTACCTATTGAATTGACTGCATCTGTCTGCGTAATTTGCAAAGTGAGCATCTGACAAAAACAATATTTTTCAAACAATTTCAACAAAACCCTCATATCATGTGACCCCTCATTGGAACGATCTAGTTGCACCTGTTCCAATGAGGGGGAGGAGGGGGGGGAGGCAGCTGATATGGTTTTGTTGAAATTTTTTGAAACATTTCAAAAAACAATAATTAAAGTAATAAATTTTGATATCCCTGTGTGGGGTAAAGGATTAACCTTTTATGTAACAAAAGCAGTAAATGTGTTGTGCTCTGTTTTTGTTATACAAAAAGGGTTAACCCTTTACTGAATAAATTGGTTGCATCCCCCTACATAATTTACAAACTGAGTAGTTGAAAAAATTTATTTTAATTTTTCAAACAATTTAAAAAAAACGTATGTGACATTTCATTGGATCGAGCTTGGGAGGGAGGCTAATGCGGGGTCACATGATATGGTTTTGTTGAAATTTTGATAGATTTTGGAAAAAAGTATTAAAATAAGCAATTTTGATACCAAATGCATCAGATAAATGGTTAAGTAAGACCCATTATTTGTCATCAGTATGTCTCGGTGCTGTTGTCAGCATTTTGAAATGCAATAAAAAGTATTAAATGAAATTCCAGTTGTATGGAAAGCACATTGTTTTGTCTTTATTCAAATTTTACCAAATTTGTAAGTAAATTGAGCAAGCTCAGTGAGACCATGATGAGATAATTCATCTTTCAGTTAGAGCCAGCAGATCTTAAATTTTGGTTGGAATCAAATCAGGCAGAAGATTTTGAGTTGGATCTAATCTTGAATTGAATCTCATGACTCTTCAAATGAAATATTGCACCTTCTTAGAACCATGAATATCGCTAGTCTCCACTTGAGTATTGTATTCAGGATGACTTGTCTGAGCAAATCAGTCAAAAACAGAATGTTCCAGGACAGAATCAAAGTAGTTTTGGTAGTGGAATCTCCTTGAACACTTCTTCTATGATCTTTTCTGCTAAGGTCAGTTCTCCAGTCATAGGAAAAGAGCTCAAGAGGAGACACTCTGTAGGATTTTCGGAACACATTGATGACTAATAAATTTTCCAAATCATCTGACTCGAATATAGCTGCAATGATATGCTTCCCTCAAGATACAATATGTATCACAATATTTCAGTATCATGTATCGTGATCGCATGATCTCTCATGGCATGCAATGACATCTATCAAATACTTTGGACTACAAGTATTCATATCCAGTAAATTCCATTTAATGTAAATTTTGACTTGAAACAGTTTGTAATTTCTCAATAAAACCAATAGCATTCAATAATTAAAGTATTTGATGTTTTCCCCCATTTTCCAGTGCTTTTGTTACCTCAGAAAATATATTCTCAGCTGTTAATTTCTTGTATCTTGTTTGGCAGAGCTCCTGAATTTTTTCAGACAAGATATAATGGATTAATAAAATAAATATTTAGCAAAATAGAGAGAATTTACCAAATTTTGGTTAAGTAAATAATCCTTGTAATTGAATACTTGTCAGTCAAAAGTTGGTATGCAAATTGCAAGGTTTCACTGCACCAGCTTTCAAAATCCAATAAGGCCTAAAAAGTTAAAACTGTTTCTCAGGCCCACATGCATGGTCATTTTGGCTGCTGCATGCTCTCTTTTTATAACCAATGCAAACACCACCCATGCTATTCTGTAGATTATGAGGCATACAACATAAAACAAACCAAGAATATGAAATTTTGGCAAAGAAATAAATACTAAAATAGAAAAAAAATAGAAAAAATGCCTGACCACATGCAATTTTACAAACAAAGGCCTGAGAAACAGAACATCTACTTTTTGGAGCCTAAGCAATGTTTTGTGATTCATGTGTATCATGATTAATCATTACAGCCCTCCACTTCAATCAAATCAAATCATTGTGATGATTTTGAATCAAATTTTGAAGCTTTGTAGGGGCCTGCTTTCAATATTTTTCTCTAACAGAAGAGGCAATACATTTATATGACCGAATTTCAAGATAACATACTTCTAAATTTTGTGAATTTCTCATTTATATTTTCAGAGCTAGACAGAGTGCTTGGCGATACACAGTGTGAAATAATAGGTAAATAGAAACTTTTTCTGTTTTTAGCCCGACTGTTTAAAGTCTGGGCTATAGTCATGACTTTCGTCCATCTGTTCGTCTGTTAACGTTTAGAGTTTTGGTTAAAGTGTGTGGTTAAAGTTTTTTACTGAAGGTTAAAGTTTTTTTCTTTTTAATTAATATTGAATTACTGTTGATTTATCATTCTCATTATGTTTCATATTATTTTGGGGAATATTTAAGCCTTTTTTGCAGTCAATTTAACTTCCAGGTTAAAGTTTTTGGTTACAAATGTTTGTTTACAAAGTTACATCTTCAATTCTTCAAACTGTTTAGTGGAATGACACTGTTTCTCATTTGGGACAATGTCTACTATCTACTGAAGCTTTCTATGGTGATTTTAATTAATAATGGCATGATTTTAACCTTTTTTAAACATGTTTTGAGACTTGGTTTCTTTGTATTTGAAATTAGGCTTTTACCACATACTTTGTTAATTCTTGCATGGTCAACACAACTTGATGATTGCATTTACATCACTGATTTTTTTATCGGTTTTAGGAAATATTAAACCTTTTTTGCAGTCGATTATACTTAGTATTCCCAGCTTAATGTTTTGCCTTTCAGGGTTGTACCTTTCATTCTTCAAACACTATGTTAGGGCGTCATTGTTTTTCATTTGGGGCAAAGTTTTCTGAACCTGTATACAGTGGTTTCAAATAATAAAGGTATTAATTTGACCCTTTTCAAAATGGTTTTCGACCTTAGTTTCTTTAAATTCGAAATATGGTTTCTACCACATACTTTGTTACTTCCCCCCCCCCCCCCCCCCACAAGGGAGGGATATAGCGTAGAGCTCCATCCATCTGCCCGTCCATCCAAACTTTGTTTATTGCATAACTTGAACAATAGTTTAATTAGGCAATTTTTTTTTCTTTGCTCCAAAATGCATTTTGAAGGATTTAGAGTGACTACATGCGAACAAAAATTGACTCCTATCCACCCCCCCCACCCCACCCCCCTGGTAATTTTTTTTGGGGGGGGAGCAAAATGCATTTTGTAGGATTTAGAGTGCATACTCCTAGCCCCCCCCCCCCCCCTCCCCCATGTCAATTAGGCATATTTGTATACTGTACCAATGACCCAGACTTAGCTGGTGCTAACTCTTTAAATTCTAGGGCCAAACACAAATTTTACCCCCAATCCCCAAAATTTGCATCAAAATTCAAAAAATAAAGGTCCTATGTGGTCTTCCATACTTTTGTCCACTGCGCATGCGCAGTGTCAAGGAAGTACCAAAATTGTCGCCAAATTTTCATTCTTTGTTTGGCCCTTCAATCAGTAACATCTCACTGATATCTGTGCTTATAATCTCAGTTAAAAATGATGCCAGACACAAAATCATGAAAGAAATGGTGGTTCTAAGATGAAATAAGAGGATGAGAGGAAGAAACAGTGGAAGGATGTGTTCAGGGCTGTAACTTATAATTTTTATGCAAAATTATTTCATGTTCCCTAATTTCGGGTCATGGGCCTGATGTTTTCATTCTTGCTATGAAATTTCCACTGTTTGTTCAGTGTTTCCTCTCTCCCTTTCCTTGATACCTCCCTTGCTATTCTCCTATGCTTTTGGCATAATTCTTGTAATTTGTTTTTTACTGAAATTTCTTGGTTTGGCATTGTAAAAGAATGTTTATTCTGTTTTTCCCCATGGTTACTTCCTCACCCTAGGGGCGGTTAGGCATTTTGGTCATGCATCTACCATCTGATGTACTGCAGTTTCTTCTGTGGAAGTTTCTGTTTTACATCGGATAATGTTTAAAATTGGTTACAGATTTCGGACCATATTTTCAGTGCCTGGAGTCTTGTTTGCGATTTTTATTCACTTTTGTTTACGTTGACAACAGTTACTTATGACAGTGATTCCTTGTCTTCTATTTAGTTCTGTTCATAGCCAGATACATTAATGTTGTCCTTAAGTGTAACATTAATTTTTATATATGTTTTAAAATTTTTGTCCACACTTAGGATTTTTTGGGATCCATTTGGGCTCATCGTTCCCTTTGGGAACTTGGGATCATCTTGAAATTTTTTCGAAAAAATTTTTCTTCTGAATTATTTTTCGAAATTTTTGTAATGGATTATATTAATATTATGTATCTTTGTTTTTCAAGGGTTAGTGCGAGTATGATGACTGTTTTTTCAAAATGTAAGACTATTTTTCAAATTGTAAATCGAGGAAGTCTTCCTCTGATTCTCATGTTTATTGTATTTGTTGTAGTCAGTGTACTCTTACTAATTCTTGCTCAGTGTGTGCCAGTTGGGATGACAAACGTTGGAGATGTGTGTCACGGTATATTGTTAGTGGTGAGAGGTCCATGCCGGCCCTCTCGCCACAGGGTCACTCTAGTTTTTCAGTCTCTTTTTCAGAGGAACAAGAACAGGGTGATGTTACCGTGATGTCTTCAAGAAGTTTGCTTCCGTTGTCGCAGTCAAATGAAGAGCTAGCGGCAAAAGTGCTCAATGACATTCGGCAAGTGCCTAAGAGGTCCCTAGTAGGATCGACGGCCTTGTCACCCACTAGCTCACCCGGTGAAGCAATCATTCGAAAAATGGTTGTGACGCCAGGTTTATCCGTTGCGGTCCAAGAAAGGAGATCGGGTGTTGCAAGCACTATAAACTCGGATCGTGCATACCCGGTGACGACGAATCGGAGGATGGAACGTCTAGTCTAATGGCTTCCTCATCCTCACGTCAGCACACACAACCACATCTTGGCTATGTGACCGCAGATATCCAGCCTGCTTCGCTGACCAGGGATTCCACGTCGACTAGGTCACGCCATCCGGTAGCCAAGGACACGAGGACTTACCATTCGGGACGTTCGCATATGAGAAGTATGCAGGAATTAACGTCCTAGGAGCTTCCAGCGGCTAAACTACGTAAGACCGCAGCTCCATAGGCCTCCATGACAGACTTGCTATCACAGATAGCTCAACTCATCGCAGCATCCCAGCAACCATCAGAAACTTTTTCAGAACAGGAACTGTCTGAGGAAGCTGGGTCGGTTCGCTTCCCTGCAGGATCAGTAAGGGACGACCGAGATTTACATGTGGTCCAGTCGGATGGTGAAAGGGAATCAGTGGAGCAGGAATATTCCCTTTCCGAACAACATAAGGTGGCCGTAGATTTCATCCGGCAACACCTTCCAGAAGTTGTTCCTCCAGACCAGAGTACTGCAATACCTGATAAGAGACTGATAGTGTCACTGGACACAGACTTTTTCGGCCGGAATAAGGATATTGCGCCGGAGTTTCCGACCCAGTCCAGAAATGTCACACTGATATTTGAACTTCTAAATGACACTATATTCAAGCTAGCCTCTAAGACTGGCAAATCCAGTTTCTTATCGTCTCATGCTCTACAGCTGCCATTCATCAACAATAGAAATAGATTTGAAACGGCAGGACAGGGCGTGCCGAGAGTTCCTCTGCGATTAGACGACCAGGCAGAAGACTTGGAGTTGTCAATGTCGGCGTCTATGTCGATGCTCTCCAGTACGTTGGAGACGACAATCTCGTCTAAGAGAGCCAGTTTAGACACCTTATCTTACGCAGATCACCTTACCAGAGCATTATCACAACGTCTCGATGTTCAAACTCCCTTGAGAGTTCTTTCGAGGGCCATAGCATATTCCATGTATAACTCCGCCCTTTCAGTGGCAAACTTGGAGTTAGTCAGACGGGATGCTGCCCACAACGGGATGCTCATCCACAAGAGTGGATACTAAGGTGTAAAACTCTCTTTGAGTTGCTCCGGTCTCAGGAGAGCTTCTCTTCGACTGTAAGCTTTCGCTAATCTGTGTTCAGATTACTAAGAAAGCTTCTGACTCTCTGCTTTGTTAAGTCCGCTTTGAAAAAAACAGACTCAGCAGAGAGGAGTAAGGCAGGGACTTCTGGGGCGAGTACATCCAAGGGAAGTTCCTATAGAGGATCTAAGAAAGCCTCTACGTCTTACTCCAGAGACTGTCAGAGTAGTGACTCAGGTAGGGTCGTAATGCTGGCTGAGACAACCGGTCAGATGCCCCTAGGTCGACTGGTCGAGGTGTGGGTCGGGGAGGACGTAGTTTCTTCTCCCGCAAGCCTCGCAGGTCCAGGAGGTGATGGTCTAAACCTCTATTGCGCTCCAGTGGGTGGAAGGCTGTCGAGATTCTTAACCAGTTGGTTGTCAATTACGGATGACCCATGGGTGCAGGGGGTTATTTCAGAAGGTCTAAAACTGTCCTTCAAGAAAAAACCTCCGTTAACTCGAAGTCCACGTTGGATTCAGCTTCCGTCAAACCTTCAGAAGAGAGATTCGCTTCTATCAGAAGCCTAATCTCTTCTGGAGAAGAATGCAATAGAGGTCATAGAAAACCAGGAACCTCCAGGTTTCCACAGTCACCTGTTCCTCGTTCAAAAAACAGACGGCTCGTTCCATCCAGTTATAGATCTGAGCTGGATAAACAAGCTGATCGTGGCTCCGAAATTTTTTATGGAGACCATCCGATCAGTCAGAGCGAGCATTCGAGAGAACGATTATGCTGCGAGCATAGATCTCAAAGATGCGTACTTTCACATCATGGTACATCCGGCTTTCAGAAAGTATCTTCGCTTCGCTGTCCTAGGGGTCGTTTATCAGTTCTGAGCAATGTGCTTCGGTCTGAATCTAGCGCCCTGGGCTTTCACTCGAATAATGAACTCTGTAATGACTCATTTCCGAGCTCATTCGTCTGTGGTAACGTCGGCCTACTTGGACGACATTCTTCAGAGGTACGGCAACAGATTAATGCTTCAGAACGATGTTCAGAGTCTGCTTCAACTGCTCCGTCATCTCGGTTTCATAGTAAACGAAAAGAAGTCAAATCTAGTTCTGTCCAAGTCATTCACCCACTTGGGAATGAGCTTCGAGATGCACATCAATCTGGTTCGTCTGCCGTTACCCAGAGCAAAATTAGTCAGTTGTTACGTTCGCTTTTGTCTTCACTCAGATGTAGTAACAGCGAGAGAATTCATGTGACTGGAAGGTTTGTGCGGAGCCGCCGCGGATCTTATTCTGATGGGGTGACTGCGCACTCATTCACTCCAGATATTTTTTACTCAGAATTGGAGTGTGAAGATTCATTTGCTCGAAACGAACATCGTCTTGTCAAAACAAGTGAAACAAGAGATTCAGACTTGGGCAGATATTCAGTGGTTAACATGGGGAGTGCCACTGCAACTGCCGGATCCGATTTTTACGATTATGACGGATGCGAGTCAAACAGGTCGGGGCGCAACTTTGAGCCCAACAGAATCGAGGTGCCAGGGTCTTTGGGATCCGCAGTTCCTAAACAAGCACATAAATATCAAAGAGATGATGTCAATTTGGCTTGCGCTACATCATTGGATGAACATTATTCAGAATTCACATGTTCAAATTCTGTCCGACAATTCGACAGTAGTAGCGAATATTCGGAACCAGGAAGGCACTCATTCCATTCCGTTGTTCAACTTAACGAAAAGAATCCTTCTGTTTGTCCTAGAGCATCAGGTTCTTCTGTCGGTCCATCATATTCCGGGTCGTCTGAACGTTCTAGCAGACTCCCTTTCTTGGGAAGGTTGTATGTTGCCATCAGAATGGACTCTCAACAAACGAGTATTCAATCAGATTTGCTACCAATGGGATCGTCCTATGATAGACTTGTTGTTTGCGACGCATCTCAACAATCAGTTGCAGACGTATGTGTCGCCATGCCCAGATCCTCGAGCGTTCGCAGCAGACGCTCTCTCAATCTCTTGGGATGGAATGATAGGATATGCTTATCCTCCAGCTCCGTTGATTCAACAGATATTGCTAAAAATCAAGCAATCTCACTGCAAGATTCTGTTGGTAGCATCTCTGTCACCCCAGAGACCATGGATAAATCTTCTCAGGTGTCTGTTTTGGGACATTCCTCGGAAGCTTCCTCCATGGGAGGACCTTCTTTCGCAGGGGAAATCGTGCACACTGCATCACAACCCGCAAGGCCGCAACCTTCACATATTTCCGTTGTGCGGTCCTTCTTGCACGGCAAGCATTTTACAGGACGAGCAGGGGTGCAATTTCTAACTGTAGGAGGACCTCCTCTTCGCTAAATTATGCTGCTAAGTGGAAGGTTTTCTCGCGTTGGTGTGGGGATCATTCTATTGATATTTATGATCCCTCCATTCCAGACATTGCTAATTTTTTGGTCTACTTGTTTGACGAGATCAAACTGCAGCCAATAACTATTAAGGGTTATAGGTCTATGCTATCGGATTCTTATGCTCATCATGATAGCTTACGAATTGGATCTAATGTCTCTTTATCTGAGTTAGTTAAAAACTTTTCGATAAATAGACCTAGAACCCTTAGGTTAATTCCCAAGTGGAATTTAGCTTGGGTTCTTCTGGAAGCTAAAGGAATCACCATTTGAACCGCTTGACACAGTAGACTTCAAATACTTATCTCTGTTGCTCAGAATGTCATTCACCAGTTGCAACTATAGTTATGCAGGCTTTCTGTTCCAGCAGTGACTCTGTTCTGCTGCCCTCTTCGTTCTGGGCTGATTGACCCAGAGCAAGGGGAGGGGGGGGGGGGGGATGGTATTCTCTTATATCACCTGCTTTATAGTGAAAAGCAAGGGAATACCTCCTCTGGAGTCAGTAATTCTGAGTCGGTGCTGGGATGGTTTTAAAGTGTAAAGCTAATGTCTATCTCATTTATGTAATATTTTTAAAGTGTAGCTCGGTGTGAAGCATTTGTATATGCCATGTGTCATACGAGCGTTAGTATACAATCCTCGGACACTTTTAAATGAGTATAAAGGGTCTCATTCTCTGGACTATATTTATTGGCTTTCCTTTAAAAAAATTAGTATAATGGGTTATACTGGATGTTAATAGAGATCATTGATGTTATTGTGCTCAATTACGGAATGGTATTGTGTCTTTCTTTTTTGTACAAACAAGAAAGACACATGTAAATCCTGTTTCTCCTTTTCTCCTTGAGGGGATAATTCTGTTTACATGTAACTGAGCTTATTGGATTTTCCTTTTATGTCCTAGGCCCTCCAGCCTTTTTTCTATTCAGCTAAGTCTGGGTCATTGGTACAGTATAAAAATGTTAAAACATTAATAGTAATTTATATATTTTTTTATACTTACCAATGACCCAGACAGGGATGGCCCTCCCAAGAGTTGGGAACTCATATCTCCCCACTGATTACATAACACTTACCAGGCACTGGTTGTAAGAATGAAGATTTGGCGCCAATTTCGGTACTTCCTTGACACTGCGCATGCGCAGTGGACAAAAGTATGGAGGACTACATAGGACATTTATTTTTTGGATTTTGACGCAAATTTTGGGGATAGGGGGGGGGAGGCAAAATTTACGTTTGGCCCTAGAATTTAAAGAGTTAGCACCAGCTAAGTCTGGGTCATTGGTAAGTATAAAAAATATATAAATTACTATAAATTTTAAATTTTTTTTTTCTTTGCTCAAAAATGCATTTTGAAGGATTTAGAGTGATTACATGCAGAAAAAAAATTGACACCTATGCCCCCCCCCCCCCCCCCAACTCTCCCTACCTGTCTGGTCAATTAGTCAATTATGCCTTAACATTTTATTTTTTTTTGCTCCAAGATGGGTTTGGCCAGATTTAGAGTGATTTTATGTGAGGGTGGGGGTGAGCCCATCTTTCTACCCCTCCCCAGTTGGGTGTGTGGGGGCATTAGCAGCGCTTGGAGTTGCAGGCCTCTTGTTGTTCTTGCATGATCAATACAACTTTAATAATTAAAAAATGTCAACTTATATTGACTGCAGTTATATTTCCTAATCAACAGCGCTGTGCAGCTGATGATCCAACTACAAATTTTGTTGCCATTTTCTGAAAACACATAATTTTATACTTTTCAGGAAGATGAAAAAACCAGAACATTTTTCTTGTCACTTTTTACCCAAATTATTTTTCAGTAGTATTATAATAGAAGATTTTAGAAAGAGAATGTTTTAGTTTAAACAGTATTTATTCACTAAATGACATGTGTACACATTTCACAACAACAGTAGAGTAACAAAGGTTCTGAACAACACTAAATACAATAGTATACACAAAACAATGAAAGTAGATTACTGTGTAAAGGAGGGATTCGACAGAAAGCTTAAAGCTTATGTAAGTCGTCTCCCTAGAGAATGTTTTGTGTACTGCATCTTTAACCCTTTACCTAACACAGATTGAAGCCAACGGTACAAATTATTTTTCTGAAACATCAGATTTTTTTCATTTTTTACTTCTAACTATTCATTGCTTATTAGTCCTTATTGGAACAAGCTCATCAAGTTTGTTCCATTAAAAGGTCATGAGGTATGTTTTGGGGTAGAAAAATGAAAAAATAAAATTTGAATAGCAATTTTTGTATATCACGAGCGCAGATATCTAAGATTCATCAGGTAAATGGTTAACAAAAGATAAGACAGACTATTTTGTGTCTAAGCATTGTCATTGCTGGGACAGTCAGGCTCTATGCATGACATCACTCTAGTTTATACATAAAATATATAGCTATTGAGTTTGTTTGAGGTAGGCTGCTTCCTTTATTTTGTGACATAGCTATCTACAGCCAATTGTTTTGTTTCTTTAAATATGGTAGCTATGGGTCCTTGAATGTCCTTCAACTCAGAAATAAATTCTTAAGACCACAACCTCAAAAGTTCTTGAAAAAGGCTTCTGTACCCAAAAGGTTCTTGAATATCTTGTAATTGAATAACTATGTTAATTACATAAAACTTCCAAACACCAAACCATTACCTAACCCATCAAGTAACTGCATCACTTAATTCTACATACTGCTCTACTAAACCTTCATGACAAATTTGACCTTTTAATTGCATATTGGTTATAAAGTAAACATTTGTTAATTGAATTTATTCATTTGCTTATTAAATAAGTATTAAGGTGATTTTCAGCACCAATGTGAATGGCTATCATGGCCACAACACAAGTGTAAAATTATGTTGAGTTAATTATTCATACATATGCTGCCCATTTTAGAGGACTCCACCCCAGGCATTGTTTACCAGTAAAATGGCATTTGTTTTATCATGGTAACAAGAACTGCCCAACTTCCTGCTGGTTTCAAAGAAATGTTATTTGAATAAGGAAATCTTGTAATTAATTGAGGAATTACTCTGACAGTGACTGAACAACCCATGTTTATAGATTTGTTAGCCTAGTACATCCAATATAGGAATTTAATCTGTTGTATCATATTTGACAGAGACTTCCCTTGCTAGTAGCATGGAATCTTTGAAAAAATACTTATGTTTCAAATCATTCTTGAAACATAATTTAGCATTCTACCAGTTAAAGAACACTTTTATTTTAGTAAGGGAAACTGTCCCAGTAACTGATACTCAAAATGTGTATTGAAGGTAGTCACTTAAATCTTTTAGCTCCTTTCTCTTTGAAGGCAATGTTCTCAACTCAGCCTCAGCCATATCTGACTACAGCATATCAGAAATATAAACAAATATGTTGTGTTTATTAGAGCTTAACATGATACAAAGAGTGGTATCTCTGGTTATGATAAAGTGAGGCATTTTGCAGATAAATGAATATTATTATATACTGAACTGATACTATAAATTATGGCAAAAGTTTTAAGTTGTAAAACTTGATATCTCCCAAGTGTGAGATATAGAGAATCAGTTTCATGATAATAGAGATATGTGATTTAAAAAACTGTTGTAGTCGCTGGATAAATTTGCAAGTTGCATTCTCAGTACCCTGGTAGTCAGCACAAACTTGCATAGAAACAACTGCAAAGCCACAGAACAAAATCTGTCAAACTAAAGAAAAAGCGTATGAACATCTCCAGGCCTTTCAGGGTTAAAACACTTGAAATCTGGTTGTGAATGTTGTCCAAAAATTGCTAGTGGACTCTAACTTGTAACATATTAATAAACATGATAGGGAAATTGGTATTCAACAATCAACAAATTTTATGTTTTGAATTATTTGAAGGTGGCTTTATTAAAAATATGTCAATCTTTTTTGAAGCAAACATAATAAAAATAGAATTTGATGTTTTTGCATGAAAGATTATGACTAACTTATTTGTTGGCACCAGATTTTAAGAATATCCACTCAGGAGCAGCAAAATAAGTTGATACAAGATCAACCAGCAACTTTTATGATTGACGAATGTTATTTTGTCTATTCTATTAACATAAACAGATTTTCTATCATTGAACTGAGCCTCACAGAAACCACACATTAGTCTGAAAATATTTTATGGAAAAAAGGAAGGAAATATACTGTAATTTTAGAGTTGAGCCTAACTTTTGTTTTGCTCCTTACAGATCATGAAACCAGCATTATGCACAGACTGCAAAACACAATTTTGGAAGATTCTAAAGTTTTACTAGATGTTATGGAGTATGCAGCACAGCTTGATTGGTAAGTCAAGGCAGTCACTGTTTACACCAAACTCTCATTATTAAAATCCTCTTGTTGCATTCACAAACTTATTTTGTTTACAGGGAGCTTCAAGTTAACCTTGAATAAAATTTAGAAAGTGTCTTGCTGAAGTATACGGCGATGATCAGGATCAAACCATCAATTTTTCAATCTGAAGTCCAAGGTACTAATCATTGAACTACCACAATTCCTTTCCAATTTCCTTACAATCTCACCAGAATCCCATCCTAATAGTGTTTGAAAGATATTTTTGATTGCTGTCCAAAAGTGTTACACACCAGCATATTACCAAACTGAATGTCTATGTGCTGGAAGTCGTTTTTTACAGTTTATTGAAGAACACCAAGAAGCACTTTTCAATAAAATGTAATAAAACAGTTCTTGATGAACTATACCACACTTTCACAATTAATTTAGAACTCTTCCAGTTAATTGAGTTAACAAGTAGAATGTTAGATTAATTTCACTTTGTAGAATTGGTTTATATGTTTTCCTCGTTACAATTTATTGGAGAGTGCCTACAGACTCTTGCCAATAAATTGTGACAAGACAAATCCCACTGGATTGAATATTTTTTTCTTCCAAGAAAATATTAAGCATATCTACAAAATTTGAAGGTTTTAACCCTTTATCCAACACAGACGATATATAAAAAATTATTATTTTAAATATCATTTATTTTAATTTGTCAAAAAAATTTCAACAAAACAATATGTGACCCTTCATTGGAATGAGCTCGATGAGCTCATTCTAAAGAGGGGTCACATGATATGGGTTTGTTGGAATGTTTTGAAAAATAATATTTTTTCAGTTGCTGAATTTGCATATTACATGGGTGGATGTGGCCGATTCATTGGGTAAAGGGTTAATTCAGGCACCAGACTTTTCAGAGTCCAGATATGGGCTTCTTGCATTCAACTGGTTAATAAGTGAAACAGAGGTAGCTGAAAATGAGCTGACCAGGCTTGTTTCACTTAGGAATCATAAGCTATATTCTGGTTGAAAAAAAACTAGAATGTGTTCATTAAATGTGCAAGAAACCTGAAAACTAGACTTCACTTTGATTTTGTAGCAAAACTGTTAAATTTCAAAATACCTTGCCAAATGGAGGTGAAGTAATGCATGAACTCCAAAAATCACAGTTAGGTCAAGGGTCAAAACTCTGAAACTGCTTGTGCACAACTCCAATTCTGCTAATTAAACTTTGCTTTTGGTTTTGGTCAGAAGTACTGTTGTAAAATCTGAAAACATTCTGCAAAAGGAAATAAGTTATCATGTGGGATGTGTGTAGACTTGTGCATGGATGATGGACAGGGGCAAAACTTAATGCCCCTTCACATAATTGTGTGTGGGTATACTTTTGAGTCATTCAGACTAGATAATGGCACTTGTTTGAAAACTGGATACTGTTAAGAGTTATACATTGATGTGTTAATCTAGTCATGGAATTTTTATTTTGCAGTCTGATGGCACTGGCAACTTGTGCAAGAGAGTTTAACTTTTCTAAACCAAATATGGTTGCAGATGATACATTAGATATAAAAGGTGGAAGGTGAGTGTTGAGTATTTTATCATTTGTGGTTTTAGGTATTGGTAGCTGGATAGGAAATAGACTTAACTCAAGAATAGATATCTTACCATTTGCAATATGTTCATTCAGGCTACTATGCATATTGTATTTGGAATTGTTGTTTCTGAAAATAACAACTTTTGTGCCATTAGCTCAATCACAATTATCAAGCTGGGACCAAATTTTTTATGGAAGAGGTTCCTTACTGAGCTGTTTGAACTCTTGAAGATAAATCTAGTTATCGTATCCTGGTTCATTGTTTTAGCATGGTAATCAGTGTGATCTACTTGTCTCTTGATGTCATTCTCTTTCTCTGTGTTGTGATGTATCATTTGAAACTTGAGAATAATAATGCTACTGAATTTACATTGTACTGAAACGTTAGAACACCAGATTGTTTTATCAGTCTCTGTAAGAGTAACCTACCCATGCCTCCTTGAATTTGGAGGAGCCTGGTTGGGCAGAGTTTTACAGAGACTATGTTTTTTGGTTCATCTCAGCGACTGATTTTTTTCCACCTTCTTTATTTTGTATCAGATTAGAGGGATTCTAACCATAAAGTGATTTGGATTTTTAAATATGGCAAAACCAGAGCATTCAGATCTATTCTATTTTCAACCATCGTGAGTTTTCCAATACATATAAATTTTAGCTGTTTCAGATCTCTTACACCAGGTTAACTATTGATAATGACCCCATTGACTCAAAGTATATGCTATTTCCTCTAAGACTGAGCATCACCGCAGGACAACCTGAGCTCAGGTAGGCCTGAGGTGATGCTGGGTCTTACAGAGACTAGGTATGTGCCCAGATATTCCCTACTTATCAGGTTGAGTTTTCTGCTTTTTGTTTAATTATAACTTACCTCCCGGACAAATACAGACTGACTTGAAAGCTTTCAAACTTTGTGATTTCAGTTATTACATTGTGCCACAGGTTGGATGTGTTGTTCATTGCATAGCACTATGCTTCAAATGGGATGAATCAGAGCTAGAAGGTTACCTTAAATCCTCATTAACATTTCAAAAACATTTTGCAAAATTGCAAGCAGATTAAACTCCATAAGACTACACATACTGTTTTTAACTATTACTCAAAAAGAAGATCACCTTATTTTTATACTTGGTTTTCAGGCACCCTTTACAGGAACTCTGCTGTAGTCCATTCGTTCCAAATGACACTCGAAGTAATAAAGAACATGGAAAAATGAAAATACTCACTGGTCCAAATGCATCTGGAAAGAGTGTTTATCTAAAGCAGGTAGGTGTTATTTTTTTTTTTTAACTTGTGCTTTAATTCTTTACCCACTGGGTATTTTCAAATTATTTTTTTTTAAATCTGGTCATGGCTGCTCTGAAGCAGCCATGACTAGATTTGGTGAAAAATTCATCAAAATTTATCTTAAGAAATCATTGGTCAAATAGTCCCTGCAAGTTACATGGAGAAATTTGGTTAATTGTGTCCACATGTCCACATTATACTCATTTCAGTGGCAAGAGATTTTGTGTGCTGGGCAGGAATATACGTCAGCAGCATTTAAGAGTTAATGCTGTAATGAAATTTAATAATAACCTTCGTAAGAACATCTAACATGAGGATTACTATAAGATCAACATCTGTAAACAAATATGTAATAAACTGACATTTCTGTTACTGAATTGGTATCGGGCAAAATAAAGTAAAAGATAGAGTAGTTAGATGAGTTAAATAACTTAAGTCTTATTTTGTTGATTTTTTTTTTTTGGGGAGAGGGGGGTGGGGGTTAACAACGCTTTCAACAGCCAGGGTCACCTCATGTCAGATATTTTGATGATATCAGAGAATTTTTTTTTTATTTTAAAACACTGAGAGATTGAAATAAAATGATATATAAGGTCTAAAAACTTAAAAATCTGTTTCTCAGGCTCTCCTGCATGGTCCTTTTGGCTGCCGCATGCTCTCTTTTTATAACCAATTCAAACTTGAAAAAATTAAAATTAAATCGTTTTTGTCTGATATTTTACCCAAGTTAACCCTTTACCCAACGTAACGGCCAAAACCGGCCAGCGCTATTCTCAAATATCGGCAATTAATTTTCAGTATTTTTTCATTTTTTGTCTCAAAAACATAGGTTATGACCCCTTGTTGGAACGAGCTTGTTGTGGTCATTCCAACAAGGGGTCATAACCTATGTTTTTGAGATAAAAAATGAAAAAAAATAGTTACTCAAGAATTTTTTTTGCAAGTGTCGTCTGCTTTTCATGTTAGGTAAAGGATTAAAATTGATAAATCGTCCCTTGAGTGCTAAAGCATTGCAAAGCCTTCTTGCACTCAAGGGATGAAATACACCACCACCCATGCTATTTTGTAGATTATGAGGCCTAAAACATAAAACAAACCAAGAACCCAAACTTTTGATGGCAAAGAAATAATTACAAAAATGAAAAATAAAATAAAAAAAAATGCCTGCCCGCATGCAATTTTCCAAAACATGGCCCGAGAAACAAAAGATCTACTTTGTGAGGCCTAATGAGTTATATGATGAAAAAGAAAAGTTCTTCTGTTTTTCCTACATAGAAATGCCATTTTAAAAACTGAAAGTGCATGCCTGGTTTTTTGTATTGTTTTGTTGGTTGTTGATAATAACTTCAGTTTTTTCTTGAATGAATGAGTATAAAATTGAATTTGCCCCCCCCCCCCCCCAAACTTTGCTTATGACCCCTCATTGGAAAAGTGGTGTGAGCTTGTTCATAAGGTTTTTTAAAAAAAAGGAAAGCTGAATGGTGATTTTTGTGAATAGTGCCGGATGGATATGGCTGTTTCATTATATGAAGAGTTAATAACCCTATAAATGCCTGACGGTTTGGAGTAACTTTTATTACTCCATAACCATCAAGCGCTGTTTCAAGCAAAGCATTTTTCAAGGTTTCACAAGCAAGTTATACAACTTACATTCATGACTCCCCCAGTGGCCTGAGATTGTTGGATGATCTCCGTAATGGCAACTTTATGGCCATACTTTCTTTGAATACCACAAATGGATGTTTCGCCTACATGGCGTATGTCTATCTGCACAAGGGACAATCATCTTACATCCCATACTATAGGATAGAGTTGAGCGGTATTGAAATTTCAAGTTCAGAATCGGTATTTTTAGAATGATTTCCCTAGGTATTAGTATGGTAATCGGTGTCAACAACATTCACACAAATACCAATATCCGATGGTATTTCTGGTATACTGCCCAGCTATCGTTTACTGTTTTAAAGCAGACAAAGTCGCTGAAGTGTCAAAATGTTGGAAGCAACACAGGCACTAGTTAAATAACCATCAGTCAATTGATGTGACAAAAATGCTGAGAGAAAATACCCCTTGTTACATCAAATGACCCGAGATGACTGCCTTTAGGCATACACAGTCCATAGGATCTTCTTGTCATGAATTATACTTCATATTCTGTTGTTGTCCTTTTAGTTTTTAACTTCTGTCAGAAATATTTTTCAATACCGAAATTTCGGTATTTTGAGATTCTATCGGTATGGTAAATCGGTACTGGCTTAATACCTATACCAAACAGTATTTACGGCATACCGACCATCTCTACTATAGAATGGTATGCTGTGACAGCATCAACTGATGTTTCCATAGAGTGTTCAGACACACTGAGAATGTCAAAATATTGATCCTGGGACCTTTGGCACAAGAAACTAGCACACCATCCTCTCAGCTAATCATCTGAAGATCAGCATATCAGCAATGTGTTTCGTCAAGAACTGGCTAAATATGCACAGAAATCTAACAAGGCTGGAAACCAAAGTGATTTTGTATGCTTTATATTGACTTTTTTAGGTTGGATTGATTGTTTACATGGCACATATTGGAAGTTTTGTACCTGCAGAAAGTGCAACTATAGGCACCATCGATAGAATTTATACAAGAATAAAATCAATGGATAGCATTTCAGTTGGATTGTCAACATTTATGTTGGACATAAACCAGGTATCTTATTTATATTAGTAAGGGTCTAAAAGGTCATATGTACATCCATTGTTCCATTTACTTTCTCATCCATTATTAGACCATTGATTCAAATTATTTTCTATTAGTATATACATTTTTGTGAATTTTTTTTGTTTCATCATAAGCTTTCACCTGAAACACAAATTTTTCAATGAAAATTTTAAAATTTTTCAACTATTAATGCAGTGAACTGAAAATCTATATGAAAGATCAGAGATAACTTATTTGTAAAGACAAGTACATGTACTACTAAAGGATTAAATTCTCATTTGATCTACCATGGGCTGTAAGGTTGATGAACCCTTTCCCAAACGAATCGGTCGCATCCACCTGCATAATTCATTACCAAACAAATCGGTCGCATCCACCGGAATAATTCACAAACTGATCAGTTGAAAAAAAAAATTCAACAAAACCATATCATATGCCCCTTGATCGCAACAAGCTGATTCCAATGAGGGGGGTCGCATGGTATGGTATTGTTGAAATTTCATGCAAAAATTGACAAAACACTAATTAAAATAATAAATTTTGATGTCCCGTGCATTGACTAAAAGGTTAATTGCTAATCATCCATATCAACTTTCAGTCCCTTGTTTCAGCTTCTGATCAGCTGACATAATGAACTAAAAATGTGGAGAATAATTTACTACCGCAGCACTGATGGTCCGAAGGATTAAATTATTACTGATTCCCAATGGGTTGTTGCATTAGATTAACACTTATACCATTGCCTGTTAGATTAAAAAATCACTAATCCCCATGAGCTGTGAGATTAAATTGTCACTGATCAGTAATATCGGTTTTTAGCTTAACTTCACAAAGTCAAGATAAGCTATTGCCATCACGTGTGCGGAAGTCTGTTAGCCTGTGAGTCTGTTAGTCTGCGAGTCTGTTTTTCCTTTTGCACAGGCTACACCCCATTCTTATCCGATCATCACAAAATTTCATTTGCAGGTTTGAGGTCATGTCTAGATGAGAACGTCCCCTTTTGGTCACGATCGGTCAACCGTGATTGCAGCCTGAGCTCAAAACAAAAAAAACCTTTAGCGCAGTCTACAGGTCATATTTATGAAGGGATTTCATTGTAACTTGGTAGGATTACTCTGTATAATGTCGAGATGAGAATGTTCCCTTTTGGTCATGATCTGTCAACTGTGCTGGCAGCCCAAGCCCGAAACCCAAAAACTTTTAACACAGTCTACAGGTCGTATTTAATATGGAGGGATTTCATTGTAACTTTGTAGGATGACTCCGTATGATGATGTCTAGATGAGAACCTCCCCATTTGGTCGCGATCTGTCAACTGTGATGGCTTCCCAAGCCCAAAACTCAAAAACCTTTAGCATGTCGATTATGGGTCAATTCCATTGAAACTTGATATGGATGTTCACTACCATGGGAACCTGTACACCTGCGATTATCGTTGTGATTGGGCTTTTTTTGCCAGAGTTATGTCCTTTTTCATCTTAGAATGCGTGAATTTGTCCGGCGATTTTCTCAGATGTTTATGGCTCGATTCCTTTGAAATGTGGTATGGATGTTGTCTACCATGGGAACCTGCAATTAAAGTCTCGGTCAGACTTTTTTTTTTACCAGAGTTATGCCCCTTTTGTCTTGTTTTGTCTGGAGATTTTCTCAGATGTTTATGTGTCGATTCCTTTGAAACTTGGTATGGATGTTCACTACCATGGGAACCTGTGCACCTGCAAAAATAGTTTTGATCAGACTGTTTTGGCTAGAGTTATGCCCCTTTTCATCTTAGTATAATCATGACAGCGGGAGGGGGGGGGTGGGGGTATGGACTGAGACAGTCAAACCTCTAGTTTAAAAATATACATGTTGGACTTGACTTTCAATCATAGAATGTACCTGTGTGGTTGGGGTTATAATAGCAGAAATTGTGCAGTATTGTTTTTTTTCCAATTCATTTTTTTACCTCAAGAATATAGAGGGGTCATAAGCTATATTTTGAAGGTTCAAAAAATGAAAGTTTGCAAGTCCCACCTGATCCAGTTAGGTAAAGGGGATAACTTAACTTTTTCAATCTTGTGTTGCTGTATAGAATTGTTCTATAAAATAATGTATACAGAACACGATTGAGTCCTCTTTGCATTTATGTAGAGGTTGAACTCATTCCAGTGAGGTGGGGTCATATGCAATGTATATAAGGCAAACAATTGAAAATTTTTAATTATTCCAAAAAATATTTGGCAAGTGTTGTGTTGCTATTCATATTTGGCAAGGATTTAATAGCAACAATTAAAATATGTCCCTGGGTAATTTTAAATTCTTGAAAAGTGTTCAGGTGGGGACCAAATGTAGGATCCCCAAAAAATGTTGTGGAGTGCATCTTCCAGAAACACCCCTCCCCCCCCCCCCTTTCCACCACCCCTGTTTCAAACTAGTTCTTCATTAACTATTGCTTTGTTCAGATGTATCTGATATGGGGCTGATGCTAGTGATGGATAAGATGGAATTAATTTGTTTCACAGACTTGGCAGAGATCAAGATGTGAAACTAGTCCAGTTTTAGGCCAATGACATACAGTCTAGATTTTAATACTTTTTTTGGCATGAAGCTTCACCTATGAAAGATGTATAGGGTTTAGTGGTATCAATAAGTAGTTTGTGGTTTTTGTTGATGGAGTGTTTGAAAGATGTTGCTGATTGATTTTCTTTGACTATTCCATCATTATTTTAGTGGAAGTGTCAGTGCATTTATTGTTTAACTGAAAACTGAAATGTTTAGTAGACTTATTAGGCCTAAACAAATTAAAAATCTGTTTCCCAGGTCCTTCTGCATGGTAATTTTGGCTGCCGCATGCTCTCTTTTTATAACCAATGCAAACTTAAAAAAAATAATACATATAATTAAGTTTATGTCTGATATTTTACCCAATAGTTGACTATTGCATCATTATTCTAGTGGAAGTGTCAGTGCATTTATTGTTTAACTGAAAACTGAAATGTTTAGTAGACTTATTAGGCCTAAACAAATTAAAAATCTGTTTCCCAGGCCCTCCTGCATGGTAATTTTGGCTGCCACATGCTCTCTTTTTATAACCAATGCAAACTTAAAAAAAATGATAATTAAGTTTATGTCTGATATTTTACCCAATAGTTGACTATTGCATCATTATTCCAGTGGAAGTGTCAGTGCATTTATTGTTTAACTGAAAACTGAAATGTTTAGTAGACTTATTAGGCCAAAACAAATTAAAAATCTGTTTCTCAGGCCCTCCTGCATGGTAATTTTGGCTGCCGCATTCTCTCTTTTTATAACCAATGCAAACTTACAAAAAATAATAATTAAGTTTATGTCTGATATTTTACCCAAGTTAATAAAATTGATAAATTTGTCCCTTGAGTGCAACAAGGTTTAGCATTGCAAAGCCTTCTTACACTCAATATTGGGTTTAGGCCACACAAAGTAGATCTTCTGTTTCTCAGGCCATTATTTGTGAAATTGCATGCGGGCGAGCGGTTTTTTATTTTATTTTTTATTTCAGTAATTACTTTTTTGCCATCAAAAGTTCATGTTCTTGGTTCAAGTTTTAGGCCTCATAATCTACAGAATAGCATGGGTGGTGGTGTATTTCATGCCTTGAGTGCAAGAAGACTTTGCAATGCTAAAGCATTGCAAAGCCTTCTTGCACTCAAGGGACAAATTCATCAATTTTTTTAACTTGGGTAAAATATCAGACATAAACCATTTAATTTTTATTTTTTTTTAAGTTTAAATTGGTTATAAAAAGAGAGCATGCGGCAGCCAAAAGGACCATGCGGGAGGGCCTGAGAAACAGATTGTTTATTTTTTTAGGCCTTAGTGGCATATTATATTTTTAAACTAGAGGTGTGACTGTCCCAGATGTGCCTGTCCATACCCCCCAGCTGTCATGATTATTCTAAGATGAAAAGGGGCATAACTCTTGCACCCCCTCCCCCCACCTCTCCCCCCCCCCCCCCCCCCCGCCCCTATTGTGATTTTACATAAAAATGGGTTGAGAAACAGAAGATCGACTTTGTGGGGGGGGGGGGGGGGCCTTATTTATTTTTTCAGTATTTTTTATACTTTATACCTGCGTCTTATTTGGGGGTTTGTATGTCTGATTATTATTCTTTACATCTATTCACCTGTCTGTGCATCCATCCTAAACTTGTATCCTAAAGTTGTCTCGCATTTTTTTTCTGCATTGTTCTGATAGTCTATACAATGAACAACAATGGCTTTTAACTTGGGCATTTCTTCTGGTCATATCTCACCATTTCTGTTTTTGCCAGTTATATCTCTTTGCAACTTAGATCATTGATATATTGCATACAGACTTTGTAGTTGCTATTAGTCTTGCAGTTTTTATTGCATTGTTCCACTATGTAATATGTTGGCTATAAGTTGTGTTTTGGCCTATCATAAGGCTGTGTCACTACTTGTTCTTTTTGCTAGTTATGACCGTTTGCAATGCAGATCATTGAAGAAAAGGCTATTGTAGATTGACTTTGCATCCACAAATAGTCTCACAGTGTTTATTGCATTGCTTTGATATTTTGTATATCTGGTGGAGTGCTAGAAGCTACTATCAGGCTCTTAAAACATGCTGAAAGCCATTGTAGTGGCTTTAAACTGTATGCATTAGCTTGATGTTTTCTCACCAGTAGAACTAAAAATGTTTTTTATAAAATTGTTTTGTTACAGTTTATTGGAGAGTGCGAATAGGCACCAATAAATTGTAACAAATTAATTATTTATGAATAAAATTATGCTAAACTTAGGCTAGTAGCAATAGAATCTTGAAAAAATAGTCATGTTACAAATCAGCTTTGAAAAATAATTCAGCACTCTACCAGATATTGAAGAACCAATGCTAGGATGCTCACCTTGTTAGACTATGTTGCTACCTGCTATTTTTGGCAGTTATGTTCTTTGCAAATTAGATTATAGAACAAGTAGAGTTATTGTATGTCTACATTGTATCTGCAGTTAATCTTACAGTTTTTCTCAAATTGATTTTACATTTTGTGTACTGAACAACCTTGATTTGAACTTGTGTGAATTGGTGTTGCAATTTGAGATTTATTAACAGGGAGCAGCAGGGGATGTGGGGAATCTTATTGTGTAATCCTTCTCATTGAGACATATTCAAACTTTTCCAAAAATTTTAACGTATAAATTTTTAAGAATATTCCTTACATTTTAGATGTCTGAGGCTTTAAGAAATGCAACAAAACAGTCACTTGTTATCGTTGATGAATTCGGAAAAGGAACAGAAACAGTGAGTTTTCTCTTTCTTTATAAAACTAAAAGAATACGTTTCTTTGTCTGGTCTAGACAACTTTCTAAATGTGTTGCACAGAAAAGGTTAAAACATCCTCAACTGTCTGGCACTATAAAGTCTTAATGGTTGGGTGTAAGCCCAAATCCAGTACCTTTTACTTGGATTTTCCATATTTAGGCTGCAATTATTGATTCATTTGCTTGCCGTTTACTTGGCTAAATATGAGTCCCTGTTTATAAAAAAATATAAAAGTTAAAAGTATGGTAACAATTGCTGTGGACCTGTGATGCCTCAGAATTATTTGAATTCTTTTTTCTCATTTTATATTACTTCATCATTGAAGTTGTTAACAATTTACCTAATACTACTTGCACCTTGACATTTCTATATTTTTTTCCTAAATAACTAAAAACAAAGAAAATTTGTCTCCAAATCGTATCTCTGACCACTGGTTGGATTGAGCTCAATCCAGTGAGGGACCATAAGCTATGCTTTGAAAACAGAAATAAAAAATAAGAAATTGAATGGTAATTTGTGTGCATAGCACTGGACAGATTTGGTAGGTATGCTGGAAAAGGGTTAAGCAATATTTTTTGATGAAGCTTGTTGTTACCTATTATGAGACTTGAAACTACAAAAGATGCAGCATGTATTTAATGAAACATCTTCTCTAATTTTTTTTTTTATTGTAGACTGATGGACTAGCATTGTTATGTTCTAGTGTTAAATATTGGTTGAATATGAATGAAAACTGTCCACACATATTGGTGTCAACACATTTTCACAGTATCACTCATGACAATTTGGTTCCAAGATCTCCACAACTGAAATATTTGGTAAATATGACCGTTATACTATTAAAGGTGCATTATTAACTGATGGAATGATAAAGTATTTTTAGAAGTTAAAAATTTATCACAAAAAGTTGTTTTGTTACAGTTTACTGGAGAGTGCCCATAGTCACTCTACTATAAACAGCAACAGGATAAATTCATATGAAAAAAATCATGTTTGATGATAACAGACTATGAAGTACCTCCAAAGCATCTGAAGCCTCTTTTGAAATACAAACACATTTCAGTTGACTCCTGATAGTGGTTTCCAAAAGGTAACGAATCTGAAAATGTGTGCCATCTGTCTATTGGTGAAAACACTTTTTAAGCCTTGTAAATCATATGTATCAATATTTGAATATATCTTATTGTTATGAAGAGCCATAGGACATTAGTTTCTCCAGCTTATGTGGTCATGGTGATTATGCCATATTGCACTGTATAGTACTTATAAGAATAGTCTTGTGATGTGAAATCTTGTCTCTTTGGAGACATCTGTCTTTTTACTTGACTCATACTACAGATTTCATGAATGAGAAATTCAATGTATTTTAGAGATGGCAAAATTTGATTTCAATGATCATCATTACAAATGTTGATTGGTCTTCCCACACATTTTCTTAGCAACCATCCTACATAATGAAATTATGACGTATAATGATACTGGGCTGGAAAAGTGGCCTCTCTGGCCCAAAGGGTTAATGCTGTGAAACATTCCAGCCTATCAAAGATTTTGTTTGCATTTGCAGATTTTTTTTATTGTAGACAATGGAGACACTTCACAATGGAGAAGAATTGGTATTTTTATATCAACTTATTGAAGGTTACAGAAGTTCAAGCTATGCAAATCATATAGCAACCCAAGCAGGTTTACCTCTGGAAATTATAAACAGAGGAACTGAGGTAATATGTTATTATTTGATAAACCTCATGGAAGAAAATTGTCCCTTACTTTCTCTTAACTGGTTGAGTACTGGACACCCACTTTTGGGCTCCATTCTAAAGCACATACCACATTTTAACCCTTTACCTAATGAACCAGCCATATGTAATTTACAAATTAAGTAGTTGAAAAAAAATTTCTACAAAACCATATCATGTTACCCCTCATTTGAATGAGCTGGAGTTCCAAAGAGAGGTCAGATGATATGGTTTTGTTGAAATTTTTTGAAAAATTTGATAAATCAAAATTAAAATAATAAAGTTTGATATCATGTGTGGTGGGTAAAGGGCTAAAATGCTTCATATTCTGTTGATGTGTTTCATATTCTCTTAAATGAGAAGTTATTTCTTCTGTAAAAGATTTGTCCTGTTAGAATTTTGGTATCGTGAAACCATGTCAACAAACTTTACAACCAAAAATAATTTGGCACTCTTCCAGTTGAGAATCGTTGAAAAGGCATTTTCTTTCATAAACCTTTTGCAGTAGAATTGCATCCGCGTGCTGAAGTCTGTGAGTTTGTTCACATTTTCTTTAGCACAGGCTACACCCCATAGTTCTTGTCCGATCATCACTAAATTGCATGTGCAGATTCGAGATCATGTCTAGATGAAAACGTCCCATTTTGGTTGCGATCGGACAACCATGATGGCTATGTGTGTTCGAAACCTGAAAACCTTTAGCACAGTCTATTTTGGTCAGGTTTGGTCAACCGTGACGGCCACAGGTGCACATGACCTAGATTTGTTTAGTACAGTCTATAGTTCATATTTATGAAGCCATCTCATTGTAACTTGCTAGGATGACTTTGTATGATGTCTAGATGAGACTGTCCTACTGGTCATGATCGGTCAGCTGTTGCCACCACTTGGGCACATGACCTAAATTCCTTTAGCACTGTCTACAGCTCATATTTTTTAAGAGATTTCATTGTAACTTGGTAGGATAACTCGGTATGATATCCAGATGAGACTCTCTTTTTTTGTTGTGATTGGTCAACCGGATGGGCATGTGACTTAGATTCCTTGAGCAAAATCTACAAGTCATATTTATGAAGAGATTTCATTGTAATTTGTAGGATGACTGGTTTTGGAATGATTTTACTGTAACATGGTGACTTTGGTTGACATACATTAACCGTAAGGGCCACATCAACCCAGGCCTCAATTCTTTGTACAGTCTGCACCTCATATTATCCTTGTTGAAAACATAGCATGTAGGGTACGCAACTTTATGTAATTGTAGGGTACGCAATTTTGTCTTATTTTATAATCCTTTCATAAACATTGAACATTATCCTTTTCATCAAACATTACACACAGCCAAGTTAAGTGGCAGTGTCATTGACACTTCCATTGTCCATAGCAAATTTTAAATCCCAAATAGGACATCAAAGGCAATCGAATCCTGAATCTTGAATAACATGGCTTTCAAACCAACAAAATGTAACCATAATAATCAAATTTACATGCTGTTATCTCTGTTGCAGAGACTGAAGATGGAATGGTCGGCCCCCATGCAGACATGAATACTCTAGAAACATTCCATAGCATCACATACCTAGGTTACCACTATACCAAATGTATATTTTACCAAATACCGTATATGTCCGTGTATAAGTCACCCCCGTGCATAAGTTGCACCCCAAACTCACACTTGGAATTCCTCTCTTTTGCCTAAAGCCCATGTATAAGTCACACCCCCATTTTTAAATATATGCAGTCAAAAAGAATTAGTTGCAAGTTACGTTTTGCCAATTTGGGGCAGTTTGGGATGCAACGGAAATAGGTAAGTTTTCAAGAGTTACCACGTGGTGAATAAGATAAAAGAATAAAGGAAAATTATTATTAAAGATTTAAAAAATACTCGCATTTATTTGTTTTTCGTTGTTTGTTTATCACCCCAATGTCTTCATCCCTGTCAAGAAAATCCAACGCTCGTTTGTGACTGAAACTTCAAAGTTTCAGAATCAGAATGCCATTTGTGCCGTAGCCTGCGCAGTTGTTGTGATTAAGTTGTTTTTTTCCGGAACGTTCCGGAAAAACCAATAAAAATACAACAAATGCGCAGGTTACAGCACAAATTGTTTTCAAATTGTTGTCCCACTTAAGCATTGTTGGTGCTATTGAAACTAACTTTACCTAGTGCACGTGTGCGTAATTTATAACCGGACAGTACACATCAGTGAATTGGGTTCATGGAATAAATAAATACTTCTCTCGAGGTATTGCTGGCATACATTTAATGTGTTATTATTTATTTTTTCGTTATTTTGATGATTTTGTATTTTTTTGGGGGGTTTCATCCATATTGGCCCCACAAACCCGTTGATTTCCGGTACATGCACTGATGTAAACACATGGGCCGATTGAACAACGACGACTAAATAGAATATTTCTTTATTATTATTTATGGATAAAAGTAACAGAAAACACACATAATATTTTATTTTCGGAGGAATTTAAACTGAAATAAAATGAAAATAATTTTGGTGAATCAGCACTCCGTCAAAACCACACGTTTGTACTGTCTGTTATACAATTGACAAACGGTAGGAACAACGTTTGTCTGAAGAAGTCAGTCCCCTGAAAATTCTCTGAAACAAGTCGTACCCATGTATAAGACGCACCCCCGATTTTGACATAACATTTCAGGTAAAAAAGTGCGACTTATACACGGACATATATGGTATGTGATTGTAGTACATGTACAATCATGGACATTGAAAAATGCCCCAGCTCATCCGAACGAATGTGTCAGGATGGGCGGCATTCTTTCCAATGAAGCCTGTGTAGGCCGTAGTAATACGCACTGACAGAGTCCTTTCATGGCTGACCTTGTTTCAAAGTAATAAGAAAAAACTTGCTGAGTGAGCTGCTGAGCGAGGTTATAAAAGTCACAGGTAATAATGACAAGTCTTCAGTTCCCAAAGTAATTGAAGTCAGGGGCCGTAGTAACAAGCAATGGGAGGGAAGAACGTATCCCACCTGGGATGGGATGCTTATTACTATGGCCTACACAGGTTTCATTGGAAATAATGCCGCTCATCCTGACACATTCGTTCGGATGAGCTGGGGTATTCCTTTTCCAATTTCGCCTGTTTGTCCTTCTTAATAAGCATGCACTGTTCAAAGCAAATAACTGAC
This sequence comes from Pictodentalium vernedei, assembly GCA_031216915.1. NCBI lineage: Eukaryota > Metazoa > Mollusca > Scaphopoda > Dentaliida > Dentaliidae > Pictodentalium > Pictodentalium vernedei. The sequence continues at coordinate 102,253,341 of CM062293.1, forward strand.
TTCAATGGCACAGACCAGAAAACAGGAAGAAAGAAATAATAACAAAGAAGAACTTTTCTATTTATGTAATAATGATTCCGGTGTACATTGAGAGAATAACAAAATATCGAAACGGTTGCTTCTCCTCCAACAGTAAACTGTGACAAAACCTCTCATTGAACAGGTCTGCAATAAGTATACTTAAAAGTTTGAGAGGAGCGCCAACAGAAACACCTAACTGAAAAGCGGCAGAAGACACAGCTCCCCTGGTGCTCTGAGCCTTAAATTGGTGAACATCAGTTCCGGACCCCGCATGGCATACATTTCTACCTGGATATGGTGACATTGTAAATGTCTTATTATAAGACTTATATGAAAGTGGAGAACATTTTCTGATTGGTTTTGTTCTTTTTAGATAATGTTTCAGAACAGAAGAGACACACAGGGATGAATTGTGAAATTTTCTCAGTTCTCAGTCGGGTGATATCGTTTAATTTCGGTAGTGTGAAGGAATGAATTAATACAAGAAAACAGCTAAATGGTCCTGAAAAGTCAAGTGATTGACATCTAATGCCGTAAGTGTCTCAACACGAGCGGATGTAACCCTAGCAACAAGACATACAAGCCCTTCTGTAAGAACTTTCAGATTCAAGGTGTCGAGAGGGTGTAGAGTTGATAATTATTGTAAAACCCGAGAAGCATCCCAAAAAAATGTATATTGTGGAAGAGGTGGGCTGGTATTAAATGCCAACTTCATAAACCATGATACTAAAGGAGAATCACGAAGGTCACAATCCAATAACCATAGAATTTGTACAAGCAAAGCCGTATGAATATTTAAAACAGAATAGGAACGGCCAGAACTGGTCAAGTCGGTCAAGTATTCTATGAGATCTAATACAGAAGGTTGTATGATATTTTTGTGTCGCCTGCCCCACGAAGTGGGGAGCGACATATAGGGATTACTTTTGTTGTCTTGCATCGTCCGCGTTGTCTGCGTCGTCGTCCGCATCACACTTTCTCTTATCCGCCACTCCTCTTTAACCTAGGAATGGATTTTGATGAAACTTTCAGTGATTCTTTATCACATAATGGCATTGTGCACCTCCTATTTTATTTTTTGATCCGCTGTATTTTTTCCAGAGTTATGCACCTTTTCCACTTAGAATTCTGTCTGAAATATTAAAATATAGTGCAGGCGACACACGTCTTCCATGGAAGACTCACATCTAAGTTCTGGTATTGACGACAACAAAGGACCCATCGTCGTCAAGCATGGTCATATTGTCGGTTCTTTGCCTCCAGGAAGTTGAGATATGGGAGGCTGCTGTATTTGAAAAAATCCAAACCACAGAGGTAACTCCTGATACATTGCAGGTGGCTAAACTCAACCGTCTTGTCAACATGTGTGTTTTGGAGCAAGAGTGGAAACCAGGGTTGTGTAGACCAAAATGGCAATGATTATGGCCCTCCTTACCTCGTCTCGGGGATTTGCATTAAGCACCTGGCGATCAAACTAAAAGGACAAAAAATATAAGGACTGAAAGAATGCCAATTCAAGCAGAAAGCATCATAAAATATTGTATCAGGATCAGGCCGCCAAGAAACAAATTTGGAAAGTTGTGCATTAAGTCTAATGGCAACAGATCAGTGTCGGTCTGACAAAAGACAGATGTGAGTTATGCAAATGCTTTGGTATTCAATTGCCATGCTAAAGATATATTAAAACTCCTGAGCAGATGATCGGCCTGTTCGTTTTACCTGGAAGATTTGTTGCTGATAATAGGATGTGTTTGTTATCCCACTAATACAAAATGTCCTCAGTAATACTGAAAAGTCGATTGGACGTACCACTCTCTTAATGGAGGTAGTGAACTGTGGAAGTATTGTCAGAGTTAATACAAATATGACAGTGATAAGCGTCGGAACAGAGACTTTTCAACCCAAAGAAAATTGCCAGTAATTCATGTTTATTGATGTGAAATGTGGATTCATGTAGATACCATTGACCATTAGTCTCAGACTGGTCAAATTAAACCCCCCATCCTGATGAAGAGACATCGGTTTCCAAATAAAAAATCCATAGGAGGCAGACGCATCAGTTTATCATGGTGGGTAGAAATGTGCGTAATCCACCAAAGAAGTTCCTTTGTTGAATTTGGTGATAGTGTGACCAGTCGGTGATGGTTATCCGTGCCATTTCAGTCTGTGACTTTAACTTTTTCTAAAGAATGTACATGCAATGGGCCAAGCCTGAAGGCTCAGAATGTTGACACATAGAGGTCAATGACTCTGGCTAATTGTTGAAAAGTAACACTCGCCGATCTGAGAAAATCATAGATTCCCATTTTGATGATTGCTATTTTAGGTGTCTCCAGAAAAAACTTTGAATGTCCTAGAATCTATCTGGAACCCAAGATAAGTAATCATTTTGGATGGTAGAAGAATTGATGGTTTTTTTTTAGGGGGGGGGGGGGGAGGGGGGGAGGGGTTTGTTTTTGTTTTTTTTTTTAGGAGACTGTAATGTGGATACAAGGTACTGAGTGTCCCGTTGGCACAAAGAGTTGTCATGATTGAGAATGAGAGAATCGTCGAGATGCGACGAGCAGAAAATTCCCCGTTTTCTGAAGTAGACAAAATTTGGTTTTAACACTTTCGTGATCACTAGGGTTGCCGAGGAAAGCTCAAATGGGAGACACGTAAACTCATATGGTGTCCCAGTCCAGAAAAAGACTTTAAATACCTGTGACTGCTTTGATAGGTCGGTACACTGAAATAAGCATCTCTCAGAGCAATGGATGCGAAAAACATTTGTGGTTGAATAAATTCTAAACAAAAATCCAGTATTCCCAGTTAGAATTTTTCATAAGAGATGAATTTTGTCCAGATGCCGAAGACTACTCGATATGTCCCATTTTCCATTCGGTGCAAAAAAGTAGTGGAAAGGAAATGAGATTCTTCTGGTGTGGACACCAAAATGGCACCTGTATTGAATAATGAGTGCACCTCGATGCAGTAGATTTCAGACTCGGTGTGAGAGAATGGAATACTGCAAGGCAGATTGAGTTGGAAAGGGGGTGTGGTAAATGATATTCTGTAACCTTCAATAGTGTCCAACACCCACTGATCTGAGGTAAGCCGTTTCCATATATCCAGAATAAAAATTTGAGAGAACCAGAAGGTTGACTCAGTTACTTTCCCTGGTAGCTGTTCTTGGGAAAGGTGTTCTGTTTCGTCCAAGGCGTGAAGTTTTCTCGCTTTCGAGGATAATTACCACTTAGCCAGTTGGGGTTGCCCCAAGAGCCTCGGTACATTCTATTGGATGTATTCCTGTAAGAGGAAGTAAGAACTCCCGTTTATTCATAGACTTGAGTCGTTTGGAAAGATGAACACAGTTGAGTAGTAATAGGCTTTTCTGGTAAGCACAATGAATTGTATTCGCTCTTCAGCATGGACTTCAAGAAAGACGCCTCTACAGGGAGATTTCAAATGTAGATGCCCCAAGCAGGGACAGTGAATCAATAATGAGAGATTTGATCTTATCGGTATCAAAAGTATCAGTGAAAAGTTCCATGATAGTTATAAGAAGCGGGGTGAAAGCACCCGCCAACATTTGTTGAATATCCTGTAATTGCATGTCTTCTGTGACAGAGAAACATTTTGTTAACGTGCTTCAACGGAGTCCAGATCGCGGGTTTGACCTTTGGGGCATTTATCAGAAGGCAGTGGTCAAGCTTTGGAGATTTGTCAAGTAAATCTGAAGTATCTTTAGACTTTGACTGCTCACTGCAAAATTTGTTGATAAATTTCACAAGACTGGTGTCACCAATTGCTGGCCCTGAAGAAGAGGAATTGAGTAATATATCTGGGGGTGCAACCCGAGAATTTGAGGCAGGATTGGTAGAACTAGTACTAGGTTGTGGTACATTTGTGATTTCACAATCAGAAAAAAATGTTCATCACTCTCAGAAGTGAATAAGCCAAACACAGATGCAGGGTCGAGATCACATGGGGTTGTGCGACCAGTATCTTTACTTTGACCTGCAGGTTTTGAATTTACAGGAGTTCTGGCAAGGCTGAGATCAGTCTGAATTATAGCAATTTGTTTTGAAGTCATAACTTTTAACAGAGAGGATATGCTGACAATATAGTCAGTGATCGCGGAAAACCCCTTTTTCTTTTAAAATAATTATAGTGTCTTCATTCAAAAATTCTGATTACTTTTTGTTTTTAGAACAGCATCATTGCATTTTGAGGATTTGCCCTTCCGCTTTACAGGATTTTTCCCTTTCTGCTTAGCGGTCATAGGTTCTATGATTTTAGTTTTGTGTTTACAAACACTGTGACATGGACCCGCAGGTTTTGTGGCTTAACATTTTGCAGTCTTGATGCCAGTTTCAGAATCAATAGGATGATGGGACAAATCGAACCCAGCTAACAAACTTATTTCGGTCTCAGAGGCAAATAAATGAAGAATATTATTTATCAAGAGAATATGGAGAGGAGCCATAGCCCCCCATTCTGTCACTGTGATTGTCCGAAGACGACATTGCACCGCAGTACAATTTTTGTATAATGCAGTTATACTAAATATTAAGAAGAAAGTGAAATAAATCATTCTGATCAACTGTCCTCAGACAGTATGAGAAAATAAGTGACAGTACCAACAAGACACGAGGTCGGCTCAAAAAAAGAATGATGACTTGTCATTATTACCTGTGACTTTTATACCCTCGCTCAGCAGCTCACTCAGCACGTTTTTATTACTTTGAAACAAGGTTAGCCATGACAGGACTCTGTCAGTGCTTATTAAGAAGGATAAACAGGAGAAATTGGAAAAGGAATGTAAGATTTGTGCAGTGTTGAAAACTCAGAGTGGAAACATGAAGAGAGTCTTTTTGTGAACGATTACCCATGTTCAGTTTGTTTTTCAGTTACCCTTGATACATAATTTGGTGTGTGCATTCATCTTACAGATTGATATTGATGAAAGTGCTACAAAAAGGACAGATTCTTAAATGCCACATGCATTTTTTGGGGTGTTTTTGCACAGAAGTTTTCAAGTTATGACTTGACCGCCATCTTGTATTGTAACATTTATGCATCTGTCCTTTTACTTGCGTATCCATCAATCTGTGATGTTTTTACGATATGCCAATGTATGGTGCACACCTCTTGTTTGTGACCCCAGTTGTTCGCGCATACCCAGAATTTAAAAATATTGAATCCCCAAGAAATGGATCAAATTGAATCATCATGATGGTACAGTGAAACCTGTCTTGGGCGACCACTGTCGTAGGCGACCACTATCGTAGGCGACCACCTGCATTTACAATCACACATTCAATGCACCGATCATTTTCACTCTATAATGACACTGTCGTCAGCGACCACCTGCCAGATGTGATGTGATTGAGGATGGGGCCAGATGTTGTCGTACATAACGTTCGTCAGTCGGAGCTTATGTCCATTCCTCTTGCTTGGGTCACTCCGTCGCATAGACAGCCGGGGTCGGCTAGTCTGTTGGCTTCCTCTTCCATATGCCAGCACACACGACCGCACCTTGGCTACATGACCTCAGATATCCAGCCTGCTTTGCAGACAAAGGATTCCACGTCGACCAGGTCACTCCATCCGGTAGCCAAGGACACGAGGCCTTACCAGTCGGGATGTACGCATAAAAGGATTATGCAAGAGGTACCGTCCCAGGAGCTTCCAGCAGCTAAACAATGTGAGACCACAGCTCCACAGGCCTCTGTGACGGACTTGCTACCACAGATAGCGCAACTCATCACAGCATCCCAGCAACATTCGGAAACTCTTTCAGATCAGGAACTGTCTGAGGAAGCTGAGTCGGTATGTTCCCCTGCAGTGTCAGATAGGGACAACAGAGATTCACATCTGGTCCAGTCGGATGGTGAAAGGGAATCTGCTGAGCTGGATTTTTCCCTTCTGGAACAACATAAGGTGGCTGTAGATTTTATCCGGCAACACCTTCCAAACGTTGTTCCATCGGACCAGAGAGCTGCGATACCAGATAACAGACTGATAGCGTCACTGGACACAAACTTCTTCGTCCGGACTAAGGACGTCCTTCCTAAGTATCCGGTCCAGCCCAGCAATGTCTCACGGATGTTTGAATTGCTGAATGGCACTATTTTTAGGCTAGCCTGTAAGACTGGCAGATCCAGTTTCTTATCACAACTTGCTCTACACCTGCCGTTCATCAACAGTAGAAATAAATTTGAAACGGCAGGAAAGGGCATTCTGAGAGTTCCTCTGCGTTTAGACGACCAGGCAGAAGACTTGGAGTTGTCATTGTCGGCATCTATGTTGATTCTCTCCAGTATGTTGGAGATGACAGTCGTGTCTAACAGAGCCAGTTTAGACGGCTTATCATGCGCAGATCACCTTACCAGAGCATTAGCACAACGTCTCGATGGTAAAGAATTCCAGGATGTTCAAACTTCCTTGAGAGTTCGTTTTAGGGCAATCGCATTTCCACGTATAACTCCGCCCTTTCAGTGGCAAATTTGGAGTTAGGCAGACGTGATGCTGCCATGGCTTCATCCACTAGGGTGGATTCTAATGTGAAAAACTCTCTTCGAGTCGCTCTGGTTTCAGGAGAACTTCTCTTTGATGGTAAGCTTTCATTAATCTACGATCAGATTACCAAGAAAGCTTCAGACTCTCCGCTCTTTAAGTCTGTTTCTAAAAAAACGGACTCAGTAGAGAGGAGTAAGTCAGGAACTTCTGGGGCAAGTAAGTCCAGGGGAAACTCCTATAGAGGATCTAAAAAAGCCTCTAGTTCTTCTTACTCCAGAGACCGTCAGAGTAGCAACTCAGGTAGGGGACGTAATGCTGGTCGAGACAACTGGTCAGATGCCCCTAGGTCGACTGGTCGAGGTGCGGGTCGGGGAGGACGTAGTTTCTCCCCCGCAAGCCTTGTAGGTCCAGGAGGTGAAGGTCAGAACCTCTATTGTGCTTCAGTGGGCGGAAGGCTGTCAAGATTCTTAACCAATTGGTTGTCAATTACGGACGACCGATGGGTTCAGGAGGTTATTTCGGAAGGTCTAAAACTGTCCTTCAGAGAAAAACCTCCGTTAACACGAAGTCCACGATGGACTCAGCTTCCGTCAAACCTTCAGAAGAAAGATTCGCTTCTATCAGAGATGCAATCTCTTCTGGAAAAGAACGCAATAGAGGTCGTAGAAAAAACAGGAATCTCCCGGTTTTTACAGTCACCTGTTCCTGGTACCAAAACCAGACGGCTCGTTCCATCCAGTTATAGATCTAAGCTGGATAAACAAGCTGATCATGGCTCTGAAATTTTATATGGAAACCATTTGATCGGTGAGAGCGAGCATTCAAGTGAACGATTATGCTGCGAGCATAGATCTCAAGGATGCGTACTTTCACGTCATGGTACATCCGACGTTCAGAAAGTACCTTCGCTTCGCTGTCCTAGGAGTCGTTTATCAGTTCCGAGCAATGTTCTTTGGTCTGAATCTAGCGCCCTGGGCCTGCACTCGAATAATGAACTCTGTAATGACTCATTTTCAAGCTCATTTGTCTGCGGTAATGTCGGCCTACTTGGACGACATTCTTCAGAGGTACGACGACAGATTAACTCTTCAGAACAATGTTCAGAGTCTGCTTCAATTGCTCCGACGTCTCGGTTTCATAGTAAACAAAAAGAAGTCGGATCTAGTTTCGTCCAAGTCATTCATTCATTTGGGAATTAGCTTCGAGACGCACAACAATCTGGTTCGTCTACCGTTACCCAAAGCTAAATTAGTCAGTTGTTATGCTCGCTTTTGTCTACACTCAGATGTAGTAACAGCGAGAGAATTTATGTGACTGATAGGTCTGTGCGGAGCCGATGGGGCGCCTACGCACTCGTCCACTCCAGATATTTTTCACTCAGAATTGGAACGTGAAGGTTCATTTGCTCGAAACGAACATCGTCTTGTCGAACCAAGTAAAACAAGAGATTCAGACTTGGGCAGATATTCATTGGTTAACTCAGGGAGTTCCACTGCAACTGCCGGATCCAGTTTTTACAATTATGACGGATGCGAGTCAAACAGGTTGGGGTGCGACATTGAGCCCAACAGATTTAAGATGCTAGGGTCTTTGGAATCCACAATTTCTGAACAAGCACATAAACATCAAAGAGATGATGTCAATTTGGCTTGCGCTACGTCGTTGGATGAACATAATTCAGAATTCACATTTTCTCATTGGTGTAGGGATCATTCAGTTGATATCTATGATCCCTCCATTCCAGACATTGCTAATTTTTTGATCTACTTGTTTGACGAGATCAAACTGCAGCCAGGAACTATTAAGGGTTATAGGTCTATGCTATCGGATACTTATGCTCATCATGATAGCTTACAAATTGGATCTAATGTCCTCTTTATCAAAGTTAGTTAAAAACTTTTCGATAAATAGACCTAGAACCCTTAGGTTAATTCCTAAGTGGAATTTAGCTTGGGTTCTTCTGAAGCTAAAATTTGAACCCTTTGACACGGTAGACTTCAAATACTTATCTTATAAGACAGCTTTTCTCTTAGCCTTCTCTTCTGCTAGAAGAGTTAGTGAGCTTCATGCTCTGTCTGTTAATGATTCTCACTATCGTAGTGTTGGTAATACTATTACTTTAACTACCAATGTGGGATTTTTGGCTAAGAATTAGGCTCCTAATAAGTACCCTGAGCCTATTGTTATTAAGGCTCTTCTGTCATCAGATGGCCATAGGCCTTTGCTGTGTCCAGTTAGAGCTATGCGTATTTACTAAAGTAGATTGGAGTTTATCAGAAAGGGACGAAAACGTTTCTTTCTGTCTCTGCTTCCAAATAGAAGAGTCAACACGGTCCATTCTATTTCTAGGTGGATTCCCTTATATCACCTGCTTTATAGTGAAAAGCAAGGGAATACCTCCTCTGGAATCAGTAATTCCGAGTCGGTGCTTGGATGGTTTTAAAGTGTAAAGCTAATGTCTATCTCATTTATGTAATATTTTTAAAGTGTAGCTCGGTGTGAAGCATTTGTATATGTCACGGGTCATACGAGCGTTAATATACAATCCTCGGACACTTTTAAATGAGTATAAAGAGTCTCATTCTCTGGACTATCTTTATTTATTGGCTTTCCTTTAAGAAATTAGTATAATGGGTTATACTGGATGTTAATAGAGATCATTGATGTTTTTGTGCTTAATTACGGATTGGTAATAAGTTTTTCTTATTTTGTATAAACAGTAAAGATATATGTAAATCCTGTTTCTCTTTTTCTCCTTGAGGGGATAATTCTATATATGTAATTGAGCCTACTGGATTTTCCTTTATGTCCTAGGCCCTCCAGCCTTTTTTTCTATTCAGCTAAGTCTGGGTCATTGGTACAGTATAAAAATATGAAAAAATTTATAGTAATTTATATATTTTTATCCCCCCGAAAAAAAATTTCGGGGGATATAGTCGTCACGTGTTTTTTTTTGTCCGTCCGTCCGTCTGTCCGTACGTCCGTCTGTCTGCCTGTCCATCCGTCCGTCCGTTTACATTTCGTTTCCGGATGATAACTTCCCTTGAAATAGTTTGATTGTAACCAAACTTGATATGTGGCTTAAACATATAAAAATACAGGTCAAGTTCGAATCCGGGTTCATCCTGATTAATATTACCAGAGTTATGCCCCTTTTTAATTTAGAAAATCTTATGATTTTTGGTTTCCGGATGGTAACTTCCCTCAAGATAGTTTGATTGTAACCAAACTTGATATGTGGTGCAAACATATCAAAATACGGGTCAAGTTCGAAAGTGGGCAATTTTTTCAGAATTATGCCAAATTCAATGTACTTTTAAGTTTCTGGATGATGACCACACTTTTTTCGGGGGGATCAGCTGCCCCATGGATGTGGCAGCCCTCTAGTTTATATTTACCAATGACCCAGATGGGGATGGCCCTCCCATGAGTTGGGAACTCATACCTCCCCGCTGATCATGTAACATTTACCAGGCACTGGTTGTAAGAGTGAGGATTTGGCGCCAATTTTGGTACTTCCTTGATACTGCGCATGCGCAGTGGACAAAAGTATGGAGGACCATATAGGACATTGAATTTTTTTATTTGGATGCAAATTTTGGGGATTGCGGGGGCAAAATTTGTGTTTGGCCCTGAATAATTAAGAGTTAGCACCAGCTATGTCTGGGTCATTGGTAAGTATAAAAAATATATAAATTACTATAAATTTTTTCATTTTCTCTCAGAACAAAAGCTATTAAAGCTTTGTTATTGTATCGACAGTCTCGATGGGAGCAGTTGTCAGTGTCGAAAAATAAAAAGCAATAAAAACTTTAAAACACCCCAAGCTGTCCAACTCACGATGAACAATACAATTTGCTTTGCTCTTTTATCTTTATCACAGTATGAAACCATGATTTGTTTGCATACAAATAACTTGTTTTGATTGATTGCCCATGTCGATGAACTGTTAATTGTTGATGAACTGTTTTGATAGTTGATACAATGTGGTCAGCTTTTCAGTGCTCTTTGACCAGAACTCGCAGTAGCCGGCATTTGTCCTTTTACATTGTTTTAATTTTTAAAAGTAAATGACAGCTTGATAAATTTTTGTGTAAGTGTTATTCTTGAAAAAACAACGAATCTGCATATAAGATGGACGAAAGTCCACTGGCAGCATAACATCCGCAATCATGAGTTATGAAAGCCCAGCAAAAAAGGGAAAGATTTTAAAACTTGAAGAAAGGGTGAAAGTTAACTAGAGATTTGAGCACACGGTACCAGTGCTCGAAAAATTGAATTAGAGCTGTCCGTGGGAAAATCCCAAATCCAAAATATAATTAAAGAGAAAGCCAATATCAAGCAGAACTGGGAATCAGGAAACGAAGCGAGCCATAAATATGAAAAAGTGAGGAGAACTTTGTACAGTGGGTTAAGCGAGAGAGTATGGGAATGTTTTTTTATGGCAAGAAGTAAGAATGTACCCATCACAGGGAAACTTCTTCAACAGAATAGCTGCTTCGATGGAAATGGGGCACAACAATTTCACGGCCTCCAATGGGTGGTTAGAAAGCTTTAGGTCCAGATACAACATCAAGGCAAGCGTGCTGAGTAGTGAATCGGCAGATGTCAACCAACAAACAGTGGATGATTGGATAATAAAGTTACCAGCAATAACTTTTGGCTATTCACCTGAAAATATTTTCAATACAGATGAAACAGGGCTCTTCTACCGGGGACTGCCAGAAAGATCTCTTGTGCATAAAAGTGACCTCAGGAAAGGTTTTAAAAACAGCAAACAAGAGGTTGACGATACTGGTGACCTGCAGTGCAGCTGGGGAAAAGTTAGACCCTCTTATAGAAAAGTCTGAAAATCCACATTGTTTAAAAGGTGTTAAAGTCAGAGACTTGGGTGTAAACTACTGTGTCAATAGAAAAGCATGGATGACAGCAGAAATTTTTAGTTCTTGGCTAACAAAACTAAACCAGAAAATGAAGTCAAAGGAGCAGAAAATTCTGATGCTGATAGGCAATTTCAGTGGGCATCCGGCTGTTACACTCAGTAATGTGAAGTTAGTGTTCTTCCCCCCAAACACAACATCATCCTTGAAGCTGAACTATCAAAAGATGTTAAATCATGTGCTATCCAGAATTGATGAAGTGTCAACAGCAAGTGAAATAGCAAAAAGTATAAATATTCTTTCTGCTATTATGTGGGTGAAGTCTGCGTGAGTGGATGTTTCCACCATTACTATTCAAAAATGTTTTGCAAAGTGTGGAATATGGAGCTCACCCATATGTGAGTTAGAGCCAGCAAATAATAGTGCTTGCAGCAAATTCACAAATATTCTTTGTGGTGTATCAATGATAATATTGCAAGTGATGAAAAATCAGCAGCAACTTACAATGATGGTATGAACTGGGAAGATGAAATTTTGAAAGGTACGGGCAAGGAATCAAAAAGTGATAGTGAAAGTTAAGATAAGGAGTCCACACTTACTGAAAATGAGACACAAGTTTGCGTACCTTCACATTTACAAGCCCTGGATCTTATAGCACAGTTAAGAAACTATAGTGCATACCACAAAAGTGTTGATCTTCTTCTAATGTGTAATGAAATGAAAATGATTGTAGATAAAAACCGAGTGAATAGCAAGTGTAAACAATTTTCAATAACCAGCTTTTTCTGTAAAAAATCCTAACCCTTTATCTAACATGAAAAGCAGATGACACTTGCAACAATTATTGATTTTCTAATTTTTAATAATGTTTGCGTCACAATCATAGCCTATGACCCCTCATTGGAATGAGTGCAATGAGCTGGTTCCAATGAAGGGTCATAAGCTCTGTTTCTGGAGCAAAACATTTTAAAAATTAGCTACTCAATAACTGTTGCAAGTGTAGTCTGCTTTTATTTTGAATAGCACTGGCCGGTTTTGGTAGTTACGTTGTGTAAAAGCTTAATTGACTGTCAGAATGTACAAGTAACCATAAAATATGACCGTAGTACGCCATAGAAAAACATATTATTGTCCTAAAACACATTGGTGTTGTATGGCAATAATGCTTTCCCGTGGTGTAGCATGGAACTATTTCGGTTAATGGTAATTGGAGAGAGGGGGGGGGGGGTGCATCATGAGGATAAATCATGAGGATAAATTGTTGCGATTAAAGAAATTAGGAGCTTATTTAAAAAAGAACCACGGTGCATCATGACAAACCATGATACTGTTCTAAAATACCGGTGTTTTACGACAATACCGTGTTTTGCTATGGGGCACTGCTGTTCTTTTTTATATAAGCACTTCACAAGTCAGTTGTCCCACTTCCGCCAAAGATTCAAATGTGAAATGCAGTGTTAGCTGCAGTTTAAAAATACATCCATTGTGTACTGTATTTTTAGTCATAGATTTTAACCCCCTTACCAATGCACATGAATTTCTGTGTACAAACGTGATCTATTTTTGATCGGTCCACTGGTGTTATGAATCGATGTGACAATCAAAACCGCATGAAGAAAATAATTAAACCCAGTGAACAAATTTATACATATCTCATGTGCCTTTTTCAACAGGAAACTCCATTTAAATGGGGGCATTATTTAAAATATTTTGAGCGTAAGTTACTTATTTTTGCTTGCAGTTGCATATCGACAATAAAAACTTTTTCTGTGACTTTTAGCTGTAAGTGGTTTCATTCCAGGAGGGGTTGTGGTACATTACACAGTTAACCCTTTACCCAACAAATCGCCCGCATCCGCCCGCATTATATGCAAATTCAGCAGTTGAAAAAATATTATTTTTCAAAACATTTCAACAAAACCATATCATGTGACCCCTCGTTGGAACGAGCTCATCGATCTCGCTCCAACGAGGGGTCACATGATATGGTTTTGTTGAAATGTTTTGAAAAATTAAAACAAATGACATTTAAAATAATAAATTTTGATATCGTCTGCGTTGGGTAAAGGGTTAACATCTGATCACACTACAAACGGTGGCACTGCAATTTCAATCATTCTGATTGTATTGTCGTCTGTATCTACAGGAGAACATGAGTTTGAAAACATGCTGTATCTTTTTTTACTTCAAATGCCCAGTAGCCGACATGTAACAACCTTGAATACATGATAGAGAAAGCTTGTTTTAAGTGCTCTTCCTACTTGACATTTGATGTGAAAAAAACCCAGCATGTTCTGATAATACTGTGAAAGTCCCCAATCCTCTTTGTCTTTGTTTCACACATGATAGATCCTTCATGTGCTTGAATTTAACACCTGGCCACATATATTCCAGACCTGGAACCCTGTAACCCCTTGAAAACAGACCTATGTTAGAAAAGGAGCTTGAATCCCAATTTACAAATCCAAATCTGAAAGTCCTTGAGAAGTGTGCTTGAAATTCATTTTGTTACTGCCTGTATGAACCATGGGTTGTGATCAGAATTTTCTTGATTTTCTCTTACAGTAACAATGTACTGAGTTGTACTCAGTTCTTCCATGTACCACAATTATTACTGTTGCACAAAATCTTAAAAAAAAACCCAAGATACACAGCTGTTGATAATGCTTTATTCAAAATGACAACAAAACTTGTTCATATACTATACATGTATTCACATACATGTATGTAATTTATTTCATTTATTTGTACATAGAATTACAGATTTTTTATGACTCATTCCATAATAAAATATGATTGGACCTGAAATATAAAATAAATTAATTTTTAGCTCAACTTTGGCGAAGCCAAATTTGAGCTTTTGTCATGGCCCGTCGTCCGTCTGTCTGTATGTCAGCAATTGGATACGGCTTGGGCTAGAGGCCGTATTTATGAACCGATCTTTACGAAACTTCTTGGGTACCTTTATTATGACCATGGGACGAGAACGAGTGTTTTTGGGTGCGGTCCAAAATTCAAGATGGCTGCCAGCCACCATTTTGATCCGACGATGCAGAAATCTGTTTTTTGTACAGAACTTCCATATGAAAGCTCTCATTTGAATAATTTTTTGTATGAATGTTTAGTACCATGGGATACATCACATATAATACAGGTTTTTTTCTTGTGCATAAATTGTGCAAATTAGACTAATTTTGATGTTTTTTGGTGTTACTTTCAGCTCTGTAAGTGCAAATGCCAATACGGCTCGGGCTAGAGGCTGTATTTATGAACCGATCTTTACGAAACTTCTTGGGTTCCTTTGATATCACCGTGGGACGAGAACGAGTGTTTTGGGGTCGGGTCCGAAATTCAAGATGGCCGATGGCAGCCATTTTGTACAAAATTAGGTGCAATCAGATTTTTGCACAGAACATCCATATGAAAGCGCTGATTAGAATAATTCTTTGTGTGACTGTTTAGTACCATGGGATACATCACATATAATATGGGTTTTTTCTCGTGCAGAAATTATGCAAATTAGATGAACTTTAATTTTTTCAGTGCGACTTACACACAGTAAGTACACATGTCAATACGGCTCGGACTAGAGTCTGTATTTATGAACTGATCTTCACGAAATGTCTTGGGTACCTTTGTTATCACCTTGGGACGAGAACGAGTGTTTCTGGGTGCGGTCTAAAATTCAAGATAGCTGCCAGTGGCCATTTTGTACCAAAATTAGGTCTAATCAGTTTTTTGTACACAACTTCTATACGGCTCAGACTAGAGGCCATATTTATGAACCAATCTTTACGAAACTTCTTGGGTACCTTTGTTATCACCGTGGGATGAGAGTGAGTGTTTTTGGGTGTGGTCCGAAATTCAAGATAGCCACCAGCAGCCATTTTATACCAATATTAGTGCAATCAGTCTTTTGTACAGAACTTCTGTATGAAAGTTCTGATTTGAATAAATTTTTGTATGAATGTTTAGTAACATGGAATACATCACATACTGTAAGGGGTTTTTTTTCGTGCAGAAAATATGCAAATTAAATTAACTTTGATTTATTCAGTGCTACTTACACAATGTAAGCACACATGTCAATACGGCTCAGGGTAGAGGCTGTATTTATGAACCGATCTTCACAAAACGTCTTGGGTACCTTTGTTATCACCTTGGGACGAGAATGAGTGTTTCTGGGTGCGGTCCAAAATTCAGGATGGCTGCCATTGGCCATTTTGTACCGAAATTAGGTCCAATCAGTTTTTTGTCACAAGTTCTATACAGCTCGTATTTATGAACTGATCTTCACAAAACTTCTTGGGTACCTTTGTTTTCACCTTGGGACAGGAACGAGTGTGTTTTGGAGTGCCTTTGTTATCACTGTGCTATGAGAACAAATATTTTGGGGTTCAGTCAGACCCATTCTGGGACTCAAAAGATTTCTTTTCTAGTTTAGCATCTGACTGTCACCCACCTTTACAATACTTTACCTATACATTTGTTACAGGCAATGGTCAGTATTTATGTACAGACCGTTACAGTACTTTAAATGTACCTTTGTTATCAGGTCATTACCTAGATGTTTGTCATTGCTGTGTCACACACTATACATATACATGCCTTTGTCTTAACAAGTTGAGCTACAGTGTCATTGACACTTTCATTTAAATTTTGTTATTTGACCCCATACATAAACAGTACATTGCATCTCCATTATAAATGAATTCAACCCATCGGCTGGTGGCATACCTGCTAAAATCTCATTACCTGACATGAGAGACCACCTGTCTTGAGAGACTGCTTTTGCCTTGCAGAAGGGGTGGTCTCTCAAGACAGGTTTCACTGTATTGAATTAAATCATCAAAGCTTTGCAGGGCCCTAATGAAACTACAATCAAAATTTATTTTATTAAATATTTTTTCAAATTTAAAAAAAGAATTTCATCAAAACCATATCATGTACCCCATCCACCCCTTTGGAACAAGCTCGATGAGCTCATTCCAATGAAGGGGAGACATGATATGGTTTTATTGAAATTTTTGGAAAAATAATATTTTTTCAATCAGACTTTGCATTCTATGTGAGCAGATATGGGCAATTCATTAGGTAAAGGGTTTAAGTTGGAAGACTACAGGAAGGACAGTGTACTTCAAGTTTTTTTGGTGTTCTTGTAATCCATATATGGGTGATTAAGTGATTGCACGTGGAGAATGGAACAGAGTAACTATCATGTAGTTTATTGGCACAGGTTTATATGTGATATGTACATTTGAGGGCGTGGTGGATCAGGAGGTAGAGATGCAGGCTGCAAGTCGAGAGGTCCTCGGTTTGAATCCCACCTGCGGCAACCACGTTGTGTCCTTGGGCAAGACACTTCACCCCCCATTTCCCACATGAGGACATGGTGGCATTGTGTACTGAGGTGTACTGCACATCGATAGCGCACTTGTCTTCAACCAGTTCTAACCATGCTTGTGTGGAGTTATTATGATGGGGAGCTGACAGCTGCTCGTCGTTGCTCGGTGGTTCACGCTGGCTTCGTCCACCTGTCGTGGTCATGATTAGCCATAGTGCATAAATATGTGACCTTAAACACCAATAAATAAATAAATAATTAACAGATATGTACATTTAGTTCAGCTTTCAGTCTTACTTATCTTCTTTATAAAATAAATTATAACTAGACTTTATGATTCTGGAGAATCATGGCTTTTCCCGATGAGAATCCATGATTTGTCACGACCCCACAGTGTCTGATGAATTGTTTTTAACTGTCTCACTGAAGTTCCGTCATTGATGTTATGAGAAAGGTGAGTATAGTAGTCTCAAATGACACAGTTTGATAAAAAAAATTGTTTAGGTAAAAACCATCATTCACGGTGGAGTGGGTTAATGTCAATATCATCGTCCAACAAGTCAATGGCCGACAAAAGGAGTTATGTTTCTTTGACACATACTCACTGAATGCTGTGTCTATTTGGAAATGGTCCATTTTATCTCAAATGTACCCAAAATATTGATGTCTGGCAGCTTGTAGAGTGTTAACAAGTGCTAACAGGAATATTTATTCATGCAACTGGTAATGTCACACCAAGAACTGTGAATGGCCATTTTTTCTTTAAAATCTACAAGATGTTTTCAGAGAAATGCCAGGGAGAACATGAATTTTAAGCTTTTGATGGGTATAATTGTTTATCCAGACCAAAACGGGTTAAATATTGTTTTTTGAATACCCTTATTACTTCCAAAAATTATTCTCAGTGAATTCTACTTCCACTTATTTTGATCTCTCCTCTCAACTTCGGGTGCTGTGGGTACGCAAACACAGCCCATTTTATCAATATTTTGATGTTTGAAAACCTGCATAGGGTTAACAAATGCTTACAGGAGTATTTTGTACATGCAACTTGTAATGTTACACTAAGATCTGAGAATGGCCATTTTTTCTTGAAAATCTACAAGATGTTTTTAGAGAAATCCTCGGATAACATGAATTTTTAACCTTTTGAGGGGTATCGATCTGTAACCAGCCCTAAACGGGTTAATGCTTGGTTTTATGAATACCTTCATTACTTACAAAAATGATCCTCGGGGAATTCCACTTTCAAAGAAGGAGGTTATGTTTATCTCGAAGGTACACAATGGGTGCAATGGGTGCCCAAGAACAGCCCATTTTCTCGAAATTTCTATGCTTTGCACCTCTGGAGGGTTAACAAACGCTTACCGGAATATTTTGTCCATGCAACTTGTAATGTCACTCCAAGACCTGCAAATGGTAAATTTTGCTTGAATACTCACTAGATTTTTTGGAGAAATCCACAGAAAATGGAATTTTAAGCTTTTAAGGGGTACATCTCCTTAACCAGGCGAAAATGGGTTAAGACCTCGATTTTTTGAATACCTTACTACTTACTAAAATTTTTCCCTATCAGTTTTGCATCCGGTAAAAGAAGTTATGTTTCTCTGTGGCATTCCCATTTGTTGTTGTTGATGTCCAAAAACAGACTAGTTTTTCAAAATGTTGACATTTAGCAAACCAAGGAGGGTTAACAAATGCTTACCGGAATATTTTATTCATGCAACCAGTAATGTGACTCGCCAGACCTATCAGTGGCCATTTTCTGTTGAAAACTTGCAAGATGTTTGTAACGAAATCCAGAGAAAACATAATTTTTTTAAGCTTTTGATGGGTATTGCTATTAACCACCCCAAAAGGGGTTAACGCTTGGGTTTTTGAATACCCTTATTACAAAAATGGTCCTCAGTGAATTCCACTTTCAACAAAGGAGATTATGTGTATCTTTCGGGCATACATTACGTGCTGTGCATGTCCGAAAACAACCCATTTTAACAAAATTATGATGCTTGGCAGCCTGTAGAGGGTTAATAAATGCTCACCGGAATATTGTGTCTATGCAACTTGTAATGTCACACAAAGACCTTCAAGTAGTCATTTTTTCTTGAAAACCTACGGGATGTGTTTAGAGAAATCCACAGAAAATGGAAATTTTTAGATTTTAAGGGGTCTCTCTCTTTAGCCTGTCCAAAATGGGTTAGGACTTCGACTTTTGAATACCCTTACTACTTACAAAAATGTTTCTGTATAGATTGTGCGCTCTATAAAAGAAAGCACTTGTCTTTGTGTCGTACCCATTGGGTGCTGTTGGCATCCAAAATCAGCCCATTTTATCACAATTTTGACATTTAGCAGCCCGTGGAGGGTTAACAAATGCTCATCGCAGTATTTTGTCCATGCAACTTCTATTGTCACACCAAGGCCTGGGAGTGACAAATTTTTCTTGAAAATCTACAAGACTCGTTTAGCGAAATCCACGGAAAACATGAATTTTTTTAGCTTTTGGGGGGTATTGCTGTTTAATCAGCCCAAAATGGGTTAACGCTTGGTTTTATAAACACCCTTATCACTGACAAAAATGATCCTTGGTGAATGTCACTTCCAATAAAGGAAGTTATGTTTATCTCTTGTGTATCATTTGGGTGCTGTGGGGGCTCAGAAACAGCCCATTTCATCAAAATTTTGATGTTTGGCAGCCTGTGGAGGGTTACCGTATGCATTGCCTGATATGTCTTGTGTATCAATGGTCGTATCACAGGCAGGTCTAGCAAAGATGAATGTTTAAAAAAAATCTACAAGACGTGTTTCGAGAAAGTGCCAATAAACCCCAATTTTGACAGTTTTTTACCAATTCTGATGAAATAAGGGTTAAATCAAAAATTCCGCTCCAGTAAATTTTTATTGCATTTCATCCTACATCTTTTTCACTCATCGACATCACAACATCCCATAAATGATGAGATATCATAACTGGAATAAAGTTCTAGGATAAATGCATGAAAATTCCTTTGAACTGAATGCTGAACCTTTTCACTTGCCACCCAAACATTTCTTCAGCGTGTACACTAAGCCTTCAATGAATTTTATTGAAAATTAAATTTTAAAAAAGCCTATTACTTTGGTGAAAAACAACATTGAGGGTATTAATGTCCATAAAGCCCTTTCAGACTTACGATCACACACTATTAAAACAGATACATCAGTATGGTGTCAGACACCTGCTGTTGTTCAGCTAATTAACTTGTCATCAATTCAACAACAGGAGTTGCATTCTTCATAAAATGGCCACTCTGTCACACAGTGAATAAATGTAATACTAGCTTTGGGGTTCAATTAGGAACAAACGGAGGAAGTACTAATGATGACAATGAAACTGAGTGCAGAACATAGGGAGTTTCAACAGGCAGACAAACAGGTGAGGACTAGGCCCTATAGCCCTCGGATAAGAAGATGCAAAAGTCTGATGCTGATGGTACTAAATAGACCTCCCTGCCTCCTGACGCGACCACGTCTGGTGAGAGTTATAACCCCTCCATTGGGTGTGTGCAGTTCCTCCAGCTCCCACGACACGACCACGTCTGGTTCCGGAACTATGGTCTCTCTCCAGTCAACATCTGAGGCTGTCACTAGGGTTGTGACTCCTCCTTTGGAGGGCGAGCTCGGTTGCTCTCTCCCCTTTTCCGCCAGTTTCAATAGCTCCGTCGTATCTGCTGCTACTGCTGTTCCGTCTACAAAAGCATCAGTCACCGTTTCAGCCGGCCTCGGCTTATCCCTGAAGGGGTCTGCAGCGCTTTCTGTAGTGTGGTTGTGAGCTATTGGCCTCAGTCTTCCCTGACTTCAACTCGGCGAAGTCGGAAGTGGCTGCTGACCACCCTCTGCTGTGGCCTCTCCCCCATTAAGCACAGCAGTTTTATCCCTGCAGGGGTCTGCAGAGGTGTCTGGTAGTGTAGATGTGGGGTATCGGCCTCAGCCTTCCCTGACTTCAACTCGGCGAAGTCGGAAGTGGCTGCCGACCGAACCCCTGCTGTGTCCTCTCAGTCGTTGAGCACAGCAGTTTTTTTCCCTACAGGGGTCTGCAGAGATGTCTGGTAGTGTAGATGTGGGGTATCTGCCTCAACCTTCCCTGACTTCAACTTGGCGAAGTCGGAAGGGGCTGCCGGCCGAACCCTCTACTGTGGCCTCTCAGCTGTCGAGTACCGCAGTTTTTCTCATTGGATTCAGATGTTCATGTTGGGGTCACCATGATCTCCGTGGTGTTTTCGTCCACGCACTCTGGTCCCATGGCCAGTTTTGCGGGACCAACACTTTTTGTGCAGCCTGGACCTTCTGTCTCGCAGAGATCCGCGGCGACTCTCCTGAGTTTCCGCTCTGTAGATCCTCGGGGTATGTCATACCCCAATACACATCTGCCTTCAGATATTTTGGCTGCAGCCTGTCGTCCCGCGCTGGGTGTATTTGAGGATCGTGACCCTTCGCTGGTTAAATGGGTCAGGAGTGAAGCCACTTTGTCGGTTCGTTCCTACGTCGAACCGGCCGACACAGTCAGTGAGCTTAGGGAAGCCCTCTCCTTGTTCACTTAGGTTATGTCCAAGAGCCTTTTCCGTTGCTTCGAGCGAGGTTATGAATGGTTTCCGCCACCCGGGATTGGAAACAGGATGCTTTCTGATCCCCCTGGTGTGCCTACACCATGGGAGGCGTCGGCTGGTTTGCTCATGATGGGCTATGTGTCTTCTGACTCAGGGGATGAGTCTGACATACCTGATGTCGAGAGCCGACAGTCTTCTGACTTGGGGGCAGCTCGTGACTTTGTGTTTGGGTTCCTTCCAGATCTCAAACCGTCCGACAGTGTCAGCCCATCCGCGATCATCGGACGCGCACCTACAGCCTGTGGAGCAACTTGCTTCTGGGCGCCTTCGACCGTTCCTGTCGGTACAGGTGGTTGAAGCGTTTACAGCTTTGGACTCTAAGCTGAGTTCCAAGGTTATGAAGACGTCATTCTTCATCAGGGTTGACACTATTTTACCTCCGGTGCATTATCGTTCCTACGATTCTGCTAATCCGTCAGTCTGCCAGACTTTGACAGTCTTGGATCAGGACTCCAACTCCCAAGCCGGCCATTTTTCATATGGAGACTCTGGAGTCTGTGTTGGGCTTATCGAGAGAGATGCTGGACATGCTTTCTCTCTCTGATCACGTCGTCTCTGCTTTGCTGCTTATCTGCCCCCAGATAAGTTTGACGACGTACAGGCTCTTTTGTGTGTGCTGTCCAAGGCGCTCATGCATCTTCTCACACGCATGCCTGTAACATGGCTAACTTGGAATTAGTTCACAGGGGCGCTGTGCTGTACACAAGCCGTTCCCTTCTTGAGGGGCAGCTGCTCTTCGAACTGCTTCTTCGGCGGGTCCACAACTATTCTATGGTTCTGTGGCGACGGTCTGTGATGACTCCCTATGTCATTCCATAGATCAGCTGCTGCTTCGTCAAGTGCCCTTCTGCTTCCTCTGCGAAGCCAAGGGCTGATCCTCCTGCCGCCACTTCTGCTTTCTTTACAGGGTAAGGGTAGGCGTCGGCAGTAGTCACCTCGATTCGTCCCAGGTTGAGGCATCCAACTCAGTCGAGAGTTCCTCTTCCAACACAGGTTCCTTTCAATGTTACATGTTGGGAACTTTTGATCAGGGCGATAAGCAATCTCCAGTCAAAGGGGGCGATCGAGGTCACCAGGAACATTCATTCATTGGGATTTTATTCCCACCTGTTCTTGGTGCCGAAGAAGGACGGCCGACTCCGACAGGTTATCGATCTGTGTATCCTGTCCCAGTCTATCATTGCCCCTAAGTTCAGCATGGAGGCTTTTGGGTTGGTTCGCCGCTCCATTCACCCGGGAGTTTTCCAGTTCAAGGCCATGCCCTTCGGCCTCGATCTGGATCTTTGGGCCTTCACCCGCCTGATGTTGTATGTGTTAGTCTTACATCGCACACAGTCCAGGGTGTCTTCGGCATATCTAGTCGATATCCTCCAGAGGCATTCCAATGCTGCCTTTCTGGAGTTGGATGTCGACACACTGTTGAGCCTGCTCATGTCACTAGGGTTCAGAGTCAACATGGAGAAGTCGGACCTGGTCCCTTCTCCATTGTTTTGTCATCTAGGGATGGGCTTCCATACTCAGCTGGATACGGTGGCGGTTTCCCGGGCAAGAGCTGTGATTTTCTCAGCCTTTGCCCTGACTCTGTCCCAGTCCACGTCCGCAACAGCTTGGAGTCTTCCCCGGCTGCTCGGTCTCTGCAGTTCGGTGACGGATCTCATTCATCTAGGTTGGATGCATGTCAGACCTCTCCAACACTTTCTGCTCAGTTGTTGGAGGCCGATTGTCGATCCTCTGGATCGGGTGCTTCAGTTACTGGAGTCTCTTCCAAGTCACCGTCTCCCCTGACAGATCTTCAGTGGATTATGCAGGGAATTCCGTTGGACTTCCCCACGACCGATCGTGTTCTGACGGCAGTCGCCAGCAATCCGATGGTTCCGGCATGTCTCCCTCTACGTCGCGACCTTCTTTGCCAAGGTCGCCCAAGGAGGTTTCACGTCGACCCGACTTCATTGTGCCTTCGCGCATATCTTTTGTCAGGTCCTGTCTCCTCCGTAGCAGTTTTTCGAGACGAGCAGTGGAGTTGCTTTTCTTCTTCAAGGAGGCACTCCACTGGTTCAGCCTATGCGGCTAAGTGGAATGTCTTCTGTCGATGGTGTGCGGATCACTCTGTTGATTCTGTCACTCCTTCGATCACACAGATTGCAGAGTTTCTGGTATATGTTTGATTCTGGGGGGTCTCCTGCCTGTTACCATCAAAGGGTACAGGTCCATGCTTTGGAGACCTTTTCATATGTGGGACAGCGTCGTATCGGCACTACTCCATGTCTCTCCAAGCTTGTTCAGCTCTTTTCCTTGAAAAGGCCTAGGACTTTGCAGCTTACCCCAAGATAGAATCTTTCTTGGGTGCTGCTCTGCTGGGGGTGGGGGCACCGTTCAAGCCTTTATCCCAGATGGATATGCGTTTTTTCACATTTGCCTCAGCCAGATGGGTTAGTGAGCTTTTGCCTCAGCCAGATGGGTTAGTGAGTTTCACGCCCTCTCGGTTGACCCGGCCTTTTTCTGGAGCTCTCCCACCAGTGTTATGTTTACCAGTGATTGCTCCTTTCTGGCCAAGAATCAGACTCTCGATTGTATTACCAATCCTATTTCTGCCACAAGGTGTCTGTATTGTCTACCTCTTGGTGCTTATACTAATTCCGTCATGTTGTCGGATGTTATGCTGGCAGCCTACTGGAGAAATGCTACTTTCTCCACTTATCTGCGACAGTTGCAGGAGCAGGCAGAGGACCTTTGTACTACAGGCCCTCTTTCTATTGCTCAGGCTGTTGTCTACCCCAGCCATTCGGCTTCTTACAAGGTCAGTTCCAGCTCTGTGCTGTTACTGCCCTTTCTGTCTGTGCGTCGCAGATAACCATACACCTCTTCTCTCATTTTCTTTTACTAATGTTTGTGATGCTATGGTTTGATAGGCCTAAGGACCTCTTCCTCTGTCCACGGTTCCAGTGCAATTGGGTTATGTTTGTGTTGGTTATGTGATTCCTCCATCCTATTGTCTATTCAGCCTGTAGTAAACAATTGTAAGGTAGGTTGATAAAAAATTTAAATTTTATAGTAAATTTCCTTTCTTATTATACCTGCTGCAATTATTTACATGGAGGCCCTCCCGTCTTCTTATTTGGGTAAGAATCCTTCCTCCCCGCTGATCACATAACTACTATGTTGGCGGACTCAAAAGAATGATTCATTAGTTACTGCCTGCACACTGGTTTTCCGAAAGTTGTGGAATTGTACTAAGAGAAGAGCATCCCCTACTGGGTGTGCCCCGATGGCGCTTGACCCAGTTTTGGCTTATTTTTTCATAGTGCTTTTGCACCACCTTTCTTTCCCAAATCTCTTAGGAAAGATCAAAATACAGAGTATATTTTCCGAGTTAGGGTCTTCCACTGTAGTGCAAGCCTGTAGTAAACAATTGCAGTAGGTATAATAAGAAATGAAATTTACTATAAAATTTAAATGTCTATAGATTTACTTAACTGGTAAAGTGCTAAATTAGTTTTGGTCATCAAAAGTTGTCGACCTGTCTTTGCCTTGTTACATTTTATGGGAGAGAGCCCATAGGCACTCTCTCATAAATTGTAACAAGGCAAATCTTTAAAGACTAAATAATTTCACTACAAAGACAATATGCAGTATAACCACTAAATAGGAAGTCTTTAAGTTGGGTTACCTGCAGTTCAGATTAAAGCCCAAATATGAGCTTCCAGCACTCTACCAGTGAAACAGGACCATTTAATTAGATCAGGTTATCCCAGTTATTTGAGATAGCATTTCTTGACTTGACATATTCAGTGACATAAAGAGCATTTTTCAATTCCAGTTATACAGGCATTTGTTGGGACCGACTTCCTTGTTATTTAAGCTATTTAAGATATGTGATTTTGAGTTAACAGGTTTTGACTGGATTTGCATATACTAGATACCAGCTTAGTACTTCAAGCAGCAAAAAAAACAGCGTTAATAGGTAGATATCTTTTGCTCTTTTGGATTTTGTGTTATGAAATAGAACTTAACCTTCGATTTTCTTATTGGGACCAAATTGAATCCTTTTGGGTCTGGTGTTTTGTTGTACATTTTTGTGACACTTTGACAGTGTTACTCCTGCTGCTTTGCAGTTGTCTCTCGGCAAGTCTTAGCTGCCTACATAGGCAGCCAAGACATGTCTAGAAACAACTGCCAAGGTTCATAGAACATAAGT
Source organism: Pictodentalium vernedei (assembly GCA_031216915.1). NCBI lineage: Eukaryota > Metazoa > Mollusca > Scaphopoda > Dentaliida > Dentaliidae > Pictodentalium > Pictodentalium vernedei. The sequence goes on from CM062293.1 coordinate 102,278,931, forward strand.
TTTGAGCTCACCTAAAGAATGTATGTTGGGCATCTGTTTTGATGCAATAAAAAGTGATCAAATGTCTGAATTAGGCCCTTAAGGGATAAGATGATGGAGAGAATTTTTAAATCTCGTTTGATGATGAGGTGTTATCTGTCAGAAAAGAAACTGTAATCTGGTCTCATGTTAATATTTTCCATAACAACTAAACTTGTTTTTTTTCAGGTTTCCAAACTCCTAAGAGAAGATAAGCCTGTTCATAGAGTAGATAGTGCAAGTACAGAAACACAACTGAAAAGGTAACAAATGAATTTCTATAGTAATAGAGTGAATTGAAATGTCGAGTGTTAAAGTTTTTGATAAATCAGTCAGATCACATCATCTGTGTATCAAACACTACCCAATGAATTTTCCTTTTATTCCATTCAAAACATTGCCAATAATACCTACCCTTCCTCCCTCCTGCCCCCCATTGTGAAAAATTTAACATAACCTGATGAGAACTATAAACCGTAGCTTGAGTGCAACAAGGCATCAGCTGCAATGCTTTAATATTGCAGATGCCACCTTGTTGCACTCAAAGAGCAAAATAATGTTTTGAGTAATGTGAGTTTACAATTAGGTTATTAAAACAGTAACAGATTTCTCAGGTATTCACTCAATAATCTGATTGCAGCCTCATCATTTTTTTTTTAGTTTTAGCTTACCTGAGCTATAGTGATCACTCTACGTCCAGCATCCATGAACATTGTACTAATGACTTTTCCTCCAAAACTGCTGAAACAATTTCAGTGAAATTTGAGGTGATTGTTTGTTTATGACCTCACATTTTAATTTTGTTCAAATCCAGTTGCTTCACCCCATATGGCAGGAGTGCTTAAAAATTTCCCCCAAATTTTGAAAAAATACTCTCATGAACCAATAGGTACAATGACTTGATATTTGGTATTGACCTTCCTTTTGAGGTGTAGAATAAAGTTTGTTCAAACAATTTTTCAAGTAGTATTTGCCTTTGTAATGGGAGGGACAAGATTTTTACCCCACCCAAAATTTCTGTTTTCTAAACAAATGGGCTGATTTAAACCAAATTTGGTTTTTGGTACTATTGGGTCATAAGTCTTGATTCATGCAAAAACAAATTTCATGCATCCATGTGGGAACCCAGGAAATGAAAATAAAAGTATTATCAAATGCCCATATTTCCCAAACCACACAGAACAAGAGAACTGTTATTTGGTATGAAGCATCCTTGGGATCGGAAGAGTCAAATAGTAAAAAAAAATGCCAATGGTTATGTCATAGGGTACCACAGGGAGCATAAGAAATACTGGGTCAGATTATTTTCAAAGATTAACAAAAATCATCTCCAGAACCTCTGTCACACAATCTTTTCATATTTGGTATACAACATTCCAGGGATGGGCAGTGGGGGTGGGATCAGATTCAAGTTTTTTCACATTAAGCCCCCAAGTTTATATTTGGGCTTCATACTAGAGCCCAAATTTTAACTTAGTCCTTAGTGCGATAGAAGGAATATTCCTAAAAATCTCCAGAAACACCAGTCCTGCAACACTTGTAGGAAAGAGGGGCGGGGGTCACATTGGGTTGAATTTCCTTGGTGCAATTTCATAAAACAATTTATGAAGATCCATGTACTCTTTTTTTTTTAAACGGTTCAAAACTTACTAAATGATGTTATAAAAAGTGTTTTCATTACAACTGTAAACAGGTGGCAAGAGGTCAGGGTTCAAGTTCTACATAATAATACAACTGTTTACAGCAGTATCTTCTTCCAGAATGTTATTGAATGGTGTGCTGTACTGTTAAAAAGTATAAATTTCATTTGTTGAACTGTTTTATGAAAGGAGCAGTTAAGAAAAATTAATCTGTGGGTTTTTTTTTCATGATGTATTTTACTGGATAGATGTGGCTTCTTACTGAGAAAAGTGTTGAAGATTTGTTGGTTCTGCTTTATTTTTTTCTCTTTTTCAGATTTCAAAATATTGTAGACAGATATTTACTGTTGGATCTTGACAAAGATGATGTGCAGTCATTTCTTAATAACTTTGTCATACAAGTGCATAAAGGAGAAATATGAGAAAGCTTAGAAACTGTTGTGAATTTCTGTGATATGGGAATAATCAAATCCCAAAAAGACTCTAAGCACTATGAGCACTAGGCACTAGTAATGAAAGACATTAAATGAACAAATATATACTTGGAATGTGACCATAGGACTGGGAATCATGCTTTAATAAATTTGTTGTGGCCTGTCACAACTTAATTTGGTTACAGAGTTTGTTTTCTAAAATGTCGAAGTGAGCTTTTGTCATGAGTTTTTGCCCATTGTTGTCTTGTTTATCTCTATCATAAAGGTGCTTTTTCCATCTTCTACAAAACTGCTGGCCCAATTTCAATAAAACTTCTTGTGAGTCATGGTTGAACTAGAGCATTTCACTTAGTGCTGTCCCCTAGGAGTTGATTGGGACAGAAGTTCTTACAATGATAAAAGAAATCTTCTCACGAACCTATGGATGCAATGACCTCTACTTCAAATGCTTTCAGGTTTCACATACAAGGTATTTGAAATGATTTCTTACAAGTTTGTTCAACTCAAACCCCAGGGTTTGAGTGCAGAGATGTGTTTGTAGGGGGTGACACTTTTTTTACATGGAGCTAACGTTAAAAGAAGTATTCTCACAAACCACAAATCTAAATAATTTTATGTTAATTATGTCACATCTTTCTGATAATCATTTATAAGTTTATCACAATAAGACCACTGGAGTGGGGGGGGGGGGGGGGGGGGGGGGTATGTTTCTCCCCATTCTAACATGGTTGGTAGTGGGAAAACATTAGGGAAAATCTTCGCCCAGAACCTAGGAGTTTGACATCTTATTTCTGGTAAATATTGTTTATTTATTTAAAGAGCAAACTTCAAATCTTCTTGTGAAGAATCAATGGGGTTTTTCAGGTTACAACTTGAGGCCTTTTGCTTTAAATTTATTGTTTTCATAATTTGGTACTTCTCTCCAACTGAATTTGTTGATTACACTCCAGGATAGCCATGAGTCCCTGAAGGTCGTTGGATTCAAAAAATTATTTTCACAGCCTTGAAAGAACTTGAAAATGGGGCCGAAACCACAAAGGTCCTTGAAGGTTTGTTTGTTAGCTGGTACTCTATAATGTTCAACCGATGATCGGAACCGGCCACCACAGTCGGCTGATTGTGGGCAATCAGATGACAACGGCAATGGCTCCTGGAACATCGGTTCAGCCGATTATTGCCAAGTTTTTTGTGATGATTCATAAACTGCATTTTATTATCTTCAACAATTGTTAATGTAAAATGATGTCAATGATATCATTCAATAAAGTCGAAAAACCACCACAATGTGTATTCTTAATCTCTCTAGACGCCCCTTTACGAGATATATAAGTTAAACGACATGTAAAGCTTACAATTGAGCATACTTGCGGCAATCGCCAGTTCATCCTGGAAAAGTGAAGATTGCGCACCATTGACTCAGGTCACAGGAAAAATTACCAGTTGTGTGCATTTGCATGGTAAATATGGCTCTGAGAGCCACGTTTACCGCACAAGAGTGCATGACTGGTAATTTTACTGGATCCGAGTCAATAGAGTTTAACACTGAAATATGTTCAATTTAATGTAGTGCTTTGTGAGCTTCGACTTGTCTAGTAGTGCACAGTATTACAATTGGAATCAGCCGATAGTGAGCTTAAATAACCAAAAATCAGTCAGTGGCCATTTTTGTTAATCAGTTGAACACTAGTACTCTAAAACCTTTCAAGAAAAAACTTAAGTAACACCAGCAAAATTAAATATGAAAGAAATTGTATCTTGAATGCAACAAGTTGCAGATGGTGCCTTGTTTCACTCAAGGGACAAAATATTCCAGTGATTATCAAACATCTTATTTCAGCTAGCACTGTATAAATACCCTGATAAAATTCATGTATCAAAGGTTAAACATTCTTGAAGTTGGTGCAAAATGGTCTTTGAAAATCTTTGGATTGAACCCAAAGAGGTCTAAGAAAGTCCTTGAATTTGGTTCCTGAAATTGTTGGGGGTACTATTTATTTATTTATTGGTGTTTTAGGTCAGATATTTATGCACTATGGCTAATCATGATCACGACAGTTTTACGGGTGGAGGAAGCTGGCGTGAACCACCGAGCAATGACAAGCAACTGTCATATCCCCAAATTAATAACTCCACACAAGCAGAGTTAACATTGGTTGAAGACAAGTGCACCATCGATGTGCAGTATGCCTTAGTACACAATTGTTGGGGGTACTATTTATTTATTTATTGGTGTTTAAGGTCAGATATTTATGCACTATGGCTAATCATGATCACGACAGTTTTACAGGTGGAGGAAGCTGGAGTGAACCACCGAGCAACTGTCATCTCCCCAACATAATAACTCCACACAAGCAGAGTTAACATTGGTTGAAGACAAGTGCACCATCGATGTGCAGTACGCCTTAGTACACAATGCCACCATGCCCCCACGTGGGCAATGGGGGTGAAGTGTCTTGCCCAAGGACACAATGTGGTTGCCACAGAAGGGATTTGAACCAAGGACCTCTCGGCTTGCAGCCTGCACCTGTACTTACTAAGACACCATGCCCCCTGCGGGGGTACTCTGCACTCAACTGAATCAAATTCAATAGAATGAAGAGCATATTATTGTTGAATACCAAACTATTTAGCATCTCATTAGTACAAATCTGTCTGATTAGTGGAAATTGAGCCAATCTCTGTTAAAAGAAAAAAACTGTTTTGAACATCAGAAATTTATCCATATAACCAAAAAATTTCTGTTTTACTCCAGTGTTTTCTCCACATCAGAAGCATTTAAGCCATTATTTCTGGCCTGTACTAACTTGTGAAAGTGATACAAACAAAATTCTCTGACTTCTTGAGCTAATTGTTTTCATATGCATTGATTATTCTGAGAAAAATTGAAAATCATAATCAACTGTAAATTTAAGTTCTTCTGAAGTGCACAAATCCTGTCAGTTTTATAGCATTCTTTTCACAGCATTGTTGCATGGCCTTGAAAATCTTAATCTTGAATGTCCTTGAATTTTAAAAAGAAAATCTCAAGGCCTTGCTCCAAACATTAATCAAGGGATCTTGAAAAGTTTTGAAATCAGTCTTTTGGGTTATAGGATAACAGGATAACTCTATCCTTTTCTTTTATTATATCCCCCTACCCCCTTTATAAAAGGAGGGGTTATTTAGTAATCACTTTGTCCATTCTCTTTCCATTCATCCATCCATCCATCCATCCATTCGTTCATCCGTCCATCTGTCACACTTGTTTCTGGGCAATAACTTTTGTTCCGTTGGTCACACAGTACCCATACTTCACACGTAGGCTGCTTGTAGTGGGATGATGATTGGGATTGCTTTTGGGATCTGTAGGTGAAAGGTGAGGATCACTATTAGTATAAATAGATATTTGGTTTCCATGCAATAACTTTAGTTTTTTTTTGTGTACGAAGCTATAACTTCATACTGTGGTTCCATTTGAGATGTCAATCGTTGGGATTGCATTTGGGGTCAATAGGTCAAAGGTCAAGGTCACCGTTACTATAAACAGATTTTTGGTTTCCGTGCAATAACTTTAGTTTTCTTTTGTGTACGAAGCTATAACTTCATATTGTGGTTGCATTTAAGATATCGATCATTGGGATTGCATTTGGGGTCACTGTTACTATAAATAGATTTTTGGTTTTCATGCAATTACTTTAGTTTTTTTTTGTGTAGGAAGCTATAACTTCATTGTCTCCCGGAAAAAAAATTTCAGGAGACTACAGTAATGAGTGATGTCCGTCCATCCGAGATGTCCTGTCCGTGCATTGAGACATCCATCTGTCCATCCAAAACACTTTGGCGTCCAAATTTTTACTTGAGTTTGGATGAATTAATTGTATCCAAATTTGGTATACGACTTACTTGGGAGGTAATGTAGGTTATGTTTGAAAATAGACATGGACCGTTTATTTTCACGAGAGTTATGGTCCTTTTTCAACATAGGAAACATTGTCCAAATTTTAACTCAAGTTTGGGTGAATTGATTGCAACCAAATTTGATATACATCTTACTGGGGGAGGGGGGGAGGGGGGGAGATACATCACCCTGAGATGGCTGAGTGGCAAAGTGGGGGGGGGGGGGGGGGGGGGGTATTCTCATTTTTAATACAGTGGAACCTTTCTGTGCGAAAATGTTGCCGCAGGCAACGGCCTTTGAACTTTGTTTAGTGAGGTATCAATATATTCCTTAGGCAGGTCCTACAGGGTACATTTATGATCGGGTCGCTTTGAAACTTGGTATGCTTATTTTGGTTTTATGACATGTTTTCCACATATCTTTGATAAGGTAGCTACCACATGACTGTGAGATTTAGCAATATTTTTTATAATTTTTTTTTGTTCAAAGAACACACAGCTTGTTATCAGTACATCTTGAATACACTAACAAGTCAGACATGTTAACCTCCTGAATAATTTTTCAGGGAACCTGAGGGTGATTTTCAGGAAAATGGGATGGATTTCAGGGAAAAGTTCGTGCGGGGGACAAAATAAAAGAAAAAACTTGTGAATTTTCAGCTCATGGACCACTATTAACACCAGGTTATATCCAGAACTAGTTGTCAACTATGCTGATGCATTTATGTCATGTTAAAAAATTATAAAATGACTGTTGATTTGACCCCCCCCCCCCCCCCCCCCCCCCTTCAGGATTCTCTTCTTCAAAGCCAAATTTGAGCTTATGCCATGGCCAGTCGTCCGTCTGTCCGTCTGTCTGTCTGTGTGTCTGTCCGGGCTTAGCAGAGGTACATTGTGGGATTTACTCTTTAGGGTCAGTGATAGTTGTGGGGTTGGGTTAGTACAGTGGCCACTTGTGGAGTCATTTTTTGCACTGTGGGATTAATTTTTTGACCTTGTGGGGTGAGGGTTTAACATGGGAAAAACCCCACAAGTAAGAACGTATAAGAACATCCGTCTGTCCGTCAACAATTCAATACGGCTCAGGCTATAGGCCGTATTTATGAACCGATCTTTACGAAACTTCTTGGGTACCTTTGTTATGACGGTGGGACAAGAACAAGTGTTTTGGGGTCCGATCCGAAATTCAAGTTGGCCACTGGCAGCCATTTTGTACAAAATTAGGTGCAATCAGATTTTTGCTCAGAACTTCCATATGAAAGCTCTGATTTGAATAATTTTTGTATGAATATTTAGTACCATCGGATACATCACACATATTACAGGTTTTTTTCTTGTGCATAAATTATGCAAATTAGACTAACTTTCATGTATTTAGTGTTACTTTTAGCACTGTAAGTGCAAATGCCAATACGGCTCAGGCTAGAGGCCGTATTTTTAAACCAATCTTTACGAAACTTCTTGGGCACCTTTGGTACCACCGTGGGACGAGAACGAGTGTTTTGGGGTCCTGTCCAAAATTCAAGATGGCCGATGACAGCCATTTTGTACAAAATTAGGTGCAATCAGATTTTTGCACAGAACTTCCATATGAAAGCGCAGATTTGAATAATTTTTTCTGTGAACGTTTAGTACCATGGGATACATCACATATAATACAGGTTTTTTTCTTGTGCAGAAATTATGCAAATTAGATGAACTTTGATTTTTTCAGTGCTACTTACACACAGTAAGTACACATGTCAATACAGCTCGGGCTAGAGTCTATATTTATGAACCGATCTTCACGAAACGTCTTGGGTACCTTTGTTATCACCTTGGGACGAGAAGGAGTGTTTCTGGGTGTGGTCCAAAATTCAAGATGGCTGTCAGTGACCATTTTGTACTGAAATTAGGTCTAATCAGTTTTTTGTACACAACTTCTATACGGCTCAGGCTAGAGGCCATATTTATGAACCGATCTTTACGAAACTTCTTGGGTACCTTTGTTATCACTGTGGGATGAGAACGAGTGTTTTTGGGTGTGGTCCGAAATTCAAGATGGCCACCAGCAGCCATTTTGTACCAAAATTAGTGCAATCAGTCTTTTGTACAGAACTTCTGTATGAAAGTTCTGATTTGAATAAATTTTTGTATGAATGTTTATTTAGTAACATGGAATACATCACATATAGTAATGGTTTTTTCTTATGCAGAAATTATGCAAATTAGATGAACTTTGATTTATTCAGTGCTACTTATACCCTGTAAGTGCACATGTCAATATGGCTAAGGCTGGAGGCTGTATTTATCAACCGTCTTCACGAAACTTCTTGGGTACCTTTGTTATCACCTTGGGACGAGAACGAGTGTTTCTGGGTGCAGTCCAAAATTCAAGATGGCTGCCAGTGGCCATTTTGTACCAAAATTAGGGCCAATCAGTTTTTTGTCACAACTTCTATACAGCTCGTATTTATGAACTGACCTTCACTAAACTTCTTGGGTACCTTTGTTTTCACTTTGGGACAGGAACGAGAGTGTTTTGGGGTGCCTTTGTTATCACTGTGCTATGAGAACAAATATTTTTGGGTTCAGTCAGACCTACTCTGGGACTCAAAGATTTCTTTTCTAGTTTAGCATCTGACTGTCATCCACCTTTACAATACTTTACCTATACATTTGTTACAGGCTACGGTCAGTATTTATGTACAGACCGTTACAATACTTTATATGTACCTTTGTTATCAGGTCATTACCTAGATGTTTGTCATTGCTGTGTCACATACTATACATGTACGTGTCTTAACAAGTTGAGCTACAGTGTCATTGTCACTTTCACTTTTTAATTCCATTCGAAATTTTCTAGATACAGATGGCCAACAGTTAACAGTTCTCTAGTCAGCACAACAGAATAAATGTAGTGTTAGAAATCTAATTGAATGGTTTCGCGTGCCAAAGGCACACTGGGACGGTTTGAGGCAAGCCCCTTTCACCCCTCGTTAACTGTATGTTTTTGTTGTATGTCAAGGCTTGGTAGAGGAGGGAAGGAGGAGGCTTATCCCCGCTTGGGCTTCTTACGGCTCTTTTTCTTAGGAGGCGGTTGGCATGGAGATGTGGATGGCGATGTTGGTTGGTTCATGTTTTGATGTGATGCTAATGCCGCGTTGGATATTGCCTGGGATTTTTTCCGGTATTCTTGGCACTCTGCTACCATTCTGTTGTCTTCCGCTATGGTTGTATTTACACTTTCCATGTTAATGTGGATGGTGGCTGAGAATTGAGGTGGCTGTTCAGTTGTGTCTTCCGCTCCCGGGCTTTCTGGTAGTGAAGGAAGAGGGGAGGGAGGTGGTGAAAAAGCTGCTTCCAGTTCCTCCTCAGCCTCCACTGGACATTCCTCATCCAACTGTGCTGGCTCAGGGGCCGGCAGTTGGTTGGGTGTACCAGTGGGACTAGGAGGGGAACAGGTGGCTGCCTCCAGAACCTCCACCCCCTCACGCAACTCTTTCTTCCTATTCCGGAAGGCCTTCAGGCGCTCCTGCGCTTGGTCGAAGGGCTCTTCTTCTTTTTCTTCCTCTCACTCTTTTCAGGGCCTCTGTGACTCTTCAGGTGAGGACCAGTGGGAGAGGGGATCCTCTCGCCAAGGGTACTACCTCTCCCCGAAGAGGGTGGTGTATTATTCTCTTCAATGATGAAGTTCAAGGTCAGTTGGACGCTCTTGCCCTTTTTCTGGATAGCCCAGGAGATAGGGGAAGAGACGCTCATAGCTGATATGGCTTTCTCTAATCTAGCAGATATTTTCATGTTAGTTGAGATGCTCACGCTCTGAAGTCAGAAGTGTGAATGAGTGTTAGTCCATTGTGTTTAAATATGCAGTCATAATTTTTCGGCATCCTAAGTGACTTTGACCTATTTTTAAACTCTGCTGAATAGTTGTTGTTTACATTTTGATTTTGGAAAAGGGATGAGAATTGAAGCTATTCTATGAAGGAATAAATAAATATATATTATTTAATTCCTTTTCATATATTTTAATTTCCAAAAACTGCATTTAAATGAAGGGGGAGTTTTCAATTTTTTGAAAGTAAGTCACCTATTTTCACTTCGACACTCGCACATTGATCACGAATCTCTGAAGAAAAAAAACAGAAATAAACATGAACACAGTTGAAATATACATCATAAAATACCCTTTTCTTAAATAAATTTAACTTAAATCCATATTTTACTGCTTCGCAAGTTTTTACCTGAGTTTGAAATGCATGTGATTTGACTCTAAACGTTTTTCCTAAGTTACAACGGGAACGAAATATTTGACTGTTGTTTTCTGGGATTTTTGGTTTAAAACTGATTCCCATCCGGGAGGCCGGGAACTACACTGAAATTCCGGGATTATCCCGGGCATTCCGGGAGAGTTAACATGTCTGTGACAAGTACTCAAAAGAAATACCACATCCATTTGTTGGCAGATAAATATATAATAGCAAGGGTGATTGATTATTCATTACCCTGTATATCAGCTGAATATTATGAAAGAAAACAAAACAGTGTAATTAATATCTGGGTTTGTTAGCTCACCTTACTGAAAGTCAGTGGGAGCTATTGCCATCACTTCGCACCCGTTAAGGGCCTATATAAGTAATGAAATTTTGTTTATTTTGAAAATTCTCACCTCTGATATTCCTTCAATTCAAATTAAATATACACAAAATGTACATCAAAATGAAGGTTGGGATGTATAGAACACGAAACACATGTGTAATCAACTCATAGAGTCGACTGTAGGCACCACTGGTTCCTGGAAGTCTGTCTCAGTCACTGCTACTCCGATTTGAATGATATTTGGTGATATGACAGAGAATCATGGGGAAACGATACCTGTATAGCATGAGTTACTTCCACACATTTCTTCCAGAGTTATGGTCCTCTTTCGTCTTAGAAAATTCAAAATTCCTTTTGTCCAAACATTTTCCCATGTAGCTCAGCTACAGCTACTCCACTTTGAATTATATTTGGTACAGTGATGGAGTAACATAGGGGTAACGATACTTGTCTAGTAGTGTTAGTTTCTTCCTCACATTTTTTCCAGAGTTATGGCCCTTTTTCAAGTTGGAAATTTCGAGATTCCCTTCCTTACAAACATTTTCTCTTGTATCTCAGCCACTGCTACTCTGATTTGAATGATATTTGTTGTGGTGCTAGAGCATCATATGGTTAAAATACCTGTGTAGCGTGAGTTTCTTCCACACATTTTCACTAGAGTTATGGCCCTTTTTCAACTTGGAAAATTCAAAATTCTCTTCCATCTGAACGTTTTCCCTTGTAGCTCAGCTACAGCTGCTCCATTTTGAATGATATTTGGTACAGTGATAGAGCAGCAAGAGGGGTATGATACCTGCCTAGCGTGAGTCTCTCTCACACATTTTCTCCAGTGTAATGGCCCTCAACTTACGAAATTTTTAATTCTCTCCCATCTGAACGGTTTACCTTACAGCTCAGCTACCACTACTCCGGTTAGAATGATATTTGGTCTTGTGGAGACCTCTGTCCGTCCATACCAACATTTTCCCTTGTGTCTCAGCCACTGTTACTCCAATTTGAAGGATATGTGGTGTTGTGATAGAGCATCATGGGGGTACAATACCTGTATAGTGTGCGTTTCTTCCTTACATTTTTTCAGAGTTATGACCCTTTTTCACTCTTTCGACTCGGAAACAATTTTTTAGGTTGGAGGCATTAGCAGCACTTTGCGATGCACGCCTCTTGTTGGGTCATAAGTATTTGAATGATGTCTGAAAAACATTTTTTTCAGACATCTATCAAGTACTTATGACCCAACATAAGTTGAAAATTGAAAAAAAGCTGAAAATTGAAAAAAAATCAAATATGGATTTATCAAAAACTGCACAGACCAGAATATTGGCTTTTGGTATGCAACTTCCTTAGGTCCAGTGGAATCAGATGAACCAAAAAAATTGCTGTCTGTTTTGTCATTGGATGTCATATGGGGATGCCCATTTTAACAGTGTTGGCAGATGGAAAAATTCTGAGTTCTCATCTTTCTTGTACTTCATCAACTAATTTGAAACTTTTCTTCTTTAAAACCACTGGGCCAAATTTATTCATATATGGCACAAACCATCTTTTGAGTATACCCTTTCTACTTTGTTTAAATGAAGCTGTGGCCATCTTTGGACTGGGTTTAATGCCCCAAAGCCTAAAAATCATTAAAAATCTTCTCATGAACCACCACAGAGAATGCTTTGATATTTGGTAAGGAACATCCATTGATGATGAAGATTAAAGTTTGTTCAAGGCAAGTAGGTAGGTCAATATTTGGGCTCTCTGTGGGAGCGTTTCCATTTTGGGCTCCATCCAAAATTTATATTTCAAGAACCAATGGGCTGATTTGAACCAAATTTTGCATGTAGTAGTTTAGTTGGGTCATAAGTACTTGATTGATGACTCCCAAAATTTTTACAGATCTGTGAGAACTCCTGGATCTGAAAATAGAAAAAGAATTTGAATGCCTGTACTTCAATAACTGCACAGACCTGGATATCATTTTTATACGCCCATTTAAAAAACGGTTGTATTATGTTATCAGTCTGTCTGTCTGTCCGTCCATAAACAATTTGGTTTCTGTTCATTTAAAGTCGAATGCCTAGACGGATCGACATCAAACTTTCAGAAGTTGTTTTTAGCTTTAAAATACAGGTCAAGTTCGATATTGGTGTTTCTCAGTCCATCTGCTGCAGAGATATGGCCCTTTGAAAACACAATTTTTATAAAAAAAATTGTTTTCCGTTCATTTAAAGCTGAATGCTTTGACGGATTGACACCAAATTTTTCAGATGTTGTTTTTAGCAATGAAATACAGGTCAAGTTTGATATTGGTGTTTCTCAGTCCATCCACTGCAGAGTTATAGCTCTTTGAAAACACAATCTTTCGAAAAAAATTGGTTTCCCTTCATTTAAAGTCGAACGCCTTGACGGATCGACATCAAACTTTCAGATGTTGTTTGTAGCAATAAAATACAGGTCAAGTTTGATATTGGTGTTTCTCAGTACATCTGCTGCAGAGTTATGGCCCTTTGAAACCACAATTTTTGAAAAAAGATTGGTTTCCGTTCATTTAAAGCCGAACGCCCTGACGGATTGACACCAAATTTTTCAGATGTTGATTTTATACACCCGTTTGAAAAATGGGACGTATTATGTGAATGGTGGTCTCTCCACCCGTCTGTCCGTCCATGGACACATTTCGTTTCCGGATGATAACTTTAGTTGTAATGGATTGAGCTGAGTTAAATTTGGCATGTAGATTTAGTATGACAAAATACAGGGTGGGTTCGATTTCCGTTTCTAGCGGCCCATTTGCAGTAGAGTTATGGCCCTTTATTTATGGGAATTTAGCCCAACTTTTCGTTTCCAGACAATAACTTTAGTTTGCCTTGACCGATTTATTTCAAATTTTCAGTTTTTTGTTTTTGACCACAAAATGCAGCTCAAGTTCACTTTTGACCATAATCGCATATACCTTTCCAGAGTTATTCCCCTTGAATGATTGCAGATTTGTGGATTTTGTGGTTTCCGGATGATAACTTTAGATTGCCTTGACCGATGTTTTTCATATTCTCAGATTTTGTTTTTGACCACAAAGCACAGTTCAAGTTCACGTTTGGCCATAATCACATGTACCGTTCCATAGTTATCCCCCTTGAATGATTGTAAATTTGCGAATTATGTGGTTTCCGGATGATAACTTTAGTTTGCCTTGACTAATTTGTTTCAAATTCTCAGATTTTGTTTATGACCACAAAGCACAGCTCAGGTTCACTTTCGGCCAAAATCGCATGTACCTTTCCAGAGTTATTCCTCTTGAATTTGTGCATTTTGTGTTTTCCGGATTATAACTTTAGTACGGCCTAACTGTTGGACATAGAATGCATCAAATATTTGGTTTCCGGATGATAACTTTTATTATTTGTTTTCCGATTGGTTCCAAACTTGGTATGTTGTTTAATCACAACAAAATACAGGTCAAGTTCGAATATGAGGTTGGTCCAAACAATTTTCACCCTCACCCCCATCCTTACCCCAACCCTTCAAAAATACAAACGGGCATATATTGTCCCACTACGCGGTGCTCTTGTTTGACATGCAGCTTCCTTAGGACCAGTGGACCATAAAACTGCTGTTAGCTTTGTCATGGGGTGCTGTGTGAGGATGCCCATTTTAACACTATTGGCAATTGGAAAATGTTCGGTCATCATCTATTTTGTGCTCCGTCAACTAAACTTCAGAACCTTTGGGGCAAATCTAAACTAATTTGCTACAAAACATCTTGGTGGAGTATACTCTTCTGAGTTTTTTTCACAAAAAGTTGCTACTCCCCTTGGGGCTTCGGTTAATGCTCCAAAAGCCTAAAAAAATTTTTTTTAAATATTCTTTTCATGAACAACAACAGAGAATGCTTTGATATTTGGTATGAAGCTTCCAGTGGTGGTGGACATTGAAATTGTTCAAGGCAAGTTGGTAGGCCAATAGGGCAAGTTGGTAGGCCAATATTTGGGCTCTCTGTGGTAGCATGCCCATTTTGGGCTCCACCCATCATTATATTTCTTGTGCTGCATCAAATAAGTATTCTTCTTCAGAACCTTTGGGCCAAGTCTAAATTAATTTGGGACAAAAAAAGCATCTTGGTCGAGTGTACACTTCTGATTTTTCCCCCGAAAGTTACTCTGCCCCTTGGGGTGGGATTTATGATCCATAAGCCTAAAATGCTTTAAAAACCATCTTCTCATGAGCCACTTGCAATAATACTTAGATTTCTGTTATGAAATTTACTTTAGTGATGCAGATTCAAGTTTTTTCAAAAGAATTCAGTAGTTCAAAATTTGGGCTCCATGTTGGAGAATGCCCATTTTGGGCTCCACTGAAAATTTCTATTTTCAGAACCAATGGGCTGATTTGAACCAAATAGGATTTTTAATATGACTCTTATCCTCATTTCAGAAAAAAGGGGTGCCGAAGACCATACGTTTTTCAAAAAAGGGGTGCCAAAATTGGGGTGCCTTCTGGAGAATCCCTTTTTTGTCAAATGAGGATAAGAGTCGTATTAAAAATCCCTCAATGAGGTCTAATTTACTACGACTCTTATCCTCATTTGACAAAAAAAGGGATTCTCCAGAAGGCACCCCAATTTTGAAAAACATATGGCCTTCGGCACCCCTTTTTTCAAAAACAGGGGTGCCAAAATTGGGGTGCCGGGGAAATTGCCATTGATATAGGTTTTTATTATACATATACAGAAGGGAGATAAACTCTGTACGATTATGGGAAATCAAGCAATCTAATTGGTTAATTATAATTTATATAAATGATCTAGATAAATGAAACAACAAGAGTACTCGGAATAAGGTAGGATCTACTGGTATTACGTACCACCTTACCAGTAACGGGATGATACAAAGCATTTGGTAGGTTAATACTATCAACGGTTAGGATGGGATCTATAGGGGAATATACCAACCATACTCTGTTGCTGTTCGTATTACCAGGCATTGACCCCATCCCAGAATACCGTTCAATAATATGAAGCACCTGGTGGATCAGTAGTACCAAGGGCCAGCAAGAGACCTACAGGGATATGTACAGCCTATGCTATACTACCGTTCTAAACTACCAAGCATTACCCTCACCCCCACAAAATCACTAGGTCTACCATAACGTACTACATATACCAGCCATATAATAAAACAAAGCAATCGGTTGGTTAATAGTACCAAGCACTAACAGGGGCCTATAGGTGTATATACCACCATACTATAGTACCGTTCTAAACTACCAGGCAGTACCCCTACCCACAATACCCCTATGCCTAGCATTGCATACTATCTATACCAGTCATAGGATAACACAAAGCATCAGGTGGATTAATAGTACTAAGGGCCAGCCAGAGACCTATAGGGATATGTACAACCTATATAGTATCCTCAGATAAGTATCCTATAAAAGGTATCCTCGATAGGTATCCTCAAATACCGAGATGAGGCTAAGAGTCTTAGTAAATTATGCCTCATTGAGGGCTTTTACATAGCCCCTCATGGCCTTATACGACAAAAAGGGATTCCACAGTCACAGGCGTTTTCCAAAATGGGATTCCATAGGATATACCTGTTAAATACTGAAATGAGGCTAAGAGTCGTAGTAAATTATACCTCATTGATGGATTTTACAAGGTCCTCATAACCTCAAAATTCAATGAGGGTATGAGGGATAATAAATGAGGACTCATTGAGGGCTTTTACATAGCCCTCATGGCCTCATACGACAAAAAAGGGATTCCACAGCCACAGGTGTTTTGCAAAAAATGGGATTCCATGGGATATGGCCATTGGATATAGTCTTTTATTATACAGACGGGAGATAACTCTGTATACAGATTATGGGAAATCAAGCAATCTGATTGGTTATAAATGATCTAGATAAATGAAACAACAAAAGTACTTGGAATAGGGTCAGAACTAACAAGAATAGATCAAAATAGCTAAATATAGTAATAATAAACAAAACTGTTCCAACTAATAGGGTCTTCTACGTTACTGGAGTATACTCTAGAACAAAGGAACATGGCCAGATAGACGTAAACTATTGCATATATAGATAGAAGCAGAGAATTCTGAAAGAATTTAAAATAATACAAGTTGGGGTGGATTTTGGTGATTTGGAGAGATTGTCGGGTTGTTTGTGGTAATTAGATTTACACTTCTACAAAGGAACACATCCTCCGAACATACCCCGTCCTATTGTAGAAAAATTGGGTAACATAGCAACCACGTGCTACCATAGAAACCAAGATGGCGGCCTCCAGTATACAAAATGGACGACGGAAACACATATCACCCGAACAACACACGCTGCGCATGCGCACTAACACCACGTATCACTATGGATATGACCTCACAAGATGGCTGCTCACGCGGGTTACCATGACAACACAACATGGCTCCACTAGGTCACATGACATGACGTCACTTCTGGGATCCTCCACCGGGGTCCCCCAACTGAGGCCCGTCTGGGTACATGCTATACTACTTGGGATCCTTTTTTACTTATACAACCTGGACGGCCAGTTGGTATAAACTCCATTGTAGTTTGGTGCAAGTTTTAATCTGCTATCACACAGGGCAGAGCTGTGCTCCACCGTGATCAAGAGATAATCTCAAGCACTTCTGAAAGAAAAAGGACAGTCATGAGCACAACTACTGGGTATATCACTTCAAAATCCAAAAGTCCAGAGTCAGTAGACTAGAATAGATGCTATTAATCGGGGAGGTGGGGATGCAATTATACATGTATGAACCAAGCTAGGCCTAATATGAATGGCCCATATTCTGGGTTCATTTGTACAAGTAGCTCTCATATCTGTAGAGAAACATATTTTTGTATAAAATATGTTGTGAATTCTTTTGTTTAACTCATTTACTTCATACATCTATTCATCTTATTACTTCCTCAGTCAGCTTCAGTCAAACTCTCCTATTCTAATTTTCAATTTTCCTCATTATTTGTTTGTTCTTATTATTTTATTTTGTTACATAAATGATTTATTTGATTGAACATTTGATTTTTCTTCATGCAACACTGGTTTAAACCCGTGGAAAACAGATTAAGGGTGGGTGATATTGACCACCAACTGTTTGCTGGTCACCATCTCACCAAATGTGAGTTACAACAGCTGGTTATCAGTCATTCACTGTGCCACGTGTGTACTAACTACCCTAGCACCATTAAATCACCTAAGAGTGTACCTAAATAGATTAAAACAGAAAGAAATGTATAAATTTGATGAGAGGGAAAAAATTACTTTTTTTGCAGCGGGAGCACCCACTCACCCTCGCCTTGTGTGGAGGAATTTTTTGAAGCCGCCTCCCTTGCATATACCAGAAGTCTATTGCCAGAAATGATATGGGAAAACACTAAGTGGCTGTAGTGCCCATCTACAAACCTTATTGCAACACACGGCACTCACAACCTTCACCAACTTTGTGTTAAGTTTCTAGTGGAAAGAAGCATTGGGTAAACCAAATCCCAAGTTGCACATACTAGCAGCTTTGATTATACTGGGAAGAATGCTGATCAAATAGATGGGAAAGATCTTCAGAAATTTTGTAGCCTTAGAATATTCTATTAACTATTGTGATATAAATTCCAAACCACACTGTACTGTGTTGAATGAACAACATAAATTTAAAAAAAAAAAAAAAACGTCTTAAATATTTATAGAGTCCATTCCTTTAGATTTTAACAGTTATATTGAAACGTGTCCCCCCCCCCCCACCCCACTCAGACAAACCAAAAAATAAAACAAAACAGAAAAGTGAAGGGGGGGGGGGGGGGGGGCCAAAACTGTAAGACCGGAACATAATCTGTGTGAAATGAACACAACCTCACCTCAATGAAATAATTTTGTTCTGAAATTTCCAAGAAAGAGACCAATGGTCGTGTAAAAGTCTGTGATCATTTATTCATGATGTCAATGTTAAGAAACTTTCTACTTTTTTATGTCCCTGCATGAAATGCGAAGGGCATTAAGCGTTATCCTCTCCCGTGTCTCTGTCTGTATGTCAGAGTTTTGGTTTCCAGATGATAACCTGAGTATGCATCAAGATATTTTCTTGAAACTTCCATATATATTCTCTAGAATTACAAAATACAGGTCAAGTTCGTATTTGACTGTATTTGCATTCTCCATCCTAGAGTTATTCTCTTTGACTTGCCATCTGCCCATAAGAATTTTGGTTTCCGGATAACGTGAGTATGAAGTGAGATATTTTTTTAAATTTTCACATATTCTCTCGAATGATAAATACATGTCAAGTTCATATTTGGCTGTATTCACATTCTCCATTCTAAAGTTATTCCCCTTGACATAATGAAAAATAACACATTTCATGGTTTCCGATAATTTCATGATAATAACTTGAGTTTGCAACGAGATATTTTTTGAAAACTTTCACATGTCCAGAATGACAAAGTACATGTCAAGCTTACTTTTGGCCATATTCATATTCTATGTTCTGGAGTTATTCCCCTTGACTGAGTGAAAAATAATACATTTTATGGTTTTTTTTTACCTTGAGCATGCATTACGAAATGTTTTTGAAAACTGTTTGGGTTTAAAATGAAGTGTTGAAGAGTTTTGAATGATTTTATGAAAACCACCCACTTTTTTGCAAAAATGCCTTTAGGTGTGGCTGGGGGTTGAGGTGATAGATCCATTGGGGGATTTTTTTTTTGGCCTTAAAATTACTTTTGAAGCATTGTGGGTGATTTTAAAAAAATGAAATTTCACCCCATTGAACTGGGGGTGGGGGATTGTGGAGGAGACTCAAGTGGTGGACTGCTGTACCAGTGGGTGAATTTGGGATGGCCATCTAGGATGATGATGTGTGTTAATTTTAGTGAAAGCATCTTTGCCTCAATGCTTTAGGAATGAATTATCAGCCTCAATTGTCATAGTGTGATCTATAACTATCCACAGGTCATGGTAGAAAGCTTGACTGTTTATAATGATTTCAAAAAACAATTTTGCTGCTAGAAATTTTTCATGCACTTTTTAGTTATCTGTCCTGATGTCTGTAATTGTTGAATTCCTGTTGGGCTTTGATATGATGGGGTGAGCTGAGGGAGTGTTTTAAGGTTGGCATCTTGTGAACACAGACGTGTTTACACCATCTACACTGTCTGTCGATGCAATGGTCTCGTCCAGTCGAGTTCTCTCCACAGTAGTGTGAACAAAGAATGAGTGTTTATGTTGTACAGCTTTAGCTGTCAAACAGTTGTCAATTTTTTGTGCGAATATGTAACTTTCTTTGTGAAAGTTGATAAACTGGTCTGTTGGAACTGTGGGCATCGGGTCCTCAACCACTTTATAGAGGATGATTTGTTGTTTTTCTCTCTCGATTGTAATGATGGTAATCCTAGGTCATTTAACATCCTAGTCATACTCTCTTTTTCTCTTGATTTGTTATCTTTTGTACATGATTAATCTTTCATGACCTTCTTTGTTGGGTATTTTCCAGTTTTGTTGTTACGTTTCTTATATATGGGTGCCAGTTGATCATTGCATATTCCATGATGTGTCCAAGTAAGGCGATATCTGTCTACCAGCATAATCTAAAGAGTGTTGTAGGTTTCAGTGCAGGAACCACAGGGTTAAACTGGCGTTTTTGCTGATTTTATTTATGTGTTCTGTATCTGTATGTCACAGATATCCCTGTTCGGATTTGATGCGACGGAGGAGGATTTGTAGTCTTTTGTGATGAATCTCGCACCTCTTCTTTGGATGTTTTCCACCTTAATTATGTCATTTTTAGCTCAACTTGACGAGGTCAAGCTGAGCTATTGCCATCACTTCTCGTCCGTCGGCGTACGTACGTATGTCCGGGCGTACGTACGTACGTCCACAATTTCCTTTGGCACACCTCACAGGTCGCATTTATGATCAGATCACTTTGAAACTTGGTATGCTTGTTTGGGATGACCTCTAGATGGAGCTATCGATTTTCTTCAATTTCCGTCAAAACATGTTGCCGTGGCCAACGTTCTCAGAACTTAGTTTAGTCAGACCTCAATATTTCCCTTTGGCACACCCTACAGGGCACATTTATGATTGGATTGCTTTGAAACCTGGTATGCTTTTTGGGGTGACCTCTAGATGGGATCTATCGAATTTCTTCCATTTCCGTCAAAAATTGTTGCCGTGGCCAACGTACTTAGAACTTAGTTTAGTCAGACCTCAATATTTCTCTTTGGCACACCCTACAGGTCACATTTATGACCGGATTGCTTTGAAACCTGGCATGCTTGTTTGGGGTGACCTTTAGATGGGAGCTATCGATTTTCTTCCATTTCCGTCCGTCAAAAAATGTTACCGCTGGCAATGATCTTTGAACTTAGTTTAGTCAGGCATCAATATCCTCCTTATCACGCCGTACAGAGCACATTTTTTTATCAGATAGTTTTGATATTCTTGTTTGGGGTTACCTCTAGATGAGAGCTATCGATTTTCTTCTATATCTGCCAATAAAATGTTGCCGCTGGCATCGACCTTTGATGAACTAAGTGCAGTTATGCAGCAAAATTTCCCCTTGGCACGCCCTGCAGGGCACATTTATTATTGGATCACTTTGAAACTTGGTATGCTTGTTTGGGGTGACCTCTAGATGGGAGCTATCTAGTATCGATTTTCTTCCATTTCTGTCAAAAAATGTTGCCGTTGGCAACGTTCTTAGAACTTAGTTTAGTCAGACCGCAATATGTCCCTTTGGCACACCCTACAGGGCACATTTATGATCGGATTGCTTTGAAATCTGACATGCTTGTTTGGAGTGACCTCTAGATGGGAGCTATTGATTTTCTTCCATTTCCATCAAAAAAAATTTTGCCACTGGCAACGACCTTTGAACTTACTTTACTCAGGCATCAATATATTCCTTTGGCATGCCCTACAGGGCACATTTATGATCGGATTCGTTTGAAAACTTTGTATGCTTGTTTTGGGTTACCTCTAAATGGGGGCTATCGATTGACCTTCGATGAACTTAGTGCAGTTATGCATCAATATTTCGCTTTTTCCACACCCTGCAGTGTACAGTTTTGACCAGATCCCTTTGAAACTTTGTATGCTTGTTTGGGTGGCTCTAGATGGGAGCTATCGATTTTCTTCCATTTCCGTCAAAAAATGTTGCCGCTGGCAACATTCTTAGAACCTAGTTTAGTCAAATCTCAATACTTCCCTTTGTCACACCCTACAGGGCACATTTATGATCGAATTGTTTTGAAACCTGGTATGCTTATTTGGGGTGACCTCTACATGGGAGCTATTGATTTTCTTCCATTTTCCGTCAAAAATTGCTGCCACTGGCAAAGACATTTGAACTTAGTTTAGTCAGGGATCAACATATTCCTTTGGCACGCCCGAAAGGGCACACTTATGATCAGGATGGTTTGAAACTTGGTATGTTTGTTTGGAGATACCTCCAGATGGGAGCTATCGATTTTCTTTCCGTCAAAAAATAGTTGCCATTGGCAACAACCTCTGATGAACTTAGTAAAAACTTAGTGGATCAATATTTCCCCTTGACACACAGTGCATGGCACATTTTTGATTGGATCTCTTGCAAACTTGATATGCTTGTGTGTGGTGACATCTGTATGGGAGCTGTCGATTTTCTTCCATTTCTGTCAAAAAATGTTGCCGCTGACCTTTGAACTTAGTTAGTCAGACCTCAATATTTACCTTTAACACACCCTTCAGGGCACATTTATGATCGGATCACTTGAAACTTGATATGTTTGTTCGGGGTGACCTCTAGATGTGAGCTATTGCTTTTTTTCATTTCCATAAAAAATTATTGTCGTTATCACCAGCCTTTGAACTTACTGCATTTGTGCATCAGCTTATCCCCTTTGCACTCTCTGCAGGTTATATTTATGAATTTCCATAAAAAAAACCCAAAAATATTGCCACAAGCAATGACCTTCTACTTAGTGCATTTGTGCATTACATCTTCCTTTGGCATGCCTAAGAGGGCACATTCATTATCAGGTTGTTTTGAAACTTTGTATGCTTATGCAGGGTGACAAAGATAGGAGCTATTGATTTTCTTTTCATTTCCATCAAAAACTGTTGCTGTTAGCAACAATCTTTGAATTTATTGCATTTGTGCATCAACATTCTTCTTTGACATGGTCTACAGGCCACATTTATCATAGGATTGTTTTTTAACTTGGTGTGCTCTTAAGGCAAGACGTAAAAGCTATTGATTAGCATTCATTTCTGTGAAAAAAGTTGCCATTCACAGTAACCTCTGAACACACTGCATTTGTGTATCAACATTCTTCCTTTAGCCTGTCTTATAGTTTACATTTAAAAATGCATGGATTACTCTGACGTTGTGCACACAAAATGCTGTTATATTGAAATTTCTTCAAATAACATTGGTACCAATGATCTTCAATTTTGCCATTTCATTTATAACTTACCAAGTTCAAGTTTGACAAGTTGAGCTACAGTGTCATTGACACTTTCATTAATATCTGGGTCCCAGATGATTGCCCTATATTCCCTTGATTTATCTAACTAGTGTGAGGTATGCTGTTTGACATTCCTTTGGGCAGTGTTGGAGATTTCTGCGAAGGAACCCAAGGGCTGAACTGGCCTTTTTGCTGATGATGTTTATATGTTCTTTCCATTTTAGGTCCTCGGATATTTGTAGACCTAGGTACGGGTTTGATGTTACTTGTTTTAGAATGTTGATGTTAAGGGTGTAGAACCTGTGGTTTTTCTTCTTCAGACTTAGATTATAGCATTTTTTGCGTTCAATCGCATGCCCCAGTCGTAAGCCCGGTTTTCCAGTTCTTTGATGTCTCTTTACAGTGTTCGTGGTCTTTGCTTGTTATTATATCTCTACAGAGCAGACAGTCGTCTGTAAAGAGTCTAACTGATGATGTTACTGTACTTGGAAGGTCATTTATGTGGCATAGAAAGAGGGTGGGTCCTAGGACTGTTCCTTGGGGGACTCCAGAATCCACAGGTGCTTCATCTGAGTATTCTCCTCGAGTTGGACTTTAATTTTTCTTTCTGTTAGAAAGGTGGTCAAACCATGTTTGGTGTTATTGTGTCCAGGTCGTTGTTTATTTCTTTCCAGTTTGCCTTCGGCCAAGTATACTTTTTTGCGAGTGTTGGTTTTATGATAGTGTTCATTCCACTTACGATTTTCTGGTATTTGCAGTATATGTTTCTTTCTTTCTTTAAATACTGCTGCACACCCCTTGCGGGTATTATGAGCAGGAAAAGGTGCAACGTCGGGGGGTTAGTGTGAAAAGAGATGAAAATAAGAATAGTAAGGTCTGAAAAAAAGATGATAGACTAGTATTTTATTAACAGTGTTTAAAAAGATAAAATTAGGTTAAAAACAATCGATTCTGGCTTCAGGGATAGGTTAAATCTCTCACTGCCTTACGAAAGGACTCTTTGTCAGGCAGTGTTACAGTGTTTGATGGAAGATCATTCCATAAAACAATGACATGTGGAAAGAATGAAAATTTGTAAAAATTTGCTCCTGTGTGGATCTGTCTGAAGTGGAAAGGGTGCATGTGTCTGGTAAGTCTTGAGGGTTGTTGAACGTAGGGTGGGAGTGGTATGGCTACTTGTTAGTGAATTATTTTATAGAACATAACAAGCCTGGAGCACATACGTCTCTCTTCAAGGCTTCTCCACCCAAGGTCAGACTGCATTTTACTTACACTTTCATATGGAGAAAAATTATTCATGACCCATCTGGCAGCTCGCCTTTGCACCATTTCCAATTTAAGTATGTTTGATTGTGTGTATGGGGACCATACGGCTGAGACGTACTCGAGCTGGGGCCGAACAAGTGTCTTATATGCTAATTCGCGTAACTTTTTGTTTTTGGAAGGAATGTTTCGTTTAGTAAAGCCTAAAGTTTTGTTAGCGGTGTTACTGATTCTGCTGATATGTTTGTTCCAGGAGAGATCATGCGAGATGTCAACTCCAAGATACTTTGCATCTGGGACAGAATCTAATATGTGGTTATGAAGTATGTAGTTGTGTTTTAAGATGTTTTTACTTCTCGATATATGTATCACTTGACATTTACTTGGATTAAATTCCATATCCCACTTTGATTCCCAAGCCTCGAGTCGGAGCAAGTCGGCTTGTAAGGCTTGGCAGTCAGTGGGATTTTGTACAGTAAGGTAGACTGCTGTGTCGTCTGCAAATAGTCTGACCTGTGAGGTCAGCGAGTCAGGAAGATCATTTATGTAGAGCAGAAAGAGCAGAGGACCGAGAACCGACCCCTGTGGGACACCGGACGTCACAGGCACAACAGAGGAGGCCTCACCATCAAGAACAACAGTTTGGGTTCTGCCTATGAGAAAGGATTTTATCCAGTTAATTATACATGGTGATACACCATGTTCCTGCAGTTTGTAGAGAAGTTTAAGATGGTTTACCTTATCAAAGGCCTTACTAAAATCTAGTAGTATCATATCAGTTTGTTTTCCATACATGAGGCTACGTGCCAGGTCATCAATCAGTTCGATTAGTTGGGTTTCACATTATCGTTTTTCCTGGAACCCATGTTGGAGATTATAAAGAATTTTGTGCTGGTTGAAGTGTGAAACAAGATTTGATGCAATAATATGTTCTAAGAGTTTGCATAAAATACATGTTAGAGAGATGGGTCTATAGTTAGCTGGATTGCTAGTGTCACCCTTCTTGAATAGGGGAGCAACATTTGCATTCGTCCAATCAGATGGTAGTTTGCCACTCTCTAAGGACCGTTTAAAAATAGTTTGCACAATGTTGGTTATTTCATTTGAAAGTTCTTTCAGGATGATAGGTCTGATGTTATCAGGGCCTGGTGCTTTGTCTGGCTTTAAGTTTGAGAGTAATTTATGGACACCATTTCTACTGACCTCTATGTCTGGCGTCTGTGGGAATTTACTGATGTTAAGTTTATTCCTACATGATTGGTCGAGTCTAAGAGGTGACATTTGTGAAAATACTGATTGAAATTGTCTGTTTAAAATATTTGCCTTATCTACATTACACGACTTGAGTGTTTGACTAATTGCATCTTCGAGTGGCGCAATGCCCTGTGAGTCCTGTCTTGAGTTCTTTATTAGGTTAAATAATTTTTTTGGTCTTGAATTTTAAGTGATTGTTGTCCTGTGAAATATCTAAGATATTCTCAATATAATTTGCATATGCCGTTTTAATTTTACTTTTAATTAATTTCTTCAGTTCTTTAAAATGGGACTTAATTTTATCTGTTTTGTTTGTTTTTTTCAGTTTTTGGAAGAGATGGTCTCGCTTCCGAATTAACCTTTTTATGTCCTGAGTAACCCATGGTAGTGTTGGTTTGCAGTTCAGTTTTTTGTGAGGGTATGAATTTGTTGATGCCTTTATGAATGGTGTTTTTGAATCTTACCCAAATATCATCGACAGAGGTGGTGTCACAATTTTCTAGAATTTTACTCTCCGATTCCTGAATGAATTTTTTAAAACTTTTCCAATCAGATACAGAGAGATGGAACGGGATTTTTGTCTGTTGACCTGTGGTTTGAGATTTGCAGTAGCAATGATGATGTTGTGATATGATAGGCCTGCATGAATGTCAATCTTATTTATTAGTGTTTCATTTGATGTCAGGAACAGGTCCAGTATGTTGTTGTATCTAGTGTTTTCATTAACCATCTGAGTGAAATTGTGATCATGTAACATGTTTATGAAGATGTTATATATTTTATTGAAGTCACAGCCAGTCTTGGGAGATGGTATGTGTTCTGTGTCCCATGATATTTTAGGACAGTTAAAATCTCCAAGGACCCATTTTGTACCCTTTTTTGCTTGAACGAGTTTCATTGATTTTTCAAATTGCAATATGCTGTCCTCATCACTTTCCTTGGGCCTGTAGTATGCAGCTAAATATAAGGGCTTAGAGTAATTTATGTAAGGCTACTCGTCATGGAATGTGCCAAATTAGGGCACAGAAGTGGTTGTTTTTCCACTTCATATTTAGGAAGTAAGATTTTTGTTTTGTTGAAAAACCTGAACCAGCTTTGTACCCATTGATCCAAACATTCCAGATGGTATGGCCACTTTAGGTTTGTGGTAAAAACGGCTGTTACAACAATTTTGCTGAAGTGAGGACGTCATAATATGGCATGGAACCGTAAAGACAATGCCTGTATTTGCAGTAGCTGACATGTGGCATGTACATGTGGATTTCAGGATCACTCATTAATGTTATAAAGTCGCCGAATATGCATTAATGCTTGCATTGATATTTTCTTGTTAAAACCCTCCAGGGCACATTCGTTACATCCGGAGTAGGTCACTCGGTGCGTAAATTCGACACCGGGACACTCTGACAGTGAAGAGAACCAAGCCTTCACTGGTGCTGCGCATCGTTATTGTCGTACGATCTTTTACTTCCTGTTTGCTGTATTTTGTTGAAATCCAACGTCATGTTACTCGAGAAATAACGAACATTATGTTGGGGAAAAAGCGAAAACGTGTGATAGGAAACATTATATGGACCAAGAAGGGCCACACGAAAGAAGGAAACAATGTAAGGACGAGAAAAAAAATAATAATATCAAGAATTCCCAAATATTTGCAACCGCCGGAGCACAGTGAGAGTGAGACATGTCACAAATCGCAGTTACTGCCAGTAATACCTGGTAATACTGGAAGTTATGGCTGCAACAACTTTTTTCACCGATAACAATATGCACCACGTCAGTCTTGACACCGTGTTACACATACAGGTGTTACACAAACATACAGTATATAATATAGACAAGTAATGAAAGCCTATTAAGGCTTAGTTCAGCGATCTGAACGTAGTGGCTACCCATCTACGTTCAGATTCTTCCCATTCAATCCTATAGAAAAAGTTCCCATCAAGTTTTTATGGGAACTCAAAACTCGAAATTAGGAATATATATCAAGCTTTCGCCCTTATTACCGGCTGCAATCGATAGTACACGTATTTCCTTACATTTGGGAAGAGTTTATTAATCCAAACTAGGTTTTATCCTTTAAACGTCGTCATTTGTGTACTCGTGAGGCGGCGACGGAGATTTCAAAATCGGCCATGTTGTTGTTTAAATATAAAACAGTAAAAACGATAACCCGGTAATGGCGCCGAAACGAATCGACCTTTTCATCAATGCGGAATAGAAAATTCGATCGCAATTGTGCAGAATGGGTTTGATAATCTGCTCTGTGCGAATGCGACCGAGTTTGATGACCTCCTCTGCACAATTGCGATCGAATTTCCTATTCCGCATCGATGAAAAGGTCTATTCGTTTCGGCGCCATTACCGGGTTATCGTTTTTACTGTTTTATATTTAAACAACAACATGGCCGATTTTGAAATCTCCGTCGCCGCCTCACGAGTACACAAATGACGACATTTAAAGGATAAAACCTAGTTTGGATTAATAAACTCTTCCCAAATGTAAGGAAATACGTGTACTATCGATTGCAGCCGGTAATAAGGGCGAAAGCTTGATATATATTCCTAATTTCGAGTTTTGAGTTCCCATAAAAACTTGATGGGAACTTTTTCTATAGGATTGAATGGGAAGAATCTGAACGTAGAGGGGTAGCCACTACGTTCAGATCGCTGAACTAATTAAGACTATTTTGCCCTGACCAATAGTCAATACCCCCTTCCTAGTTCAGCGGTCTGAACGTAGTGGCTACCCCTCTACGTTCAGATTCTTCCCATTCAATCCTATACTAGGCTATAGAAAAAGTTCCCATCAAGTTTTTCTGGGAACTCAAAACTCGAAATTAGGATAATATATCAAGCTTTCGCCCTTATTACCAGCTGTAATCGATAGTACTCGTATTTACTTACATTTCGGCACAGTTTATTAATCCAAACTAGGTTTTATCCTTTAATTATCGTCATTTGTGTACTCGTGAGGTGACAACGGAGATTTTGAAATTGGCCATGTTTTTGTTTAAATATAAAACAGTAAAAACAATAACCCGGTAATGGCGCCGAAACGAATAAACCTTTTCATCGGTGCAGAATCGGAATCTCGAACTCAATCGTGCAGAGGAGGTCATCAGACAGGGTTGCATTCGCACAGAGCAGATTATCAAACCCATTCTGCGCAATTGCGATCGAATTTCCTATTCTGCACCGATGAAAAGGTTTATTCGTTTCGGCACCATTACCGGGTTATTGTTTTTACTGTTTAATATTTAAGTAAAAACATGGCCAATTTCGAAATCTCTGTTGTCACCTCACGAGTACACAAATGACGATAATTAAAGGATAAAACCTAGTTTGGATTAATAAATTGTGCCCAAATGTAAGGAAATACGAGTACTATCGATTACAGCCGGTAATAAGGGCGAAAGCTTGATATATATTCCTAATTTCGAGTTTTGAGTTCCCATAAAAACTTGATGGGAACTTTTTGTTTAGGATTGAATGGGAAGAATCTGAACGTAGAGGGGTAGCCACTACGTTCAGACCGCTGAATTACCCCCTTCCCAGTTCATTTGTGAATTCGTCCATTGATATAAGCAGCCCTCGCAATTCAGAAATTTCTGCTTCGGCAGCCCTTTGCCGTAGCGAATTTTGTGTGCTTCGGCAGTTACTATGGCATTTTTTGCAAGTCAGAAATGCAGATGCCAAAGGCATCTGCAGCGAGTGGCGAAGGCACGAGCGCTCTAGGGGGGTCTGGAAAATTTTGAAGTCTGCTATTAAATGGAGCCTTCTGGTGGCTTTTAGGCTAGGAATCAACGTTATATTTTGGATAACAAAATCAGATTTTTTTACATGAATCTGCTCCTAAAAATGTGACGGTGATGTGTTCGGTCGATTTGTCTGGATTTGCACTGCAGTTTGCGATCAAAATTTGCTGGACTACAATACTGAATGAATGAATTTCTCCTGACCTGAATTGAATAAAGAGCATTTTGAAGTTACTTCTTTAAAAAAAACATGCTGTTTGTTTACCTCGATTTATGCATATCCCCGGAGTACAGAATGAAAGTTGACCCATTTTTTGAAAATGTGGAACACAGCCTGGGAAACCCCCACACATATTTTTATATTACGGGAACGATGCGCATGTGTACAGCGCGAATTCAATTGTTTCCGAGAGGGGTATCACAATAAACAAACCAATCACAGAAAGTTTAAGTCTGTGTAACGTTGGCTGCGGGTTTCCGTTTTTAGCTACTGGCGCATATGTCACGGTTTTTTCTCAGAACACATGAAAAAACCAAGCTCTCTGCATTGAATATAACCCTATGCTTTTTAAATACCCTTCATAGAAAGCGAGTGACAAAAAGAGTTAATACTTTATTTAATGTTTCTTTTTTGTAAATTATTCAATAAAGTCAAACGAAACCATATCATGTCACCGCCTTCATTGGAATGTGCCCATCGAGGTCGTGCCAATGGGGGGGGGACATGTTAGGCCTATCGTTTCGTAGCAGGAAGGTCCAAATCCAAAGCTCCAGATGGTGGGGGGGGGGGGGGGGGGGGCACAATTTTGGGGGTAACCGCAGTGTGGGATATGGGTTGGGAATTTCTTCCTCCACTTTGCATCACATCTCGTGAGAAGAGTTTACCAACAAATGATGATATGAGTTGGGATCAATCAGCCAGTGGCGGCGCCAGAAATTTTTTCGTGGGGGGGCAGACTCCCCATGAAGGGGGGCAAATACGTAAAGGATCATATCATTACTTTATTATGAGGTAGTCGAAACTTGGACACAAAGTCCGTAATATAATATTTTTATACTGTACCAATGACCCAGACTTAGCTGGTGCTAACTCCACAAAAACCAGGGCCAAACACAAATTTTGCCCCCCAATCCCCAAAATTTGCATCCAAAACAAAAAGAAATCATGTCCTAAAGGACCTCCATAGTACGACTCTACTGCGCATGCGCAGTGACGCAGTCGTCCCGAAATTGGCGCCAAATATCATTCTCTGTTTGGCCCTTCATCAGTCAACATCTCACTGATCTTTGTGCTTGTAAATCTCAGTTTAAAGGATGCCAGACACGTAATTTTTGGAGAAAATGTGATTCTAAGGAGGATAGAAGGAGGAGAGGAAAAAAGAAGTGGCAAAAAATAATCAGGGCTGTACTTAAAATTTTTTGTTGAAATTATGTTAAGTTGCCTATTTTCGAGGCATGGGCCTCTTGTTGTCATTCTTGCTAATTGTTGCACTGCTTATTCAGTGTTTCCTCTCCCCTAGCCTTCTAAAGTCCCCCCTTGCAATTCTCCCATGCTTTTGGCATATTTTTGAGAAGTTTCATTTCTAAAATTTCCTGGGAGAGTTGCTTGGTTACAGAATGTTTTCTGTTATTTTCCCCATAGTTACGTTTTCACCCATGGGTGTATAACGTTTGTGTTCTGCATCTTCCATCTGATGTTCTGCAGATTCTCCCCTGGGAGTCTCTGTTTTGCATCAGATAGAGTGTAATTGATGACTGATTCCGGGCCAGTTTTTTCAGTGCCTGGAGTCATGTTTTCTAGTGTGTTTACACTGTTTGTTTTCATTGGCAACAGCCTTTTTTGAGGGGGGCTGTTTGCCTTTGTGGTAGTTTATCTCATTATAAGATACATTTATATTATCCGAAAGTGTCTCATTAATTATTTTATATAATTTTAAAATTTTTGACCACACTTTGCCATCGGATCCATCGGGGCTCAACGTTACTTTTCAGCAACTTGGGCTTCTCTGAAAAAATATTTTTTCAAAATTATTTTGTTTTGCAATTGTTTTTTCATTTATTAATGGATCATGTTATTATGTATCTTTGTGTCAGGGGTTTTTGCGAGTAACTAGAACTTATTGTTGTTCTTTCACAATGAAGGGACATTGTTCAAATTGTAATAGGAAGAAATCTTCCTCTGACTTTCATGATCATTGTATTAATTGTAGTCAGTGTTCTCGCATTAATCCCTGTCCTATATGTGAACATTGGGATGAGAAACATTGGAAACGTGTGTCACGATATGTTGTTTCTGGAGAAAGTGCGATGCCGGCTCTTTCTCCACAAGGTCACTCTACTCTCTCAGTTTCTATTTCAGAGGAACCAGAACAGGGTGATGTTTCCATGTTATCTTCTTCAAGTGTGCGTTCGTCGTAACAAATGAATTCAGAGCTAGCGGCAAAAGTGCTCATGGAGATTAGACAAATGTCGTCCACTAGCTCGCCCGGTGTAGCGTCCATTCACCGAATGGTTCGGCAGCCGGGTTCGTCCGATGCGGTCCAAGAGGAAATTTTGGGTGATGCGAGCACTATAAAAATAATAGATGCACACCCAGTGACGGCGGATAGTGAACGAGAACGGAGGAAGCCTTTTAGTCCGGTTCCTAGCTCGTCCAGGTCCAGCCGGGCCGCGAGCGAGAGAGGCCCCTCTCTCGTACAACATCTGGGACCAGATGTTGTGGTACAAAATGTGTCTTTAGCGGAGCATACGTCCGTCGCTCGGGACGCTCCGTTGTATAAGCAGTCCGCAGAGACTGTTAAGGCTTCCTCTTCTCGTCGGCGCACACGACCGCACCTTGGCTGCGTGACCTCCGATATTTTGCCAGCTTCGCCGATGAAGGATTCTTCGGCGACCAGGTCACACCATCCGGCAGCCAGGGATTCGAGACCGATGGACTCCGGACGTTCGCATAGGAAAAGTATGTGGGAGCCATCTGATGCGGAGCTGCCCTCGGCGAAGCAGCGAAAGACCGCGCCTCCGCAGGTCTCGACGTCTGACATTCTAGTGCAGATAGCACAGCTTATCGCAGCATCCCAGCAGCCGACAGAAACGGTGTCGGATCGAGAATTATCCGACGGCGCTGGGTCGGTACGCTCCGCCGAAGCATCGGGGGCGGACGACCGGGAACATCGGGAGGTCCGACCGGATGGTGAAAGGGATACGGATGAATTGGAGCTATCCCTTTCGGAACAACATAAAGCTGCCGTGGACTTCATCCGGCACTTTCTTCCTCAAGTTGTTCCGTCGGGCCAGACTGCTGCGCTTCCGGACAGGAGAATTATAGCGTCATTGGACTCTGAATTTTTTGAGCGGTTCAGGGACATCGCTCCCGAGTTTCCGTCGCAGTCCTATAATGTTGCAAGAACATTTGAATTATTGAACGACGCTATTTTTAAACTTGCTTCCAGGACGGGGGAAAGCAGGTTTCTTGTCCGCAAATACTCTCAACCTGCCTTTCATTAATGCAAGGAATAAATTCGACACGGCAGGTCAGGGTATACCGAGAGTTCCTCTGCGTATGGACGACGAGGCGGAAGACTTAGAGCTATCATTACCGTCGTCAGCTTCTATTCCAACCGCAGTGTTGGAAACAGCTATTGCGTCTAACAGAGCCAATTTAGATGCCTTATCTTACGCAGATCACCTTACTAAGGCGTTATCACTGCGCCTTCAAGGGGAAGAGTTTCAGGATATACAATCCTCTTTAAGACTTCTTTCAAGGGCAGTAGCTTATTCCACGTGTAACTCCGCCCTTTCAGTGGCAAATCTGGAGTTGGTTAGACGTGACGCAGCCCTGTCTACATCCACACTAGTGGATTCTAAGGTGAAGAACTCTCTTAGAGTCGCTTCGGTCTCAGGAGATCTTCTCTTTGACGGCAAGCTTTCCGCTATTTATGATAATATTAAAAAGAAAGCTAGTGATTCTCTGTTGTTCAGATCCGCTCCTAAAAGGTCGGATACAGCAGACACGAATAAGGCGGGCACTTCTGGGTCTTATGCGCCCAAGAGAGGTTCCTATAGAGGTTCCGGTGCGTCCTCTGGCTCTTATTCGAGAGACCGTCAGGATAGCGACTCTCGTTCGGGACGTCCTTCAGGCCGGGACAATCGGTCGGACGCCCCGAGGTCGACGAGGCGAGGTGCGGGTCGTGGAAGACGTGGTTTCTCCTACCGCAGGCCTCGCAGATCCAGGAGGTGATGGCTTAAACCTCTATCGCGTTCCGGTTGGCGGAAGGTTGTCGAGTTTTTCTCAAGAGTGGGCGTCGATTACGGACGACCCGTGGGTGAGAGGAGTGACTTCGGAAGGTCTAAAGATATCCTTCAAACGAAAGCCTCCATTAACTCGAAGTCCAAAGTGGACTCATCTTCCGTCAAATCCTCAGAAAAGAGACGCTCTGGTATCAGAGGTGCAGTCTCTTTTAATGAAGAACGCGGTAGAGGTCGTAGAAAACCAGGAATCGCTGGGATTCTACAGCCATCTGTTTCTGGTTCCGAAACCAGACGGCTCGTTCCGTCCAGTCATAGATTTGAGCTGGATAAACAAGCTGATCGTCGCTCCGAAGTTTTATATGGAGACGATTCGATCGGTCAGAGCGAGTATTCGGGTGAACGATTATGCAACGAGCATAGATCTCAAAGATGCGTACTTTCACGTCATGATACATCCGACATTCCGAAAGTATCTACGCTTCGCAGTCCTAGGAGTGGTGTATCAGTTCCGGGCCATGTGCTTTGGTTTGAATCTAGCACCGTGGGCTTTCACTCGGGTAATGAACTCGGTAATGATCTACTTCCGAGCTCATTCGTCTGCGGTAACGTCGGCCTACCTGGACGACATTCTTCAGAGGTACGGCAACGAGTTAACGCTTCAGAACGATGTTCAGAATCTTCTTCTATTGCTCCGACGTCTCGGTTTCATAGTAAACGAGGAGAAGTCGGATCTGGTGCCGTCCAAGTCATTCACTCATCTGGGAATGAGCTTCGAGACGCACAACAATCTCGTTCGTCTGCCGTTAACCAGAGCGAAATTAGTCAGTTGTTACGCTCGCTATTGTCTGAATGCAGACAAAGTCACGGCGAGAGAATTTATGAGACTGATAGGTCTGTGCGGAGCCGCCGCGGATCTCATTCCGATGGGACGGCTACGCACACGGCCTCTTCAAATTTTCCTGACTCAGAATTGGAGTGTGAAAATTCATTCGCTCGATGTAGACGTTCTCTTGTCAGATCAAGTGAAACAAGAGATTCAGACTTGGGCAAACATTCAGTGGTTAACTCAAGGAGTTCCGCTGCAGTTGCCGGATCCGAGTTTTACCATTATGACGGATGCCAGTCAAACAGGTTGGGGTGCATCATTAATCCCAACGGATTCGAGATGCCAGGGTCTTTGGGATCCGCAATTCCTGTGCAAGCACATAAACATCAAGGAAATGATGTCAATTTGGCTTGCGTTACGTCACTGGATGGACATTATTCACGATGCTCATGTCCAAATCCTATCCGACAATACGACAGTAGTGGCGTATATACGGAATCAGGGAGGCACTCATTCAGTTGCGTTGTTCAATCTAACGGAAAGAATCCTTCTGTTTGCGTTGGAACATCACGTTCTTCTTTCGGTCCGTCACATACCGGGTCGTCTGAATGTGCTAGCAGACTCCCTTTCACGAAAGGGTCGCTTGTTGCCGTCGGAGTGGACTCTCAACAAACAAGTATTCAATCAGATTTGCTACCAATGGGAACGGCCAATGATAGACTTATTTGCGACACATCTCAACAATCAGTTGCAGACGTATGTGTCCCCGTGTCCGGATCCAAGAGCATTTGCAGTAGACGCTCAGTCGATCCCTTGGGACGGAATGATAGGATATGCGTATCCTCCAGCGCCGTTAATTCAACAAGTATTGCTAAAGATAAAACAATCTCAATGCAAGATTCTGTTGGTAGCATCTCTGTCGCCACAGAGACCGTGGATAAATCTACTCAGGTGTCTGTTGTGGGACCTACCGCGGAAGCTTCCTCCACGAGAGGATCTTCTTTCGCAGGGGAAATCGCGCCAACTCCATCACAACCCGCAAGGTCTCAACCTTCACGTTTTTCCGTTGTGCGGTCCTTCTTGCATGGCAAGCACTTTACAGGACGAGCAGTGGACGCGATTTCTAACTGTAGGAGGACCTCCTCTTCGCTAAACTATGCGGCTAAGTGGAAGGTTTTCCGTCGTTGGTGTAGGGATCATTCTGTAGATATATTTGATCCCTCTATACCAGACATTGCAAACTTTCTAGTTTACTTGTTTGACGAAATCAAACTGCAGCCTGTTACTATAAAGGGTTATAGATCTATGTTATCTGATACCTATGCACATCATGATAGTTTACAAATTGGATCTAATGTCTCTTTATCGAAATTGGTTAGAAACTTTTCGATAAATAGACCCAGAACTCTTAGATTAATTCCTAAGTGGAATTTAGCTTGGGTTCTCCTTAAATTGAAGGAAAAGCCATTTGAACCTCTTGGGACAGTAGATTTCAAATTCTTATCTTATAAGACAGCTTTTCTCTTAGCTTTCTCTTCTGCCAGAAGAGTCAGTGAGCTTCATGCACTATCGGTGGATGATTCTCATTATCGTAGTGTTGGGAACACTATCACCTTCACTACTAATGTCGGTTTTTTAGCTAAGAATCAGGCTCCTAATAAATATCCGGAACCTATTGTTATTAAGGCTCTTCCGTCTTCAGACGGGCGTAGGCCTTTACTCTGTCCTGTTAGAGCACTACGTATCTATAAACAGAGATCTCAGTTCATCAGAAAGGGACGGAAACGTTTCTTTCTGTCTTTGATGCCTAATGGAAAGGACATTTCAGTCCATTCTATTGCTAGATGGATTCAGTTAACTATCCGTACTGCGTATGAAGATTTATCTTCTTCTCAGCAGTCTGTGCTTAAGATTTCTGCTCATGAAGTAAGAGCTCTTTCTACTTCCTGGGCTTATGCTAATAGTGTTGCTATTACAGATTTAATGAAGGCTGCTTATTGGTCTCAGCCTTCCACATTTACTAATTTTTATCTCAGAAATATTGAGTCCATTTCTGGAGACCTGCATTGTTTAGGTCCGTTATCTGTTGCTCAGAATGTCGTCCACTAAACAGTTGCAACTATAGTTATGCAGGCTTTCTGTTCCGGCAGTGACTCCGTCCGGCTGCCCTCTTCGCTCTGGGCTATTTGACCCAGGGCAAGGGGAAGTGGGGGGGGGGGGGGGGGGGGCGGGTGTTCCCTTAGGTCACCTGCTTTATAGTGAAAAGCAAGGGAATGCCTCCTCCAAGACAGTATTTCTGAGTCGCTTCCGGGATGGTTTTAAAGTGTAATATTAATGTTTAATTTCATTCATGTCTTATTTTTAAAGTGTTGCTCGGTGTGAAGCATTTGTATATGTCAAGTGTCAAACGGGCTTTAATATACAATACTCGGACACTTTTAAATGATTATAAAGAGTCTCAATTCTCTGGACTACTTTATTTATTGGCTTGCTTTAAAAATAATTAGTATAAGGGTTATACTGGATGTTAATAGAGAACATGAATGTTATTGTGCTCAATTATTAAGGGTAGTGTATCTTTCTAATTTAATATTAAATAAGAAAGATACATGTAAAGCCTAATACTCCTTTTCTCCTTAAGGGGTTACACCTTTATTATATAATTGAGCTTATTGGATTTTCCTCTATGTCCTAGGCCCTCCAGCCTGTTTACTATTCAGCTAAGTCTGGGTCATTGGTACAGTATAAAAATGTTAAAAAATTTATAGTAATTTATATATTTTTTATACTTACCAATGACCCAGACGGGGATGGCCCTCCCTGAGTTGGGAACTCTTGCCTCCCCGCTGAGTACATAGCGCTGACCAGGCACTGCCAGTAAGAATGATATTTGGCGCCAATTTCGGGACGACTGCGTCACTGCGCATGCGCAGTAGAGTCGTACTATGGAGGTCCTTTAGGACATGATTTCTTTTTGTTTTGGATGCAAATTTTGGGGATTGGGGGGCAAAATTTGTGTTTGGCCCTGGTTTTTGTGGAGTTAGCACCAGCTAAGTCTGGGTCATTGGTAAGTATAAAAAATATATAAATTACTATAAATTTTTTAACTTTTTGGTTTGGTACGTCCTGTGGTCGTACCAAACCCAAAAATGATATTACGGACTTTGGGTCCAAGTTTCGACTAAATGTAATGGTAATTAGCGCTCCTCCTTTCAAAAAATCCTGGATCCGCGTCTGGAGAGAGAGAAGGCAGAGATAGAGGGAGGGAGGGAGGGAGAGAGAGGAGAGAGAGAGAGAGAGAGATGGATGGAGGGGGTAGAGAGAGAGAGAGAGATGGAGGGGGATAGAGAGAGAGAGGAGAGATAGAGAGAGGGAGGGGCAGAGAGAGGGAGGGAGGGAGAGAGATTGTGTGGTGGGTGGGTGGGTGGTGTCTTGGGGCAGAGCCCACGTTTGGGTGGGTGGGGGTGGTGGGTTGGTGGGGGCAAATGCCCCCCCCCATCCCCCCCGTAGCGCCGCCACTGCAATCAGCCCAGAAAAAACTAACAAAGAAGCTGAAATGAAGGTTGCGTCACTAACCAATACAATCAAATATACCCCCCCCCCCCCCCCCCCCCCCCCCCCCCCCCCCCCCCCCCCCGGGGTGGGGGATGGGGTTATATTTAATTTTACTGGTCAGTAACGTCTTCTACATTTCAGTTTCCTGGTGATTTTAATTTTTTTTTCATTTTCAATTCCATCTCACGCAGTGGGCTGCTAGGCACCAAGTGCCACCCTCAGTAATTTCTGATACATCGGGGTAATTTTTTTTTTATTATTAAAAACGCAACATTGATAGCAACAGTATGGAGTTTCTTTACTCTGAATCAGGAGATTCTGAGTCTGTGCATGAAGTGGACGAGAATTCATCCAAGTCAAAATCGTCCACTGCGAATTCACTGTCTGCATCTGAGTCATAATCTGAATCCCCTTGGTGAACAGCAGACTCGGTGTTTGGGTTGGTCGGGGTTTGTTCTCTATCATCTGCTGGCAGGAATAGGCATCTTTTGTTTCTCGGACCGTCTTTATTCTTGTAAGAACGTTTACGTTTGATTCTGTACCCGCAAACTCTGCGACCACTGCCTTTGGGACATGAATCACGCGGCAAAAAACGCTCGATCGCCATGTTGTGAAGGGTATGTTCATCCGACACAGGTTCACCTCTGACAATAAGTAAATCCTCGATTGTTGAGTGATTTGAGAGATTGGCGTTCTTTGCCAAGAATTTGGGTGAATGAACTGAATACTCTCTCCGCCTCGGCACTTGAGATAGGTAAAACAATACAGATCTCAATGATCTGAAGGAAATTTTGAATACACAGATCATTTCCTGAAAGGAACAATGAAGGCCATGCCTTTTATGGCGAATCCGTTTTTAGAAAAGTCAGTACGTGTGTGTGAGCCATTGCTAATTCTGTGCTCAGTCGCTGGAGATCACATTCATTTTTTTCAAGTAAACATTTAAAGTACTCAACAATTTTTAACATTGGAACCTCCAAGTCGGAAATACTTCTGTGTTGATAAGTCTTGGTGTCAAGCAGGGTTGGGGCGAATACATTGTAAATGTATTGAATACGAATACTTTGAAATTTTATGAATACGAATACGAATACTTTACAATGTATTCATGAATACAAATATGAATACTTGAATACTTTTCAAAATTATTTCTTGTAAATGGATGATAATTTGATCATTCTTATTGGGATTAAGGGTATAAGGGATTATAGGTGAAGAATTAGTTTTTCAGAGGGTGGATCTCTTAATCCTTTAGAATCCAATCAACAGACATAAGTTGGTATTAATGACAAACAAAAGAAATAAAAAAAAAATTCAAATATCAATTTATTTAGAAAACAATTTGCAAAATGTGCACAGTACTCATCCAATGTTTTGTTGTTTAGTGCATACACAGTAATCATTAAACAGAGAACTGTGAGAAATTTACACAATTTTGGGGGTATTTTTTTTGGTTTTTTTCTTCTGAACTGCATTTTATGACCCCCAATAATGTCTATTAATTGTGGCAAATTGTGGCTTCTTTGCATCATGTTTTTTATTAATTTTTAAAAATACATTGCTGGTGAGAATAAAAAAAAACTGGCCAGTGCCATTCACAAAAATCAATCAAGCAATTACTGTACTATTGGAAAAATGTTGTAATTCAAGCACAATAATTTTACAGATCTATCAGTCTACACCTTATTTCTACTATTACTGTAGAAAAATATTAGATTAGTATTAATTGGATAATGGAGTTGTTTAGGGATTAAAAATCAATACTTTGGCCAGACTGATATCCTTTGTCCAAAGAATAATCTGTACAATTACAATGTTCACTTTACAATGAAACAAATTTTGAACAATGAAGAGTTTGCTATCAAAAGGCAGATAAATAATTGAACTTACCTTCATGTGTAGTATGAAGTTTGATGTACTATTTGATGGACCTGATACGTGCACTTCAAAAGTATTAGTTTAATTCTTTACTACTTTCTAATAGAGATAATCACAATATTTTTTTTACAAATACTGTATACATGTGTATTAAAAACAAGAAAAGTATTCAAAAAGTATTCTCGAATACACCTCAAATTGGACTGTATTCAAATACGAATACGAATACTTTAAAATTGCATGAATACTGAATACATTTGAATACTTGAAAAAATGTATTGAATACGACTGAATACCGAATACAAATACGAATACCCCCAACCCTGGTGTCAAGAAGTTCCGCGACACTTGAAAACAGTGGATTTTCTATGAAATCGGAGAATCTGTCGGTGAGGTTGGCTATCATCTTTTCCAGAACAACCTGTATTTCGGTATTAACAATACTAAGAGCCTTGTCAAGAGGGGTCGACATTGAGTAGTTGTGGAAAGTTACAAACTTGTCTGCCAGTTCATTCAACACGGCGTCTTCGTCCGATCGCGTTGATCTGGATTCGTATTTCTTTCCATGGTCATCCTCGATGAAAGGCCAGCAAAGTTTACATGGCGTTTGAAAATAATTGTCCATGTAGAAGACAGCCGATTCTTTCTCACGGCAAATACTCAGAAGTCTCTGGAGTGTGGATATGGCTGATTTTACAGTGGAGATAGCTTCCGTCATCAACAATGACTGCTTCTCTAAACAAAGAGAAAATGGTGTCAAGTGGGCTAAAATGTCCTTGTGAGCAGCAATGAATAAGAGATGATCTAATTTCATGGAGTTTTTAGCTCACCTGAGCGAAGCTCAAGGGGAGCTTTACTAATCACTTTCTGTCCGTCGTCCGTCGTCCGTCGTCCGTCGTCCATCGTCCGTCGTCCGTCGTCCGTCGTCCGTCGTCGTCCGTCCGGCGTTAACTTTACATTATCGACTTCTCCTCCTAAACCACTAGCCCAATTTTATTCAAATGTTGGCTAAATGTTTATTACCTAATGCCAATTCAGATTTGTTCAAATGAAGTTGCCCCTCCTCCTGGGTGGTGCCACGCCCCCAAGGGGCACCAAAATCTTTGTAAATCTTCTTCTCATGAACCAGCAGTAGCAGAGACTTGATATTTGGTGTGCAGCTTCCTTTTGAGGTGTAGACTCAGATTTGTTCAAGAGAAGTTTGTGGGGCTATACTTGGCGTTGTTATGAGAGGGGCAAAATTTTTTGCCCCGCCCAAAATTTCTATTTTCCAAACCGAGAGGCTGATTTGAACCAAATTTTATGTGAGGGCTTATTGGGTCATGAGTACTTGATTTATGCAAAAAAAAATTTTCCCGCAGCCCCGTGGGAACCGCAGGAGCTAAAAATAGAAAAAATTTAAAACGCCCATATCTCCAAAACTGCACGGCACTGAGAATTTTTATTTGGTGTGCAGCTTCCTTAGGACCAACAGAAAGGATTGGTAAAAAAAAATTGCCATCGGTTTTATCATAGGGTACAGTTTCGGGACTTTGAAAAAGTGCTGAGTCAGCACTTTTTAACACTGTAGGCAATGGGAAAAACATTAAAAAATCTTCTTCTCCAGATCCAGCAGGCAGAATCTTTTGATATTTGGTATGCAACATTGTAGGGTGGATCTGATTCAAGTTTGTTCAAATCGGCCCCCTGGGTTCATATTTGGGCTCAGTATAGGAGCCCGATTTCGAACTTAGTGCATTTCAGGCAAATTTCTTAAAAAATCTTCTTCTCCAGATCCAGCAGGCAGAATCTTTTGATATTTGGTATGCAACATTGTGGGGTGGATCTGATTCAAGTTTGTTAAAATCGGCCCCCTGGGTTTATATTTGGGCTCAGTATAGGAGCCCAAATTTGAACTTACTGCATTTCAGGCAAATTTCTTTGAAAATCTTCTTCTCCAGATCCAGCAGGCAGAATCTTTTGATATTTGGTATGCAACATTGTAGGGTGGATCTGATTCAAGTTTGTTCAAATCGGCTCCCTAGATTCATATTTGGGCTCACTATAGGAGCTTGAATTCGAATTTAGTGCATTTCAGGCAAATTTCTTCAAAAATCTTCTTCTCCAGATCCAGCAGGCAGAATCTTTTGATATTTGGTATGCAATGTTGCGGGGTAGATCTGATTCAAGTTTGTTCAAATCGGCCCCCTGGATACCTATTTGGGCTTACTATAGAAGCCCGAATTCGAACTTAGTGCATTTCAGGCAAATTTCTTAAAAAATCTTCTTCTCCAGATCCAGCAGGCAGAATCTTTTGATATTTGGTAAGCAACATTGTGGGGTGGATCTGATTCAAGATTGTTCAAATCGGCCCCCTGGGTTAATATTTGGGCTCAGTATAGGAGCCCGATTTCGAACTTAGTGCATTTCAGGCAAATTTCTTAAAAAATCTTCTTCTCCAGATCCAGCAGGCAGAATCTTTTGATATTTGGTATGCAACATTGTAGGGTGGATCTGATTCAAGTTTGTTCAAATCGGCCCCCTGGGTTCATATTTGGGCTCAGTATAGGAGCCCGATTTCGAACTTAGTGCATTTCAGGCAAATTTCTTAAAAAATCTTCTTCTCCAGATCCAGCAGGCAGAATCTTTTGATATTTGGTTTGCAACATTGTGGGGTGGATCTGATTCAAGTTTGTTCAAATCGGCTTTCTAGATTCATATTTGGGCTCACTATAGAAGCTCGAATTTGAACTTAGTGCATTTCATGCAAATTTCTTAAAAAATCTTCTTCTCCAGATCCAGCAGGCAGAATCTTTTCATATTTGGTAAGCAACATTGCGGGGTGGATCTGATTCAAGTTTGTTCAAATCGGCCCCCTGGGTTTATATTTGGGCTCAGTATAGGAGCCCAAATTTGAACTTAGTGCATTTCAAGCAAATTTATTAAAAAATCTTCTTCTCCAGATCCAGCAGGCAGAATCTTTTGATATTTGGTATGCAACATTGTGGGGTGGATCTGATTCAAGTTTGTTCAAATCGGCTTCCTAGATTCATATTTGGGCTCACTATAGAAGCTCGAATTCAAACTTAGTGCATTTCAGGCAAATTTCTTAAAAAATTTTCTTCTCCAGATCCAGCAGGCAGAATCTTTTGATATTTGGTATGCAACATTGTGGGATGGATCTGATGCAAATTTGTTTAAATCGGCTCCCTAGATTCATATTTGAGCTTACTATAGAAGCTCGAATTCGAACGTAGTGCATTTCAGGCAAATTTCTTAAAAAATTATCTTCTCCAGATCCAGCAGGCAGAATCTTTTGATATTTGGTATGCAACATTGCGGGGTGGATCTGATTCAAGTTTGTTCAAATCGGCCCCCTGGATTCATATTTGGGCTCACTATAGAAGCTCGAATTCAAACTTAGTGCATTTCGGGCAAATTTCTTAAAAAATCTTCTTCTCCAGATCCAGCAGGCAGAATCTTTTGATATTTGGTATGCAACATTGCGGGGTGGATCTGATTCAAGTTTGTTCAAATCGGCGACCTGGATTCATATTTGGGCTTAATATAGAAGCCCGAATTCGGACTTAGTGCATTTCGGGCAAATTTATTAAAAAATCTTCTTCTCCAGATCCAGCAGGCAGAATCTTTTGATATTTGGTATGCAACATTGTGGGGTGGATCTGATTCAAGTTTGTTCAAATCGGCTTCCTAGATTCATATTTGGGCTCACTATAGAAGCTCGAATTCGAACTTAGTGCATTTCAGGCAAATTTCTTAAAAAATCATCTTCTCCAGATCCAGCAGGCAGAATCTTTTGATATTTGGTATGCGACATTGCGGGGTGGATCTGATTCAAGTTTGTTCAAATCGGCCCCCTGGATTCATATTTGGGCTTAATATAGAAGCCCGAATTCGCACTTAGTGCATTTCGGGCAAATTTATTAAAAAATCTTCTTCTCCAGATCCAGCAGGCAGAATCTTTTGATATTTGGTATGCAACATTGTGGGGTGGATCTGATTCAAGTTTGTTCAAATCGGCTTCCTAGTTTCATATTTGGGCTCACTATAGAAGCTCGAATTCGAACTTAGTGCATTTCAGGCAAATTTCTTAAAAAATCTTCTTCTCCAGATCCAGCTTCAGAATCTTTTCATATTTGGTAAGCAACATTGTGGGGTGGATCTGATTCAAGTTTGTTCAAATCAGCCCCCTGGGTTTATATTTGAGCTCCGTATAGGAGCCCAAATTTTAACTTAGTGCATTTCAGGCATATTTCTTAAAAAATCTTCTTCTCCAGATCCAGCAGGCAGAATCTTTTGATATTTGGTATGCAACATTGTGGGGTGGATCTGATTGTGATTCATGAACGTATTTATTTGTAAAGTTGATAGAATCTTAGACAAAATTTGCAGAAAAGATCTACTATAGAAGGGGTGGTATCCAGGGTGAACCGTTTACCCAAATCTAGCAGTACTAATGCATTATTCACACAAATCTCCGTTCAAATTTTATGACCCCCTCATTGGAACACACGCATTCAGCTCATTCCAACAAAGGTCATATGCCATGTTTTCGAGACAAAGGAATAAAAATTTTAGTTATTCATGAAATTTTTAGGCAACTGTTGTCTGTTATTCACATTGCTTCATGAAATTTCAGTACTTTTAGAAGTTACCTCAGTAATCAAGGGTTAATTCCCCTTAATTAAATGTCGCCTCTAAAAACAACCACTTTGCATATCTTACCTTTTTACCAGCATAACTGCCAAAACTTGTCAGCATTCTTCGCAAAAATCGCTATTCAAATTTTAATTTTTGTCTCTTAAACATACATGTACTTATCGCTTGTAAATACCCCATTGGAATGAGCTTTTTGAGCTCATTCCAATGAGAGGTCGCACACCATGCTTTTTGAGTCAAAAAAGCAATTTTTTTAGTTATTCCAGAATTTCGTACGTAAAACACAGCTTTATGACTTCACATTAAAATGAGCTCTCTAAGCTTGTTCCAATCAACATTCACGCACTATGTCTTTCACACAAAAAATAAAATTTTCCATTTATTCAGGAATTTTGTTTGCAAGAACACTCTTACCCCCCCCCCCCCCCCACACACACACACACACACACAAACACACACACACACACACAAACACAGACACACACATCTAAAAGTTTGTCAGCAAAAAAACAGTTACTTC
Source organism: Pictodentalium vernedei (assembly GCA_031216915.1). Classification (NCBI taxonomy): domain Eukaryota; kingdom Metazoa; phylum Mollusca; class Scaphopoda; order Dentaliida; family Dentaliidae; genus Pictodentalium; species Pictodentalium vernedei. Next base: position 102,323,882 of record CM062293.1, read on the forward strand.
AATTTTTAAATGCATTATAGGAACAACTTGCCTAATCAAATTTAAATACTTTTGCATCATTCTGTATCTAGAACAAACCATTTACCATATCTTTACGCAAAATTCTCCAGCATCATTCACAAAAAAACACCATTATTTATATATTCACATTTCTGTCTCAAAAATATACCTGATCATCCCATACCCCTATTGGAATAAGCTGTTTGAGCTTGTTCCAATGATGATAAAAAAAACTAATATTTTGGAAAATTTGTGAAAATTTTTGTTTTCTTGCATGCAAATATATACATGTAGCACATGGAAGATATCCACAGTTGGGGAGAGATGTCCAAGGCTATCTCTTCACATTCCTTGTTTGTGCTTCATGCTAAACCAGTTTGTCTGCAGAGATAAATTTGCTTTATTAAAAATCATTGGAGATTGGCCTAAAACTAATTTTAGGTAACAAATGTTGAACTTCAAACAAAATCTATCACTCAACCTGTTAATGTTGATGAGGCATGACATGGTGAAGGTGACCTAAAATACTTCTTAGAGTCACTTTGTCAGGTGAGCGATTAAGGCCACGTGGGGCCTCTTGTTTAGATAACCTGTTAGTCTGGGAGCGAAATCTTTCATAGATTTGTTGAATGGTGAGGAAATTTGGTGATTACAAAATCCTAAGAATATTGGCAAATTTTTTATGTAGTTTTCCGATGACTGTACCTGATGAGCAACCCATCACGTTCCACTTGTTCTCTTGTACTTGTAGAGTCTCTTCCCCATGAAATTGGCCTGTTTCTTCATTAGCCTCCATCTTAAATTTGCGCGCTTGAAAATTTGGTAAGTATTTAAAATGTCCTCATCACAGGCCACATTAAGTTGTGACCCTTTTACACTATCATGCAGGCCAAGTTCACCCTTGTGGTTGGCACACCACCCCATTAAGAGGTGATCGCCGACATCGTCACGTATTAGTCTATAAAGCGCGTGATTGGTGACTGCCCCATCACTTCCGACGCCAACCAGGCGATGGGAAACATTAAATTCAAAATTCTGCTTGTGGACACTTTTATCAAAGGCGCCTTTCAGACCTGAGGCACTAGCATTATCTGGTTCCTCTAAGGCCATGACATGGTATTCCGGCTTTCCATTCTTACATAGCTTTATGAGATATAATTCTTTCTCGTCATACGTTTTAGCGCTGCTCGACCCGTCGTAGATCACAGTGAAATATCTACAGACGCCTTCGTTGAGGGGGTGTGTGATTTTATTGAACTGAATAGTGTCGGCGAGGTCAGAAACCATCTCCCTACATGCAGTGTCCCTTACGTAGGCAGTCCCTAAGTCCACTCTGTGGATGTCTCTCTCAAATTTGGCTATGTTTTCATAGTCCTTAAAAGATTTATGGTTTCTTGCCACATAATGTGCAATTTGAAACTTCATTACCAGTTGTTTGCGCTGGTAAGTCGTTATTTTTCTGACAGATTCTTTCAATGTCAGCTGTTTTGCAGCGGACGAAGAGGTAGAATTCGAAGCAGAATCTGTTTTCTGACAGTCTGACTGATCCTCCGTAGATTGCCCTGTGTTACAGTTTTCAGATCTCTTTTTCAAAATAGCTACTCGGTGAAGGTTCGATTTCGCTACATGATCGATGGCATTACATTTTTTTATCGTTGTGGTACCTGAAATCCATTTGTCTATTTTATCTTCTTTGACCTTCCCTTGCTGTTGAACCACCATTTTATGTTGGCCACATGGTCCTCCATATACATCACGACAGAGTGTGCAGTAAACTAGTTTTACAGTTTCTCCATCGTCGTCCAAATCATAGCCCACACTTGCGATTCCCCAACCATCAACGTTTTTTTTCTTCACACCCATGGTAAACTTTCTCCTTTCGTGCGAATTGCTTTATTAGTTATTTAAACTTATTATTATTTACAATCAAAACAACACCGGTGTGATACGATGACGCAACACACACATCATTACATGACGATGAAATGTGCACTTGTTGACTCAAGCATATAACATTTCCCTCAGCTTGATATTTCTGTGTACTCAAATGAAACTGCATGTCACACAATCGATCATACCTGGTCCCGAAGTCCGTAATGTATTTTTGGGGTTTGATACGTCTTGTGGAACACGATGTACCAAACCCCCCAAAACATTCCGGACTTTCGATCCAAGTCTGGACAAGTCTTACGCACCGCAGATTATTTCTGCTACGGCAACCGTGTGCCGTAGTAAGCGCCGTTTGCTTCAGCAAATCGCTTCGGCATTGCCCATTGCCGAAGCCAATTGTGAGGGCTGTATAAGTAATGGAATTTTGTTTATTTTGAAATTCCCACCTCAGATATTCCTTAAGGGCTAATATAAGTAATGAAATTTTGTTTATTTTGAAAATTCTCACCTCTGATATTCCTTCAATTCAAATTAAATATACACAAAATGTACATCAAAATGAAGATTTAAGAGTTGACTGTAGGCACCACTAGTTCCTGGAAGTCTGCTGCCGTATTCGTACCAGAACTGATAATTTAATAATATTTCTCGAAAACAGCTTGTGGCCAAATGTGCTTTACATATCCAAGAACAAAGCTAGGGGATCAAAATTCTTCAAAACATGGCGACGCAGCTGCATGGGGGTAAATTCCAAAGCCTTTGCTTTTGTTTATGTGTGAATATACTTGCGATTTCCGGTCGACGTCATCAGGTGGAAAAAGCATGTAAAAACAACGCCGTCTAAAATCAAATAATGAAAAAGATCACCTTCATACAGTATACTGTTATTAGATAGAGATTGCACAGTTGCCATATTCAAATTGAATTGAATAATTCAATACAAGGTATCATGATACCTGTTGAAATTTCTGAGAATTACGATTTTGTTTTGCGATGGAAGTTCGTAGTATTGAGTGATTTGCCCATGTCTGTCAAGCATGGAACCCATCTACAATAAAAAATGCAGACAGTGTTGTCCTTTTCCAAAATGCAGTCCTATCACTGCACTCGAAAGCGTTTTGAATGCCTAGCTTTGTTCTTGGATATGTGAAGCATATTTGCCCACAAGTTCTCATGAAATATTATTTTATTATCAGTTCTGGTACGAATACGGTAGTAGTCCTCCAGGAACCAGTGGTGCCTATGGTCGACTCAATGAGTTGATTACATATGTGTTTCGTGTTCTATACATCTCAATCTTCATTTTGATGTACATTTTGTGTATATTATGTCTCCCCTTCCCAGAAGGGAGACATATTGTTTTAGTGCATATTCTTCTTCTTCTTCTTCTTCTTCTTCTTCTTTTCCTCCTCCTTCTCATACAAACTTTGTCCGGGCCATAACTTTTTTGTCTTTTGACCTACACCTTAGATACTTGGCATGTGGATGTATCACCATGAGCCGGTGTGCAGTGTACCATAGTGACCTTCATGTGACCTTGACCTTTGACCTGAAGGTCAGATTTATGTGTTTTTTTTAAGGGAAACATCACACACACTTTGTCTGGGCCATAACTTTTTTGTCTTTTGACCTACACCTTAGATACTTCACATGTGGATGTATCACCATGAACCGGTGTGCAGTGTACCATAGTGACCTTCATGTGACCTTTGACCTGAAGGTAAGATTTATGCGCTTTTTTAAGGGAAACAGTCTGGACCAGAACTTTTTTGTATCTCGAGTCAGGCTTTAGATATTTGGCATGTGGATGTATCACCATGAGCCGGTGTGTAGCGTACCATTGTGACCTTCATGTGACCATGACCTTTGATCTGAAGGTCATATTTGTGCTTTTTTCAAGGAAACTTTGTCCAGACCAAAACTTGTTTGTTTTTTGAGCCGGGCCTTAGATATTAGGCATGTGGATGTATCACCATGAGCCGGTGTGTCGCATACCATTGTGACCTTCATGTGACCTTGACCTCAAGGTCAAATTTATGTACTTCAAATAGGGAGTAATTGTCCAGACCAGAATTTTTTTGTTTTTTGACCTAGGACTTGGTTATTTGACATGTGGATGTGTCACCATGAGACCGCATGTTGTCTGCCTCGATGACCTTCATGTGACCTTGACCTCTGACCTTAAGGTCAAATTTATCTACTTCAAATAGGGAATAATTATCCAGACCAGAACTTTTTTGTTTTTTGACCTAGGACTTAGATATTTGACATGTGGATGTATCGCAATTAGACCGCATATCACATGTAATCATGACCTTCATGTGACCTTGACCTCAAGGTCAAATACTAAATTTATGTACTTTAAATTGGGAGTAATTGTCCAGACCTGATTTTTTTTTGGACATTTAGATGTGTCACCATGAAACCGCATGTCCGCTACCTTGATGAACTGCATGTGACCTTGACCTCTGACCTCAAGGTCAAATTTATGTACTTCAAATAGGGAATAATTGTCCAGATCAGAACTTTTTTGTTTTTTGACCTACATGTAGGACCCAGATGATTGACATGTGGATGTATCACAATGAGACCACATGTCATCATGACCTTCTTGTGACCTTGACCTCATGGTCAAATTTATGTACTTTAAATAGGGAGTAATTGTCCAGACCAAATTTTTTTTTTTTTTGACATGTGGATGTGTCACCATGAAACCGCATGTCCGTTACCTTGATGAACTGCATGTGACCTTGACCTCTGACCTCAAGGTCAAGTTCAGATATTTTATAGAGTATTATTTGCCAGAGTCATCATAACTTATTTCTCTTTAGAGCTAGACCTTACATATCTGGTATGATTGTCAATATTTTTATGTATATATCATTTGTAGTGCATAAAATAGAAAGGAAGCGGAGACATAGGTTTTAGTGTGCTAAAACACTTTCTAGTTTAATTTGAATTGAAGGAATATCAGAGGTGAGAATTTTCAAAATAAACAAAATTCCATTACTTATATAGCCCCTTAAACACTGGAGTTAGGGCCCCCAATGCTCGGGCGACGATTCTTTCCGCCTTGACTCAGAACCTACTTCAATCTTCCTCGGTCTCGGCCAGGACTTTCCTTCGGATGCTGGGCCTTTGCGGTTCGGTGACAGATCTCATTCCGCTCAGTCGCTTGTTTGTCCGACCTCTCCATCACTTCCTGTTGGATCATTGGCGCCAGAATGTAGATCCGCTGGAACTTCCTATTCCTCAGTCCCTGCTTTGTCACCTCCACCCTTGGGCGGATGTTCCTTGGCTGACAGAGGGTGTTCCATTGGATCTTCCTTTGGCCGATCACATCCTTACTGCGGATGCCAGTGATCGGGGCTGGAGTGCGACGTTGGATCCTCTCGGTCTGTCCACTCACGGCGAGTGGGACAGCGAGCAGGTGGGCCTTCATCAGGGCTGGGGGGAGTTAACGTGTTAACGCGTTAAAATATTTTAACTGAGTTAGAAAAAAATTAACACGTTAATAACGCGAGTCTTCAATATGAGTATTCCCATGACTGCCTCTTACTTGGATGCGCGTTTCAAAAACTTATCATTTGTCAAACCACATCTGGCCGCATCAGTGAAGCGAACGGTGAGAGAAGAAGTCGGCAAACTGGCGACCAGTGAAATTGATGAAGTCAGTAATCCTTCTTCTTCGCAGGACGTTCAACCTCCACCCATGAAACAAGCAAGAAGATCATTTCTTGAAGAATTACTTGGATCGAACGACCAAGAATCATCTGCTGATGAAGTTACTGATTATGATAAGTTCCGGACTGCTCCTGTCACAGCCGACCCTTTGAAATGGTGGCAAGACCACGAAAGACTCCTTCTCAAAATGGCGGGACTCGCGAGATGATACAGCTATTCCTGCTACGTCCGCATCGTTGGATCAGCTGTTTTCGGCATATAGCCTGGTGTTCGAGCAAAGACGGATGTCTTTGTCTAAAAATGTGGCTCGGACAATAATATTTCTGCATGAGAATTCAGATTGAGCGACTATCACTTAACTTGGCTTAACTTAAGAGTATAGAATTTTTGAGCGCTCGAAGCACGCACTCATCAAACTTTGCCGGAGTCCGGAGTTTTTCCAGTATTTCAAAGAACGCGAAGAACGATGTTCGTGAGTTACTAGTCATTTATTTGTTCATTAAAACACGTAACATCATGTTATGTTGAACAATTGTCGATATTACAATTTGTATGTAGAAAAGACCGCAGTTAACGTTTTATTAACGCGTTAACGAAAATTTTAACTCCTCCCAGCCCTGGCCTTCATATCAACCAGAAGGAGCTCCTTGCTCTTCTGTTGAGTTTTCGGCTTTGGATCCCTCACCTGTTGGACCATATTGTCCTACTTATTTCAGACAATTCGACAGTAGTGGCCTACATACTGAATCATGGAGGCACACATTCGTTTCCCAAGTATCACTATCTCGGGATCTTCTGTTGGCATGGGATGTAAACACTTGGGTATCCATTTGACACATTCCAGGGCATCTCAACATCCTAGCAGGCTCCCTGTCCTGACGCGACAATGTCCTTCCAACCGAATGGATGCTACATCGGTCGGTGTTTCAGGCGATTTGCGAGCAGTGGGGATGTCCTCTGGTCGACCTTTTCGCCACTCGCTGGATTCATCAGGTAGAGACCTTTGTCTCTCCTTGTCCAGATCCTCTGGCATTTGCAGTAGATGCTCTGTCTCTGGACTGGACAGGTTGGATCGGCTTCCCTCCTGCACCGATTCCTCCTCAAGCATTAGTGAAGATTCGTGCTTGCAGTTGCACGATCATTCTGATTGCACCTCTGTCTCCACAGAGGGTGTGGATCAATCTGCTGCGGCCTCTGTTGGCAGATCGGCCGATTCGTCTACCTCTACCTCTGTGTCGCGATCTTCTTTCCCAGGGTCATCCCAGGAAGTATCACAACAACCTGGCAGCCTGTCCCTTCATGCCTGTCTTTTATCAGGTCTTGCCTCCGACATAGAGGTTTTTCGACACGAACAGTGGAGTGCATTTCTGCATCGCGGCGACATTCCACTGGCATGACTTATGCTGCGAAGTGGAAGGTTTTCTGCCGCTGGTTTACAGATCACAATGTGGATTACCGTGATCTGTCAATTGCTCAAATTGCGGATTTTCTGGTATACCTATTTGACTCCACGGGCCTCCAGCCTATTACGATTAAGGGCTATCGGTCTATGCTGTCTGATACTTTCTCTTATGTGGGAAAGCGGTGCACCGGTCGTAATCTTTTTCTCTCCAAACTCCTTCCGGTCTTTTCTTTGAAGATGCCTCGAGTTTTGCGTCTTACATCCAAGTGGAACTTGGCATGGGTGTTGCACTGTTTGGAGGGGGTGACATTCGAGCCTTTATCTGAGACCGATATGCATTTCCTCACCTATAAGACGGCTTTCCTTCTAGCATTTGCTTCTGCACGATGCATCTGAGCTTCATGTGCTATCTGTTGATTCTGCTTTCTTCAGAAATGAGGCTAACAGTGTCACCTTCACTACTGATTGCTCTTTTCTGGCCAAGAATCAACTTCCTGATTCGGTACCTCCTCCCATCTGCATTCGGGCTCTCCCTGCTGTCGATGGTCAGAGACCTCTTCTTTGTCCTGTTCGTACGATCAAGACTTGCATTAATGGCACTCGGTTCATTAGGAGGGGTCGGAAGAGATTCTTTCTGTCTCTCATTCCTAAGAGGCAGTCTATCTCTTCTCATTCTATTTCCAGGTGGATCTGTCTTGCCATCAAGCTGGCATATTCCCACTTGTCTGCTTCGGATCTTGTTTCGAACCAGTTTAATGCTCATGAGGGTCGTGCCATTTCTACATCCTGGGCGTTCACCAATTCGGTTTCGCTCCAGGATGTTATGAATGCGGCTTACTGGAGGAATGCTTCTACCTTCTCCTTTTATCTCCGCCACCTACAGCAGCAATCTGAGGACCTTTATTCTTTAGGCCCTCTCGTTGCTGCTCAGGCTGTTGTGCACCCTTGTTAAATTTGTTGTATCGGGTTTTCTCTGCCCTTCTTGCTTTTCTTTCTGCTGCTCTTGTTGGTATTGGTTATGTAATTCACCTCCACCTATTGTTTATTCAGCCAATTGTAAACAATTTTGAGCAGGTTGAAAAGAAATTAAAATTTTTTAGTAAATTTTGTTTCGTAACACACCTACCACAATTGTTTAGCAGAGGCCGACCCTCCTTGGGGATATCTTTGATATCGATGATTCCCCGCTAAATCACAAACTTCTCGTTGCCGGAAATACGGAATTGACATCCCGGTTGTTGCGCATGCGCTCGGTAAACGCAAGAGGTGTGCAGAGAGAGTACCTGTAATGTCGAGCGCCGGTCTTGCTAGACCCTTTTTCGATCTTTTTCGTGCTTTTGCACTCTATTACTTTTCCAACTTGTTTGGAAAAGTTTCTTAAAAACAAAACCTGAGTTAGTTCCGAAGTAGGGCTTGCACTTACGTTACAGCCAATTGTAAACAATTGTAGTAGGTATGTTAAGAAACGAAATTTACTAAAAAATTTTAATTTCACCCTAATTTAAACTGAAAAAATGTGAGAAAAACAGGCTTTATGTAATAGAATTGTTAGATTACTAGATTAATGTATTCTCATGACAATGTGCGGGTCCTCCTAAACACTAGTTCACCGATCCAAACGAAGTGGCCGCACCCTATGTTCAGATTCCTCCCATTCAAATCTGTTGTAAAATTTGCCAATAAATTTTATTGGGAACACAAAAATAGGAATATTTATCAACCTTTCGCCCTTATTATTGGCTGCATTCAATAGTACACATATTTCCTAACATTTATGCAGAGTTTATTGACTCAAACTATTTTTTATCCTTTACTTATTGAGATTTGAACATGGTCGAATCGTCAACGACCGCTTCGATAGCGTCCATGTTTCTGTGCCTATAAATTAATAACCCAGAATTATGCCGAAACCTTAATCAAAGATTCATCAACACAGTTTTCTTGTACCGCTATCCACAAGATATTTAATTTCACATTATCATAAATTAATAATCAAATCATCATTCTACAGCTTCTTTATTTGATAAAAAACTCTCCGTTTTTTTCCCGCGACTCAACACCATTGGAACAACATAGATGATATAATGTTTCTGATGTCTAAAAATACTGTCTAAAAATGATTGCGGAATATTGAAATGGATCAAGTTCTTGTCAATGGCTTTACAGTGATAGTTGGTGAATTTTTAGACTGCAGTCGTATTTGGGGTATTTGGGGGAAAGTTTCTTTGGTATTTCTCAATAAAACCATGCAAATATGGATATCATTAGAACCGGTTTGATTAGCCGGTTCCAATGATATGGTCATTGGAAACGATGTTGTTTAAAACACGGACATGTTGTTGACATGACAAGAGCAGTAATACTTGAAAATAACTTTCATATTTAAAAAAAAAAAATCATTAAAGTTGGAGATAATTACCGCAACTATTTCCGAATCGGACTTTGAAAATTGACGATTTATGTGTGTGGGGGGGGGGGGGGGGGGGGGGGGGGGGCTGAGGCTGCCCTCCTTTACCTCCATACATGTATGGTCTACCACTGTCGTTTATACATCCAGAAAAGATCCCATATGTATATACAGCATGATCATGTTCTGGCAATGCAGTGGTGTCATTATACATGCGGGGGGTAAAAAGAGTCAACTTTCAAATTTAAAGTCGATCAGTCGGCACGACCGACAATTAGTCGACTTTTTGCATAATCTCGGCAAGCCTACAGAGGATCCCAAGAGACAGCAGCTAGGATCAGGCCGTTCGAAGCAAAACCACAACCTACTCTTCCTCCTGATCCGACAATGCCACCAACATCCATCTCTCCATCAATGCCACCTCCTACGAAGAAGAATCGCTGGAGACACTGATGCCGCTGATTATCTTAACTCTCTCCTTCTTTGCGATGCACAGACATGAAAGAAAAAAGAAAATTTAAATACAGCCATCGCTGAGGGTCGAAAGGGGTTTGGCCCATACAGGCCATGCATGCCTTTGGCATGCGAAACCATTTCATCTTCTCTTTTAAGCATTTCAGCATTCACAAGTCTGGCATAAAAACTGAGTTAATTATGCAAAACCGGGTGATGCTTTTCAATAAACGCTTGCAAAATAATTTCAAGTTGTGTCGTGTTGCTAATATGTTGTAGTGTAAGCCATGGTAGGCTGTATGTTAGTATTATTTAACAATTATTTACTGAGAAATCCCAAGAGATGCAATCTATATCTTGGGGCTAATAGGCCTTATTTACAAATGGGTTAGGCCTGCCGCCGCCCCAGTTCAAAAATGACCTTAAATACTGTATTATAATTTTTTGGCTTGGCTTGGTATATCTTTCAAAGGACATTCCAAACGAAAATTTAATATACGAGCTTTCAGGCTATGTTTGGACTAGCCCCACCCCCCACCCTCCCCCAAGTTTCTGAGCCCTGTGCTAACGGTTAAGAATGGGGCTGTATCATGAATGAAGCTCTGCGCTTGACCAACGGTTGTAATGTTTGACTGCGTGATTCTCGAAGTAATAACTTTACTAAATCAACTTGATGAAACAAAAGTTATCACTTCAAGAATTGTGCACTCAAAAACTTGCGTCCCACCTTATCAATGCTCGTGCCTGCCTTTGGCATTAGTATCCCAACACTTTTGAAAGGAGGCCTGTGACAGAATTAACCTTGGGGGTCCAAATTTCCATTTCCTTGGCACTGGTATTGATAAGTGTTTTGTATTCATAAGGCACGTGTGAAGTTAGGGGAGGCACACATACAGATCGGCCTGACAAAAATGGGGTTATTTACAATTAATGTTTTGTAAACCAATAAATTTGTTTTAAAATAACCTCGCAAGTCATTTCAATGACCCCAGTCAAGAAGAAAAAAGGCACGTTTTGACAAACTATTTGGGACGTTTTGACCAACTGTTGGGGACGTTTTGACTAATTTTTGGGGACATTTTGACCAACCATTTGGGGACGTTTTGACCAAAACATTAGGGGACGTTTTGGTTTGGGGATGTTTTGACTAGGATTCAGTTCAAAGGAAAAATTTAAATAAAGTCTTTCCCAATTTGTTCACCTCATTGGTGTTGCTTATTTCATTCTCTCAGGTTATTTGACTTTGGAAATACCCCGCAATCTAGGGGTGGCACCCAACATTCCCCTGATAAAGGCATCTGACCCCCATATGGTGGGGGGGGGGGGGGGAGGGGGGAGTCTAGACAATTTATTTATTTATTTATTGGTGTTTAAGGTCACATATTTTTGCACAATGGCTAATCATGACCACAACATGAGTATCAACTCAAGACCAGGGGTGAGTGTTAATAAGCCATGTTGCCCATTTTAGAGAGGGTTTACACCTCCCAATCATTGGTAACTGGGTCCTATTTTACCAGTAAAACAGAGCCTGTTTACAGCAGTGAACAGGCACTGCTGCACTTTTCGGGGTTTCCCAGGGAGGGGTCTAGACAATCCCCGGGCCGACCATGGTTTGGCCAGATGTGTATAATTTTTGTTTTAATTGGGAAAAAGTCGCAATAGGCTTATCCAAGAATCTAGAGGCAAGAAAGCCAGTAACTGCGAGCAGCCAAGTTAGCATAAACTACAGATTCTGAAGATATCTTCCAATAATATAACAATACCATGAGTTTGGAGGGCATTACGTTTTATTACCGGCACAAGAGGAATGAATAAAAGCCCAAGGGTTTATTACCGGCCCGAGAATCGTGGGCCGCTGATAAGACAAAGGGCTGTTGATCTTCATCCACCAAGCGCCGAGTCTGAATAGTCTGTGATTACAAGCCCCACCCCCCCCACCCCCACCCCATTCAACAGTATCTAGGTTTACGTTTCCCTCATCATGCAAGTAACAGTTTCAATCAGCATGTAGTGGGCCTAATACTTTATTATGATTAATGTTGTTCAGCATTACACTTAAATGTTGTCAATGTCACGATTCCTAACTGGCATTGTAAAAAAGAAATGCAATACAATTTCCTTTCTTTTACAGGCCCTGAGATCACTCTCACCCCTCCCTGTCTGTCATATAGGCCTAGAGTCTAGATCTAATACTCTTTCCGCCCGCCTATACATATTCCTTTTAAAGCTTCCTGAATTTTCAACTTCAGACAACAAGGTAGCACTGTCTTAAATTAACCACCAGTTTTTATTATCCCCGCATTTTAAAAAATGCGGGGATATTGTCATGATCTCCGTCCGTATGGCCGTACGTCCGTACTTCCGTACGTCCGGTTTTGTAATTCGAAACGCTGTAACTTTCTACAGTTGTTCGATAGGGTCTGTGCAACTTAAAAATACAACTTTTAAATTTTTGTGCCACCAGGTGGCTTCTGTGGAGCCACTTTAAAAATGCGTTATTTTTTCACTTTTTTGCTGAATAGTCCCAACCTATGTAATTCGGAGTTCTAAAATTACACTAGGGTGTTGCTAAATGATCTGTAGATATGTAGGAAGGTTTCGGATTTTTCGGGTGCCACGTGGCTGTGCCACCATAGCCACTTTTGTGTTTTCTTAGACCGTTTCTGGCAAAAGGCTCGTAGAATATGTAATTCGAAATGCTAAATCCATGCTCAGATGTTGCAGTAGGGTCTATAGATGCGCACGAAGGTTTCGGATTTTTCGGGTGCCATGTGGCTGTGCCACTGTAGCCACTTTTGTGTTTTCTTAGACCGTTTCCGGCAAAAGGCTCGTAGGATATGTAATTCGAAACGCTAAATCCATGCTCAGAAGTTGCTGTAGGGGCTATAGATGCGCAGGAAGGTTTTGGATTTTTTGGGTGCCACGTGGCTGTGCCACCGTAGCCACTTTTGTGTTTTCTTGAACCGTTTCCGGCGAAAGGCTCGTAGGGTATGTAATTCGAAATGCTAAAACCATGCTCATATGTTGCAGTAGGGTCTATAGATGCACACGAAGGTTTCAGATTTTTCGGGTGCCACGTGGCTGTGCCACCGTAGCCACTTTCGTGTTTTCTTAGATCCTTTCTGGCGAAAGGCTCGTAGGGAATGTAATTCGAAACGCTAAATCCATGCTCAGATGTTGCAGTAGGGGCTATAGAGGTGCAGGAAGGTTTTGGATTTTTCGGGTGCCACGTGGCTGTGCCACTGTAGCCACTTTTGTGTTTTCTTGAACCGTTTCCGGCGAAAGGCTCGTAGGGTATGTAATTCAAAATGCTAAAACCATGCTCATATGTTGCAGTAGGGTCTATAGATGCACACAAAGGTTTCGGATTTTTCGGGTGCCCTGTGGCTGTGCCACCGTAGCCACTTTCGTGTTTTCTTAGATCCTTTCTGGCGAAAGGCTCGTAGGGAATGTAATTCGAAATGCTCAAACCATGCTCATATGTTGCAGTAGGGACTATAGATGTGCACAAAGGTTTCGGATTTTTCGGGTGCCACGTGGCTGTGCCACTTTAGCCACTTTTATGTTTTCTTAGACCGTTTCCGCCGAAAGTCTCGTAGGGTATGTAATTCGAAATGCTAAAACTATTCTCAGATGTTGCAGTATGGTCTATAGATGCGCACAAAGGTTTCGGATTTTTCAGCTGCCACGTGGCTGCTTCACCGTTGCCACTTTCGTGTTTTCTTAGACCGTTTCTGGCGAAAGGCTCCTGGGTATGTAATTTGAAATCCTAAAACCATGGTCAAATGTTGCAGTAGGGTATGTAGATGCGCACGAAGGTTTCGGATTTTTGGGGTGCCATGTGGCTGTGCCACCGTTGTCACTTTTGTGTTTTCGTAGACCGTTTCCAGCGAAAGGCACCTAGGGTATGTAATTCGAAATGCTAAAACCATGCTCAAATGTTGCAGTAGGGTCTGTAGAGGCGCACAAAGTTTTGGGATTTTTCAGGTGCCACGTGGCTGTGCCACTGTTGCCAATTTCATGTTTTCTTAGACCGTTTCTGCCGAAAGGCTCCTAGAGTATGTAATTCGAAATGCTAAAAGCATGCTCAGATGTTGCAGTAGGGTCTGTAGATGTGCAGGAAGGTTCGGATTTTTTGGATGCCACGTGGCTGTATCACTGTTGCCACTTTTGTGTTTTCTTAGACCGTTTCCATTGAAAGGCTCCTAGGGTATGTAATTCGAAATGCTAAAAACCATACTCAAATGTTGCAGTGGGGTCTGTAGATGCGCACAAAGGTTTCAGATTTTTCAGCTGCCACGTGGCTGTGCCTCCGTTGCCACTTTCGTGTTTTTCCGAGACCCTTTCCGGTGAAAGGCTCCTAGGGTATGTAATTCGAAATGCTAAAACCATGCTCAAATGTTTCAGTGGGGTCTGTAGATGCGCGCGAAGGTTTCTGATTTTTCAGCTGCCTAGTGGCTGTGCTGTTGCCATTTTCGTGTTTTCTTAGACTGTTTCCGGCGAAAGGCTCCTAGGGTATGTAATTCGAAACGCTAAAACCATGCTCAAATGTTGCAGTAGGGTCTGTAGATGTGCACAAAGGTTTCAGATTTTTCAGGTGCCACGTGGCTGTGCCACTGTTGCCACTTTTGTGTTTTCTTAGACCGTTTCCGGCAAAAGGCTCCTAGGGTATGTAATTCGAAACGCTAAAACCATGCTCAAATGTTTCAGTGGGGTCTGTAGATGCGTGCGAAGGTTTCTGATTTTTCAGCTGCCTAGTGGCTGTGCTGTTGCCATTTTCGCGTTTTCTTAGACCGTTTCCGGCGAAAGGCTCCTAGGGTATGTAATTCGAAATCCTAAAACCATGCTGAAATGTTGCAGTAGGGTCTGTAGATGCGCACGAAGGTTTCGGATTTTTGGGCTGCCACGTGGCTGTGCCACTGTTGCCTCTTTCGTGTTTTCTTAGACCGTTTCTGGCAAAAAGCTTCTAGAGTATGTAATTTGAAACGCTAAAACCATGCTGAGATGTTGCAGTAGAGTCTGTAAATGCGCAGGAAGGTTTCGGATTTTTTGGGTGCTACGTGGCTGTGTCACCATTGCCACTTTTGTGTTTTCTTAGACCGTTTCCGGCAAAAGGCTCCTAGGGTATGTAATTCGAGATGATAAACGCATGCTGTAATTCGAAATGCTAAAACCATGCTCAAATGTTGCAGTGGAGTCTGTAGATGCACACAAAGCTGTGTCACCTGTGCCACTCAATATGATTTTAGTGAGTCATATAATACATTTCATCTTTGTATCAAGCATTCATACAAAGTCAAGGATGCAAATGCGGGGATACACTATAGTGTGCTTTGCACACAAGTGACACCATCTAGTTAAAGTTCGGACAAGTTGGTTGTGTCTTGACAATAAATAGAACTCGAGGACAGGGGCGCAACAATTGTTTTGCAGGGAAGGCTCTTACATTATAGCCAACATCCATTCTTCTGTTCTGCCGTCTGCAGACAAGAACAATGCAGTGTGTAGTTTCGCTTTCCGGGTTAACTTTTGTACAACCTAGCGAAATGTCACGCCATCATTGTTGTTCCAATGGCATCGAGTCACAGGCAAAAAAGTCGGACAGAGAGTTTTTTATCAGATAAAATAAAGAAGTCGTAGAATGATGATTTTATTATTAATTTATGATAAACATGAAGTTGAATACCTTGTGGATAGCGGTACAAGAACACTGTGTTGATGAATCATTGTTCAATGAACGAATTCACAAATGAACTGGGAAGGGGGTATCGGTCAGGGCAAAATAGGCTTTCATTACTAGTCTATATTATACACTGTAGGCTATGTGTAACATGGGGTCAGGACTGATGTGGTGCATTCATTGTTATCGGTGAAAAAAGTGGTTGCAGTCACAACTTCCAGTAACTGCACAAATTTTGACCAAAACTGACAAAAGCAGAAAAGGTTATCTTCGAGAATTGGGATAAGTCACTGTTGTTTCCGGCTACTGTCTTCCAATAATTTCAGTATTCCTTAGGTGAAGACTCCGCCCCTGTTTTTGAATGCCTTGTGTGTGTGCACATACATTGCTAGCGGACACTGACAGGTAGGCAAGATGATCTCAATCTCAATTGAATTGGGATGAAGAGGGTTGAAGTTCCAATTGACGTAAGTGTGGGGGAGAGACCAGACTCGAACCATCAGGCTCTAGCACACAAAACTACTGATTTACCACAAGACTAAAGAGATCTGAATGGCAGGAGGTCTTTTTGGTCTCAGGAAAGTGTCTGGTCGATTTGACACCAAGGCGATTTGGCACCGGAGTTTTGGATGCTTCGTCAATTGCATTGGATGATTCAGCACTTGAGGGTTGGATGATTCGGCACCTGGATTTTAGACAATTCAGAACTTTGATTTAATAGAGTACTGCATTATTATTTTTTGTAATTGTTGTTTTTGTTATTTGTAACAGGAATTTGATTACTCCTTGTGTCAGCATTGTTTTAATCCCAATTTTATTATTATTATTATTTACTTTTTATTCAAATGAAGTTTGCCATGTTGTTTTTATTCAATTAAAGTTTGCCATGTTGTTTTTGATTGTTAGTTGTGGTACAGTTAGTGTGCCAATAACGGGTCACTTTTTTGTATTTTCGTGTATTTCAGTGTAAACAATAAACTTTCCCCGAAAGTTTTTCCTTGTATGTGGAGACATTTGTATACTTATCATTATCTAATTGGATTTATTTGTGTTGAAGAGCTCATTGTTTCAGAAAATTAGATCATCTGGCCTGGCATTTTCAGGAGAGTGATTTTTTCGCTCGCCTACTGCTCGTCTTTAAAAAATTAAGGAAGGCGAAAACTAGCCCTCCTGGCCTTAGAAAATAGTGATTACCATAACCACCTATGTCTAAAACCCACATCTTTTAAGATCTCTGCTGCATGTATGTTAGTGGTCTCTGTAAGACAGCCACACTGCCTCTCCCACATCTCCAGGCCTTGCCAAGGCCCGGAGGTGTGGAAGGGGCAATGTAGCTGTCTCACAGAGACTACGTTGTTAGCAGCGCCAAATAAAATGTACAAAGCCCACTTGACAGAATTTATTAACAGTAAAACTTCATTTTGCAATTTTAGCTTTTGTAAGCTTGAGGAGAGCTAATCGCTCGCCTAGGCCATGCGGGGGAGCGAGTTTTAGCCCTCCTGTATTTTTAGCCTGGCATTTTGGAATGCCAGGCTTGGATTGTTTGACAGGCATAAATTTGCCAATAACGGGTCACTTGTGCCTATAAAGAATCACCTTGTTAACTGCAAGTTATGAGACTTGATGACTATATTTTTGGCTGTGTTATCTTCAGAGAAACAAAAGCAAGCTTCACTGGACATCTTTTGTTAAATTGGATCAGTTTTCAGATCAGTTCTGTTGGATAAAAATATGTTGATAAACGTGTGTGGCATTGAAGAATGTCAATGACATTTCCTTCTTGTTAGGGTTGATTAAAAACTATACCAGAACTCTGAATCGAGCATACCACGAAAACTGGTATATTCAGGAATATATTGACACAATTCTAATTCCATGCAGGTGTTATATGGGATAAATTCATTATTATGAGACTACCGGGTCGTCAAAACAACCGCCTTGAAGTGGCCATATACAATCAGTGGTGGTGCTAGCATTTCTCTGACAATGGGGACTGACCTCCCCAATAGGCAGAGGGGGAGCAGGCGTGGTAGGGATTTAGGTATATACTTGTCTGTAAGACACTATATACTGCTCCTTCCCCAGCTTGGACTGAAGCCCTGGGGTGAGAAGAGGCAGTATAGAGCCACGTTACACAGAGGCTATTTTATGCCCCGGAAACCTTACAATAAAGTGGAGAGTTCTGAACAGTGAGTAGGCTGGCAGCCAGGTATATAGGTACTACTCTGTAAGACAGCTACTTTCTGACCCTCCCCTAAATTGGAGCTCATGCCTCCATGATGGGGGAGGGGGGTTGTATATAGCTGCTATACTGAGGCTAGAGGGTAGTCAAGAAACCATACAATAAAAGAAGAGTTTCCATACAGGAAAGTGGGGGGTCTAGTCTGCAAATCACTATATACTGCCCCTTCCTCACCCCGGGCTCAAGCTGTATAAAGCTGTCTTACAGAGACTATGATGTGCCCCAGAAACTTCAAATCAAAAGGAGAGTTCCCAAAAATAGTGAGGATGGCAGCCAACGTGTATCAGTACTACTCTGTAAGATGGCTATCTACTGACCCTCCCCTAAATTGGAGCTTATGTTTCCATGATGGGGAGGGGCAGTATATAGCTGTTATACAGTGGCTAAAGTGTAGCCAAAAAAACATGCAATGAAAGGCAAGTTTCCTCGCCTGGAAAAAAGGAGGTGGGGGGGGGGGGGGTAGGCCTTGCCCCACTGAACCACTTTTGGTGCCGCCCCTGGTTACAATGCCTCATGAAAAATAATAAAATATGGAACTAAAGGCCTTTGCCTGCATTTACCCTCCCCCCCCCCCCCCTTGCAGTTGTGGTGCAGTTAATTCTATATTATTCAAATATGAGGCAGCTGTTAAATTTACGTCAACACTCTTGAAATAGTTACTGTAGGCTGAAGGTCACGATGTGGGGAACATAGAAGGGCACAGAACATTATGATAATTTTAATTTACTATTAACTGCTAAAATGGAAGGGAGCACGGTGGCTCAGTGGTAGACTGTTGGACTTCTATGCTAGAGGTCCCGAGGTCAATCCCTGTCCGGGGCGACCCATGTTGTGTCCTTGGGCAAGGCACTTTATCCCGGTTGCCTACATGGGGGCACGATGACGCCGTGTACTAAGGCATACTGCATATCGATGGTGCACATGTTTTCAGCTGCTGTAACCCTGCTTGAGCGGAGCTTCAACAGAGTTAGAATATTGAGGAGCTGGCAGTTGCTCGTCGATATTCGGTGGTTTTCTCCGGGTACTCCGGCTTCATTCACCCGTAAAACTGTCACGATCACGATTAGCCATTTTCATAAGTATGTGACCTTAAACACCAAGTAATAATAAATAACTAAAATGGAAAAAAATGTAATGTTATTTTTAATTGAGAAATTTGTTTTTGTACATGCCTCACACCAAGGAACATAGAAAATGCACGGAAGATGAAATATTCTTAACATTTTGAAATATGTCACACGTTCTGGAACAAATTTTCTTGTTTTGTATTTTTATTCCAGTACGCATGACGTAAGCACTGCTGACCTGTTATTGGCCACTCAAGTTGGTCCAAAGATTGCAATGTTTCTGATGGACAGGGAATGACAATCAAAATTCTATTTTGATCACATAAAGTGTGATGGTAGATTGATAAAATAAAGTACTTTCCTTTTGCAGAAATGATCCATAACCTTCTTTAAACTTTGCAAAAAAAAGGTACCGCATTGACTCGCCTAATTTCGTTTCGTTTTGGGACGACTTTATAAACGGGTAATAAAACTAAATTCCAGACACCTAATTCAAAACAAACTGTGCCATATATTTCATAATATATTGCAACAAATTTTCTGCCTTATAGTTCTGAGATACATATGTTAGTTACCAACATATCACAACGGAAACATGGTTTGACTCGTTATAGGCACAGACCCGTTATAGGCACACTGACTGTACAAGGACAATTCTGGCTCAGCAGAAATTCATTTCTAGCTCACTATTACTTCTTGCATTTTACGAGCTTATTTTCTCGAGAAATTACCCCAAAATTAGATTAGTAAACCCACCCTTTCTCCTTGTGATATATTACACATTGAAGCTGCATTGTATATATACTAAGAAATAATTGACTTTGGTGTTCAAGACTTTCCCCGTGGAAACCCAGGGAAGTGAAGCGGTAAACAGGCTCTGTTTTACTGGTAAAATAGGACCCAGTCACCGATGCTTGATAGGTGCAAACACTCTCTAAAATGAGCAACATGGCTTATTAACGCTCGCCCCTGGTCTTGAGTTGATACTCATATTGTGGTCATGATTAGCCATTGTGCAAAAATATGTGACCTAAAACACCAGTAAATAAATAAATACGTTCAAGACTTCGTTAATGATTGACAATTTTCGTGAGCAATGAGTAATCACAGAAACTATTCTGTAGTGTGAATACAAATGAAAGTTGTCGAGTACTTGACAGCGTTCGTTTGGATACACACTATGGAATAGTTTGAGAATACTGCTTTCCAATTCCTATAGTTTTGATCCCATATTCGGTGAAATAATGCCCATGGATAACCAGATATTATCCGGTTATAGCTCTCGGTTAGTAGTCGGTTACAGAAATGAGCCAACCGTTTCAGCCCTATCCACTTTAGACTTCTCGCAAAATTAGCTAGTATACTGTGAGATGATACATGGCTTTTTTGAATCAGAAATTGGATGGGAAATCGAATCGCTGATAGAGATACTACAACGATTTATTCCGTCCTATCAGTCAAATCTTGGAGATGGAGAAGAAATAAAAATCTTAGAAAATTTTAAAATCGTTCAGTTCTGATCCAGTCTGAGAAATCACTGCATTTTTTACCCAAGATGACAGTGACGACGAAGATACCTGAAATACAAATGAAGTTGAGGATAGAGTGAAACATGCATTTTTTTTACTCGCCTTTTTAAGTGTTTTCTTGCTCTGTTTCAAAAATTTCGTGTAGATCTCTCTGGCGCAAAATTACATTTTGTAACACAAAATTTCAAAACGTGTAATTTTTTATCTGTTTTCTCAAGTGTCTCATCAAACTTCGATGATCAAAGTATGTCAGACCCTCCGATCAGCTTCATTATACATCATCGACTCCTGCATACCGACATCCTCCTTCTGTTCAGTATTTTACGCTGATCAAGTCTCTCCGAGATAGACGAAATTGAGACCGATTCAGAGAGTGAACTATCAACCTGTTTTAGAAGGCCTACCTGCTTGTGGTGTGAACCGGGAATGGGAATTATTCATTCTAAAGTTTTGAATGATTCCCCGCTGAACTTAATTAGGCAGAAAAGTTAGTTTCACATATCCATATATTTTTTCACATTTATTTTGTATTTATTACTGTGAAATAATTGACAAAAAATATATAGAACAAGATTTCCCATGGTTCTGAAACGTCCAGTACCAGGTGCCAAATCGTCCAAAATCAAGGCCCGAAACATCTAAAGTCAAGTGCCGAATCATCCAATGCATGTGTTGAATCGTCTCACTGCCGAATCGTCCAGGTGCCGAATCGTCCAGC
This sequence comes from Pictodentalium vernedei, assembly GCA_031216915.1. Taxonomy (NCBI): domain Eukaryota; kingdom Metazoa; phylum Mollusca; class Scaphopoda; order Dentaliida; family Dentaliidae; genus Pictodentalium; species Pictodentalium vernedei. The sequence continues at coordinate 102,344,957 of CM062293.1, forward strand.
ATTCCTTGAACATTTGGCCTCAAAAAACCAAGATGATGTTATATCATTCTCCAGCCCACAACAATTATGGTTAATTAGGTCATTATAAAATATTTTTTTTTGCTAATAAAAATAATATAACCCCTCCCCTGACTGGCCTCAAATCCAATAGATATTCCCCAAGGCACATTGCAACCTGTGAAATATGATTTACTGAAAGTGGCTAAAATCCTATGTAATTTAAATAAATAGACCTAATAATAATTTTTAATTTCCTACCTCACACGTTTTAAAAAAAAATTTGTTTCTTCAGCTAGCAGAGAAGTGGCTGTGTTGGCGTGTCTGCTGCCATCTATGCAAAGTTGTTTTTCCTGCATTTGCATCTTTATATGAATGAATGAAAGGTTTTTGCGCACCAAAGGTGTGCAGGGACGATGTGGGATTTTCAAATCCCTTGCGACCCGGGCATCATTATATTGTGCCAAAGTAATTCCTTTATCACACTTTCTGTACTGCCAGTGACTGCACCCATCACATGAAATTGCATGGTGCCTAGGCCTAACCTCAAAACAGTATAAGATTATCTCATCAAGGACAATTACAGTCCACATAAAAGGTTTAAGGGTTCAAAGAAACTGTAAAAGCAGTATATGATCACCTAATCAAGTACAATTAAATCAATCAAGCTTCAGTCGCACTGTAAAAACAATGTATGAGTATCTCATCTGAGGCCAGAACTTTGATCACTTCTTCAGAAGAGCTTATAAAAACAAAATATTTAAGTTGAGTTATACCAAACAACATCCAAGAAGAAGTATATCATTTTGGGTTTGAATGTCGGTACTGGTGCATAAATATTGTTATTCTGTTATGCAGTACAATGGAATAATGGTAGGTACACTATATATATTATTCAGTAAAAAAACATTCTGGAAAACCTCCTAATATACAAAAAAAAACAACAAAAGTTATTTTTCAACTCCCAAACTCGGAAAATTTTTACCAAAAGTGTGAACTTTAAGCCTCAAAAGTGGGAACATTCGACTTCGACTGAGGCCAAATGTTTCAAGAAAAATACCTGGGGCCAAATGTTCCAAAGGCCAAAAAGACCTGGACCCATCTGAATCAACCAGGCTAATTGGTAAATGACCTTCAAATCTCAAGCACTAGAGCCTGGTTCATTCACTCATGGCACAGTAGTTCAGCGATCTGAACATAGCGGTTACCCCACTACATTCAGATCCTGTCCATTCAATCAATATATATTTATTCTGTGCATACCAAATGTATTCAATACAGCAATTACTTAGGCACATTAAGACAGTGTATTTTAACTGAATCAAGTTTTGTTTAAATACTGTGTATCGTGAGGTGAACAGTGCGACTGTTGTCTTTTGTGTTCAAAGGTCACCATTACTGTTTACAATTGGAATCATGAAATGAAAAAATGCACTGAAATGTGCAAAGACAAATACAGGTTGTTTTTCTCGCCGCAAGAGTGCAACCCAAAAATGTCTGTGAAATCAATATGCATGGGCAGGGGCCTCCTTAAAACACATATTTGAAAACATAAATACGGCATCTTTACGAAAATTCAGCCCCAAACCCCAAAATCTTTAGCACAGACTACTGTACAGGTCATATTTATGAAGGGATTTCATTGTAACTTGGTAGGATGACTCAGTATAATGTGTAGATGAGGATGTCCCCTTTTGGTTGTGATCGGATCGGTCAACCGTGATGGCTACACAGACCCAAAGTCTGAAAACCTTTAGCACAGTCTACAGGCCGTATTTATAAAGGGATTTCATTGTAACTTGATAGAATGACTCGCTTTGGAATAATTTCAACTTTGGTGGACGTACATTAATTGTGAGGGCTATATTAACCCACCCCTCATTTCTTTAGTACAGTCTACACCTCAAATTTTTTTTATTGAAAACATAGCATACAGGGAACAGAAATTAACATATTCCCAATTATCGCAATTCTTGTCTTATTTCATAATCCTTTCATAAACATTGAACATTATCCTTTTCATCAAACACAACACACAGACAAGTTAAGCTACAGTGTCATTAACACTTTCGTTAGTGTTCACCAAGAATTGCTTGCTACTTGAGAGTTATTTGAGGTTATGCCATGGCCCATCGTCCATCTGTCAACTGTCAACCTTTCAATACATGTACAGCTCGGGCTAGAGGCTGTATTTATGAACAGATCTTTACGAAACTTCTTGGGTACCTTTGTTATCACAGTGAGACGAGAGCGAGTGTTTTGGGGTGCGGTCCAAAATTCAAGATGACTACTGGCAGCCATTTTGTAATGAAATTAGATGCAATCAGTTTTTTGTACAGAATTTCTATATGAAGGTTCTGATTTGAATAAATTTTTGAATGAATGTTTAGTAACATGGAATACATAACATGTAATACAAGTTTTTTTCTCGTGCATAAATTATTCAAATTAGATCAACATTGATGTATTCAGTTCTGCTTGTTCACGGTTAGTACACATGTCAATACGACTCAGGCTAAAGGCTATATTTATGGAACGATCTTCACAAAACTTCTTTGGTACCTTTGTTATCACCTTGGGACGAGAACGAGTGTTTTTGGGTGCAGTCCGAAATTTCAAGATGGCCAGCGGCGGCCAATTAGACAAACTTTGATTTCTTCAGTGCTACTTATACACAGTAAGTGCACATTTCAATATGACTCTGGCTAGAGGCATCTAACTGTCGCCCACCTTTACAATACTTTACCTGTACATTTGTTACAGGCACAGTCAGTATTTACATGTATGTAAGACCTTTACAACACTTTACATGTACCTTTGTTAGCAGGTCATTACCTAGATATGTGTCATTGCTGTGTCACATACTATACATGTACATGTTTTACACAAGTTAAGCAACAGTATCATTGACACTTTCATTATTGAAAACATAGCATACAGGGAACAGAAATTAACATATTCTCAATTATCACAATTCTTGTATTTCATAATCCTTTCATAAACATTGAACATTATCCTTTTCGTCAAACACAACACACAGTCAGGTTAAGCTACAGTGTCATTGACATTTTCGTTTCTGAGGCCAGGAGCTTATTTACTTTTGGGTGATTTGTCCTTCAACTTGGTAATTTTGACAGAACTAACATTGTGGTTGATGCATGGCACAGCACAAAAGTGTGTCATCTGTGCTATCTCTGCTGTGCCGGGAGTGAATCCGGCAGACTCGTACACCATCAGTGATTACTTTTTTTTGCAGTTCAATCCACTGTGCTTCAACGCAGCACCAACAGCGGAGGGCTGGTCAACTCAATCACACCAATGTAACTGAATGAGAGCGAAGTATGAAAGCCTGGGCCCAAACAATTGGCTTTTAGCAAGCAAAGTGACCGATTTAGCATGAAATTTCAGGGATCTGAACTAACCAAGCCATTTTTATGTTATTTTGACTCCGAAATTGGCACACCAAACACACACAAAGTCCTCATATATGAAATAGAGAGATTAAACCAAAAAATCTGGCAAGTAGGACAAAACATTGGTAAAAGAAAATAAAAGAGTGAGAAAAGGACAATCACTAGATATACCTGTATATGTCCTTACTCTGTAGATCAAAATCTGGGGACTTCATAAAATTTTTGATTAACCCTTTACCTAACATGAAAAGCAGACGACACTTGCAAAAAAAATTCTTGAATAACTAAATTTTTTCATTTTTTGTCTCAAAAACATAGGTTATGACCCCTCGTTGGAACGAGCTTGACGAGCTCGTTCCAACGAGGGGTCATAACCTATGTTTTTGAGACAAAAAATGAAAATATTTTGAAAATTAATTGGCGATTTTTGAGAATAGCGCTGGCCGGTTTTGGCCATTACGTTGGGTAAAGGGTTAAAAATACCAGTGGTACAGTTAAAACTAGAAGTCCTGTCACGAATAGTGCGCTTACCTAGGCTTAATTGCACGTTGGAATTGCTCGCAATTGCCAAAGCACGGCAGGTTCTCTTGATTACTCATAGCAAACACATACAATGTTTCTGCCAATGAACCTCTGGAGGTCCATTGGGTGAAACATTGCTTGTGCACAGGCCATATGTACAGAATTTGACAGCTTTACTTGGACCATAATGCGAACATTAACGCGCATATCAACATGCTATTTGTGCGCATCTCATGACAGGACTTCTAGTTTTAACTCTAATGTTTTTATCAAAAGTGGGTACGAATATTGGGGGCACAGTATTTGATCTAAAAAGTGAAGGGCTGCATCTGCTTCCACTGCCCCATCTCCCTGTTCACAGTTCATTCCACCACAGTCTGTGGATTATTTTCATGGAGATGCGTGTTTTATAATTAGAGTATTGTAGGACACAATTACTGTGACCACATTTACATTCTTAACATGGGAAGATTTTATTTTGATCTTCAAGGTGGAATTCCACCAATGTTGCCAATATTCAGAATCAAGGGGCATCAGAGGTGAATTCCTTTGAGCTGTTACTTGGACAGTTCTGTTTTTCAGTCAAGATCAGAATGTTTATCACTTTCAGATGTTATGAACCTGTATTGATATTGCTAAATTGTTTGTCTTCATGACAAACATACATACTATGAGGCTTATATTCATTTCAAACATAATTAATTACAGAAAAATCAGTTATAAAACTGTATGCATATATTTATACACGACTGCGCAAGCGACCATTACATGAATATCCCAGGTCCACGATATCATCACTCAAGATCTAAGAGAAGTCAACAACTAATATTGGTGATTGTTTCTCGAGTCAATGTCCGACACTATATTAAAATCATCGTGATTCACGATCACAGATTTATTTATTTATTGGTGTTTAAGGTCACATATTTTTCACAATGGCTAATCATGACAACATGAGTATCAATTCAAGACCAGGGGTGAGTGTTAATAAGCCATGTTGCCCATTTTAGAGGGGGTTTGCACCTCCCAAGCATTGTTGACTGGGATGGTCACAGATTACAGCTGTAATTAATTTCTAGGGCACCTGAGCGAAAAGGATGTACTTACTGTCGTATTTTGCCCGATTCTCAGAATTTTGTGGTCGAAATACATGTATAACTCAACAATCTCAACTCTCCGAAATGACATTGGCCTTACCATTACCAACATTCATAAAATATTTATGTTTGTAATCAGTTAGAATATTTTTTTTTAAAAACCAACAAATTGCAACATTCCAACACAAACGTACATATATTTGATTCGGAAAATTATTGATGACTGGTTATCATTCTGACATTCTGTGACATCAACATGCAGTAGTTTATTTGGTCTTATCTACATGTATTTCACAATTAACGCTGAGGTTACACTCTCTGGAGTTAATCCCTTTCACTCCAAATGTCTTGTCCAATTTAATTATTGCATTCATTGTTTGCGTAATATCGGGTGGGTTTAATACTTCTGTCTCACCTCGGACCTAGGATATTCATGTAACAGTTGCTTGCGCAGTAGTGTATATAGTCTTCTTCAAGTGACCATGTAAGTGACATTTTGATGTAATTGCATTGCTCAAGATCTGTTGTAGATTTATATTGATTCTGTTTAATTATAGATCACCTTGATTGACATTGTTTACTGTTTTGACTTGTATGATTCAAGATCATATATCTTTAACTGTTAGCCATTGAAATCGTGATAGAACATTCTGTTTCCTGAACATTTCATAACCAGAATATTGTCTTCCAGAATTTTCCATTTCTTAGATTTTAAAGCCTTCTCACACATAGTGGGTGTGTAACAGTACTATGTTCAAGTTGTGCATGTGACTTTACTGCTAAGAACTGCTTGTCAGACAGAATTATACAGAAAATTTAATTATATATGTTTGCACTAGCGGCTGAAATTTTAAAGGGATGTTCTTCACAATTTTTGTATACATCTGTTCTGTCTGATGAAAGTGTTCCAGTATATTTCTACAAGTAGGCTGCTTCTTTGGAAAAGTGAGGATTGACTGTAGATTATTATTTCTGCCTTAACTCCAGATTCTCTGTGAAACTAAGACATACTGGATCTTTTTCTACCAAATTCTGCAGGCACTATTTATTGGGCACTGTATTTTACTGAATACTCAGGACACCATTTTTAGGTGTGAAGTTAAAAACCTCTTAAAAGCTGGCTATTTGACTGTGATTGTAACTGATTTCGAAATTAATTCTGAGAATTGAAAAAGTGCTTTTGTTTGGTTTGTTAATTTGTAAGTTTGTAATTTGTAGAAGTTTTGTATCATTTTTATCTCTTCTTTTTAAATTAAACTTGCAAAATTCTAATTATTGTTATTGTTGTTGGATCTCAGATTTCTTTCAGTTGCCAAGCCATATGCTATACCATAACGTAAGACAGATTGAATGAGTTAGTAGACACGTTATATCAACCAAAGAAATCTTTTTAACCTCCATACCTGTATTAAGTAAATATGGAGGTGAGTATAAATGGGTGACATCTCCTTCAAGTTTACAAAAACAATTAACTGACACTCCTGTGGGCACCACTGCATGCTTAATAAAAAGAGTATAAAATTTCAAACATCCCAAACATCCTTTTTTTTTTTTTTTTAGCTCACCTGGCCTAAAAGGCCATGTGAGCTTTTGCTATCACTTGGCGTCTGTCGTCCTCAAACTTTTCACATTTTCAACTTCTTCCCTGGAACTGCAGAGCCGGTGTGAACCAAACTTGGCAGGAATGGTCTATGGGGGTCCTCTACAAACGATCTTCATTTTGTTCCCGTCAGATGAAAAAATGGTTGCCAGAGGCATTCTTTGTTTTTAGTTGATGGATTTTCAAAATCTTCTCCTCTGAAACTTCAAAGCCAAATGTATTGAAACTTTGCATGATCGATCACTGGGACCCCCTCTACCAACAATCCTCATTTAAGGCTGATCGGGTTGCAAACATGGCCACAATTGCGGCTTATAGCTACCATAGAAACCCTATGGGAAAACACATTTTCATCTTCTTCGCTGCAGCTACTGAGCCAAGGTGAACCAAACTTGGCAGGAATCGTCTATGGGAGGTCCTCTACAAACAATCCTTATTTTGTTCCCATCGGATGAAAAACATGGTCTCCAGAGGCATTCTTTGTTTCTGGTTTGTGGATTTTCAAAAATCTTCTCCTTTGAAACTACAAAGCCAAATGTTTCGAAACTTTGCATGATTGATCACTGGGCCCCCATCTCCCAACGATTCTCATTTATTGTTGACCGGCTTGCAAACATGGCAGCAATTGTGGCTTATATTTACTATAGAAACCCTATGGGAAATCACATTTTCATTTTCTTCTCTGGAGCAACTGAGCCAATGTGAACCAAACGTGGCTGGAATGGTTTATGGGAGGTACTTTACAAATGATCCTCATTTTGTTCCTGTCGGATGGAAAACGTAGCCGCCAGAGGCATTCTTTGATTCTGATTGGTCGATTTTGAAAATCTCCTCTGAAACTACTAGTAGTGATGAACCGATAATCGGAATCAGCAATCGGAACCAGACGGTTATGGGACATCAGTCGATTATGACAACAGGCAGTTTCTGATTATTCTATATTTAACACTGACTATTAAAATCTCTTTCATATCTGGTCTTTTCAATACAGTTTCCCCATTAAAAACGTGTGAAATGCATATCAGGATATTTAGGGATTTGTAGAGCTGAGATATTATGAAATTTACCATCTGCAATCAGTATGAGATCGCCAGTATTCCCAGCTGATCGAAGTCACTGGTCTTCACTCATGGTGCTGTACAACATTTCATTGGGCACATGTATAAATAAAATGTGTTCAGTCGGTAGTCTGTAGTACTTCATGATGCAAGCATCACAAAACAATAAGAAATTAAAATTGGAGAAAGACTAAAAAACACTCTTTTTTTGATGATAGATGATTGTTATGCAACATACATGTATAAGTCATATGAATGTCACAAACACATTTTCGGTTTGTCAGGTTCATTTTTTAACACTGAAGAAACACATCAAGAGAGGTAACAAGTTGAACAATGAACATAAAATAATATATTCTGATGTCGCATGAGTTTTTGTAAACAAGGCACCAAACAACTTCACAACACACATTAACATCAAAGTTATTATTCAATGAAGATGCAAAGTATGTGTGCTCAGTATTTTCCTGGTTAATATAGCCAAGTGTATTGTATTCTTATACAAAAAGGTATTAACACTATTTAACAGAATAAACCACAGTCTTCACAAGAGAACAGTATCATGTGATTGTGTCGTTTGTAACAATCTTCCCCCACCCCAGCTACCAAAAATGCAAATATTATTTTTGCTAATATTGTCCAGCACTAAACATGCATACTCTGAGAACTTACGTGGTATTAACTATTAAGCTTTCATAATTGGTGATTTATCAACGAAATTCTGCAGTATAACAAGCACTAACAGATTTTCTTCTTGGTCCAATTTCACCCATCAGAATCAGCATCGAAATCAGCGGAGAAATAATCGGTAATCGGTTCATAGCAAGTTTTGATAATCGGTTCATCACTGACCACTAGGCCAGTTGTTTCGAAACTTCACATGATTGATGACTGGGACACCCTCTACCAACGGTCCTCATTTAATGTTGATCGGGTTGTAAGTATGGCCACAATTACAGCTTATAGTTACCATAGAAATCCTATGGGAAATCATATTTTCATCTTCTGTTCTGCCAGGTGAATGATTACAGGCTCTTTAGAGCCTCTTGTTCCTGAACTGCACAGCTTTATTTGGTATGGAGCATCCTCTGATGAAGTATTATCCAACAGGCTAAAAATCTAGATCAGTTACATTATGGAGGCCTGTATTTGTTCATCGGGAAAAACATGTAAAAATATTCTCACAAACCACAAGTCCAAATGTCTCCACAGTTGGCGTATAACATCTTTGTAAGGACTATTTACAAGTTTGTTCAAGTCAAGTCTCAGGTCATATTTTGGGTCAACTTTGGGATGATTTTAACATTGGGTTACTTGGTTAAATGCTGTAAGCCACTAGATTATAGCTCTTATTGAATAGTGCTGAAAGCCACTTTATTGGCTCTACACTATAAACATAGCTTGTTCTTTGCTCAGCAGTGGAACAAAAATACTGATAAAAATGTGTTTTGTTACAATGTATTGGGGAGTGACAAAGGCACTCTCCAATATATTGTGACAAAATAATTCTTATGAACAAAATATTGGCAAGCAATGGCTTCACTTGTTGGTCATGTTCTATCTTTGAGAAAAAATTCTCTTGTTCCAAATCCCCTTTGAAATATAATTTCGTCACTCAACCAGTTGAGGAGAAACCATTGAAAACGTGTTCTCGAAAACTATTGCTTTCAAATCTGACATGTTTGACATAGGATACTTTGGTGAGGATTATTTATAAGTTTGTTAAAATGAGACCCCAGTGAGAACCCCAGATATCTGCCCTTGATAACTGAGAATATATTTTTTTTAATTTTTGTGGGGGCTCAGTGGTGCTGTGTACTAAGGCATACTGCATGTCAATGGCACACTTGTCTTCAACCAATGCTAAGCTAGCTTGTGTGGTGTTAGTATGCTGGGGAGTCTGACAGTTGCTCGGCATGGCTCGGTGGTACTCCAACTTATTCCACCTGTGAAACTCTTGACACGAAGTGACCCTGGCTGTCAAAAATATCATTAAACCCGAATATATAAATAAATAGTGGGAGACTGATTATTTTTTAAAATCTTTAACTGGTAGAGAGCTAAATTATTTTTTGGTTGTCAAAATTTGTTCACACGTGTTTGCCTTGTTTCAGTGTATGGTAGAGAGCCTAGACACACGTGTCCCAAAGATGGTCACATGATGTAGTTTTGTTGAATTTTGGGAGGGATTTGTTCAATTTGTATGTTACGTGGGTGCATGTGGTCAGTTCATCAGGTAAAGGGTTAATATTTAAAATATTTAAAAAAAAAACCCAACTTTTTAATTTGACTAATGTTTTAATTTGTTTGTATCAGTCATTTAGATTCATATTGTGGTTCTGAAAGGATAGCCACATTTTACCACTGTGTATAAATGGGTGCAATACTGAAAATACATTTTACCAGCTGCTGGTCCACTCCCAAATATATATATATATATATATATTCAACATCTAATATATTTAACTTGTGTAAACAGGTTCATTTGTATCAAACCCCCCATGGCCATACTAAGGCTACTGTGTTCAATATGCCAGAACATTATGGCGTTGTTTGAAGTCATATTATCAAATCAATCAACATACTCAACATACATGTTTGTGAGACTTTGGGGGCCTTTGATGTTGACTATTAATCCTGTAATTTGCATAATGTCAACGTTTACATCATCTTTTGTATATACTTAACTGATTCAGTGTTGGCCATGTTTTGAATCGTTTAAAATGTACTGTTGGTCCATATTTGGGCTTTAATAATGCATTAACCAGTGTGCAGAAATATGTTACCTTAAACACCAATAAATAGTAAATTTAATAATGCATCATTTATGGACTCAAACTACCATGTTGTGTCCTTGGGCAAGGCACTTAACCTCGATTGTCCACATGGGGGCATGATGAAGCCATGTACTAAGGTGTAATGCACGTCGATGGGGTGCATGTCTTCAACCAATCTAACCCTGCCTGTGCAGCAGTGCAGAGTTACGATGCTGAGGAGCTGGCAGCTGCTCATCATTGCTCGGCGTTTCTCTCGGGGTACTCCAACTTCCTCCACCCATAAAACTGTCACTGACACGATATGAGCCTGACTGTTAAAGTGTTGTTAAACCATAATAAATAAATCATTTATGGACAGTACAATCACTGTGGACTGTATTTGCCTTGTTGCGATTTATGGGAGAGTGCCAGTGGGCACTCTCCAAAAAATTGTAACAAGACAAACCCACACAGACTAAATAATTTCACTCACAAGATAATATGGAGCACATTCACAGCATATGAAGCCTTTATGTTTCAGTACCTTTAGAATAAAGCCCAAATGTGGGCTTCCAGCACTCTACCAGTTAATGAAGCACCAGGTTGTATGATTATTCCTATAAATAGTGTTTGGAATCTAATATTATTGCATCCATGGAAATATTGCGCATCCATGGAAAGTGACCAGTCCACGGCGGCGTACTGTAATATGATATCATAATACTTTGGCCAACCATTGTTATGTTATTGTTCTCAGGTGAAAAAGCCTTCATTACCCTTTTCTCTCACTATCTATATTAAAAATGTTTAATGATATCCCTTGTTTCCTCCCTCCTCATATTTCCACCAAGAATACCAATCATCTCCTTTGAGTCTCACACCCATTTATTTTTAGTTCACCTGACTCAAGTCATGGTGAGCTATTCCGATCACTATTTGTCTCTTGTTCCTGCCTATTGTTAATGTGTTGTATGAGGCATCTATTGGTCTGATTCCAATAAAGTTTTATGTGAATGTTGGTTGGGCTGGTGTGGGTGCTTTTTCATTTAAATTTAATTGCAAGTGCTGCCCCATATCTTAGCTTTTTCCAAAATCTCATGAACCGATGGAAGCAATCAATTTGTTGTTAATCAGTATTCTGCTTCCTTTATTGGTGTATCGTAAAGTTTGAGGAATTTGGAAGAGACATACTTTTCATCTATTTTGAAAGGGCAGTTATTTTGGTCCAACCCAAATTTCAGAATCCTTTGGCCGATTTGGATGAAATTTGGAACCCTGTATAGATGGGTGATGTGTATTTGATTTCTGCAAAAAACATTAACCAGGGCTCATATGGGAATTCATGCTGAATAAAAACAGAACAAAATTTCAAACACCTCGAAACCACACAGTGTGAGTATTTAACGCTTAACCTAGGAAGTGCTTGAAAAATTCCTCTACACTGGTCTGAAAAAACTTTTTCCCACCTCGTGACCACCCACCAGCCCCTTTTTGGGAGGAAAAATTTTGTTTTCCTTTTTCATGTGGGGGACCCACCATCCTCAACCCAGTTCAACCCTCTAAAATGAATCCTCAGCACAGAACTGTCTGGTTTTTAGTCATATTACTGATCCATTTCTGCTATTCCACCTTTTCGAACAACACAAAAAGGGAGATAATTCACAAAATTAAAAAAAAAAACTAGAGCAGATTTTGAGCAGAACCAAAGATAAATACTGCAATAATTTGATGATACCCAATTGTTCCAAATTATATCTTCTTGTTTTTGCATGGGTTATTGAGCTAACAAAGCTTAGTTATATTCACTAACTTGAGTAGATGTGTAGTATGTAGCTCCCTGACACTAGGTTATCAATGTGTTTTTGGCCACTCATGCAATATACAACAAAACCTAGCAAATTAAGTCATCCTTGGAACACTTGGAGTGACCACTGGAATCAAACTTCAAGATATTTTTCGTCAAATCTGGTCATGACTGCTGTGAAGCAGCCATGACTAGATTTAATGAAAAATTCATCTGAATTTAACTCAAAAATTCATTGGTGAAAAAAATCTGTTCAGTTTAAAGGGAGCGGGGGGATTTAATTAGATTATACATATTTCTGGCTAGAGAAATTCTGCCCTTTGCAGGAATAACCGCTAACAGCATGCACAGAGTTAACAGCATTGCAATGTTTACCAATGCACACTCTGAAACACAGAATTCCCCATACCAACTGGCAGATCTCTTGCAGTCAGGTGGAGATAACTTATTATTGACATATCCTGTGGAAGTTTGAGGATATTGTTTGAAACTGAGTTTCTCATTCTATTGTCCTTATTATCTGTCATTGAGTACATATTCACAAGCTGTGAAACAAAATCTCCTCACTAAAAACATGCTTTGTTTTCCATATTCATTTTGTTTCAACAATTGTGATATATGCATGTCAGTCCCAAAGACACTCAGAGTGACATATTTATGTATGTGCACAGACTGAAGTTCATTTTCTTGAGGATATACAAAGTGTTGGACATGGAACATATCTCAATAATTTGGTTACTATATAGTGTTGCATCGTTTATTAGATTTTTTTTATTGACTCCCACACAAGTTTTTGATGTATTGTGATCCTGATAAAATGTAGCCCAACATTCTGTTCTTTGTCTCAGTCACTCATTATGCATCATGAATGAGTACAATGCAGGTCTTGAGGGATGCAGGCAGTTATTACTTACCTTGCTTGATTTTTGACCTGACACTTATCTGTTATATGTCTGTGCAAACATTCACCTCACCTCGCTGCGTAAAGGATTGTGACCTCAATTGAAACCCAGTTGTGGGGGGGGGGGGGGGGGGGGGGGGAGGGGGGCAAATGGATCTTTTGCTGACTTGGTGTTGTGATGTCCAGATGGATTTCTGAGTGAATGTCTGAATAAATTTCCCATTTTGGTTCAGATCGATCAACCATGAGATGCTGCAGGCCTCAGACCTAATTCTTCTACCACACTACAGGTATTTTTTTTTTTCAAATGATTTTACTGTAACTTGGTAACTTTGGTTGACATACGTTAACTGTGTGGGTCACATCAACCCAGGCCTCAATTCTTTAGTACAGTCTGCACCTCAAATTATTCATGTTGAAAACATAGCATGCAGAGTACAGAACTTAACATATTCTCAATTATCACAATTCTTGTCTTATTTCATAATCTTTTCATAAACATTGAACTTTATCTTTTCATCAAACTCTACACAGTCAAGTTAAGCGGCTTTGTCATTGACACTTTCATGTTGTTGTCACTGTTTTCTAAACACTCTGCATTCAGGGGTATTTGAGTACCTGAAGAAATCAATTGATTTTGCTTATATTGCTCTGTGATTGTACATGTCCAGAAAATAGCCATGGCACTTTCAAGATATGCCTATATTGACCTTATCCATTTTCTGAAATGTAAGGTGAGACATTTTTTTCAGATTTTTATGTAATATATATTTCTTTCTTTTTTCAGTGTACACAGTGCTGTGATCACAAAAGCAGACCGAATTTTGACCAGATCGTGACTGGGTTGTGATCTGGTAGAAATTTTCTGTCTGCCTTCCTCCCTACAATACAGTTGAAACTCACCCGGCAAAATAGCAAAATATGCAGCATTGCTGTGGCATTAAAACTCACCTGTCAGAGTAGATGGAAAATATGTTTCATTGCTGTGGCATGAATTCCTGGCAGCAGCCCTTGTTAGGGGGAGACTCAAAGGAGAGGGATAATGTGCTAATCGGAGAGATTGGGAAGAATGGGGCAAGGGATGTCATCAAGCAGTTCGTCTCCGAGTGTTGGGAGGAGAGGAGAAGCGTGGAAATAGGGAGGCAGTTGGGAGTTCAGGGGGTAACCATGGCCTTCTCGTCCGAGAACCGTGACAAATCAGCGGCTGGCCAAAGTGTTATTATTATTATGTCTTCTGTGTTGAATGTTCTAATTTTAAGAGTTGATTTTCTAAAATGATAAGATAAACTGGTTGAGTGCTGGAAGCCACTATCTTGGCTCTATTGAAAAGTACTGGGGCTAATTTAATGATTTTACACAGTAGACAATTGGGCTTATTCCTGTTCACCTGCAAACCGATGTTAATTGATCTGTTGTAGCAAGTTATAGTAGTGATCACTCACCGTCCGTCGTCCGAACATGGTGTTTGCGTCTTCTCCAAAACCACTGAACCGATTCAAGTGAAATTTGTTTGTTTGTTATGACATCATATTTTGATTTTGTTCAAATCAAGTTGCCTCGCTCCTCGGTGGGGTCACACCCAAAAAAGTGTGCTTAAATCTTAAAAAACAGTGACGAATGGGAGCAAAATGGAGGCGAGTGAAAAATCGCTCACCTCAAATAAAGTTTGCAAGAGTGAAAACTGTGAGGAGAGTGAATTTGATTGAGTGCTGATTTCAATGTTTAACTTCAACTGACAAGCGTCCTTCGAAACGTTGGTATAAATACAACTGAACACAGATGGGAATTTTGACGGTGAACATATATGTAACCCACTAAAATTAGTTCGGGATTTTAAATGGTAGGTTATAAAAATCGTGGAAAATGGATGTGTAAATTTCAAATTGGGCACATTAATTGGTGTCATTGGAATGGGGCAACATTCCGCATGTCTTTGATAAAAAAAAAGTATGGAAGTATTAAAAGGTTTCTCAGATCTCAGAATGGCCACCATTTTGTGACGGGAGTAAGCTCTGAGCAAGTTGTTAATGCACAACCCTCTTACTGTTAGCGTGTCATTTGTGGCTGTATAAGCGAACTACTGTGTGTCATGTTAATAACAACGGAAACGGGAATTGTTTGGAATTGTACTTTAAACGCTTCAAATTGTGAGTGATTCTTAAAAATTTCCAAACATCAAAACTTAATTGAATGTTTCTGTTGACGTAACTCAAAAGGATGAAAATACACCCAAGAAGAGAGACGAGGGATTATTCGTGCACCCTGGACAATTTTTAGCTTAACTTGACATAGTCAAGATAAGCTATTGCCATCACGCGTGCGGAAGTCTGTTAGTCTGTGACGTCTGTTCACATTTTCCTTTAGCATGGGCTACACCCCACAGTTCTTGTCTGATCGTCACAAAATTTCATTTGCAGGTTTGGGGTCATGTCTTGATGAGCCCAAAACCCAAAACCATTAGCACAGTCTACAGGTCGTATTTATGAAGGGATTTCATTGTAACTTGGTAGGATGTCTCTGTATAATGCCTAGATGAGAACGTCCCCTTTTGGGCATGATCTATCAACCGTGATGGCTGCCCAAGCCCGAAACCCAAAAACTTTTAGCACAGTCTGCAGGTCATGTTTAATGTGGAGAGATTTCATTGTAACTTGGTAGGATGACTCCTTATGATTGTCTAAATGAGAATTTCCCCATTTGGGCATGATCTGCCAACCATGATGACTGCCCGAGCCCAAAACCCGAAAACCTTTAGCACAGTCTACAGGTCATATTTATTGAGGCATTTCATTGTAACTTGGTGGGTTGACTTCATACAATGTCTAGATGAGAAAGTCCCCTTTTGGACGTGATTGGGCAACTGTGACGGCTACAGGGGCCCAAAGCCCAAAAACCTTTAGCAAAGTCTAGAGGTCATATTTATGAAGGGATTTCATTGTAACTTGGTAGGATGACTCCAAATAATGTCTAGATGAGAACGTCCCATTTTGATCGCGATCATGCAGCCTTGATGGGTGCCCGAGCCCAAAAACCTTTAGCATAGACAAAAGGTCATATTTATAGAAGGATTTCATTGTAACCTGTTAGGTTGACTCCATATAATGCCTAGATGATGACATCCCCATTTGGTCGTGATTGGTCAGTTGTGATGGCTACAAGTGCCCGAAGCCCGAAAACCTTGAGCACAGTCTACAGGTCATATTTATGAAGGGATTTCATTGTAACTTCTTAGGATCACTCCAGATGATGCCCAAATGAGATTGTCCCCTATGGTTGCGATCATTCAGCCATGATGGCTGCCCGAGCCCGAAGCACGAAAACCTTTAGCACAGTCTACAGGTCATATTTATGAAGGGATTTCATTGTAACTTGGTAGGTTAACTTCATATAATGTCTAGAATAGAACGTTCCCTTTTGGACATGATTGGGCAACTGTGACGGCTAAAGGTGGCTGAAGCCCGAAAACCTTTAGCACAGTCTACAGGTCATATTTATGAGGGGATTTCATTGTAACTTGGTAGGATGACTCCAAATAATGTCTCGATGAGGACGTCCCATTTTGATCGCGATCATTCAGCCTTGATAGGTGCCCGAGCCCAAAAACCTTTCGCATAGGTAAAAGGTCATATTTATGGAAGGATTCCATTGTTACTTATTAGGTTGACTCCATATAATGCCTAAATGATGACATCCCCTTTTGGTCATGATTGGTCAGTTGTGATGGCTACAAGTGCCCGAAGCCCGAAAACCTTGAGCACAGTCTACAGGTCATATTTATGAAGGGATTTCATTGTAACTGCGTAGGATCACTCCAGATGATGCCCAGATGAGATTGTCCCCTTTGGTTGCGATCATTCAACCATGATGGCTGCCCGGGCCCAAAAACCTTAAGCACAGTCTACAGGTCATATTTATGAAGGGATTTCATTGTAACTTGGTAGGTTGACTTCATATAATGTCTAGATGAGAATGTCCCCTTTTGGACATGATTGGGCAACTTTGACGGCTAAAGGTGCCCGAAGCCCGAAAACCTTTAGCACTGTCTACAGGTCATATTTATGAAGGGATTTCATTGTAACCTGGTAGGATGACTCCAAATAATGTCTAGATGAGAACGTCCCATTTTGGCCGTGATCATTCAGCCTTGATGAGTGCCAGAGCCCAAAAAACCTTTAGCATAGGCAAAAGGTTATATTTTTAGAAGGATTTCATTGTAACCTACCTGTTAGGTTGACTCCATATAATGCCTAGATGACGACATCCGCTTTTGGTCGTGATTGGTCAACTGTGATGGCTACAGGTGCCCGAAGCCTGAAAACCTTGAGCACAGTCTACAGGTCATATTTATGAAGGGATTTCTTTGTAACTTTGCAGGATCACTTCAGATGATGCCAAGATGAGAATGTCCCCTTTGGTTGCGATCATTCAACCATGATGGTTGCCCGAGCCCGAAGCTCGAAAACCTTTAGCACAGTCTACAGGTCATATTTATGAAGGGATTTC
This sequence comes from Pictodentalium vernedei, assembly GCA_031216915.1. Taxonomy (NCBI): domain Eukaryota; kingdom Metazoa; phylum Mollusca; class Scaphopoda; order Dentaliida; family Dentaliidae; genus Pictodentalium; species Pictodentalium vernedei. The sequence continues at coordinate 102,362,608 of CM062293.1, forward strand.
ATTGTAACTTGGTAGGTTGACTTCATATAATCGAGATGAGAACGTCCCCTTTTGGACACGATTGGGCATCTGTGACGGCTTCAGGGGCCCAAAGCCCGAAAACCTTTAGAACAGTCTACAGGTCATAATTATGAAGGGATTTCATTGTAGCTTGGTAGGATGACTCCAAATAGTGTCCAAATGAGAATGCCCCCTTTTGGTCACGATCGTTCAGCCTTGATGGCTGCCCGAGCCCAAAAACCTTTAGCATGTCTGTAGGTCGTATTTATGGAAGGATTTCATTGTAACTTGTTAGGTTGACTCCATATAATGCCTGGATGATGACATCCCCTTTTGGTCGTGGTTGGTCAACTGTGATGGCTACAGGTGCCTGAAGCCCGAAAATCATGAGCACAGTCTACAGGTCATATTTATGAAGGGATTTTATTGTAACTTCATAGGATCACTCCAGATGATGTCCAGATGAGAATGTCCCCTTTTGGTTGCGATCATTCAACCATGATGGCTGCCTAAGCCTAAAGCCCGAAAGCCTTTAGCACAGTCTTCAGATCATATTTATGAAGGGATTTGTAACTTGGTAGGTTGACTTCATGTAATGTCTAGATGAGAACAGCCCCTTTTGGACACCATTAGGCAACTGTGTTGGCTACAGGGGCCCAAAGCCCGAAAATCTTTAGCACAGTCTACAGGTGATATTTATGAAGGAATTTCATTGTACCTTGGTAGGATGACTCTAAATAATGTCTAGGTGAGAACGTCCCCTTTTGGTCGCGTTCATTCAGCCTTGATGGCTGCCCGAACCCAAAACCCCAAAACCTTTAGCATAGTCTATTGGTCATATTTATGGAAGGACTTCATTATCACCTGTAAGTTTGACTCCATATAATGCCTAGATGATGACATCCCCTTTTGGTTGTGATTGGTCAACTGTGACGGCTTCAGGGGCCAGAAGCCCAAAAACCTTGAGCACAGTCTACAGGTCATATTTATGAAGGGATTTCATTGTAACTTTGTAGGATCACTCCAGATGATGTCCAGATGAGAATGTCCCCTTTTGGTTGCGATCATTCAACCATGATGGCTGCCAGAGCCCAAAGCCCCAAAACCTTTAGCACAGTCTACAGGTCATATTTATTAAGGGATTTCATTATAAACTGGTAGGTTGACTTCATATAATGTCTAGATGAGAACGTCCCCTTTGGACGCAATTGGGAAACTGACGGCTACAGGGGCCCGAAGCCCGAAAACCTTTAGCACAGTCTACAGGCCATATTTATGAAGGGATTTTAATGTAACTCGATAGGATTACTTGTTTTGGAATAATTTCACTGTAACTTGGTAACTTTTGTTGATATACGTTAACTGTGAGGGCCACATACATTAACTGTGAGGTCATATTAACCCACCCCTCCGCTCTTTAGTACAGTGTACACCTCATATTATTTTTATCATAAACATAGCATACAGGGAACAGAAATGAACATATTCCCAATTATCACAATTCTTGTCTTATTTCATAATCCTTTCATAAACATTGAACATTATACTTTTCATCAAACACAACACACAAGTTAAGCTACAGTGTCATTGACACTTTCATTGCATGAGTGATGGTGCGCGATAGTGATCGCGCGGCTTTCCCACGCGTCACTGAAAAAATCTTCTCATGAACCAGCAGTAGCAGAGGCTTGATATTTATTGTGCAGCTTCCTTTTGCGGTGTAGACTCAGATTTGTTCAAGAGAAGTTCGAGGAGCTATATTTGCTGTCATTATGGGAGGGGCATTGTTTAAATTAGTGCAGTATGAGGAAGATTCAAGTTTGTTCAAGCCAAGTACCTGGGTTGATATTTGGGCTCCCTGTGGGATATAAGCTTTTCTTAGGAGGATCAGATGCAATTTGTTCAAATCAATTCCCTGGGTTGATATTTAGGCTACCATGTCAGGTGAGCGCCTTCAGGTCCCCTGGGGCCTCTTGTTAATTTATCTCAGAGAGAGGGTTGATAATTTCTTACCAACCTACCTTACAATTGTTTACAACAGGCTTGCACTAGAGTGGAAGTCCCTAACTCAGAAAAATACTCTCTATTTCCTTCTTACCAGAGTAAGGTGGCACGTACCAAAGGCCGACAATAACAGAAAAGTACCCCACCAGCCGAAAATGGAACTGGCAGAAATTCTACCCCAAACAGAGGGGAGAAGAGCTGCCACAACAGCCCCCAGCTGACATCTAACTAAGATAAAAGCAGAACCCAAAGGGTTAGCATTAATGAACAAAAGATCGAAAAAGCATGATAAGCGAAAATCGCGAGCAAAATTGGTATAGAGATTTATCACACAAAAAAACAGTGAATAATTGAGAGAATATATAAAAACACAGCCCGGTATGGCTGGATAATGAAGAAACAGCTATGAATCCAGAATTCAGAACAGGAAACATCGTTAACATCAAGTAAAAAGATTTCATTGTTGATAAGCAAAATGATCTGCATCCTGTAAGATGGCGGAAAAAATAGAATGACACATTGGTTATACGTCTGTGCACTCGTTCTGGAAGCTGTGGATTAGTGCAAGGAGAAGAGTGTCCCCAACTGGGTGTGTGCCGGTCGCACTCGACCCAGTTTTGGCTTATTTTTTCTTGGTGCTTTTGCACTACTTTTCTTTCCCAAATTGCTTGGGAAAGAAGAAAATAGAGTATTTTTCTGAGTTAGGGACTTCCACTCAAGTGCAAGCCTTTGTAAACAAATGCGTATAATAAGAAAGGAAATTTACTATAAAATTTTAATTTTTTATATCTTTTGTCTTTGCTTTCAGTGTTGTGCAAAATGATAAACAATCACTCGAACATTAATTACGAAAATTTTATGTAAATTCAGGTCCAGGTCTAGCAGCAAACAATGAATGAATGAAAAAGTTTCAGCATGCTGAGAGCGCACATGGACGATATGGAATTTGAAATCCCTTGTGACCCGAATGAACAAAAAGTTTTCAGTGTACCGAATGCACACATGGTCACCATATGGGATTTGAAATCACTTGCGACCCGAATAACTTTATTTGCTTATGAATCTATCCCCCCCACCCTTCCTCCCGAGAACCTTGAACTGGAAGATGACAAGAATCCTTGGGAAACTAATGGAAAAATGAGATGAAAATAAGAAGGATAAGTGGATGAGAAATGACATGAGGGAAAGGGTCAATTGTATAGTTGGGGAACTGGAAAAAGTGCCAGTGCGTGGTATTATGAAACATTTTTGACTGAATGCTGGGAGATTATGAGGGAGACTGGGGGAGGAATAGCCTGGTGGGGGAATGTGTCGATGTAGACCTCCTTGTAAGAGGACCGTGACAAATCAATGGAAGTCCAAAGAATTTTATGATCAATTACTACTATTACTGTTTAAAAAAAATCCTAAGACACTAACATGTATATTTGTCTGTGAACTTCTGTTATAATCTATGTTTGTTCAGAAGCTTGTTTAAAAAAAAAACGTTACACTAAGGCCACACAAAGTAGATCTTCTGTTTCTCAGGCCATTATTTGTGAAAATGCATGCGGGCGAGCATTTTTTTATTTTATTTTTTATTTCAGTAATTACTTCTTTGCCATCAAAAGTTCATGTTCTTGGTTCGAGTTTTAGGCCTCATAATCTACAGAATAGCATGGGTGGTCGTGTATTTCATCCCTTGAGTGCAAGAAGGCTTTGCAATGCTTAAAGCATTGCAAAGCCTTCTTGCACTCAAGGGACAAATTCATCAATTTTTTTAACTTGGGTAAAATATCAGACATGAACCATTTAATTTTAATTTTTTTTAAGTTTAAATTGATTATAAAAAGAGAGCATGCGGCAGCCAAAAGGACCATGCGGGAGGGCCTGAGAAACTGATATTTTATTTTTTTAGGCCTAATGTTTATTTGTAACTTTGGTTATAATGTATATTTATTTACCATCATTGTTTGAATAAAAATCTAAAGTCCGAAAAATGAACTGAATTTACTCTCGTTTAAACTGCCCAACTAATTAGAACAAAACTTTTGTCGACCAGTCTTTGATGTTGAGGCAATAGCTTGTTATTTGCTTATCAGAAGATGAAAATTTCTATTTATAAAATTGTTTACAATTTATTGGAGAGTGCCTTGTGGCACTCTCCAATAAATTGTAATAAACAATTATATATGAACAAAATCTTGCTAAACTAAAGGATACTCTTGCTGATATTGATCACCTTTGAAAGATAATTTAGCACTCTTGAACCAAGGTTCACAAAATATAATTTGAGGCAAGGTTTACCAAGCCTCAAATCAAATTCAGTGGGCGAGCTTTATAATTTCCATATAAATAGAATGTGTGTGAGATCCTTTTTATAACATGATCACATGAAAAAATGTTCACAAATAACATTGAAAATCTGTCAAAATGTAGTGCCACCATATTACATGCACTGTATGCATTTTTCAATATAACACAGAGAACTCTGTGGCAGTCATGTGCTAAACTGCATTTTTGTGATTTTGCAATTCCTTTGGAATGCTGATGAGAGATCATAGATTTGCCAGTTAATTGGTGGCAAAGAATAAACAATGATTTATTGATACTCATATAGATTGAATTAACCTTTAATAATAATTACATTTAACTGAATGACTGCATTCATTCCATGCCTAACAGTACCAAATGTTGTCATGACAGTTGGAAATGATTTTTACCACTCTAAATAAACAATTCCTATAGATGAGAAGTAATTTGTCACTCCAAATAAACAGTTCCTATAGAACAACTCAATATTTCTAACGGTAAATGACAGTCGCAGGGCCTATCTTTCCTGTGGTTAAACAGATACGTGTAAAGCACACTCCACTTGAAAACAAAATGCCAAAGCGAGATCGCATGTTAGTTGTTGCTATTCATTTTGCCGGAAATTCTTTTAAGATGGAAACAGCACTCCATTCTATTCATGTATGTATTCAGTACTCAACCTTTGAGTCACGATAGTTCCAAAAGATTGTCAAGTATTTCTGGCCAAACATTCGAGATCAGTAATTTAATAATGTTATGTTGCTTTACTTTGTCGTATGCATTTGCAAACAGCCAAAAAGGTTGATCGACAGTTATTTCAAGGTCTGCTAAACTAGGCTTGATACTTTATATTCTATTTGTTTCACACTTTGCAGCCTTGAATGCTGAGTGTGACCTGAAATTCCAATACATAAACTACCAGTGCTGGAAAATGTTTAGGACTCTGTGAAAAAGTATTGACATCACCGAAGAGAGCTCATATTCTTTGCAAAAGCTTCATATTCAGTTGAGATCTTATAGTCTGTTCACATAGCATTAGTTTTTGTAAACCATTTACCTAACAAGGTATTCTTAAAAATAAATTAAATTTCACATTTTTTAAAACAAATTTCACAATTTTTCAATAAAACCATACAAATATGGATATCATTAGAACCAGCTCGATGAACTGGTTCTAATGATATCCATATGTGTATGGTTAATTGAGAAACTTCAGAGATTTTTTAGGCCATGGTGGGCTTACCCAGGTTAATTTTCTGGCTGTTTTTGGCCTCTGTGTTAGGTAAAGGGTTAAACCGAGTTTATTGGAGAGTGTCCATTTGATCTCCAAATGAGATTCGCCTAGTTGTAACAAAACAATCAATGATAAATAAACCATTGGTGAAACAGTCACTTTATCTCAACGATACAAGAAATTGAACAATCTCTGTTACCTGAACATTGCTGTTAATTGAATAATTTTTTCTAGCAAAGCAGCTATTCAATCAACAGGATTTTACCATAATATAAAAATTTACCTTTACCTCACACAAACCAGAAGACATTTGCCAAAAATTATGATTTTAATATCTAAAAATATTCATTTTCTGTTTCCCAAAACATTGCTTATCAGCTCTTTCTAGTGAGGGGTTATAGGCTGTGTTTTGGAAACAAACATTGAAAAAATATCAAAATTTGAATGGTGATTTTTGTGTTTTGCACAGGATGAATTTGGCCAATACAGTTGGTAAAATATTAACCCTTTATCCAATATCAAAACAGTATCAAAATTTATTATTTTGAATATTATTTTTTAAAATTTGCAAAAAAATTTCAGCAAAATCATATCGTATGGTCCTTATTGGAACGAACTCGATAAGCTTGTTCCAATGAGGGGCTACATGATATGTGTTTTTTTCAATTTTTTTTTTAAAGTATTTATCTCTGCAGTACCCAGAGAGAACCATTAAGCAATGGTGAGTAACTGTCAGACTTCCCAACACACTAACTCTGCACAGGCAGGGTTAGCATTGGTTGAAGACAAGTGATTCATCGATCTGCAGTACACTTGATTTGAAGTCCAATGCTGTAACCATTAAGCCACCAGACTCCATTTGTAGCTGTTAAATTGATTTAGGATTGAAAAGTGGCCATGTATATGAAGAAAACACTGAAAACAGAATTTCAGTTTTTAATTAACCCTTTACCCAACAAAACAGCTGCATCCGCCTGTGTAATATGCAAATTCAGCAGTTGAAAAAATATTATTTTTCAAAAAATTTCAACAAAATCATATGTGACCCCCTCGTTGGAACGAGCTCGTCGAGCTCGTTCCAAAAAGGGGTCACATGATATGGTTTTGTTGAAATTTTTTGAAAAATTTTAAAAAATGATATTTAAAATAATAAATTTTGATATCGTCTGCATTAGGTAAAGGGTTAAATTGCGCATAAATTCCTCATGTACAACAGGCTGAGTGAACCCATTTTTTGTGCTGGGGAATCATGAAACATCTGTAAATTGTTTCAAGTAAAAACTTCTGTAGTGCACAGATGTTGTTTGTATTCATTTAAGTCAACAATACAAAGCCCAGACCTTGAAATAAAATGCAGGTAACACTAGTGATATACTTTAATCAAAGTCTCCAATCAGAATTGGCTGATTGTGGGTTATGAGATGATCATCCATGGATTTGAATATTTATGATGTGATCTGATGTTTTCAGTGCAATCCTATGAATCCTATGAATTGAATAGTCAGTGAAAAATATTAATTTGACTGGATTAATTATTCATTTGACAGGAATTTGGTTATATATTCCTGTATTCTATTGATAAACTAAGCATTTATTTCATTATACCTTGTTTGACAGAGCTGAAGGACCTCTGTCAAACAAGATATAATAGAATAAATGCACATGTTGGATTACTTAGACCGAATAGGTATATAAACATGGTTAATTCAGTTGTGTGAGTAATGCTGGATGGATCTCAAAATTTTAATTCTGTTAACAGGACTTGAATTACAACCTATATGTTAATAACATGACAAATTTGTACTGAGGGTACATGTTAAGTAAATGGTTTGATGTTTGAAAATTATATCAATAAATAGGGTTATTACCCAGGTGGGTATCCCAGGAACACGCTGTGTTTTTCTGGTAAAATAGGACTCCGTCACCAGTACTTGGGGGAGGTGTCCTCTAAAATGGGCAACATGGGTATAAACTTTTATCTAAACTTATATCCATGTTGTGGTCATGATTAGCTATTGTGCAGAAATATGTGACCTCAAATGCCAATAAATAAATAAACAAATATTTAGTTTTGAAATATCCAGTTAAGTGGGCTTCTCTGTACACATGCAACTGGAGGGGAAACATTATTAACCTTTTCTAATGGTACATTAAATCAAGTAGTACTCTTCATAATCATTAATAATTAGTTAAGAAGGATTAGTAATAATTTAATCCTTAAGCTTTTGAGGCATGTAGGATCAAATTGTTACTAAACCTCCTCTCAAGTATAAAGTGGACTCACCCAATTGCTATAGCCAGTATTGTGTTAAACTATCTTGTTCACAAATGAAGGCTTTAAAGGGTGAAATTCCACCAAGAGTTGGGAACTCTCAGAAAATGGTCGTGTATTCAGTTGTGAATCTACATATTACACTGAGCTGCTTTATTTATTTATTTATTTATTTATTCATTTTGTTGGGGTCTTGAACCATAGCTTGTGGTCCCTTTTTGGATTGAGCACATTGAAGCCACTCAACCCTTTGGACCTATTTTTGACTTAGGTCAGTTTTTACTACCTCAGGGCTGGTACTTCAATATGTAGTCTTGGGATAAACCTGAATGAGAAATTCTAAGTACATGACAGTTAGGTCTAGGCATATCTTGGCTGCCTACATTGGCAGCCAAGACTTACCTGAACACAACTGCAATGGCTCAGAACGTAAACTATCATAGTGTAGCAATATGAAAAATCTCTGACCTTTAAGTGAGAGGTCATTAGAGATAATTTGAAATAATAGAATGAAAAAACTTCAGTTGTTTACTGAAATACTTTTTCAAATGATGTTGGCAAATGATGTTACCAGTAGGTAAAGGATTGTCCCTTGACTCAGTGCTTTGTCCAAATTTTACGGGCCTCAAAGTTGCATTGCCATTCAAAATATGTTATTTTCAATATTTTATCAAGTTTTGCTTCTTAACCCTTTGGATCTGGGAGGCCACTTTTCCATCCAGAACCCTGATCGTCATAATTATATTAAGTAGGATGGTTGCTCAGTGAATGTGTGGGGTTGACCAATCAATATTATTAATATTAAATATTAATTGGTGTATCACTAGATAATGATTATGAACCCTTCCAGTTGCTGTTATTGAACCAAACTGGAAGATACCACCGGTGTTTAAGGGGTTAGACTCTTTGAGCTCCGACCAGTGATTGTCATTGATATGTTTTTGTGGCAAAATGTGACCATTTTTATGTTATTTTTTAATCAGCCTGTCACATGAAGGGATAAACTTCCCATCTGTTTTATATTGATGGTCACATATATCTATAGAACCTTACATGTATATATATATTTGTTTGTTATTTTTTTCAGTCTAGTGAACCAAATGGTCCAAGCATATACCATGCTCTGGTTGTCATATTTTTAGAATTCTTTGCCTGGGGTCTGTTGACTGGCCCAATGATTTCGGTAAGATTTGCTTCTGTTTAATTTTCATCCATGTTTTTAAAATCTAGGTAATTTTTCATGGAAAGCAGATGTTCCATGTGCATTTCGATAAATATTTGAATCTCAAGAACATATTTTATATTTTGTCTCAGGTCTTCAGAATTCCCTTGCAGGATCCTGGGAAACAGAGCGGTGCTTGTTTACTGTGGTAAACAAGTTCAACTTTACTGGTCATGGTATAGTCATAGATGCTTAAAGTGACCTTAAACACCAATAAATGAATGAATAAATCTGCAGGTTGTTGGACTTGTGTAAGTTTTTTTCAGATTTGGGAAGTAACTGGAAAAATTCTTTAAATTGCTGGAAGACTTCTTCATAGTTTTCAAATTGAGGAGTTCATTGGAAAAGAGCAAAAATAACTTGTTCACCTTTATTGCCATGGCTTTGTAATTTGCCAAAAATACCATTTGTTTTAATTTTTATACGCTTGTTTGAAAAACGGGACGTATTATGTAAATGGTCTCACCATCTGTCTGTCCATCTGTCTGTCCGTGGACACATTTCGTTTCCGGACGATAACTTTAGTTGTAATGGTTTGAGCTGAGTTAAATTTGGCTTATGGATTTAGAACAACAAAATACAGGTTGGGTTCGATTTCCGTCTTTAGCGGCCCATTTTTAGTAGAGTTAGTTTAGTAGAGTTCTTGTTTCCGGACGATAACTTTAGTTGTAATTGTTTGAGTTGAGTTAAATTTGGCATGTGGATTTAGTACAACAAAATACAGGTTGGGTTCGATTTCCATCTTTAGCGGCCTATTTTGAGCTTAACTTGACAAAGTGAAGATAAGCTATTTCCATCACACGTGCGGAGGTCTGTGAGTCTGTTCACATTTTCCTTTAGCATGGCCTGCACCCTGCAGTTCTTGTCTGATCGTCACGAAATTTCATATGCAGGTTTGGGGTCATGTCTAGATGAGAACGTCCCCTTTTGGTCACGATCGGTCAACAGGTATGGCTGCCCGAGAAAACCCGAAAACCATTAGCACAGTCTACAGGTCGTATTTATGAAGGGATTTCATTGTAACTTGGTAGGATGCCTCTGTATAATGTCTAGATGAGAACGTCCTCTTTTGGTCATGATCTGTCAACCGTGATGGCTGCCCAAGCCTGAAACCCAAAAACTTTTAGGACAGTCTGCAGGTCATGTTTAATATGGAGGGATTTCATTGTAACTTGCTAGGACGACTCCTTATGATGTGTAGATGATAATTTCCCCATTTGGGCATGATCTGCCAACTGTGGCGACTGCCCGAGCCCAAAACCCGAAAACCTTTAGCACAGTCTACAGGTCATATTTATTGAGGAATTTCATTGTAACTTGGTGGGTTGACTTCATATAATGTCGAGATGAGAACGTCCCCTTTTGGACACGATTGGGCAACTGTGACAGCTACAGGGGCCCGAAAACATTTAGCACAGTCTACAGGTCATATTTATGAAGGGATTTCATTGTAACTTGGTAGGGGATAACTCCAAATAATGTCTAGATGAGAACATCCCCTTTTGGTTGCGATCATTCAGCCTTGATGGCTGCCCGAGCCTAAAACCCAAAAATCTTTAGCATGGTCTGTAGGTTGTATTTATGGAAGGATTTCATTGTAACTTATTAGGTTGACTCCATATAATGCCTAGATGATGATATCCCCTTTGGGTCGTGATTGGTCAACTGTGACAGCTTCAGGGGCCCGAAGCCCGAAAACCTTGAGCACACTCTACAGGTCATATTTATGAAGGGATTTCGTTGTAATTTTGTAGGATGACTCCAGATGATGCCCAGATTACAACATGCCCTTTTGATTGTGATCATTCTACCATGATGGCTTCCCGAGCCCAAAACCCAAAAAACTTTAGTACAGACCACATGTCGTATTTGTGAAGGGATTTCATTGTACCTTAGTAGAATGACTTGGTATAATGTCGAGATGAGGACGTCCCCTTTTAGTTGCAATCGGTCAACCATCATGGCGACACAGACCTGAAGCCCAAAAACCTTTAGTACAGTCTACAGTCCATATTTATGAAGGGATTTCAATGTAACTTGATAGGATGACTCGTTTTGGAATAATTTCACTGTAACTTGGTAACTTTTGTTGACATACGTTCACTGTGAGGGACACATACATTAACTGTGAGGTCATATTAACCCACCCCTCAGATCTTTAGTACAGTGTACACCTCATATTATTTTTATTAAAAACATAGCATACAGGGAACAGAAATTAACATATTCCCAATTATCACAATTCTTGTCTTATTTCATAATCCTTTCATAAACATTGAACATTATACTTTTCATCAAACACAACACACAGACAAGTTAAGAATGACACTTTCATTTCTGCTTGTAAATGTAAACTGAAATTAATAGCAGAAATAACAGCTTTTTGTTGGAAAGTAGCTTTGCCATGATACTTCTGATGACCTAAAACACCAATAAATAAATAATATGTTTACTAAATAATATTTATGTATTTTTCCTTCAACAGGTGCTTTCAGAAACATTTCCAAACCATACATTTTTAATGAATGGACTTATTCAGGGTGTAAAGGTAAGTAAATTCATTTTGTTTCTGCATTGTATTGAGATACTGATGAGAAATCATTTTTTTGATACTTTAACTGGTAAACTGTTAAACTATTTTTCAAACGTGATTTGTAAAATGAGTATTTTTATTTCAGAGATACAATACTGCCAGCAAAAGGAGTCTTAGTTTAGAAAGATTTTGTTTGTTAATAATTGTTTTGTTACTATTTATTGGAGAGTGCCTGATGTCATTCTCCAATAAATTGTAGCAATACAGTTTTATATAAACATTTGTTTATCTGCTGCTGCACAAACGACAAGCTAATGCACACAGTGTAATGCCACTAAAGTGGCTTTCAGCATATTTCAGTATAGCCCTGATAGTGGCTTCTAGCATGCAACCAGTTAAAGCAACAATACAAGCCTTGCCTATTGTTAGGAATTGGGCAGGATTGAATGGGGTGAGTAACAGGTCAGAGTAGGATCAAGGTATCCTAAACCCCACCAGATATGCTACCCAAACCACAGCATTATGTAACCGCCATCAAAGTGCCTCAGAAATTGGACAGCAGCTGCACTGAGCGAGAGATGTGCGAGTCATTGGTCAGACTTTCCTAAATTGCCTACACAGCTGGAATTTGCAAGCTCGACAACCTCTAATAATTCCACGTTTGACTGAATGTCACTTCGCAGCAAAGCATAATTGGTGTGGAGCACAACAGCACTGGGACAGTCAACTGTGGAGCAACATCATGTTTTCTGATGAATCGAGATTCACTCTCGACTTCCACGACAAGTAAAATAGAGTGTGGCAGCTCCAGAACGAACAGTACCATGATGTAACCGTTAGGCAGCACAATCGTTTTGGTTATGGTGTGGGGAGGCCAAACCATGACAAGCAGACAGGCATTACATGTCATCCAAGGGCGAGTCACAGAGCAGTACTGCCGTGACAACATATTAGCAGCTCATGTGGTGCCATTTGTTCAACGTCACAGCCGTCGATTCATTTTCCAAGATGATGGTGCAAGAGCACACAGGGACCGTGTCGCTACAGAGTTCTTCCAGGAGCAGAACATCACTACATTGCCTTGGCCAACACTAAATCCAGACCTTTCACCAAACGAACACGTCTGGGATATGCTTGGCAGACGCCTATGACAACGCCAACACCCCCCTACCAATGTCCAGGAACTCGCCGCTGCACTGCAGGAAGAATGGAATAACATTAGTCAAGCTGATATTGGATGTTTGGTGAGGAGTATGCCATGTCGGATCCACGCTTGTCTCGCAAACCGAGGAGGATTTTCAAGGTATTGAGGTCTCAGACTGAATGTGGTAAATTCTCTGACTGACCTTCCATGTCTTCTACAGCTCAGTGCTTGTCAAACACCTAACTGTCACTGAAAGCATTCACCAGATGTCACAGTGCAATGCCTCAAGTGTCTTTTTGATGAAAATATAAATATATTTCCTCATATATCTCACTTTTATCAAATATCCCCTACTTTTTTTAGCTCACCTGACTGAAAGTCAGGGTGAGCTTTTCTTATCACTCTTCGTCCGTCATCTGTCGTCCGTCGTCCTGCGTGAAGGTGGTGTTTGAGCCTCTTTCTCCTAAACCACTGGCCACATTTTAATTAAATTTCATGTAAGTAGTGGTTATATGGGGGCATTTTGATTTTTAGCCAAAATAGGTTTCGGCTCATATTGAGCAGAGGTGTGGGGAAAAAATGGCCAAATTTTTTGAAAATCTTCTTCTAATGAACCACCAGTAGCAGAGACTTGATATGTGGTATACAGACTCCTTTTGAGGTTTAAAATCAAGTTTGTTCAAGAGAAGTTTGTCGGGCATTATTTGCCTTCGTTATGGGAGAGGCAAAAATTTTGGCCACGCCTAAAATTTCTATTTTCAGAACCGTGAGGTCGATTTGAACCAAATTTGATATGAGATGATAATGGGTCATAAGTAGTTGATTGATGCAAAAAAATTTTTTCTCATTGCCCCGTGGGAACCTCGGGAGCTAAAAATAGGAAAAACCTTAAAACTGCCGTATCTCCAAAACTACACGGCACAGAGAATTCTTATTTTGTATGCAGCTTACTTTTATCCAGTAGGATAGAATGGTTAAAAAAAATCCCTATCGGTTTGATCACAAGGAACTTTTTTCAGGACTTTGAAAAAGTGCTGAGTCCGCACTTTTTAACACTGTTGGCAATGGGAAAAGATTAAAAAATCTTCTTCTCCAGATCCAGCAGGCAGAATCTTTTGATATTTGGTATGCAACATTGTAGGGTGGATCTGATTCAAGTTTGTTCAAATCTGCCCCCTGGGTTCATATTTGGGCTCAGTATAGGAGCCCGATTTCGAACTTAGTGCATTTCAGGCAAATTTCTTAAAAAATCTTCTTCTCCAGATCCAGCAGGCAGAATCTTTTGATATTTGGTATGCAACATTGTGGGGTGGATCTGATTCAAGTTTGTTCAAATCGGCCCCCTGGATTCATATTTGGGCTCACTATAGAAGCCCAAATTCGAACTTAGTGCATTTCAGGCAAATTTCTTCAAAAATCTTCTTCTCCAGATCCAGCAGGCAGAATCTTTTGATATTTGGTATGCAACATTGTGGGGTGGATCTGATTCAAGTTTGTTCAAATCTGCCCCCTGGGTTTATATTTGGGCTCACTATAGAAGCTTGAATTCGAACTTAGTGCATTTCAGGCAAATTTCTTAAAAAAATCTACTTCTCCAGATCCAACAGGCAGAATCTTTTGATATTTGGGATGCAACATTGTGGGGTGGATCTGATTCAAGTTTGTTCAAATCGGCCCCCTGGATTCATATTTGGGCTCACTATAGAAGCCCGAATTCGAACTTAGTGCATTTCAGGCAAATTTCTTAAAAAATCTTCTTCTCCAGATCCAGCAGGCGGAATCTTTTGATATTTGGTATGCACCATTGTGGGGTGGATCTGATTCAAGTTTGTTCAAATCGGCCCCCTGGGTTTATATTTGGGCTCAGTATAGCAGCTCGAATTCGAACTTAGTGCATTTCAGGCAAATTTCTTAAAAAATCTTCTTCTCCAGATCCAGCAGGCAGAATCTTTTGATATTTGGTATGCAACATTGAGGGGTGGATCTGATTCAAGTTTGTTCAAAGCGGCCCCCTGGATTCATATTTGGGCTCACTATAGAAGCTCGAATTCGAACTTAGTGTATTTCAGGCAAATTTCTTAAAAAATCTTCTTCTCCAGATCCAGCAGGCAGAATCTTTTGATATTTAGTATGCAACATTGTGGGGTGGATCTGATTCAAGTTTGTTCAAATCGGCCCCCTGGATTCATATTTGGGCTCACTATAGAAGCCCGAATTCGAACTTAGTGCATTTCAGGCAAATTTTAAAAAAAATCTTCTTCTCCAGATTCAGCAGGCAGAATCTTTAGATGTTTGGTATGCAACATTGTGGGGTGGATCTGATTCAAGTTTGTTCAAATCGGTTCCCTAGATTCATATTTGGGCTCACTATAGAAGCCTGAATTCGAACTTAGTGCATTTCAGGCAAATTTCTTTGAAAATCTTCTTCTCAAGATCCAGCAGGCAGAATCTTTTGATATTGGGTATGCACCATGCTTGGGGGGGGTGGGGGGGTGGGGGGTGGGGGGTGGGGGTGGGGGGGGGGGGTGAGATTCAAGTTTGTTCAAGCCAAGTACCTGGGTTCATATTTGGGCTCACTGTGGTAGCCCGAAGTATAACTTAGTTCAAAATGAGGAATTTTCTTTAAAAATCTTCTTCAGATCCAGCAGTTGGAATGTTTTGATATTTGATATGCAGCATCCTTAAGGGGGTGAGATTCAAGTTTGTTCAAGCCATATCCCTAGGTCCATATTTGGACTCACTGTGGGAGCTTGAATTGTAACTTAGTTCAAAATGAGGAATTTTCTTTAAAAATCTTCTTCTTCAGATCCAGCAGTCGGAATGTTTTGATATTTGGTGTGCAGCATCCTTGGGGAGGTGAGGGGGGGAGGGGAGGGGTGGAGGCGAGATTCAAGTTTGTTAAAGCCAAGTCGCTGGGTTCATATATGGGCTCCCTGTGGGAGCCCGAATTATAACTTAGTTCAATATGAGGAATATTCTTTTAAAATCTTCTTTTTTTTTTTAGATCCACTGGTCAGAATCTTTGGATATTTGGTATAAGCTTTTCTTAGGAGGAGCAGATGCAACTTGTTGAAATCAATTCTCTGGGTTGATGTTTAGGCTACCATGTCAGGTGAGTGCCCTCAGGCCCCTTGGGGCCTCTTGTTTAATAGTATATATGGTGGTTTTGAGAAGGTTTTCTGTGACAGAAATAAAAAGGAAAATAATAGTTAAAAAAGATCCGTTCTTCCAATAAAACAAGTAAAAAAATATTTTGATCAAAATGAGAAAAAACTTGATTGTATGAGTTCTAGAAGCCACTGTCAGGGCTCTACTGAAAAGTGCTGAAAGCCACTTCAGTGGCTTTACACTGTATTCAATACCTCATTTGCTCAACAGTTGAAACACACAAAATGTTCAAACCAAATTGTTTTATTACAATTTATTGAAGAGAGCCAAGAGGCACTCTAATGAATTGTAACAAAACATTTTTTTATGAACAAAATCTAACGAAACTGGAGCTCCTTTTGCTCCTAGTATGGTGCCCTTGAATAAAAAATACTCAATCACCCTCAAATAATAATTTAGCACTCTACCAGCTGACCCTATTTAGCACCCTACCAGCTGACCCTGTTTAGCACCCTACCAGCTGACCCTACTAGTTAGTCCAGAGAAGTTTTCAGCCAAAATTTTGAATTTTCACTTGGTGTGCTGTTTACTCAGCTTATGTGGCTGTTACATTAGGTAAAGGGTTAACAGGATGTCTCCTTTGCAGTTAACTGGTAGAGTGCTGGAAGCCCATATTTGGGCTTTGTTCAGAAGTGCAGGTACCATGACTTAAAGGCTTCATATTCTGTAGATATGTATCATATTATCTTTAAAAGTGAATTTATTTAGTCTATAAGGCTTTGCCTTGTTATAATTCAGGGAGAGTGCCTATTGGCACTCTCCCTAAATTATAACAAGGCAAAGACATGTGAACAAAGTTTGAAGATCAAAAATAATTTAGCACTCTACCAGTTAAATAGCTTATCTTGACTTTGTTAAGTTAAGCTAACAAACAAAAATAGCATCTGAGATTGAATGTTCTTCTTATATTTCTTTTTTCGATATGTGAGATTCTACAGAGTTGCTAGCAAGTAAACAGATAGATAATTTTGTCCGGACTGCAACCCAATTTGGCTGTTTTGCTTGATTAATGTACAGATAGTGTAGGATTTTCTCTTGGCAGCCACCATTTTGTTTTTATCTTTCAGGGAATACTGTCATTTCTTAGTGCACCTTTGATTGGTGCTTTGTCAGATGTTTTGGGAAGAAAACCATTTTTACTTCTTACTGTGTCTTTCACATGTGCTCCAATACCTCTTATGAAAATCAGTCCAATGTGAGTAATGAATTTTTATATAGTTGTTAGCATAGTTAGTACAAAATAATTTATTTTCACTGTTCATATGTCATGCTGTGGTGCTGCTGTTGAATTCCTGGCAATTTAATAAGGAATATCATAGGCAATGTTTGTGTAGGACCTTGAAGTGGAATATATAGCTTTTTACTGGGGGTGTCAATATCAATAATTTTACCAACAACAATTTTTTCCCCATTTTCAGAATCTTCAAGTGGCAAGACAACTAGAGCTGGGTGGTTTTTGATTTTTCATATTCGGTTTTGGTTTCATTCAATTTCAGGACAAAAATCTGGGTTTCAGTTCAGTTTTTCCATATGTTAAGAACTTGCAGGAACAACACATCAGGCTCCATGACTGGGAAAATACCCACAATAGCTTATATGACACCCCTTGCCAGAAAAAAAAGCCTTCTCTGTAAGTATAGCCATTGGGTTCAGCCGAACTTCCCTTTAATCATTCTCCGGGGTTCTAGGAGATCAGTTGCTTAGCCCATTGAGTGAAGAAAAAAGATAAATTAAATTAGGGTGACAAATGAAAATGGTTCATCTGATCTATGTTATGTTTTCATTGTCACATTTTCTCTCTTATTGACTCATCCGATGAATGGCTCGATAAGGGAGAAAATATGACAATGAGAACATGACATATTCCCCCCCTTTGCCCAATAGACTAAGTGATGAGAGTGCCCATATGGGCCTTTAGTCCAGTTTCCTCCCAATAAGATAGTTTGATCAGTGTATGCATAAACACTGTAAAACTGTTAGGTCGGTTTTGCTCAATCTTGCAGTTCATTTTTTTGGTTTGCCACAAAAACCAGAACCAAAAAAGCTTCCAGGTCTAAAGATAAGCACTGCATTCAGGAATACTCCTATCAGCTTGATTTTTAATATGGTGTTTGAGTATCCTTGAAAATAATGTTTCTCTTTCCCCTTTACATTCAGAAAGTATGACAGATATGTTTTGTATTCCTTGTTTATCTATTGAATTAAAGAATCATTTGAAGATGCTTTGTTCCGTCGGGTAGAGGGGTTTTGCCTGCTGTCCAGACAGAATTTCATATATGTTTTATATTTGAATTTTCCCATTATTTCAGTTAATTGAATTTACAGGGGAAGAGATCCAACATGATGGATCAAGACTTTTCCAGTTGGTTCTTCCGCTTCAACATCATATTTTATGTTTTCAGTTTTCCCCAACTATCTCAGTGTTGGGGACCATTACCATAATTCTATTTTAAAAGTGCTGATTCAGTGGAGATAAAAGGATTTTTTGATTTGGATGTCTACGTATTATGTTGGAATAAGCAGTACTTTGTTCAAATGGACTGGTTTTGTTTTAACTCTTAAGGGCCTGGACAATTTCCGGAATTCACACCTGACAACAGCCTGTACACATCCAGTGTCTTAACAGTGATTTCTAATCCAGTCTTGGCTGCCTGTTAAGGCAGCCAAGACTGGACTAGAAACCACTGCCTATGTAATTTGTTTATTGTCAGGAGGACCTACTCATGGTGGCATGTTAAGGGCACCTGTTCTGAGGTCATAAAGTCGGAAATAGACCTTTAAGGGTTAAATTACTGGTGCCATGCATTGTAATGTCATCAAAAGGCGAGTACCAAGCTATGAGCCCAGGCTAGTGTGAGGTGTGACATAGAAATTATTAGATATATCACAATGTTCAAAATTTTTGAGTGTGAGAAAATGTGTACTCTGTTGTAATTAAAGCATGTGTTCGGTGCATGAGTGTTTCAGGGCCCCTCAGAAATGTAAGCACCCTCCAAGAAATTGTCACTAAACTTTTATTGATGAACAAAACCTGATGGCCGAATTGAATCTAGTTAACCCTCTGCACTCTGATATCAAAATGGCAAAGTTTTCAGCAGCAAATATTTCCCATGATGCAATTTGATATTTAACCAAATACACCTTGTTTGACAGAGCACAGTGAGCTCTGTCAAACAAGATATAATTGGTTAAACCCCTAGTTAAACAAGAGAAAAACAGTGATAGGAGAAAATACTGTTGCACTTTCAGAATGCTCGAGGTTTATCCAACACCTCAAAGCATGTAAACAGTACCAGTATGGAGAGCACCGGATCTTCAGAACTCTTTAACCATCTGCTTACTAATATTGAAATATAAAAATTTTAATTTGCAAATTTTTCCCCAAAAGTAGCCAAGTATTTACCTGGTTCCACCTTGTTTGAGATAACTTATCATAAGATTGAATTGTTTCAGTATCTAGTTACATTATGGGGAAAATTTGCTCCTTGAAAATATGGTATTTTGCTCTCAGTTTGCAGGGGGTTCATTAATGCATCATCTATCAGATCAATTTGCAGAAATTAAACAATATGGTCTAATCAACTTCTGTCTAGCTCCTTTGGTCCACAAATATTACATAACAGTTTAATCATGTTTGTCTAAATTGAAATTCTTCCCTTCAGGACTTGTAAAATAGCATTTCAATACATCAGTTTCTCATTCAAGGCACTCTTCATAAATTAGATTCCACTGAAATGCAGTTTGACCATCATCTCATTTTTACCAGAATTATTTTCCATCCTTTTGTCACATCATACATGAAGTTTACACCTCATAATTTATTTTTATGTTTCCTATAATTATACCCCCACTGGATTACATGCGTCTATCCGTTTGTGTGTCCATCCGAGAATATTCATAACTTTCATAACTTAATTCATTTATGCTTCATCAGTCCAGCACTGCAGTGGGTGTATGAACTGACTTCAGCAATAACTCTTGTTTTTAATTGTTTGTATGTTGAGTAGTATTACCAAAGACAATATTTTAGACCAGAAAGTTTCTTTGATCAGTGGTACAGTTGATACTAATTAAAAAAAAGATTGATGAAGCCTTCTACCATATGGAAATAGTGAAAAGCTATGGTTGCCTAATTTTCACCCTGCAATTGTTTTCACATCCCCACTCCCAAAATACAAGCAGTACTGGCAAGAATTCATCTCCTGGACCTTGGGATGCAATACAGTGGTTTGGAATTGAAAGTTTGCTTGTGATTCTTGTGTTTTGCAGGGATGTAAGTTTTCCGGCCTTTTCTGGAATTCCGGGTTTTTGCTGCTGTTTTCTGCCTTTCCTATCCTCTGTTCAGGTACATGAAAATTCTTGCTGTAGAGTTATTTGTACTCTTGATTTTTAGTGTGATCTTTATGGTACGTCCGGGGGTTTTCATTCTTTGCCATTGAATTTTGTGGTGAACTGTCTGCTATTACAGCTAAATTAGCAGTTGTGCCACAGGTGAAACGACCTGTTGTGTGTTAGCCTTTGCAAGACTCGACCTCACCTCAGGCTGATCTGGGCATGAATGAGCTCAGATTGGCCTGAGGTGAGGCTGAGTCTTACAGCGACTAGTTATGATCACATCTGGTGTAATTATTTTAACTTTTTAACATGTTTCAACTTATTTTTACCTCTGTTATGAATATTCCGGCTTTTTGTCTCTTACACCCCTGGTTTTGTCTCAAAAATATTTTGTATGTTAAGTTCCATCCACAGTGTTTTTGTAACAATCCACTCTCTGTATACTATATATGGTATAATAAATGGAATGCATTTGTGTCAACACATTATTGCTACTCCTTGCAGGTGGTACTTTGCTATGATATCAATATCTGGAGTATTTGCCGTCACCTTCAGTGTTGTATTTGCTTATGTTGCTGATATCACATCAGAAGAAGACAGAAGTACTGCATATGGACTGGTAAGACTTTTTGTATGCTCTTCTATTTACCTCTCAGAATCTGTAGATATTTAGTATATGAAATCCTTATTGAGGTCAAATTCAGGTTTATCAAAATCAAGTTCTTAATCATCAAGTCTTCAGTCATTTTAAGCAGTGCCTGTTCTCTCAAACCACTGTCCCAGTCAGTAAAAAAATATAAAAGTAAATAATAAGGCCACACAAAATAAATTAATTGATTCTCAGACAATTTTTTTCAAATCTGGGCCCGGAGGGTTTTAACTTTTCTTTAGCAAAAAGTGAGCAAACATGGAGAGGATTTTGGCTGTCTTTTTTACACACAGAAACAGAAAGTGCATATTTATACAAATAAATTCATTTTCAATTTTGAACAATAAAACATTCCTCCAAAAATAAACTGCAGGTTCTGCAATTCAAAGGTTTCATAATCTTTCGATGCTCTTCATATTATCATTGAAGTAAAAGTATTCAAACTGTGGTGATTTGCCTCATTACAATTTATGGGAGAGTGCCTGTAGGTACCAAGACAAACATATTGGAGATGCAACTATAATATGCATCAATCAAAAAATGTAAAAATGTTCTTGAGTCTCCTTATAAGTTTGTACTAATATTGGAAGACACCAAAAGCCAATAAAAATGTTCAATGAGGGGGTTCAAATTCAATGAGGGATTGCCTGAGAAACAAAATATATTTTTTTATAACCTATGTGACAAATTATTATAAAAAAAATCCTTACATCACTTTGTGAAGAATCAGTGGGGCTTTACTTTGTCAGGTGTGTGCTTAGGGCCCTTGAAGCCTGTTCTGAGGTCGCACAACTTGGAAATTGGCCTTTTAAGGGTTTAGGTGAAACTAATTCACAAGTGATCTAATTTTTACATTTGGCTGCCTTCATCTTTATAGTATTTTTGTAACAAAAATTTTGTTTATTCTTCAGGTAACTGCCACCTTTGCTGCCAGTTTAGTTACAAGTCCAGCACTTGGGGCATATCTAGGTTCTATATATAGTGAAAATCTAGTTGTCAAATTGGCTACAGCAGTAGCAGTTTTAGATGTGATATTCATTCTGGTGGCTGTACCAGAGTCATTGCCTGAAAAATTCAGACCTGCTACCTGGGGCTCTCAAATTTCATGGGATAAAGCAGATCCATTTGGGGTAAGTTTATTCATGTTTTATTTTGTTGACATTGTCACCATATTTTCACAGTTGTGCATAAAGCTGATGAAATTCATAATCCAATATTTCAGAACTCAAGGAAAGTCAGAGACATTTTTAATGATTTTCAAGTTCTTTTTTGTACACCATGAAATAAAAACCTACATTGTGAAACCCTATTAATTAACATGGCTGCATTATTAGCCATTATGCAGAAATATATGACCTTAACCCTTTACCCAATGCAAAGAATATCAAAATTTATTATTCCCCCCCCGACTTAAGTCGGGTGGCATATAGTGATTGAAAGGTCTGTCTGTCTGTCTGTCTGTCTGTCTGTCTGTCTGTCTGTCTGTCTGTCTGTCTGTCTGTCTGTCTGTCTGTCTGTCTGTCTGTCTGTCTGTCTGTCTGTCTGTCTGTCTGTCTGTCTGTCTGTCTGTCTCTGAGCCAATAACTCGAAAACGGTTAGGGCCACAGTCATCAAACTTCACACAATTATAAAGGACCATGGGAGGATGTGTCACACACCAAAGACGGGTTCGTACCCTCAAGGTCAAGGTCATATTTCAAGATCACACTAAAAATTGGTCAATATTTGTGTCTCGGCCATAACTCAGAAACGAATCATAGTACAATTGTTAAACTTTCTACAAATGTTAAGGACAGTCAGAAGGTGTGTCTCATATAATAGTTTCCGCTGCATCTGCAAGGTGAAGGTCACAATTGGCCTTCATTTGTCACAAATTGTGTCTCAAGCATAACTCCAAAACTATTAGGGCTACAATCATCCAACTTCGCTCAGTTGTAAAGAACAATTGGTGGATGTGTCACACACCACAACCAGGTCCATAAGGTCAAGGTCACATTTCAAGGTCACACTGAAAATCATCAATATTTGTGTCTCAGCCATAACTCAGAAACGAATCATAGTACAATTGTACAATTGTTTAACTTTTTACAAATGTTAAGGACAGTCAGAGGGAGTGTCACATATAATAGTTTCCACCACATCTGCAAGATGAAGGTCATAGGGGGGGGGGGGGCATGTGTTACTTTAGTAACATTTTTAGCTTAACTTTGGCGAAGCCAAATTTGAGCTTATGCCATGGCCAGTCGTCCGTCTGGCCGTCTGTCTGTCTGTCCACCTGTCCATCAACAATTCAATACGGCTCGGGCTAAAGGCCGTATTTATGAACCGATCTTTACGAAACTTCTTGGTTACCTTTGTTATGACCGTGGGAAATTCAAGATGGCTGCCAGCCACCAATTTGTACCGACGATGCAGAAATGTGTTTTTTGCACAGAACTTACATATGAAAGCTCTGATTTGAATAATTTTTTGTTTGAATGTTCAGTACCATGGGATAAATCACATATAATACAGGTTTTTTTCTCGTACGTAAATTATGCAAATTAGACGAACTTTGATGTATTTAGTGTTACTTTCAGCACTGTCAGTGCAAATGCCAATACGGCTCGGGCTAGAGGCTGCATTTATGAACCGATCTTTACGAAACTTCTTGGGTACCTTTGGTATCACCGTGGGACGAGAGCGAGTGTTTCTGAGTGCGGTCCGAAATTCAAGATAGCTGCCAGTGGCCATTTTGTACCGAAATTAGGTCTAGTCAGTTTTTTGTACACAACTTCTATACCTCTTAGGCTAGAGGCCGTATTTATGAACTGTTTTTGGGTGCGGTCCGAAATTCAAGATGGCCACTGGCAGCCATTTTGTTCAAAATTAAGGGCAATCAGATTTTTGCACAGAACTTCCACATGAAAGCTCTGATTTGAATAATTTTTTGTGTGAATGTTGAGTACCATGGGATACATAACATTTTATACGGGGTTTTTTTCTCGTGCAGAAATTATGCAAATTAGATGACCTTTGAATTTTTCAGTGCTACTTACACACAGTAAGTACACATGTCAATACGGCTCGGGCTAGAGGCCGTATTTATCAACCGATCTTCACGAAACTTCTTGGGTACCTCTGCTATCACCTTGGGATGAGAACGAGTGTTTCTGAGTGCGGTCCAAAATTCAAGATGGCTGCCAGTGGCCATTTTGTACCAGAATTAGGTCTAGTCAGTTTTTTGTACACAACTTCTATACATCTCAGGCCAGAGGCCGTATTTATGAACCGATCTTTACGAAACGTCTTGGGTACCTTTGTTATCACGGTGGGATGAGAACGGGTGTTTTTGGGTGTGGTCCGAAATTCAACATGGCCACCAGCAGCCATTTTGTACCAAAATTAGTGCAATCAGTCTTTTGTACAGAACTTCTGAATGAAAGTTCTGATTTGAATAAATTTTTGTACGAATGTTTAGTAAAATGGAATACATCACATACAGTACAGGTATATTTTTATACTGTACCAATGACCCAGACATAGCTGGTGCTAACTCTTAAAATATAGGGCCAAACACAAATTTTGCCCCCCAATCCCCAAAATTTGCATCTAAAACTAAAGAAAACATGTCCTGAGAGGCCCTCCACACTTCGCCCCTACTGCGCATGCGCAGTGTCAAGGACGTTCCGAAATTGGCGCCATTTATCATTCTAAGTTTGGCCCTTCATCAGTTAACATCTGACTGATCTTTGTGCTTTTAAATCTCAGTTTAAATGATGCCAGACACATAAATATTAGTGAAATGGTGATTCTAAGGAGGATAGAAAAGGAGGAGAGGAAAAGAATGTGTGACAGAATATTATCAGGGCTGTAACTTAAAATTTTTTAATGAAATTATGTTAAGTTACCTATTTTCAAGGCAGCAGCCATTTTGTTGTCATTCTGATTATTTAGTTACACTGTTTTTACAAGTGTTTTTCCTCTCTCCCTGTCCTTTAAGTTCCCCCTTGCTATTCTCCCATGCTTTTGGCATAATTTCTGTAATTATTATTACTAAAATTTCTTGGGAGTTTAGCTGAATAACAGAATGAATTCTGTTCTTTCCCCATGTTTACGTCTTCACCTACGGGTGGTTAGGCGTTGTGTTCTGCATCTACCATCTGATGTTCTGCAGTTTCTTCCCTGGAAGTCTCTGTTTTGCATCAGATGGTGTATTTTTGGTAACTGATTTCGGGCCTGGGTGCCTGGAGTCTTATTTTAGTGTTTTTACACTCATTGTTTACATTTACAACAGCCCTCTGTGTGAGGGGGGGATTTCTAAATAATAATATCTTTATGTTATTTCAATCATAACTAGATACATTATTATTGTTCGTAAGTGTTGAATAAATTGTTTAAAATATTTTTAAAATTTTTGTCCACACTTAGGCTTGGGATCCATTGGGGCTCAACGTTACTTTTCAGAAACTTGGGCTGTTCTGAAAAAATATTTTTTCAAAATATTTTGATTTCAATTATTTTTTCTATATTAATGGATCATATTATTATTATGTATTTTGATTGCCAGGGGTTAGTGCGAGTACCAGGACTTGTTTTCTTTTCACATTGAAAGGATATTGATCAATTGTTTTAAGAGGAAGTCTTCCTCTGACCTTATTATCATTCTATATGTGGTCAGTGTACTCGCATTAACTCCGGTTCTGTATCGTATGATTTCGATGACAATATGGGAAGCGTATGTCACGGTATGTTGTTGGGGATTTGGACACTCCGGTCCTTTCCCCGCAGGGTCACTCTACTTTATCAATTTCTATTTCAGACGATCAAGATTAGGGTGATGTATCTGTGATGTCTTCCAACAGTGTGCCTCCGTCGTCACAATTAATGAAGGGCTAGCGGAAAAGTGCTCATGTAATACGCCAATTGCCTAAGAGGACCCTAGTAGGTTCGACGGCCTTTGACGTCCGCTAGCTCGCCCGGTGTAGCGTCCATTCACCGAATGGTTCGGCAGCCGGGTTCGTCCGTTGCGGTCTAGAAGGAATTTTGGGGTGATGCGAGCACTATAAAATTAACTTAATGCACACCCAGTGACGGCGGATCGGAGGGAGAACGGAGGAAGCCTTTTAGTCCGGTTCATAGCTCGTTCCGGTCCATCCGGACGGCAAGCGAGAGAGGCCCCTCTCTCGTTCAACAACATCTGGCCCCAGATGTTGTGGTACAAATGTGTCGTTAGCGGAGCATACGTCCGTCGCTCGGGACGCTCCGTTGTATAGGCAGTCCGCTGAGACTGCTAAGGCTTCCTCTTCTCGTCAGCGCACACGACCGCACCTTGGCTGCGTGACCGCCGATATATTACCAGCTTCGCCGATCAAGGATTCTTCGGCGACCAGGTCACACCATCCGGCAGCCAGGGATTCGAGACCGATGGACTCCGGACGTTCGCATAGGAAAAGTATGCGGGAGCCATCTGATGCGGAGCTGCCCTCGGCGAAGCAGCGATAGACTGCGCCTCCGCAGGTCTCGACGCCGGACATTCTTGTGCACATAGCACAGCTTATCGCAGCATCCCAGCAGCCGACAGAAACGGTGTCGGATCGAGAATTATCCGACAGCGCTGGGTCGGTAGCCGGGGACTCGAGGCCTGCAGACTCCGGACGTTCGCATAGGAAGTATGCGGGAGTCAACGTACACGGAGCTTCCAGCGGCAATGCATCGTAAGTCCGCTACTGCACAGGCCTCGGGAACGGACGTGCTTTCCTTAATAGCACAGTTTATCGCAGCATCCCAGCATCAACTGAATCTGTCGCATATATTTTATCCGACGATGCTGGGTCGGGACGCTCCGCGGAAGCGGGTACGGACGTCCGAAAGTTTCATCCGGTCCGACGGGATACCGAAAGGGATTCGGTGGATTTCAAGCTTTCCCTTTCGGAACAACATATGCTGCGATGCCGGATAAGAAACTGATAGCGTCGGTGGACTTAGAAATTTTTGGTTCGGTTCAGGGACATCGTCCCTCAGTTCCGACATAGTCCAATAATGTCACACAAACTTTCGAATTATTGAACGACGCTATATATATTATTATTTTATGCTTGCTATCCAAGCATTTCTGGTTTCTTGTTCGAAGAGTTATGGAGATGTCTTTCAAAAGTGTGCCTCTGTCGTCATAGTTAATGAAGAGTTAGCGGCAATAAGTGCTCATGGAATATGTCTATCGCTTACGGAGTGACATTCGCTAGCTCACCCGGTGTAGCGTACATTCATCGAATGGTTCGGCTGCCGGGTTCGTCCGTTGCGGTCTAGGAAGGAGATTTGGGTGATGCGAGCACTTTAATTACTTTAGTACTCACCCAGTGACGGCAGATTGAGGACAGATCGGAGGAAGCCAACAACATAGGGGACCGCATGTTGTGGTTCAGATATTTTACATTCGGAGCATATGTCCGTTGCTCGGGACGCTCCGTTATATTGACAGTCCGAGAGACTGTCTTTAATGCTTCCTCATCCTCACAGCAGGGCACACGACCGCACATTGGCTACGTGACCTCGAGTATCCGATCAGTTTCGGCATTCAGTGATTCCACAGCGAATAGGTCGCGCCATCCGGTAGCCAAGGGACACGAGGCCTATACACTCCGTTCGCTCGCATATTGGAAGTATGCACGGGGTAACGATCTCGGAGCTTCCTGCGGCAATGCATCGTAAGACCGCAGCTCCTCAGGCCTCAGTGACGGACGTGCTATCCGAGTTAGCACAGTTGTTTCGCAGCATCCCAGCAATTGACGGTTTCTCGGTCGAATCAGGAATTATCCGACGGCGCTGGGTCGGTGCGGTCCGCGGTTGCATCAAGCTACGGACGACCGAACGCTTTATAGGGTCCGACAGGATGGCGAAAGGGATTCGAAAGATTTCGAGTTTTCCCTTTAGTAGTATCGGAAGATGCCTTTCATATCTTCTGGCATTTCTTCCAGTGATTATTTTTCGGACTTCATTGCTGCGATCTTGGATAAGAGACTTATAGCGTCATTGGACTCGGGATTTTTCGATCGGTACAGGGACTTTGTCCCTGACTTACCGACGCAGTCCAATATTGTCATTACAACATGTGTTTTATTTTTCGACGCTATATATTTATATATATATACTAGACGTCTACTAAGCATGATAGTTTAGTTTCTTGTCCGCGTGGCTCATTTCTGCCATTTTATCTTTTTTTTTACATATAGTTTATTTTGGCAGAGCAGGGCATACCGAGAGTTCATATGCGTCTAGACGGTGTGATTAAAGACTGCATATATTCTTTTTCACCGTTTATGTCTTTTCCAATTTCAATGTTGGGAACGACATTATGTATATTAGACTTAACTTAGACGCTTTATTATACGTAATCCGCCTTACTGAGGCGTTATCATTACGTCTTCAAGAAAAGATTTACGGGATATTATTCTCAATGTAATTTCTTTTGAGGGCAGTAGTTTGTTCACGTATAACTCCGCCCTTCAGTGGCTGATTGGAGTTGGTTAGACGTGATGCAGCCCTAGCTACATCCACGTGTGGATAGTAGGTTAAGAACTCTCTCAGAGTCGCTTCGTTCTCGGAGGAGCTTCTCTTCGACGGCAACTTTCCGGCAATCCATGAATTGCTTGATTTATACATTCTCTTGTCTATCTAGTGTTACAAGAGATTCAGACTGGGGCAAACATTCGGTGGTTGACTCAAAGAGTGCCGCCGCAGTTGCCGGACCCGAGTGTGGCTGTTATGACGGTTGCCAGTCAAACAGATTGGGATATATACTGATCCCTACGGATTCGAAGTGCCAGGGTCTTTGGGTTCCGCAGTCTTTTAGCTATCAGTTAACTTCCGCGGAATAATGTTTTTTAGGCTTGCTTTATGTCATTGCATGAACATTATTCAGAAACGCATGCCCAAATTCCTGTCCTTTAATTCGACAGTAGTGGCGTATCTCCGGAACCAGGGAGGCACTCTTTCGTTTCCGTTATTCAATTTAATGGAAAGAATCCGTCTGTTGGTTATAGTACACCAAGTTCAGTTTTGGTCCGTCATATTCTGGGTCGTCTGATTGTTTTATCGCACTCCCGTTCTCTTACGGGTCGCTTGTTGCTGTCAGAATGGACTCTCAACAAACAAGTATTCAATCAGATTTGCTATCTATGGGAGCGCCGAATGATGTTTTAATTATGACACAGCTGGCTAATCAATTGCAGACGTATGTGTTGGCTTGTCCAGATCTCTGAGCTAATACTGTTAACGCTCTATTGATCTATAGGACAGAATGATAGGATACGCGTATCCTCCAGCGCTGTTGTTTTTAGCAGGTATTGCTAAGATAAACAACCACAATACATTTCTGTTGATAGCATCTCTATCTTCACAGAGATCATGAGTAATTTACTCTCTTGTCTACTGTGGATCTTAACGTGAAATCTTCCTCTATGTGAGGATCTTTTTTTCACTGGGTAAATCGTGTCATCTTTATCACAACCAGCAAGGTCGCAACCTTCATGTATTCCGTTGTGTGGTCCGTATTGCATTGTAAGCACTGTACTGGACGAGCTTTGGACGCGATTTCTTACTATAGGAGATCCTCTTCTTCGCTATTCTATGCGACTAAAGTGGAGGCTCTTCCGTCGTGGTGTAGGGATCATTATGTTCATATGGTTGATCCCTCCATACTACTCATTGCTATTTTTTAGTATACTTGTTTCACAAGATCTACTGCAGCCTGTTGTTATTTAGGTTATAGGTTTATGTTACCTCATACCTATGCACTCTACGATAGTTTACAATTGAGTCTTTTGTCTCTTTATCTAAGTCAGTTAGTAACTTTTTGATAAATAGACTTAGAATCTTTAGATTAAATTCCTATACGGATTGTAACTTCAGGTTCTTATTTAGCTAAGTAATCATTTGAGCCTCTGGAAACAGTAGTTTTCAAATTCTGACCTTTTAGACAGTAATTCTGTTGGTTTCTCTTTTACTGTAGAGTCAGTGAGTTTCATGCACTATCGATGGATGATTTTCACTTTCATAGTTTCGGAATCAATACTTCCGTTACTATTTAGGTTGGATTGTTGCATAAGAGTTAGGCTCCTATTATCCGGAACCTATTATTTTAAGGTCCTTCCGTCTTCGTATGGGCATAGGCCTTTACTCTTTCCGGGTACAGTTTATGTATTTATAAACAGATATCTGTTTATTACAAGGGCGTAAGCTTCTTCTGTCTTTGATGTCTAGTAGAAGGACGTTACGCTCCATTTTATTGTTAATGGATTCTATTAACTAGCGTACTGCTTATGGTATATCATTGGCTTAGCAGTTGTGCTTAAGATTTCGGCTCATGAAGTAAGAGTTCTTCTACTTCTTGGGCTTACATTAATAGTGTTCTATTATAGATTTTTGAAGGCTGCTCATTGCGCTCAGCCATCCATTCATGAATTTTATCTCAGAAATATCGAGTCCATTTCTGGAGGCCTCTATTGTTAGGTCTATTATCTACTGCTCAGAATGTCTTTCACTTAACAGTTGCTACTATAGCTAGGTAGGCTGTCTGTTTCGGCAGTGTCTCCGTTCGGCTGCCCTCTTCGCTCTGGGCTATTTGACCCAGGGCAAGAAAAAGGGGGGGGGGAGGGTGTTCCCTTGGGTCACCTGTTTTTACTATGAAAACAAGGGGATACCTCCTCCGGAGTTAGTAATTCTGAGCTGTTATTGGGATGGTTGTTTAGTGAGAAGTTTAAGTTTATAAAATTCATTCAAGTCTTAGTTTTTAAAGTATAGCTTTTGAATATTGCATATGTCAACGGACATGATTATGCAATTCTCACACACTTTTAGGAGTATAAGAGTCTCTATTCTCTAGACTTACTTTATTATTTGCTTACTTTAAAAATTATTAGTATAAGGATTATTGGATATTAATAGAGTACATGGATGTATGAAGCTCAATTTTTGGAAGGTGTTGTATCTTTCTAATTTATCATAAATAAGAAAGATACATGTAAGGCCTATTACTTCTTTTCCCTACAGGGGATGACTCTATTTTATTTTATTGAGCGTATTCCATTTTGCTCTATGTCCTTGGCCCTCCAGCCTTTTTACTATTCAGCTATGTCTGGGTCATTGGTACAGTATAAAAATGTTAAAAAATTTATAGTAATTTATATATTTTTTATACTTACCAATGACCCATACGGGGATGGCCCTCCCAGGAGTTGGGAACTCTTGCCTCCCCGCTGAGTACATAGCGCTTACCAGGCACTGGTTATTAGAATGATAAATGGCGCCAATTTCGGAACGTCCTTGACACTGCGCATGCGCAGTAGGGGCGAAGTGTGGAGGGCCTCTCAGGACATGTTTTCTTTAGTTTTAGATGCAAATTTTGGGGATTGGGGGGCAAAATTTGTGTTTGGCCCTATATTTTAAGAGTTAGCACCAGCTATGTCTGGGTCATTGGTAAGTATAAAAAATATATAAATTACTATAAATTTTTTAACTTTTCTCGTTCAGAAATTATGCAAATTATATGAATTTTGATTTATTTAGTGCTACTTATACACTGTAAGTGCACATGTCAATACGGCTCGGGCTAGAGGCTGTATTCATCAACCGATCTTCACGAAACTTCTTGGGTACCTTTGTTATCACCTTGGGATGAGAACGAATGTTTCTGAGTGTGGTCCAAAATTCAAGATGGCTGCCAATGGCCATTTTGTACCGAAATTAGGTCCAATCAGTTTTTTGTCACAACTTCTATATAGCTCGTATTTATGAACTGATCTTCACGAAACTTCTTGGGTACCTTTTTTTCACCCTGGGACAGGAATGAGTGTGTTTTGGGGTGCCTTTGTTATCACTGTGCTATGAGAACAAATATTTTGGGGTTCAGTCAGACCCACTCTGGGACTCAAAAGATTTCTTTTCTAGTTTAGCATCTGACTGTCACCCACCTTTACAATACTTTACGTATACATTTGTTACAGGCTACGGTCAGTATTTATGCACAGGCCGTTACAATGCTTTATATGTACCTTTCTCATCGGGTCATTACCTAGATGTTTGTCATTGCTGTGTCACATACTATACATGTACATGTCTTGACAAGTTGAGCTACAGTGTCATTGACACTTTCTTCTTATTTTGATTACTATTTTTTAAAATTTTTGAACATATTTCAACAAAACCATATCATGTGACCCCTCATTGGAACAATCCCATCAAGCTTGTTCTAATGAGGGGTCACATGATATGTTTTTGTTGAAATATTTTTAGAAAATTATTTCTTTCAACTGCTCAGTTTGCAGATTACGTGGATGGATGTGGGTGATTTGTGAGGTTAAGGGTTAAAGGCCTATTTATGACTTGAATCACTTTTTTCTTTAACAAAGCAGATATCCAAGATGCAGTCTTTGGGTAAACTTGCAAGTTGCATTCAAAGTGCTTTGGCAGTTCTTTCTAGGCAAGTCTTGGCTGCCTGCATAGGCAGCCAAGACTTACCTGGAAACGACTACAGACTCACAGGATATACAGTGTCAAATTGTAGAAAAATTAATAAAAATCCCCAGGCTTTAAGGGTTAGCTAAATCCCAATAAATGAATTGAATAGCCACTTTGCCATTGAAAAATATTCAGTTTAGGCCACACAAAGTAGATCTTCTGTTTCTCAGGCCATTATTTGTAAAATTGCATGCGGGCGAGCGTTTTTTTATTTTATTTTTTATTTCAGTAATTACTTCTTTGCCATCAAAAGTTCATGTTCTTGGTTCAAGTTTTAGGCCTCATAATCTACAGAATAGCATGGGTGGTGGTGTATTTCATCCCTTGAATGCAAGAAGGCTTTGCAATGCTAAAGCATTGCAAAGCCTTCTTGCACTCAGGGGACAAATTTATCAATATTTTTAACTTGGGTAAAATATCAGACATAAACCATTTAATTTTTATTTTTTCTAAGTTTAAATTGGTTATAAAAAGAGAGCATGAGGCAGCTAAAAGGACCA
Organism: Pictodentalium vernedei; assembly: GCA_031216915.1. Classification (NCBI taxonomy): domain Eukaryota; kingdom Metazoa; phylum Mollusca; class Scaphopoda; order Dentaliida; family Dentaliidae; genus Pictodentalium; species Pictodentalium vernedei. Next base: position 102,395,457 of record CM062293.1, read on the forward strand.
TGCGGGAGGGCCTGAGAAACAGATTTTTAATTTTTTTAAGCCTTAATAACAGGAATTTGGTCATTTTCCTGTATTCATGGGATAAACTAAGCATTTATTCTTATTTATCTTGTTTGACAGAACTCATGATGGAACTCAGTTGAATAAGATAAAATAGATTAAATCATTATATTGGATGTACAGAAGCCTGCTGATAGTTCTGTATTCATGGGATGTTCAGTGAATGTCAGAACACAGTGTCGTCCATCTTATCTTCATTCAACAGAATATTTCCGTATCCCTTCCTTTTGCAGAGCAGTGAATGTCATCATCCCATGAAGCTTAACTCTTAACCCGCTGAGTATATTTTTATACTGTATATTTTTATACTGTACCAGTGACACAGACTTAGCTGCTGCAAACTCTTAAAATTCTAGGGCCAAACACAAATTTTGCCCCCCAATCTCCAAAATTTGCATCAGAATCCAAAAAATCAATGTCCTATGTGGTCCTCCATACCTTTATCCACTGCGCATGCGCAGTGTCAAGGAAGTATCGAAATTGGCGCAAAATCCTCATTCTTTGTTTGGCCCGGAAATCAGTATATCTCACTGATATCTGTGCTTATAATCTCAGTTAAAATGATGCCAGACACAAAATCCTGAAAGAAATGGTGGATCTAGGGATGAAATAAAAGGATGAGAGGAAGGAACAGTGGAAGGATGTGTTCAGGGCTGTAACTTATAATTTTTATACAAAATTATTTCATGTTCCCTAATTTCGGGGCATGGGCCTGATGTTTTCATTCTTGCTTCGAAATTTCCATTGTTTGTTCATTGTTTCCTCTCTCCCTTTCCTTGATACACCCCTGCTATTCTCCCATGCTTTTGGCATAATTTTTGTAATTTTTTACTAAAATTTCTTGGGAGGTTTGGCTTGGTAACAGTATGTTTATTCTGTTTTTCCGCATGGTTACGTCCTCACCCTAGGATGGTTAGGCATTTTGGTCATGCATCTACCATCCGATGTACTGCAGTTTCTTCTCTGGAAGCCTCTGTTTTACATTGGATAGTATTTAAATTGGTGACTGATTTCGGGCCATGTTTTCAGTGTCTGGAGTCTTGTTTCTGGTTTTTATATACTTTTGTTTACGTTAACAATGGTTATTTCTTGTCTTCTATTTAGTTCTGCTCATAGCCAGATACATTAATATTGTCCGTAAGTGTAACATTAATTTTTAGCTCAACTTTGGCGAAGCCAAACTTGAGCTTATGCCATGGCCCGTCTGTCCGTCAACAATTGGATACAGCTCTGGCTAGAGGCCGTATTTATGAACCGATCTTTACGAAACTTCTTGGGTACCTTTGTTATGACAGTGGGACGAGAACGAGTGTTTTTGGGTGCGGTCCGAAATTCAAGATGGCTGCCAGCCGCCATTTTGTACCGACGATGCAGAAATCTGTGTTTTGTACAGAACTTCCATATGAAAGCTCTGATTTGAATAATTTTTTGTATGAATGTTTAGTACCATGGGATACATCACATATAATACGGGTTTTTTCCTCGTGCGTAAATTATGCAGTTTAGACTAACTTTGATGTTTTTTGGTGTTACTTTCAGCACTGTAAGTGCAAATGCCAATACGGCTCGGGCTAGAGGCTGTATTTATGAACCAATCTTTACAAAACTCCTTGGGTACCTTTGTTATCACCGTGGGACGAGAACGAGTGTTTTGGGGTCCAGTCCGAAATTCAAGATGGCCGATGGCAGCCGTTTTGTACAAAATTTGGTGCAATCAGATTTTTGCACAGAACTTCCATATGAAAGCACTGATTTGAATAATTTTTTGTGTGAATGTTTAGTACCATGGGATACATCACATAATACGGGTTTTTTTCTCGTGCAGAAATTATGCAAATTAGATGAACTTTGAATTTTTCAGTGCTACTTACACACAGTAAGTACACATGTCAATACGGCTCGGGCTAGAGTCTGTATTTATGAACCGATCTTCACGAAACATCTTGGGTACCTTTGTTATCATCTTGGGACGAGAACGAGTGTTTCTGGGTGCGGTCCACAATTCAAGATGGCTGCCAATGGCCATTTTGTACCGAAATTAGGTCTAATCAGTTTTTTGTACACAACTTCTATATGGCTCAGGCTAGAGGCCGTATTTATGAACCGATCTTTACGAAACTTCTTGGGTGCCATTGTTATCACTGTGTGATGAGAACGAGTGTTTTTGGGTGTGGTCCGAAATTCAAGATGGCCACCAACAGCCATTTTGTACCAAAATTAGTGCAATCAGTCTTTTGTACAGAACTTCTGTATGAAAGTTCTGATTTGAATACATTTTTGTATGAATGTTTACTAACATGGAATACATCACATATAGTACGGGTTTTTTTCTCGTGCAAAAATTATGCAAATTTGATGAACTTTGATTTATTCAGTGCTACTTATACACTGTAAGTGCACATGTCAATACGGCTCAGGCTAGAGGCTGTATTTATGAACCGATCTTCACAAAACTTCTTGGGTACCTTTGTTATCACCTTGGGATGAGAACGAATGTTTCTGGGTGCGGTCCAAAATTCAAGATGGCTGCCAGTGGCCATTTTGTACCGAAATTAGGTCCAATCAGTTTTTTTGTCACAACTTCTACACAGCTCATATTTGTGAACTGATCTTCACGAAACTTCTTGGGTACCTTTGTTTTCACCTTGGGACAGGAATGAGTGTGTTTTGGGGTGCCTTTGTTATCACTGTGCTATGAGAACAAATATTTTGGGGTTCAGTCAGACCCACTCTGGGACTCAAAGATTTTTTTCTAGTTTAGCATCTGACTGTCACCCACCTTTACAATACTTTACGTATACTTTTGTTACAGGCAATGGTCAGTATTTATGTACAGACCGTTACAATACTTTATATGTACCTTTGTTATCAGGTCATTACCTAGATGTTTGTCATTGCTGTGTCACATACTATACATGTACATGTCTTTGTCTTGACAAGTTGAGCTACAGTGTCATTGACACTTTCATTAAATATGTTTTAAAATTTTTGTCCACACTTAGGCTTTTTTGGGATCCATTTGGGCTCATCGTTCCCATTGGGAACTTGGGCTCATTTTGAAAAGTTTTCGAAAAAATTTTTTTGAATTATTTTTTCGAAATGTTTGTAATGGATTATATTATTATCATGTATCTTTGTTTTCAAGGGTTAGTGCGAGTACTATGACTGTTAATATTTTTTCAATATGAAAGAATATTGTTCAAATTTTAATTCGAGGACACCTTCCTCTGATTCTCATGTTCATTGTATTTCATGTAGTCAGAGTACTTGCACTAATTCTTGCTCAGTGTGTGCCAATTGGGATGACAAACATTGGAGACGTGTGTCACGGTATATTGTTAGTGGTGAGAGGTCCATGCTGGTCCTCTTGCCACAGGGTCACTCTCTTTTTCAGAGGAACAAGAACAGGGTGATGTTTCCGTGATGTCTTCAAGAAGTGTGCCTCCGTCGTCGCAGTCAAATGAAGAGCTAGCGGCCAAAGTGCTCAATGAAATTCGGCAAATACCTAAGAGGTCCCTGCTCAACTCATCGCAGCATCCCAGCAGCCATCTTTTTCAGAACAGGAATTGTCTGAGGAAGCTGGGTCGGTTCACTCCCCTGCAGAGTCAGAAAGGGATGACCGAGATTATCAAGTGGTCCAGTCGTATGGTGAAAGGGAATCAGCAGAGCTGGAATTTTCCCTTTCCAAACAACATAAGGTGGCCGTAGATTTCATCCGGCAACACCTTCCAGAAGTTGTTCCTCCGGACCAAAATGCTACTTTACCGGATAAGAGACTGATAGAAATAGATAATAATAAAAATAAATTTGAAATGGCAGGACAGGGCGTGCCGAGAGTTCCTCTGCATTTAAACGACCAGGCAGAAGACTTGGAGTTGTCATTGCCGTCGTCTATGTCGATTCACTCCAGTACACTGGAGATGACAATCTCGTCTAACAGAATCTGTTTAGACGCCTTATCTTATGCAGATCACCTTACCAGAGCATTATCATTACATCTCGAAGGAAAAGAATTCCAGTATGTTCAAACTTCCTTGAGAGTTCTTTCGAGGGCCACAGCATATTCTACGTATAACTTCGACCTTTCAGTGGCAAATCTGGAGTTAGATGTGATGCTGCCCTGGCTGCATCCACAAGAGTGGATAGTAAGGTGAAAAACTCTCTTCGAGTCGCTCCAGTCTCCGGAGAGCTTCTCTTCGACAGTAAGCTTTCTATAATCTACGATCAGATTACTAAGAAAGCTTCAAATTCTCTGCTTTTTAAATCCGCTTCGAAAAAGTCGGACTCAGCAGAGAGAAGTAAGGCAGGCACTTTTGGGGCAAGTACGTCCAAGGGAAGTTCCCATAGAGGATCTAAGAAAACCTCTAGTTCTTACTCCAGAGACCGTCAGGGTAGTGACTCAGGTAGGGGTTGTAATGCTGGCCGAGACAACCGGTCAGACGCCCCTAGGTCGACTGGGTGAGGTGCAGGTCGTGGAGGATGTAGTTTCTCTTCCTGCAAGCCTCGCAGGTCCAGGAGGTGATGGTCTAAACCTCTATTGCGTTCCAGTGGGCGGAAGGCTATCGAGATTCTTAACCAATTGGTTGTCAATTACGGAAGACCCATGGGTTCAAGGGGTTATTTCTGAAGGTTTAAAACTGTCCTTCAAGGAAAAACCTCCGTTAACTGGAAGTTCACGTTGGACTCAGCTTCCGTCAAACCTTCAGAAGAGAGATTTGCTTCTATCAGAAGTCCAATCTCTTCTGGAGAAGAACGCAATACAGGTCGTAGAAAACCAGGAATCTCCAGGTTTCTACAGTCACCTGTTCCTGCTTCCAAAACCAGACAGCTTGTTTCGTCCAGTTATAGATCTGAGCTGGATAAACAAGCTGATCGTGGCTCCGAAATTTTATATGGAGACCATCCGATCGGTCAGGGTGAGCATTTGAGTGAACGATTATGCTGCGAGCATAGATCTCAAGGATGCGTACTTTCACGTCATGGTACACCCGCATTCAGAAAGTATCTTCGCTTCGCTGTCCTAGGAGTTGTTTATCAGTTCCAAGCGGTGTGCTTCAGCCTGAATCTAGCTCCCTGGGCTTTCACTCGGATAATGAACTTGGTAATGACTCATTTCCAAGCTCATTCGTCTGCGGTAATGTTGGCCTACCTGCACGACATTCTTCAGAGGTACAGCTACGAGTTAATGCTTCAGAACGATGTTCAGAGTCTGCTACAACTGTTCCGACGTCACGGTTTCATAGTAAATGAAAAGAAGTCGGATCTACTGCCGTCCAAGTCATTCACCCACCTGGGAATGAGCTTTGAGACGCACAACAATCTCGTTCATCTGCCGTTAACCAGAGCGAAATTAGTCAGTTGTTACGCTCACTATTGTCTTCACTCAGATGTAGTAACAGCGACAGAATTCACACGACTGAAAGGTTTGTGCGGAGCCGCCGAGGATCTTATTCCGATGGGGCGACTATGCACTTGGCCACTCCAGATATTTTTTACTCAGAATTGGAGTGTGAAGATTCATTCGCTCGAAACGAACATCGTCTTGTCGAATCAAGTGAAACAGGAGATTCAGACTTGGGCAGATATTTAGTGGTTAACTCAAGGAGTACCTCTGCAACTGCCGAATCCAAGGTTTTACGATAATGACGGATGCGAGTCAAACAGGTTGGTGCGCAACTTTGAGCCTAACAGATTTGAGATGCCAGGGTCTTTGGGATCTGCAGTTCCTAAACAAGTACATAAACATCAAAGAGATGATGACAGTAGTAGCATATATTCGGAACCAGGGAGACACTGGTGTTCCCTTATATCACATGCTTTATAGTGAAAAGCAAGGGAATTCCTCCTCTGGAGTCAGTAATTCTGAGTTGGTGCCGGGATGGTTTTAAAGTGTAAAGCTAATGTCTATCGCATTTATATAATATTTTTAAAGTGTAGCTCGGTGTGAAGCATTTCTATATGTCATGTGTCAAACGACCGCTAATATACAATCCTCGGACACTTTTAAATGAGTATAAAGAGTCTCATTCTCTGGACTATCTTTATTTATTGGCTTTCCTTTAAAAAAAATTAGTATAATGGGTTATACTGGATGTTAATAGAGATCATTGATGTTATTGTGCTCAATTACGGAATGGTATTGTGTCTTTCTTTTTTGGTATAAACAAGAAAGATGTAAAGCCTATTCTCCTTTTCTCTTTGAGGGGATAATTCTGTTTACATATAATTGAGTCTATTGGATTTTCCTTTATGTCCTAGGCTCTCCAGCCTTTTTTCTATTCAGCTAAGTCTGGGTCATTGGTACAGTATAAAAATGTTAAAAAATTTATAGTAATTTATATATTTTTTATACTTACCAATGACCCAGATGGGGATGGCCCTCCCATGAGTTGGAAACTCATACCTCCCCGTTGATTACATAAGACTTACCAGGCACTGGTTGTAAGAATGAGGATTTGGCGTCAATTTTGGTACTTCCTTGACACTGCGCATGCGCAGTGGATAAAAGTATGGAGGATCACATAGGACATTGATTTTTTGGATTCTGATGCAAATTTTGGGGATGGGGGAGGGGGGGGGGATTTGTGTTTGGCCCTAGAATTTTAAGAGTTAGCACCAGCTAAGTCTGGGTCATTGGTAAGTATAAAAAATATATAAATTACTATAAATTTTTTAACTTTCAAGATATTTTTCATAAACTCTAGTCATGGCTGCTATGAAGCAGCCATCACTAGATTTGATGAAACATTTATCCAAATTACACTTTAGAAATCTTTAGTGAAACAATCTATTCAGTTTACAAGGGGGAAAATCATGTTAATGATGCCCAAATAATACTTATTTCAGTGGCAAGAGAAATCCTGTCCTTGGCACGAATATCCACTAACATCATGCAGGGTAGGATTTGTTGAGTTTTCCCTGCAATTTCCCTCTAATGCGAATGAGTTCCATAAAACTGGATCGCAAAGTGCGCTGAACATGTATTTCAGTAAACAGAATAGGATTATCTCTCTTTGTTTCTCTGGCATTTAATGCACTCACATAGTATAGTATGTAGGCACATCATAACTACGAAGGATGCTTTTTAGGCACGTCGTAACTACAAGAGATGTTGTTCAAACAGTAACTCACAAATGTGAACGGCATACAGAAACACACAAATTGCTAACCAACCAATCAACTGTACTTTGCTTGGAGGTCATCGAGCTGTTCCAGGCAAGAAGTCCATCTGGAGTGTTCTGGTTTTAAGGTGTAAAAAAAAGCTCTTTAATAATCTGTAACCGGATTTGCAACCATCTCACCTAAGTGCTCAGGTTTTGATTATCTGTATTGTGCACATTGGTTATAACATTAACAGAGAAATACCCACTTGTGAAACAAAACTAAAAATATAAAAAAAAAAAATGCTGATAGGATCACCGATCCAATGTCGAGTTTGTGACAGCACAAAAGTGGTTTTAATCATTATCAACTAATCATCTGGAAACCAGTTGTTTACAATTTACTTTGTGAAGGGCCACTGTGACCTTGACCTTTGACCTAGTGATTCCAAAATAAATAGGGCTCTTTCTTGCACCAATGCCTACCTACCTATGAAGTTTCATGAACGTGGGTGGAACCATTGTCAGATTATCATCTGGAGACCAATTGTTTATGATTTATTATGTTCAAGGTCACTGTGACCTTGACCTTTGACCTAGCGAGTCCAAAATAAATAGTGGTCTTCCACTTATCTAGGCCAACCTACGTATGAAGTTTCATCAGGAAACCAATTGTTTACAATGTACCATGTTGAAGGTCACTGTGACCTTGAACTCTCACCTAGCGAGTACAAAATAAACAGGGTTCTTCTTCTCACTGATGCCAACCTACCTATGAAGTTTCATAGAAGTGGGTAGAACCATTATCAAGTTATCGTCCAGAAACCAATTGTTTACAGATTTACTATGTTGAAGGCAGGTGTGACCTTGATCTTTCACTTAGCGAGTCCAAAATAAATAGGGTTCTTCCTCTCACTGATGCCAACCTACCTATGAAGTTTCATGAACGTGGGTCGAACCATAGTCCAGTTATCATCTGAAAACCAATTATTTATGATTTAGTATGTTCAAGGTCACTGTGACCTTGACCTTTGACTTGGTGAGTCCAAAATAAATAGGGTTCTGCTTCTCACCGAGTCCAACCTACCTATGCAGTTTCATGAACGTGGGTCAAACCATTATCAAGTTATCGTCCGGAAACCAATCGTTTACGCCCGCCCAACCGCCATTCATCAAATTATCAGTCGAGTTTGACTTTATCACAACTCGACTTAAAATGGTTGATAAGGCGCTTTTGTCTTTGTCTTTTAATAGGTACCTGGTCTGTTCGCCCTAAATATATGTTCGCCCTGGGTCCATTCGCCCTTAAAGTTCACCCTAGGTATCGGGTTTGTTTGCCTTTGTATTTTTTAGGGGTTTAATACATAAAAAATTATTCTTATAATAGGGTCTAGAGGTTTCGTACCACTACAAGTTCGTCCGAGTGCACTTTCCTATCACTACTGGTTCGACCAAGAAGATTGCGTACCACTATGTCTGGAGGTGTTGTACCACTACAAATTCGGCACATCTACTGCCCATGATTACTGTTTGCAAAATTATTAAAAGAAACTACCAATGCCAAACTGAATGAATTATGAGTTATGTATTGTTGTGTTCTGTGCTGTACATTACCTTTGTTCTTTGAATATGTGTGTTATTTATTGTTTGCATGTAACATAACATTTTCTATTCAAATAAATATTGTTTAAATTAAACTGAATGAAGCCGTGTAGGCCTGTAACAAATAGGCACTGGACAGATTAAAAATAGCACAGTCTACAGGTCATATTTATGAAGGGATTTCATTGTAACTTGGCAGGATCACTCCAGATAATACCAGATGATAACGTCCCCTTTTGGTTGAGATTATTCAACCATGATGGCTGCCCATGCCCAAAACCCAAAAAACTTTAGCACAGACTACAGGTCGTATTTATGACGGGATTTCATTGTAACTTGGTAGGATGACTCAGCCAGGGACCAGCCTAGGGGGGAATTTTAGGGAGACTTCAAGTCTCCCTCCAGAAAAAATAGGGAGACTGCAGAGTCATGTAGGGAGACTTCATAGGCAAGTGGGGAAAATTAAGAATATTCATGTACCACCCCCGCCGCCCCTTCATATTTTCAATTTATGGTCCTCCATTAACGTACAAATAATCCAGGTCCAGTTGTTTATGATGCATCTGTGCCAGGTTAAAAAATCACAATGTAATTATTGACTGAAAATCCCCCACTGCTACCTTCTCCTTCATGACCCCTCACCTCTTCTTCGTGCCAATCCCCCATCACCCTCCTGTGGTTGCCTTTCAACAAAGTCTACTAAGCTAATAATTTCCTAAGTCTGAAAGTGTGAACAGGACCAGATGTAAGAAGGTTGTTTGGGAGGTATTTTGTTAGTTAATAAACAAAATACATTCTGGGGTCGAGTATTTTGTAAAAGAAATGTCATTCCGCATCATTTTTATGGCATTCCGGTGTCATTCCGCGTCATTTCATGTCATTCCGATGTTTAGGAGGACCCTTTTTCAAGATCGTCCACATGCACACTTGTGTTCTGTACAAAGCTTTTCTTGACATCACTAAAGCTTTTTTTCATGTGTTTCAATTCCATTCGTGTTTTTCTGGGAATAGACAGTCCAACAGTTAACAGTCGTCAACAAATCGAAATGAAAATAATGTGTTATAAAATACGTCCGTTGTGTATACATTTTCGGCATCCTAAGCGACGTAACCTACTTTCAAACTGGGTTGTTTTGTTGAGTCGCGTAAGTCACTTATTTTTGTTTCGACACTTGAAGCTCCGACTGGAACGCAACAAAATAGAAATAAAAAAAATCCGCCGAAAGCGACAATGGACAATTGCTTGTCGTGTGATTTCAAATAAATGGACGTTTATTTGACGAATTAAAATGCCCATTTATCACACTCGAGCACATTCGATTTTTGAAAATACTCGTTTTCATGTAAGCCTCGCATCACTCAGTTCAGCCTTTTCTCATTTTGGCCAATTTTTAGAGGGCAACTTGTAATCGCCCCGACTATTTTTCTAGGCGACTTTGGGCTTAGAAGGGCGACTTAATTGCCCTAGTCGCCCTCACGGCTGGTCCCTGGACTCAGCATAATGTCGGAGTGAGGACGTCCCCCTTTGGTTGCGATCGGACTACCGTGATGGCTACACAGGCCCCAAGCCCAAAAACCTTTAGTACAGTCTACAGGCCATATTTATGAAGGGATTTCATTGTAACTTGATAGGATGACTCGTTTTTGAATGATTTCTCTGTACAGTCTACACCTCTTATTATTTTTATTGAAAACAAATCATACAGGGAACAGAAATTAACATATTCCCAATTATCACAATTCTTGTCTTATTTCATAATCCTTTCATAAACATTATCCTTTTCATCAAACACAATACACAGACAAGTTAAGCAACAGTGTCATTGACACTTTCATTATTTTTTAATTATGCATTGTTGGTGTCCAGAGGAAGCTTCCTTTCGATTTTGGACCAGTCAGCTGAACCAAGATGGACACCAGTGGCCAATTCATTATGGCTTCCATGGCAACCATCTTGAATTTGGTTTCTGTCAAATAACTAATGAATACTGACGCAAATCATTTTTTAATTTCAATTTTTGGTTATGCATTGTTGGTGTCTAGAGGAAGTTTCCCTTCGATTTTGGCCCAGTCATCTTATCCAAGATGGCCTCCAGTAACCAATTCATTATGGCTTCCATGGTGTCCATCTTGAATTTGGTTTCTGTCAAATAACTGGTGTATACAGGAAGCTTCCTTTTGATTTTGTTATTTCCCCCCCCCCCCCCCTGTTCCCGCGCCCCCTCTCCGAGAGACTTACCTACCCTTTGATGACACTGTCGGGAAGCATATGCCATGCTTTACATTGCTCTTGTCTTAATTATTGTTTTTATGTGTACCCATACTATGTTTGGTACACATAATGCCGGCATCCGGGGTGGCCATCCGTCCTTCGTCCATCCTTTGTCTGTCTGTCCGTCTGTCTGTCTGTCTGTCTGTCTGTCTGTCTGTCTGTCTGTCTGTCTGTCTGTCTGTCTGTCTGTCTGTCTGTCTGTCTGTCTGTCTGTCTGTCTGTCTGTCTGTCTGTCTGTCTGTCCATCTGTCCGTCCGGCGTCCGTATCCATTTCTTTGGCATTCGATAACTTGAAAAATATTGCTTGGATTGTCAAGTTACTTTATCTTTGTGTTCAGGTTACTGATGTGACGAGCTGTATAGTTTTTGGTGTAAATCTGATAATTTGATCCTGAGATTTTAACCATTTATCCTTCAAATTGAAAATTCCTCCAATCCCTTTGGCATTCGATAACTTGAAAAATATTGCTTGGATTGTCTAGTTACTTTATATTTGTGTTCAGGTTACTGATTTGCCGAGCTGTATAGTTTTTTATGTAAATCTGATGATTTGATCCCGAGATATTAACCCTTTATCCTTCAAATTGAACATCCGGAGTCCGTATCCATTTCTTTGGCATTCGATAACTTGAAAAATATTGCTTGGATTGTCAAGTTACTTTATATTTGTGTTCAGGTTACTGATGTGCCAAGCTGTATAGTTTTTGGTGTAAATCTGATAATTTGATCCTGAGATTTTAACCCTTTATCCTTCAAATTGAAAATTCCTCCAATCCCTTTGGCATTCGATAACTTGAAAAATATTACTTGGATTGTCAAGTTACTTTATAATTGTGTTCAGGTTACTGATGTACCGAGCTGTATAGTTTTTGGTGTAAATCTGTTATTTTGATCCTGAGAAATTAACCCTTTATCCTTCAAATTGAAAATTCTTCCAATCCCTTTGGCATTCGATAACTTGAAAAATATTGCTTGGATTGTCAAGTTACTTTATATTTGTGTTCAGGTTACTGATGTGCCGAGCTGTATAGTTTTTGGTGTAAATCTGATAATTTGATCCTGAGATATTAACCCTTTATCCTTCAAATTGAAAATTTCTCCAATTCCTTTGGTAACTCAAAAAATATTAATCCGATTGTCACGTTACTTTATATATGTATTCTGGTTACTGATGTGCTGTGCTGTGTAGTATTTTATGTAAATCTGATAATTTGATCCAGACCCTTTATCCATCAAATTAGACACTCCTCCAATACATTTCTATATGTACCCATACCATGTATGGTGTACATAATGTCGGCTTCCGTGGTGGCCCTGCGTCATACAGCTTTCTACTAGTTGCGCGTATGGGTTCACAACTGACTATTTCATCGGCCTATTTTTTAGAAGTTTTCAAAAATTTAAACAAAACTGTATCAGGTAACCCCCTTCATTGGAACAATCTTGTTCCATTGAGGGGTGACATATTGTTTTGTTGAAAGTTTTTTAAAAATATAATTTTTCTCTTTCTGCATTTGTATTTGTTACATGGGAGGATACAGTCGATTTGTTAGGTAAAGGGTTAAGAACCTCACTTCAAGGCACCTCAGTAGATCTGTAGTGACAGACACTACTGATCTTTTGGAAGTGTGACAAAGTTTGCTCAAATTTGACAGATTTTGTGGATCCACATACCCCCAAAAGGGGCTCTTCTCAATTTCTATGGAGTAAGCCGCCTAACCAGTTGAATGGACCATAGTGTAACTAAAGTGTTTTTCTTGTAAATTTGGAGAGAATAATGAGTTCCATTCTTTTATCTAACAATCATATTGATTTTGGCCTGAAAAAAATGAAAAACGGATTGTATCACATAATGTGTTCCGATTCTGTATCATATAGACGGCTCATTCTGATTCCGTATTATATAGATGACTCGTTTCTGGTAATGCGACGGGCTATCATAACAGGTGCATGAATACATTCTATGTGCATTTCAGTGATCGACCTTACATTATGTCCCAAAACTGGTTTAATTTCAATAATTTAAGATTTAATCTGTTTATGTGACAGAATTGTTAGATAAATGAATTATCTCGGTGGTGTCCAAAAATGGGATCACGACTCGCTGGCAAAGCCGGCTCGTTGAGATCCCATTCTGGACACCACCTCGAATCTGATGCAAATCAGAGGACATGCACATTATCATGATAATCTGTATGTATCTTCCTTTTTTATTTTTAGGCTTTGAAGAAGATTGGTCAGGATAAACTAATTTTATTGTTGTGTATGACTGTCTTTTTGAGCTATTTACCTGAAGCTGGCCAATACTCATGCTTCTTTGTTTACCTTAGAGGAGTAAGTATATAATGCAATTTGTACATTGTAGAATAATTATTGCATATTACAGCATTGCTTTGTATCTTGAAACCCCTAATGCACTCTTACTATTCTAATACAGTAGAACCTGTCTTAAGAGACCACCCTTTTTGCCAAGCAAAAGTGGTCTCTCAAGACAGGTGGTCTCTCATAAGAGGTTTGAGGTTTTTAGTCGAGTTGTGACGAAGTCAAACTCGACTTATAGTTTGGCGAATGGTGGGCGGGCGGGCAGGCGGACGAGCATGCGGACGGGCTGGTGGGCGGGCTTTCGGGCGGGTGGGCGGGCGGGCGAGCGAGCGTAAACAATTGGTTTCTGGATGATAACTTGATAATGGTTCAACTCACATTCATGAAACTTCATAGGTAGATTGGCCTTGGTGAGGGGAAGAACCCTATTGATTTTGGACTCGCTACGTCAAAGGTCAAGGTCAATGTGACCTTGAACATAGTAAATCGCAACAATTCCTTTCCGGATGATAACTTGATAGTAGTTCAACCTACATTCATGAAACTTCATAGGTGGGTTGGCCTTGGTGCGAGGAAGAACTCTATTGGTCTTGTTTTGGACTCGCTAGGTGAAAGGTCAAGGTTACAGTGACCTTCAACATAGTAAATCGTAAACAATTGGTTTCCGGATGATAACTTGATAATGTTTTGACCCACGTTCATGAAACTTCATAGGTAGGTTGGCATCAGTGAGAGGAAGAAACATATTTATTTTGGGACTTGCTAGGTGAAAGGTCAAGGTCACAGTGACCTTCAACATACTAAATCGTAACCAATTGGTTTCCGGATGATAACTTGATAATGGTTTGACCCACATTCATGAAACTTCATAGGTAGGTTGGCATAGGTGAGTGGAAGACCCCTATTTATTTTAGACTCACTAGGCCAAAGGGCAAGGTCACAGTGACCTTGAACATAATAAATCGTAAACAATTGGTTTCCAGATGATAATTTGCCAATGGTTCCACCTACATTCATGAAACTTCATAGGTAGGTTGGCATTGGTGCAAGAAAGAGTTCTATTTATTTTGGAATCACTGGGTCAAAGGTCAAGGTCATAGTGACCCTTCACATAGTAAATTGTAAACAATTGGTTTCGGGACGATAAGTTGATAATGATTAAACCCACTTTTGTGCTGTCACAACTCGACATTGGATCGGTGATCCTATCAGCATTTTTGTTACTTGAATGACCAACCTGTTCACTGCGGTAAACATGCTCTGTTTTTGCTGGTAAAATAGGACTCAGTCAACAATGCTTGGGAGGTGTAAACCCTCTCTAAAATGGGCAACATGACTTATTAACACTCACCCCTGGTCTTGAGTTGATACTCATGTTGTGGTCATGATTAGCCATTGTGCAAAAATATGTGACCTTAAACACCAATAAATAAATATATAAGAATGACCAACCAGAGAATATTTGTTGCAGAAATGACGAAGAATTGATTTTTCAACTTTTTTTTATTATTGTTTTATTTTAATTCAGTTTTAATACAAAGTACAGAAGCATTGTTTGAGAAATTACAGTTAAAAGGACATAAATTGAAAAACTTTTTGAGATTATGATGTGAAGGGGCTGGTCCATCCAAAATAGTAATTTCTTACTTTATACAAACAAAGTGTTCTCTTTCTATCAATATTTTCAAATGAGTTATTTTCATAATAATTTACAGTTATACCTTAATAAGGCTGTTGTTTTTGTGTCTGCCAAGTTTTGTTTTGATAGAAAATAATTTCTGTCACACTTTAAGTAAAAGTAAGCTTACCAGTGTGTTTTAGTTTGCTTAATCCTCTTTGATTTTGTCACACTTGAGCAAATAATGGACATAAACTAGGTTTGTTTTTAGCGCAACTTTGGCGAAGCCAAATTTGAGCTTATGCCATGGCCAGTCGTCCGTCGTAGTCTGTCCGTCAACAATTCAATACGGCTCGGGCTAGAGGCCGTATTTATGAACCGATCTTTACGAAACTTCTTGGGTTCCTTTGGTATCACCGTGGGACGAGAACGAGTGTTCTTGGGTCCGGTCCAAAATTCAAGATGGCCGATGGCAGCCATTTTGTACAAAATTAGGTGCAATCAGATTTTTGCACAGAACTTCCATTTGAAAACGCTGATTTGAATAATTTTTTGTGTGAATGTTTAGTACCATGGGATACAACATATATAATAAGGGTTTTTTTCTCGTGCAGAAATTATGCAAATTAGGTGAACTCTGATTTTTTCAGTGCTACTTACACACAGTAAGTACACATGTCATTATTATGTCTCAAAGTTAGTTTGTCCAATCAAAATGCTGGAATACCTTCTAAAGATTCCACCGTATCGGGTTACTCACCTGATATTAATTAATATCAGGTGAGTAGCCGCCATTACTATTTTGATGCAATTCCCCTCACTTTGAATTTTCAAAATCTGAATTAAAACAAAATAAGAGAATTTAGGTTCCGAAAATATTTTCAAGATACCATATTTTGTGATTTAAAACATTAAATATGTAAAAAGATGGGCAGAAGATAATATTTGTAGTCTGAAAAGTTCTTTGCTTTACGACTCCTTCAGTCACTGTTTGGATCGGGTTTTTGAGGTGAATAGAAAATTTGTGTAAATGTATGCAAGGGGCCTCCAGATTATGCCGAGTTGGCAAGCAGCACTGATCTCAGTGGCAAGCAGCGATTCGTTTCATTTGTAAACAAGTACGGCAATCGCCCTTCGCAAAGTGATGATTTGTTTACAATTACCATGGTTACACGTACCGGTGCCTGTTACTGTTCATGATTCTGCGCGGTGCTATCAATAGTGGTTCCTGAAAAATAAATTCCGGGCCGTTGTTTGTTTATGGAGAAAATTATTAATCGCTTGATTTACATGGACTTTCGACATAATAAATATGTTACATGGCGTGTAGCTGGCTGATACATTTCCATACAAGGCTCTGAGTGTTCATATCAGGTTCGGCTTTGCCTCACCTGATATGAACACTCATCGCCTTGTATGGAAATGTATCAGCCAGCTACACGCCATGTAACTTATAATATGGCTCAGGCTAGAGTCTGTATTTATGAACCAATTTTCACGAAATGTCTTGGGTACCTTTGTAATCACCTTGGGATGAGAACGAGTGTTTCTGGGTGCGGTCCAAAATTCAAGATGGCTGCCAATGGCCATTTTGTACCGAAATTAGGTCTAATCAGTTTTTTGTACACAACTTCTATACGGCTCAGGCTAGAGGCTGTATTTATGAACCGATCTATACAAAACTTCTTGGGTACCTTTGTTATCATTGTGGGATGAGAACAAGTGTTTTTGTGTGTGGTCCAAAATTCAAGATGGCCACCAGCAGCCATTTTGTACCAAAATTAGTGCAATCAGTCTTTTGAACAGAACTTCTGTATGAAAGTTCTGATTTGAAAAAAATTTTTGTATGAATGTTTAGTAACATGGAATACATCACATATAGTACAGGTTTTTTTCTCGTGCAGAAATTATGCAAATTAGATGAACTTTGATTTATTCATTGCTAGTTATTCACTGTAAGTGCACATGTCAATACAGCTCGAGCTAGAGGCTGTATTTATCAACCGATCTTCACGAAACTTCTTGGGTGCCTTTGTTATCACCTTGGGACGAGAACGAGTGTTTCTGGGTGCGGTCCAAAATTCAAAATGGCTGCCAGTGGCCATTTTGTACCGAAATTAGATCCAATCAGTTTTTTGTCACAACTTTTATGCAGCTCATATTTATGAACTGATATTCATGAAACTTCTTGGGTACCTTTGTTTTCACCTAGGGACAGGAACGAGTGTGTTTTGGAGTGCCTTTGTTATCACTGTGCTATGAGAACAAATATTTTGGGGTTCAGTCAGACCCACTCTGGGACTCAAAGATTTCTTTTCTAGTTTAGCATCTGACTGTCACCCACCTTTACAATACTTTACCTGTACATTTGTTACAGGCTACGGTCAGTATTTATGTACAGACCGTTACAATACTTTATATGTACCTTTGTTATCAGGTCATTATCTATAGGTTTGTCATTGCTGTGTCACACACTATTCATGTACATGTCTTAACAAGTTAAGCTGCAGTGTCATTGACACTTTCATTTTAACAATAATCTTTATATTTTCAAAGGGATCGTAATAAAAATTTCTCAGACTTGAAGAGTTATACAAATGAATAACAATTTAATTGAAAACCAATTAATATATAGTTTTCAGACAATCTACAGTGAAAGATATTTGTCATACATGTGTATGATTTCAGATATTACTGTTTCAGTGGACAATTATCCTTACAATATTACTGTTGGGCAGATGTCCTGGTTACATTTTTGAACTTCAGTATTGATTTCTGTACACATTGCATTGATCGTAATTGAGTTTAATACACTGAAATTGCAAAAGATGATTTTCCAGTCTCTCAAAACAGGTGAAAAACAGAGTTTTTGCCACAGTTTTGCAGTCTCTCAAGACATGTGGTCTCTCATAACAGGTGGTCTCTCATGACAGGTCTTATAGAGTGAAACCAATCGGTGCATTGCAAAAGTGGTCTCTCAAGACAGGTGGTCTCTCAAGACAGGTTTTACTGTAATAATAATAATAGTAATAATAATAATAATAATAATAATAATAATGGTATCTTCATTGGGGCTGTATTGTATCAGTCAGTATGTTATTAGTTAGACAATGTTGAAAACTCTCTTGTAAAGACAGATTTTACAGTTGGTTTGGAATTTTTGAAATGTATCTTCAAAACTTTACATCTTCTGACAGAGAATTCCAAAGAGAAGGCCCGAGATAGCCATTTGATCTGTTGGCAGATGTAACATGTCTGTGAAAAGGTTTCTTGAGTTTCTTGAGTAGACTTTGTTATCAGATCAAGTGGCATAAGAGCTTGGTGTATAATGAATCATTTCTGCAAAGTACGAGGGTGCTAGGTTATTCAAACATTTGTAGACCAATGACAATATCTTAAATTCAGTTTCTGACATGGGAAGAGAGTATAGTTCTTGAAGAGCATCTGATGTGAAACAGAAGATCTCTACTTTATGGTGCCTAACAGAATGTTAAACCAAAATGACTGACAATCAGAGCATGTGAACTATTTATTCTATTGACACTTGCTAGCGATCCTTTGATGTAATAGAAGGTTGAGAGAAAATACTCTTAAGAGGTATTTTTTCTCAGCTTTATTACATCAAATGATCAGTGACGAGTGTCTGTGTTATTTCAAGTCTTTCAACATACAATATTATCATCATTTGTTGCCATGTCTTATCATCATTTGAATTTGAGCATTCTGAGTTTGAGTGGACTTGTTTTCTCCCAATATGTACTTTTACATGTTGACATCATTTTCTCATTTCAGATCATTCATTTTAATGAAGAAGAAGTGGCATCTTTTATTGCGGTTGTTGGTGTATTATCTGTTATTTGTCAGGTATACATTTAAATAAGTATAATTGATAGAGGAGATATTAAAGTTTGGTCAGAAAGTGTTTTTCAGAAGTGATATTTTACTTTCAAAACCCTTTGTGAGTTTGTAAGCTCGTTTTTTGGAAAGAGAATTCAAAAAATGGACAAATTTTGTAATGCCATTTTTCACTCAAATAATGAGAAGGATTGAGCTAGTTTATCTGATTTATTAGATTCTAAATTTGTTAAAATTTGTGACATTTTCAAAGTGTTTTCCATGTAAATTGTTTTAGTAAAGTTGCTTTATTTCATCTTGTTGTTTCACATTGTGTGATTAGGTTACAATCTTGTTCAGGTGTGCACTGTTTAGAACTCAAGGAAGTAATACTTTTCCTTTGTGGTAGACTACCTGTACTTTATTTTTGACACATGATTGCTTTGAGTGGAAGGGATTTGTTTTTCCATTTTGTCAGACATTTTTTTACAAGTTTAAAATCGTGTGTTCAACCTATATTGCTATGTTAACTACTGGATCACACGCATCTGGATACCAAGTATTCTACTTAAATATAAACTGGTTACTCCCATTCATTTATCTTGAAAATGGTACACTTAAATAAAAAGAACTACGTTTGACGGAATGTGAAGTGCTCTGTTAAACAAGACGATGGGTTATATTAATAAGAACACTGAGGTTGCACAAGGCTTCTGATGGTATAGAAAATTTTCCTTCAGATTGAAGAGAGTGTTTTTCTCTTATTTTATATAATTTTGTTAACTTTAGATTCTATATGTGCTTTAGAACCCTTTACACAATGCAGACGATATCAAAATTTATTATTTTAAATATAATTTTTCAAAATTTATAAAAAAATTACAACCAAACCATATCATGTGACCCCTCAATGAGCTCGCTCCAAAGAAGGGTCACATGATATGGTTTATTGAATTTTTTTGGAAAATAATATTTTTTCAGCTGCTGAATTTGCATATTACGTGGATGGATGTGGCCGATTCGTTGGGTAAAGCTTTAAGCCAAATACAAATTGTTTCAAGGCTAAGGCAATCTCTTGGATTTGGGAAGTGTTTAGGAAGCAATCAGTGTGGTTCAGCTAACCGTACTAACCCAGGTATAAGCCCATAATCGCAAAAATATGCCCACTTACCAACTTTTCTGATTTTGGTTTGACCCCTCTTTGTAAATAAGCCCAGCCCATGACTTTGTGATGACAACATCTATGACAGCCATGCAGATACATGTAAGTTGTTACAATGAAAAAGAACCCTCCATACCCAATGCACATGATTTCAAAATTTGTTATTTTAATTATTTCTTTTTCAAATGTTTAAAAACAATTCAACAAAACCATATCATGTGGCCCCTCATTGAAACGAGCACGGTGAGCTTGTTCCAATGAGAGATCACATGATATGGTATTGTTGAAATTATTTTACAATTTTTTTCAACTGTTCAGTTTGTAAATCACACGAATGCATGTAGCCGATTCATTAGGTGAAGGGTTAATGCTAAGGCTGTCACGATTATGAATTTTCATGATTATTTTGTCATCAAAATTGACGGTTATTCGATTATTTATGGTTAATATTTCTGTCTTGTTTCCTAGGACTTCGTCTATGATATAACTTGGGAGGGGTTAAAAATTAAAATGTCCTAAGCATAAATGAAGCAAACGAACACCAAACCTTGAAAAATTTGACAAAACAGAATCTACATCGCATAGATTCAAATTTCAAATCATAGAAAAATGCATACTAAACTCACTAATGGCCCCATCCGCGCTCAGTGTGTAATGATTATGAATTTAGCCTTAGGGAATGTCAAGTCAACAAAGCTTTACACGTGGAAATGAAACTTCCGGTTGCAATACGTCGGAGAACAAAATAAATCATCATACTTTAAAAATAACATGGCATTTTCCCCTCTTTACTTTCTGTAAGTTAAAATTGATGATCAAGTATCAAATTGATAAAAACAAAAACAACTCAACACTTGACGATGTCTTATTGGCAAGGAATACAATGTAGCCATTGACAGTAAGGCATCATTGAGTGTAATGTTATTTTTGTTAAATTGTTATCACCGCTAATGGCAGTGAGCCAGTGATGCTGGAACCGGAAAGTTTTGCCCATGAATGATAATGATTCAGCCCCTGTTAAGTGTGAAAATGCTTTCCCTTGGAGGCTCAATCTTTCCAGGGATTTATTTTATTTTATTTTATTCATTTATTTATTGGTGTTTGACACTTGAACTCTTTGAAAGCTAGGGTCAAATTCAACTGAGTGACCACGCATACGATGATGACTGGGTTTCACCTAACTTTAAATTGCGTGGTGCCGCGACTTGAAGCTTTTTATTGGTTTTATGTTTTAACCCTGTTCACACACACATTTGTTGTCAAAATAGGTCCTTTATGTGAAACAATAGCATGCGAATCAATATTTCCCCTTTGTTTAATAAAAAGGTAGTATGACAGCACATGTCCAGTCAAATAATCGATCATTGAAATAAATTGTCGATTATGACCTCAGTCCACGGTTGATCGATTTTTCGATCATTCGTGACAGCCTTAGTTAATGCATCTTTGTTGTGGGATTGACTGAATCACCTAACTTAATCAATTTTTTGTACAAATTCTCCAGCAGGCTTAACCTCTTGATAATACACCCACTCATATACTTTTGCCCTCTTTTACTTTTACTCTTGGGCTCATTCCTGGGTCAGTATGGTATGTGGTTTTTCATTCATATCCATATTTTCTTTCTCTTTCAGACTCTAGTTTTAACATTGTTATTTAAATATATTGGGAATAAGCACACAATTGTGTTTGGCTTGGTGTTTGAAATGATACAACTAGCTTGTTATGGCTTCAGTAGTAAAGTATGGTGAGTGTCGTAACTTATTGTTTGATGAATTTTGTTTGTATGACAACTCAAGGTGCTTGCTCAAACATGCTTAAGTTAGCACCAGCCCTTATAATAAATCCTCCAGTTTGCTGAAACATTATCAACTTAACAACAACTCTTATAATAAATCCTCCAGCTTACTGAAACATGATCAAGTTAACACCAACCCTTATAATATATCTCCAGTTATAAGTAACAAACCCTCCCAGGCTTCTTGCTTAAATTCTCGACCTGCTGAGTATTTTTCAATATTTTTCAGCAGATCTAGACATGGGTGCTATAAAGCAGCCATCACTCGGTTGAGAAATTCATAAAAATTCAATTGTGACAATCATTGGTGGAAAAGTTTATTCATTATTCAGAGGAAAGTTAAAAGTTCCCAAATTATACTTTTTCTAATAGCAGGGGATTTGCAGCCCTGGACAGCATGCAACTAGTTAACCTCTGACATGCTGAACATCTTCTTTTAATTCTTCTGATTCAGTAGCCAGCAAGAACTATGGCTTAGACAAGTGAAGTGACCAAATTTTTATCTAAAGGAATCCCCCATGATTATATATTGGAACACTTCTTCAAGAGCTATGATATTTGTCATGTTTAGGCTTCTAAACCTTTCATTTGATTATGCATAAACTTTTGATTGAAGGAAAATTTGATACACAGAACTACTAATCAGTGAGGAGAATCAGTAATCATATAATTGTACAGTCCATATTATTAATAATCCTCCTTTAATTTTAAATGAGTTCACCCTTTTGCCAAAAGACAGTACATTTCATAATAATCCTGTCTAGGAACACAGTGTTTGCAAGGTTAGGGGTTAAAACGATTGAGGACTTCAAAGGAGCTGGAAGAATTTAACCTTTTGCACACTGCTCTCAAATTATAAAAATTTCAACCTGCACATTGTTCCCACAATGCAACTAAGAATTTAACCAATTCAGTCTTGTTTGACAGAGCTCAGTTAATTCCCTAGCTGCATTATGGGAAAAATTTGCTGCTTGAAATTTCTGTACTTTGACAACAGTGTGCCAAAGGTTAAATGTGAATGTTTTTAGCTGCGACTAGCAGCTCAATAAGTGGCAATGTCGGTCTGTCTGTCGGTCTGTCTGTCTGTCTGTCGGTCTGTCTGTCGGTCAGTCTGTCGGTCCGTCGGTCTGTCGGTCTGTCTGTGACCAACGAGTTTCAAAACTCAATAACTTTTGAAATACTTGATGGAATGACTTTATATTTGGCATGTAAGTGTACCTTATTGATGTCTAGCCACTGTTCAATGCATGTGTTGTTCCAAATATTTTTCTTGGAGTTATGGCCCTTGATGAACTTAGAATTTTGTGAGATTGCACCACCCGTCGCACCTACGGCGTCGATGTCACGAATTTTTGTTAAATTTATACTGAAACACTTGTCATTATTGAAATAAAAAGTACAGTACAGAAAAGGTACCTTCAAATATAACTTTCCAAAGCCTTGGTATAAAAATAAATTAAATATGTCAGATTCTGTGAATGGTTCAGAGCAACACTTTTTTCCAGATCTTTCTCAGGTTCTGTAATGTTTCATTCATTAAGATGAGGATAATTTGCTACTTGGTAGACTTTTGGAAAGAGCATGTTGTTTTCAATGTGCTCACCATATGAGCATCTTCATCTCTAAGGGATCAGGTACACTCCAAAACAGGCCACACCACTCTAAAAGTAGAATTATCCTTCTACCCTTAACTGGTAGAGTGCTAACTTATTTTTGGCCATCAAATCTTGTACACATGTATTTGCCTTGTTACAATTTATGGGAGAGTGCGTATGGGCACTCTCCCATAAATTGTAACAAGTCAAACCCTTACAGATTAAATAATATCACTTGAAAGATAATACAAAGCACATGCACTGAATATGAGTCTTCAAGCTGAAGTACCTGCACTTGAGAATAAAGCCCAAATATGGGCTTCTAGCACTCTACCCTTAAAGGCATGGAAGTTTGGTGGCTTAGCAGTAATTTGTGGTCATGTCTTGGCTGCCTGTAGAGGCAGCCAAGACTTAACTAGAAATCCCTGCCATGGTAATTTCAATTGTGTCTGCTGTACTTTCTTAGGATTTCATTTTTGGACACTTGTTCTGAGACTGTGAGGTTTGTGACAGTAGGAAATAAACTTTTGAAGATCAGCACATACTCACATAGAAAACTGAAGTCGAGTATACTTGCATTTGATGTAATACCTCAGGTACTCTAGCCCTAATGGTCTGTGAAGAGAGACAATTTTTCCAGTAAAATGTGTTTCTTATACCAACACATACCAAAACAAAACATCACCTTCCTGAGGTCAATTAAGGAATTGAATTGCCTTCACACTAAACACAAATATATGCATTCTATGAAAAATGGAAACTGAATATACATACCTTGTTTAAGTAGTCCAAAAAAGTTACTTGACAGTTTTAGAAAAGATTCCCAGATAAGTGTATCATGCCCTTTTTGGTCTTGGTCAATCATGTTTGGCACTAATCTTATCAGATTGACTTTTTCAGTATTTCCAGGGCTTTGCCTTGGAGGACTTCAA
The DNA here is from genome assembly GCA_031216915.1 of Pictodentalium vernedei. Classification (NCBI taxonomy): domain Eukaryota; kingdom Metazoa; phylum Mollusca; class Scaphopoda; order Dentaliida; family Dentaliidae; genus Pictodentalium; species Pictodentalium vernedei. The sequence goes on from CM062293.1 coordinate 102,419,752, forward strand.
AATTGGTGTCATATTTTCCACTTTGGGGATCAGTTTATGGAAAGCGGTCATTTTTGTGTGCCAAGTATGAAGAAAAAACAAACATTACTCAAAAAATTTAATTTATAGTCAAGTTTCATCTTCCTGAACTGGCAGATGACACTTCCCAGAAACACTGCTGCCACGCCATAAGTCTTTATTTCTAAGGCTTATAGTCAAATATCATCTCCCTGAACAGGCAGATGGCACTTATTAGAAACACCTGCCAGACCCCAAGTCTTGAGCCCAATGCGACGTTCAATAAAGTAGATTTTTTTTTCCCATGCTTGTACAAATTAACAGTTGGAAAAGTATGTTTTCAATTTCTTTTTGTACTTGTTTTTTATTAGGGTAATGTGGGCAGCTGGTGCAGTGGCAGCTATGTGCAGTATAACATATCCAGCTATAAGTGCATTTGTGTCGGCTCATGCTGAAGCTGATCAGCAAGGTAAATTATCTGATATTTTCAAAGATTCAGTTGACAGAGATTTATTTTGTGTCAAGGTGGAGATTTATTTTGTGTCCAGATCTGTACATTTCTCTTCAGTTCAGATCTGACTGATTTTTATTTAGCCTACTCCCTAATGTAATAAGAAGATGCCACTTGCAGAAAGTATTCTTGAATAACTAAAACCAATTTTCATTTTTTCCCTCTAAAACAATTTATGACTTCTTATTGGAACAAGTTCAAGGAGCTTGTTCCAATTAGGAGGTCATAAGCTATGTTTTGGAGGTAAAAATTGGAAAAGTAATGAAATTTGAATGCCATTTTTTGTGAATCATGGAAGGTTGTACATGGCCTTAATGTTGGGAAAGGGTTAACTGAACCATTTGTGGAACACATTAGTGGACCATTATTTATTTTAAGCACTTTTTGTATGGATTTCTTGAATTGAGTAATGCTGGTTTGCAGTGGTAAATTAGTTTTACTCTACAGATACAGTGGAGTTCATTGCTTGCATCTGGATGGTATCCCCTCAAATCATTGATATCCTGGTTAATATTTCACAATATTGAGTAATCCATAATCTGTAGGTCTGGAGGCTTCTCGGTGAGTTTTAGTTCAGACTTAGTTGCAAAGGAAGCCAAGCAGGGGTCAGCCGAGTGGGTGACTAGGCTGAAGAAGTTGCCTTGTCATTCCTCAAGTCGTCTTGGCTTACATTGGGGGTGAAATTCAAGTCACCCTCCAAAAATTCCTTGGGAGACATGGCAGGTTTATGCATTTTTGTGTCGCCTGCCCCACGAAGTGGGGAGAGACATATAGGGATTACTTTTGTCGTCTAGCGTCATCGTCCGCGTCATCTGCGTCACAATTTCTCTTATCTGCCACTCCTCTTTAACCTATGAATGGATTTTGATGAAACTTTCAGTGATTCTTTATCACATAATGGCATTGTGCACCTCCTATTTTATTTTTTGATCCGCTGTATTTTTTCCAGAGTTATGCCCCTTTTCCACTTAGAATTCTGTCTGAAATATTAAAATATAGTGCAGGCAACACACGTCTTCCATGGAAGACTCACATCTAAGTCTTATGTTTTATTTCTAAAAAAAAAAACACCGCTTCCGCATTCATAACATGTTGAACATGGCTGCTGTTAAAATCCATCATACGACTCTGAAAATGGACTAAACTAGCCCAATTTTATATTTTTGAAAGAGTTGTAATGGCGTAGTCGTTCGAACAATATGCCCCAACTGGAACAAATTTGCTACTTAAAAACAACGAGCCAGCAAAAGCAACGAATAACTTGGAATTTATTAAAGTTAACCACCGTTTCAAAACAAACAAAAATGTGTAGGAGACCGTTCATCCATAAAAAAACGACGAAATTGTATACTCTTTTTCATTGAAAAATTGGTTCCCATTGAAATTCACCCTGCAATTTGCATTGACAGTTTTTCTTTTGAAACTTGTGTTTGAAGGGGGTTAAATGTAATAAAGCTACGATAGAAATCACACATATTAGGATGGATAAGAACGGCAGGCCTTCATAGCACCAGTCACACATGTCAGTGTAAGATGGTTGGGAGAAATAGTCATTTTTCTGAACAGTGTATTAGTATTATTACCCAGCACACAAGGGAAAGGAGACAACTGAAATATTTTGTCATTTTACCTTAGAAATAAATTAACTCAAATTGTTTAATGCTTAATGTACGAAAGATATCGAAAACTTTTTTAACCACGCTTTTCAATTCAATTAGGGCATTCAGAAACCCTGAATGACCCAGCTTCTTATGTGAACTTGAAATTTATTTTAAATACTTTAAATATTTTTTTTTAAAAGAATATAACTTTTATTATAAAGAACACTCTCACACTGGGTAATGCTAAATTTCAAATCCACTGCATTGAGGCAAATACAAAATTAACTGCATGGTAACCATAGTCATCATTGGTAGAGAAAGAGTTAGGTCATTCAAAAACCACAAAAGACACAGTTTTTTGTGGGAGGGTGGGGGATTTTAACCTACATTTGTGTTACATACCATCTGACTTAGTTTTGTGCAAGAATGTATGTTTGTATAACTTTTATTTTTTTCTCCACAATTGTGTCCTCATATACATTTTATGTTTTTTTCTGACTTCTCCCTCATGTCCACTGACTTCTCCCTCTTGTCCTCTGGCATCTTCCAAAAGTCTCTGGAGGAAGAAGTCACTTCTTGCTAAAATCAGCTGCCAAGCTGACCTCTGAAGCCAAGCTTTGTTTAAAGGATACTGCCAGTGTTATTTGGTTATTATCTAACAGTCTTGTTCCTGGTTTCTTACTGGGTACCTGTTCAGGGCCCTAAGGGTGTCAGAATTATTCCTTTATATGGAAAGCCTTTTAATACATAACACAACTTGAAGAAAGTACTGCATTAATTTTTTTCATACATGAATAAACATAAAATTGAAATACCTTTTTTTTAATAATCATATCTCATAACCTAATAATGATTTGAATAATAAATAATAAAAAAAACTGAATGGCTGCACTGATTGTGGAATAATTTTTATGTCAATAACTGTTTCAAATGACCCGTCATACATTGTCTTCAGAAATAGCTTTCCATGGTTGTCCACACAAAAGCCCTACAGAAAAGTGAAGCTAACTAAAATTATATCTTATATTTATTTTTTATATTATTATTAATTATTAATTTATCCTTCGACACACTGAAGTAAATATTCGAAAATTTAATCAAACTGCAATTTTTTCCTATAATGCACCTTGGAATTTAATCAATTCAATCTTGTTTGACAGAGCTCCTTCAGCTCTGTCAACAAGATTGATTTGGTTAAATTCTGAGTTGCATTATGGGAAAGATTTGCAGGTTGAAATTTTGATATTTTTATACTGTACCAATGACCCAGACTTAGCTGGTGCTAACTATAAAAAATCCAGGGCCAAACACAAATTTTGCCCCCCAATCCCCAAAATTTGCATCTAAAACCAAAAGAAATCATGTCCTAAAGGACCTCCATACTCTGCCCTTACTGCGCATGCGCAGTGTCAAGGACGTTCCGAAATTGGCGCCAATTATCATTCTCTGTTTGGCCCTTCATCAGTCAACATCTCACTGATCTTTGTGCTTGTAAATCTCAGTTTAAAGGATGCCAGACACGTAATTATTGGAGAAATGGTGATTCTAAGGAGGATATAGAAGGAGGAGAGGAAAAAGGAGTGACAAAAAATAATCAGGGCTGTACTTAAAATTTTTTATGAAATTATGTTAAGTTGCCTATTTTCGAGGCATGGGCCTCTTGTTGTCATTCTTGCTATAAAGTTGCACTGCTTATTCAGTGTTTCCTCTCCCCTGGTCTTCTAAGTCCCCCCTTGCTATTCTCCCATGCTTTTGGCATATTTTTGAGAAAGATCATTTCTAAATTCTCTTGGGAGAGTTAGCTTGTTTACAGAATGAATTCTGTTATTTTCCCCATAGTTACTTTTTCACCCATGGGTGTATAAACATTGTGTTCTGCATCTTCCATCTGATGTTCTGCAGATTCTCCCCTGGGAGTCTCTGTTTTGCATCAGATAGAGTGTAATTTTGATGACTGATTTCGGGCCAGTTTTGTCAGTGCCTGGAGTCATGTTTTCTGGTGTTTTTACACTGTTTGTTTACATTGGCAACAGTCTCTTTTGAGGGGGGCTGTTTGCCTTTGGAGTAGTTTATCTCACTATAAGATACATTATTATTATCCGTAAGTGTTGCATTAATTATTTAATATAATTATAAAATTTTTGACCACACTTGGCCGTGGGATCCATTGGGGCTCAACGTTACTTTTCAGAAACTTGGGCTTCGCTGAAAAATATTTTTCAAAAATTATTTTGATTTTTAATTGTTTTTTCATTATTAATGGATCATGTCATTATGTATCTTTGTGTTAGGGGTTTGTGCGAGTAACTAGGACTTGTTGTTTACTTTTCACAATGAAAGGTTATTGTTCAAATTGTAATAGGAAGAAATCTTCCTCTGACTTTCATGATCATTGTATTAATTGTAGTCAGTGTTCTTGCACTAATCCCTGTTCTATATGTCAATATTGGGATGACAAACATTGGAAACGTGTGTCACGATATGTTGTTAGTGGAGAAAGGGCTATGCCGGCTCTTTCTCCGCAGGGTCACTCTACTCTATCAGTTTCTATTTCAGAGGAACAAGAACAGGGTGATGTTTCCATGTTATCTTCCGCAAATGCGCTTCCGTCGTCACAAATGAATACAGAGCTAGCGGCAAAAGTGCTCATGGAGATAAGACAAATGTCGTCCGCTAGCTCGCACGGTGTAGCGTCCATTCACCGAATGGTTCGGCAGCCGGGTTCATCTGATGCGGTCCAGGAGGAAATGTTGGGTGATGCGAGCACTATAAACATTCAATGTGCACACCCAGTGACGGCGGATAGTAGGAGAGATCGGAGGAAGCCTTCGAGTCCGGTTCCTAGCTCGTCCAGATCCAGTCGGGCCGCGAGCGAGAGAGGCCCCTCTCTCGTACAACAACATCTGGGACCAGATGTTGTGGTACAAAATGTGTCGCAAGCGGAGCACACGTCCGTCGCTCGGGACGCTCCGTTGTATAGGCAGTCCGCGGAGACTGCTCAGGCTTCTTCCTCTCATCAGCGCACACGACCGCACCTTGGCTACGTGACTGCCGATATTTTACCAGCTTCGCCGATCAAGGATTCTTCGGCGACCAGGTCACGCCATCCGGTAGCCAGGGACACGAGGCCGGTGGACTCCGGACGTTCGCATAGGAAGAGTATGCGGGAGTCACCACATGCGGAGCTGCCCTCAGCGAAGCAGCGAAAGACTGCGCCTCCGCAGGCCTCGATGTCGGACGTGCTTGTGCAAATAGCACAACTTATCGCAGCATCCCAGCAACCGACAGAAACGGTGTCGGATCGGGAATTATACGACGGCACTTGGTCGGTACGCTCCGCCGAAGCATTGGGGGCGGACGACCGGGAGCATCATGAGGTCCGACCGGATGGTGAAAGGGATACGGATGATTTGGAGCTATCCCTTTCGGAACAACATAAAGCTGCCGTGGACTTCATACGGCACTTTCTTCCTCAAGTTGTTCCGTCGGGCCAGACTGCTGCGGTTCCGGACAAGAGAATTATAGCGTCATTGGACTCTGATTTCTTTGAGCGGTTCAGGGACATCGCTCCCGAGTTTCCGTCTCAGTCCAATAATGTTGCAAGAACATTTGAATTATTGAATGACGCTGTATTCAAACTTGCTTCCAAGACAGGTAAAGCAGGTTTCTTGTCCGCCAATACTCTCAAACTGCCTTTCATTAATGCAAGGAATAAATTCGATATGGCAGGACAGGGTATCCCGAGAGTTCCTCTGCGTATGGATGACGAGGCGGAAGACTTAGAATTATCATTACCGTCGTCGGCGTCTATTCCAACCGCGGTGTTGGAGACAACTATTTCGTCTAACAGAGCCAGTTTAGATGCTTTATCGTACGCAGACCACCTTACAAAGGCGTTATCACTGCGTCTTCAAGGGAAAGAATTCCAGGATATACAATCCTCTTTAAGACTTCTTTCAAGGGCAGTAGCTTATTCCACGTGTAACTCCGCCCTTTCAGTGGCAAACCTGGAGTTGGTTAGACGTGATGCAGCCCTAGCTACATCCACATTCGTGGATAGTAAGGTGAAGAACTCTCTCAGAGTCGCTTCGGTCTTCGGAGAACTTCTCTTTGACGGCAAGCTTTCTGCAATTTACGATAAAATTACTAAGAAAGCTTCGGATTCTCTGCTGTTCAAATCTGCTTCCAAGAAGTCGGACACGGCAGATAAGAGTAAGACAGGCACTTCTGGGTCTAATGCGCCCAAGAGAGGTTCCTATAGAGGTTCCGGTGCCTCTCTGCGGTAACGTCGGCCTACCTGGACGACATTCTTCAGAGGTACGGCAACGAGTTAACGCTTCAGAACGATGTGCAGAATCTGCTTCTATTGCTCCGACGTCTCGGTTTTATAATAAACGAGGAGACGTCGGATCTGGTGCCGTCCAAGTCATTCACACATCTGGGAATGAGCTTCGAGACGCACAACAATCTCGTTCGTCTGCCGTTAACCAGAGCGAAACTAGTCAGTTGTTACGCTCGCTATTGTCTGCACGCAAAGTCACAGCGAGGGAGTTCATGAGACTGATAGGTCTGTGCGGAGCCGCTGCGGATCTCATTCCGATGGGGCGGTTACGCACGCTTCCTCTCCAAATTTTCTTGACTCAGAATTGGAGTGTGAAAATTCTTTCGCTCGACATAGACGTTCTCTTGTCAGATCAAGTGAAACGAGAGATTCAGACTTGGGCAAACATTCAGTGGTTAACTCAGGAAGTTCCGCTGCAGTTGCCGGATCCGAGTTTTGATCCGAGTTTTACCATTATGACGGATGCCAGTCAAACAGGTTGGGGATGCATCATTGATCCCAACGGATTCGAGATGCCAGGGTCTTTGGGATCCGCAATTCCTGGGCAAGCACATAAACATCAAGGAAATGATGTCAATTTGGCTTGCGTTACGTCATTGGATGGACATTATTCACAATGCTCATGTCCAAATCCTATCCGACAATACGACAGTAGTGGCGTATATGCGGAATCAGGGAGGCACTCATTCAATTCCGTTGTTCAGTCTAACGGAAAGAATCCTTCTGTTTGCTCTAGAACATCAGGTTCTTCTTTCGGTCCGTCATAATTTGAAGAATTATAGGCCAGTCTCAAACCTATCTTTTATATCTAAAATCACTGAAAAGATTGTAGTCGATCAATTGAATAATCATCTTAACCTGAATAACCTTTTGGAGCCATTTCAGTTAGCTTACAAACCAAGACATAGTACAGAGACTGCTCTTCTACGCGTACACAATGACATAATCTGCGCATTAGCAAATGGTAAAGCCGTTCTTCTCGTACTTTTGGACCTCTCCGCCGCATTCGACACGGTCGATCACGACTTTTTGCTGGACATTATGAAACAACATGGTGTCACTGGGACTGTTCTTAAATGGTTTCACAGCTATTTGTCACATCGTTCACAACAAATCTCCATTGATAACACTAGGTCTGACAGAAAACATTTAAAATGTGGTGTACCCCAGGGTTCAGTGCTTGGCCCTGTACTTTTCACACTATACACTGCATCGCTGGGCCGAATGCTAAGAGATCTCTGTGTGCCATATCATCTCTATGCTGATGACACACAGCTATACTTGGTATTCGATCCAGCCGATGTCTCTGACACGGTTGCTAGCGTGTCCGAAATGGAAACATGCGTCAACTCTGTCAGACAATGGATGTGCAGTCATAAACTGAAAATGAATGATTCTAAGACAGAGGTTTTAGTTATTTCTAAAAAGCGAACCTCATTTTCTCATCCCGTTAGATCAATAAGCGTTGGTGACTCTGTCGCTAAGGTAAGCGACAGTGCGAGAAACATCGGCGTCATATTCGACTCCAATATCACATTGGAATCGAATATCAAAAAGGTTTCTAAATCATGTTTTTGGCAACTTCGAAATTTGAGTAAACTGTGTGCTTTTCTCAGTGAGAAAGCATTGAAACAGCTAGTTCACTCTTTCATAACATCCCAGTTGGATTATTGGAATTCTCTATTCCTTGGCCTGCCACTTAACTTGTTACAGCAGTTGCAAGGAATTCAGAATATTGCTGCCAGAATTGTAACTGGCGCCAAACGGTCTGACCACATCACTCCTGTCTTAAAGGAGCTCCATTGGCTTCCAATACAGAGCAGAGTACATTTTAAAATTCTCATGTTGGTATTCAAATGTGTCCATGGCCTCGCTCCTGCATACTTGAGCGAGCTGGTCTCCCGCCACATTCCGAAACGATGTCTACGTTCCTCAAACAGTCTTTTACTGAACGTACCATTCACTAGGTCTGGCCTGGCAAGGGAGAGAGCTTTCTCAATTGCTGGCCCACGCCTATGGAATATGCTTCCTCCTGAAATACAACTACAAACAAATTTAAATGTATTTAAGAAACAATTGAAAACGTATCTGTTCTAGTCGAGTTTTGCATAATCTGTTTGTAAAGCATTTTAGAGCACCTCTGGTGGTTTTACGCTATAGAAAATTTATTATTATTATTATTATGTTCCGGGTCGTCTGAACGTACTAGCAGACTCCCTTTCACGAAAGGGTCGCTTGTTGCCGTCGGAGTGGACTCTCAACAAACAAGTGTTCAATCAGATTTGCTACCAATGGGAACGGCCAATGATAGACTTATTTGCGACACATCTCAACAATCAGTTGCAGACGTATGTGTCTCCGTGCCCGGATCCAAGAGCATTTGCAGTAGACGCTCTGTCGATCCCTTGGGACGGAATGATAGGATATGCGTATCCTCCAGCGCCGTTAATTCAGCAAGTATTGCTAAAGATAAAACAATCTCAATGCAAGATTTTGTTGGTAGCATCTCTGTTTCCACAGAGACCGTGGATAAATCTACTCAGGTGTCTGTTGTGGGACCTACCGCGAAAGCTTCCTCCACGGGAGGATCTTCTTTCGCAGGGGAAATCGCGTCAACTCCATCACAACCCGCAAGGTCTCAACCTTCACGTTTTTCCGTTGTGCGGTCCTTCTTGCATGGCAAGCACTTTACAGGACGAGCAGTGGACGCGATTTCTAACTGTAGGAGGACCTCCTCTTTGCTAAACTATGCGGCTAAGTGGAAGGTTTTTCGTCGTTGGTGTAGGGATCATTCTGTTGATATTTTTGATCCCTCCATACCAGACATTGCAAACTTTCTAGTATACTTGTTTGACAAAATCAAACTGCAGCCTGTTACTATTAAGGGTTATAGGTCTATGTTATCTGATACCTATGCACATCATGATAGTTTACAAATTGGATCTAATGTCTCTTTATCTAAGTTGGTAAGAAACTTCTCGATAAATAGACCCAGAACTCTTAGGTTAATTCCTAAGTGGAATTTAGCTTGGGTTCTTCTTAAACTGAAGGAAAAGCCATTTGGGACAGTAGATTTCAAATTCTTATCTTATAAGACAGCTTTTCTCTTAGCTTTCTCTTCTGCTAGAAGAGTCAGTGAGCTTCATGCACTGTCGGTGGATGATTCTCACTATCGTAGTGTCGGGAACACTATCACCTTCACTACTAATGTGGGATTTTTAGCTAAGAATCAGGCTCCTAATAAATATCCGGAACCTATTGTTATTAAGGCTCTTCCGTCTTCAGACGGGCGTAGGCCTTTACTCTGTCCTGTTAGAGCGTTATATATCTATAAACAGAGATCTCAGTTTATCAGAAAGGGATGAAAACGTTTCTTTCTGTCTCTGATGCCTAATAGAAAGGACATTTCGGTCCATTCTATTGCTAGGTGGATTCAATTAACTATCCGTACTGCTTATGAAAATTTATCTTCTCAGCAGTCTGTGCTTAAGATTTCGGCTCATGAAGTAAGAGCTCTTGCTACTTCTTGGGCTTACGCTAATAGTATTGCTATTACAGATTTAATGAAGGCTGCTTATTGGTCTCAGCCATCCACATTCACGAATTTTTATCTCAGAAATATTGAGTCCATTTCTGGAGACCTGCATTGTTTAGGTCCGTTATCTGTTGCTCAGAATGTCGTCCACTAAACAGTTGCAACTATAGTTATGCAGGCTTTCTGTTCCGGCAGTGACTCCGTCCGGCTGCCCTCTTCGATCTGGGCTATTTGACCCAGGGCAAGGGGAAGGGGGGGGGGGAGGGTGTTCCCTTAGGTCACCTGCTTTATAGTGAAAAGCAAGGGAATGCCTCCTCCGAAGTCAGTATTTCTGAGTCGTTTCCGGGATGGTTTTAAAGTGTAATATTAATGTTAAAAATTCATTCATGTCATATTTTTAAAGTGTAGCTTGGTGTGAAGCATTTGTATATGTCAAGTGTCAAACGGGCGTTAATATACAATCCTCGGACACTTTTAAAGAATATAAAGAGTCTCAATTCTCTGGACTAACTTTATTTATTGGCTTACTTTAAAAATAATTAGTATAAAGGGTATACTGGATGTTAATAGAGAACATGAATGTTATTGTGCTCAATTATGAAGGGTATTGTATCTTTCTAATTTAACATAAAATAAGAAAGATACATGTAAAGCCTAATACTCCTTTTCTCCTTGAGGGGTTGCCTCTATATTATATAGTTGAGCTTATTGGATTTTCCTCTATGTCCTAGGCCCTCCAGCCTTTTTACTATTCAGCTATGTCTGCGTCATTGGTACAGTATAAAAATGTTAAAAAATTTATAGTAATTTATATATTTTTTATACTTACCAATGACCCAGACAGGGATGGCCCTCCCAGGAGTTGGGAACTCTTACCTCCCCGCTGAGTACATAGCGCTGACCATGCACTGCCAGTAAGAATGATAATTGGCGCCAATTTCGGAACGTCCTTGACACTGCGCATGCGCAGTAAGGGCAGAGTATTTCTTTTGGTTTTAGATGCAAATTTTGGGGATTGGGGGGCAAAATTTGTCTTTGGCCCTGGATTTTTTAGAGTTAGCACCAGCTAAGTCTGGGTCATTGGTAAGTATAAAAAATATATAAATTACTATAAATTTTTTAACTTTTCCACAGTGTGCTGAGGTTCAAGGAGTAAATGTTTTAAATTTATGCTTCTATTACATAGCTTATAATCCTATTGAAAATGGCTCAATGAGCTCTTTCCACTCGGTGCTCATAACCAATATGTCTGAAGTAAATTAAAAAAAAAACCCAACAATTTCTGACATTTTAACTATTCATGCCTTTAAGTCTAGTGGTTTCATTCAGTTGAGTCTTGGTGGTTAAGTTGGCCCAGATTCAACTAGAGGACATGGCTACTATAGGTAATGGTTTACCTGAAAGACTGTTCTTCATTGCTTGTTTGGATGCCTGTTCTGAAGCTACTGAGTATGTTGATGCACAATTAGGCCTTTAACAGTTAATTCTTAAGAGCTTTATCTTCCTTGTGGGAACCCTGGGAAGTGAAGCAGTTCATGTTTACTGTGGTAAGCAAGATCCGTTATACTGGTAAAATAGGACCCAGTAACCAAAGCCTGTGGTGGAAGACCTCTAAAGTGGGTACCATGGGTATAAATGATTGGCTGGACATGACTTTATATCCATCTTGCAATCATGCTTAGCCATTGTGCAGAAGAAATATGTGACCTTAAAACCAGTAAATAAATAAGTGAATAAATAAATAAATAAATAAATAAATAAAGCTTTACTTAACAGTTAACAGTAAAGTTTTCTCAATGCTGAATACTACTACATTTTTCTGTGACTTAATAAAATGTCCTTCATGCACAGAACAGAACCATATCGACAAATTGGAAAGCCTTTGGGTGTCCACACACACAATCGTTTGACATATTTGAGGTATCCAGTGAGACAATATTCCACAAATTCACAAATTTCAAAAGTTTCTGTTGTCGAAATGACAAAAAGAACTTCTGTATGCGAAAGCTATCATAATATTTTCAAATAGATTGTGGCTGTAATGGTTTGTTCTAGACTAATGACTGAACTTAGAGGTGATATAATATGCTACTCAATGAGAATTTGTATTTTACAGCAACCTGTATGTACAATTTAATGTCTGTGAGTGTTAATTTTTTTTCATCGTGATGCTGACATAATAAACTATTTTGTGACATCTCAGTATTAGCGAACTTATAATTTCATATGCATTGTATTTTCAGAACATCTTTATTTTTCATTCATATTTGCCAAAATCTGCAAGATAAGCACTGGATGGAGGAGGGGGGGTTGCAAGGACCATGTGAACCAATAGATCAGATCCAAGTTTTTGAGACCATGCAAGTGACAAAACAACATGGTTGATGCCATGATATCTTCAGGCTTTTCATATGATTTCCCCATTTTTGCTTCTGGAGTATAGCTTCAGACCAAAAATCACATTGGAATTAGCTTGATGAACTTTTTATGCCCCCTGACTTAAGTCTGGTGGCATATAGTGATTGAAGTGTGCGTGTATCCATCTGTGTGTGTCCGAGTCAATAACTCGAAAACTGTTAGGGCCACAATCATCAAACTTCACACAATTATAAAGGACCATGGGAGGATGTGTCACACACCACAGCTGGGTTCGTACCTTCAAGGTCAAGGTCACATTTCAAGGTCACACTAAAAATCGGTCAATTTTCGTGTCTCAGCCATAACTCAGAAACGAATCATAGTACAATTGTTAAACTTTTTCTTTTTATAAATGTTAAGGACAGTCAGAAGGTGTGTCGCATATAATAGTTTCTGCCGCATCTGCAAGGTGAAGGTCACAGAGGGGGGAGGGGTGGTGTATGTTACCTTACTAACATTCTTCTTGTTCAAAAATAAATTTGTTTTAGTTATTTAAGAAAAAATAATGAATGTGACATCTGCAGGTAGTGTTGGATGCAAAATTTAAAAAGTTTAAATTGTAACTGGCTGTTGATGTGACAACCATATTATTTTTATTTTCAGGTGTTGCTCAAGGTGTTATAACAGGAATTCGTGGCTTATGCAATGGTATTGGTCCTGCCCTGTTTGGTTTCATATTTTATTTGTTTCATGTGGACTTGAATGAAAAACTTGAACCAAACACCAAACCAGTGGACTCAAACATCACTATCATTGGCCAAAAATATGTTGTTTTTGTGAGTGTGTTTATATTTTATATTTTTATTGATATTTAGTTCATTTGTAGTGTCACCCCAAAAATGGAAAGAAGAAATGTCAAAACAAAGCCCTATCTTTGCAGTGTAGAATAAACTTGACACCAGATCTTTTGTTAACTGGTAGAGTGCTGAATTATTTTTGGTCATCAATGGGAGAGTGCCAACAGGCACTCTCCCATAAATTGTAACAATGCAAAGCCAAACAGACCAAATAATTTCTCTTCAAACATAATGTGAAGCATATCAACAGATTATGAAGCCTTTAACTTGCGGCACCTCCCCCTTAGTGTAAAGCCCAAATATGGGCTTCCAGCACTCTACCAGTTAAAACTTTATTAATGTGTTTACTTTCTGATTGAGGCTTTAGAAGGCATTGCATGCACTGATACTTGGAACTCAGTTATAGCTTGGAAATCTTGGCTATAAGGTGATAAAGTGTTACTACTTCGTTTTTACAGTATTATTTTACTTGCATCCTTATGTTTAGTATTTCAATGAGCACTATCAAACACAACATGATTTTGGCTCAAAATTGAATCTTGATTGTAAAAACTTTCTTTGCAGATGTTGTTCAGCCCTTTACCTAACAGTCATATAAATTTTCCAAATCGGGCCCCCCCTCCACCCCCCCCCCCCCACCCCCCCAATTCTTGTTTATCTGGAATTTTTCCACAGTTTTATGATGAGGGCGGGAGGGTTTCGTCTTTTATTCCCCAAAACAGTCTGGGAAATGATGTAGAAATTTAATGCTTTACAATATTATGACAAAAAACAATGTTTTCAGGAGTGAAAATTTCCCATAGTACAGTTGCAAGTTTAACCAACTATATCTTGTTTAAGAGATTAATGAGCTCTGTCAAACCAGATAGAGTTGGTTTACTTTTTAGTCCTAGAAGTGCAAAATAGTTCCATCGAAGGGATTTCCAGGTAAAGAAAAGAAGTGATGCGACAGGTTTTTAGTGACAAGGGAAGTGCTGAGAAACAAAGAATTTTTTCTTAGTGTCCTAAATTCCCTATTTTTTACTTCTACAATCACAACACATGAGTGCTCAAATGTCTTTACTTATACTTATTGCAGTAAGTGGGCTCTAGCTGTAGTTTTGAAGTAGGAAAACAGTATATTTGTTATGTAGTAAAAAAAAGTAGAACAGTCATCTGCAACATTAGTAAGGTACAAGTTTTACTCCTGCTATAATTATTACTTCATCTTCTTTATTCAAGGCTGACATACCAGGGCCTCCATTTGCTTTTGGTGCAGTATTAGTAATCATGGCGCTAATGGTGGCAGTGTTCATTCCAGAGAACCCTCATTCAAATTCTCATAAAAGAACCATTTTGAAAACATCACCAGATACTCAGCCAAAAGAAATAAGTAAGTATGGAGGAAAATGATTGCTCTGTGTAGAAAATAAAAAAAAAATGACATACTGATATAGGAGATAACTTGAATTGAATAATTAAAATATATCACTTGGTGCAGTTGACCTAATTAGTTTTATTACTGTGTGTACTTCCTCAGAGATGTGCAAAGTGTGTCTTGCTTTAATCTCTCATTCTGTCCCTCAGTCTTTTGAGGGTGTCTCCTTGAAGTAGAGATGGGCAATATAATGAAAAAACAGACCATTACTGATATCACTGGGATACCAAAAAATCAAACCAAACTAATAGTTGAATACCAAAACTGTCTGAATTTTCAAATTTTCCTACATTCGCTACTTACAAGGACCTGTTGAGGCCTGATAACAGTTGAAAGGTTCATTTTCATGAAAGAAGAGACTCATTTCCATTGCAGTTTGTTAACCCGCAGTGGTCTGGCAATTGTCCTGCATTCACACTAGACTACATCCTATACATGTCCAGTTGCTCAACAGCTATTTCTAGTGAAGTTTTGGCTGCCTATTAAGGCAGCCAAGACCTGACTAGAAATCACTGTCCAGGTGATTTGACTATTTTATCAGCAGTACTTTCTAAAGATACCATGGTCGGGGAAAATTCAAATACCACCCATCTCGACCTTGGAGGATGCTTTTACCGAGGACTTTTAGTCCTAAATATGTCATTATAAGAGAAAGAGGTTGTTGGTGCATTATCCATGAAGTTTCTTTATGAAGTAATGAGCATTAAATTTGAGAGGAAATACAATTCACTAATTAGTGCAAATAATTATTAAAAAAGTTCTGAATCATTTTATTTTTAGCTCAACTTTGGCGAAGCCAGATTTGAGCTTATGCCATGGCCAATCGTCTGTCGTCCGTCTATCCGTCTATCCGTCTGTCCGTCTGTCCGTCAACAATTCAATATGGCTCGGGCTAGAGGCCGTATTTATGAACTGATCTTTACGAAATTTCTTGGGTACCTTCGTTATGACCGTGGGACGAGAACGAGTGTTTTTGGGTCCGAATTTCAAGATGGCTGCCAGCTGCCATTTTGTGCCGACGATGCAGAAATCTGTTTTTTGCACAGAACTTCCATATGAAAGCGCTGATTTGAATAATTTTTTGTATGAATGTTTAGTACCATGGGATACATTACATATAATACGGGTTTTTTTCTCGTACGTAAATTATGCAAATTAGACTAACTTTGATGTATTTACTGTTACTTTCAGCACTGTCAGTGCCAATGCCAATACGGCTCGGGCTAGAGGCCGCATTTATGAACCGATCTTTACAAAACTTCCTGGGTACCTTTGGTATCACCGTGGGACGAGAACGAGTGTTTTTGGATGCGGTCCGAAATTCAAGATGGCCGTTGGCAGCCATTTTGTTCAAAATTAGAGGCAATCAGATTTTTGCGCAGAACTTCCACATGAAAGCTCTGATTTGAATAATTTTTTGTGTGAATGTTTAGTACCATGGAATACATCACATATAAGACGGGTTTTTTTCTCGTGCAGAAATTATGCAAATTAGATGAACTTTGATTTTTTCAGTGCTACTTACACACAGTAAGTACACATGTCAATACGGCTTGGGATAGAGGGGGTATTTATCAACTGATCTTCACGATACTTCTTGGGTACCTCTGCTATCACCTTGGGACGAGAACGAGTGTTTCTGAGTGCAGTCCAAAATTCAAGATGGCTTCCAGTGGCCATTTTGTACCGAAATTAGGTCTAATCAGTTTTTTGTACACAACTTCTATACGGCTCAGGCTAGAAGCCGTATTTATGAACCGATCTTTACAAAACTTCTTGGGTACCTTTGTTACCACCGTGGGATGAGAACGGGTGTTTTCGGGTGTGGTCCAAAATTCAACATGGCCACCAGCAGCCATTTTGTACCAAAATTAGTGCAATCAATCTTTTGTACAGAACTTCTGTATGAAAGTTCTGATTTGAATAAATTTTTGTATGAATGTTTAGTAAAATGGAATACATCACATACAGGACGGGTTTTTTTCTCGTGCAGAAATTATGCTAATTAGATGAATTTTGATTTATTTAGTGCTGCTTACACACTGTAAGTGCACATGTCAATACGGCTCGGGCTTGAGGCTGTATTTATCAACCGATCTTCACGAAACTTCTTGGGTACCTTTGTTATCACCTTGGGATGAGAACGAGTGTTTCTGAGTGCGGTCCAAAATTCAAGATGGCTGCCAGTGGCCATTTTGTACCGAAATTAGGTCCAATCAGTTTTTTGTCACAACTTCTATAGAGCTCGTATTTATGAACTGATCTTCACGAAACTTCTTGGGTACCTTTGTTTTCACCTTGGGACAGGAATGAGTGTGTTTTGGGGTGCCTTTGTTATCACTGTGCTATGAGAACAAATATTTTGGGGTTCAGTCAGACCCACTCTGGGACTCAAAGATTTCTTTCTAGTTTAGCATCTGACTGTCACCCACCTTTACAATACTTTACGTATACATTTGTTACAGGCTATGGTCAGTATTTATGTACAGGCTGTTACAATACTTTATATGTACCTTTGTTATCAGGTCATTACCTAGATATTTGTCATTGCTGTGTCACATACTATACATGTACATGTCTTGACAAGTTGAGCTACAGTGTCATTAACACTTTCATTGTATTTACTATAAAATCTTGTTGATCTGATTTTTCACTTTCTATCAGTTTGTTATATTTATCTGTGTTCTTTTGAACTTGATTTTCCTAAATTGATTATGACCAAGTTCATAATCTCATTAACATAATCAATATTCAGTTCTTAAAATATATAGGTTAATGAATTCTAATATACTCGCCCAAAAAAGAAAGTGTGCATTGCAGAAATTGATCAAACTCCAAAAAAATAATTTCGTAGGTGTAAAGAGTGTTAACCTGTTCATGAATAAGTTATATTGAACACAAAAACAGCTTTCCCTGTTAAAATTGCATTAACGTTAAATGACGTGCTGCACGTTTTTGAAAAGGCATGTTTTGCACGTGGAGAGTCTGAAAATTCATGCAGCAGTGTGAATCCTTGGGTATTTAAACACTAAAGTAAGGCCTTCCTATCGTTCACATTCAAACTTGCGCTGCTGTTAAAACGACTCCACATAAGCATGCCAAGATTGACAATGAATCAATGTCTCCTTGCCCTGGGTATGATTAGAGCTGGCAGAACACACAGAGAGGTTGCCCAGCATTTGAACTGCCACCGTAACACTGTAGACAGGCTAGTCCTTCGACATGCACAACATGATGATGTTCGAGACCGACCCCGCTCCAGGAGACCCCGAGTTACCACCCCTGCACAAGATCGGTATATCTGTGTCGTCCATCTCCGGAACCGGCAACAAATGGCAACGACGACAGCCAGGAACATCCCTAACCTGAGACGGATACATCCTCAAACAGTAATCAACCGGCTGAGAGAATACAGCTTACGTCCTCGAAGACCTGCAATTCGTCTGATTTTGACGTTACGTAATCGTCGTGCTTGACTGCAGTGGTGTAGACAACATCTCAGGCATCCCTTACACTGGTGGCGACGTGTTTTATTCACAGATGAGTGTCGTTTCCATCTTATGGCTGCCAGAGAGAGTACAGACGTCGAAACGAACGCTACGCAGATCCATGTGTCATGGAGCGAAACCGTTATGGGGGAGGGTCTCTCATGGTGAGGGTTGGCATTACTGCCCGTAACAGAACTGAGCTGGTCATTATTGATGGCAATCTCAATGCAGCCAGATATCGTGATGAAGTGCTTACACCTGTTGTTGTCCCATTTCTGCAACGTCACGGCCCCGGCGTCATTCTACAGCAGGACAATGCCCGACCCCACGCAGCTCGTGTTGTTCAACAGTATCTGCAGCAACAACAAGTGGATGTTCTTCCCTGGCCCGCAAATTCGCCTGATATCTCACCCATTGAACACGTATGGGACGAAATGAAACGTCAGCTACGCCAGCTTCCCCATGCACCGTCAACACTTCTGGAACTCCAAAGACATATTATCAGAATATGGAACAACATCCCACAACACTTCCATGCTAACTTGTTCGCTTCCATGAGGCATAGATGCACAGCAGTAGTCGATGCAGACGGAGGTCATACCACATATTGAGTGTGTGACTTTTGTGTTGGACCCTTAGTGTCTTTGACTCTCCATGGCACCAAGAGTATTCGTCCTAGCGTAATGAAATTTCTCGTGTTGATCACAAATTGATTCATCTGTGATTGAATAAAATTTCCATGAATGAAAATGATATAATCTTTTTTTAGTGTTATTTTTTAGCATGCACACTTTCTTTTTTGGGAGAGTATACATTTAATTTTAATTGTCAGTTCTTCATACTTCACTGTTTTGCTGGTTCTGAGCCCAGATACATCTACATATGTTTGTGTTCAGATCCATCTGCATAGCCAGTGCTGCCGAGAGAAAATTCGGGCCCTGGGGGATCAATTAGATGGTACCACCTGGGCCCCCTTGTTTCAAACCCAACTTACCAAGGACCCATGAAAATATTCACCCTTCCCCCGATCGATATCTATTATGACTCAATTGCCTGTCAAAGACTAGATTGGGTTACACAAGAGAATGGTAAGAAGGGATATATATAACTGACCAGGAATATCGAAGCAGGAGTCTATATAACCGAACTACAGAACAGCATATTGTGGGCGGCTCAACCCACAATATATCTCAATAACTTAGACAGTTTTTGAAAGGAATATATGCTTACTAGTGAATTCGGGGGCCCGCTTGTCAATTCACACACACTGGGCATTGAAAAAGCTTGCAAACTAGCTGTCTCGGGTGGTGTGGCTTCGTCCTCGTGGCCCCTCCCCCAGACCGCCGGGCCCCAGGGCTACTACCCCAGCTCTCCCCCTCCCTCTCGACGGCCATGTGGAGAGCAAGTAGTTTTTAACCCTTTACCCAACGTAACGTCCAAAACTGGCCAGCGCTATTCTCCAAAATCGCCAATTAATTTTTATTATTTTTTCATTTTTTGTCTCAAAAACATAGGTTTTGACCTCTCATTGGAACGAGCTCGTTGAGCTCGTTCCAGTGGGGGGTCATAACCTTTGTTTTTGATACAGAGAGAATTTTTTCTCATTTAAGACGTATCAGCTCAATAATAATTGCTTCTCCATACTGGAGAAGGGAATTAAGATTTTCAAGTCAAAAAGACCTGGACATTTTAACACAGTTTTCTTGACATTCACCATCTACCATGATTTTACCTCAGGCGTTTCAGGTCATATCTTGGTTGGTTTCCTGTGTTTCCTGATGTGATTTGACTATGAACTTATATACATAACTTGAATCTTGCAAAACCTGCATTTTGGTTGTATACAATTTCCAATGTTAATAAAAATTCACAGCAGATGAAGATAGCCAACTCTACTCCATTTCAATTATGAGAAGAACCTGAGGTGTTTTTGAAATTATTTTGTAGTACTTTTGTAGTCATTCTTTCCCCAAGAAATTGGTTTCAAGATATAACAGTATCAATTACATCAATTAAATCCTGTGCAAACAATTTGAACGGGTGGTAATAGTTCTTCAGATGAAGGGAACTAACACTATTTTGAATTCATTTCATTAGAGGTGTGAAGAATTATGGCCCTGCTCATTCATAGCATGAGTTGTGTTTATCCCGTTCCCAAACAAAGTTTGGCATTTGATATAAAAATGGATCCCATCCACCTGCAAATTTTGTGAACACAAAATCTTGAGCAATTTTAATAGAATTTTAATAAAACTTCGTGCATGCAAACATTGTATGAAGATCTCAGTATGACTGGATATTTGCCCAATTTTGTCAATTTCAGAAGGAGTTATGCCCCTTTCGGTTGAAAATTTGTTTTTGGTTTCATAATGACATTGTGAACATGATAATGGGCAAATGTAATTGGATTTTGATAAAACATAGTACATGCATATTTTGTGAGAAGTTCTTGATCTAAAGGATATTCACCCAACTTCGCCAGTTTGTTTGTTTAGAGTAATGATCTTTTTGGTTGTAAACTTGATGTTTGATGATAACATTGTGATTGCGATAACTTGAACAAATATGATTGGATTTTGATAAAAGTTGGTTTAGGTGTACATTGTGGAAAGATCCTGCTCTGGTTGGATATTAATCCACAATTTCTGAAGGAGTTATGCCCCTTTTTGTTTAAAATTTAATGTTTGTCTTGTAATGAATGACGTGAACACTATAACTTGAGCAGATATGATCAGATTTTGATAAAACTTGGTATAGGCATACATTGTTGGAAAATCTCACTTGTTTTGGATTTTCATCCCGTTTTGTTGACTTATTTTCCTAAACATTTTAAGCCACTTCTCCCTTTGCAGGGCAGGAGAATTTACCCTCTTGTGGCATATTGAAATTCTTTCAAGTTGCTTTTGCTCCCTTGCTCTGAATCTCTGATGGTGTTTTTGAGTGAATACTAGAGTGCTCAACAAGGTGCTTTGGACATTTGGTGAAGCATGCAAATTGTGTCAGTGCATTGGATATGATAGACAATGGAATCTTTCTGAAAATATTTTTTTTAGGTATTTAAATGTGATTTAAGAGCCCCAGTTTAATTCTGGATCATTTTACTACTTCTTCAAATACTGCTCGACATTATTTGGATCATCTCTGTTCTTTGGTGGCATCTATTTTTCTCCCTGGTAATACCAGCATGACAAAATCTTTTCGTTGATTCCATAGAGAGAATTAATTAAGCCATTTTCCTTACACTGCAAGAAGAAAACACTTGGGAAAAATGTTTCTGAATAATTAAAAAGTTTCACATTTTTTTTACCTCACAATTTTATTCATTGGAATGTGCTCAGAAGAGATCGTTCTAATAAGGAGTCACAAACTATGTTTCTTGAGGCCGAAATTTAAAAAAAAGAAAGTTTACTGGTGATTCTTGTGGATAACACTGACTGTATTTTGCCATTATGATGGACAAGGAGTTAAACATGGTGTCATCAGGTGGTACAATGTACATTCATTGAAAGTAAGATAAATTTGAATTAATTTTTCCTGATGCTTCATAATGTTTTAAATTGGTCTGTATATACCCCAAACAAAACTTTGTGAAATGAGTTTGACCACTAACAAAATAAGGTCATTAAAAAAATATTCTACTTTCTCAGGCACACCAATTGTCATTTAAATTCTGCCTCATTCAGCCTCATTACTCCTTTTTTAACCTGGAATTCTCTTCAATGATATTATATTGTACTTGAAGCACTAAAAATTTAACCAAGTGAACTCTGTCAAACAATATTTTGTCAGTTAAATTTGGAAATGGAGTATGAGAAATTTTCACTGCTGAAAACATTGGTTTTCCCTTGGTGTAGTGTGAGGAGTTAAATTAATAATTCCAGCACTTTAAAGGGACAGTTTCATGGATCAGTAGTTCTTGTCCAATCATCACGAAATTTCATATGCAGATTCGATGTTGTGTCTAGATGAGAACGTCCCCTTTAGGTCATGATTGATCAATCATGAGGCTATGCAAGCCCAAAAACCTTTAGCACAGCCTAAAGGTAATATTTTATGAAGGGATTTCATTGCAACTTGGTAGAATGACTCCATATAATGTCTAGATGAGAACGTCCCCTTTTTGTCGCAATCGGTCAACAGTGATGGGTACGCAAGCCCGAAAACCTTTAGCACAGTCTACAGGTCATATTTATGAAGGGATTTCATTGTAACTTGGTATGATAACTTGGTATGATATCTAGAGGAAACTCTCCTCCTATTTTGGTAACAATTGGTCAACTGTGTCCAAGATTGCTTTAGCAAAGTCTATGAGTAATATTTATGAAGGGATTTCATTGTAACTTGGTAGGATGACTCGTTTTGGAATGATTTTGCTGTAACTTTGGTTGACATACATTAACTATGGGGGCCACATTAACCCAGGCCTCAATTCTTTAGTACAGTCTACACCTCAAATTATTCTTATTGAAAATATATAGCATATAGAGAACAGAAATTAACATAATCTCAATTATCACATTTTTTGTTTTATTTCATAATCTCCTTTCATAAACATTGAACATTATCCTTTTCATCGAACACAACACAGTCAAGTTAAGCCACAGTGTTACTGACACCTTCATTTTTTTAAAGTTTTCATTGGTTATAAAAAGAGAGCATGTGGCAACCAAAATGACCATGCAAGAGGGCCTGAGAAACAGATTTTTAACTTTTTTAACAAACAAAATAAAAACCATCTCTCTCTCTCATCCAAAAATTGAGTGAAAATTGCCCGAGAAACTAGACAAATATTTTTATACTGTACCAATGACCCAGACTTAGCTGGTGCTAACTCCACAAAAACCAGGGCCAAACACAAATTTTGCCCCCCAATCCCCAAAATTTGCATCCAAAACAAAAAGAAATCATGTCCTAAAGGACCTCCATAGTACGACTCTACTGCGCATGCGCAGTGACGCAGTCGTCCCGAAATTGGCGCCAAATATCATTCTCTGTTTGGCCCTTCATCAGTCAACATCTCACTGATCTTTGTGCTTGTAAATCTCAGTTTAAAGGATGCCAGACACGTAATTCTTGGAGAAAATGTGATTCTAAGGAGGATAGAAGGAGGAGAGGAAAAAAGAAGTGGCAAAAAATAATCAGGGCTGTACTTAAAATTTTTTGTTGAAATTATGTTAAGTTGCCTATTTTTGAGGCAAACGCCTCTTGTTGTCATTCTTGCTAATTGTTGCACTGCTTATTCAGTGTTTCCTCTCCCCTAACCTTCTAAAGTCCCCCCTTGCAATTCTCCCATGCTTTTGGCATATTTTTGAGAAGTTTCATTTCTAAAAATTCCCTGGGAGAGTTGCTTGGTTACAGAATGTTTTATGTTATTTTCCCCATAGTTACGTTTTCACCCATGGGTGTATAACGTTTGTGTTCTGCATCTTCCATCTGATGTTCTGCAGATTCTCCCCTGGGAGTCTCTGTTTTGCATCAGATAGAGTGTAATTGATGACTGATTCCGGGCCAGTTTTTTCAGTGCCTGGAGTCATGTTTTCTACTGTGTTTACACTGTTTGTTTTCATTGGCAACAGCCTTTTTTGAGGGGGGCTGTTTGCCTTTGTGGTAGTTTATCTCATTATAAGATACATTTATATTATCCGAAAGTGTCTCATTAATTATTTTATATAATTTTAAAATTTTTGACCACACTTTGCCATCGGATCCATTGGGGCTCAACGTTACTTTTCAGCAACTTGGGCTTCTCTGAAAAAATATTTTTTCAAAATTATTTTGTTTTGCAATTGTTTTTTCATTTATTAATGGATCATGTTATTATGTATCTTTGTGTCAGGGGTTTTTGCGAGTAACTAGGACTTATTGTTGTTCTTTCACAATGAAGGGAATTTGTTCAAATTGTTATAGGAAGAAATCTTCCTCTGACTTTCATGATTATTGCATTAATTGTAGTCAGTGTTCTCGCATTAATCCCTGTCCTGTATGTGAACATTGGGATGAGAAACATTGGAAACGTGTGTCACGATATGTTGTTTCTGGAGAAAGAGCGATGCCGGCTCTTTCTCCACAAGGTCACTCTACTCTCTCAGTTTCTATTTCAGAGGAACCAGAACAGGGTGATGTTTCCATGTTATCTTCTTCAAGTGTGCGTCCGTCGTCACAAATAAATACAGAGCTAGCGGCAAAAGTGCTCATGGAGATTAGACAAATGTCGTCCGCTAGCTCGCCCGGTGTAGCGTCCATTCACCGAATGGTTCGGCAGCCGGGTTCGTCCGATGCGGTCCAAGAGGAAATTTTGGGTGATGCTAGCACTATAAAAATAATAGATGCACACCCAGTGACGGCGGATAGTGAACGAGAACGGAGGAAGCCTTTTAGTCCGGTTCCTAGCTCGTCCAGGTCCAGCCGGGCCGCGAGCGAGAGAGGCCCCTCTCTCGTACAACAACATCTGGGACCAGATGTTGTGGTACAAAATGTGTCTTTAGCGGAGCATACGTCCGTCGCTCGGGACGCTCCGTTGTATAAGCAGTCCGCAGAGACTGTTAAGGCTTCCTCTTCTCATCGGCGCACACGACCGCACCTTGGCTGCGTGACCTCCGATATTTTGCCAGCTTCGCCGATGAAGGATTCTTCGGGGACCAGGTCACACCATCCGGCAGCCAGGGATTCGAGACCGATGGACTCCGGACGTTTGCATAGGAAAAGTATGCGGGAGCCATCTGATGCGGAGCTGCCTTCGGCGAAGCAGCGAAAGACCGCTCCTCCGCAGGTCTCGACGTCGGACATTCTAGTGCAGATAGCACAGCTTATCGCAGCATCCCAGCAGCCGACAGAAACGGTGTCGGATCGAGAATTATCCGATGGCGCTGGGTCGGTACGCTCCGCCGAAGCATCGGGGGCGGACGACCAGGAACATCGGGACGTCCGACCGGATGGTGAAAGGGATACGGATGAATTGGAGCTATCCCTTTCGGGACAACACAAAGCTGCCGTGGACTTCATCCGGCACTTTCTTCCTCAAGTTGTTCCGTCGGGCCAGACTGCTGCGCTTCCGGACAGGAGAATTATAGCGTCATTGGACTCTGATTTTTTCGAGCGGTTCAGGGACATCGCTCCCGAGTTTCCGTCGCAGTCCAATAATGTTGCAAGAACATTTGAATTATTGAACGACGCTATTTTTAAACTTGCTTCCAGGACGGGGAAAGCAGGCTTCTTGTCCGCAAATACTCTCAACCTGCCTTTCATTAATGCAAGGAATAAATTCGACACGGCAGGTCAGGGTATACCGAGAGTTCCTCTGCGTATGGACGACGAGGCGGAAGACTTAGAGCTATCATTACCGTCGTCAGCTTCTATTCCAACCGCAGTGTTGGAAACAGCTATTGCGTCTAACAGAGCCAATTTAGATGCCTTATCTTACGCAGATCACCTTACTAAGGCGTTATCACTGCGTCTTCAAGGGGAAGAGTTTCAGGATATACAATCCTCCTTAAGACTTCTTTCAAGGGCAGTAGCTTATTCCACGTGTAACTCCGCCCTTTCAGTGGCAAATCTGGAGTTGGTTAGACGTGACGCAGCCCTGTCTACATCCACACTAGTGGATTCTAAGGTGAAGAACTCTCTTAGAGTCGCTTCGGTCTCAGGAGATCTTCTCTTTGACGGCAAGCTTTCCGCTATTTATGATAATATTAAAAAGAAAGCTAGTGATTCTCTGTTGTTTAGATCCGCTCCTAAAAGGTCGGATACAGCAGACACGAATAAGGCGGGCACTTCTGGGTCTTATCCGCCCAAGAGAGGTTCCTATAGAGGTTCCGGTGCGTCCTCTAGCTCTTATTCGAGAGACCGTCAGGATAGTGACTCTCGTTCGGGACGTCCTTCAGGCCGGGACAATCGGTCGGACGCCCCGAGGTCGACGAGGCGAGGTGCGGGTCGTGGAAGACGTGGTTTCTCCTACCGCAGGCCTCGCAGATCCAGGAGGTGATGGCTTAAACCTCTATCGCGTTCCGGTTGGCGGAAGGTTGTCGAGTTTTTCTCAAGAGTGGGCGTCGATTACGGACGACCCGTGGGTGAGAGGAGTGACTTCGGAAGGTCTAAAGATATCTTTCAAACGAAAGCCTCCATTAACTCGAAGTCCAAAGTGGACTCATCTTCCGTCAAACCCTCAGAAAAGAGACGCTCTGCTATCAGAGGTGCAGTCTCTTTTAATGAAGAACGCGGTAGAGGTCGTAGAAAACCAGGAATCGCTGGGATTCTACAGCCATCTGTTTCTGGTTCCGAAACCAGACGGCTCGTTCCGTCCAGTCATAGATTTGAGCTGGATAAACAAGCTGATCGTC
This sequence comes from Pictodentalium vernedei, assembly GCA_031216915.1. Taxonomy (NCBI): domain Eukaryota; kingdom Metazoa; phylum Mollusca; class Scaphopoda; order Dentaliida; family Dentaliidae; genus Pictodentalium; species Pictodentalium vernedei. Next base: position 102,446,194 of record CM062293.1, read on the forward strand.
GCTCCGAAGTTTTATATGGAGACGATTCGATCGGTCAGAGCGAGTATTCGGGTGAACGATTATGCAACGAGCATAGATCTCAAAGATGCATACTTTCACGTCATGGTACATCCGACATTCCGAAAGTATCTACGCTTCGCAGTCCTAGGAGTGGTGTATCAGTTCCGGGCAATGTGCTTCGGATTGAATCTAGCACCCTGGGCTTTCACTCGGGTAATGAACTCGGTAATGATCTACTTCCGAGCTCATTCGTCTGCGGTAACGTCGGCCTACCTGGACGACATTCTTCAGAGGTACGGCAACGAGTTAACGCTTCAGAACGATGTTCAGAATCTTCTTCTATTGCTCCGACGTCTCGGTTTCATAGTAAACGAGGAGAAGTCGGATCTGGTGCCGTCCAAGTCATTCACTCATCTGGGAATGAGCTTCGAGACGCACAACAATCTCGTTCGTCTGCCGTTAACCAGAGCGAAATTAGTCAGTTGTTACGCTCGCTATTGTCTGAATACAGACAAAGTCACGGCGAGAGAATTTATGAGACTGATAGGTCTGTGCGGAGCCGCCGCGGATCTCATTCCGATGGGACGGCTACGCACATGGCCTCTTCAAATTTTCCTGACTCAGAATTGGAGTGTGAAAATTCATTCGCTCGATGTAGACGTTCTCTTGTCAGATCAAGTGAAACAAGAGATTCAGACTTGGGCAAACATTCAGTGGTTAACTCAAGGAGTTCCGCTGCAGTTGCCGGATCCGAGTTTTACCATTATGACGGATGCCAGTCAAACAGGTTGGGGTGCATCATTAATCCCAACGGATTCGAGATGCCAGGGTCTTTGGGATCCGCAATTCCTGTGCAAGCACATAAACATCAAGGAAATGATGTCAATTTGGCTTGCGTTACGTCACTGGATGGACATTATTCACGATGCTCATGTCCAAATCCTATCCGACAATACGACAGTAGTGGCGTATATACGGAATCAGGGAGGCACTCATTCAGTTCCGTTGTTCAATCTAACGGAAAGAATCCTTCTGTTTGCGTTGGAACATCACGTTCTTCTTTCGGTCCGTCACATACCGGGTCGTCTGAATGTGCTAGCAGACTCCCTTTCACGAAAGGGTCGCTTGTTGCCGTCGGAGTGGACTCTCAACAAACAAGTATTCAATCAGATTTGCTACCAATGGGAACGGCCAATGATAGACTTATTTGCGACACATCTCAACAATCAGTTGCAGACGTATGTGTCCCCGTGTCCGGATCCAAGAGCATTTGCAGTAGACGCTCTATCGATCCCTTGGGACGGAATGATAGGATATGCGTATCCTCCAGCGCCGTTAATTCAACAAGTATTGCTAAAGATAAAACAATCTCAATGCAAGATTCTGTTGGTAGCATCTCTGTCGCCACAGAGACCGTGGATAAATCTACTCAGGTGTCTGTTGTGGGACCTACCGCGGAAGCTCCCTCCACGAGAGGATCTTCTTTGGCAGGGGAAATCGCGCCAACTACATCACAACCCGCAAGGTCTCAACCTTCACGTTTTTCCGTTGTGCGGTCGTTCTTGCATGGCAAGCACTTTACAGGACGAGCAGTGGACGCGATTTCTAACTGTAGGAGGACCTCCTCTTCGCTAAACTATGCGGCTAAGTGGAAGGTTTTCTGTCGTTGGTGTAGGGATCATTCTGTTGATATATTTGATCCCTCTATACCAGACATTGCTAACTTTCTAGTATACTTGTTTGACGAAATCAAACTGCAACCTGTTACTATAAAGGGTTATAGATCTATGTTATCTGATACCTATGCACATCATGATAGTTTACAAATTGGATCTAATGTCTCTTTATCGAAATTGGTTAGAAACTTTTCGATAAATAGACCCAGAACTCTTAGATTAATTCCTAAGTGGAATTTAGCTTGGGTTCTCCTTAAATTGAAGGAAAAGCCATTTGAACCTCTTGGGACAGTAGATTTCAAATTCTTATCTTATAAGACAGCTTTTCTCTTAGCTTTCTCTTCTGCCAGAAGAGTCAGTGAGCTTCATGCACTATCGGTGGATGATTCTCATTATCGTAGTGTTGGGAACACTATCACCTTCACTACTAATGTCGGTTTTTTAGCTAAGAATCAGGCTCCTAATAAATATCCGGAACCTATTGTTATTAAGGCTCTTCCGTCTTCAGACGGGCGTAGGCCTTTACTCTGTCCTGTTAGAGCACTACGTATCTATAAACAGAGATCTCAGTTCATCAGAAAGGGACGGAAACGTTTCTTTCTGTCTTTGATGCCTAATAGAAAGGACATTTCAGTCCATTCTATTGCTAGATGGATTCAGTTAACTATCCGTACTGCGTATGAAGATTTATCTTCTTCTCAGCAGTCTGTGCTTAAGATTTCTGCTCATGAAGTAAGAGCTCTTTCTACTTCCTGGGCTTATGCTAATAATGTTGCTATTACAGATTTAATGAAGGCTGCTTATTGGTCTCAGCCATCCACATTTACTAATTTTTATCTCAGAAATATTGAGTCCATTTCTGGAGACCTGCATTGTTTAGGTCCGTTATCTGTTGCTCAGAATGTCGTCCACTAAACAGTTGCAACTATAGTTATGCAGGCTTTCTGTTCCGGCAGTGACTCCGTCCGACTGCCCTCTTCGCTCTGGGCTATTTGACCCAGGGCAAGGGGAAGGGGGGGGGGGGGGGGGGGGGGGGGGGGCGGGTGTTCCCTTAGGTCACCTGCTTTATAGTGAAAAGCAAGGGAATGCCTCCTCCAAGACAGTATTTCTGAGTCGCTTCCGGGATGGTTTTAAAGTGTAATATTAATGTTTAATTTCATTCATGTCTTATTTTTAAAGTGTAGCTCGGTGTGAAGCATTTGTATATGTCAAGTGTCAAACGGGCTTTAATATACAATACTCGGACACTTTTAAATGATTATAAAGAGTCTCAATTCTCTGGACTACTTTATTTATTGGCTTGCTTTAAAAATAATTAGTATAAGGGTTATACTGGATGTTAATAGAGAACATGAATGTTATTGTGCTCAATTATTAAGGGTAGTGTATCTTTCTAATTTAAATATTAAATAAGAAAGATACATGTAAAGCCTAATACTCCTTTTCTCCTTAAGGGGTTACCTCTTTATTTTATAATTGAGCTTATTGGATTTTCCTCTATGTCCTAGGCCCTCCAGCCTGTTTACTATTCAGCTAAGTCTGGGTCATTGGTACAGTATAAAAATGTTAAAAAATTTATAGTAATTTATATATTTTTTATACTTACCAATGACCCAGACGGGGATGGCCCTCCCTGAGTTGGGAACTCTTGCCTCCCCGCTGAGTACATAGCGCTGACCAGTCACTGCCAGTAAGAATGATATTTGGCGCCAATTTCGGGACGACTGCGTCACTGCGCATGCGCAGTAGAGTCGTACTATGGAGGTCCTTTAGGACATGATTTCTTTTTGTTTTGGATGCAAATTTTGGGGATTGGGGGGCAAAATTTGTGTTTGGCCCTGGTGTTTGTGGAGTTAGCACCAGCTAAGTCTGGGTCATTGGTAAGTATAAAAAATATATAAATTACTATAAATTTTTTAACTTTTAATACACCGAATAAGTGGGTTTTTTTATTATCTAATTTCAGGTAGAAAGAATGTTAAATATGATCCATTAATCAATGCAGAAGAGCCAGCATGACTTCCATGTTAATTGTACTTTTCATTCACAAAATCAAAATCGTAATCAAGAGATTTGCCAAATCAGTATGGAGAATTGACAAAGGGTTTTTGTGTACCCCACAAACCCTAATTATTTTAGTGCCTAAGTTGTAGTAGAATGTGCCAGCTTGCTCACTCCAAGAAGTTTGTGCTTTGACTTGATGAATCACTGAACTCGTTATCCAAGAAGGAAACAGCAACACTTGCAAATTTTTTTCTCACTGGGAAAAACTTGATTTTTTTGCTTCTCAAAAAACGAGTATGAAACTTCATAGGAACATGTTTGATGAGCTCATTCCAGTGAAGGCTCACAAGCTATATTTTGGAAGGGAAAAGTGCAAAAACTAAAGAATTTGATTGCTGATATTTTTGTGTACTGCACCGTGTAGTTTTCACAGATGTGTTTGGTGGTGGGTTATAACAGATGACACTTGCCAAACAATTCCTTGAATAACTCAAATTTTTAGGTTTTTTTTGCCTCAAAAACATAGCATATGATGGCTCATTGGAATGAGGCCAATGGGCTTGTTCCATTGAAGGATCATAAGATATGTTTTGGGGCTAAAAATGTAGAAAACATTGTGATTTATGCCTGCCAGTTTTTTGGCTACTACATTAGGTAAAGGCTTAATTGACACACTCTTGGAATAGGGTTTGATAGTCCTTGGCATAGTGAGTTAACTCTTTTCAACAAAAATGGAAGATGACACTTACAAAACAGAATTCTTTAATACTTTTGTGACAAACATATAGCTTATGACCTCATTGGAATGAGCTCATTATAACGAGATGTCATAACCTATGTTTTTGAGACAAACATGAAAAAATAATGAAAACTGAATAGCAATTTTTGTAAATAGCACTGGCCAGTTTGGGCTGCTAAGTTAGGTAAAGGGTCTACATTAGTTACAATATTAAAACAAGTGACAGCATTTTATTGTAAATAACTGAAGGCTTGTGAAGTATTATGTGAAAATTAAAAAAAAAAATTTGAATGCTCATTTTTGTGTACAATGCATCACAGGTTTTGTTGTTGCATAAGTTAAAAAGTTTCAATGCCCAGCCCAGTTAACCTGGATTACAATTCTTTATATATCTTCAAGCCTCAAGTTCATGTTGGAAAAATTATGACCTCTTCAGTTTTTAGGAAATCGTACAGGTAAACATGCAGGCAAAAGTCTAATTATGCCGGCTGAGGTTTCTAAACTGCTTTGGCTCCATATGATTAGAAATTAGTATCTGTCTGTTAACATGCAAGCATTGTTTCAGTGGATATAATGGAAAATGTACAGTTCTTTAATCTTTGAAGATCTAATTCTGACTTTAACAAACTCTTTGGAGAGGTGGCTGAGTGGATAAGTGCACTAGTGTCTCATGCTAGAAGTCTCTGGATCGATCCTCAGTTGGGGAAAGTTCTTGAGGTGTCCGAACACACTCTGGCAGCCTCAATTGTGGGATTGATGCTGTCACAGAATGCCATCCCATTGGGTGGGGATGTAAAATGGCTGTCTTCTGTGCAGAGAAAGAGACACTCAATGCAGGCTAAAAATCCTATCACAGTATTTGAGAAGAGCAAGTCCATGAAGTTGCCGTTACAAAGGTCATCCCACACACCAGTGCGTTGGGCCAAGGTGAGGAGTTAATATCAGTTGCATAACTTGCTCACCAATCTTTGTGAAACAAATAAGCTTTAAAAAAAAATATTGGACACAGAACTGGTGCATCATGTGGAAATCTTCGAAAGCAAACAAAGGACTTTGATAGTGTTTTTAGTGACATCTTGGCTGCCTATATAGTCTCGTGACTTGGCTATAAATCAAGCATTTGGAATTGCAGGTAATGGTTTTGTCCAGTTTGATTGCATATTGTAAAGCTTTGAAGGTTAATGGTTGCTGTCAGTGAGCTGATGATATGCTGTTATATGATTACATACCATGGGCAGCTCCAAAGGAAAGATGCTCCTGGCAATTGCACCCTTCCTCCTTTTTGTAACTCAACTTTTTTTTGACAGAGACCAAGGAATGTGGTATTATCCACAATAACAAATGGACATCCACTACCATAGGAAATGGATATCCATGTGTTATTGCAAATACCTCACCCCTTGCATTTCCCCTGTGGGAACCCCAGGGAGTGAATCGGTGCTTGTTGACTGTGGTATAAAAGCTGTGTTTTACTGGTAAAATAAGACCCAGTCACCAATGCTTGGGGTGGAAGTACTCTTAAATTGGGCAACAAGGGTAATGATTGGCTGGACATTACTTTATATCCATATTGAAGTCATGTTTAGCCATTATGCAGAAATATGTCACCAATAAATAAAAAGCAACCCATGGATGTAGCAAAAGCTCCTGCATGTGTTGGCTGTCGTATGGCCTATTGTACCCTTCACATGCTCGCTTCCAACTAGACTTCCACATTTTGGATTATGTTTTGCATCTTACTCCATGATTGAAAATGTTCTCCCCACAAACTCTGGATCAGCCTATGCATTAATGCAGAAAATGTTCAGAGTTGATATTCCAACAGTATGTTTTCATCTCTTGAACAAGGTAATGAGATTTGTACTTGAGATCATCACTGAAAGCTAGAACATGGCAGTTATAGTTAACTCTTAACCCTTTACCCAACGAATCGGCTGCATCCGCCCGCATAATATGTAAATTCAGCAGTTGTAAAAATACTATTTTCAAAATATTTCAACAAAACCATATCACGTGACCCCTCGTTGGAACGAGCTCATCGAGCTCGCTCCAACGAGGGGTCACATGATATGGTTTTGTTGAAATGTTTTGGAAAATTTCCAAAAATGATATTTAAAAAAATAAATTTTGATATTGTCTGCGGTGGGTAAAGGGTTAACCCACTGAGTATTTTCAAAATATTTTTTATCAAATATATGCAGTTGAGAAGCAGCCATAACTAGATTTGATGAAAAAATCCTCTAAATTTAATTCAAGAAATTATTGCTCAATAAATTCATTCAATTTACAGAGGAAAATTTGATTAAATGTGCCCAAATGATACTTATTTCAGTGATATGAGATTTTGTTTAAAGGGACAGGAATATCCACCAGCAGCCTGTGAGGAGTTAAAGACTAGAAGGTGTTCATTAAAAGAGCTGTCTAACGTTTGAGAGTAGGGGAAAAGAACCGTGTTTGTTTACTATGGTAAACATGTTAGTTCCTTATTGGTACAATGGTATGCCTGTGGTAAGGAAGGGATCCTAATTATAAATAATTCATTAGACTTGATTTATAGTTTTTTTATGATTGGAATATATCCATCGATGCGGACATTATGCTACAGTTAGTTGGAATAGAAAGATAAGGAAAGAGTGGGGGCCTTTGTCCAGAACAGTGTTGTACCCAGCAGTATGACGGGTTTTACTTGGTTGTCAGCAGCAGAAATTTCTTCAAAGTTCTTTGTTGCTGTCCTGTGCAATTGTTTCTCGTAAGTTTTCATTGTGGTATTTCATAAGTTATATATAGTTTTAAAACCTTTACCTAACATGAAAGGACGACAACACTTGCAAATAAAATTCTTAAATAATTTTTTTTCATTAGTTGCGTCAAAAACAGAGCTTATGATCTCCCATTGGAATGAGCTCAAGGAGCTTGTTCCAATCAGGGGTGATAAGCTACTTTTTTCAGACAAAAAATGAAAAAAATAATAAAAATTGAAAGGTGTTTTTTTGTGAAGAGTGCTGGCCGATTTGAGCCATCACATTGGGTAAACGGTAAAGGAGATCAAAAAATGCAGGCCTGGCATTCTGAAAAATGCAGGAGGGCAAAAAATCGCTCTCCTCAATCAGCATAGGAGAGCAATTAGCTTTACACAGCATTTTAAGTATCCACTTGAACGAACTCATTGAAACTGAAACCAACAGACTACATCAGTGATTTTATTAACTTTACTAAGGTAAAGCAAAATCTCTTAGACATCTAGATGTCTCACTCAACAACCTAACACACACTTGACAAGACCTGTGTGTGTACCCAGACCTGTTGTCCAAGAAAGTCATACGCCTACCACTACCACCTTCAACCCCCCAAGGGGGTTGAAGGTGGTAGTGGTAGGCGTATGACTTTCTTGGACAACAGGTCTGCTTGAATCTACAGTCACATCCTGGTGCAAGTTCTTCAAGTGACAGGAAAGTAGTAATGGTAGTATATTATAGTGTCAATATTCCTTGAATAATTACCCCTCAAACTGTGATGTCAGCTGTTGAACTTGAAATTGACAGAAAAAAAAATATTGCTGTGACCCATTTTGCTTCAAATGATTGCAACTGTGTTTGGGTATGGTTGCAGCCATTACCTTTTACCACTAAACCACTTTCAAAATGAAATTACATGATGTTGTGTGACTTCGAAGTTAAATTACATTTTCGCTTTACAACAAAAATTTAATGTGAGCATAATACATGTAATCTCAATCATCCCAGACCAAAATATTTAGGAGGGCAATTTTTCGCTCTCCTTAATTCTTTCAGGAGGGCAGTAAGGAGAGCTAAAAAATCGCTCTCCTGAAATTGCCAAGCCTGAAAATGGATTAGAAATTTGTTAGATTTGTGTTCACATATCATGATGTGCTCTCTGTAGAACTCCTCAGGGAGGATTATTCTGTTTTGACTATTAAATACTGTATCCAGTGACACAGATGGTAGTACTCTAAAGTCAGCTACATAAATATAAATGATTGGGTGAAGATGATTTTTTATTTATTATAAGTATAAGTGACTGGCTGAAATGATTTTATATTTACTTCTCATAAATAAATATAAGGGATTGGCTAAGGATGATTTTACACTTATCTTTATAAATTTAAGGTACTACCTAAAGATAATTTTATATCTATGTTTATAGGTATAAGTGCTTGACCAAAAAATAGTTTTATATTCAAGTCATAATTATAAGTGAGTTGCCAAAGATGATTTTATGTTTATGTTGATAAATTTATATGATTGTCTAAAGATGATTTCTTACTTCTTCAGTGTTTGCCTTGTGATGGGGGCTGATCAGCTCAAGCCTCTTGAACATCCCATAGTCACCATTAACTAGGCCTTTTAGTAGGCTCTGTGTATCGAACGCAAGTGAATTCAGAAGTATCGGTGACTTACGTGACCAGTCAATCATAATTTTTATCTGTTGTTCTCAAGTACTGATTGTTGTTAAGTTTTTGTTTCAGACCTTGGGCTGTGTTCTGTGTGTTAACCCTTTACCCAACGTAACGGCCAAAACCGGCCAGCGCTATTCTCAAAAATCGCCAATTAATTTTCATTATTTTTTTCATTTTTTGTATCAAAAACATAGGTTATGACCCCTCGTTGGAACGAGCTCGTCGAGCTCGTTCCAACGAGGGGTCATAACCTATGTTTTTGAGACAAAAAATGAAAAAAATTAGTTATTCAAGAATTTTTTTTGCAAGTGTCATCTGCTTTTCATGTTAGGTAAAGGGTTAACCCTTGACCTAACATGAAAAGCAGATGACACTTGCAAAAAAAGATTCTTGAATAATTAATTTTTTTCATTTTTTGTCTCAAAAACATAGGTTATGACCCCTCATTGGAATGAGCTGGAGGAGCTTATTCCAATGAGGGGTCATAACCTATGTTTTTGAGACGAAAAGTGAAAAATAATTTGCGATTTTTTAGAATAGTGCTGGCCAGTTTTGGCTGTTACATTGGGTAAAAGGTTAAGGCATTGCAGATGGTGCTTTGATACACTCAGTGGATGACATAGTGTTGAAACAATTCGCCAATTTAATTGATGTTGATAGGATTAGTAGTATTAGTAGACTTGAAAATTCCTGTTGACCAGTCGTCAGACTTAATATCCCACTTTACTATTAAATCTGTACAATGGAATCATTCACCAATGTTAAGGGATATCTATTGTGTATCACATTTGGTATCACAGAACTAAATATTTTCCCATAGGCGACCATTATAACGTTCAGGCGGAAAAAAATATGATTGCATCACTTTAATTTTGGCATTCAAATATCTCTGTCAAGTATAGCCCTTCAGACTACTTTTTCTGATCTGAAAACAGGGGGTCATGCAACAAATAAGAGAGAAAAACTGACACAAAAGGAAGTACCAGTCACGTGCACATGTTTTTCAGGGAATTCCCTACAAAAACACAGAAAAAGTAAATTGTATTTTTTAGGTCCAAAAGTCATCAAATCACCCTCTTTTTTATCAGGAATATTCAACAATAATGCAAAATGTCAATAGAATGTTTCAAATGTTTATTGAAACAATGGATTTTCCCAAGGCTGTTTATTTTTAGAGATTGCATCATTTCCGAGTGCAACATTTAAGGCGGTTCACTCTAATTTCAATATTTAGTTCTGCGATACCATTTCACTCATAATATGTCGGCATCGTATAGCATCAATGTGAATTGCTTTTTGCAGCTTGGGTGTTTTGATAAAGTGATGAATCAGATTCAGTGATTGACATAAGTCACAGTCGACTTTAACTCAATTTAAAAATTAAACAATAATGTGAAACAATACATTAATGAAATTAAGAGATATGTATTGTTGAATATTTTTTTTTATCCCCTCACAGAGTAAGAATATAGTGAAGAGAAGAGCACCAGCCTTCTGTCCTTCCTTCCACCCATCCGAAAGTTATTTATGCGATAACTTAAATAATAGTTATCAGATTTTAACCCTTTACCCAACGCAGACGATATCAAAATTTATTATTTTAAATATCATTTTTTCAAATTTTTCAAAAAATTTCAACAAAACCATATCATGTGACCCCTCGTTGGAACGAGCTCGACGAGCTCGTTCCAACGAGGGGTCACATGATATGGTTTTGTTGAAATTTTTTGAAAAATAATATTTTTTCAACTGCTGAATTTGCATATTACGCGGGCGGATGCGGCCGATTCGTTGGGTAAAGGGTTAATTCATTTTGATGTGCTGCTTTATATTAACAGTGTCTTGGAACAAATTTGATAACCATCATCATTTGATGAAAATTTGGGGAGTTATTGGACTTGGTTGAATTTTGCTTGATATTTATTTCATCGCTTATGCTATAACTTGGAACAGTAGAACCCAGATTTCGATAAAATTTGATTGACTGCTTTTTATGTTCATTGACTTGTCACCAGAAACATCATTCAAATGAAAGTAGAATGAAAAAAGCTTTCTTGAAGTCTCCAGCATTCCACACAATACTCAAATCACATTGAACCTTTCATACCTTGAAATATTTTACAAAAAGTCTTTTGTTCGACTTTTATAGTGCAATAATAATAAACTGTACATCTTGTGTGGAAAGCAAGTTTGTGGTTTTTGATTCTTGGTAACTGTATTACATAGACAAAGTCAGGCATAGGTGGTATTCAAAATCATGTCACAAATGAAGGCACTGTAGCTGAGTATGAGTACTTTCATTCTAATGCAACTGGGAGACGACTAGTTGACTTGGAAGTCGACTAAGAGCTGCTTACTGGTTAACCAGACTAAAAATATTTTTAGTTTAAACACAAGATTTAATTTAGGAAAATCTGACATGTTCATCTCCATGCACTTTTTTATTTGATGTACATATTGTTTTAAACATTCCTTAGATATATGGTATGGGCTATTTATTTTCTGTAATTAGTTTTTTTGTATTTATGATTTGTGTATGATTTGGAACTGATGAGGTAAATGTGAATAAAAAAAATGTTTACAACAGTGACTTCTGTAGCGAATTCCAAATCTGAAATCTGAAATCGGCCTAGTTTATAAAATAAATGTGAATAGTTATTATTTTAACCCATTTCATCTTAACCCTTTACCTAACATGAAAAGCAGACGACACTTGCAAACAAAATTCTTGAATAACTTTTTTTTCCATTTTTTGTTTCAAAAACATAGGTTATCACCCCTTATTGGAACGAGCCCAACGAGCTCGTTCCAAATAGAGGTCATAATGTATGATTTTTGAGACAAAAAATTAAAAAATAACGAAAATTAATTGACGATTTTTGCGAATAGCGCTGACCAGTTTTGAGCGTTACATTGCGTAAAGGGTTAACGTAGTACAACCAGAATCTAATTCAACCCTTCTACTAACAAAGTGAAAAAATATGTCCATCTCTGTACACAAAAAAATTGGCATTCAAATTTAGTTATTTTTTCAGTGTATGCATCTAAAACATACCTATCGATTCCTGATTGAGACAGGCTTGTGGGGCTCTTTCCAGTCTGGAATCATGAGCTATGTTTCAAGAGCAAATATTTTTTTCAAAATGCCTTATTCAAGACAACTGTTTTTAAGTGTCACTCTTTTCTTGTGCAGGTCTGTACAAATTAAAAATCAAGGTAACCTAAGGCCTAAAAAAATAAAAATCTGTTTCTCAGGCCCTCCTGCATGGTCCTTTTGGCTGCCGCATGCTCTCTTTTTATAACCAATCCAAACTTAAAAAAATCAAAATCAAATAGTTTATGTCTGATATTTTACCCAAGTTAATAAAATTGTCCCTTGAGTGCAAGAGGGCTTTGCAATGCTTTGGCATTGCAAAGCCTTCTTGCACTCAAAGGATGCAATACACCACTACCCATGCTATTCTGTAGGTTATGAGGCCTAAAACATGAAACAAACCAAGAACATGAACTTTTTAATGGTAAAGAAATAATTACAAAAATAAAAAATAAAATAAAAAAAAATGCCCGCCCGCCCACCCGCATGCAATTTTACAAAAAATGGCCTGAGAAACCGAAGATCTACTTTTTGAGGCCTAAAATTAGGTTACTTTCAGTCTTTCAATTTTGAAAATGGCAGACGCATTGTATACTTCTCACTACCATTTGAAGTGAAGTACGCTATTGTTCCCATCATCAGGAAAAAACATCAATAAACAGCTGCACAATGTTCACTCCGCTGGTTCCAGAAATATCGCCCGATTTGTCGAAAAGACTTTTCGCAGCAGCAATCAAACTTATTTGAGTTTTGTATAATGCATGAAATGCAACTTCAAAAGAGCAATCGTAAGTCAATCAGATAATTTTCCATGGAATTCCTGAGCAAAAAGACAGTAGCATTACTAGCCTTTGAAGTTTGTTGAATTAATTCAATGTTGTTTATGTACCAGTTCTCGAAAAGTAAAGTTTGATTAGTTTGAAGGAATGGAATGCTGCAGCTTATGATTCATGGTGTATTGTTCACATTTTAGTACACACACACGAATTGTATTATTTGGCCTATTTCCCACAAACAGATTTTAGCCCTCTACGGAAAACACATAATATCAAAATTTATTATCTTAATTTTTTTCACCAATTCTTAAAAATAATTTCAGTAAAACCATATGATGTAAGCCCTCATTGTAGACCCGCATAAGGTTTTGTTGATTTTTTTTTTTTTTAATTTCTTCTGCACAATTCGTATTATTGTGGGATGGATGCATCCAATTCATTAGGTAAGGATTAATCATTTGCTAGGTGGAACCGAGGCACGCTGTTGTCTGCCTCCTCGCAAAAAGTAAAAATTGCAGGTGAGATGGTGGACAAGAGCAACAGATTCCATCCAAATCGAAAGAGTGTCACCTTAATTTCTTTTTCAGGTTATCCTTTTCTGATTTTTTAGCATGAGAAGGTAAAGTAATAATACTGATAATGCAAAACCTAAGGTGAGATGAAAAAAAAGACAAAAAACAAAACAGCTAATTTCATGAATTTTTTTTCTGTGATCTGGTCAGGTGCTGTAGTGTAAAACACTATTGGAAAGGGCTGTTGGGAGCCTTTTAAAACAGTTTTACACCACAGTGCTCCATCGCTGAAGTTGGGAGCATGGTGGCTCAGTGGTTAGAGCATTGGACTTCAAACCAAAAGGTCAGCGGTTCGATCTTGACCAGTGGTAACTGCAGTGTGTCCTTGAGCAAGACCCTTAAGGGCCTAATTCCGACTTCGATCACACTTCTTGCAACAGAACAGGTGCCCCTACATACGGTTTTGGGGTTAACTCAGAAGTTACATTCTAAGCACCTTAGTAGTTGTTTTTTGGCAAGTCTTGGCTGCCCATATATAAGATTTGTCACAATACAGCAGCAAAGCCACAGAACATAGACTGTCAAAGCATAGCAAAAATGTTAAAATCTCTAGGCCCTTAATTGGTTAAGTGAGGGAGTGCGGTGGCTCAGTGGTAGACTGTTGGACTTCTATGCTAGAGGTCCCGAGTTTGATACCAGTCCGGGATGATCCACGTTGTGTCCTTGGGCAAGGCACTTTATCCTGGTTGCCTACATGGGGGCACCGTGACGCCGTGTACTATGGTGTATTGCATATGTCTTCAACTGCTGTAACCCTGCTTGAGCTGGGCTTGAACAGAGAATGTTGAGGAGCTGACAGTTGCTCGTTGATGCTCAGTTGTGCTCTCCGGGTACTCTGGCTTCCTCCACCCGTAAAACTGTCACGATTAGCCATTGTGCAGTTGTATGCGACCTTAACCCCCTGCACACTGATGTTGAAAAATCTAAAGTTATGGGTGCAAATTTTTCCCATAATGCAACTAGAAATTTAGCCAATTCATTCTTGTATGAGCTCTGTCAAAGAAGATTGAATTGGTTAAATTCCCAGTTGCATTATGGGAAAAAATAGCTACTTGAAATTTAGATATTTTGACATCAGAGTAAATAAATATTTGTTAAGTGCTATATTATTTTTCAAAGGTGATTTGAAACATGGGTATTTTTTCAAAGATATCGCACTACCAGAAAGAGTAGCCTAAGTTTACCAAAGATTTTGTTACAATTTATTGGAGAGTGCCATTAGGCACTCTCCAATAAATTGTGAGCAAACAGTTCTATTTTAAAAAAAATTTCTACTGCTGAGCAAACATCAAGCTTAGCCTAATGCCTTCTGTTTAAATCCATGATAGTGGCTTCCAGCACTTTTCAATAGCCATGATAGTGGCTTCTAGCACTCAACCAGTTAAAGGTTATTCCTGATTGCCCATACAGGATTACATTGGTGCTGTGAACTAAGGCATAACACATGCTGATAGTGCACTTGCCTTCAACTGCTGTTAACTCTGCTTCTGTAGAGTCAGTAAGTTGGAGAGTTTGACAGTTGTTTTCTGCCACTTAGTGGTTCTCTCTGGGTACAGAAGCCTCCTACACTTGTAAAACTGTTCATCCCAGTGTGACCCGGAAGTGTCGATAAACCCCAATAAACAAACAAACAAACATCTCCAAAATCAAAGAGCACTACATTTAGTCATGATTGGACCTATAAGCCGATTATGGTTCTGGAAAAATGTAATAAATTAATTCATTGGGTAATTAGATTATACATTCTTGTTATTTATATAAGATCCGGTGGAGGCACAGTGGCATTGTGTACTAAGGCGTACTGCACGTCAATGGTGCACTTGTCTTCAACCAAGGTAACTCTGCTTTTGTGGAGTTCGTGTGTTGGGGAGCTGACAGTTGCTTGGTGGTTCTCTCCGAATACTCCGGCTTCCTACACCAGTAAAACTGTTGTGGTCATGATTAGCCATCGTGCAGAAATATGTGACCTTAAACACCTATAAATAAATAAATAAATAAATAAATAAATAAATAAGATTTGGTAATGTCGGCTAACTAAAAATTGTTTTTCTTCTAAGCAAACGATAGGTGAATGAAACAATCATCCACCCAATTAGTACAGGCCTACTTGTGTTAGGTTGAAGTTTGAATGGTCATGGTGTGCAATATTTAATACTTTTTATACCCTACTCTTGATGAGACTGGGGGTACAGTGGATAACATTTCTGGGTGTGCATGTGAGTGTGGTTGGATATGTGTTTGTGTCAATCCATCTGAAATAATAAGCTTGCGATAATCTAACAATAATCTCACCAAAAGTTAACAGATTATAATGAATTCAGTATGTGCCATCCTCATCATACCAAATACAGTGGAGCCCACTTAATTGGATATCCCTTAATTGAATATAACTATGAAATATAGAACTATTTACCAAACCTTCAGTACAAATTTGACATGTTTATTACATATTTCTAGAAGGATTGTAATTTTTCAGGGTTTTTTTTTGTTTTTTGTCCGAGTTCATATTTTTTCACAAGAGATGGTCCAAATAAAAAAAATTTCAGCAGAAATTTCTCTCAACTTTACAGAATGTAAAAGAAGATCACACCAAAAGACAATTTCCTGGACTCGCAATGAAAATTTACAATTATTTTTAGGGTGAATGGGAGCACAGACCAATAAAATAACTCAAATTCTTGGTGGTGGTTGGAAACAGAGGTTAGGGATTGTTCAATGTTTTCTCTAATGTGTCTTCTGTATCTATGCTTCTGAATAGGCAATGTCTTTTAACCCTTTAACTAATAAATTGGCCACAGCCACCCACGTAATATACAAATTTAGCGGTTAAAAAACATTTTTCAAAAAATTTCAACTCAACAAAACCATATCATGTGACCCCTCTTTGGAACGAGCTTGTTGAGTTCATTCCATCGGGGTGTCACATTATAGGTTTTTTTGAATTTTTTTTTAAAAATTCAATAAAATAATATTGAAAATAATAAATTTTGATATCGTCTACATTGGTTAAATGGTTAATACAGTACAGTAGAGCCCTGTTAACTGAATAGCCAGTTTGCCAGTGAGAATTATTCAATTGACAGGAATATTCATTTGACAGGTCAAATAAGATAAAATAGATTAAATGCCTGCATTGGATATACTGAGGCCGAATTGGGCAATATACAAGGGTAATTCAGTGATTGTGAGAGTAATTTCACGACATATTGCAAGATTTTTAGCTCAACTTGACAAAGTCAAGCTGAGCTATTGCCATTACTTCTTGTCCGTTGGCGTATGCGCGTACGTTAGTACATTAGTACGTACGTTCACAATTTCCTTTGGCACACCTCACAGGTCGCATTTATGATCAGATCACTTTGAAACTTGGTATGCTTGTTTGGGGTGACCTCTAGATGGGAGCTATCGATTTTCTTCAATTTCCGTCAAAAAATGTTGCCGCGGCCAACGTTCTTAGAACTTAGTTTAGTCAAACCACAATATTTCCCTTTGGCACACCCTACAGGGCACATTTATGATTTGATTGCTTTGAAACCTGGTATGCTTGTTTAGGGTGACCTCTAGATGGGAGCTATCGATTTTCTTCAATTTTTGGCAAAAAATTTTGCCACGGCCAACGTTCGTAGAACTTAGTTTAGTCAGACCTCAATATTTCCCTTTGGCACACCCTACAGGGCACATTTATGATCAGATTGCTTTGAAACCTGCTATGCTTGTTTGGGGAGACATCTAGATGGGAGCGATCAATTTTCTTCAATTTCCGTCAAAAAATGTTGCCACGGCCAACGTTCTTAGAACTTAGTTTAGTCAGAAGACTCAATATTTCCCTTTGGCACACCCTACAGGACACATTTATTATCGGATTGGTTTGAAACCTGGTATGCTTATTTAGGGTGACCTCTAGATGGGAGCTATTGAGTTTCTTCCATTTCCGTCAAAAAATGTTGCCACGGCAAATTTTCTTAGAACTTAGTCTGGTCAGACCACAATATTTACCTTTTGTACACCCTACAGAGCACATTTATGATTTGATTGCTTTGAAACCTGGTGTGCTTGTTAGGGTGACCTCTAGATGGGAGCTATTGATTTTCTTCAATTTTCGTCAAAAAATGTTGCCGCAGCCAACGTTCTTAGAACTTAGTTTAGTCAGACCACAATATTTCCCTTTGGCACATCCTACAGGGCACATTTATGATTGGATTGCTTTGAAACCTGGTATACTTATTTAGGGTGACCTCTAAATGGGAGCTATTGAGTTTCTTCCATTTCCGTCAAAAAATGTTGCCACAGCCAACATTCTTAGAACTTGGTCTAGTCAGACCACAATATTTCCCTTTTGTACACCCTACAGGGCACATTTATGATTGGAAACCTGGCATGCTTGTTTGGGGAGACCTCTAGATGGGAGCTATCGATTTTCTTCCATTTCCATCCAAAAATGTTGCTGCGGCCAACGTTCTTATAACTTAGTTTAGTCCAACCTCAATATTTCCCTTTGGCACACCCCACAGGGCACATTTATGATTGGATTGCTTTGAAACCTGGCATGCTTGTTTGGGGTTACCTCTAGATAGGAGCTATCGATTTTCTTCGGTTTCCATAAAAAATGTTGCCACTGGCAATGACCTTCAATGAATTAGTAAAAACTAAGTGCAGTTAAGCATCAACATATCCCTTTGACACACCCTGCAGGGCACATTTATGATTGGATCGCTTGCAGGCCTGGTGAGCTTGTGTGGGGTGACATCTATATGGGAGCTGTCGATTTTCTTCCATTTCTGTCAAAAAATGTTGACCTTTGAACTTAGTTTAGTCAGACCTCAATATGTCCCTTTAACACGGCCTTCAGGGCACATTTATGATCAGATTACTTTGAAACTTGGTATGTGTGTTCCGTGTGACCTCTAGATGTGAGGTATTGCTTTTTTTCATTTCCATAAAAGTATATTGTCGTTATCACCAACCTTTGAACATACTGCTTTTGTGCATCGACTTATCCCTTTTGCAC
The DNA here is from genome assembly GCA_031216915.1 of Pictodentalium vernedei. NCBI lineage: Eukaryota > Metazoa > Mollusca > Scaphopoda > Dentaliida > Dentaliidae > Pictodentalium > Pictodentalium vernedei. The sequence continues at coordinate 102,464,480 of CM062293.1, forward strand.
TCTCTGCAGGGTATATTTTTAGCTCAACTTGACAAAGTCAAACTGAGCTATTGCCATCACTTCTCGTCCGTCGGCGTACGTACGTACGTACGTACATTAGTATGTTAGTACGTTAGTACGTTAGTACGTACGTCCACAATTTCCTTTGGCACACCTCACAGGTCGCATTTATGATCAGATTACTTTGAAACTTCTTATGCTTGTTTGGGGTGACCTCTAGATGGGAGCTATCGATTTTCTTCAATTTTCGTCAAAAAATGTTGCCGCGGCCAACGTTCTTAGAACTTAGTTTAGTCAAACCACAATATTTCCCTTTGGCACACCCTACAGGGCACATTTATGATTTGATTGCTTTGAAACCTGATACGCTTATTTAGGGTGACCTCTAGATGGGAACTATCGATTTTCTTCAATTTCCGGCAAAAAATGTTGCCACGGCCAACGTTCGTAGAACTTAGTTGAGTCAAACCACAATATTTCCCTTTGGCACACCCTACAGGGCACATTTATGATTTGATTGCTTTGAAATCTGGTATGCTTATTTAGGGTGACCTCTTGATGGGAGCTATCGATTTTCTTCAATTTCCGGCAAAAAATGTTGCCACGGCCAACGTTCGTAGAACTTAGTTCAGTCAGACCTCAATATTTCCCTTTGGCACACCCTACAGGGCCCATTTATGATCAGATTGCTTTGAAACCTGGTATGCTTGTTTGGGGAGACCTCTAGATGGGAGCTATCTATTTTCTTCAATTTCTGTCAAAAAATGTTGCCGCGGCCAACGTTCTTAGAACTTAGTTTAGTCAGAAGACTCAATATTTCCCTTTGGCACACCCTACAGGGTACATTTATGATCGGATTGCTTTGAAACCTGGCATGCTTGTTTGGGGTGACCTCTAGATGGGAGCTATCGATTTTCTTTAATTTCTGTAAAAAAATGTTGCTGCGGCCAACGTTCTTAGAACTTAGTTTAGTCAAACCACAATATTTCCCTTTGGCACACCCTACAGGGCACATTTATGATTTGATTGCTTTGAAATCTGGTATGCTTATTTAGGGTGACCTCTTGATGGGAGCTATCGATTTTCTTCAATTTCCGGCAAAAAATGTTGCCACGGCCAACGTTCATAGAACTTAGTTCAGTCAGACCTCAATATTTCCCTTTGGCACACCCTACAGGGTACATTTATGATCGGATTGCTTTGAAACCTGGCATGCTTGTTTGGGGTGACATCTAGATGGGAGCTATCGATTTTCTTCAATTTTCGTCAAAAAATGTTGCTGTGGCCAACGTTTTTAGAACTCTGTTTAGTCAGACCACAATATTTCCCTTTGGCACACCCTACAGGGCACATTTATGATTTGATTGCTTTGAAACCTGGTATGCTTGTTTGGGGTGACCTCTAGATGGGAGCTATCGATTTTCTTCAATTTCCATCAAAAGGTGTTGCCGCGGCCAACGTTCTTAGAACTTGGTTTAGTCAGAAGACTCGATATTTCCCTTTGGCACACCCTACAGGGCACATTTATGATCGGATTGCTTTGAAACCTTTCATGCTTGGTTGGGGTGACCTCTAGATGGGAGCTATCAATTTTCTTCAATTTCCATCAAAAAATGTTGCCGCAGCCAACATTCTTAGAACTTAGTTTAGTCAGACCACAATATTTCCCTTTGGCTCACCCTACAGGGCTCATTTATGATTAGATTGCTTTGAAACCTGGTATGCTTATTTACGGTGACCTCTAGATGGGAGCTATCGATTTTCTTCCATTTCCGTCAAAAAATGTTGCCACGGCCAATGTTCTTAGAATTTAGTCTAGTCAGACCACAATATTTCCCTTTTGTACACCCTACAGGGCACATTTATGATCGGATTGCTTTGAAACCTGGCATGCTTGTTTGGGGAGGCCTCTAGATGGGAGCTATCGATTTTCTTCGGTTTCTGTCAAAAAATGTTGCCACTGGCAAAAAAACTGACATTGGTCCCAGTGATCTTCAATTTTGCCATTTCATTTATAACTTACCGAGTTCAAGTTTGTCAAGTTGAGCTACAGTGTCATTGACACTTTCATTATGAATTTCCATAAAAAAAACCCCATTGCCACAAGCAATGACCTTCTACTTAGTGCATTAACATCTTCCTTTGGCATGCCTCAGAAGACACATTCATTATCAGGTTGTTTTGAAACTTTGTATACTTATGCAGGGTGACAAAAATAGGAGTTATTGATTTTCTTTTCATTTCAATTAAAAACTGTTGCTGTTAGCAACAATCTTTGAATTTATTGCATTTGTGCATCAACATTCTTTGACCTGGCCTACAGGCCACATTTATCATAGGATTGTTTTTAAACTTGGTGTGCTCATTAGGCAAGAACTTTAGATAAGAGCTATTGATAAGCATTCATTTCTGTGAAAAAAGTTGCCATTTACAATAACCTCTGAACATACTGCATTTGTGTATCAACATTCTTTCTTTAGCCAGTCTTACAGTTTACATTTAAAAATGCATGGATTACTCTTGACGTGCACACACAATGCTGTTATATTGAAATTTCATCAAATAACATTGGTACCAATGATCTTCAATTTTGCCATTTCATTTATAACTATCAAGTTCAAGTTTGTCAAGTTGAGCTACAGTGTCATTGACACTTTCATTTATTCATTTCAAGATTTTTTTTCAGTTAACAGGGGTTTCCTCTATAACCTATATGCAAATGACGGTAAATTTGTACAAAAGTACTTTATGGTAAATGGTTTTGTGTTTGGACATTAACTTCAGTTACCAGGGATGTTCAGTTAAAAGATATCCAATTAAGTGGGCTCCACTGTACAATGAAAAGTGTCAGCTAATGAACCTCTGCATGCTTCTCATGACTTTTAAGATCACCTGAGTGAAATTGATATTCTGGATGAGGTATCGTTACCAAATGTTGTCAGGCATCTATACATGAAGCTACAGTTATCATTTTAACTATTGAATGTGCTTGGCTCCTCTCTGCCTCAACCTTCCCATCATTCCACCAGTGGTCCTTTGAATTTTGGGTTGTTTTTGTCTCCCGAAAATTATTTTCGTGTCTGTTTGTCCGAGAGTGTGTCCAACCCGCTTTGGTTTCCCGATGACAACTTTAGTTATAGTTGGCCAAATCAAATGAAATTTGACATGTAGGTATATCAACTTAAAATACAGATCAAGTTCGAATCGGGATGCGGTCCAACAATTTTTGTCTGAGTTATGCACTTTTTTAACTTAAAATTTTTTTTTGGGAGGGGTTTCCCGATGATAACTTCAGTTATAGTTGGCAAAATCAAATGAAAATTGGTATGTACGTGTATCAACATAAAAAACAGGTTAAGTTTGAATAAGGGTGTGGTCTGATGAGATTGCCCAGAGTTATGCCCCTTTTTCAATGTGGGTCAACATAACATACAGGTCAGGTTTAAATCAGGGTTTGGTCCGACATTTTTTTCCAGAGTCATGTCCATTTTTGGAGACAAATATCGAATTGCACACTTTTTTCGGGGGACGTGTGGCTGGGCGGCCTTTTATTTTTTTTTAAATTAACTGTGGCAATCAAGTACCCCAACTGAATGTCATGAAAATTCAAAAAAATTCTAAAATTTCATTTTTGTTCAAGTTTGCAAACCCAGTCAGGTGGGAGTTTGCTGAAATTTTGTGGACCAATCATATTGATCATAGTACTAAAATAGTGAAGTCTTTAACATTGCACTTGATGTAACCATTGCTCATGTTGCAATGAAATATAGCAGGCTTTGTATGGATAATGGAATGCTGAAAAAAGTCATGGAAAACAAGAATATTTATTCCTTGCCTGAAGGTTTTGGAAAAATGTGTTTTTTTTCTGTGTAGGCTGGAAAAGTCATGGAAATTTGTCGTGATAACAATGCAGTATGCCATTTCCCCTGAAGTCAGGTGAAATGAGGGAAAGGTCTGGGAAATTGTATAGAATGTTTTGGAAAAGTCATGGAATTTGAGTCTCAAAAAAGTGTATGAACCCTGATATAAGGAAAAAAGCCTGTTAAGTGAATATGGCCTTTTGAAGTGAAGAAGATTCAGTTAACAGGAAAATTTGATCATCCAGAAATTGCCCTTTTCTAACATTCTGCTGATAAATTTAGTATTTTTTCTCCTATATTTTGTTTGACAGAGCTCAGAGAGCTCTTTCAAACAAGATATAACAGAATAAATGTTTATGTTGGAAATGCTGAGGGCTGAAAAGGTCAATGATGCTGGGATATATTTATAATTTTTGAACCAATCACAATATTATTCTTCATTTAACAGTGCTTTTCTACATAAGCCTTATGTAATTAACAGGGCAAGTTTGTACTAAAGGTTTCATACTTAATACTCAATTAGCAGGGTTATTATATTAAGAAATATCCAATTAACACTTTCTCACACAAAATGGCCGCATGCACATGCATAATTTACAAATTGAGCAGTTGAAAGAAATTTTTTTTTCCAGATTTCAACAAGCCCATGTCATTTGACCCATCATTCGAATGAGCTCATTGAGCCCATTTTGATAAGGGCCAAATGATATGTTTTTGTTGAAATTTTGGAACAAATTCACCCCCCCCCCCCCCCTCCCAAAAAAAAATAATAATTAAAATAACAAATTTGTGTGCTTTGGGAAAAAGGTTAAATGGGCTCTACTGTTCTAGTGAATGAGTTTCTTCTCATTTTGGAATTTCAGCAGTGTGATGCCACTGATTTGAGCCTAGTTGTTGAACAAAGACAAGTAATTGTACTTAGTCCAGTAGGCAGTCGGGGGCACGGTGACTCGGTAGAGGAGCAGGCTGCAAGGTGAGAGGTCCTCTGTTCAGATCTCACCTGCAGCAACCGCGCTGTGTCCTTAGGCAAGACACTTCACCCCCATTGTTCATGTGGGGGCACTTTGTCATTATGTACTAAGGCAGAATGCATGTTGATTGCACACTTGTCTTCAACCAATGCTAATCTGCTTGTGTGGAGTTAGTATGTTGGGGAACCTGACAGTTGCTTGCCATTGCTCAATGGTTCTCTCCTAGTACTTCGACTTCCTCCACCTGTAAAACTGAGAGGCACAGGGTGACCCTGGCTGTTGAAATTGTCGTTAAACCCGAATAAATAAATAACAGGCAATCACTGAATACGAATTTAATTCAACAGCTTATTGTGTCAAAATTCAACTCATTAATTTAGTTTTATGGTGAATGTAAGACTAATTTGTAAGTCTGAGAAGTCAGTATTAGTGCTCGTTTTACAACAGGGCCAGATTTGAGGTTTTACACTATTTTCCAAGCTGAATAAACAAACCAAAACTGATTACTTTATTGCACACAAGGTTTATTGCCAAATCTCATGTGAACAGCATTTATTTCTATACGATAATAACCTCCCCAAAATGTGGTCTTACCCCTATGCACACGTCAAAATGCTGAAATTTTAAGTAGCCTATTTTTCACAATGCAACTAGGAGTTTACCCAATTCAGTTTTGTTTGACAGAGCTCAGTGAGCTCTGCCAAACAAAATTGAATAGTTTAGATCGCAATTTGCATTGCGGGAGAAATTTGCAGCTTGAAATTTGGATATTTCAACATAGGTGTGCAGAGGTTAAAGAAAAAAAAAAGACTTAAAATTAAAATATGTTTACCTGAATATAATTTAACTGGTTGAGGTCTAGAATATTTTTGGTAGCCTTAAATTTGTTTTATTACAAATTATTGGAGAGTGCTCACAGGCAATCTCCAATAATTTGTAATAGAACAAAATTATATAAACAAAATATTATTTGCATTTTCCTGAATATGAAACATAAGCCAGGAATATGTCGGCATTTGCTTTGGTACCCTCATTTTTTGGAAAGCCCTGAACTCAACCAGTATTAAGAATTAGCACAATGGGGGGGGGGGGGGGGGGGGGGCATTAAAAAGAGGTTCATAGTTATGTTTCAGAAAAAGAAATTGAGGAAAATTTACTGCATTTCTTTTTATAGTTGAGTGGATTGTGCCAGTTTGCTTAGAGATTAATGGAAGATTATATATATATATGTAAAATATTTGTTAAAATGTGATGTATTGCAAAATAAATCTTTGTATCCTTAACATTGTTGACCTTTTCAGCTCACCTTGACAAAGTCAAGCTGAGCTAATCCCATCGCTCTCTGTCCGTCAACACCATGTTTGGGTCTTCTCCTCCAAAACCACTGGGCCAATTCAAGTGAAAGTTTATGTGAGTGATGGTCCTGAGGGGCATTGCATTTTTGTTCACTCAACATGCCCAGCCCCATAGGGAGGGGAAGAGGGAAAATGCTCCAAAATATTGTTAAAATCTTCTTCTCAGAAACCAGTAGATACAATGACTTGATATTTGTTATGGAGCTTCCTTTTTGAGGTGCAGATTCAAGTTTGTTCAAACAAAGTTCATGAAGCAATATTTGGCTTGTAATGGGAGGGATAAGATTTTTGGCCACACCCAAAATTTCTATTTTCAGAACTGATGGTCTGATTTGAACCAAATATGGTATGTGATTTTATTGGGTCATAAGTACTTGACGTGTAAAAAAAAAAAAATTCCCACATCCCCACGGGAAACCCAGGAGTTAAAAATAGAAATATTTTCAAACGCCCCTATTTCCCAAACCACACGGAACAGAGAACTGATATTTGGTATGAAGCATCCTTAGGACCAGTAGAATTGAATGGTAAAAAGAAATTGCCATCGGGTTATGTTAGGGTCTTCTGTAGAAGGCATCGAAAAAATGATGAGTCAGCACAGTTGCAAAAATTTTAAAAAATCTTTTCTCCAGAAGCAATGGTCATAATCTTTTGATATTCGGTATACAGCATCCATAGGGGGATCAGATACAAGTTTGTTAAATTAAAGCCCATTGGTTCATACAAGCCCATGTCATTTGACCCATCATTCGAATGAGCTGATTAAGCCCATTTCGATAAGGGCCAAATGATATGGTTTTGTTGAAAGGTGCCCAAATTTTTAACTTAGGGCAATATGGGGAATATTCTTTAAAAATCTTCTTCTTCAGAACCACCAGTCAGAATTTTTTAATGTTTGGTATACATCATTGTTATGAGGGTCAGATTCAAGATTGTTCAAACCAAGTACCAAGGTTAATATTTGGGTTTCCTAGGGAAGCCCAAATTTTAAGTTAGTTGAATATGGGGGGATAATTTTTAAAAAATTTTCTTCAGATCCACCAGTCGGAATTCTTTAATATTTGGTATACAACATCTCTAGGGGTGGCAGATTCAAGTTTGTTCAAATCGGGTCCCTAGGTATATATTTGGGCTGGCTTTCGTAGCCCAAATTTTAACATTGTGCAATATGAGGAAATTTCTTGAAAAATCTTCTTCAGATCTACCAGTCGGAATACTTTCATATTTCATATACAACATCCCTGGAGGGTGGGGTGTGTGTGTGTGGGGGGGGCAGATTCAAGTTTGTGCAATTCGTGTGCCTGGGTTAATATTTGGGCTCCATATGGAAACCTGAAATTTAACTTCGTACAATATGGGGGAATTTCTTAAAACTTCGAGTTCACCATTCAGAATCCTTTCATATTTTGTTTACGACATCTCAAGGGGAGTCAGATTCAAGTTTGTTCAAATTAGTTCCCTGGGTTAATATTTGGGCTCCCTATGGTAGCCCGAATTATAACTTAGTGCAAAATGAGGAAATTTCTTTAAAAATCTAATTCTTCAGATCCTCTAGTCAGAATGCTTTCATATTTGGTATTCCACATCTCTAGGGAGGTCAGATTCAACTTTGTTCAAATCAAGAGCTTGGGTTAATATTTGGGCTCTATGGGAGCCGGAATTGGCCATGTAGCTGAAGAATTAGAAATTTTGTATTCAGTACCCTCAAGAGGTGTGTAACTAAGATTCATCCACATTTTACATTATGATCAGATGAAGAAAAGGCATGACGCTCTGACTATTTTTGTCACTCCTGAGGGGCTCAAGGATTGACAATGTATCCTGTGGAGATGGATTGCTTAACGCTGACTCATTCTTGGACTCTGTTTATATCGTGTTCTGTTCGAGGTGAGTGCTTAAGGCCCCATGAGATTGAAATTATGGATTATGTGGCCATATGACTATAGATAGCAGCTGTTGTTTGGAGATACACATTGGTACTGATTGGTTTTGATATTTTTTCTGAGTTGTGGGGCAAGGATGTAAAATTTCTGCCAGAAATTAGAGATATACATGCCTTTCCCCCATTTGAACTTACAATTACATGTAAACAAATTAGAAAAAAAAAGGATTTCACATTACCGATGCGGAGTTGAGGTTTTTTTTGCACCTGTAAGGCTCGTCTTTCAAGAAAATCAAATCCAAACATATTTGTTGAAGTTATCATGCTAATGAACTGAAAACATGCAAAAAATAACTAATTTAGGATCATAATTCCACTCAGTACGGCCAACCCATATCAGTTTTTACACATTTTCAAAACATTGTTAAAGTCTCGCATACCATATATTGATGAAATCATTGATATTTGTTCAAGTTATAACACTAACAAGCTGAAAACAGGCAAAAATGAACTAATTAAGGGCAATAACTCTGCTCAATATAGACTAAGCACACAGGTTTTCAAACTTGTTCAAGACAATAAGAAAGTCTCGCATTCCAAATATTGACTGAATCCATCGATATTTGTTCCAAGATATCGAGCTAACGAGTTGAAAACAGGCAAAAATTAATTAAGGGCCATAGCTCTGCTCAGTATGGCCAAACTGTACCAATTTCAAATTCATTCACGACATTCAGAAAGTCTTGCATACTATATATTGACCAAATCCATTGATATTTGTTCAAGTCATTGTGCTAATAAGCTGAAAACAGGCAAGAATTAACTAATTAAGGACAATAACTCCGCTCACTCAGTATGGGCAAACCGCACCATTTTTTGAACTCGTTCATCTCACATACCAAATATAGACTGAATTCATTTATATTTATTATGCTAATGAGCTGAAAAAATAAAAAATTAACCAATTAACTGGTAGAGTTCTAGAAGCCCATATTTGGGTTTTATCCTGAAGTACCAGTACCACAACATAAAGGATTCATATTATCTTTGAAGTGATATTATTTTATCTGTCACAATGTACCTTGTTACAATTTGCGGGAGAGTGCTTGGTACTCTCCCATAAAACGTAACAAGGTAAAGATGCATTAAGAAATTTTCAGGACCAAAAATAATTTTGCACTACCAGTTAAGGGCCATAAGTCGGCTCAGTATGGCTGACCCGAACCAGTTTTCAAACCCATTTAAGACATTAGGAAAGTCCCACATACCAAATATTGACCAAATTCATTGATATTTGTTCAAGTTATTGTGCTAATAAGAAAGGTGATGCCCGACAGGTCAGCCGCACACCCACAAAACAACTTCATCAAACTATTGTTGGCTTTTAGCTCATTTGACTGAAAGTCAGGGTGAGCTTTTCTGACAACTTTTTGTCTGTCGTCTGTCATCCGTCATACGTCGTGAAGGTGGTGTTTGGGTCATTTTCTCCCAAGAAAATTCACATGAGTAGTGGTTATATAGGGGCATTTGGGTTTTTCTTCAAATTGGGTTTCTGCTCATATTGCAGAGGGAGGTGGGGGCCAAAATGCACAAAATTTTTAAAAATCTTCTCATGAACCAGCTGTAGCAGAGACTTGATATTTGGTATGTAGCTTCCATTTGAGGTGTAGACTCAAGTTTGTTCAAGAGAAATTTGACGGGCAATATTTGCCTTTGTTTTGAGAGGGGCAAGAATTTTTGCCCTGCCCAGAATTTCTAATTTCTGAACCGAGAGGCCAATTTGAGCCAAATTTAATATGAGGTATTATTGGGTTGTAAGTACTTGATTTATGCCAAAAAATCTTTTCCTGCAGGCCAGTGGGAACCTCAGGAGCCAAAAATAGAAAGAAACGAAAACGTCCATATCTCCAAAACTGCAGGGCACTGAGAATTTTTATTTGGTGTGAAGCTTCCTTGGGACCAACAGAAAGGAATGGTAAAAAACGGTTTTGTCATAAGGTACTTTTTCAGGACTTTGAAAAAATGCCAAGTCAGCATTTTTTAACACTGTGTGCAATGGGAAAAAATTAAAAGAATTGCTTGCTTCCAAACCACTGCTCCAAAAGCTTTCATATTTTACATATAACATCTTTGGAACATTGATTCACATATTTGTTGAAATCAAATCCCTCAGTCCATATTTAGGTTCCCTGTGGGAGCCCAAATGTTCAAATTAGTACAGTATGAGGAATATTCTTTAAAAATCTAATTCAGATCTACCAATAAGAATCTTTTGATATTTGGTGTGCAGCATGCTTGGGGGGTGAGATTCAAGTTTGTTCAAGCCAAGTCCCTGGGTTCATATTTTGGCTGAAAATTTGGGATCCCGGTCCATACTTTGAAATTTTGGACCAAAATCCGGAAATGAGTTTTAGCTCACCGAAGGGAGCTAAACTTATCACTTGCTGTCCATCGTCCGTCCGGCGTTGTGAACATGGCGATGCCCATTTGGGGCTCGAAAGGGGGCATAACTCTGATAGCACCCTATGTATATTAGAGAAATTACTAAAAAATCTTCTTGTCCCGCACAAGTGGGCAGAATCATTTGATATTTGGTATACAACATTATGGGGTGGATCTGATTCAAGTTTGTTCAAATCGACCCCTTGGATTCATATTTCGGCTCACTATAGAAGCCCAAATTTGAACAACGTGCATTTCAGGCAAAGTTCTTAAAAAATCTTCTTCTCCAGATCCAGCAGGCAGAATCTTTTGATATTTGGTATGCAACATTGTGGGGTGGATCTGATTCAAATTTGTTTAAATTGGCCCCCTGGGTTCATATTTGGGCTCAGTATAGGAGCCCAAATTTGAACTTAGTGCATTTCAGGCAAATTTTTTTTAAAAATCTTCTCAAGATCCAGCAGGCAGAATCTTTTGATAATGGGTATGCAGCATGCTTAGGAGGGGGGGGGGGGGGGGGGGGATTCAAGTTTGGTCAAGCCAAGTCCCTGGGTTCATATTTGGGCTCACTGTGAGAGCTTGAATTGCAACTTATTTCGAAATGAGGAATTTTCTTTAAAAATCTTTTTCTTCTGATCCAGCAGATGAATACTTTTGATATTTGGTATGCAGCATCCTTAGAGGGTAAGATTCAAGTTTGTTCAAGCCATCTCCCTAGTTCCATAAAATGTGTCTCTCATGACGTCATTCCTTTGTAGTGTTGATGAACCATGTCTAACTGAATGTAACTCCAAATACTTCTTTGAACCACTTGGGGCCTCTTGTTTGTTTTTTTATGCGTTTCGGTCAATTTTAAGACAAAAAAAATTTGTATGCCCCCCCGGCTTGAGTCAGGTGGGAGAAAGTGATTGAAGTGTGCATGTGTCTGTCCGTGTGTGTGAGTGTCCGAGCCAATAACTCCAAAACTGTTAGGGCCACAGTCATCAAACTTCACACAATTATAAAGGACCATGGGAGGATGTGTCACACACCATAGCCGGGTTCGTACCTTTAAGGTCACACTAAAAATCGGTCAATATTCGTGTCTCTGCCTTAACTCCGAAACAAATTATGGTACAATTGTTAAACTTTCTGCAAATGTTAAGGACAGTCAGAAGGTGTGTCGCGTATAATAGTTTGTGCCGCATCTGCAAGGTGAAGGTCACAAGGGGGGAAGCATGTGTTACCTTAGTAACATTCTTCTTGTATTTTTTACACTGAAAATTTGGGGTCCGGGTGGGACTTGAAAATTTTGAACCAAAATCCAGAAATTATTTTTTTGGTTTTTTATGCATTTTGGTCAATTTTAAGAAGAAAAAAAATTTTAGTCTGAAAATATTTTGTTAGAAGGAAAATCCTGTCCATTGTGTGGGCACAATCACTTCATCTAGTTGGTATATGCTTTTCTTAAAAGGGGCATATGCAGCTTATTCAAGTCAAGTCCCTGGTTTGATATTTAGACTACCATGTCAGGTGAGCGCCCTCAGGTTCCCTGAGGCCTCTTGTTTCAAATAGTGTTTTTTGGTGGCCAATTTGAATATCACAAGTTGCCCAAGGTTTACTGAGTAGCATTCATATACTACTCAAAGTTTGCTAAGCACCAAGTACATTCAACTACCTGTTTTACGTTTTAGTTGAAATATTGTAATGAAAAGTGTATATCGTTTTTATTTAATTATATCTTTAATGATTTAAGTACAGAAATTAAGATTTTATTTGTGTTTGACATTATTTTTTAGCTTTTGAATATGATAACCATGGAAAATGGATATTATTGGAAAAGAGGAAATTTTTCAATATGCCAAAAAGCTGGTGGAGCGAACTAGTATGGCTTTAATATCGAGTATGAGACCCATTACCGTTAATTACAGCTTGACAACACCTTCTCATGCTCCTGGTGGTCCTTTGTGGGATGTTGTTCCATTCTTGGACCGGCATGGCACCAAGCCCCTGAACACTTCTTGGCTGGACTAGATGGGCTGAAATTGCAAGATGCGACTCATTCCAGACATGTTCGATTGGATTGAGGTCAGGGGATCTTGCTGGCCAGTCCATACGCTCAATCCCCTCCCTCTGTCGGTACTCCCGACAGCATGGGCAACATGAGGACGGGCATTATCATCCATCAGAATGAATCTATCACCCACTGCACCTGCATACAATTTGACGAGGACATCATCAATATACCGTTGTGCAGTCAATGAACCACGTTCAAGTACACATAGCTCTGTACGTCCATCCCAGCAGATGCCGCCCCAGACCATGATTGACCCTCTGCTATAGCGGTCATGCTCAGTAATGTTGGCTGCATGGAATCCCTCTCCAGGTCTTCTCCATACTCTAGAATACCTATCTGTGTTGTCTAGGCAGTACCTTGACTCATCTGTAAAAAAGACAGGTCGCCAATCTTCTCTGGTCTATCCAGCATGGTCCATGGCCCATTCATATCGTGCCTGGCAGTGGTTCTGGGACAGCAGAATGCAAATAGATGGTCTTCTCAATCGGAGACTATCTTCATGCAACCTTGCCCGGATAGTCTGCGTCAAAACATTTACCACAGATGTATTCTTAAGGTCACTGCGAAGCTGGGTTGCTGTGGCAAAGCGGTTCCTATGGGCCTGAATGATCAAAAACCGGTCTTCAGCTGCAGATGTTGCCGTCTCTGCCACCACCATGCCATCTTACTGGTGTGCCATACTGCTGAAATCTTGTCCAGGCTCTGGTGATCACCGTGTGGTGAACACCAAGGGCTTCACCAATCTGATGATGGGTAGCCCCTTGCTCCCACAATCCCTACAGCCCGCCACATTTCTGCTTCAGACAAATGTCTTCTTACATTTGCATTTGCCATATTCAATCATTAAATCACAAGGGTTTGTGTTGAAATGAAGATTGAATACCCTACACATGTCATGTACATGTAGACAGTATATGAAAATATCATGAAAATCAAGGGGGTACATGCTTTCCATGACTGTCATGAAAAGTCTGCCTGTCAAAAGAGCTAATGTAAACACTGGGGACCATCTCAATCCATTCCTCAATCATATCCACCAAAAATATCGCAAATATGTCACAAGCAAATTTCACAATGATGTTTCAGATATTTGGTGCTTAGCAAACTTTGAGAAGTATATTTGGATTCAGCACCAAGAGTTATCCCAGAAACGACCAAAAAACATTTTACTTCCTGATATGGCAAGTTTACCCCCTCTGGCTGCTGAACTATTCTAAGTTGTGTTTCAACTTGGAAGATGAAATGACACATGTTGATTACTTAGGGCATATGGATAACCTCTATTAAGTTGGAACATCAATGCTCTTGGTCACTGGAGGCATAAAATGTTCTTGGAGCTGGCAGCAAAAAATAATAAATTTGCTCATTGGTTAGAACATTGGATTTGAAACCATAATTTCAGCAAAGCCATATCATGTGACCTCTTGTTGGAATGTGTTTATCAAGTTTGTTCCAATGAGGGGGTCACATGATACATTTTTATGCCCCCGACTTAGGTCGGGTGGCATATAGTGATTGAAGTGTGCATGTGTCCGTCCGTCCGTCCGTGTGTGTGTGTGTGTGTCAGAGCCAATAACTCGAAAACGGTTAGGGCCACAGTCATCAAACTTCACACAATTATAAAGGACCATGGGAGGATGTGTCACACACCATAGCCGGGTTCGTACCTTCAAGGTCACGGTCACATTTCAAGGTCACACTAAAAATTGGTCAATATTCGTGTCTCAGCCATAACTCGGAAACGAATCATAGTACAATTGTTAAACTTTTTACAAATGTAAAGGACAGTCAGAAGGTGTGTCGTGTATAATAGTTTCTGCAGCATCTGCAAGATGGAGGTCACAATTGACCTTCATATGTTCAGGGTCACAAATCGTCTCAAGCATAACTCCAAAACTATTAGGGCTACAATCATCTAACATCACTCAATTTTTAAGGACAACAGGTGGATGTGTCACGCACCACAGCCAGATCCGTAAGGTCAAGGTCACATTTCAATGTCAAACTGAACCCGTTTAGGGCCACAGTCATCAAACTTAATACATTTATAAAGGACCATGGGAGGATGTGTCACACACCATAGCCGGGTTCGTACCTTCAAGGTCACATTAAAAATCGGTCAATAGTTGTGTCTCAGCCATAACTCAGAAACAAATCATAGTACAATTGTTAAACTTTTTACAAATGTTAAGGACAGTCAGAAGGTGTTTCGCGTATAATAGTTTCCGCCACATCTGCAAGGTGAAGGTCACAAGGGTGGGGGGGGGGGGGGGAGGGGGCATGTGTTACCTTAGTAACATTCTTGTTTTTTAATTTTCTGAAAAATAAAAAAAAAAGCTCAATAATTAAAATAATAATAAATTTTGATATCGTGTCTGTTGGGTAAAAGGTTAAGTGTTGGAGAGTTTGACAGTTGCTGGCCACTGCTCAGTGGTTCTCTCTGGGTACTCCTGCTTCTTCCACCTGTAAAACTGTCTGACATGACATAATCCTGGTTGTTGAAAGTGTCATTAAACACCACTAAACAAATAATGTATCCAGATGAGATTTTTCAAGAAAATATAATGCAAGACACTGCCCACATTTTGTCATTCAGTTGTCTTCAAGCAGCGTACTTCAATATTTCCTAGTCTTTGTGAACAGAACATGACCTTTTTGTGTGTAGAAGGGGAGAGGATCTGCACTCACAAACATTGGTTACCAAGTCCTATCATACCAGAGAACTTGTTTACCATACTAAACCAATGGTGCTCCATGGCACTCCATTTTTTGGCCTCCAAAACATAGCTTATGACATAGCTTTTTGAACTTGTTCGAATGAAGGATCAAAAGTTATGTTTTGTTGACAGAAATTCTTTTGCCAGTTTTGTTTTATCTTTGACCCTCTCGGGGGCATTATGTTTTTTTACCATGTCCGTCCATCTGTTAACGTTGGTTTCCATCCAATAACTAAAGAACTGCTTATTTGATCAAACCATAATTTTAGGGGTTACTTGTGGATAGCTAGACAATACTTCCTTTCAATTTTGGTTCAGCTAGCCAATTCAATATGGCAGGCATGGTGTTATGACACCGTTGGTCACATGAGCCACACTTTGCGTTGCTCTTGTTTATGATAATATATGATACCAGAATTTGAGGTACAACATTGGGAACAGAGAACAAAAATCGTTAACTATCATGAATCACATTGAGTGCAAAGCATGCATCACAAATGATGGGGGAAGACCCTGAACCATCTATACTGATATCAAAATACTGAAATTTCAAGCAGCTATTTTTCCCACAATGCAACTTTGAATTTAACAATTTCATGTTTCACAGAGGTCAATGAGCTCTGTCAAACAAGATTGAATTTATTAAATTCCAAGTTGAATTATGGGAAAATCTGCGGTCTGAAATTTAGATATTAAATATTTTTTCACAAGCACCGAGACTAGGTGAACAGGGGCTGTGGGGCCACCCAGGAGACTTCACCCCTCTCTTTTTTGCCCAACAATGCTCACAAAATTTGAAAATAGTTAACAAAATGAGCTTAATTGCTTGTCATTTTACTTGTCATCTTCAACCCCTAGCCTGCTGAATATTTTCCAAATATTTTCATGAAATCTAATCATGGCTGCTGTGTTGCAGCCATGACTGGATTTGATGAAAAATTCATCTAAATTTAACTCCAGGAATCATTGGCAAAAAATTCCACAAACAATTTGGAGGTAAAATTTGATTAAATGTGCCCAAATTATACTTATTTCAGTGGCAAGAGAAATCTGTCCTGGGCAGGAATATCTGCCAGCATTATGCAAGGATTTAACCCTTTACCCAACGCAGACGATATCAAAATTTATTATTTTAAATATCATTTTTTGAAAGTTTTCAAAAAATTTCAACAAAGCCATATCATGTGACCCCTCATTGGAACGAACTCGTCGAGCTCGTTCCAACAAGGGGTCACATGATATGGTTTTGTTGAAATTTTTTGAAAAATAATATTTTTTCAACTGCTGAATTTGCATATTACACGGGCGGGTGCGGGCGATTCGTTGGGTAAAGGGTTAATACCAAGAATTTACTTTTGAGTCAGTGATTATCTGAGTCAGGGTTGGTGGTGGAGTTTAGTTACCCTGAACTTAGCATGTCAGAATACACAATGGAGGTCCATTGTGCGATCTGGGAGATTTTAAGTAATTAGTGGATTACCAGCACCAAATCAATGCCTGTAGTCCAGTAATCCCCTAAAATCACCCAGATTGCTTCTTGGTTTGCATTTTTGTTTCCATAATTTTCTAGGAGAGCCCAGGAACTCCTGCTGACAGATCAGCAGCTCCCACTTTGAAAGTCACTCTGCAGACCCTGATGGAGGTCTTATAATTCCATGTGTTATCGCGATAATACCATATTTATTTATTGGTGTTTATGGTCACATATTTCTGCACAGTGGTTAATCATGACTGCAAATTGGATACAAAGTCAAGTCCAGCCAATCGTGTATATCCATTTTAGCGGACTTAAACCCAGACAGTGTCTTATTTTACCAGTAAAACAAGAGTTTTTTTTTACCACAGTCAACAATCACAGCTTGGAGGTCCCACAGGGAGGATAATGCCATACAGAATGTGTACCGCTATAGCTCTTGCGCAGGTCTCCCGTGAGACATTTTATAAATTGGAGACAGCCAGGCATAAGCTTTGTTTGATTCTGAATCCACTTCCTTAATAGTAATATGCTCTTTTGTATTGCTTAATCTGTACATTATGCTTGGAAATCAGTTTTTCGAAATTTGAATGAGTATATATAAAAGGGATTCATGGTTGACTGAACCCGACCAAAATAGACGTTCTCATCTAGACATTATACAGTCATTCTACCAAGTTACAATTGAAATCCTTTCATAAATACTACCTGTAGACTGTGCTACAGGTTTTCGGCCTGTGCAGCCATCACGGTTGACGGATCACAAACAAGGGGGGGGGGGGGGGGGGGCGTTCTCATCATGACATTGTACGGAGTCATCCTACCAAGTTACAATGAAATCCCTTCAGAAAGATGACCTCTAGACTGTTCTAAAGATTTTGGGGTTTAGGGCTCACGTAGCAGTCATGGTTGACCGATCGCGACCAAAAGGGAACGTTCTCATCTAAACATATTATGGAGTCATCCTACCAAGTTACAATGAAATCCCTTCATAAATACGACCTGTAGACTGTGGTTTTCGGGTTTTGGGTTCGCATAGCCATCACGGTTGGCTGATCATGACCAAAAGGGGAGTTCTTATCTAGATATGACCTTGAACTGGCATACAAAATTTTGTGATAATTGGACAAGAACTATGGGGTGTAGCCCGTGCTAAAGAAAATGTGAACAGACTGACAGACTTCTGCTCTTTGTCAAATTAAGCTGAAAAGTGATTGGAAGAAAAGTGATTGAATACAGTGGAGCCACTTTAGGATATCTCTTAATTGCAAAACCCTGTTAATTGAATATCATATCTGAACACAAAACCATTTACCATACCAACAGTACAAATTTGACCTGTTAATTGCATATAGCTTAAAGAGTTAACTCCTGCTAATTGAATAAAAACCATCTTGTAACATGTCAAGAAATTCCCCTAGCACTTGACAAACTCCGCTTGTTAATAGACCTATTTGGCATTAGTCCATCCAATACAAACATGTCATCTATTATATCTTGTTTGATAGATCTTCATGAGCTCGGTCAAAGATATAATTGATTAAATGCTCAGTTTTTCTCCAGAATATAGGAAAGTGACCAAATCCCTGTTAATTGAATAATTTTCATTGGCAAAGAGGATAATGAATTAACAGGGTTCCACTGTATTACTTTATCGCATCATACATAATGTTTGCATGGCATTGCATTCAGATCATAAATGACATGGAATTAACCCTTTACCCAACGAATCGCCCACATCCGCCCGCATAATATGCAAATTCAGCATTTGAAAAAATATTATTTTTCAAAAAAATTCAACAAAACCATATCATATGACCCCTCGTTGGAATGAGCTTGTTCCAATGAGGGGTCACATGATATGGTTTTGTTGAAAGTTTTGAAAAATTAAAAAAAAAAGGTATTTAAATAATAAATTTTTATATCGTCTGCATTGGGTAAAGGGTTAAAAACACACTAATAGTGTGTTTAATAATAACCTACAGTAGAGTCATTGTGGATTGCTCGTAATCCACGTGTAGGCAGTGATGTCCATGCATACATTTACCAGGTAATAAAAATCATAATCAGCAAAATTTTAATTAATGCAGCACAGGGCTGTATTCAGTGCTTCAGATGATTTTCCTATAATTAGTATTTGGAGTCTAATATTATGTGTCCATGTAAATATTGCCCACCTGTGGAAAGTGACTAGTCCACGGCGGCTGTACTGTACTCTTAGACACCAGTCAAGGACAGAGCATCAACATTCAATATCATCTTTCGTTTCATCCATACATGAATGAATGTGACAAGTTACAACACTACAATAATTATTTTTGTCCATATTTGTGAGTTGAAACACAGCAATATGTTTGTCTGTCCATATTCATGAGTTGAAAAGCCATATAATGCAAATATAGCAGCACAATTGTTGGTGTTTGTTTTAACCTTATGTGGCAACATTATTTATCCTAAAGATATTATCAAATTTGTTCATTGCTACAATAAAAAGTTCTGTTAAAAAGAGTTTTTTTCTTTTCCCTAACCAGAAGCACATAACTCCTCACTGAATGATCTCCATAATCTCTTTCCAGTGAGAGATTGTAACATATGGTTTAGCATAGTTATAAAATGTTCAAGATTTACTGTTGTCTTCAAATTCATTTTGGTTTTGAGTTATTGGCAAGGTGTCCATCTGTCAACACAAATTTCCATCAATTTGTTCTTCAAAATCAACATGAGGATTAAACACATTGCAGCAGGAAAAAAAAACAAACCCCTTTTTGAAAATTTCAATACTTCTTCCACTGCACTGAAGTAGAAACTTACTACCAGATATGATTCAAGTGATCGAGTCTGGCTATCATTAATCTTTTAGCCAATGTAGTAGATACGCAGTGGCTCAGTGTTTAGAGCATTGGAGAAACTGAAATGTCTGTGGTTCAATCTTGATCATTGGTAACTGCATTGTGTCCTGGAGCAAGGCACTTCAGTCCGATTGCTCATGTGGGAGCATGGTGGCACTGCAGGTCCATGGTGCTCTTGCCTTCAACCAATGCAAATCCTGATTGTACAGAGCAAAGTCAGCATGTTTGGAAGCCTGACAGTTGCTTGCCACTACTCTGGTTCTCTGGCATCCTTCACCAGTAAAACTGTCAGACACAATGCAGCCCTGGCTGTCAAGTGTCATTAAACCCCAATTAATAAATAAATAATACCCTATATAATAGTCAAAACCAGCCAGAACTTTTCTCAGAAATCGCAATTCAAATTCTAATATTTTTCCACACTTTTTGTCTCAAAAACTTAGCTTATGACTTCTCATTGGAATGATCTCATTGTGCTCATTCCAATGCAGGGTTATAAGCTATGTAAAAAAATGTAAATCCTTATCATGCTAAGTAAATTCTTGAACTTCCCATGAAAATCAAGTCATCACCGCCGTATGGCTACTTGATTTGATGAGGTCAGTCGCATCTTGCATCAAGAAAACATTAACCCTTTACCCAACGTAATGGGAAAAACGGTTAGCGTTATTCTAAAAAATCGCCAATTTTCATTATTTTTTCATTTTTTGTCTCAAAAACATAGGTAATGACCCCTCATTGGAACGAGGGGTCATAACTTATGTTTTTGAGACAAAAAATGAAAAAAATTAAATATTCAAGAATTTTTTTTGCAAATGTCTGCTTTTCATGTTAGGTAAAGGGTTAGTAAGGAGATTTCAAATTCATAGGCCAGAGGTATATTTTGTTAAAAGAGGTTTATTCTGAATAAAGAATTTATGTAAATTTATGCTGACTTCATCAGCACAAACAAGAAATATCACCGGAGTAACACAAGACCTGTTCTTCCCCTTAAAAATCACCCAATGGAACTGACCTTAATGAATTGTTGACATTTGTTGTCACAACAGTTTCTGAGTTATGGTGGAGACATGATTTGTGATCTTCACCATATGACCCTGAAGTATGACCTTGAACAAGCAAGTATTATATGTCACACCGTCTGACTCCTAAACATTTGTATGAAGTTTGATAATTGTAGTTTGATTTATTTCTGTGTTATGGCTGAGAAACTAGCATCAACATTCCATGTTACAGACCCAGCTATTGTTTGTAACACATCCTCTCATTGTCCTTTATAATTGTGTGAAGTTTAATAAATGAAGCTCCAATAGTTTAGCATTGGTGACTGGGTCCTATTTTACCAGTGAAACAGAGCTTGTTTACCACAGTAAACAAGCACTGCTTCACTTCCCGGGGTTCCCACGGGGAAACAAAGGTACATATAAAGTATTGTAACAGTCTGTACATAAATACTGACCGTAGCCTGTAACAAATGTATAGGTAAAGTATTGTAAAGGTGGGTGACAGTCAGATGCTAAACTAGAAAGGAAATCTTTGAGTCCCAGAGTGGGTCTGACTGAACCCCAAAATATTTGTTCTCAAAGCAGTGATAACAAAGGCACCTCAAAACACACTCATCCCTGTCCCAAGGTGAAAACAAAGGTACCCAAGAAGTTTTGTGAAGATCAGTTCATAAATACGAGCTGTATAGAAGTTGTGACAAAAAACTGATTGGACCTAATTTCGGTACAAAATAGCCACTGGCAGCCATCTTGAATTTTGGACCGCACCCAGAAACACTTGTTCTTGTCCCAAGGTGATAACAAAGGTACTCAAGAAGTTTCGTGAAGATTGGTTGATAAATACAGCCTCTAGCTCGAGCCGTATTGACATATGCACTTACAGTGTATAAGTAGCACTGAATAATCAAAGTTCATCTAATTTGCATAATTTCTGCACGAGAAAAAAACCTGTACTATATGTGATGTATTCCATGTTACTAAACATTCATACAAAAATTTATTCAAATCAGAACTTTCATACAGAAGTCCTGTCTGTACAAAAGACTGATTGTACTGATTTTAGTACAAAATGGCTGCTGGTGGCCATCCTGAATTTCGGACCACACCCAAAAACACTCCTTCTCATCCCAAGGTGATAACAAAGGTACCCAAGAAGTTTCGTAAAGATCGGTTCATAAATTCGGCCTCTAGCCTGAGCCGTATAGAAGTTGTGTATAAAAAACTGATTAGACCTAATTTCAGTACAAAATGGCCACTGGCAGCCATCTTGAATTTTGGACCACACCCAGAAACACTCCTTCTTGTCCCAAGGTGATAACAAAGGTACTCAAAAAGTTTCGTGAAGATTGGTTGATAAATACAGCCTCTACCCCGAGCCGTATTGACATGTCCACTTACAGTGTATAAGTAGCATTGAATAAATCAAAGTTCATCTAATTTGCATAATTTCTGCATGAGAAAAAAACCTGTATTATATGTGATGTATCCCATGGTACTAAACATTCACACAAAAAATTATTCAAATCAGCACTTTCATATGGAAGTTCTGTGCAAAAAATCTGATTGCACCTAATTTTGTACAAAATGGCTGCCATCGGCCATCTTGAATTTCGGACCGGACCCCAAAACACTCGTTCTCGTCCCACGGTGATACCAAAGGTACCCAAGAAGTTTCGTAAAGATCGGTTCATAAATACGGCCCCTAGCCCGAGCCGTATTGGCATTTGCACTTACAGTGCTGAAAGTAACACTAAATACATCAAAGTTAGTCTAATTTGCATAATTTACGCACGAGAAAAAAACCTGTATTATATGTGATGTATCCCATGATACTAAACATTCATACAAAAAATTATTCAAATCAGCGCTTTCATATGGAAGTTCTGCGCAAAAATCTGATTGCACCTAATTTTGTACAAAATGGCTGCCAGCGTCCAACTTGAATTTCAGATCGGACCCCAAAACACTCGTTCTCGTCCCACGGTCATAACAAAGGTACCCAAGAAGTCTCGTAAAGATCGGTTCATAAATACGGCCTCTAGCCCGAGCCGTATTGAATTGTTGACGGACAGACTGATGAATGGCCATGGCATGAGCTCAAATTTGGCTTCGCCAAAGTTGAGCTAAAAATACAGCCTGGTTCCAGTGTTCCTAACATTCAGACTGTTCAATATATTTTCTGGAAATTACTGTGCAATTTATTCACAAGGGACATTAGGGCTCAGGTGGGTGGTTGTCTGGTTGACAATTGGTTGGAAATAATCCACCTGCATTGACAATTCAATACGCTGACAACTTGACATTCAAACGGTAATACTGCCTGTGGGTATTGCTTCTTGGCAAGTTTTTTATAGCATTTCTTTGAATTCAGCTTTTTTATTTTAAGTTGCAGATACTTTTAACAACTGATCATGTTATTAAAATGCAAGCTCTCAAACTTTATTACCCGATCATCTGCTTTATATTCTTTTGAATAAATAATTTATCCCGCACACAAGTGAACACGAAAAAAAAAAAAATTTTTAGACACATTAAAAAACAATGTACGGAAGCCAACAGGCAACATCAGGTTTAGCATTATCGAAGTTTGTTTGATCGATCAAGGCACAGCAAATGCTTTGCTGCTATTAGTAGATTGTCGATCAGTACATTTTCTTCTCATGAAAAATGAAAATTTACCCCAATTCATCATGGAAAATCGTAGATTCTCTGGAATTTTCAGAAACATGCATGAAGCCAGGAATCATAAGTGAACACTGATACAGTGATACCACTCAAAATACTCAATAATTTCAACTAGATTGGATGGGTGACCATTTCAGCGACTGAATCGTGCTCCCGCGTTGTGTCCTTGGGCAAGGCACTTAACCCCGATTGCCTGCATGGGGGCACGATGACGCTGTGTACTAAGGCGTACTGCACGTCGATGGTGCGCATGTCTTCAACCAATCTAACCTTGCCTGTGCCGCGGTGCAGAGTTACGATGTTGGGGAGCTGGCAGCTGCTCGTCGTTGCTCCGGTGGTTCTCTCCGGCTTCCTCCACCCGACATGATATGATCCTGGCTGTTAATGTGTCGTTGAACCCTAATAAAAAAAAAAAAAAAATTTCAACTAGATGAATGTCGTAAAACATGTTATTTCACTTTTTTATCAAGGATGAACCCAAACAATGAAAGGTGGATGACACCATGTTATTGACGCATTGCATGATGGGCAATGATTGCACGTTTTCACAACTGGGATTATCATAGAGATTAATTACAGTTGCATTACTTCAATTTACTTGAATATTTGTGTGGATATTGGACACTGGATTCACTGGACAGTGGTCATTAATCCTGTTGCCACATTGAAAGATAAAGGTTGGGGGGGGGGGGGGGGAACTGACCAAGTGTTACTACTAGTGAAAACTTACTGAAAAGTCTTGAAGTTGAAGAACATATACTCTACCAAAAAAGAAAGTGTGCATGCTAAAAAATAACACTAAAAAAGATATATATCATTTTCTTTCATGGAAATTTTATTCAATCACAGATGAATCAATTTATGATCAACACGAGAAATTTCATTACGCTAGGACGAATACTCTTGGTGCCATGGAGAGTCAAAGACACTAAGGGTCCAACACAAAAGTCACACACTCAATATCTGGTATGACCTCCGTCTGCATCGACTACTGCTGTGCATTTACGCCTCATGGAAGCGAACAAGTTAGCATGGAAGTGTTGTGGGATGTTGTTCCATATTCTGATAAGCTGTCTTTGGAGTTCCACAAGCGTTGATGGTGCATGGGGAAGCTGGCGTAGCTGGCGTTTCATTTCGTCCCATACGTGCTCAATGGGTGAGATATCGGGCGAATTTGCGGGCCAGGGAAGAACATCCACTTGTTGTTGCTGCAGATACTGTTGAACAACACGAGCTGCGTGGGGTCGGGCGTTGTCCTGCTGAAGAATGACGCCGGGGCTGTGACGTTGCAGAAATGGGACAACAACAGGTGTAAGCACTTCATCACGATATCTGGCTGCATTGAGATTGCCATCATTAATGACCAGCTCAGTTCTGTTACAGGCTGTGATGCCACCCCACACCATGAGAGACCCTCCCCCATAACGGTTTCGCTCCACGACACATGGATCTGCGTAGCGTTCGTTTCGACGTCTGTACACTCTCTGGCGGCCATCTGATGATGAAAGATGGAAACGACATTCATCTGTGAATAAAACACGTCACCACCAGTGTAAGGGATACCTGAGATGTTGTCTACACCACTGGAGTGGAGCACGACGATGACGTAACGTCAAAATCGGACGAATTGCAGGTCTTCGAGGACGTAAGCCGTATTCTCTCCGCCGGTTGATTACTGTTTGAGGATGTATCCTTCTCAGGTTAGGGATGTTCCTGGCTGTCGTCGTTGCCGGTTCCGGAGATGGATGACACGGATATACCGATCTTGTGCAGGGGTGGTAACTTGGGGTCTCCCGGAGCGGGGGTCGGTCTCGAACGTCATCATGTTGTGCATGTTGATGGACTAGCCTGTCTAGTGTTACGGTGGCAGTTCAAATGCTGGGCCACCTCTCTGTGTGTTCTGCCAGCTCTAATCATACCCAGGGCAAGGAGAAGTTGATTCATTGTCAATCTGGGCATGCTAATGTGGAGTCGTTTTAACAGCAGCGCAAGTTTGAATGTGAACGATAGGAAGGCCTTACTTTAGTGTTTAAATACCCAAGGATTCACACTGCTGCATGAATTTTCAGACTCTCCACGTGCAAAACATGCCTTTTCACAAACGTGCAGCACGTCATTTAACGTTAATGCAATTTTAACGGGGAAAGCTGTTTTTGTGTTCAATATAACTTATTCATGAACAGGTTAACACTCTTTACACCTACGAAAGTATTTTTAAATGTTCCTTGTACTTGATTCATTGGGGAGGGGTGGCGACTTAGGGGATGTGCATGGTAC
Organism: Pictodentalium vernedei; assembly: GCA_031216915.1. Taxonomy (NCBI): domain Eukaryota; kingdom Metazoa; phylum Mollusca; class Scaphopoda; order Dentaliida; family Dentaliidae; genus Pictodentalium; species Pictodentalium vernedei. Next base: position 102,490,052 of record CM062293.1, read on the forward strand.
AAAGGACATAGAGGCCAACTGATTAGCTCAGTAAGTCATTTAATGAATCACTTGAGATGACAGTTGCTTGTCGATGCTCAGTGGTTCTCTTCAGGTACTCCGGCTTCCTCTACCTGTAAAACTGTCACGGTCACGATTAGCCATTGTGCATAAGTATGTGACCTTAAACACCAATAAATAAATAATAATGAATCACTTGATTCAGTGTGATGATTCACACTGAATCGAGGGATTCATAAAATAACTTGCTAGACTAATCAGTTATCACTGTTGAATTAACTTGTCAAGTTCATGAGATGTCAGCGTTGAACCTATTAAGTTACAACTTGGTTGAATGTTGGGAAACTGAGTCGGTTTGAGACTACTTTCAGTGTTCTGTGCACATACCGAATACCATACCAAAACCGAGGTATTTACCTGAAAAATGCCAATAGGATCACTGATCAAATGTTGAGTTGTGACAGCGCAAAGGTGGGTTTAATCATTATCAACTTATCATCCGGAAACCCGTTGTTTACAATTTACCATGTGAAGGGTCACTGTGACCTTGTGATTCCAAAATAAATAGGGCTCTTTCTTGCACCAATGCCAACTTATCTATAAAGTTTCATGAACGTGGATGGAACCACTGTCAAATTATCATTTGGAAACCAATTGTTTATGATTTATTATGTTCAATATATGTTTATTATATTCAAGGTCACTGTGACATTGACCGTTGACCTAGCGAGTCCAAAATAAATAGGGGTCTTCCACTCACCTTGGCCAACCTACCTTTCATGAATGTGGGTCAACCCATTATCAAGTTATCATCCGGAAACCAATTGTTTACGCTTTACTATGTTGAAGGTCACTGTGACCTTGACCTTTTACCTAGTGAGAACAAAATGAAAATACAAAATAAATAGGGTTCTTCCTCTCACTGATGCCAACCTACCTATGAAGTTTCATGAAAGTGGGTCAAATCATAAAGTTATCAACCGGAAACCAATTGTTTTGATTTACTATGTTCAGGGTCACTGTGACCTTGAACTTTGACCTAGTGGGTCCAAAATAAATAGGGTTCTTCATCTCATGAAGGCCAACCTACATATGAAGTTTCATGAATGTGGGCTGAACCATAGTCAAGTTATCATCCGGAAACAATTGTTTCAATACCTCACGGCAGTACTGCGTGGGTGCCGTTCTGCAAGCATAACCCTTCCTCTCCTAAGTTCAAATTGATTCTCACACCATGGGACAGACAAATCTATTGCTGTTATACCATTTGTAACATTCAAACATGGTTGGATAAAAAAATGATGATCTTGAATACTGAATGTTGCTGATCAGGCCAGTGAAACACTGTTTCGGCCCACTTGTGAAATTTGTTGAAGATGTTTTCCAACATGTGTTCTTTTTCCAACATTGAAGGCTACACAGATAAGACAAATCCTCCAAGGGAGATTCTTTAACTGGTTGAGTTCAAGAAGCCGCTATCGTGGTTTTCCACTATATTCATAACCTTGTTTACTCAACAGCTGAAGCAAGAAAAATGTTTTATTATAATTTATTGGTGAGTGCCAATGAGCACTCTCCAATAACTTGTTACAAAACATTTGTTTATGAACAGCATTTTACTAAACTAGGTCTCGTTTCATGGATAGCATGGTAGCCTTGAAAAAATATGTTACAAATCACCTGAAAAAAAAAAATCTATCCCTCCACTAGTTAAATATGGAGCACAAACTGTGCACAATAGTGTAGACGTATATTAGTCCCAACTTTTGCTTTGTTTACCAATGGGCCAGTCAAAACTTCACTGATGTATATATCGGTGTGTGCGTGCCCCCCACCAGGTTTGAAATGCTTGTACCACTACAAAAGGCTTCATAATTTTTGGATGTATATTTCATTTCTGTAAACCCCAATGAAAAAGGGTTGAAAACCTATTCCATATGAATTTATGGAAATGAAATATTACCATTATGATGAGGAAAAAAGCTGAATCCAGAAACTTGCTGGAAATTCTCAGTCCTGGAAAATATGTTACAAGCTTTGTCAACAATATTTATTAAATGCCCATTACTTTTCCTCCATGTCCATATTTACAAATCTATACGGCGTACGGAATGTGTTCCATATGATTTCTGTTGGCAAACTATTTTTCCACCTGATATTATGGATACATCAAAAGAAGTAAACTCTGCCCATTTTCATAATCGGACAATCAAAACATCACATTCTGACCTAGATTAATTCAGAAGTTGTGGTGACAACTGATAAATCAAATATCAATTGGAAAATATTTTTGTTCAAATTCATCAAAATTAAACTAATTCTATAAATGGGGAGTAATTTTATAACACTCAAGTTCTGACTTTGAACGTGTTTATTTATTCACAAGTTTCATTTATATTTTTCAGTTTACTTATCGATCTGTCCTGCATTTGCCAATCACACCAGAGTTTTGTTTTGTTTTTATTTCCATCAGACATCAGAACTGTCAAATTCTACAAATAAGGCCGATTTTGAAATAAATGGCTTGTATGTCATGAAGGCATGTAATAAACATAGAATAGCATGATGTGTGAGTGCATTCATCAATGTGGTAGTCATGCCATGACAGAATGATACAATTCGAGGCTGTGCCTCTCGTTCTATCATTCACATTTGCACTCATGCCGTATTGACAAATGCATTCACACATTGTGACGTAATGTGTATTTACAGCATTCCCATTGAAACAGTACTGCCATTTTATTTCTGAAATCATCTCAGAAACTCTAAAGTGATATGAATATAATTTTAAAAATTCAATGGCCATTAACTGGTCGAGTGCTAAATTATTTTTGGTCATCCGAATTAGTCCATGTCCCTTTGCCTTGTTACAGTTTATGGGAGAGTGCCACTAGGCACTCTCCCATAAATTGTAACAAGGCAAATCCTCTCAGACTAAATTATTTTAATTCAAAATTAATATGAAGCACATTAACAGAATATGAAGCCATTATGCTGCGGCACCTGCACTTCAGAATAAAGCCCAAATATGGGCTTCCAGCACTCTACCAGTTAAGGTTTTCAGGGTGATGTGGGAACACTATTGATCAGTACATCCAGTGAGTAAATCCACAATTAACAAATCAAACACAAATTAAAACTTATCAGCATTTATTCAGCTGTCTTTTTGTACATTTGCAAATCAGGATTATAAATAATTGACTATTAATCAAATTTTTTCAGGCAGCGAAAAGGTATAGGATAGTCAATGTGCATTCTGAAGAAACAACAAAACACAATATTATAAACATTCATCAAAAGGTTACGCTGTCTGATGGATGTTTTTAACAAATTTACAACAGAAATAATTAAATTTTGTAATAATCAGATCTGCATACCAGTGACATACTTCAACTCGTTTGATGTCAGTGTCAGTGCATATTGCCAGTCCTCAACTCAGTACATGAAGCAAATAAAAAAAAAATTTAAAAAATCTCTGCTCTTTCCAAGATTGTCTGAACATGTAAAATATCAGCACCACAATCACAGATGATAGAATTGTTATTCAAGTCCGGAATTGGGGTTGGGGGGGGGGGGGGGGGGAATATGGAATCCTTAACTATCAACTCCCTACATACTGCAGGATTTCTCTTGCCACTGAAATAAGTATAATTTGGTGACATTTAATCAAATTTGCCCCTGAAAAGTCAACAGATTTTTTCATCATTGATTCCTTGATTTAAATTTATATGAATTTTCCATCAAATCTACTCGTGGCTGCTTTACAGCAGCCATGACTAGATTTGATGAAAAATATCTTGAAAATACACCGCTTGTGAAAAGTAAAATGAAGCATTTTGTAGAATGTTCTTATCTCTTAACTGGCTGATTGCAAGAAGCCACTATCATGGCTCTATGGAAAAGTGCTTTAAAAGTGTCTTTATTACACTGTTTGCATAGGCTTGTTGTTTTCTTTGCAGCAGAAAATAAATGTTTATATAAAATTACTTTTGTTACAATTTATTGGAGTGCCCTCAAGCCCTCACCATTAAATTGTGATAAAAACAATTGTTCAGGGACAAAATTTTGCTAAACTAAGGCTGTCCTTGTTGGTACCATGGCATATTTGCAAAAAAAAAAGTTTCAAATCACCTTTGAAAAATAATTTAGCACACAACCAGTTAAAATATTGTTCTACTCCTAAAAATGATGAACAGTGGAGCCCTGTTAATCGAAAAGTCACTTCGACAACAAAGAAATATTCAACAAGAATTTCCTTTTCCTAAATGTTGTCCAAGCGAAGACAATTCAGTTAAGAATTATCGCAAACTGAAAACTGTGAAGAATGTGCAATCTTCTTCCTGGTGATCATGTATGAAAGATTTTATAGAAATCAGTTTTATAATAGGACTCAGCGAAGCTTTGGAATTCAATTCCAATTGGAATCGCCCTGATTACTCCAGGCCTTCACAAATTCACCTCAAAAGAATTCATGCGACTGATCTTTTATTCGCCTGGATATTAGTCCTTAGACTAGGAGAGATAATGATAAAGTTTACATGAATTACCCTTTGTGTATTCACTTCTTAAATCCTTTATATATTTATAAGTGTTTAATTCTCTGCACTCTGATGTCAAAATAACAAAGTTTTCAGTGGCAAATATTCCCGTAACACTATGGTTAAATTCATAGTTGAACAAGAGAAAAACAGAGTGATTGGAGAAAATTCTGTTGCACTACCAGAGTGCTAAGTTAACATATTTCTGCACAATGGCCAATCATGACCGCAACATGGATAGAAAGTCAAGTCCAGTCAATCGTTTATACCCATGTCTTAAATCCTTTTGAACTATGATCTTATTTGTACAATATCATGACTAAACTTAGCATCCCTTGATTCTGTCAAGAAAAGTTTAATGTAACAGACTGCTGGTGAGCTGTCCGATCTGTTTCCAACTGTGTATTACAATAGGGCATATCAGCTAACTTATTTTTTATTATATAATGGTGCTTAGGTGACATACCTCTGCACAAATGGCTTATCATGACCACCAACATGGATAGAAAGTCAAGTCCAGCCAATCATTTATACCCATGTTGCCCATTTTAGAGGAACTTCCTCCCCAGGAATTGGTTCCCGGGGCCTATTTCACCAGTAAACCAAAGAGGGTTTACTACAGTAAACAAGCACTGCTTCACTTCCTGGGGTCCCCGTAAGGGTACCAGCTGACAAAACGAAACTCATGACATAAGCTTCAGTATTTCACCCCAAATGTTCATTACAGGGTCAAATTTTACCTGTAAAACAACTTGTTTACATTACTAAACAGACACACTGTTCCATGTCCAGGTGTTCCCACTGGGTAATTGTTGAAGATAAGTTTTAATAATGGCAAAGGGAATGCGATTTACAGCAGCCATAACTTCATTTTAAGAAACTCAAAAAACATATTTCACAGTTAAGAGTAATACATCCATCGTGAAATTGCACACACTGCGAAGCTAAGTATTTTCAGAGAAACATGAATTCTTGTTTTATCATATAATTATAGCCTAAACTGATGAGTTGTATTTAAGAATGGAACCATAATAATGTTCAAAATCTATGAAGTTATGAAACTGTTCACAAAATTTACTGTGAACCCTGCATGTCTACAATTAAATGTAGTTTCATCAACTTGTGGTTTTCAAACAATCATAATTCAATTCTATGTTTACACCCTTGATAAAAACAAATATTTTATTCCCAAGTAAGAAATCAAGTCATCTCTTCAGCTGGGCACTTCCTCAAATATCATGACATTGAACAAAAATGCATTTGCTTGTGGGTCATCTCTGAAAAGATTTCCATTGGTCACATTGTCAACAAACAGAATGTAAAAATGGACTGGAAAATCAACCCCAGTATGCTGTATCCATATGCAATGTTCAAAATTTACACAACCAACTGGTATTCCTGCAAAAATGGTATGCCCTAAGAATCCACTGTGAGAGTTTAATCCATTGAAAGATGCGTGGGACTGAGGATCCACTGGGGTGACCAAAACTTGTCAAGTTTAAACAAACCACTTCTAATTCCTGGAACCCCAAAAGAGTGATGGTGCCTGCAATTTGTCAGGCACCATGCATTTATTGAGGTCCCTAAAAATGAAGTAGTTAAAACAACACTGGTAACTCACTCCTGATTGAACCATGTTAATACATATTTCTTTGCAATTTACTTTCTACATGTATGTATGTAATATGTCCAGGACTTCGATTTTAATGCCGATTTGATTGAATAACAGGTAGATAGGTAATGGAAAACCTGTTCAGTTCAATTAGGAATTTTACTGCCTATTTCACATTGGGAAATGAGCAGAAATTTGGTAAGTCCCAGTGCTTAGATTAAACCCAGACTGCCAATATATTGTTTACTGAAGAAATCTTCAATTGCAGTGTAAACATTTATAAATAAATGTCTTAGGCCACACAAAATAAATTAGCAAGCAAAGGAGGGTAGGTAGTGAGGGAGGGCTTCATTTTTAATTTTATTCTTGCCAAAGAGCATGGATGGAGATTGTCTTTTCACACAGACAATGTACAGTAGGTGCATAATTATATAAATTAACTCATTTAATTATAACCCTGAAGGGCCTAATTCCGACTTTGATCACTTTTTCTGCAACAGAACAGGTGCTACAACATGCTGTTTCTGAGGAAATTTGCAAGTAACATTTAAGTGTCTTGACAGTCATTTTTAGGCAAATGGCTGCCTATATAAGACAGCCAACACTGACCTAGAAACATCTGCAAAGCCACACAATGTAAATGGTTTCCAATGATTGGGGGGGGGGGTTCAATTTCAATGTGAGGTTGCCGGAGAATCAAAACATTTTTTTTTTTGCCTAAAACTGTAATGAGCAATAATGTAGTTTCAGTATATAAGTAGTTTCTTTTCCACCCCAAAGTAGTGATGAAACAGCAATTTCATTTTAACAGTTCATTTATGTGATGGAAAGGGATCTCTCAATTCATCATGATTCAATTCAAAATTTATGAACCTCGTTCACAACAGCATTGTGATGACAAAAGTGGATCGATAATTTACACCTGGTTGCAACTCAATCATGAACCAGACAAAATTATCTTCGCTTATCTTCTTAAACTGCTTTTGATTTCACCAGTCAGAGAATAAATGAAAGAACACTGAATCAAGATGGTATATTTCTTTGTTTTTTTCCCCGATACAATTTTGATTTTGTATCCTTTAAAATTATTAATGAAATTTCGACCTTCAAGCAGTGGCATAAATACATGTACAGGGCAGTGAGGGCCACCACCAAAACATTTTTGCACGTAACATTTTCCAAAATAGAAGGAAAATTATTAATATTTTGGTTAAAACATACTATTTTAGACCTTAATTTTTGATAATTAAACCACTTTTTGGATGCCAAAACTGTCTGCTTTCCTGCCTTTAACACTGTGGGCTCTTTCCAATCAAACATTGGAGTTCAATCTTTTTCATTTGACTTTTGATTTTTCTTCATTTATACTTGATTCATTTATGAAATCTCAATCAATTAGTGTAAATGTGACCAGATTGACAAAGAGACTGTACTGTAGAATCCAAATTTCTTCAAGATCCTTTGTTTGATACACTGCCAGAAAGTGCTTTTCTGTCAACCATAAATGACCGATAACAAAAGAAAGCTCGCTCTAAAAAGTGACTAATCTCAACCAGGTACCACAATACATACTTTCATCAGTAGAGGACACAAACCCCCGGCATTTGAGAAAGAAAATATTGAACTGAAGCAGACATCTCGGGCAACTTAAGTGTTGAAACTTTTCAGACAAGGATGACAAGTTCTAATGTTATCAATATGTCCCTCAGTTTTTTTTTACAAAACTCGACTACTACCATAAATTATTTAATAATAGTATGCATTTTTATAACATATTGCCTAGCTAATCTACCAGTCAAATAAGCTGTATGCTAACTGAAAACTTTCATTATTTCCCTTACTGTTAATAAAGTACTTGGCACTGATTCTTAGAAAGCTCTCCCAGAGAGCTTTCCTGGAATCAGTGTCAGGGCCTCAATTACCAATGATGGAAATACAAAAGAATTTTCCTTCCAGCTATCCCACAACTCATTTTAACTGATACTGTTCTTTCATTCAGATATAATTAATCCCAACTTTTATTTCGAATTCCGCAATCAATTCATTATGTACTCATATAGAATATGTGAAAACACAGCATGTTGCATGTAGCTCAGCCTATGTACAATCACAGAGACGGTGAGAGCTGTTCAACACTTATGTAGTAGTAAAACGTATGATATCCCCTACAGAAGGAAAATAATGACAAACAAGAATTTATACACAAACATAATTGAACTATTAACAGTCTAAAAAGTTTGCCGCCATAAGTAGTTCCAATGCTATTTCCGGCGCAATAGGAAATTCTGGTATTTCGGTCGAGCTGTTTGTATATCGAACTTTGTATGTGAAGTACATGCACACTTTTTGCAGTACGTGTGATCTGAAATATAAAACATAAGAACATTCTGAATCTCAAATGCATGGAAATATTTCCCTGTTAACCCTTTATCTAATGAATCAGCGACATCCTCCCGCATGATATACAAACTGAGCAGTTGAAAAAAAGTAAAAAAATTGAACAAAACCATACCACGTGACCTGTCCTCATTGGAACAAGCTTGTCAAATGGTTTTGCAGCCATTTTTTGACAAATTTGAACAAAAATAATATTTAAAACGGTAAATTTTGATACTGTGTGCATTGGTATGCGGTTAACCCGACATAATGGCCATAACCAACCATCGTGATTGACAAAAGAAATTTAATTATTTTCTTCAATTTCTGTCTCAAAAATGATCCTCATGGATGAGAGGTCCCATGCTATGTTTTTCGGGTAAAAAATGAAAGTTTTCAAGCTATTCAAACAATTTTGAGCAAGTGCTATCTGCTATTCATGTTAGGTGAAGGGTTAAATCTCAACATATTATAGCATATTTTGTTCTGTTAGGAAGACAACAGATTCTGGACAGCAGATGTAAAGGTTGTTTACCAGTGAATCTCAAACTTCAGGTCGGATCAAATCGGGCAGAGGATTTCAAGTTGAATCACAAACTGAATCTCGTGGCTCTTCTTAGTTGTAAATATTACACGTTCATACAAACATAAATACTACAGTAGAATCCTTTTAAATGAATATCAATTTTGCCAGTGAAAATTATTCAATTAACAGGAGTAGTCAATTAACAGGGATTTGGTCAGTTTCCTGTGTTCTGGAGGTAAACTGAGCATTTATTCTATTATATCTTGTTTGAAAGAGCTCACAGAGCTCTGTCAAACAAGATATAATAGAATAAATGCCTATATTGGATGTAGTGAGGCCAAAAAGGTTGATAAATAAGGGGAATCTGGAGCATGCCACAGTAATTTTTTTGACATATTACAAAAATTTATAAACAATTAACAGGAGTTTACTCTACAACCCATATGCAATTAACAGATCAAATTTGTACTGAACATATGGCAAATGGTTTTGTGTTTGAAAATTATATTCAATTAACAGGGATATACAATCAAGTGATATCCAATTGAGTGGGCTCCAGTGTACTAGTCTCCACACAAATACTGTATTCAATGATGACTTAACTGGGCAAGTCAAAAATAAAAAGTAGGAATATTCCAGAACAGAATCCAATCTAGTTTTCAAAACCAGCCTCCTTGAATTCCCTGAAGAGTTCAAGAGCAGACACTTGGTAAGAGTTTAAGAACCACCTCCATGGTTCGAAATTTTCTGAATCAGCATGAGTCGAATTGAATCATGTGGACTAGTACTGAAACGGCTAGCCGGATAACCGGTTTGCAATCGGTTATCTGCATAACCGGTTGGAAAAGCTGTCAACTGGATAACTGCTGTGCCTGTAGTTTACGGGATAGCATCAGGAAAATAAATGGTATTTAACTGCGAGACATTAGAATTCTCTTACAGTGTTAATTGCAGATTGCATTGCTGAAAAAATCTCTCAAAGTAATGGCGATTCCAAAATAACCCTGTTTTGAATTTACTGAACTGTTTAAAAGTATGAACGTATGTCATAAAAAAAAACTATGTTAAAATCTTGCATTTTAAAATTTGTTTTTCAACGGTCAATGTCAGACGAGGGGTTCTCGGACAATGGGACGTATAATTTTTTAACACATCCATTTCATTAATCGCAACATATTCCTGCCAGAATTTCATTGCAAGGAACAGGTAAATGTAAATATGGAACTGTTTGTGACATTTGTCTTGGAGGAGAACAGAAAAAGATACTCAAAAAATGAGGAGTATATATTCACTCTATGATCACATCAAATTCAAGCCACTCAAGATAAGAGACTCTTTGCAAATACATTTAACTGTGCCTAACTACAATTTACAAACTGGTTGGAAAATTTGTACCTAATATCAATGACAATCTTCCCTCACCTCAGATGCACGCCCATGGGAACAAATCGCACACACAAACTTTATTTCAGGTACATGGCAATCAGAGTTTCAGGTGCGCAGCAATCTGAGTGCCTGTGATTTTCAAATGGCAAGGCCTGGTTAGCTTTACTTGACAAAGTCAAGATAAGCTATTGCCATCACACGTGCGGAAGTCTGTTACTCTGTGAGTCTTTTAGTCTGTGAGTCTGAGAGTCTGTTCACATTTTCTTTTAGCATGGGCTACACCCCGCAGTTCTTGTCTGATCATCACAAAATTTCAAATGCAGGTTTGGGGTCATGTCTAGATGAGAACGTCCCCTTTTGGTCGCAATCGGTCAACCGGTATGGCTGCCCGAGCCCAAAACCCAAAAACCATTAGCACGGTCTACAGGTCGTATTTATGAAGGGATTTCATTGTAATTTGGTAGGATGTCTCTGTATAATGCCAAGATGAGAATGTCCCCTTTTGGGCATGATCTGTCAACCGTGATGGCTGCCCAAAACCCAAAAACTTCTAGCACAGTCTGCAGGTCATGTTTAATATGGAGGAATTTCATTGTACCTTGGTAGAATGACTCCTTATGATGTCTAGATTCCCCATTTGGGCGTGATCTGCCAATCGTGACGACTGCCCGAGCCCAAAACCCGAAAACCTTTAGCAGTGCTACAGGTCATATTTATTGAGGAATTTCACTGAAACTTGGTGGGTTGACTCCAAATAATGTCTAGATGAGAAAGTCCCCTTTTGGGGACTGCCCGAGCCCAAAACCCGAAAACCTTTAGCAGTGCTACAGGTCATATTTATTGAGGATTTTCATTGAAACTTGGTGGGTTGACTCCAAATAATGTCTAGATGAGAAAGTCCCCTTTTGGACGTGATTGGGCAACTGTAACGGCGAAGCCCAAAAACCTTTAGCACAGTCTACAGGTCATATTTATGAAGGGATTTCATTGTAACTTGGTAGGATGACTCCAAATAATGTCTAGATGAGAACGTCCCATTTTGATCATGATCATTCAGCCTTGATGGGTGCCCGAGCTCAAAAACCTTTAGCATAGGCAAAGGGTCATATTTATGGAAGGATTTCATTTTAACCTGTTAGGTTGACTCCATATAATGCCTAGATGATGACATCCCCTTTTGGTCGTGATTGGTCAACTGTGATGGCTATAGGTGCCTGAAGCCCGAAAACCTTGAGCACAGTCTACAGGTCATATTTATGAAGGGATTTCATTGTAACTTCGTAGGATCACTCCAGATGATGCCCAGATGAGATTGTCCCCTTTGGTTGCGATCATTTAACCATGATGGCTGCCAGAGCCCGAAAACCTTTAGCACAGTCTACAGGTCATATTTATGAAGGGATTTCATTGTAACTTGACTTTATATAATGTCTAGATGAGAACGTCCCCTTTTGGACATGATTAGGCAACTGTGACGGCTACAGGGGCCCGAAGCCCAAAAACCTTTAAACAGTCTACAGGTCATAATTATGAAGGGATTTCATTGTACCTTGGTAGGATGACTTCAAGTAATGTCTAGATGAGAACAACCCCTTTTGGTCGTGATCATTCAGCCGTTATGGCTGCCCGACCCAAAGACCTTTAGCATAGTCTATAGGTCGTATTTATGGAAGGATTTCATTGTAACTTGTTAGGTTTACTCCATATAATGCCTAGATGATGACATCCCCTTTTGGTCACGATTGTCAACTGTGATGGCTACAGGTGCCGAAGCCCGAAAATCCTGAGCATAGTCTACAGGTCATATTCATGAAGGGATTTCATTGTAACTTCGTAGGATCACTCCAGATGATAATGTCCCCTTTTGGTTGTGATGATTCAACCATTATGGCTGCCCGAAGTCTGAACACCTTTAGCACAGTCTACAGGTCATATTTATGAAGGGATTTTATTGCAACTTGGTAGGTTTGACTTCATATAATGTCTAGATGAGAATGTCCCCTTTTGGACACAATTGGGCAACTGTGACAGCTACAGGGGCCCGAAGCCCAAAAACCTTTAGAACAGTCTGCAGGTCATAATTATGAAGGGATTTCATTATAGCTTGGTAGGATGACTCCAAATAATGTCTAGATGAGAACGTCCCCTTTTGGTTGCGATCATTCCGCCTTGATGGCTGCCCGAGCCCAAAAGCCTTTAGCATAGTCTATAGGTGGTATTTATGGAAGGAATTCATTGCAACTTGTTAGGTTGATTTCATATAATGCCTAGATGATGACATCCCCTTTTGGTCGTGATTGGTCAACTGTGATGGCTACATGTGCCCAGAGCCTGAAAATCTTGAGGGATTTCATTTAACTTCATAGGATCACTCCAGATGATGCCCAGATGAGAATGTGCCCTTTTGGTTGCGATCATTCAACTGTGATGGCTGCCTGAGCCCAAAGCCCGAAAACCTTTAGCACAGTCTTCAGTTCATATTTATGAAGGGATTTCATTGTAACTTGGTAGGTTGACTTCATATAATGTCTAGATGAGAACAGCCCCTTTTGGACACCATTAGGCGACTGTGACGGCTACAGGGGCCTGAAGCCGAAAACCTTTAGCACAGTCTACAGGTGATATTTATGAAGGGAATTCAATGTAGCTTGGTAGGATGACTCCAAATAATGTCTAGATGAGAACGTCCCCTTTTGGTTGCGATCATTCAGCCTTGATGGCTGCCCGAGCCCAAAACCCCAAAACCTTTAGCATAATCTATAGGTCATATTTATGGAAGGATTTCATTGTAACCTGTTCGATTGACTCCATATAATGCCTAGATGATGACATCCCCTTTTGGTTGCGATCATTCAACCATGATGGCTGCCCGAGCCCAAAGCCCAAAAACCTTTAGCACAGTCTACAGGTCATATTTATGAAGGGATTTCATTGTAACTTCGTAGGATCACTCCAGATGATAATGTCCCCTTTTGGTTGAAGGGATTTCATTGTAACTTGGTAGGTTGACTTCATATAATGTTTAGATGAGAACGTCTCCTTTGGACGCAATTGGGAAACTGATGGCCACCAGGGCCCGAAGCCCGAAAACCTTTACCACAGTCTACAGGCCATATTTATGAAGGGATTTCAATGTAACTTGATAGGATGACTCGTTTTGGAGTAATTTCACTGTAAGTTGGTAACTTTAGCTTTAGGTAAAGGGTTAAATTCCGTTTAGCAAATTATTTTTTTGTCAACCAAATATTATTCTCAAAAAACTGTGTTAGGTAAAGGGTTGAATTCAATTTAGCAAATTATATTTGCCAACCAAATTTTTCTCAAAAAGCTGTGTTAGGTAAAGGGTTACATTCAGTTTAGCAAATTGTTTTTGCTAACCAAATATTATTTCACAAAAAGCTGTTTTGGTAAGGGTTCAATTATGTTTAAAAGCTATTAGTGGGGGGTTAAATTCAGTTTGGTGAATTATTTTTGCCAACCTAATATCATTTCAATTCAGTTTAGAGAATCATTTCTTCCAGGCAAATGTTCTCTTATCAAGTAAGATAATTGAATTTGTCAGTTTGCTTTTTATACCATTTATTTCTGTAACTTACAACTTTTTGTTAATTTAGTGGGACCCTTATTTGTGACCGCCACAAATGGACCACACCCAACAATAATTTTTAAAAATCACATGCTTCAAACTCACAAGTGCAAACAAAAATTAAACATTTTTATCATTACCAAAAATGTTGTTTTTAAATAAATACTCCGTATAGCGAAGTTTGATGGTGGAAATCACTTTTGAAATGAAACATTAAAAAAGAACTTGAGCATTTTTTGTCTTGTCATCTAACTTCACTCTTGTGAAAACTTGAATTGTCATGATGAAATCGTGCCGTGGTTGGTATTATTTTGGGGTTTTATGGGAAGTAAAATCAATATATTTAGTAATTCTTTAACCTGCCCAATTATTTGCTTTCACTCTTATTTTTTTCCAAGCGAAGTTAGCAACGGAATCGCCAGAAATTATTTTTCTCAGCGACTTTTCAAAACTGTAAGGCGACTTCAACTTCGCCCAGAGAAAGAAATTGGGCAAAGACCTGGTGTTAAGGGCGAAGATACTGCCTACTTCGCCTTGTAGGCTGGTCCCTGAGCAGTGGGTAATAGATTCATTCTGATGGATGATAATGCCCGTCCTCATGTTGCCCATGCTGTCTGGGAGTACCGACAGAGGGCGGGGATTGAGCGTATGGACTGGCTAGCAAGATCCCTTGACCTCAATCCAATCGAACATGTCTGGAATGAGTTGCAGCTTGCAATTTCAGCCCATCTAGTCCAGCCAAGAAGTGTTCAGGAGCTTGGTGCCATGCTGGTTCAAGAATGGAACAACATCCCACAAAGGACCTCCAGGAGCATGAGAAGGTGTTGTCAAGCTGTAATTAACAGTAATGGGTCTCATACTCGATATTAAAGCCATACCAGTTCGCTCCGTCAATTTTTTGACAAATTTGAAAAATTTCCTCTTTTACCAATAATATCCATTTTCCATGGTTATCGTATTCAAAAGCTAAAAAATAATGTCAAACACAAACAAAATCTTAATTTCTGTACTTAAATCATTAAAGATATAATTAAATAAAAAATAAATAAACTTTTCATAACAATATTTCAACTAAAACGTAACAGGTAGTTGGATATACTTGGTGCTTATCAAACTTTCAGTAGTATATAATGGATACAAAAAGTCAACAATGCGGCCATTTTTGAAGTGTCCTTAAAATATTCATGAAGTGTCATTAACAAAATATTCATGAAATTTGGGGTCTACGTGTATCGTGATACAGTGCAAGCAAATCGTGATACATATCGTCCGAGAATGAATCGCGATACATTCGATTCACGATTAATCATTGCAGCCCTACAGTTAAAACTAGAAGTCCTGTCATGAAAAGCACACAAATAGCATGTCGATCTGCATGTTATGTGCGTACAAGCAATGTTTCAGCCATTGGACCACCGGGTAACCCGGAGGTCCATTGACAGAAACATTACTTGTGTTTGCTATGAGTAACCAGGAGAACCTGCCATGCTTTGGATGCCATTCGATACGGCAAATACGCGCAATTCCTACGTGCAATTAAGCCTAGAGGGGCTAGATTAATTTTGGTTGTATGAATTTCTTCATCAAAATTTGTTTTATTACAAATTATTGGAGAGTATCCACAGGCTCTCTCCAATAATTTGTAATAAAGAAAATTGATATAAACAAAAAGTTATTTCCATCTGACTGAATATGAAACATGAGCAACGAAAATTAAATGTAGGCGTTTGATCTTGGACCCTCAGTTTTTTTAAAGCCTGGATAGTGGCTTATAGCACTCAACTAGTTAACCCTTTACCCAACGAATCGCCCGCATCCGCCCGCGTGATATGCAAATTCTGCACTTGAAAAAATATTATTTTTCAAAAAATTTCAACAAAACCATATAATGTGACGCCTCATTGGAACGAGCTCGTTCCAACAAGGGGTCACATGGTATGGTTTTGTTGAAATTTTTTGAAAAAATTAAAAAATTATATTTAAAATAATAAATTTTGATATCATCTGCGTTGGATAAAAGGTTAATGTGCATGCAGAAAACACATTCCAACATACATACAGGCTTTTGGTGGTTTTTTTGCTGGCTCGCTCAAGTAACACATGTGGCATGCCAGAACCAATTTCAAATTTTCTGAAACCAAAACAACATGGCTGAAGCTTTCCACTATTTGTCTCTCCGTAATAAAAAACAACTCGAGTTGATAAATGATAGTTGTTTATTCATGTCGCTTATTATCGATATTTAGCAATTTATCTTTTACTTAACTGTCCCCACACACACTTCAGAATTGACCATGATTAACCATTAACCACAATTTTGGGGCATGGTTAACTGGTTACAAAAATCCCATGACCTTTTCAGCCCTACCCAAGATTTGACTTGAAACCACTGCTGAGACTTCATAGGACAGACTTGTTTTTGATTGTAATGTATGTTAAAGTCCTTGTTCTGAGATAATAAAGTTTGTCAAATTTGGACAAAGACCTTTGAGAGTTCTCACAATGGTTGGTCTTCAAGAAAAACCTATGGTACTGTCATAGTGAAATGGATTCAAATGGCTGTTACAGTATGGAATCAACCACCTTCCCAAACCTTTTTCTAGAATGGTGTTAGTCGCTCTCCTGTGATTTTCAAAATGACAGACCTGTGTAAACCATAGCACATGGTGTAATCATGTTCATACTGATAGTTACAGTAATTAAAATTAGTATTTTGTAAAACCAGATACAAAGATAATGGTGATAAAAAAAATGGGATCAATCTTAACGGTCAGAGTTTGCATGCATTGTATTTGGGGTGTTATCACCACAAATAAATTCAAACCAAGGGTGCATTTTTTGCTCTCTCCAGTAGATATTCAGGACATCTTCCAGTAGTCGCACTAAAAAAACGTGTCTGGAGATCTCCACAACAGATAAATAGAACAAAAATGGAGGTATTTTTGTCACTTGTCATCGACAAACTCTCAGAAAATGATGAAACGGTGAGCTGATCACCGATATCGGCGCTGATTTACTGAGTGTGATGTGCGTTTAACACCATGTCGTTGTCTGAGAAATTGAAGTTTATTTACAATCTTGAAAATGTTGCGTTTTTCTCTGTTACTGCTTTCCGTTTTGAATTTTTGTGATATATGAATTCACACAAAAAAGAAACGCTGAGAAAAATTTTTGATGAATAGTTTGGATTGGTGAATTCATTACAGTGATGTAGTAACGAGGAGGGGGGGGGGGGGGGTCCCATCTCCACCCCTCCCCCACACTGTTACAACCCTGGTGGCGTTTGGTATTTATTGGTAAGGATCGAGCGAAGTTGCGAACCGGCGAATTTGGGTGACATTCCTTAAATTCTTTATTAAATTGTTTATGCAGGTTTTGGAAGTTAAATTTACGTCGCCTGATTTGTGCTCTGTTAATTGCTTTTCTTTTTGTATGCACGAATGCTGAATAAATGCTTTGGTGGTTGCGAAAATGACTTTGAGCTCATCACACAATAACCCAAGTGTGTTTTTGCGGCCATGATTGATTGCTCTCCTCCCCAGCTTCTACCTGCATTTTAGAATGGAGAGACTGGAGATCTCCAGGACATCCCAACACAGCAAACGGATGCAACTGGAGACCTTCTGGAGCTCTCCTGGAGAGCAAAAAAACGCTCCCCAAGTCTTCTGTTACTTCCTTGCATCAGAGAATAAAATCTCGAATTTGGAGATAACCTATTTACCATTCATCTTGATATAGAAAAGAGGTCCGATTGCAGTACACCCATCATGGACGGGTCAAAATCTATGGGTGGGCAGTTTTCCACGCATATCATTCAGAGATGATCCGCTGTAACACCTAGCGAAATTTCCACCACTGAAGCACCGGGATAATCCCAGTGCTTCATTGGTGGAAATTTTTCTAGGTGCGGATCATCTCTGAATTATATGCGTGGCAAAAATGACAACCCGGGATTTTCACCCATCCACGATGGCCCTACTGTATGACAGTTCACAGATTTCGAAAGCATCTGCGGCAAGCACAGGGGGTGTCAGCTGTCTTAGGGAGTTTAAGCACTGAAGAAATGGGTCTTCCCACAGGAACATTTTAAAACAGTGCTATCAAATAAGGTGATAAGACACAACTTTTGTAGTTCCAGAGGAACAAACTTTTCAGTTATCTGGTGTTTTCATTTAGATAACCACCAGAAGAATGATAAAATTGTTCCTCTCAAATTTTATGGCCTGTTGCATTACCCACTTACGGATGGAAGTATTTCTGTGGACATTTGAAACCAGATGAGTAAAAGGGGAGAAAACAAAAAACACTTACGGTATCTCCCTGAAATTTATTTCATTTGTTTCATTCTCTGCAAACTGCCCTGAAATGAAAAACACATGTGAATGACAAAGAATTCATAGGGATGGGGGAAGCAATGAGGAAGGTTACGATTTAGCCAGGAATTAAAAGTAACCTGATCTAGTTTTCTGATGGATTTGTCCATGTGACTGCACCATACCTAATGTACGCCATACAAGTAGTGCAGGCAGAGAAAGAGGTGGAATGGAACATTTCAGTAGAATTTGAAGTGAAAATAAAACTATGTGATATGTCCAGCCGTAAATGAAACCACTTCAATATGCAAAATCTAACATTTCTGTAACACGAACTCTTAAAGAAATGATGCGATACTACCAGTACTCCTTTTTCTTCCAACTCTGATTAGAGATGAGTGTTTCTTTCAAATTTCATGTCAGTTCCCGTTTCACTGAAAGTCTGATTTTCATTGTACATACATAACAATGCATACATTGCAGTTGCATATTGGAAGATGTATTTGGCAGTACATGTACTTGCATCAAACTACTGACCGACCGAAGTTCGGCAAACGAATCTGACATCGGTCGACTTTAAGCCATCGGTTGATCATTGGTAAAAGTGTTTGAACATCAGTTCGAGGTGATGGCTACATGGAACACCACAGGAGAAACATTATTTGCATTTACGTTTGATTCAAGATCTCACACAAGCAGTAATAATAAGCTTAATAAGTAGAAACAATGATTGACAGGAATCAGGACTGGTCTAATCTCACTGATTGGTCTGATCTTCCTCTTGACAGCTGCTCACGATGCACATGCCACAGGTTGTCTATGATATAAGACATCTGCAGAAACAAGTTAACAGTGTGGCATCTTGTTTCTATTCACGTCATATTTTTATTTTCATACACACAGTGACACCCTTGAGGTCAACGAACCAATCAACCTGACTGTACTGTAAAATTTACCCTATTCTATGCGTTCTTGAACATTCTACTCCTTTTGGTTGTGACTATCTGACATCGGCACTAACAATCAGCCAATTGTGCACTCAACTAATCAACAAGTGGATGGCGGTCACAAATCCTTGTCAGTTAATCACTACATCAAACAAAAATATTCAAACTGACCCATTTACATAAAATAAAACTGAACATGACACTTTGTCGAGATCTCAAAGTCAAATTCAATTTTTCATAGTGTCACTCTCTGTCTCGAATTGCTTGAAACTGTAATTTGTTCAATTGATGGATATATAGTAGCTGGATACTGGATGGTGAATTACTATTAACTCTTAACCCGCTGAGTATTTTCAAGATATTTTTTCATCAAATCCAGTCATGGCTGCTATACAGCAGCCATGACTAGAGTAGATGAAACATTAATCTAAATATAACAAGAAATCATTGTTGAAATAATCCATTTAATTTACAGGGGAAAATATGTTTAAATATGCCCAAATTATACGTATGTCAGTGACAAGAGACACCCTGTGCTGGGTAGGAATATCTGCCAGCAGCATGCAAAGAGTTAAAGTGCAACCGGATACATTTTCCACTCAGGCAATTATTCGAAATTTCCGAGAACAAAACACTAGGGCTGCATGACATATAATGGTAATTTGAATTTACCGGATTTTTTTTAAATAATACCAAGCCAATATCGGTATCACTTTGAAAGTACCGGCATATCACAAATTATGTTATTGTAGCAAATTATCGGTTACGAAATAATAATTGAAGAAATGTTGAATGTCACTCCCATCACACCACTCAATATTTATCATTAGGCCAAAAAATAATGATTTGGTTCCGGTTACCCGACCAACCATAATTTTGAGCCCCGACCCCAACATTTTTTTTTATTGAAATTGAAAAAGAAACAGAAAAAAACACACAAACGCCAACTTTTACAACAGCGACATAGTGTTGGACGTTTTTTGGGGGTGTCATTTTGCAATTCAGACTCAACAGAATATCAAAACAGCATATTTCGGTCACAAATGTTTGAAGAATTTGGTCCTAAAAATGAACTCAAGCCCAAATTCAAAGGAACAACAACAAAAATATCCCAACCTACTGACCCTATTTTCTTCTTCTATGTAACCGGAACCAAACCATTAATTTTTTTTGGCCTTAGTAATATTTCAATTTTTCAAGAGTGCATTGAAAATTTGAAATAATACTTTGAAAAACTCACTGAACATGAAATATTTCCAAATTACACACATTTGATCACTCACCACAAAATATATAATTATATTTGCAGACAGTAAATTTCAGCAATAGGCTATTTATTATTTATTTATTTATTTATTTATTTATTTATTTATTGGTGTTTAAGGTCACATACTTATGCACAATGGTGACCGTGACAGTTTTACGGGTGGAGGAAGCCGGAGTACCCGGAGAGAACCACCGAGCAACGACGAGCAGCTGTCAGCTCTCCAACAACGTAACTCTGAACTCTGCACCACAGCACAGGCAGGGTTAGATTGGTTGAAGACATGCGCACTATCGACGTGCAGTACGCCTCAGTACACAGCGTCATCGTGCCCCCATGTAGGCAATCGGGGTGAAGTGTCTTGCCCAAGGACACAACGCGGTTGCCGCAGGTGGGATTCGAACCGAGGACCTCTCGGCTTGCAGCCTGCACCTCTACCAACTGAGCCACCGTGCCCCCGGCTATTTATTAAAAGAATTGTTATAAACACGTGTTTGCTTTTTTATTTTTTCATTGAACTTTGATCAGTTACAAGTACACATCACGTGATTTTTTAATGTCGGATGGGTGTCTGTCAAACATGGAATGAAATAGTTCCTAATTCAAACTCCTCCTGTCTTGCAACTGCTGTCCAAACTCCACCCAAATTTACAACAACTGTCGTGAATTACTGTTAATCACTCATTGGAGAAGCCATAGCTCTCAAACAAAAAAAAAAGAAATTGTAAAATTCAGTCTTAGTGCAGCTTAGTGTGTTGTTTTTACACCTGCAGTGCAATCATTTGTGGATCTGTCGAAATCCATGTGTGGACCTTGTTTCCTCACCTGTAATTCAGAGATAACCAATATTAACACTAAGGCATACTTATAATTAATAAAGCACTGGGAAATACCTGGTGCTTCATTAATTGAAAGTTTACTTGTGATTCTTATATTTTATGCTTGAATTCTAATGGTACTGTGCTCGTGTATGGTGATCCTGTTCATGCATGCATTTTGAACAATCCATGATGTCTGGACTGTAGCGTACAGATGAGTTGATCCAGGCATTTTGTTAGGCTAAGATTTCATCCAAATTTTCGAGGATCCACTAGCCCTGAAGGTAATTTTCACATGTAACATCAAGACGGTTGGTTACATATTCTTGAGAACATTTTAGAAGGGGTTTACACGATGAAACAAAACAGATTTCTAAAAACAACTTACCAGGACCACTTAACATAGCTTTTATTGTTCCTGAAGTCAGTGCATGATCTCTTTTCACAATAAATTCATGACCATCTGATGAAACCAATTTCACATACATAGCATTGGGCCCCTCACACCCACCATATAATTTTTCCTCTTCCCCCTTCTCATCTTTGATGTCAGACATTTTGTCTCTAGGGAGGAATTGGAATTAAAATCTGCAAGAAAAATACTATCAATTAGACATTTATAAAAAATTACAAGAGTAAAAAAAAACAGAGCAAACAAAACTAATCATTAGTCCCCACAAATTTCAAGTCTACATTTTTTTTTCCTATTGAGAGGGCACACAAGAAACAAGGTTATTTTATTTTGCCTATCTGACTATATGTATGCATGTGTAAGGTCTCTGTTAATAAATCCTTTGTTTTATGTCAACTACAAATCTACTTTTGGTAATTAATAGCTGTGACACACTTTTTGATCAAATCAGTATTTGTGAAAAGAAAGTACAACCAATTGCAGTTAACATAAAACAACCAGGGTGTTTTTTCCCTTTTGTTGGTTGGAACTGATTGAATAATTCTGAATGTAGCCTAGACTGCTTACTACCTGTGAACATTGCAATCACGTGAAAGACATGGATGTGTCCATAAACACTGACTGGAAATTCCAAACCTAAATGGAATAGTAATGTCCTTCTGGGGGTCATTCTGGAAGTTTGATTACTAGTAAGAGTTGATTTGCCAGAGTCATTTCAGCCTGCAGTGTTGTTATAGCTGACAAGAAAATGGTTGTCACAGCTCAATAATGTGGAGTTTTGGATAGACTCTGTCCGCACAAGAGAAATGAAATATCGATTGTTTCAGCATAAAAATTGACAGCAACGACTTCCAACCAAAAGGACATTAGTACTGAAACGGTTGGCCCATTTTTGTAACCGGCTAACCGGATTTCAACCAGATATTCATTAACTTTAACCGTTGGTATTATTGCATTGTCTACAATGCAAAATCAGTAAGGAATGGCGAGAAAACAGTTGAAAACACTGCCACCTGACTTCCGCAAAATGTATACAAACACCATCAAGTGCCAATGGGAATCGCCATGTACAAATGATCGTTAACAATTTACATGTATATGATTGCAATGGCCCCACACAATAGTGATGATACATCTTAACTGTGGTCACCCTGCATTGCCCAATCACAAAAACTGGCCTTGCCATTTGAAAATCATAAGTGCACATGTGAAAATCACAGATGCATGGCATGCAGCACACCTGAAACAAAAATCACGTGTGCAATTTCTTTCCACGGGCACACATTTGAAGTGAGGGACAAATGTCATTGATATTAGTTAAGAATTTTCCAGCCAGTTTGTAAATTGTAGTTAGGCACAGTTATTAGTTAACTGTATTAGCAAAGAGCCTCTTACCTTGAGTGGCTTGAATTTGATATGATCATAGAGTGAATACGTAATCCTAATTTTCTGAATATCTTTTTCTTTTCTGTTCAATGCTAAGACAAAAGTAACAAACAGTTCCATATTTACATTTACCTATTCCTCACAATGCAGTTTCGGATGAGAATATGTAGCGAGTCATGAAAGGGGTGTGATAAGAAATTATTATATGCCCCATAAGAGCCCTTCGTCCGACATCAACAACTGAAAAACAAATTTTATAATGCTATATTTTAAAATAGGTTCTTTTCTGACATACGTTCATACTTTTAAACAGTTCAATAAAATCAAAACATGTTTTTTCTGAAACACGTTTGTAAAGTACCAAACAGTCACTTTATTCTGAAAGCACCATTACTCACACTGAGGAATTTTTCAGCATTATAATCTACAATCAACAACACCTCATCAAAGAGAAGAATGTCAAATTTGTCTGTAGAAGACAATGTTACACTGACATGCGTGTGCTCACTGCTGCCCATGCAGAAAACAACCTGCAGCACACTCAACTGTTGGCACTTTGATACAAAGTCACAGGCATTTATCCGTGACTTCACATCCCAAGCGAACGAAATAACTGTTCATTCAACATTCCAACACCTTAATCCTTTCATGTTACATCGTGTACAGATCATTGTAAATCGAGAAATGTTTGGTAGCATTGACATTGCTTGTGTCGGCAAAAGAATTCTAACGTCTCACGGTCAAATACTATTTATTTTTCCAGATGCTATCTCGTAAACTATAGGTATAGCGGTTACCCAGTTGACAGTTTTTCCAACTGGTTACGCCAATAACCAGTTATCTGGCTAACCATTTCAACACTAAAGGACATACATACACCAACGATATAATTCACATAACATATTATAAACTCAGAATTGTCACTTGTGATAGGCAAATTCTAAAAAGCTTGGCATCAACTCTTTTTCAAGGTAGTAAAACAAGTATCGTTACCTTTCTTGTGAGGCCTGGTCTTTTTCAGTTGAGCAATTTCACCAGCTCCCTATTGGCCACTTGAAATAAAAAATATGGCGAGTGCTAAATGCCTGTCCAACATGTGAACGCCCGCCTTGAATGCATTGTCTGGTGAGAGAAAGAATCATTGAATAAAGAACGAGAATTCTTCAGCACATAAGTTATAAAATTTCAAATTAATTTATTTACTTATGTATTAATTCCCCGGACGAAGGAAATTTTGAGATGACATAATATTGACATCACTAGTTCATTTTATGATGGCAAATTTGTATATATGCCATTTGGGTGATTTTCAATAATGGATAATTGGTAAAAATTGAAGTTGTCTGCAAATGAGCGGATGACAATCGACTGGTGGTCAACAAAACAAGAATAGACTGACTGAGATGATCGACTGAATGATCAGTTGTTCAATTAAATCACAAATGGACATTTCATATTCACATGTTTCAACAGGTCGGGGAAGATTCAGCCCTGGTGGTGGGCCGAATAGTGTTGAAACGGTTAGGGATTTTCAGGAGTCGACTAGTCGACAGAGGTAATCGAATACTAGTCGATTAGTCGGACCCCTCCCGAAATTTTCCATGTCTGTGCCTACAGTATGAAATGGGCAGTGCTGCCTTGATATTTTCATAAGTTATGATTTTCCACCACTCTGCGTGTCAGAATGTAACATTCCAATGCTAAACCGACACAATTGAAAGTGGTTAGTCATATATTTACTTTGCTTAAGCAGTTGTGTTTGGTCACTTATAAACCAATAAACGGGCAGCTTACTGGCTCATATCATAATATGGGTTTTTAAAATCAGCTGTTCACCATGCATACACAAAACTCAAAACGAGGCTATTCACCGAGATTCTACACCGGCGCTGTTATAGTGAAACCTTTGAATAGAATATGAGATACATGTCAAGATGTCAATATCACATTTGTCCCAGGTTCTATCATACCCTACCAAGTAGTCCCTGACCCTCATTGATTGTGCTCACATCAAAGGCAAATGCGGCACATGCCACAGGCACAGTGACAAGTTAGTTGTATCACTCAGATGAATCAGATGAATTGCATCACAGCAAAATAAACAAGGTCAAGGTCGCAGTTGGCACTGTATGTAATCAATGATTCAACATAAAACAATGAAACCGCGGAGACACTTGTCTTTGAAGTTTGAGACTTTGAGTTCAGTTCGGGTCACCAAGATCACCCCACAGACTGTCGGCAGTGGCAATCATCAACGCAACAATGCATTGAGGCATTAACAAATTAATCATGTGTCCCGATAATGTTCAACGGCACTGATGACCTGATTGCATGGAGGTTGTGGTTTTTCGCGACTAATCGACTAGCAGATTTTGGGATCGACTAATTTAATAATCGCATCGACTTGGATTAGTCGGATAATCGTTTCAACACTAGGACCGAATCTTCTCACTTTGAGTTTAAATGTTTGAAATTTACATTTTATTCAGTTATTTTGAAAAGTTAATATTTGAATATATTTTAAGGATTTTTGATGAGAATTTTCTATATATTGCCAAAAAAAAATAATTTTGTAAGGAGTTTGGATAAGAATTTTGTCTATTTTGTGAATTTTTTTTTACCTCTTTGTTTCAATGCAATCCATTAATTAAAAGTCCAACATTTGAATCCAAAATATTAGAAACTGAAACATGTCCAGTCACTACTAGAACTATTCCACCAATTGACTTGAAACATATTGTTCATTGTCTGTGGAAATTATTTTTTTTTAACTTCGACAGTGACTTCACTAAATGAGAAATGATCTTTGTTATTGTCACTTCGAAGTTTCTGTCGAGTTTGTTTAGTTTTGGCGGTACTTTGCAATTTGTTTCTCTCATTGTCAATGTGCATTTTCTTATTATGATATTCTGTAGAGATATCTTTATTTGCTGTTGATTGGATCTTGGAAGTTACCGCCGAGGTTTGTTTCTTTACTACATTAACTATTATTGCCCCCCTCTCACACTATGATATACTAGGTGTCACATAACCTGAAGATGAATTAATAAACAAATAAAGCTATTTGGGTAACAAGGGATTTTAAATCCTACATCTTTGCTGTGTGCCTTCAGCGTGCTGAAAATTTTCATTCATGATTCATCCTGAATGTGAAACATTGTACGCCAAATATTAAAGGAAATAAACTGCAATTGACAAGGAAATAGATTCACTATGCACCAACTTTTGAGACATAGATGTTAGAACGACCAAATGCCTCCATGTTTACAAATAAAATTTACCGACTTGGAAAAACTAAAAATTAACTTTTGTAATTACATCTATATATATTTAAATGATTATACTTGTACCACCACCAGTGTTTTGTGTGACTTTTTGTATATATGTATATAATACATGTATGTAAAATTTCAGTGTTTGAGTTTTTGTGTTGTTAAGTTGTGAAATAATGTTATCTAATGTTATTAGAATTAATAATTACCTTAAACCTCTTGTCAACAATATTGTCACTTGTCAATTATGTCAATTGCCAAACCCCCACACAGAACATGAAAA
The DNA here is from genome assembly GCA_031216915.1 of Pictodentalium vernedei. Lineage (NCBI taxonomy): Eukaryota > Metazoa > Mollusca > Scaphopoda > Dentaliida > Dentaliidae > Pictodentalium > Pictodentalium vernedei. The sequence continues at coordinate 102,516,771 of CM062293.1, forward strand.
GACTAATTAGCACTCAGCAGTCAATCACAGAGTACACAGGTCGAATCTTCCCGATCCCATTTCAACAGACACAAACATTTAGTTGAATGTCATTTCTGATAAATTCTCTTTCAGTGCCCAAGTACATTAAAGTGAATGTAGCAAAAATTACCATTTCATTTGCCTTCATGGTAATTTATACCCCACCGGCCACATAAAATGCTAAAAGCCTAAATATAGGAAATGAATAATTTTCTGTTGACTAACAGTTGAGTGGTTGCTATATTTACTTTTAGGGCAAATGTTACATATATTCTGTACAGAAAATCTTTCTCAATGTACATAAAGAGTTCCAATTTTAAACTGCAACTGGCTAAAAATTATATGTTTATGAGAAAGGAAACTAATGGGTGGCCAAGTTACACATGTCATGTTGTCACACGACGTTATTTTGAAAACACAAGTTAACACGAAAACAGGAAATAATTCGAAGCATTTGACAATAGCTCCAGAAAATGTCAAAATATGGATTCAGTGTTAATTGTAACATTTCAATCATGTTGCTCAACAACAACAAGAGTTGTCAGAGGAGGAGTGTTTGTTAAAAAATAGGTTTTATAATCCGATATTTCAAAAATGAAAACAAAAACATTCTTTTACGATTCTATCATATCATCGGCCACGGGCAAATAATTAAGGTGCGTCAAAAATTAAATTTTATGCATTATAAAAGGACTTCAGAAGGAGTAAATAATTACACTCAATTTGCCGATGATCGCTGAGACTGTCCGGAAAAAAATAACAAATTTGATACACTCTTCTACCTACCAAATAAAAATTCAGGGTTGTCCCCCTGATACTGTTTTCATCAGCTCGTGCAAAAATCTATTCCTTGTCAACGCTTACCCGGATGTTGACCGCGTGATAAACAAAGGGGGGTAATTCCACTCAAAGAACACGTCAATTCAAGATACTGATAATGTTTTGATGGCATGTTTTTAACAGAACGCGTTCTCAATCAACCCGTTCTGCATGGAACTCCGAAGTGTGTGAAATATTTGCTTACTTGAGATGGAGTGATGCGAGAAAAGTAAGATGTGTCGCACTAAACTTCGGAACACGACACTCTATCACCTCTAGATATTGTAATAAATAATTTTAGTGATTGTGAATGGGCAATATAGACCATGTGTGATTTGTTTTCTCTTTGGACACAATTTTTGTTTGATTTCGTACTTTTCTGTAAAGAAAGTAGGTTTAGGGACTTGCTTCTGGTACACGGCGATGTACCACTTAACTACTTCCATGCCAAATGTGATGATCTTGCATATAGTTAATAATAATAATAGCACAGGCCGGCCCCTGATTTGTCGCGGTTCTCATGCGAGAAGGCCTTGATTAACCCTGTGCCCACAATGCCTCTCTATACAACGCCTCTTCTCTTATCCTAAAACCCAGAAACGAACTGTTGATGACATCCTGTACCCCACCCTTCACAATTTCCCCAATAAGCATACTAACCCTCTTCTTTGTGTCACCCAATATCCACATATCCTTCATTCTCCCATCTCACTTCCGCATTATACTCCCAGTGCATCGTATTCTGTGAGACTGATATTTTGAGTCCCCGATATTTTGGACATTGTAACAGATTTTGCTTAGAGTCCCCAATACTCCTAAATTACACATTTGGCACTCCTTTTCACCGTCTTTCCCAATTTTCCCCCAAGCTCCAGCGACATTTATACATCCTACAGAAGGTATGGCCAGACATGCAGCTATTAGCAAACAAGTGCGCGGGTGATCGAGCAAAACGGTAGAGAACATTCAGTTTACCATATATAGCATTTACTGTGATAATGTACTTTCCCGACCCTCTTCCGTAGTTGTTCTAAAAAAGCAGGTCAATCTAGGGCTGCACTGTATTCAAATCTCAATACCGGTATTGACTGTCAGTCTTATTACTAATTCACCATAACTCCTTGAAGAAACGCTGATTAAATAGTAATCTTTTCATAGGAATACTGCTGATCGGGAGTTCAAATCAAACCACAGTCTCCGCGTTGATCCTTGAACAAGACGCATGATAATGCTTGCGCTAAGTGGTGCACGGTAGCGCAGTGTGTAGCGGTGTATGGAGCGTTCATTGTACACATGCCTCCAACCAATGCGAATCTACATCAATCTCTGTTTGTGACTGGTTTGTAGTAAGCTAAAAGTCTTAGAGCAACCTGCCGCTATTAGGTGGTTATTTACGAGTACTCTGACTTCTGCAACCCTACTATCCGACAAGATATGACCCTGTTGTTGAAAGTATAGTTAAAGCCAAATAAACAACATCAAAAAATTTAAAAAAACTGTAATAAAAACTGCGGTTACTGTAAACGTTCCAGTAGTTTGGACACCATGAAGACTAAAGTTTTCTTTTCAGCCTCCTAGTTCCTGGGTTACTCTGCTCAGTCGAACGTGTTCGGTACGAACTACCGAGATCTATATCAAAGAAAAGCAGGCGAAACACCAACCTGCAGCACCCTTCTTGTGGTACCACGGCGTTCAGCACCCCAGTTGGGCACTCCACTTCTTCCTAAGATCCTCCTGTGACGTAACACCCTGTTGCCTAAATGAGTCGAAGAAACATACCAAACAGCTAGTCGAAACCGAGTGACTTCGCTTATGATTCTTTATCTCGTTCCTCGCAGCAGAGGACGCACCCCTATCTTTCAACCTACTGGACGTCGTCACTCCATTCTTCTCGTATATTCTGATGTAATTGTACAAATTGGGACACAAGTATACACAGACTAATATGCATCACACGCGCACATATCATCTGTGAGAACGACTGTGGAAGTCAGCTATATGATTGACTGTGAAACAAACCACGACACGCACTGGTCACTGCTAGCAGTTCACTTGATATAAGTGGTTCATGAAACATCAGTTCCAAAGACAGCGATTCCCATTATAGTCCCATAATAATGGTTCTAACTAGTCCCCATCGGGCTCCAGTAGCTCCACACCGAAACAATTCTGCACTTGGGGATGCGACGAGCATCCCATAAGTGGTTGAGTGTTGGTCTTCTTTTACACGAACGCGTACTGCCCGTACTGGACTGGTGGCTACTCGGCTGGTCTTGATTTTACTACCTCTTTTGTTTCTTCCGTTTCTTCTTTGGCGATGGAGGTGGATGTGGGGATTCCTTAACTTTTGGAGGTGAGGACCGTGGAGCCATGTTTTGATTTTGGCTGAGATTGTCGAGTTTGGAGTGCAGCTCGTCAGTTCGTTTTACTAGGTCTGCCAGTTCGTTATCAAGGTAATCTTTGGTTTCTTGGAGCTGTCTTTCTAATCTACGCTTATTTTCTTCCTGGAGTGTGATTAGATCGACGGCCGTGGGAGAGCTGTCTGATGACTCTTCTGTGCCCACGATCTGTGGTTCCAGTTCGTGGGCGAGCTTGCTTAGTTCTTCGTCATGTTCCACCTCAGCGTGGGGGTCCAAGCTTGAGATGAAACTGGAGGTGGAGGCATTTGATGACTGGGTGGTGTCTGGTTCTGCTTTCTCCGTCTGGATGGAGGAGTGGACTTCCATCTCCTCTTCCTTCTCTTTGCGGCTTTCTTCAGATTTTCTTCTCCAGGCCTCTGGGCGCTTGGCGTCCCGGCACTTAGTGGATGGGCTTTTCTTCTTCCTCTTGGCCTTTTCATGGTCCTCTGGGTGTGGATCAGAGCCCGATTGGGCTAAGGTACTACCACTACCCCCCCCCCGGGGGGGGGGGGGGCGATGGTCTGACTGCTGGCTTTTTTTTTCTCCTTGTTGGAGCCATTCCAGGTGGTATTGGAAAGTCCAATATCAGCTGGCAGGTATCACCAGAAACATGGATGGTCCAGTTTTGGTGTTACCCACGTTCAAACATGTTAACATGTCAGATAGCTTCTGCGGTAGATCATTCTGGCGTTAATTAGTGGTGCTAACGGAGAGTCCAGTTAGCGTCCGAGCTGATCAACAGTCGCGGTAATGGCAATCGTAATGATTAACTCCTCAATAGAGTTTTTTTTTAAATAAAGTATCACTCACGATTGACTATTGTCTACGAACAATTAGGGAGGAGGTTATGTGTGACTTGTTTGTTACCCAAATTGTCAATACGTTTCATGGTGTGTTGAGTGATATTTCAGCTAAAGGCATGGTAACACTTTGGTTGTTAATTGATTGTGTGTGTGATGGAGGCATTGGGAATGTGGCATCAATTGTAAATTCCAGATACTGTTCGTGGTTCAGCAGGTGATATGTTTTTACAGCTCTGAAATCTTAACCTTTTGAACCCTGATGATATTTCACATGTAGGTTCAATGTCAGCAATTGGAAGAGCTCACATCCATTATTTTAATTCATATTTTCATCGTGCAACCTTTAGGCTGCACATTGAAAATATTAACCACTCTACTTAATGAACTTATGACGTATCATGTTCCTGGGCCGAAAGGCCGGTGTAGGAGGATATCTTCCCCCGGACACCCCCCCCTCGGGGCGGGGTATCCTAGGATATCTCCCCCACCCTGAATATCTTTCCCCCACCTAAATTTTTAAATGTATGGATTTAATTTTGTTTCTTTTACTATTATTTCACAATATTTGAATACATTTGATATTAAACAGGCAAATCCTTGTACAAAATTACTCCGGATTACATATCAAAATGTGGAATAAGTTAGAAGTTAGGGAGAGAAATATTTTGAATGCATTTTAGAAACAATTTATCTTCCTCCTCACCCTGTCAAAATCTCAAAAAAAAAGTTACAGAGGTTCTAAGATAGGCTGTTTCTAATTCATTAGTGTACAAATATCATTATAGCATTTCAAATTTCTGGAATCACTGCACTCGTTATTTAACGGTTGGAAGAATTTTTTTTCTTCTCCAAGTTTTCTAAATTATATTTTGATATGGGTGGGTGGGTGGGGGGGGGGGGGGGGGGTAACCAGGCCTGGATATCTTCCCCCCTGTCACATTGTCAAAGTCCTGTAGACATTCATACGACCTTTACAACCATTGATTGGACTATGTTATGGTTGGGTGAGAGTGTAAATAAAACCTATTTATTTTTTTCAAATGGTTGCTATGGTTTTTGAATGGGTGTGAGGGAAGATAATCAGGCCTGGACATCTTCCTCTCCACCCTCTTCCATTTTTGTCCAAAAAAATGCTGCAAGGTTCCAATATTGTCTATTTCTGATTCACTGCTCTCGTTATTTAACAGTATAGTGTTGGAAGAATTTTTTTTCTTCGCTAAGTTTTCTATATTATATGTTGACATGGGAGGGGAAGGGGAGAGAGATAACAACCAGGCCTGTATATCTTCCCCCACCCTCCCCTGTTACCTTGTCAATGTCTTGTAGACGACCTTTACAACAATTGTTTGGACTTTATGGTTCGGTGAGAGTGTGAATAAAACCTATTTATTTATGTTTTCAAATGATTGCTGTGGGAATGGGTGAAGGGGAACATAATCATATTTTAACATGAACTTAAAAGGAAATGCCTAAATGTATGTATTTAATAGATTGAACAAGTTTTTCAATGTTAATGTGATGAAAATTCAGTAAATAAATGTTATGTTTTTATAAGTTGTTTTATTTTTATTATTTTTTATTTGGTGGGGTGGGGGGGGGAGATATCCAGGGTGGGGGAGATACCCTAAGATAACTTCCCCCAGGGAAGATATCCTAGGACATCTCCTCCTCCCGGGAGGATTACAAGGGGAGGATATCGTGGCACACCTGCTCAGTGTTCAATAGGTTAAAGATCTATGTAAAAAGTCACTGGAAATAGCGAGAAGGCTCCTATGGTGGAGATCCCGTACGAAAACGGTTTCATTCGATTCAAGCTTCGTCAGAGAATTTCAAAGTTGCGTTGTGACTCTCTCCTATATATATCAAAATCCTGACGGGTAGAAGTTGCAGGTAGTGAAACGTGAAATAGAATGGATATACACACTCTAAACCCTCATACCACTCGGCTTGAACAGAAACGACTTTTAGTCATTTTTTAACCTAGGGTTAAATATCTTGCCGAATAAAAATAAAAGAGGGCTACCGGACAGCAGCTTCGTGTCTGGCGGTGGTGGCTTTTAGTATCACATTCGGGGGACATGTCCATAGTCCTGAAATAATAATCCATCCAGCGACTGTAATGAAAACGAACCCGCAACTTTTATCCATTTTCAAGGCTACCCCCGAAAGCATAAGTGCATCAAATAATAAAACCCTGTAGAAATAAACTTGTCGAGAGGTGAGAATTAAGTTTAGAAGAAAAAATAAAGATTGAAATTTAACTGCTTTAAACCTTTACGTAACGTGTTACGTAACGGTGACGTCCGACCAGGATTTAACAAGGTCCTTTTTGGGGCCGAATTTATGCCACATTCCCAACATGTAATAGGCAGTAAGATTCCCCATTCAGCTAACCATGTTTCCAGTGTCCTATCATTTACCAGTAATGCAATCTAAGATGCAATGAGTTCAAGTCGTGGACATATTACAAACACACGCGCGTGCACTAAATCGCCATGGTATATGTTTTCACATGTTTAACTGGTTGAGGGCTAGATTATTTTTTGTTATTTGTTATTCAGAGTTTGCTCTATTGCAAATTATTGGAGAGTGCCCACCGGCACTCTCCAGTAATTTGTAATAGAGCAAATTTATATAAACAAAATATTATTTGACTGAATATGAAATGAGCAAGGAAAACATTGGGTTTTGCTTTGGTACGCTCACTTTTTTGAAAGCCCTGATAGTGGCTTCTAGCACTCAACCAGTTAATATTGGTTGACATGTCAGCGCTGCTTTAAGAATCTCAATTCCGGGGATCTCAATAGAACTGTGGTGCCTAACAAATAGTCAGACACCACTGATCGTTTGGGGCCCAGGGAACTATGGTATAGAGTTTGGTCAACCCTGACAGGTTTTGTGATACTTGCAAACCCTCACTCCACAAAAAGTCCCCTTCCCAATTTCCAGTGATTAAACCCTGCCGACAAGCTCTACTCACAAAAATCGTCATTCAATTTTGATAATTTTTAAACAATTCTTGCCTTCAAAATATAGCTTATAGGGGTCATAAACTATGTTTTAGATGCCAAAAATGAAATATTTCAGTTATTCAAGATAGGTTTTTGCAATTGTCGTACTCTTATCGTGTTAGATAAATGATTAATATTATGAGAGTCAGATATGCTCTGGAAATAGATATATATTTCTTTTATTTCCTGGTTTTTACTACATAAGATTTACTGAGATATATTCCTGTTGTGTTTCCTGGATAACCCTTTACCTAACATGAAAAGCAGACGACACTTGCAAAAAAATTCTCGAGCTCATTCTAACGAGGGGTAGTAATCTATGTTTTTGAGACAAAAAATGAAAACAATAATGAAAATTAATTGGCGACTTTTTAGATTAGCGCTGGCCGGTTTTTGCCGTTACGTTGGGTAAAGGGTTATTACACAGATTTGCTGTCACATGACTCACTGTTTGAAAGGGCTCTCGAAGCCCGTACTACTATTGAGTCAGAGGACAGCATATGCACGACTAGCTTATAAAAGCGAGGCCAGGAATGACCTGATATATTGAAAAATAAGACCAGTCTTGACACTAATAACATTAAGTAAAATAATAACGACTTTTTTTTATAGAAAATGTTTACTCGACCGACATCCTTTTTGCAACGCCCAGAGGCGGACTGGCTTTATGGTCCACCGGAAAAATTCCCATTCCCCCTGGGGCCTCCAAAATTGACGCAACCCAACACCAGTCTGGTCTACCATTGTTCGCTCAGATGAAAGGAAACAGCGTTCCTTCAGTTTCAAAAATCAAAATTTTCTCCGATTGGGCCGAACTAGAGTCTTCCCGACGGGTCCTCCCCATCCCCGGTAGAACCATTTTTGTCGAATGATCGATGGGGATGATACAACTTGAAATGCCATCGAAATGTTCTCTATGTGGACTGCCACTGATCGCGCAGATGCAAGGAAGCCGCGTTCGTTCGGTTTGCAAAATCAAAATTTTCTCCGGGTCTGGTGCCCCCCTTGGTGCATTTCTCAGTAACTTTTCTTGGCACAGTCCGCCCTTAGCAACGTCGTGTAGGCCTACGCAATTCCGTTTCCCAAACATATATAAATATCCATGGATTTTATTAAACATCATAACGGCCATATATAAAGATGAGGGATGACGAGACTTGGGTGTAGCCAGGATTTTTCGAGGTGGGTAATAATTTGGCTCTTATGGGCCATTAATGATTGTAGGTTAGTCAAACGTGGACCCAAACACCATAAAATAATTGATTGGTGAGGTACGTCCTGTGCACAGGGAGGGAGATGACGAGGGAGTGTTCCTCTCGTGGGTGGAGGTAGGGATGACCTCTTCAGAGAAACTTTTGAAAACTCAAGCTGATGAGAGTGAATAAGTGGTCATTAGGCTCTTTTTACATCTGTTTATTTTTAGTATTACCTGGGGACATTAACCTCATGTTTATCATGCCTGCATCTTTTCGATTTGTATTGGGGGGGGGGGGGGGGTTGTAACACCAGCCCTATTATACGCTCGACTACACCCTTGCGAGATGCATGTGACCACACCCCCTCTTCTTACAGGCGCCAGATTAAAAAAAAAATACCTTTTTATATTAAGTCTGAAGTTCTGAACTTAAGTGCCAGGAGATAACTGTCTTTAGGAACATGGAGTAGATAATATTTCTTAGTTAATGAATTACCACGTAAGCGTACTGTGGTATATGGTAACGAATTCAAGCACACCAAAATTAAGGAAATGAGCCATGAAACTTAAAAAAGATCTGAAGTGCTTATTGGATCGATTCACGCACTGTGCGCGTTCGAGATATGTTATTATTTTTCTGCCTCCCCATTCCCCATGCAAATCAAGGTACAGTTGCAAACCTCAGATCTCCGCCTATAAGTTTCAGTATTCCACTTTCCAAAAGACTATTGTTAACCCTTGGTCCTTTTTCATGGCTCAACGGACAGTATTATTTTCCTTGTGTCATTCACAAAAAACGCCATTAAATTTTTCTATTGTTTTCAGTTTTTGCCTCCAAAACATAGCTGATGACCCCACATTGGAGCGACATCTTCCCGATGAAAGTCCAAAGTTATGTTCTTGAGGCAAAATAAAATTTTTAAAGAGGTAACCTACGTTTTACAAATATTCTTCGCTCATCTTGCAGAAAATCGCATTTCAAACATCAATTTAAAAAAAATCTCCGGGGAGCATATACAGGGAACCCCCGACTTCCAGCTTTTTAACGGACTTCACCAGACGTGGTCCAGCGATCCGAACGTCGTGGCTATTCCACAACGTTGTAGGGGTCGCATGCCGTTCGGATCGCCGAACTGCTCCGGCGGTACCATACCAATTACCAACCACCCACTTTACCTGTCGCATTAGTCAAGGCATGAAATCACCAATGATATACTCAAAATTGCAATTCGATATTACTTTCCAAATTTTAGATTCTCAAAACACACGTGGAGATCATGTCGCGGCCCCTGAACTGGAACGAACTTGTGGAGCTCGTTTTAACGGGCGGGTGATTTGTTCCGTTTTGAAAGACATGATAAAATGAACAATTGACTATTGAGTATTATTAGCTGTGTTTGGAAGAGGATGTTTAGTCGTTTTAGGGGTCAATGCACTGTTGTTATGAAGTAATCAGGGTCATTTATCCACTGTCCCCACTACAAATCCACACGTTTCAGGGAACCAGTCTTCAGTCAATTTGCCCCAGATAACATTGTTGTCATTCGTGGAATTGGAACGAAAAGCCGATTCACGTGACATTTGGGAAATCCCCGAAAAGAAAACATCAACTTCAAGATCCCGATCGAAAAGCAGTTCTGAAACAAGGCGGAAGAAGACACAGTGAATGTCGAGACGGCCGCACATTTAAAATAAAATGTCGTATAAACATATTGTGAGGCAGTCAGCGCATGTATTCAAGAGATTAACAGTAAGTAGAGAAGTCGAGAAATCAATCCCAATATCTTAGGCTATGTGACTGCAGTTGTCTCATTGTTTACAAATTATAGTTTATACAGTTTTACCCAGACCGACGAAGTGCAGCTCGATAAACATTCGTCGAAGTCAACAACATGTTCATGTCATTTACAAATACTGAAATGGAAAGTGAGTCTCCAACTTGCATCGAATAATTTAATTTGCCGAGGGGAGTAACTGTTTTGTTTTACTCGAGGATGTGTAATGCAGGCAAGCACTGCAACTGCAAGTATATAATTGAATGGGACGTCCGAATCCCCGTTTGAATGATTCAAATGTCGCCTAAATAATGAATGGAGGTCACCACAGGTTAGTGTGTCTGGCTCAAATGTTTATTGTTACGCGCACTATATCTGTTACAATCAGATGATTAACTCTTAATCCGCTGTGTATTTTCAAAATATTATTGACCAAATCTAGTCATGGCTGCTTTTCAGCAGCCATGACCAGATTTGCTGACAAATTCATCTAAATTTAAGTAAAGAAGTAATTGGTTTAATTGGAGAGATATTTGGTTAAATGTGCCCAAATTATACTTATTTCAGTTTCAAGAGCTTTTGTGGTCTGAGAAGTAATATTCTGTAGGAGTTAACGCCCAGCAGAGAGAAAAGCTAGGCGGTGCCCTCAAAATCAGGGTGTGAATCGTGGGGCGGTGTGGGCACTCATCTTAAATATTTTTGTTTCATCGATCAGTAGCTGGATATATATCTTAACACTCTGCATGTTGATGTCAAAGTTCAGGCCGTAAATTCTTCCCATATTGCAACTAGGAATTTAACAAATCAATGTTGCTTTGAAAGATCTCAACGATCCCTGTCATACAATACGGAACTGGTTACATTCCTAGTTGCATTATGGAGAAAAGAAATCTAGCTTTAAATTTTGATGTTTGGATATCTGTGAGCAGAGGGCTAATTGGAACTGTGGGACACAGTTTTATTTTTTCAAGAGTTTACCCAACTAACTTGAAAATTTGGTTGATTATTATATGGAATTATAGTTTGACAAATAACTCAAAGCTACAGAATTTTGTATCAACGGGTCCAAAGTTAGAATCATTGGTCCTGGAGAGTCTCGAGATCCAGCATTATGAAAAAACCCGTGGCCGCCTGGCTTGTTCAAAGACCTCCGCAATCTGCATAGGAATACATCTTTCAGAAGTGGTTGATAGTTCGGTGTCAGATTTGCGATAATGTGAGTCGGACCTATCTCTAGAAAATAGCCACGACAGGCAGCAATGCTGTGGTAATAACCATGGCAAGTCGCCACCGCTTTTACCGGGACATTGACGATTGTCATGGCTAATTGTCCACCGACGTGAAGTTGGAGGCATATAGGCATGGCCTCATTCGTCTGTCTGCATGTGTGGCAGTGCGTCCGCATCCATTTCTTCTAAACTAATATATTCGAGTTACACACTCTAAATTCAATGACTCGAGTTGAAAATCAACCCAAATCAACTGGGTTGAGTGAATATGAGCCCAATTGGGTTCATATTCACTCAACCTAGTTGAATTGGTTTGCTATTTAACCCAACTGAGTTTAGAAGAATCAAATGCTTTCGCGCGCCGAAGGTGCGCAGGGGAGGTGTGGGGCAAGCCTCTTTCGACCTCAGTAACAGTATTTATTTTCCCAACTGAGTTTAGAGTGCAGGTTTGAAATTTTGGGACACGTTTCATCATTTCATCATGGTGCACAGAAAAGCAGTACACAGATTATTACAGAAAATGTTACCAAGAGTTAATGTGATTAAAACATGGAAAAGTAGATTTCGAGAAAAAAGGCACAGCTTTCAGTTTAGAGCAGCAAAGCACAGTTTTATCGACAATAGATTGCAGATGCGCAACATCTAAAAAGATTATGTGATTCTTGAATTTGTCTGGAGTTACTGCCCTTGATGGACTTTGAAAATTAGCATTTTTATGCAGGAGGGTATTCTTTTAGTAAAATCAACTCCTCCAACCCTTTTTAGTCTAGGTTTCTGAAACTTTAAAACAATATCTTTGACGTTTCATCGTTGTGCAACGTGTATACAGTTCATGGAAGTATAAGGGTCTTGTTTTGTGAAAATAAGCATTTGCAGGAATAAGGATATTCGTATGGAGAAATCAACTCTCCCGCCGACCTGGGCTCTTGAGTTGTCGATTATTGAAACTTCAGCCCTCTAAACCGTGGTGTTATCTTCCATGTCAGTTCAATGACAACGATTGGAAGAGTCCATATTCATTATTTTGGGGTAGACCACACACATGATTGATTGGTCTACCACACACATACACTCAGCACCCATCCCGGTTAATGAAATTGTGACCTACCTTGTTCCTGGGCCGGAAAACCGGCCTCTCGTGTTCAAAGGGTTATTACAGTAATATTTATTTAGTGATTCATTAATGCGACACGAGTAAAATGATGGCGCATTTTTTTTAATTTGGCAGGAGTTGCTGCTCTTGTTTGACTTGATACATGTGTTGAGACAAAAAGCTCACATTTCTCGACTTTATAGTTGGTAGAAGAGACGAATCATTCGAAGGATTCTCCGGTAATATCTTGAGAGCAGAGTCTGTACTCCCTTTTCTTGCTAATTTCCAATCAGATCAAATGGCGGAAACCCCAAAGAAAAATCCAAGGTTCAGGGGACTGCATTTGTGTCGTCAGGTTACCCCCAACCTCGATTCTCTGTCAGGTGGCGGTATTATGGTGTAAAAATTTATTGATAAATATGGTGTTGGACTCTCTCTCTCTCTCTCTGAAGAGCTAAAACAGCATTATGAAGCTGGAGCACCATTTTTGATTGGCTCTTAATTCTAAAATTGAAATCTGGCATGCTTGTTTGGAGTGACCTCTAGATTTTCTTCCATTTTCCGTCAAAAAATGTTGCCATTGGCAACTACCTTTGAACTTAGTTTAGTCAGGGATCAACATGTTCCTATGGCACGCCCTACAGGGCACATTTATGATCAGGATGGTTTGGAACTTGGTATGTTTGTTTGGGGTTACCTCTAGATGTGAGCTATTGCTTTTTTTCATTTCCATAAAAAAATATTATCGTTTGAACTTACTGCATTTGTGCATCAACTTATCCCTTTTGCACTCTCTGCAGGGTATATTTATGACCTTCTAGCAATGACGTTCTACTTAGTGCATTTGTGCATTAACATCTTCCTTTGGCATGCCTCAGAGGGCACATTCATTATCAGGTTGTTTTGAAACTTTGTATGCTTATGCAGGGTGACAAAGATAGGAGCTATTGATTTTCTTTTCATTCCCATCAAAAACTGTTGCTGTTAGCAACAATCTTTGAATTTATTGCATTTGTGCATCAACATTCTTCTTTGACATGGCCTACAGGCCACATTTATCATAGGATTGTTTTTGAACTTGGTGTGCTCATTAGGCAAGGCCTTTAGATAAGAGCTATTGATTAGCATTCATTTCAGTGAAAAATGTTGCCATTTACAATAACCTCTGAACATACTGCATTTGTGTATCAACATTCTTCCTTTAGCCAGTCTTACAGTTTACATTTAAAAATGCATGGATTACTCTGACGTTGTACACACACAATGCTGTTATGTTGAAATGTCATCAAACAACATTGGTACCAATGATCTTCAATTTTGCCATTTCATTTATAACTTACCAAGTTTGTCAAGTTGAACTACAGTGTCATTGACACTTTCATTTTCAAATCAGGCGGGCTATTGGGAGCTAGAGTGACCGCCAACCTTAAACTTACAGGGCTGAGAGTAGTAACTCTCATAATTGCCTTATCTTAAATGTCACCTGGGAATTTTACTGATTCTGATAAAGTGTAAAGGGATTTGAAATAATTAAAAAAAACATCGGCGCAATGTAAGTTTCACATAACATATAACCCCACAGTGTCCCCAATATAAGGGGCTACAAATGTCTCCGATCCTCTCTTAGAGCACTAAATTTTGCCAAAAAAATTCTCGCGTATGTGTGTTTGGAGGGGGGGGGGGCTAATCCTAACTAGACCCCCCCCCCCCGGTCATTGCCCCATCCTCCCACTTCCATTCAGGAGGGCAACGACCCGAAGGTCCTATAGTAGACTGGGAGAGGCCCACGAAACCCCACACATCAGCCTTTCAAATATTATCTTCACCTCCGGCCCCTCGCTCGGGCATCCCCTATTATAGAATCCCGGCTACGCGCCTGTCATTTGGTTTACTACAGGGCGAGTTTCCATGGCCGCTCTAGGAACCCATTTTCAGGGACATCAGTAGACCCGTGGTGTCCGACAAATTGTCAGGCATCTCTGATCTTTTGGACTTCCTGGCATTATGATAGAGTTTGGTCAAACCAGACAGGTTTTGTGGCCATCGTGGACCCCCAGTTCCCAAATGGCCTTTCCCCAAAAGTACGTCGATTAAACTCGTGATTTGCCTTGTTAATGGAGAGTGCCTGTAAGTCAGACTGACTCCTATAAAATGTTACACGGCAACAATAAGTGAAGTAGTATTGGCGACCAAAAATAATTTAGCACTTTACCAGTTGTTGTTAATTTTATTATATTTTTTTTAAGTTTATGCCTCGTCTGATTGGGTACTGTATTTTTTTTGATAGGTTAACACAACTTTGAACAACCACTTCAATGGGTTCGCCAGACATCTCAGTGGATTCAAAATCGATCGCCTGGATCACTTCGTTATAACAGTTAAAGACATTAACAAAACAGTAGACTTCTATACGAATGTTCTTGGAATGGAAGTTAGTACATTTAAGGTGAGTCACAAAATACATTTACAGCATCACGGTAGTGTTGAAAGGAATTAATTGATTAACCTGTACCGGAGAGGTTACAGGTTTCTTTTCCGGTTTCGATTTTCTCTACGGGATAACTGCTCTCTCATGACTGCGTGGAAATATTTTGTGTTTGTGGATCTATGGAATGGAACTTGCACAACTCTTGCACAAAATACTCCACCCTTACAGAAAGGAACACAGGAAGCATTTTGTACTTGGAGGAGCACGGTAATAAAAGGGCACCCTCACACTGAAATATATCAGCGGGTACAATACACAAGACTATTAGTATGGAACTAACGTCCCTCATCGTTGAGGAAAATGCATATTTTTGTCTCCATATTTAACAAATTATTCCGCCGGGCCAAAATACTGTTTCGGCCCGGCGGGATAATTTGTTAAATATACGGACAAAAATGTTCATTTTTCTGTACTTTGACTGGTTGAGGGCTATATTATTTATGGTGGTCTGAATTTATTCGTCAAAATTTGTTTTATTATAAACTGTTGGAGAGTGCCTATAAGCACTCTTCAATAATTTGTAACAAAACAATTTTATATAAACAAAATATTATTTGTGTTTAACTGAATATGAAATGTGACCAGGGAACATGTTGGCTTTTGCTCTGGTACCCTCATTTTTTTGAAAGCCCTGATAGTGGCTTCTACCGCTCAACCAGTTAAAGGACATGGAAAAAACAGTTATTTGGTCACATCTAAATAGAGAAGAGTCTGTGCACTACCTCCTTGCTAACTCCCGCAGAGGTTGCAACGACGGAAACCAGTTTGAATCGTGATCTCTCTCCCCCCTCCATCTCTCTCTCTCTCTCTCTCTCTTTCTCTCTCTCCTCTCTCTCTCTCTCTCTCTCTCTCTCTCTCTCTCTCTCTCTCTCTCTCTCTCTGAGTTTTTCTCCTTGACTGAATCCACTAATGCAACTCTGTCTCCTCCCCTCTCTCCATTGCCCGAATCCACTAATACAAGATAATATTTACATCTGGGACGGGGGCGCGGTGGCTCAGTTGGTAGAGGTGCAGGCTGCAAGCCGAGGGGTCCTCGGTTCGAATCCCACCTGCGGCAACCACGTTGTGTCCTTGGGCAAGACACTTCACCCCGATTGCCTACATGGGGGCACGATGACGCTGTGTACTGAGGCGTACTGCACGTCGATGGTGCGCATGTCTTCAACCAATCTAACCCTGCCTGTGCTGCGGTGCAGAGTTCAGAGTTACGATGTTGGAGAGCTGACAGCTGCTCGTCGTTGCTCGGTGGTTCTCTCCGGGTACTCCGGCTTCCTCCTCCCGTAAAACTGTCACGGTCACGATTAGCCATTGTGCATAAGTATGTGACCTTAAACACCAATAAATAATAAATAATAATAATATACATCTGGGACATGACCACCTAATCATTGGTCTTCTAACTCACGCATAGTCTCTGTTCCAAAGTAAACTAAACGATTAACCGGTTACACGAGTCCCTGGCATTTTCAACTCTACATCACGGCTTTGAATCTTGTTCAAAATGGGCAAATGATCTTTCCGTAAAAACGTGAAGGTGAGTAACAGAAAAGTCTCCTAAAATAATTGCTCGCCGTTGCTCGGTGGTTCTCTCCGGGTACTCCGGCTTTCTCCACCCATAAAACCGTCCGACACGAGGTGGCCCTGGTTGTCGAAAGTGTCGTTAAACTTCAATAAATAAATAGTAGGTGTGTGAAGATATGTTCGTGTGTGTTGGGAAGGGGGATTTCTGGGGACTGATTTTCAACCCAACTGATTTTAGAGTGAACTTGCAGGCAGGCAGGCAGGCAGGCACCCATCCCATAATTCACGCAACAGCGTTCAAGCACAAATCACAATGTAGTAATTCATTCACTTTCAGACCAGCCAATAGTTCATCACTGCGCGTATAAGCACGAGTAAGCCGCGAGCAATCCTCCTTCATTTTTCTCCTATTTTGGGGGTTAAAAACATAGCTTATGACACATCATTGGAACGAGCTTGTACTCGTGAGGGACTATAAGCTGTGTTTTTAGGCAAAAAGAAGGAGAAAAATATTCAAGAAATTCTTTTCCAAGTGTAGTCTGCGACAGGGACGTTGATAGCTTTTCGCCGTGTGGTGGGATGTGCCATTAGATCCCCAATATAATGTATGCAGTAAAAGCCACAGGAACAACATCTTTTAACACGAGCCCAAGGATATTGCCTATTTATTTTTTTAGCTGGGTGAAACGGGTGCAGTATAATTTCGTATTTGCCTACCTGCTATAAAATTGTATTATAATACCAAGACTTAGTACATTATTCTTATTTTTCAGGGTGGAAGGAAAGCCTTAAACTTTGGAGTCCATAAAATCAACATACATGAGCAAGGAAAGGAATTTGAACCAAAAGCAAGTTGGCCCACACCTGGGTCTGCTGATGTTTGTTTTATAACAACAGCAAATTTGAATGACGTCATGCAACATATAAAGGTGAGCTGTGAATGGAATAGGTTTTTCATCGTGGAATATATAGTAACAGGAAATGGCATTAATTGACTACGACTTTCCTGATTCCGATTTTCTCGCAGAATGGGACACACTCGCCTCTTCTTTGCCAATGTGTGTGGAGTTAAATGCGACGTTTCCGTCTATTATACAGATGGGAAGTCTGTTATTCCGTCTGTCTGGAAATTCTAGTATTTTGTATCTCCCGTGATAACCAATGGGCAACCTTTCCGTCCATGCACGAGCGTTGCTTCCCGCCCTGGGACGGATGGGTCCACTCGTACATTCATATATTCGGAAGCAGAGAATATTTTAATCTCCAGCTCTTGTGTCGCAAACTTTTCCATCTGGAAAATGACATATACAGCTACAGTACAGCTGTGGACTGGTCACTTTCCACGTGTGGGCAATATTTCCACGGACGCAATAATATAAGATTCCAAACTCGAATTCTGGGAATAATCATAAAAAATATGTAATGAAGCACGACACAAACAGAGTTAGCATTAGACGAGGGCATGGTACACATGCCTTCATCTAATGCTAACTCTGTTTGTGTCGACTTCGTCGAGAGTCCGATCTGATGAATAAATATTATAATAACCAACCATAAGATGGAGAAGGGCTACGCAAAGCATGGACCGCTGCTCCCGACCCGTAGGCATGTTCGAATGAGCCTTAAAGGTACTGGGGGACAAAACAATTTTCTACGTCGAAAGAGTGAAAAAGGGCCATCACTCCGAGAAAGATTATTGGACGGAACCCATTTCTTGTGCATATCCGTTCCACCATGCGGATCTATCAGCATACCAAAGGAGATCCAAATCCGGCCGATGGCTTTGAAAATTACAATGCAAAATGAAGTTTGTACGGACGATCGGACGGACGAACGGACGGACGGACGGACGGAGGGCTTCACTAGATACCTCCGAATCCTCCTCTGGAGGTCAGGGGCATAATAATGAGCGAATTAACATTGGTTGAGGATAGACAGACCGTTCTAGGGACTTCTAGAGATAGAGCGAGTTTTTGCAGAAAGCATTTGTATGACTCGTGATCATACACTCCACTCCATAGGTTCCTGGGCATTGAAGTTGCCTTTTAGATATCTGTTTTTCGTATGTACAATTACGCTAATTGAAGAATAGACGCGATGTCGAAAGTAATTCATCTTAATATTTCACTCTGTTGGAAAGGTGTAAAATGTGTTATTTTCCATTATATTGCAGAAACATGATATTCCTTTAGAAGAAGGACCAATAGAAAGAACTGGCGCCAAAGGACCAATTAAATCCGTCTACATACGAGATCCGGATCACAATTTGATCGAGATATCAAACTACCACGAAACTTCCAACTGAAGACGTTCAATGCTGGACATTTTCAAAACAATGTTGTGATGGATTCTGCCTCAGCTTGAAATACAAAGGGAGATAATTTTTACATTTTCTTTTCTGCTGGGGAGTTTCACACCACATTCAACGCTACAGGATCCGAATAAAAATAAATAGGTATACAGAGGCAGTACCTTTACTCCGTTACTTAACCTAAAGACCATACCCGACCAGCGCAATACACACACAAAAAGTCATTCAAATAGTATTATTTTGTCCATTTTTGCACCAAAATATCTCTTCTGACCCCTCATTGGAACGAGCTCAAAGAGCTCGTTCCAGTGAGGGGCCATAAGCTGTGTATTTGAAGCGAAAAATGAAATCTTTTTTTTTTATTCAAGAGAACAATTTGCCTGTGTCGTCTTGTGTTTGTGAGAAAAAAATTAAAAGAACAAAACAAAGTCATTAAAACGAGATATAATGCAGCAGAGCTGTGGATAGGATTTGGAAGAAAAAGGCTTAATTTTTTTTTCGGTGCGCATTTCACCATCTGGAAACTTTTGCATTTTTTTTTAAATTTAGAGGGGTAAGTGACGGTTAAATGAAGTGTGATCTTCGTTTTCGTCAGAAATACTCAGGCGACCGACGAGTCAAAGAAACGATATCTGCACAGAATCGACCAAGACATGTTATCACATATCATTTTGTCGACATTTGGGCTAATGCCGAGCTACAGAAATGGTGCGTTCCTTTTGGGAACAATAGCGTGTTCACGTATGCGTGGTAGATAACCAATCGGGTTTAAATTGTCAAAATTTCAAGGTTATTTATTCGCCACCAATTGTGCTAGCTAAAAACTGGAATGTTTAACCCTTTACCTATATATACCTAACGTAAAGGTCATATCGGCCCAGCGCCATTAAAAAAAATCACCATTCCAATTTTATTCTTTCAAGTTTTACCACCAAAACATGTTTTTTTTTACTTCCTTGTTGGAACGTGCCCAAACAGCTCGTTCCAATGAAGAGGTCAAAAGCTAACTTTTTTGAGGTAAAAAATGAAACTGTTTTAGTCATTGATGAAAATGTTTCTGCAATTATTACACTCTTATTATTTTTACTCCAGTTCCATATTTACAAATCTGTACAGAACACTTGTTCCATAGAGATTTCCGCTGACTGACTATATTTTTTTCACCTGACGTCATGGATCCATCAAAAGAACTAAACTCCGCCCATTTATGTAATCGTCCAATCGAAACATCGCAATCAGACCTGGATAAATTCTGAGGCCACGGTGACAGCCGACAAATCACATGTCAGTTGGAAAATGTTTTTGTTCAACACACCAAAATTAAGAAAATTAAACTTATTTTATAAATGAAGAGTGATTTTAAAACAGTCAAGTTTTGATTTTGAAGCGAATATCTCTCAGACAACGGCAGCTAAAAATACGAACAAATAACCTATTTTTCTGTTTACGTTTCGATCTGTCACACGTGTTTACCAATCACACCTGAGTTTTGATTTTGTTTTTATTTCAAACAGACGTCAGAAATGTGTGATGTTTGAATTTTTAAATTAATGGAGGGCACTCTTCCAATTGCGGAAGGAGAAACTAGAGGATGCGCCATTCGTTCTATCATTCAGCGCCGGCACTCGTGTCGTATTGATGAACGCGTTCACACATCATCTTGAGTCGTGTTAGGTGAAGAGTTAACGCTTAGGCCCCACAAGGTAGATCTTCTGTTTCTCCGGCATTTTGTTTTTTGGTAAAATTGCATGTGGGCGAGCGATTTTTATTTTTGTAATTATTTCTTTTTGCTATCAAAAGTTCCTGTTCTTGGTATTTTTTTTATGTTTTAGGCCTCATAATCTACAGAATAGCATGGGTGGTCAAGTATTTCGTCACTTCAGTGCAAGAAGGTTATGCAATGCCAAAGCATTGCAAAGCCTTGATGCACTCAAGGGACAAATTTATCAGTTTTATTAACTTGCGTAAAATATCAAACATAAACCATTTAATTATTATTTTTTTTAAGTTCGCATTGGTTATAAAAAGAGAGCACGCAGCAGCCACATGGACCATGCGGGAGAACTCCAGAAACAGACTTTTAACTTTTTTAGGCCTTTATACCCGTCTTATTTGGAGCTGCAAGGGAGTTTAAATTATTTCCAGGTACCATACAACAGCAGCAGAAAACTTTTAGAATGAAGAATCAACGCTTTCAACCTCATACCCTCCGACTTCATGTTGTCAGTGGTGGGGGGGGGGGGGGGGGCACTCACATGTTTTTCACTTTTTGCCTAAAATACAAAGCTTATAACCGTTCCACTTAGGGTTCATAACCTATGTTTTTGAGGCAAAGACACAACAGAGATTTTTATGTAATTCTTCCAGAATGGTTGGGGGGGGGGAAGCCTTCGTTGGGGGGGGGGGGGGGGGGCAAATTCCCCCATGCTCCCCCCTCCCGTAGCGCCGCCACTGGGCTTAGTGTCCGATATAACCTACAGAACAGTCGCGCGTCCTCGAAGCTGATTGTAAAGCGAAACAATGTGATGAAAACGACCAAAGGGAGTACTGGCAAATCAAGGGGTATTGATTATAGCGATTGGAATCCAGAGAAAACGTTACCTAAACGTTTTGATGCAATCCTCTTTGAGCTATACTCCTCTTCAGAAATTTTACGCAAGAAAAATACGATACTTTTTACCCAATTAAGTACATTTTTGTTTATTTGTTTTATTGAGGTTTAACAACACATTGTGTCGGACAATTTTACGGGTGAAGGAAGCGAAGTACCCATGCACGGAGAACCACCGAGCAGCGGCGAGCAACTGTTTGACTCCCAACATACTAACTCTGAAAACTGTTCAACAGCGGTTGAAAGCAACTGCCCCATCGACGTGCAGTATACCTTAGAACACATCGTCACCGCGCCCCCAAGTGAGTAATCGAGATTAGGTGTCGTGCCCATGACACAACACAGTTTCCACTTGTCAGGATCGAACCGACTGCCTTCTGGTCTGAAGTTCAATGCTCTAACCACGGAGTCGCCGTGCTCTCCAGCAAAGTGAATAGTCTCAAATGAGCGACTTAGATTACTACAATAAACTTGAGTTCAAAATTAGTAGTTACTGAAGAGCCATAGATGCTGGTAATGGCCTTAAACACAGGTTGACATACACCTAGAATACTGCAACATATTTCTGGAGGCTTTTTTTAAGCTGACATGTGTGGGAAAACTACTGGAAAGGGCTTAGAGAGTGCACTCAATTTACACGGATCTAAGGGATTTCAGTAGAAAGTTAAATTTTCTGTTCTGGGCTCTGGAGGCACGTGCATCGCGAAGGTGACCAATTGGGGTGGGTTAAACCTGACGTGAACCGACTGTCAGGGCGAAAGTCTCGACTAATGAAATATTCCATCTAAATTATCAAAGCAGGTCTGTTTCGATGTGGTTTGTATTCCAGACAGTTTTTGCGTAGGACTAACGGAAAAAATAAATAACCGCAATCAGTGCCCGGTTTCTGGTGACATCCAAACAGTGTCGCCAGCTTTAGTAGCAAAAGTTCGAATCATATGATCCTGATCTCCTGACATAACTTTTTTCCCACTGACAACAGCAAAATGGAATCTTCAAATGTAAACAGCCGTTTCACAGTCGCTGTAAATGGTTCTGTGGGTCGTGGCAAAATAATCCCCATGTCATTTTAAACATATTTTTCTCATCGCAGAGTTGAATAAAAAAAATATACCGAATGGTGCCAAATTTGTAGCCTCTGTTAAACTGAAACTATGCCTTAGCTCACAGGCACTGGTATAATTATCCCCTTTTGTGGTTACTGGTCTAGATAGCGAAGTTCTGATGAACTCATTTACCAAAGCTACGGCGCCTAATAATTAGGGAAGTCTAGTTTCACTATAGGTGGTTGGTTCCGTAGAAAATTCACTCTGAGAGGTTCGAATTCTCGTTATGTCATTTACCCCACCTAGTACCGAAACATTTAGACAGTTCAGTGACTTACCCCTTTACTCGGGGTGACGGCCATTATCCAACGGCGCTATTCATAAAAAACAAGATGTCATTAAATGTTTATTATTGTTTCCACTTGTCTACAAAAAGTAGCTCATGACCCTTCACCGGAACGAACTAATTCCACAGTGAGGCCAAAATGTATTTGCACGTGTCGTCTGCTACTTGTATTGGGTATCGAGTAAGGTTGTCACACACTGGACTCAAGTCATTCAACTTTTATGCTCTCCGAAAAAAAGCGTGGGAGCATATTTATAGAAGCAGTTATTTTCACTTGGTCACCTGTCTGTTCATTTGTTCTTTCAGTTCGCTTGTGTTGTCCCGGAAATAGAGCTTGCACATGTTTCACACTATGATTGGCCATAATCAAAGGGTGTACCACTACCTTAACCTTAGGTCACACCTCCGTGTTCAAGGTCTCCGTTGGGACATATGATTTGATCGATGTTACAGATCTTGTTCATACGTCACACAACTGTGGTGCATGGCCTAAATATGTATCAAGATCTTGCCCAAGGTCATACCCTCGGTCAAGGACACAAACTGGGATTTGTTATAACTGCACTGATCGTGACTTGTCCATATCACCCCTTGATTTCAACAAGACGCAATCTCCACTGCCTTAGCAATCTCCAATGCAGCAATGCCTTTGCATTGGAGATTGCGTCTTGTTGCCATCGAGTGACGGATTATAATCTGATTCAAAAGGCACGAATTATAATCTGATTCAAAAGACAGATCTTGTTCATAATTCACGGATTTGCATGTGCATGGCACAAGAGCGTGTTATTATCATGATCCATGGTCATCCCTCTGAGGACAAGGTAATAGACAGGATGACATTGTTTCCCCGCCCCTGTCCGAGCCAGATAGTCTGATGCA
Organism: Pictodentalium vernedei; assembly: GCA_031216915.1. Taxonomy (NCBI): domain Eukaryota; kingdom Metazoa; phylum Mollusca; class Scaphopoda; order Dentaliida; family Dentaliidae; genus Pictodentalium; species Pictodentalium vernedei. The sequence goes on from CM062293.1 coordinate 102,540,321, forward strand.
ATTGACAGATGTTTGTATTTTAAGGAATTGTACACTTGACCCAAGAGAGTGTCGTGACGTTGGCCCAGTATTATACCTCCAAAATGAATGTCACGTACAAGTAGATTTTGCTATGATGCACCGTCCTTGTCGGGTCATATAATCTTATCAGTTAGGTAGATCGTGTTCACACTTAGCACAGTAGTTGGCCTAAACCCAGGGTGTGTCCTGATGACCTAAGGTTATGCCCAAACATAATGGCCAGAGACAAGAAGACTTAGATATTGTTACCACGTTATTAAACCCTGGTCAAACTTCATGGAAGTCTTATGATAGAAAGATGTATCATCTCCGCTGAGGCTAAGGCGTAAACGTATAGTGCTCTGTGCCTCTGTATACTCGCATTAACTGACATAACTCGTCTTAACTATGTCCATGATTGGAAGACATTTATCAGCTCCGCTGTAAATCTTATTTTACTTTAAATCCCCGTGGGAAGCACTCGAAGCGGTACCAAAATTCTTCAGTGTGGTAAACTAGGCCTGTTCTACTGGTAAAATAGGATTCCGTAATAAACGATTGGACGGAAGTTCTCTATAAAGTACATAGGTATAAACCATTGGATAAACTTGACTTTAACTGTGTTGCGGCATGGATAAAATTCCCTATGGCTATACCATGACCGCAGCAGTGTGTGTAAAGTCAAGTTCATCCAATCGTTTGTACCTATCCTGCCAACTCTTTAGAGGACTTCCATAGGGGCTGAACGTCCTCCGGGGGAACCCCGGGAAGTGTAAACATGGTAAACCTACCCCAAGTATTGGTAACTGGGTCCTATTTTACCCCTAAAATAGAGCTTGTTTACTGCGGTAAACCAGTTGTGTTTAACTCATAAAATAGGACCCAGTTACCAATACTTGGGGTGGAAGTCCTCAAAATCGGCATCATGGGTATAAACGATTGACTAAAGTTGACTTCATCTCCATGTTACTGTCACGATTAGCCATGTGCATAAACATGTGATCTCAAACCCCAACAAATAAATAAATCGGGGCTGAAGGTAACCAATAAATTGTAATGCCGAAAAGTAATATTTCATAACATTTGGGATCGATTTTGTTGTGTTCCCGTCAACAGAGTAGTGTTGGCAGGAAGTCTGGACTTTAGATTTTTTATGGCCTTTGGTACAGTGTTAATCCTATAGACGGGGGTGAGGTGGGGACAGGGAGTATAGATACTGGAGCGGGGAGTGAAACTATGTGAAATGTCTTCACTATTGCCAAATTACCCACGTCGGAGAAAGTAAAGGAGTACCGTCTCAGTATTCGTCATATGTGTCCGCACAATAAAAAAAAGCATAACAGAGTTTTTACAAACAATTTCCAATTTTTTATAAACGCTTATCCTTCGTAAGAGCTTCAAATACTCTCGGTTTTGATAAAAGTTCAAGGTTAACGGATTGTAAAGTGTGAAAGCCCAGGTTCCGTATTTTGGAAGACTGCATTCTCTTTGTTACTTTGATATTGAAAGGAAGAATTTATGTTCAAGTGCTGACGGAATATAACACTTCAACACACCCAGCTTATATAGTTCTTGTTAAATACCTGAACGTGCCCACGCAAGGGGGTTTTTTTTATCTCTTTTGTCTCGCCACACGCACCTTCTGCAGTAACATTGTTTTGATCCACCAAATCATAAAACGCACAATTATGTTAGAATACATTAACCCCAAAGCAAAGACATTGATCAGCCTCGTCGGTCGAAATATCTCATTCATCACCAAAATGGGAACATTGATTTGACATTTTTTCTGAATAAAATTTCACCTCCCACATTTTCTTATTTGAATGCACAGAGCGCGGACTACAACGACATTATTCACCTCTTTGGAATCTAGAAGGTTAAACTGAAAAAAGAAGCTTTTTGATTGTCATTTGAAGAGACGATACTCATTCTGATCAGCATCGATACGGAGTGATCAACATGATCAACGGTACTCATGTCGTTAATATTCTTGTGTTGGGCAGTTTAATACCTATAACAACGGTGAGTAATCTTTATAGTGAATTACGACACAACCACCGTGGACGGGTCGTAATCCACGCGTGGGCAGTGATGTCCATGATTGCGTTTATACCAGGTAACAATAATCATCATTTGGGGGCGCGGTGGCTCAGCAAGTAGAGGTGCAGGCTTCAAGCCGAGAGGTCCTCGGTTCGTTCGAATCCCACCCGCAGCAACCGCGTTGTATCCTTGGGCAAGACGCTTCACCCCAGTTGCCCGCGTGGGGGCACGGTGACGCTGTGTACTAAGGCGTACTGCACGTCGATGGTGCACTTGTCTTCAACCAATGCTAACCCTGCTTCTGTGGAGTTAGTATGTTGGAGAGCTGACAGTTGCTCGCCGTTGCTCGGTGGTTCTCTCCAGGTACTCCGGCTTCCCCCACCCGTAAAACTGTCATGGTCATGATTAGCCATTGTGTAACAGTATGTGACCTTAACACCAATAAATAACAATAATCATCAGCAAAATCTTAATTAATGAAGCACCGGGTTGTACCCGGTGCTTCATTAATTAATTTTTTGATTATTATTCCTGTTAGAAGTGTTTGGAATATAATATTATTGCGTCCGTGGAAATATTGCCCACCCGTGAAAAGTGTCCAGTCCACGGCGGTTACTGTATGGTTAATACCTTCTCTCTTGTCCCACCAGTAATCTTGTAAACTCCATGTCTCGAGTTGTGGCATTTGGGGGAACCTGCATCAATGATTTTGTTGGAAACAAGGAGTTCTGTCGCATTTCTGTCTTATATTAATTTTGTAAATGCACACGCCCTTTTGCCCATGTGTTGGGACAAAGTTTATCGCTACACTATTATTTGTCGTTCAGGCTTGTCGGATGTCCCTTTCCATCGCTCTTCTGTAAGGTACGGAGTTTTGCCCTGAATTTATCCAAAACATCCGGAATAACCAAAGCTAGTCTACGCTATGCTCATTAAACTATATGTCTGCTTTAAATTATTCATACACAAATTATCTCCTGAATGTGTCTGAGTTGAGTATTGTTAATATTTATTTAACGTAACAGTAATTATCCGACTAGCGTTATTCACAAAAAACGCCATTCAAATTTTATTTTTTAAAATCTTGCTTCAAAACATATATTTTGAACTTTTATTGGAACGAGCTCCACGTTTTCTTCGGCACCAACCGCTCAGCAAGACTATACTGAACCACGCATACCATTAGGGCTCGGTCTGGTGGTCTACACAATTTAGTGTGGTATCGGCCAGTGACCAAATGGTATAAATGGTTAAGTGTACTTTTGTTTGTTGGTTGATGCCGAAAGACCCGCAGTGGGGATTCAATTCGCGGCTTAAACTATTTGATTGTCTGCAGTAAAAGTCTGCGTGGGTGAGTGCGTGCGTGCGTGTCCAATCCTTGGATTTCTCGCTGAGAACTTTGTTGTAAAGTGTTGATTCTGCTATGAAGGCTTCTGATTCTGTGGATGCAAAGGCGGCGGAACAAGGGGGCACAGGGGACACGTGCCCCTCAGCTTTTTCCACAGGCATGTTACGCGGTTACACAATGAGTTAATGAGTTAAAATGGGTGAATGCAAATGTGTTTAATATACAGGCATTCCTGTAATAATATATTATTTGCAAATCCTTCGGTCGCTTCGGTCCGTTTCTTCCACTCCAGCCATCGTCCAACCTGAATTAAAAACAAACAACATTACCAACAGATGAAAAAGATACAGGGCTGACATTTTCAGTTTCCAAATTTGATACTTATACTTGGGGAACAAGAGAAATGTGTTGTTTTTTATAGCCTAAACGTATTCTGGAGAATCGTTCTAGTTTTATTCAATCCATGTCCACCAAACTTGGAAGGAGAAAAACGTACAGATTTTCAGGTACGTTCTCGAAAGTTCAAGGTCAATGTTACTAAACATCGCACTGTTTGGTTCTGTGTATTTTGATCTGTTGGTAATGTTTGTTTTAAAATGAATATAAAGTATTGAAGTTCGACGGCCACTAAACTGACAGGTTGTAAGTCATACTCGTTTCTTTCTTTGTTTATTGGGGGTTTAACAGAACCTTCAACAGCAAGAGTCATATCCTGTAGGGCATTTTTACGGATGGAGTAACCGGAAAGAATCACCGTGCAGAGTCGAGTAATTGTCTGGCTCTCCAACTTACTAACACAGTACAAGCAAGGTTAGTATTGATAGAATGCAATAGAGATGGGCAATATACCGAAAAACCCAACCGATACCGATAAATTATCCTACATCCTTATTTACAGTACGTGGAGAGTGGACTGTAACTAAATCACCCGCGGAGTGGAGTTATCACCCAAGCTATAACTTTCAAATTTTGTACATATCGACAAAAAACACAAGCAATGTTTCAGCCAATGGACCTCCGGGTTGAACCCGGAGGTCCATTGGCTGAAACTTTGCTTGTGCTGGTTAGGCTTTGCAACAAATTTGCAATTATTACTTGGGTGGAATCACCACTCTGCGGGTGATTTAGTGATAATACACTCTCCACGTACTGTATAAGGCCCTGTTGAGGCTTGATGACAATTTAAAAGGTTCATTTTCATAAAAGGAGTGACTGATTTTCTTTTCAGTTTTGTTAATCCTCAATAGACTGGGGAACTATCCGGAATTCCCACTAGATTACAACCTGTACATGTCCAATTGCTTAGTGATTAGCCTGTTAAGGCAGCCAAGACCTGACTAGAAATCACTGCCCAGGTTTTTTGTCTTTTGTCAGCAGAACGTTCCAAAGATGGCATGGTCAGGGCACATGCACTGAAATCGCAAAAGCCTGAAATAGATCCTTAAACATTAAAACGCCTTTAGAACAAGTCACAAAATTACTGTAGATATGATTTGTGGTCGTAAAAGAATGCCACTGTTGAACTCATTGGGAGTGTCATTTATAGCGTTGTGGTAGAATGATACTACAACAAATTATTCTGTTTTTCCTGATGTGAATTCCTCTTCGGTACTACGGGCAAATCTCAGTCAAGTCCGGTACCGAATACCGAAGTGATACCGAAGTATAGCCTCCTAAAAATACCGAAACCGATACCGAACTCAAAATTCCAATACCGCCCATCTCCAGAAGGCAACTGGACTATCGACGTTCTTTGCACCTGAGAAGAAGGTACCACGGTGCTCCCACTTGTGCTTTCGATCCGTGAGTACACATCACATTAAACACCTAACTTGAAAAGACAGGAGGACCAGTGATAATTGTAATCCTTCTGCCCTATAATTATAATTATGATTACATTACTACTGAACATCCTAAAAACCACAGGATGCAGAGGCGACGGAGCCAGGGTGGCACAGGAGGCACGTGCCCCTCCACATTTTTCCACAGATACATTTCACAATTACACAATTAGTTGAAATGGGCGCATGCAAACGCGTCAATATACAGGCATTCCTGTAACATTATTTGCAAATCCAAACAATATGTAGCCACAGAATCCCACTTTCGGTCGCTTCGGTCCCTTTCTTCTACTTCAATTATCTTCCAACCCGAAGGCTGGCCTTCGGGTTGGAAGATGGTTAAAGTTGTAGAAATGGACAAGACAGTGATCACACTGCGGCATATTCGTCTAAACGAGAGACTCTAGCGAGTCCTGGTACATTTACCGATATACGATTGTAAACTTTCTCACACTGCGTCGTACCATGGTAGCATTGTAAATTTGTTCCCCTCCACTTTTATCGAGCTTCCGCCGCCCCTGCCAGGATGGACTCGCCCATTTCGCTGTACACAGTAGTAAAAAAGATATAATTCAGTTCGTCAGAAATGAAAGTGTTAACAGACAAGACGCCACATTAGAGGTGGGCGCGATTCTTTGGTTATTATTAACAGTTTTTCTTCTTGTTTCTTTACACGGTGTTATGCCCAAAATCCGTGCCTTGCTGCAGAACAAAGACAAGTAATTGTCCAAAGTGAAACATACAATCGGTGAATATAATTTTGATGCCACGTTTAATTACGTTGTAACTTTAATCAAATGATTAACCTCTAATTCTGACTTTGATTACGTTTACTGCAACTGTAACAGAATAGGTGCTCCAACATGCAGTCTCTTGGTAAACTTACAAGTACCTTGACAGATGTTTCTAGGTAAGTCTCAGCTAAGTATACAGGCAGCCGGTACTTGCCTGGAAACAACAACAGGGTTAGTGTTTCAGTTTGCACATTGATCTCTATATAGTCAGTGTGTGTGTTTTACAGTAAGGCTCAAATGTGAGGTATCATACCGTGCCGAAATTCCTAGCTTTGAAGAAAACTGGTTGATTATAACATTATCCCTCGCTCGCATCGCATCAAGTGTGTACTTATCTTAAGCCTTTGCACTCTGATATCAAAATAGCAGCAAATATATCACACGACGAAGTTTGATATTTACCCAAATATATCGGTGTGCTCTGTCAAGCAAGATGTACTTGGTTAACCCTTTACCCAACGTAACGGCCAAAACCGGCCAGCGCTATTCGCAAAAATCGCCAATTAATTTTTAAAATATTTTCATTTTTTGTCTCAAAAACAAAGGTTATGACCCCTCGTTGGAACGAGCTCGTCGAGCTCGTTCCAACGAGGGGTCATAACCTATGTTTTTGAGACAAAAAATGAAAAAAATTAGTTAATCAAGAATTTATTTTGCAAGTGTCGTCTGCTTTTCATGTTAGGTAAAGGGTTAAATTCATAGTTACACAAGAGAAAAACAGAGTGATTGGAGAAAATTCCACTGTACTATCAGAGTACTAGGGGTTAATTTAGTTCCCATACTACTGAAAAGTTAAATTGTTAAGTTCAGTTAGGTCTTTACATAACGAATTTGCTAAACCTAGTTGTTTCCTATTTTTACTTTGTTTTCGTCCCAAACTCAGTTTATATATCCTTGGTTTATATGTCTAGCGTTTGTGGTAAGTAGAGGGTTAAAAACGATCACCTGAAGGAATAAGATGACATAAAACAAGGAAGCTTGCAGTTTATACAAAAAACACTACTTAGCCGCTATATTTTAAAATTTTGTCATGTTATTTTGTGATCGAAAGTCAATAACGTTCTTCGAAAAGCAACCATTTATTGGAAAAACTTCAAATGCGAGCTAAATGTCGCTGTAGTCTCATAGACTGTTAGACCTTTTTGAAGACTTGTTCGTTGTTACGATTAGGAAGTACTGAATTGAAATCTTACACTTTCCAGATATCGAAAACTATGCAGCAGAATGAGAGAAGATTCACATTGGAATCTCTAGATCACCTTGTGTTGACGGTCAGAAACGTAGACAGAACAGTTAGGTTCTATACACAGATTTTAGGCTTGCAGGTTTTCACCTACGGCGTAAGTACTGTTCTTAAATTTCGCGATCTATATAAATATTAAGATAGTGTGATGCGATGGAAGCAATGCATACGATGTGGTAAGAGTCGGGTCCTGATTCAGGAAGGATTGATTGGACAAATGCTTTGCCCCCATTTGCCCTCACTACCTCTCCCATCTCCAAATTCCACAACGAGGCCACAATCCTTCAACTCTTGTGGTTGGATTTGGGCAATTGAAGTACCCTGATTCCGATCAAACAACAAATGCCTCATGTACTCTAAAATCAATTGGGTTAAAAAATTAAACCAAATCAACTGGGTTGAGTGAATATGAACCCAATTGGGCTCATATTCACTCAATCCAGTAGATTTTGGTTGATTTTCAACCCAATTGATTTTAGAGTGTGTGAGCGATACTCAGAATCTCCATTCTAACAACTCCCCCATTTAAAAACCGTGCTCAGTTTCATGTTCGTGTCGCCTCCTCAAAAAAATAGAGGAAAAGAGTGTACAAATCCAGCGCCTGGTTCCACAACGTTGCGCATGACGATATATACAGATTTTGTGCCAATGCAGGTGGAGGTCTCATCCCCAAACAAACAAAATCCTACCCCCGGTGAAATGTAAATGTTTGTTTTAGAGACAGTGATGAACTCATCACCATAACACGAGTAGTAAAATATACTTGAAACCTGTTTCTCTTGAATAAAGGAACAGTTTTCTTTTTTGTTTTGAATCAAAGGCATAGACTTTATTGGGACGAGTGAGCTCGTGCTAGTGAGGTGCAATGTGCTACGTTTTGAGGATAAAAATTAAAAATATAATAAAATTTAAATGGGGATTTTTGTGAATAGTGTTGGCGGGATATGGGAGGTACCCTTAGGCACCGCGGGAGTTTTATACGTATTTGCTACACTTCCACAGTCTAAATCCTCTGACTTAGCCATTGTTTGTCTGCAAGTCTTGAAAAAAAATGTTAAAGTACTTTGAATGTAACTTTCAAGTTTACCAAAAGACTTTGTTGTTGAAAAAAATTATTAAAATCAGAACTTGGTTTCATCACAATAAGTCTAAATGCCATACCAGAGTTCAGAAAGTGCTTAAAGTCCTTATAAGTTTACAAGGCCTTAAAACCTTATAAAACACTAGTTTTTGACATGCTTGTAATTTAAATACTTGTATTGGATTTTGTTATCGTTGGGACTTATTTGTAGGATAGCCATACTGAGAACGATTTTTCTTCATAGATCATCCAGTGCAGTCCTCGAAATTGTACATCTCTTAATTGAATAACCCTGTTAATTGAATTTACTTTTCCAATGCCAAACATTTACCATACCTTCAATACAAATTCGACCTGTTAATTGAATAAAAAATCATGTGATATGTCAAGAAATTGCCCTGACAATCGCCAAATTCCTCCTGACTCTAGGCCTATTTGGCCCCCAGGAGTCCAATATAAGCATTTAATCTATTATATCTTGCTTGACAGAACTCCGCGTACAATAGAATTAAATTTCCAAATTGTCTCTAGAATACAGGAAGGTGACCAAATCCCTGTTATTGAAACTGAATACTCGTGTTAACCCTTTACCCAACGTAACGGCCAAAACCGGCCAGCCTATTCTAAAAAATCGCCAATTAATTTTCATTATTTTGTTCATTTTTTGTCTCAAAAACATAGGTTATGACCCCTCGATGGAACGAGCTCGTCGAGCTCGTTCCAACGAGGGGTCATAACCTATGTTTTTGAGACAAAAAATGAACAAAATGAGCCATTCAATAATTTTTTTTGCAAGTGTCGTCTGCTTTTCATGTTAGGTAAAGGGTTAACTAAATAACTCTCACTGGCAAAATCGCTATTCAATTAACTGTATATTGTAGTGTCCTGTGCAGTTTCTTCTGAGCTCTTAAAGAGATTGAGTCTGTTACCGAACTGTTTGAATATTCTTTTTCAGAGAGCAGGCAGACAAGCTCTAAGATTTGGCAACAGCAAAATAAACCTTCACGAGCTTGGTAATGAAGATTCTCCTAGAGCTGCTTTACCAACACCTGGATCAGCCGACCTTTGTTTTATTACACGAACAAATCTCAATGACGTCATTCAACATTTACGGGTAAAATTCAGTTTTATATAGACTTCTGAACCAAAAAGAGTAACGAGTTCCCCATGCTGTATCTTCAGAATGCTGTGATACTATCAAATAATACTTTGCTTGTGCGTGTGTGTATTTCAAGATGTTCGACCAAGTGAAAATCCTTTGAAATTGTTGTATTTTTCTAGTCCATTCTTGACTACGAAAAATTCAAGCGTTTAGTTTTCATAAAACGAGAATTGAAAGTTGGGGTGAATATATAAGCTTTGTTTTGACTGGATTATATTTTAGTGACTCATGCTCCCATTTCTGCTGTTCAGTTTTCAAACACGGCAAAACAAGTCTGTTCTCAAAGGAATGACACGGAAAGGGTTTGTGAGGTATAATCAGGTCCAGACTCCAACTGCCAATTACTCCTATCTCTTCAACAGACATACATGATAACAGAATTAGCTAAACCTCTGTATCCCGATGTCAAAATACCACAAATTTTCAGCAGCAAAATTTTCCCACAATGCAACTGAGAATTAAAAAAAATATATCTTGTTTCACAGAGCTCATTGGGCTCTGTCAAACAAGGTATAATTTGTTAAATTTTCCACGCTGCATGGGCAATATGGAGACAATATGGAGACAATGACGAAAAATTTGAAATACTGTCCGAGTGCTAGGAGTTAAAAACTGAGAGTCATCAAAAGTGTCATTGCAGTAGGTATACTTGTAATATATTGTCTACAAATGTAAACAAATTTAGTTGCATTTGGTTAATGATTTCTACCTTTGACGGGGTATGTCTATTTCTCCCACTTCAACCATCGCCCAACACAATGTCTAACCTTAGGGTTTGAATGTGGTTGACTCAGATGACACAGACAGGTGTCGTTTTCTAGCCGTATTGCATAAAGGGTTTAACAATGGCATAAGAGTAAATCTATAAACTCTCTCTCACTTTTTGTATTGTTAAAACATTTTTTCGTATTTTAGGCCAACCGAGTTCCTATTGTCGCTGGGCCGTTCAATGTTCCGGGTGCTGTTGGAACACTCCGATCCGTTTATGTAAGAGATCCAGATCAAAACCTCATCGAAATATCGAACCGGCTCTACTGAAACCTCATTCTTTCAAACTGTTAAACTCAACCAAAGCAGATCATAAATGGAGACGAATGCCATTCCCTGGGAGCTGTCAAAGAGCCGATCGAAAAAAGGCTGGCTTGGTATGCTCAAAGAAACTCATATTTAACATCCATCAATACATATTTTTTTTTTACTTTACGCACTTCGGTGACTCTATAGATGATATTTTTCAATAAAACATAAGTTCTTGATTGATTTGATGGATGGTTTGTAGCTGTGACTGTAATATGCTGTATCCGTTGACCAAACATGTCACGTATGGCGATTGAATTATGTTCTTGTGAATAAACCACTCTCACTATGAACAGTATCAAGTGCTCAAGACACTAGTCAAATTCTTAAGGAATTCGACTCTGTTATGGCCACGACCAGTCTAGCCTATGTTTATTTTCACTCGACTGGTATATTTCGGTTGGTCAGAAAAGCGAACCAACGGTCCGCTTTTCCGACCAACTGATGTATTTCAGACGATAGAATCTCAAAAAATATTACAAAACATTCATTTTCTTTAAATCGACACAAGGAATGTTTTTCAATCGAGACTTGATTTGACAGAATTTGGATGACTTTACCAATACCATTAGATATGTTTGTTTATGAGACAATTATGAACGGAGACTCGCCGTAACAGTAATGTTATGATTACCCCGTGTAGTTCCACTAACTGTGTTACTGTTTAGGTGTTTGCTACGTGAATTAAATACGTATTGATTGGAATATCTATAAATGTATCACACAGGAATATCCTTGTGGGTAAAAGGAAATCACACATCAAATATAACACATAAACCTCGTCGAATTCTAAACAGAAATAAACCAACGACCTTAGAGCAAGGTACTGTGTATCGTCTTTCACTATATGTATTATGATCAATCGTGACATGAAGTAAGTGCAAGTCTATTTTATGGGGTGATGTGTGTGTGTATGTGTGTGAACGTTTGTGGGTGAGTGTATACCTGAATTACAAACATTGTCGGGATAAAACCTAACGCAGCACCTACATTGTGAGGTTCAATTGCGTTGTGAAGACAACCAGCTAATGTTAACCCTTTGAGCGCAAAAGGCTGCTTTTCCGGTCCAGAATCAAGAGACGACCTAAATTCATAAAGTATATATTTATTCAGTGAATTTGTGTAGTAGATTACTCAAGCCCCAAGGCTGCACGTTGAAAATATTGACTGGCCTTCCCCCAAGTACATAACATAGACTCTACCAATTGATGGCCCTGAACTACCATGGGATATACCATCAAAAAAAAAAGGGTTAAAGGCTTCATTCTACTTCCCTCAGGCCATATTGTCTGTAGAGGGACTGTCGTTTTGCCACCATCCCGAGGAAATGTTCCTACAATGAACGCGTGCAAACCAAAGTGGGTCCTGAAAATGGGCCAGACACAAGCAAGAGACATTTTAAAGGGTTCATTAGCTTCGGTTTTCAATCAAAGAAGAAAACCATATACAGAATAAATAGGTACTAGGGTAGGTAATCAGATTTAACCCTTTACACAACGAATCGCCCGCATCCGCCCGCGTAATATAAAAATTCAACAGTTGAAAAAATATTATTTTTTAAAAAATTTCAACAAAACAATATCATGTGACCCCTCGTTGGAACGAGCTCGTCGAGCTCGTTCCAACGAGGGGTCACATGATATGGTTTTGTTGAAACTTTTTGAAAAATTTGAAAAAATGGTATTTAAAATAATAAATTTTGATATCGTCTGCGTTGGATAAAGGGTTAAACCACGAGTAGAATAAGGGTCTTATCCAGTCGGCTTGCCCAGTGGTCAAAACACTTATTCTATGAATGGTTTAAATCTGATTACCTACCCTAGTACATATTTATTTTATTTATACCATGCTCTTAATATATAATCGACTTTGTCACTTAAAATGGAGAAAAACGACACTTTCTATCGCAAACACACGGGTTTGTTTTGTTTACATCAACACCGGTGGGCAGTACAACCGGCTGTACGTGAATCCTTGATTGACAGCTACACGCATCATCAAAGTTGATTGAATTTACCTTGCTTTTTCAGTCAAATTATTATTAACAATTCTTAAATTTTATTTTAAATATTTAACTGTAGGTATTTAAAACTTAATAAGTCATTTACACGTGGTAGATAGTACCGCAAAATGTTTGTTTGAATGAAACATCGCGAAGTGTGAATGTGAAGTTGGCAAGTTGCGTCATGCCAAAGGTCAAGTTGGATGAACTTCCAACTATAGGTGTAAATTGTTTTAACCGCAGTGGAAGCTTTACACCGGTAATGGGGTTACAATCTAAAATTTAACACAAGGCTTTTCATATGTGGTAACATAGGCGAGCATGCTATAAATTGCAACTATCGCCTGTATGGATAGGGTTAAATATGAAAAGTCCTTATAACTTATGCCGGTGTTACTCATTGCATACATAATGCACTGGAGCTGAATTAAACAATATTTCAACGCATGTTAAAGTGACTTGTTTTTGTTGGAGATAGAGAAGGGTGGAAGTTGAGAAAATAAATGTGCCTTGTTAGTAACTCAGCCGGTTTCACATGTTTGGCAGCTTTTTACGGCTGAATGGATCAAAACGGAGCGGTTGTGGCTGAGAAACTACGCAGCTATCGGGATCCAGCTTTTGGAAGAGGCTTCGAGAGCTCTTTGAAACAACTTGTCAGTTATTACTTTATAACCAAAGACAATCTTCAAAGACAAAGATATATGGAGCGTCTGTCCATAGATATCAATAGTTACATATAGCTTTAAGATGCTACAATAGCGAATGTATGTGGGGGCCCGTGGAGCGATCTCTTAACTTCTTTGGCCAGAAATAGAGATTTCTTTTAATCGATTCCTCGGGCCACATTGATTGGGCGTATCAAACAGGCCATTGCCCCTCACAGTCCCATATATATCCCGTGGCTCGAATGATCTCTACCTGGGATATTGCGTTGTCTTTTCTGCATTCTTGGTCGAAAAAGAAAGTTGATTTTGTTGTGTTAGTCAAGTGGACCAAACGTTAAGGAGAAACAGGAAACTATCGTGGTTGCTATTCCTCTCATACAAGTACGATAGTTTCCATTTTCTTGTGAACACGACATGTGTCTGATGCAGCGATCGCAATTTTGCGCCAAAGAACACGTGGGCATTCTCTTGATGGTGTGATTTCGATTGGGTGTGAACACGATGGGAGTATTGAGCCTTTCCATAAAATTGTTGCGCCCTGCCCCACATCTCAACAATTCTTTAAGCGTCATTGACCAGGTGCTCTCAAAAACTATTCAAGTCCAGAAAGAGCAAAATGGTGTCAGTTCACGCCCATCACTCCACTAATTTCCCTGTCATGTGTGCGACATTTGATCCAGATTTGTTGGTTAAATAACCATGTAATCCAATACACATAATCTTAACTCCACAAACCACATAGTACGCTCTTGTGTATACTTTAGTTTTTCAACCCTTCAATATATATGATTAAGAGAAAACCTGTCCAGTGTATATTTAAAAACAACATGAACAGTTTGTATTTTCGTAACATATCACATGATTGCTCACTAAAACACTAACAGATTGAACTCATTCAAATTACCAGTCAAAGACTGGTTTGGAAGAAAAAAATCAAGATAAAAACTGAGTCAAAAAAAATGTATAATAAACTTTGATGAGCAACTTTTTTAGTATTGTCGACTTTAATCCCAAAACAAATGATTGTAAATTCATATTTCGAGTCTAGCTGTATGCATTTGCATAATTTAATGTTCTTACTCTTGCCAGCGTCACACCAGGACATCGCAATTCAGACATGGGGTGAAATGAAAATTTCACACATGCAGTCAATAGCGTGTATGTCCACCGTTTGCCTCTTAAGTCTCTGGATGCTACCCTGTGGTATTGCGTTTCACTCCTGCCTTAGACCATTACGTAAATCGTCTAACGTCTGAAGATCATGAAGTCGTACCCGACGGTCCACTTGATCCCAGAGATGATCGATTGGCTACAAATCTGGCGAAAGTGGGGGTCAGGGAAGAAGTTTGATGCTCTGCTCCTCAAGAATATCACGACAGATACGCGCCATGTGACATCGGGCATTGTTTTGCTGGAATAACTGCAATCCCACGTTAGCGTTCAACAATGGGACAACATCAGCGTTAAGAATTGCGTCCCTATATCGCTGTCCATTCAGATTACCATCGATGAACATCAACTGCGTTCGATGGTACAAGGAAATTCCTGCCCAAACAATCACACTACCCCGCCGAAATGGTCGCATTTACACGCAAGCATCAGAAAACCGTTCTCCTCGTCGGCGATACACTCTTGTCCTACCATCAGCGCGCCGTAAACAAAATCGTGTTTCAGCACTAAAAAAGAACTGTGCTCCAACGCTGCTGAGTCTAGCGAACACGCTGACGTACCTGTTCCATTCTGATGGTGCGATGACGTTGGGTAAGGATTGGTCCGTGGTGTGGGCGCCTACTGCGGATGCCGTGTTCAGCGAGTCTGTTGCGGACAGTTTGTGCACTGATTCTATTGTTAGTTCTACCAGGGGTACTTGCAGCTGTCCTCGTCGCCGGAAGGAAGCGATCCCGCAAGTGAGTCGTCCTAATGTGTCGGTCTTGTGCAGGGGTCGTAACACTTGGTCGACCTAAACGCCGTCGGTCGGCAGTAGATCCAGTGGTTCTATACCTTAAAATGAGACGGTAAATAGTGGCCACAGTTACTCCGAACTCAGTAGCAAGCTCATCTGGAGGTATCCCAGCCTCATGCATACCAATGGCAACCAACCTCTGATTTTCGGTTAACCTTGGCATTTTTTAAAATGTCAGAAGACAAAAACTAGCGTGTGTTCTCAATAACCCAGGCTCTCTAGCACAACATAACACAAAGAAAATCGTCGGTCACCCATTCAATTTGACATTCTCGGGTAGCACTAGAAATTCGTAGCAAAATTGTATACGGTTGGGTGGACAACAACAACATATCATTGAACTCTTTGCACGACTTCTTGTCCACAAACATACAACATTAGAACTATTATATTTCATCCTTTATGCTATTTTTTCACATTTGTTTCTGTTATACTTTCTTTTTTGACTCAGTATATTTGGGCGTCCCCCTTCTTGTTGGTCGCATTTGCCGATTCGGAAACTAACTTGAACGGGTAGAATGTTTAGTGTCGTCACATGCATTGAGCTGTTTTAATACCTTTGTCCCGGATGGTTAAGTAACGTGTATCGTATTCTTTGTTTGTCCTTTCGTCCGTTTCTACATTAATCAGTTAGCCTGTTTGTTTATCCATCGAATGACTGGTCTAGTGTTTTAGAAAAACGAGTGACGTTTGTCTTCCGGATCAAGTGAAAAACTTTGTGAGTGCTAGTCCACAGTGAGACAATCGAGCGCTTTTCTTTTGGATTGAAAAACAAAATAAATGTTAAGGTGACCTTACTTTCAAATTTGAAAGGTTTAGACCTCCACGTCGATTAGAGTGCTCTGATGTTCCAGTTTGATGGATTTTTTTTTAGAAGTTGCTTATAAACAGGAGCTGTTTCTCCTTATCCGTCACAACTTTAAATGCTAAACTCTATTAACCCTTTACCCAACGTAACGGCCAAAACCGGCCAGCGATATTCTCAAAAATCGCCAATTAATTTTCACTATTTTTTTCATTTTTTGTCTCAAAAACATAGGTTATGGCCCCTCGTTGGAACGAGCTCGTTGAGCTCGTTCCAACGAGGGGTCATAACCTATGTTTTTGAGACAAAAAATGAAAAAAATTAGTTATTCAAGAATTTTTTTGGCAAGGGTCGTCTGCTTTTCATGTTAGGTAAAGGGTTAAACTGCTCAGAGGTTATTACTTGGTTAGCTTCATATCGACTGAGCAATCAGCCTGGTGTAACTTCATATCAGCCTAAGACAGAAGGTTGAAGGCTGATGTGAAGTTACCGAGGGCTAATATCTCGGCCGATATGAAACTACCAAACTAATAAGCTATTTATTTATATATTAATCCAAAACAAATAATTACAAAATGCTCTCAGATCTGTTACAGTTTTCTGACAGTGTGTTTCTCATTCTTTTCATAAAATCCAAACTTCCTCTTCTCTCAGTTCAGCTATCCGAACGTCTCGGCTTCTCCAGTGGGGTAGCCGCGGCGTTTGGATAGTTGAACTCACTCTTCTTCCGCTTTGAAGAATCACCGCATACTACCCTGAATCTTAGTTTCCTTTAAATGGTATTTACAACTCTCTTCTTTTCCTCTTCATCCACCTAATCCTTACTTATTACCTCATTAATTCCTCACTACACAAAAACTACCCCCTTTTTCTGGTGACGCCAATTTGGCTGATTTACTGCATTCGACGAACAATGTTGAACGATTTCACAGAATGGGTGCGCCCAGTAACCCATCATGAGGGACAACTCTAGCTTGGTTCACATCGCTCGAAATCGGTGTCATATCAGCCGAGTTTGAAGTTATATCAGCCGAATTTGATAATGGGCGATTCTGGGAAAGAAAATTATATCTAATAAATAATCAATATCGCCCATGTAATGCAGGAATTCCACCAGGCATAGTCCTAGCACCGCACCACTGGATTGAAAACTGTAATGTTTTTTGGAACGTGGCCTCGGCAGAAGTCGATCCCGGCTCTACGACACCCAAACGCCTGGTTGCAATTGACTCAGCCAGTATGTTAGTTCACATTTACAACTCGCCCCGAAACCGATATTCGAGAATTGACAATTACTGAATTGCTGGAATTGTTTTCTTTGTTGATTCGTAATTGTCTCAAGTAGCCTGTATATTATTGTGAGATTTACCCGTAGGTCATATGCCTTAGCATCCAATGCAACTGGAACAGATTAAAATATACTGATCTGTGGTCCAAGCTTTTTTAAACACAGGAATCTCAATTAATGGAAAATCCGTGAAGATGCAACTGCTTGAATTTAATTTATATCGCCCATGCCAAGCAGGAATTCCACCAGGCATAGTCCAAGCACCGCGCCAAATAATCAATGATATCAAGGTATCAAGGTTGTTATTTTATCAAGAGAGCATATTACCCAAATTGGAAAAAATGAAAATAAAATCCACAATTTGTATTCGTTAGATCTCACAGCTTTGTCGAGCACGGCATAATGAGTTATATTACTATTAACCCCAACTCCCCATACAGCCACAAACTGCCCCTTCTATATTGTTTTGAAAGGGTTGTCTAAAGTGTGTTCTTTCTTTAGAACTTTCCTGGTAGGATGCATTTATATTGACAGGGTTTTTTACATCATTGAGGACTTAAAGGTTAACCCTTTGAACTCTAGTGGTATCTTCCATGCCAGTTCAATAGCAGCAATTAGAAGAGTCCATATTCAGTAAATGTGTAGGGTAGACCAATCAATACTTTCAACGTGCAGCCCCGATTCATTATTTGGGGGTAGACCAATCAATATTTTCAACGTGCAGCCCCGGGGCTGCACGTTGAAAATATTGATTGATCTACCCCACACATTTACTGAACAGCCAACCTATTTAATCACGTTATGACGTATCGTGTTCCTGGAAGGAAAAAGGCCAGTCTGTTTCAAAGGGTTTTAATACTTATGATGCTAAATACACTGCTGAGGGGTAAAGGAAAATTGCAATATCTGGTCAATGCTATTCACAAAAAATTACCATTTAAATTTTATTCATTTTAAATATTTTTTCTTCCGAAACATAGCTTTCGACCTCCTCATTTAAACGAGCTGGTCGAGATCCTTCCAACGAGGTACCATAAAGCATGTTGTCGAGGCAACAAATGAATTGTTTAGTTATTTAGTACTTTTCTTTTTCAAGTGACTTCTTCTAGTCGTGTCAGATGAAGCGTTAATTTGAGGCAAGGTATTGTAAGTAGTCAGAAAAGTGGAATCTGCAGATTAGGCATTACCTGTAGTAGCCCGTATTAAGTGAGTCCGAAAGTTACCATTCTCCTCTCGCCCAGTACCGAGAGTAACATCACGTTCAGTGTTCTCTAGAATTTCGCCCTTTCTGAACCTAACAACAAGAAGGATACGCGATTGACGATGGGGTCGCGAAACAGTTAGTCCATGCATTTGTTACCAGCCGCTTGGACTACTGTAACTCTCTGATTTTTGGCTGTAAACACCCCCTACTACAGAAGCTCCAACTGGTTCAAAACTGCGCTGCGAGGATCATTCTAAGAAGAAGGAAATCATGTCACATTACACCCTTGTTACACCACCTACATTGGCTTCTTGTTGAACAGAGTATCATATTCAAAATTCTTGTTTTAGTTTACAAATGTCTTAATGGATTGGCCCCAATGTATCTTTGTAACCTATTCCAGCGTTATACTCCTTTAAGATCTCTGAAATCATCCTCTTCCAATAAACTCTCTTATAACCCTGGTAATCTTGTAACGGCAGGCGATCGGGCCTTTTCAGTCGCTGGCCCATTTCTCTGCGTTTTGTGTATGTATGTATACATTTTTCCCCCACTTTGTAAAGCCCGAGAGCACTTTATGTGGATTGATGGCTCTAAACTGTATTTATTTATAGTCAAAGACAAGTATACAACACAAACTTGTTTTACCCTGCTTTGACCTTTTTGTGTGCAGGGAGTGTAAAAATCAAGCATTAAACAGAAAAAACACAGATAATTTACAAAAACAATGGCTATGGGAGAAATGGCAGTGGGAAAAATGCACTTCCAGGTTATTAGCTTTAACCCTTAACCATTTACCTAACGTAGAAAGCAGACGACACTTGCAAAAATAATTCGTGAATAACTAATTTTTTTTTCATTTTTTGTCTCAAAAACATAGGTTATGACCCCTCGTTGGAACGAGCTCCAGCAGACGACACTTGCAAAAATAATTCGTGAATAACTAATTTTTTTCATTTTTTGTCTCAAAAACATAGGTTATGACCCCTCGTTGGAACGAGCTCGTGGAGCTCGTTCCAACGAGGGGTCATAACCTATGTTTTTGAGACAAAAAATGAAAAAAATAATGAAAATTAATTGGCGATTTTTGAGAATAGCGCTGGCCGGTTTTGGCCGTTACGTTGGGTAAAGGGTTAAAGTCTCATATTATTTTTTTTTTACAAAAATGATTTCCTTATACAAATGTACACAACTACAGACAATTTAACAGTTTTTGTAGCATCATTGGCTGTCTGTACGGGTTACCAACATTGATGTAAAACAGTTTAAGTTCTTAGGAAAGAATATATTGGGAACAACTTTTTCAAAACAATATAGAATTGACAGTTTGTGACTCTATAGGGATTTGGGGTAAATTGGAACTAATGGGTTAAATGTTATAACTACTGGTAAAATAAAGAAAACACAGTGAAGACTATATAATCGCAGAAAACAGGATATCAAAAGTTCAAACTGCTGAGTTCGCAACTTCAAGAAAACCCATAAGTCCAAAAGGAAGTGATTCGAACATTCGTACACAATAACCGATTTATTACCCAGAATAAAACCCGTACAAGATGTTTAAGACAGATGATATTAATTAATGACAAACTATGTCTTCATTAAACTTTTACTGTGCTTCGCAATCATCAAACGTTTTTTTTTTGTAACAGCCGGAAGTGGTAAAATGTCCTCCCAAAATAATGCCTGATTTTGATACAGTAGCCACAGCCATCTACTACCACAGAATTATCTGGTGAACTTCAACGTGAATGTTGAAAGTATCCGTATAGGTTTCAAACTTTAGCTTTAACCGACGTCCAAATTTTTAAATTTCAAGCTACAAATTTTTCCCATAATGCAATCTGGAATTTAACTAATTCATTCTTGTTTGACAGAGCTCTTTGAGCTGTGCCAAACAAGATTTAATTGGTAAAGTTTGAAGCTGCATTATGGGAAAAAATGTTGCTTGAAATTTTGATTGTTTGACATGAGTGTGCAAAGGGTTAAAGCGGGCATTTTGTTTTCTGAAGTCTCTTGTTTGGTGATGGATTTTCAATCCACTTTACGTGCATCCAAACACCTGTCCTGTAGGGATTTTTCAAGATGGCTGTCTTAGAACAAGTAATTTTAAGGACCATATTAGCACCTTATCATTGTGTAGGTGAGAAAGCACGAAAATATCCATGTTTTAATGTCTAAAAAGACAAAAAAAAATTATGTGAGAGGTCCACTAGACTCATATCAATGTCGTCTGGGAGAGACACTCCTTTCTCCTGTTCGTTTAATCTCACCCCACCCCTCCCCCTCTTTCCTGTCGTCATGCATGTACAAGTAAAAAAAAACGCGAGCAATTGTGTATAGAACATAGCAATGGCGCCATTTAAGTTTCTTTGGGGTCTCACATTTTGTAAGTTGTTTACCAGTAACATAGCCTAATATTTCACCTTTTACCTAACATGAATACTTGACGAAAATTGCCACAACATTTATTTAATAACTAAAAATTTTAATTTTTTGGCCTCGAAGAATTGTTTGGGACCACTCATTGGACCTTGCTCAGCGAGCATGTTCCAGTAATGAATCCTTGTCTTTGGTTTTGAGAAAAAATGGAAAAAATACTAAAATTTGAATTTTCGATCGCCTGAATTGCGCTGCTTGTAGTAATGGGTTAACTGAAGTTTATGTCATACCACGGAAACTACAAAAGGCTCTAGAGTAGGGTTTCCTCGAGTAATATTACTGCTGTATCCTCTTGTTCATGCACAGCGATATACCACATTTCTACGCTTTGATGTCATTTTCGTTGGTTTGATTTTTCACGCCTTCCGAGTGCAGTTAAATCAGTAACTATTTAAATTGACACCAAAAATCTGCGCCTGATCAACGCCAAAAATGTTAATAATAAACCTAGAATGATATAAGGAGAGTGTCTGCATAAAACTCTGACTTAAAGAAGGTTCGCAACCTGTAATTCTTTTGAGTGAGAGTAAATATTCAATTTGTGTCCCCATACGAAGAGCCATCCGTCAGATCCTAAATTACTCTTCCCACACTCCCTTACAGAGCCCGAGTTACAAAATTGATATTTTTCTCAAGCTTCTTGACGCAAATTAAAATGCTTTCTACAGAAAATATTACTCTGGTCTCTAGTTTAGTCATCAACAATTTGAAGGGTAAATCGTGTTAATCGTTATCATTCAGCAGTGATTTAGTTACAAGAGATAATTAATCTCACTGACATCCTTGCTTTAAGTATACACAATTTTCTTGGATAACCTTTTCTTGCACCTCTAAAATCATCTTCTTCAAACTAGAGTTTCAAACAAATTTATCATGAACCTTTTCCGACTGTTGACTGTTTTCTTTCTATTTTTGAGGGTTTTTGTTTAATATTTATTGGTTGTCAGTAGTCGGAGATTACTCTGAATTTAAAGTAATATGCTTTCACTTGCATTATGGGTGGTATATTCGGACAGCCCAACTTATACACCTAACCAGTTATTTTCTTGGACATTGAAAGAGTAGGTGGCGGTGGGGACATCACAATCAAGGAAGGAAGATCAACTGAACAATGCTAAAGAAAGACATTTTACTTTTTACTTCTGTGTTCATTAAATGATAGAGTGCTTGAAGCCCATTTGGGCTTTATTATGAAGTACAGGTACAACAACTTAAAGCCTTCATATTATGTGGATGTTCTTCGTATTATCCTTGAAGTGAAATTATTTCATCTGTGCGGATTTACCTTTTATCATTTAAGGGAGAGTGCCTTTAGGCACTCTCCCATAAATTATAATAAGGCAAAAACATGTTAACAAATTTTGACAACCCAAAGTAATTCAGCATTCTACAAGTTAAAAACATGCTGACAAAAGAGTGCAATGGGAATTATTATCTTGGCTCAAAAAGGTTATGCAGTTTTAACCTTTGTGGGTATTATCTTAAATTTTCATTTTGTGCATCCCTGGCAATAACGCACGGCCGATTACTGCTAAAAGATTTCTTATCAGTTAAAACTTTTTCCGGCATCGGGGTCTCAGTACACACTATTCCGTTGTTTATACAAATATTCTTTGGGCAAAACTGAGAGGAAAGCAGATATACACAGCCCCATAGATACACTTATATCCACGACGATTAATTCAACTGTATATAGGTACTGTGCTAGATTACATTTCCTAGAGTTTACAAAGATTTCTTTTGTTACAGGCACTCTCCAATATACTACAGCGACATAAACTAATACACACACAATATTTCCGCTTCTAACCGAATATGATCCACAACCATAGAATACAGAACCTTTAATTCTTTACGCAACACGTGCGACATCAAAATGTATTATTTTAATTTTTGTTTTTTTAAACTTTTTCAAAAATTCAGCAAAACCATATCATGTAACTTCTCACATGATATGATTTTGATGACTTTTTGTGAAAAATATATTTTTTTCAACTCTTTAATTTGAAAATTGCGTGGACGGATGCCGACGATAGTTAAGTAAAGGGATAAGCGGATTAAAAACACGTTTCAAAAGTGATTGAGAAAACATAAGTGCTAAAATATTACCCTTCACTCAACGAAACCACTAAATGCGACCAGAGTTATTCACAAAGGGAGCACGGTGGCTCAGTAGGTAGAGGTGCAGGCTGCAAGCCGAGAGGTTCTTGGTTCGAATCCCACCTGGGCAAGACACTTCACCCCCATTGCCCACGTGGCGTTGTGTACTAAGGCATACTGCACATCGATGGTGCACTTGTCTTTAACCAATGCTAACCTTGTTTGTGTGGAGTTAGTATGTTGGGGAGCTGACACTTGCTCGCCGTTGCTCGGTGGTTCTCTCCGGGTACTCCGGCTTCCTCCACCCTTAAAACTGTGGTGGTCATGATTAGCCATTGTGCAGAAACATGTAACCTTAAATACCAATAAATTCATAAAAACTCCTTTCAAGTATGATTATTTTTTCCGTTTTTGTGTCAAAAACAAGCTTATGACTGGTTGAGCTGGTTCTAACGAAGGGTCTTAAGTGTACTTTTCGAGGCAAAAAATGAGAATGTTTTGTTATTCAAGAAATTATTTTACAAGTATCGTCAACTCTTCATGTTGGTTAAAGGGATAAATAAAGCCCACTTTTCATACCTTTCAAATATGGTCAAATGGTATGAGCTCAAAATACACTTACAAAGTTTTACAGATTTTGCGTCCCTTGCGAATGGGAGTGTTAAAATTTAAGTTAGGTATAGTAATCCAGATATTTGTATAAACCGCAGTAACTGGGCGTCCGTCTATACACGATGATTTAAGGTCGAATTGTGAATCTAGCTATGCATACTGCGGAGGTAAGTACAAACGATTCAGCTATAATAAACATCGTACATGGATGGAATGATTTATGTGTTAGGACACATTTTGGGTCTAAGATTGCATTAATTTTCGAAAATTTATTCGATAAACTTGATAATGCTTTCTTTTATTCATTCAAATAACTCAATTGGTATTTGATCTTTTGAGATTATAATACATGAATTGTGGACTGACGTTGTCGAAACTCAAAGCAAATATTTACATTATTATATATTTGGTCATCACAAAATCTATAGCGGTAGATGTAAACGCAGAATCGAGACCGACTAGCGATAAACACGGTACCAAGGGGCGTCGCTAAGTGAAATTATGGGGTATGACAACCCCACCAATTTTTCATTCGGGACATTTATGTCTGGACTGGAATCTTAGATATTGATTCACTCTTGCTTGTAATCATGTACTTTATTATCAAACAGAGGCGGACTGCCCGTGGGGTCCAACGGGAAATTTCCGGGTGTACCCCTTATTGGGATCCCCCAGGGCCTGCAAAATTCACGCTGCTCAAAAAAGCGCATGAAATTTCGTGAAAATGACCAAAAGGTGAAATGGATCTGATTGCAAAGACTGTCGGTTTATCGAAATGCCCTCTATGCGGACTACCATTGGCAGTCCACAGAGAGGCATTTCGATATACTAGCAGTCTTGTCTGGCATTGTTCGTCAGATGCTTGGAAACAGCGTTCTTTCGGTTCGAAAAATGAAAATTTTCTCCTATTGGGCCTAACTGTGGTCGGCCTGATGAGTTCGGGTTTCGGGGCCCCGTTTGGTGCATCCATCTTTGCCAAATAAGCGACAAAGATGATACAAAATTGCTGTCAAAAGAACCCTCTATTTGGACTGTCATTGATCCCTCACATTCAAGGAAACAGCGTTCTTTTGGTTCGAAAAATCAGAATGTTATCTAAGGTCCTAGGCCACCTTGGTACGTTTCCCGGAAACATTTTTTGGCCCAGTCCGCTCCTATTACCAGACAAAATTTGATACTTGTACTAATGTTAAACTCACTGTCGGTCAAACGAATTGGAGCCCCGTTGTACCCGATTCAGGCTATTGGGGGCCCCAACATGTCAACGTGTTAATTAAAGAAGACCTCGTGTCACGATCTCCACATGTATATTTTTTAATTATCCATAAATCAATTTTCAAGAAGTTTTGAGTTGTGTTTTTTTTTTTAACTAAAGTCCCGACTGACGAATATTCCAGCTACATCATCAAGGCATGGAATATTTTATCAGTCAGGACTTGAGTCATTGCTGTCGAGACAAATCAAGTTCACACCTTAATTGCTCATCTTCGCGACGCCCGTGACGGTATCATGAATCATCTATTGATTCTGTTAGTTTGGTTTTATCAAGTCACTTTGGAAGGAAATGGGTCTTCATTTTAAAGGTCGTTTTCGTCACTTGTCATCACCCCTGTTTAGCTCTATGAAGACTAGAAATCAAATCCAGCACTATATACCTTGTTTGACAGAGAACCAAGAGATCTATCACAAAACAGTACCGTGATCATAAAAGCGGACAGATAATTTCGACCGGATCGCAATCCAATCGAATTCTACGCCCCCTTTTATCACCGGACACTAAACACAGTGCCACATGGAATTGTCTCACAACCTTATTGTGATCCCATCACGAGATACTGCTTTTGTGACTACTGCTCTGTCGATTGTACTGCTTCATATTCACAGGTGATCTGCAAGTAAATGAACATATTTTACATAATAACACGAAAAGCAGACGACACAAGCAAACAAAATTCTTGAATAACTATTCTTTTTCATTTTTTGCGACAAAACATTGCTTACGACCTCTCATTGGAACGAGCTCAACGAGCTCGATCCAACGAGGGGTCATAAGCTATGTTTTTGTGGCCAAAAATGAAAGGTAATGAATAATGAATGTTGATTTTTATGACTAGCGCTGGCCCTTTTTGGACGTTAAGTTGGGTAAAGGGTTAACTTTTTGCCTAATACAGATAGAGGCTGACATTTGCTACACCTCTCCGGTAATTTTCAGATATCAACAAAAAAGAATCACTTTTAACACCCCGAAACATAACTTATGGACCCTCATTGGAATAAGCTCGACGTCCCTGGTGCGAGCTGAATAAAATAATAAAATCTGAATGGCAATTTTTTGTGAACTGCTTTGGTCAGATATGGCCACGAAAAAGGGAAAGGTGTTAAGATGAGAAATAAGGTGAAATGTTGAAAGCTTAGTTTACAATGTTGTCTTTTGAGCTGTGAATATGGCATAATCTGTCAAGGGCGCTGTCTGAATGTTACAGGAGATCTCATGATAGAAGAAGTGTTCAAGAGGAGACACCTGGTATAATTTTGCGAATATATCGACGATCAGAAATTGTACGAATCAGCGCGACTCGAATCGAACCGAATCAATGGGACGACTTCGATTTTCGAAACTTCCCAGGTCCCACTGTCCTCCTTTCAAGCGTTTTAATTTAGTCTTAACCCTTTACCCAACGAATCGCCCGCATCCGCCTGCGTAATATGCAAAATCAGCAGTTGAAAAAATATTATTTTTCAAAAAATTTCAACAAAACCATATCATGTGACCCCTCGTTAGAACGAGCTCGTCGAGCTCGTTCCATCGAGGGGTCACATGATATGGTTTTGTTGAAATTTTTTGAAAAATTTGAAAAAAATTATATTTAAAATAATAAATTTTGATATCGTCTGCGTTGGGTAAAGGGTTAAACCGTCCCCAATCCTTGTTTTCACTTCATCGTCCCCTTTTAGCCAACTCGAATAGCAGACAACACTTGCTGTAAAACTTCTTGAATACGACTCCTCATTAGAAAGAGCTCATTGACGCGTCATAAGTTATGTAATGAGCTCGTTTCAATAGATAGCCATAGGCTATATTTTTGAAACACAAAAAAAAACATATTTGATAGGAGATTTTTGTGAATAGTGTTGACCGTTTTTTACATCCAGGTTAGGTAAAGGGTTAACATATCTACTCCCAAAACTACAAGTTCACAAAAAGAACACACAATGGTGCTCTCTACAACATGTAGCGTTCTGTGGGATCCAGGCAGCCACCGTGATCACGTTGGATACTGGTCTTTGTCTCTCAAAAGTTCACGTATGGACGTAATGCAATGGATGCTTTTGTTTACCAACTACAACATTTAGAGTTTTTGCGCTTCTTAGTTGATCATTATGTAACTTTCCACCTATTAGAGATGGTGGAAAATCAGCTGTTTTCATCTCTTTTAGACAGACCTGGAGATTATTTAGAAAAATCCAATTTCAGGCAGTTCAAACGGCCTCTCGGGTTCAAAGGGTTGAGGTTTATGGATTTGACAGATTTGGTGAGGGGTTTAATGTTTGTCTGATTCCATCTTATTCACACCTACTTGTAAATTCAACGCGTGCAAATGAATATACCAAATGAATATTAATTCATAATGTCGAAATAAGAATATTTAACACATCGAACACCAGCTCAGTATTTGCTGAAGACACAACACCTTGGTACAAACAGGAGACAGTAGCGGAAGCATATTATGCCAAGGACCGACCATTGTAACATCTCTTCATTATTACTATTGGAGATGAGTTCAAATTTATGGGACTGCCTTTCTTTCAATTTTTAATTTATATTAATATCTTATGAAAATCAAATAAATATAGATACTGGTAGACCAGGCTGATATATATTTTTACCTGTCCATCGTCTCTTGGCGCACTGGCCCATCGGGAAATACGTGAAAACTGACAGGGTGTCCTAAGTTCAAGAACTTCTGCACAAAGAGTGAGTTACACACACTTGGAAAAATAATGTCGTCAATTCCATTTTTGTTTTGGAAATTTTGCTTTCATTAATCCTTTGAAACCGAAATGACGCTCTTCCTATCTAGATTAGTGATACGAATAGAATTCATTAAGTAGATAGGTGTTTAACCCTTTACCAAACGATACGTCGAGCTCGTTCCAACGAGTGGTCACATGATATGGTTTTGTTGAAATTTTTTGAAAAAATTTGAAAAAATGATATTTAAAATAATAAATTTTGATATCGTCTGCATTGGGTAAAGGGTTAATGAATTTGTGTGGCAGACCAATCACGATTTTCAATGTGCAGCACTAAGGCTGCACGTTGAAAAGCCTTGATTGATTTTTCCCCAAGTAACGAATATAGACTCATCCTACGGATGCCACTGTACTGGCGTGGATGGTACCATCGGTGTTTAAAGGGTTAAAGATCTCATATTATCACTTCATAAAATAAGGAACTGTTTTTCGCTATAAATAGACATAACCTGTGTATTTATTACACATCATTTAAACTTTAAACCCTTGTATTTAACGGAATCGCCGCTGTGACATAAATGTTTCTGTATTCAACTGGTGATATAGAAGCCGGAACTTTTTTCCCAGCATCGTTTAAACTAGTTCCTTTCCCGTCAAGTCATTAGTTACGCTTACAAAAGTTTCCAAATTTCGTTATATAATTATCGATCGTCTGTCGCCTAGTGTGAAAATGAAAACGTACAAAGTAAAATAAAGTCGATTCACAAAAAATTAGTTAACTGAAAATGAGATAATATTTAAAAAAAAACTATCACTTCTTTCCACAACATTAACCCAGTCCCGTGCGGATCCCGTAAAATCTAAATTGGTCAGCTTTATTTCGGTAAATCTTCGCACATGTTGACATGCTTCTAACTTCTTGAAAAGTTTCTCCCAGCTGTTTTGCAAATTTGCCCAAGTTTGTACTTATATTTTAAAAATATATATATAGAAAAGATAAAGAATATAATTTAGACACTTCGCAAAACAAGGTTCTTTGATTTTCTGCCGATCCATTTGATCAGTACAGCTTCAGGCAAAATACACGGACTATTCACCTTTGGGTTTAAACATCGGAATTAAAATTTGTTTATTTAAACGTAATGCATGGGATGTGTAATATGTGTTTGAATCGGTGGGTACGGCTCGAGCGAAATATAGCTACGCCATTCCAACGAGTTATGTAAAACACCCACCGATTCAAACACACATCGCGTTCTTTCTATATATTCTACACCATTTACGCCATACTGATGGTGTTATGGTCCATTGCTAATCGAGTATACGTCTACACCAAAGAATGGGACAACAGAAGATAGAAAATTTATCATATGGCTCTAAAACCTACATTAATCGTCTACAAATAGTTATTTGGTTGCAAAATCCAAGATGGCGCATACACGAAACTTAGTCAACTAAATCGACGTGACACCTGGAAGTTGGCCATTATATGAGTTTGGGCGATGAACTTAATGAACCTTTTCGAATGTCTGTTTTTGACTTTGGCTGCCAAAGAGGCATATGCCAAATAGGCTTTTTCTTGGATTCTCATACCCTCTCTTCATAAATCAACTACTACCCAGTGTTGTCACACATTAACACCCCAATGCAAAGTGTTTTCTGATACAGTTAACTATTTCAGCTTTTAGGCCACACAACCGTCTTTAGCAATCCCCCCTAGAAAACATAGACACACAATATTATCACTATCTCAGCAAGATAGCTAAAAATCTACAAATACAGAGTAATTACCTCGTACTGCAGGTCATTCGGTCTCTCATGTTTGGACCCGACAGTTGCTGTTTGATGATTTTTTTTGCTCTTGACTGACACTTTGTCGTACAGTACAAAAGAAATTCCCATCATGACCCTTCCAGTGGATAACCTGAGAATCCAGTTAAACACCATTGTTTCTTTAAAGGGACACCCGCTCCTCTAGTAAGCGATTTAGGCTTGCAATCAGTGACTGTGTCAATGGTGTCTATTCACAAATAAAAAAAAAAAATTATAAAAAAAAAAAAAAAAAAAAAAAAACCGCCAGACGGTTTTACTGTTTTTTTTGTGTGCGTAAAGTGATCACACTACCCACCAGGGGGTGGGGGTGGGGTGGGGCTGGGGAATGGACAAATAATGGCCCCTATGGTCTCTCCTCACTTAGTATATAATATAAAGAGGCGAATACGTCGGCGTTTTCTCATTGTCACATTTTCCCCTTATTGAAAAGTCCTGGGCTCGAGTCAATGGGGAGAACTTGCGACAATGAGAACACAGCTTCGACTTGATAAACTTTCTTCATTTGTTATCTCAATTTATGTGCCTTTCTGTCTTAATAAGCTTAGAAACTGATCCACTAGAACCCCTAACAATGATCAACGGGAAAGTAGGCTGAACTCAATGGAGATATTTATAGACAGGGTTGTTTGTGTTGAGTAGTGTTGTACAAACTATTGCATTTTATCCAAGTTAAGAAGGCTAAAGTGTTGTTTACTATATGTTCATGTTCTTAACATATAGAAAACACT
This sequence comes from Pictodentalium vernedei, assembly GCA_031216915.1. NCBI lineage: Eukaryota > Metazoa > Mollusca > Scaphopoda > Dentaliida > Dentaliidae > Pictodentalium > Pictodentalium vernedei. Next base: position 102,570,527 of record CM062293.1, read on the forward strand.
GAACCGAAACCGAGGTTTTTTTCCTGAAATCGATTCGAAACCGAACCGAAACTGAAAAATCAAAATCTCCCAGACCGATCCTTCATAGGAACAAACTCTTTCCTATGAGGGTCACCTGATATGACTTTGTTGAATGTTTTTGGAAAAACATTTTTTTTTTCAACTGCTCATTATGTGGACGCATGCGGCAGCTTCGTTGAGTAAAGGGCTAAAACATTTTTTTTGCGGGAAGATAATGATGCCGGTATGCGCCGCGATAAATGTACTTTTTTATTTTCATTCGTTTTTCTTCCCCCGAAACATCGTATTCCCATTCTAACTCGCCGAAAATGGTATTCCACTCCCAGCATCGTATTCCACTCAGCGACGGCGGACTATTTTTTTTTTATTGTTTACAAATCGGTTGAGTTGAATCAATTATAAAGGATTGTTTTGGGAAAACAAATAAGAATAAAATAAAATAAATACAAAAGTTCACTGCTTGGATTCGAGTACGATTTTATCCTCTCGTGGGCCGCGTGGATTATTTCACTCGTCTAACGCGTCGTGAAATAATCCCCCGCGCGCCCCACTCGAAGATACAAATCTTACTCGAATCCGAGCAAGGGACTATTGTCTGTGTGTTCCATAGTTGTACTGATGACTATATCTCTAGTGACCATACTTTCTACTTTGTTCGGTGTGTTATCATATCATTAGTAGCACATATTGTCTTAGTTCATCACCCACATTTCACTATTCAACTCTAAACAAACATTATTCAGTATTCGAGTATGATCAATACATTTGTTATAGGTCAGGGGTTGCAGACGACATGCACGGTTACCACCAAGTACACAAATGGATATGGAGACATTTTCAACAGCGGTAAGTCAATGAACATTACGAAAAACATCTTCCACTACAACTCGAAATACTAAGGAGTCTCAGTCTTGTACATCGTCACTGTCAATAGAGATCGCCTGTCAACTTCCAGCACTCTGGTGGTATAACAAGACCCCTTGGACGAGTTTATGTTGCTCAGGAAAGACTAAGAATACACCCAATTAAATCGTGTTTGACAGGAATCCACTGTGCTTTGCCAAAGAAGATATAAGGTCCCACAAAGCAGATCTTCTGTTTCTCAGGCCATTTTTGTAAAATTGAATGTGAGCGGGCGTTTTTTTTTAATTTTAATTTTTTTAATTTTTGTAATTATTTCTTTGCAATCAAATGTTCATGTTCTTGGTTTGCTTTATATTTTAGGCCTCAATATCTACAAAATAGCATGGATGGTGGTGTATTTCGCCCCTTGAGTGCAAGAAGGCGTTGCAGCACCCAGGGGACAAATTTTATCAATTTATTGACTTGGGTAAAATATCAGACATAAACCATTTAATGTTTATTTTTTTTAAGTTTGCCATGAATATAAAAAGAGAGCATGCGGTAACCAAAAGGAGCATGCGGAATGGCCTGAGAAACAGAATTTTAACTTTTTTAGGCCTAATTTAATAAATTGATTGAAAAGCTCTGCTGTTGAAAACCTTGATATTTTGATAGATGCAGTGGGTTAAAATAGATTGTTATTGTCGTTTTAAAAACCTCAACTACAGTACTATGATCATAAAAGTGGTATATTTTTCTCGATAAGATCGCGACCAGATCGCGACACACTTCCACACCATAGGGTCGCGATTTCATTAACAAAATGATGCAAAATTGAGCCAAATCTAAAAAAATAGCACCTCAGATAAATATTTCCTCATTTCTCTGACGACGGGTGAAATTCTACAGTGGTATTAGGAAGAAAATCAGAGAGATAATTTACACCGGAACTGGACCCACTTGCGATCCAGTCGAAATTATCTGCCCGCTTTTATGACCACAGTACTGTAAAATTACAACTGCAAGAAAATGTATTCATAAGCCCTAACATAGTTGGATTTTGACCAGATTTTGACCATGGGGCAATTATGGGTTGATGTCGCCGTGAACTCATCGTAATCTGTCAACGCATGCGTCTACCATGTAATAAAAATCCTCATCTACAGAATTTTAATGTATGAAGTACCGGGTTGTACACAGTGCTTCATTATTTAAGTTTGTAATGATTATACCCAGAATTAGTGTTTGGTATCTAATTTTATTGCGTCGTGGAAATATTGCCAACCCGTGGAAAGTGACCAGTCCACGGAGTCTGTGCTATAGTAGGAGTAGTATGGGTTGAATAAATTATTTCAGAATGTTAAGAACATAAACTATGAGGATAAGAATCTTTGATTGCCTGTAGCTAGAACGATTAGCGATTTTCTGAAGAAAAGTAAGAAGGAACTATGTAGTGAATTAGAGCTATTGCTGAACGCAATTCATACCCATCATATAGATCTGGACCAAAGACTGAGTTCTGCAACTTTGCACACAAGATTGAAGAACTTGGCAAGACTGTATGGTAATACTGATTTGAACAAATTTGGATTGTCATGCTTCAGGAAAAATATCTACCACACTTGGTTAAATTTTACCCATTTGTGTTATAAAAGAAACAGATGGTTTGAATTTCACAAAAATACAAGTGTTCTGCAAGTTATCACCCATTTAGGGGCCCGAAATTGGGGCTAACACACATACTTGATGCACTAACATGTGGGGCAGTGTGAAAGTCGTGTCATATCAAAACAAAACAAAATTACCAAAAGAATTACAACTTTTGCAGTTTGGAGCAACTTTGGGACTCCCAAAAGGCAACTTTGTGGCTCCCAAAACGAGCCCGTGTATGAACAAAGAAACTCGACTTGAACAAACTTGAATGTATATGAGTGAAAGATGCCAATTGAGAAAACCAACACTCTCTGAACAGTAACAAATTACACGAATTTCACAAAAATGCAAGTATTGTTCCAATTTTACAGAAAGTTTTTCCCCCAAGTTATCTCACCTTGGATGAGTCCGAAATCAAGAATGGTACACATACACGATGCAGAAACATTTGCTGCAGTATTAATAATCAAGTTACATACAGAAAGAAATATTTAGCCTGTGATGTGACGTGACGTGCATGACAGGGATGATTCCTATATACTCCCCTGTTGGACCTATAATTGGTATTCCAAAGGTGGAATTACTAATTTGGCTGGATTATTAACGAAATTAGAACAGAAAATACACGGTATTATTGTAGACATACTTCCGCTGCATTTTAACTCTTTGAACCCTAATGGTATATTCCATGCCTGTTCAGAGCCATAAACTGGTAGAGTCTATATTTGTTACTTGGGGGAAGACCTATAAATATCTTCACAGTGCAGCCTAAAAATATTGATTAGCCTACTATACAAATTTACTAGGCAACTATCTGCTTAATGAATTCAGGTTATATTACGGACCCAGACCAAAAAAAGCTGTCTCTCGGGTTCAAAGCCTTAACCCTTTACCCAACGCAGACGATACCAAAATTGATCATTTTAAATATCAGTTTTTCAAATTTTTCAGAAAATTTCAACAAAACCATATCATGTGACCCCTCGTTGGAACGAGCTCAACGAGCTCGTTCCAACGAGGGGTCACATGATATGGTTTTGTCTTAATTTTTCGAAAAATAATATTTTTTCAGCTACTGAATTTGCATATTACGCGGGCGGATACGGGCGATTCGTTGGGTAAAGGGTTAATAGATAGAATGCATTTTAACCACTTGTATGTTATAAAAGAGACAGAAATTACTATAGGAAATATCAACATCTGTGCTCACAATATCATTTTACGATCATTCAATTAAAAATATCCAACACTTACAATGGCTGGGTCAAGTATTTCTGATGTAATTCTGTGAACACCACAGTTTATAAACTCCCAATTTTCGAAGAAAATCAGTCTGCTTCCATGACTCTCTAGCATACAGATCGACGGGCCTAATCACTCCAGAAGAGAGGTAAAAACTTCCTCAGATGACAGAAGTACGAGTTGCAAGCAAGTAGATCCCAGCTAAGTATGTGTGGTACCTTCTTAGGTTACTATGCAATCCTTAGGCCGTTATCTTAAGAGTTCAGACTATTTTGGGCTCTAAGGTAAAAGTAAATTTCCCCTGTCATGACTGTTTCACGTCTTAATAAGTGAGATTTGAATTAAATGTTTTCTTAAGATTTTATTAAGTTGTTGCTATTGTTCTAAGACTTATTTCTTGAGACTGTTGTAAGAATTGTAATATGAAAAAGTGAACATCTTAATTAAATTACTTAGAACTATAAAAGACTAACATGGTGGATGCGTGTTTTTTTTCACAACATGTGTCGTCTTTGTCTTTTAGAGTGAGCTTTGAGTCTGGATAACCCTGATGGTCCAAATCAGAACGAGAGGCCTTTAAGATAAAATATTTTCTTACACTCATGACCAATCTATACCTGCATGACCGATAGTGCCAACTATGTAGGGATATTAACCCTTTATGTTACACAGCGTGGCTAGTAGATAAACTATATCATCTTTACTTCCATTTGTTGTATTTCGATTGTCAACCAATTTTATTTAAAATGTCTTCATGAACAGATATCTTATAACGATATTTCATCAAAAACATACAGTGTTTCATTCGCTCCTCGCTCACCTCAAAATAATTAAGTTTACAGAGTTTTCATTCGCCAACATAACTAAACTTTAGACAAATAGCAAGTTTACTTAACTATCTCTGTTACTGTTGTTAACTCTTCTAGAACCTTGACCTTCGTTATTATGATGATGCAACAAAATGTTTTTTTTAGTTGTTTAGAGCTCTTTCCAACAGTGTATTACATCAAAGATAATTATCTGCAACAGTTATCTGGAATGCTAATTTTAGCCTTTGCACTAACACTGGTAAGCATATCAGTACCAGTTTGCTACTCTCTTGATAATAAATCAAGAAAAAGGTCACCTGAAAAAGGGTTGCCTGAAATAAATTATGGTAACCCCTTTCTACTTGCCCCAATTTTTCGAAAAAAATCAACAAAACCACAGCATGTGACCCTTCAATGGAATGATCGCAACGTCACATGGTGAGGTTTTGTTTGAATTTTTCGAAAGTATTTCTTTTCAACTACTCAGTTTGTATATTGCGCGGGCGGATGCTGCCGATTCATTAGGTTAAAGGGGTAAAATTTAAAATAGTAGACGCTTCCTTTTGTCTTTATGTCATCATGTTGTCTTTATGTTATTCGTCATATACCGAGAATTTGACTGACTAGTTTAAATGGCATCATAATTTTATGTTCATTTAAAAATTGTAAAGTTTAAATCGTGCTATTTTTTCAGCGTTAGATTAGAAAGACTCTATTTTCTGCGTGTGACAACAGAGCAGATTGAATTCCTCACCCTATCAGCATAAATTATTGCGAAAAGTAAAAGTTGGCAGTCCATGAGTAGACAAAACAATAAACACCAAACTGGAGGCAATACTATTAAATTTGTGCAATTGCAATTTCATGAATTGAATAATTCTATCAATTAATATAACTCCCTAAAATGAATCATTAGTATTTTAAAAGATGCGACAATTTGCCAACTGTTAATGGTTCATTTTAACCCATTTAGTCATATATAGAAAATACAATTCAAGAAAATACAATTGTAAAAGTTTTATAGTATTGACCAAGAACAGGAGAATCAGCGATAATTTAATCATACAGCCCTGTAGTAGGGTTGTGGGATTAAATTATTGGTTAACGTCCCTACAAATGCCAGATAGACCCGCCCATATACAGCGTTTCGCTTTTCCGACCAACTGAACTATTCTAGATGATTGAATCTAAAATATCATTAACCCTTTGAACCCGAGAGACCGTGTTTCCGTTCCAGGAACATAACTCTTCATAATTGTATTATATAGGATAGCTGCTATGTGAATGTATGGGGTAGACCAATCAATATTAATTCGTCTACCCTCAAATAATGAATCTGGACTCTTCCAGTTGCGATCATTGAATTGACGTGGAAGATACCAACATGGTTCAAATGGTTAAAACTCTTTTTCTTTGAATTAACGCAAGAAATATTTCTCATCGAGACTTTATTTAACAGAATCTCCGTGGACTTTATCAATACTATTAGACGTGTTTTCTTACTGCACACATTATGAATGAAGACTCACCGCAGCTTTAGTTTTTTATAATTGCTTCGCGTATTTCTACCAAATGCGTTAATATGTTGATGTTTTCAAGGAGAATGAAACGCTTTTTGATCGAAATATAACAGAAGCACTGTTGAATATCTGTATATCTTTGTGAGTAATGTGGCGTCACATTAAATCAACGGTAATATGAAGTTCTATGCGTGCAAACTCCACGAAAAGTGGGTGACCAAATAGCCGCAAAACAGCGTCGAATCCTAACAGAATTAGACTGGTGGCCTGAGAGTTTGTGTTATCTGACGAGTGCCATTCGCGGGGACACACATTTCTCGTGTCCAGTTGTAAAATAATTATCGGTATCCAAGAAAAACACTTGGTGTGGTATATGCATCATCAAGTTTTGGGGTTTTCAGTCCACTCCACACAACACTCTTGCTACAAGGGGAGATGGTTGTGGGACGGCCGGCGGTACAATTACCCGAATCTCAATATAATCCGCCTTTGCTGAACACATCTATTTATATTTTTATTCATAATCCAACATTACCTGTTTATTTCCTTACAGACGCCCTTGCTTGGGATTTTGAAGACCACTTCACGAAGTTTTTTGAATTTCATTACAAAGTGTTTTTGTTTGATAAACTGTAATGAACAGCAAAGAATTATAATGTGCAAAGCTACAAGCATTTTTATCTTAACAGGTAGAGAAGAATATCTCAGGATTCAAGATAGATCGATTAGATCATCTGGTGCTCACTGTTAAAGACATAAACAAGACAGTTGCGTTTTATACTGAGGTTCTTGGGATGGAGGCAATTACCTTTTCTGTAAGTCGAAAAATTAACTACGATATCCTTGTTAGCCAACCGAACGGACTCTCCAATAAAATGTCTCGAAACCATTCTATCAACAATTCACTTAACCCTTTACCTATTTGAAAAACAGACGACACTTGCAAAAATATTTTTGAATAACTAATTTTTTTTCCATTTTTTATCTCAAAAACATAGGTTATGACCTCTCGTTGGAACGAGCTCGTTTCAACGAGGTGTCATAACCTATGTTTTTGAGACAAAAATTGAAAAAATAATGAAAATTAATTGGCGATTTTTGAGATAGCGCTGGCCGGTTTTGGCCGTTGCGTTGAGTAAAGGGTTAACTCATTTGACGATTACGACGATCTCGTTCTATTGAATAATAGCAACATGTGTTAACCCACTCATGAAAGTATGTGTGAAAATGAAACAAACTGATCTTTAGAAGCCTGTCGCCCTTTGCCAAGAGTAGGGCAAAGCCCTTCTTGGTGTGGCATGTGAGGCAGGGGTTTGGGGCGGGACTGGGGGTATCCGTGAAGATATAGGTAGCACAGTAGATAAAAATGATGACATTAAATCACAAATGTGACTGTGAGATTGCATGGCTGATTCTAACATATTGTATTCATTTTTGGAAAATTTGGTTTTGAAATACAAAGAGGTGTGTGAGAGTTCAGTCACTTCGTGCGAATGGGTGACATGAGATAGATTAGTGTGAGACTAAAGCAAAGCAAACGGCATGAAAGTTGAAGTATGTATTAGATTCGCACATTTTGACTAGATAATTTTATAGGAGTTTTGAACTTATATTTTTGCATGCTTGAGGTCCAGTGGAATCTCAAGTGTCCAACAAGGAAATCTGAAGTCCACGAAACGCTGGGTAAGCAGCGTTCCGTGGACTTCAGATTTCCTTGTTGGACACTTGAGTAGAAACTTGTGTACCCAGCTGGTAAATGGCATTTCATGTATACCTTGGTAGACTATCCAGTCGTCCATTAACTGCCGATCTGCTTATTGGGACCAATTTTTCTAATATTCTTAGACAAACTAAAACGAGGGTGGAGGCACGTGTGAAACACAGGAGAAACTCCAACTCATGTGGTAGATTCCTGTCCCCGTACTTCACCTGAGTTATGTTCTGTATTTATACCACGATTGAATTAAGTGAATGAAGCTGATGCTTTTAAAACCCTTTACCCAACGTAACGGCTAAAAACCGGCCAGCGCTATTCTCAAAAATCGCCAATTAATTTTCAAAATATTTTCATTTTTTGTCTCAAAAACATAGGTTATGACCCCTCGTTGGAACGAGCTCGACGAGCTCGTTCCAACGAGGGGTCATAACCTATGTTTTTGAGACAAAAAATGAAAAAAAGTAGTTATTCAAGAATTTTTTTTGCAAGTGTCGTCTGCTTTTCATGTTAGGTAAAGGGTTTTAAAGACAAATGTCACCTTCGGCGGGCTGCTTACTTTTTTGCGCACCTTTTCCTCATTTCGAGGAGTTGATTTCTTACAATATTCTATGTCGATTTGTATATTTTATTGCAAATGTAGTAAAGAAAACTTTAATTTATTTAAAAGTATACAATGGATGGATTTACTGACACTTTTAAATGCGAAAATGTGCTTTCTGGATCAAGTGCTAGCCATATTCCCACCATGTTCCCTCGAAGTCTGAACACTGGTGCTTGGAGAGTGAATGCTGATGAACACAAGCGATCACGGCCCGAGTTACCAATGACAAATATTCAATCCTTATCTCAGAACATGACATTGTCTAGTGCTTGCTGACAATATCTTAAATAATTCGGCGAAATTATAAAAATAGGGATAGTATATGAGGTGATTTTCGGAGGCCTCTGAAACGACATAAACCATGACGGAACTAGTGACGTGATATGTGTTAACGTGATAACGCAAGTCATGTTTGTTGGCCCATATCATCGTCTGTCGTATAATTGACTTTCACTACAAGTGAGAAGGACAAGAGACCAGTTCGAGTAGTGCTCGGTGCGTTTGACTGCTTGCACAACTATTCCCCACATCTGTGAAGAAAAAATTGCACAGGCACAGTTAGATTTTGTGCGAGAGATTTCTTTAGTGAGAATATGGAAGTGAGATTCCACGCAACGTGGAGCTAGTGATCGATGGTATATTGCGTCACATAACCACAGAGGAAAAAGTTGTGCTATAGCCCTAGTCAACACATAGAAAGGGATTCTGTAAAACTGTTCACAATGACCGTGGTCGTTCATTACCCGGGTGGAAGAGTCGTTTGAGCAAATGCACTTTCGAGCATTTGCCCTAACGACTCAGCCGATCATATGACGAAATTGAGATTACATAACTATAGTCAAATCTAAGAAAGAAATTCCATTAACACTCTGCACACTGATGTTACACTCTGCACACTGATGGTGAAATATCAATTTTTAAAAAAAATGACCACAGTATACCAGAAATATGCAGGTAGGAATTCACGAATCCAATTCGTTAAATTTCCTGTTGTATCTTGGAATAAAATGGCGGCTTGAAATCTCGGTATCTTGACAATTTTTGCCTGAAAGTAGATTCGATTTATTTGATCTCAGATCAGTGTGTTTTAGATGATATTTATCACTGTTATCAATTTATTTTTTTATAACAGAATAACAGAAAAGCCTTGAGGTTCGGAGTTCAAAAAATCAATATTCATGAGCATGGACAGGAGGCATTACCCAAATGTAATTTACCAACGCCTGGTTCTGCTGATCTTTGCTTTATAACCAATGCGGACATCTGTGATGTGGTCAAGCACATCAAGGTAGGAAATCGACTATCAATACAATGTGTGTTAACGCTTTATGTCAAGAATGTCAAATCTATTGGGCAAGGCAATATATATGACTTCATATAATTATCGGTTCAACTGAATCTGATCGGTATATTTATTATTTTTTGTTGACGAAATAAAATCATGGCTGCTGTAAAACAGCTGTATAATTTGATGGAAAACCTAATATAGTCTGATATATTAAATCAATCAACGAGTTTAAAAACTTGACTTCCAAATTTCTTTCATCATATTCCAGTTTTATCAATTATGATAATCCCTGCTGTCCGGGCTGCACACTTAGTAAACCTGCATTCAAGAATGACCTTAACAGGTGTTTGTATAACGCAATAGACGTTCTCTCTGCTTTTATCTTGAACCCTCGTCCTGGTCAAACGTGCTGCTCACTTCGACTGTCCAAAAAGTACACCAAAGAAGACATTCAACGCCCCAATAGGAGCATGTTGTCAATAATATCGACACAGTTATGCTGTTACTTTGGTCCTAGTAGTCCATAGAGAATAATGAAATACATTACTGTAGGTGATCCAGGCACCATAAAGATGCGAGACTTGTCTGCAGGCCTATTCGTTGAACACTCCCAACATGATGCCTTCCGAATGCGCTGGCCGACTTGGACGCCCAATGCACATAGATTTATCCCGTTATCGCTATTAGAACGGCATCGAGTGCTTGATGGGACTTGGCGCCAAGTAATGGAGTGGTCACGAACAGCAACTTGTTTAGTACCAACGTATCAATCCCTAACCACCAGTCTCTCACAGGCCTTTGTGTTGGAAAACAACCTGCAAATGCATCTTGGCAATAAAAAAACTCGAGCCCTAGTCACAACTTAGCGTCACACACTTTTTTTCTCAAAATCTGAACCATTTGGTAACAGTCTGTTTGCAACTACACTTCCTTTAAGGGGTTGACAGGTAGACAGTCAATCTGGCTATGTCACCCCCTACAGTATACTATTCACTAAACTTATGAAATTTCTGTATTTGTAACCACTCTTGTATTTTTAACCATTTGTGTATATTGTGAATAAATTATCTGAATCTGAATCAAAATCATTGACAAAGGGATATCTACTTGTACGGGTTTATTTTGTTTAACTCTGTCCAATGGAGGCATATTTTCTCTTCAATAACAAAACTACTATACAGCAGCCATGACTTAATTTAATTAAAGAATTAAGAAAATACTCTGCAGGTTAGAAGTAGAAAGAGCCAGTATTATTCCTGTTTCTGGTGGAAGAGTATTTCTGTTCTTTGAGGGATAATCCTCTGCAACAGGCCAAGTGTTAACAAAAAACCGTTTCAAACTGTATATTCGTATTCCACTTTTCAGGCTTGTATGGTGGAGATTATCACCGGACCAGTGGACAGAGAGGGCGCACTTGGAAAAATGCAGTCAGTCTACTTCAGAGATCCAGACCAGAACCTCATAGAGATATCGCACTACTACAACCCGTCCAGTAACGAAACCGCCTCAATGTGATTTAGAACTCGAAATACTTTTGCAAAATGGTGAAAGTCCAAGTACTGCCGTCATGAATCAGGGAGAGCTTTCTACCTCTGAATTTATCTCATAGAGATGGCCGAAGGGTGTTTTCGAATTACATTAGTGGGGGGGGGGGGGGGGGGGGTGGGGGAGGGAGGGGAAAATTAAGTTAGCAAAATATATGTAAGTGCGGTGTGTGTGTGTTGGGCGTGGGGAGTGGTGAGTAGAAGAATAGCTTTATTTGACTGCATGTGTTCAGTTAGTTACTCGTTCTGGAGTATGACCTGTCTCGTATTTTTTCATTTTGATACCATATAACATGACTATTTTGCTTTCTCGTATTATCGCCTTGCTTGCTTCTGGGAATATTCCTGTCAAATCTCTTGTTGTGTAAGTATAATTTGCTTGTTTTTGAACAAACTTTCCTCTGCAAATAGAATAAATATTTTCAATAGTGATTTTTGAGTAACATTTCTATGAATTTGTCATCAAATCTAATCATGGCTCCCATGAATCCGCCCTAACTAGTCAGGATGAAAAATGTCTTTTTTTAAATCCTCACCAATTAAAGAATTAAATAGAACCAGTAAATATTTACTTCAAGCGGAACGTTTTTATTCAAGCATTTTCTTATTTTGATCAGCCCGAGGATGGTAACAAACCACAGTGTTTCTATGTTTGCGTATGAAATGCAGTGACGTAACAATAGCAGGATTTTTATTTTAAATATAGACAATATTTCACTGCTCAGATTCGAATACGATTATTTTCCTCGAGTGGGGATTATTTCACGAGGTTTTAACCGACTTAAATAATCCGCGAGGCCCTCGAGAGGATAACATCGTACTCGAATCCGAGCAGTGAACTTTTGTATTTATTTTATTTTCTCCTTATTTGTTTTCCCCAAACAACCCTTTATAATTGATTCCGTGCTTACTTTCAAAACATGTCATAAAAAAAAAAAAATAAAAAATAGTCCGTCATAGATGAGAGTGGAATACGGTGCTGGGAGTGGAATACCATTTTCGACGATTGTGAGTGGGAATACGATTTGTTTTGGGGAACGAAAAACAAATGAAAATAAATAAATGATTTTCTTCCCCAGAATTGACCATTATTAAACTTGGCTGATATGACGCCTATCTCGGCTGATTTGAACCAAGCTAGAGTTATTTCCCTTTGATGTGTTAGCTGGCGCAACCAATTTGTTTACATCGATGTGTTCACAGTCAAAATTGGTATTACCGACCATGATGTTGTGGCTTGAATGATGAAAAATTAATTACGACAATAAATAATTTCCAGGTGGGTGACGAGAAGAAAGAAGAGATTTGTATAGAAAATGTATCGCAAACTAAAATTCAGAGTTCTGAGCGAAGATTCGTCGAAGTGGGAGAAGAGGTACTTTAGCTAGCTGAACGTCGCGGCTTCCTCCTTGGGGAAGCCGAGACGTTCGGATAGCTGAACTAGGAGTAGGAGAAAAGGAAACTTCGGACTTTGTGAAAAGAATGAGAAACAATAACACTGTCAGAAAACTGTAATAGGTCTGAGAATTTTTGTAATTTTTTGTTTTGGTTTAATAAATAAAGAGGTTGTTACTTAGTTTCAAATCGGCCAAAATATCAGCCCTCGGTAACTTCACATCGGCTTTCGACCTTTCGTCTTTGGCTCATATAAAGTTTCCTCGTGCCGAAAAATCTCGGCCGATATGAAACTAACCAAGTAATAACCTATAAATCATCAGTTCACGAAAGCATCACAAATAAAATGTACTTTAGACCACACAGACGATTCAAGGCACTGGACGTTTTAGCCCTTTACCCAACGTAACGGTCAAAACCGGCCAGCGCTATTCTCAAAAATCGCCAATTAATTTTCATTATTTTTTCATTTTTCGTCACAAAAATATAGGTTATGTCCCCTCATTGGAACGAGCTCGTCGAGCTCGTTCCAATGAGGGGCCATAACCTATGTTTTTGAGACAAAAATGAAAAAAATTAGTTATTCAAGAATTTTTTTTGCAAGTGTCGTCTGCTTTTCATGTTAGGTAAAAGGTTAAACATATATTATAAAGACTTAGCTGCATAAAAAACGTCTTTCTCTAAGTTCACAGAGGTTACCTGGAAAAAACTTGGTGCTCACTGGGTTGCCTAAAAAATCAGGCGATACTTTTTTTATCTTTTCGCTGACATCACTTACGGAGATATGAGAGTAATAATCGATGGGCTAAAAATAAGACAGAATCTCAGGGAGAGAAGAGGGAAAATAGGGGTGTGGAGAGGGAAGGATGTGTTCAACCAAAACTGTAATTACGACGTTTGCTTTTTCTGTCGTAATAAATGCTTACAAACAAGTTCTGCCGTTTTGTTTGATGGAGATTTAACAGGTTTCAGGACTTTTGCAAGACATAGATCTGGAATTTTTAAATTGTTTTGAAATGTTTGAAAGTCGTAATGTTTTTTTCGTGTTAAATCTTTGAAAATAACTGAATTAACAATTTTGAAATCAAGATAATAACGAACCAGTGGCGTGAACTGTTTCTAAACATGACAAAAACTGTTGAGGTTTCGTGATGAAGACTTCACATTCTTAAGTCATCATTAAGAAGGAAACACTATTCTGATCATAGTAATTTATTTTGTTACAAAGTATTGTTCAGTGACTATGAGCACAACCTGGTGAAATGCAATCAAACAGTTACTTGTGAGAAATTCGCTCAATAAAGCAAAGCTGGCAGTCCATTGGTTTAAGCGGGTGTGGGAGACGCTTGATGAGGAGAGAATAAGGAAAATGTCGTTTTTGTAGGGAGTTGAGGATGTGGTAGAGTGTGTTCCGGCGAGGACACAGCACCAATAGGGCACGCATGAGGCAAGAGAGAAACATTTACATAATAAATAGATTTATTACACGCAGAATAATATTTTCATACATCATACAAAAAATATTTCATAAAAATACATTTATATATACAATAAACCTAATAAAAAGCGAAAAAATAAATTTAAACTTGGGTAAGATCGCCCCTGGATGATCGTATTCATAAATTGCTGTAAAAGAATAGTATTGCTGACTCCATTTTAACCCTTTACCTAAATAACGATCATATCTAGCGGCGGAATTCACACAATTCTTCATTAAAATTTTATTTAATTATTTTATGAACTTTTGTCTTTAAAACATGGCTTATGACTCCACACCACTCCGTTCCAATGGGGTGTAAAAAGTGGCATAAGCTATGCTTTTGAGACAATGAATGAGAGTTTTCAATTAAGCCATTTTCTTCAAGTTTCGTCTGTTATTCGTGTTAGGAAAAGGATTAAAAGGTTTCACAGCACGCACAGTGTGGATTGTATTTAAAGTCCCTTTGTTGAAGGTCTGTGAATGGTTTGTAAGCTCCAATAAATGTCTGTGACTGGAAATTCAGATCATTTGAGCGACAACCTTCGTCGAGGCAAAAAACTAAAACTTACAAAAACATTAAACTTGTGATACTTCGTCCCCTGAGTTCTAATGTGTTCTATGTGCCAGTTGGCACATAGAACACATTGGAACTCAGGGGACGACTTGATGCCTTGATCATTTGCATTACTAACAAGATGCAAAAGAAACTGTCTCGCAACGTTGAATTTTTCCGTAATTTATCTGGCACCATAAGGTCATTTATCTGGTGGCAGCCTTATGGATACCCAGGCTTTCCATATTGTTTATATAGGCCATAATTCATAATCACAAAATGTTCAGTTACATAGTCACCCTTCTGTACTATGATCCATTGGTTGAAAAATATGATCGTTGTGCCCCACATAATTCGTAAAGAGCGCGAAGAGTGGGTTGTCATAAAACACACAATTAGATTTCATTATGGACAGCATGAAAAAATAAGACGAGAGAGAAAAAAATATGTTAGTAATAAAGAACAGAGGATTTATTAGGTATTCTCATTTTCTTTAAAGCAATCATAAATAATAATACTTAGTTGTGGCTTGGCTTATGTTTCTTGTTTGTTTCCAAGCGGATTATTAAATATTAGGAATTCTAGTTCGTGAGTATTTTAGTTGGAATCCTCACCTAGCGTGCTGTACTTCCAGAGACGTTTAATACCTTATCCAATCTTGGTCCCAGTTCACAAATGATGACCCTTTTACATACCTGTCGAAACAAAGGGTCAAAAAACTGGGCTGTATAAGAATATCATCCCTTGTAAGCATAAAGGGGCCGACTACAATGTTTCAGCATTGAAGTTGACCCATCCCATGCTTCAATAGAGGATATAGTATTCTTGCTTATGTTCTGATTATACTCCGCCACACATCTTGAAATAATGGCGTAGGTATGACAATGCACATTGCTTAAACAGAAGAATAATCGAGTTATGTCTTTATCTGCACCTCGTAACAAAAACAATCGCTCTGTCGCAGGGCTTATATTTCGACGAAAATCCGAGAATCGCTGCATCTCTTCTGGGATTCGTGTAAAAGAATTGAGCCATTTTTACCCTTTACCTAAAAAGGTGGCAGCAAATTAATCAATACAAGGCCAGCATGACCTGAAATATCCTGATACGTTGTCAATAAAATTGTACAAATATGGCTATCATTGGAACCGGCTCAATGAGCCGGTTCCAATGACATCCATATATGTAAGGTTTTATTGTTACATTATTGTTTATTTTTAAAAAGTTATCAAATTCAGTGTACGTTTTAAAAATTGAAAAGCTGTGTTGGAAAAGGATTAACATGTGTTATCAGTATACGACAGGGGTTCAACCATGACCTCATGGGATCCTGGGACACTCATAGCAGGTATGGATTCACACAACGATTTTCGCGAGAATCCAGATGCATTCTCCCAAATTTAGATGAAGTATAAGCCCTGTGCTGTACATCAGATTATCGCGAGAAAAGAAATGTCTAAAAGTAAATATGTTTCTGCTCAAAATTCCACAAGCCCTCCTTGAAACGAGTGCTGTTGTCTAGATCAATTTCGATGCATCTCATACGTTTTGGTACTATGAAAGATATGGTTTAAAGAATGTTGTCATTCTTTTAATTGTCTTAAATGTACAGGTGGGCTGTGAGATGGACTAGATTATTCATCCATAAAAAAAACGTTACATTAATAGCACACATGAGGCAAGAGAAAAACATTTACATAATAAATAGATTTATTACACGCAGAATAATATTTTCATACATCATACAAAAAATATTTCATAAAAATACATTTATATATACAATAAACCTAATAAAAAGCGAAAAAATAAATTTAAACTTGGGTAAGATCGCCCCTGGATGATCGTATTCATAAATTGCTGTAAAAGAATAGTATTGCTGACTCCATTTTAACCCGTTACCTAAATAACGATCATATCTAGCGGCGGAATTCACAAAATTCTTCATTAAAATTTTATTTAATTATTTTATGAACTTTTGTCTTTAAAACATGGCTTATGACTCCACACCACTCCGTTCCAATGGGGTGTAAAAAGTGGCATAAGCTATGCTTTTGAGACAATGCATGAGAGTTTTCAATTAAGCCATTTTCTTCATGTTTCGTCTGCTATTCGTGTTAGGAAAAGGATTAAAATGTTTCACAGCACGCACAGTGTGGATTGTATTTAAAGTCCCTTTGTTGAAGGTCTGTGAATAGTTCGTAAGCTCCAATAGGTTTCCCAAAATGTTTGTGACTGGAAACTCAGATCATTTGAGCGCCAACCTTCGTCGAGGCAAAAAACTAAAACCTACAAAAACATTAAACTTATGATACTTCGTCCCCTGAGTTCCAATGTGTTCTATGTGCCATTATTAACAAGATGCAAAATAAACTGTCTCGCAATGGTGAATTTTTCCGTCATTTATCTGGCACCATAAGGTCATTTATCTGGTGACAACCTTATGGATACCCAGGCTTTCCATCTTGTTTATATAGGCCATAATTCAGAACCAACCAAATGTTTTGTTATATATTCACCCTTCTGCACTATTATCCATTGGTTGAAAAATATGATCGTTGTGCCGCACATATTTCGTAGAGAGCCCGAAGAGTGGGTTGTCATAAAACACACAATTAGATTTCATTATGGACAGCATGAAAAAATAAGACGAGAAAGAAAAAAATATGTTAGTGATAAAGAACAGAGGATTTATGAGGTATTCTCATTCTCTTTAAAGCAATCATAAATAATAATACTTAGTTGTGGCTTGGCTTATGTTTCTTGTTTGTTTCCAAGCGGATTATTAAATATTAGGAATTCTAGTTCGTGAGTATTTTAGTTGGAATCCACACTCAGCGTGCTGTACTTCCAGAGACGTTTAATACCTTATCCAATCTTGGTCCCAGTTCACAAATGATGACCCTTTTACATACCTGTCGAAACAAAGGGTCACAAAACTGGGCTGTATAAGAATATCATCCCTTGTAAGCATAAAGTGGCTGACTACAATGTTTCAGCATTGAAGTTGTCCCCTCTCATGCTTCAATAGAGGTTATACTATTCTTTCTCATGTTCTGATTAAACTCCGCCACACATCTTGAAATAATGGCGTAGATATGACAATGCACATTTCTTAAACGGAAGAATAATCGAGTTATGTCTTTATCTCCACCTCGTAACAAAAACAATCGCTCTGTCGCAGGACTTATATTTCGACGAAAATCCGAGAATCGCTGCATCTCTTCTGGGATTCGTGTAAAAGAATTGAGTCAATTTTACCCTTTACTTAAAAAGGTGGCAGCAAATTAACCAATACAAGGCCAGCATGACCTGAAATATCCTGACACGTTGTCAATAACATTGTACAAATATGGCTATCATTGGAACCGGCTCAATGAGCCGGTTCCAATGACATCCATATATGTAAGGTTTTATTGTTACATATTGTTTATTTTTACAAAGTTATCAAATTCAGTGTACGTTTTAAAAATTGAAAAGCTGTGTTGGAAAAGGATTAACATGTGTTATCAGTATACGACAGGGGTTCAACCATGACCTCATGGGATCCTGGGACACTCATAGCAGGTATGGATTCTCACAACGATTTTCGCGAGAATCCAAATGGATTCTCCCAAATTTAGATGAAATATAAGCCCTGTGCCGTAAATCAGATTATCGCGAGAAAAGAAATGTCTAAAAGTAAATTTGTTTCTGCCCAAAATTCCACAAGCCCTCCTTTAAACGAGTGGTATTGTCTAGATCAATTTCGATGCGTCTCATACGTTTAGGTACTATGACAGATATGGTTTAAAGAATGTTGTCATTCTTTTAATTGTCTTTAAATGTACAGGTGGGCCGTGAGATGGACTAGATTATTCATCCATAAAATGGGGTTACATTAATAGCATTAACTGACATATCGGTTAAATACACAGAGCAGTAGACAGTAAAGGTGAATCTAGACGGAAGGGAAGGGTAGAGAGGTTCAACCCCCTTCACTTGGCATTTTGTGTATGATGGAGTATTTGTTCTCATTAACTGGCAGAGTGCCGGAAGCCCATATTTGGCCTTTATTCTGCAGTACAGGTGGTACCACAGCTTAAAGGATCATATTCAGTGCATGTACTTTGTATTATCATTGAATTGATATTATTCAGTGTCTAAGGGTTTGCCTTGTTACAATTATGGGAGAGTGCCCATAGGCACTCTCCCATAAATTATAACAGGTCAAAGACATGTATACAAGATTTGATGGCCAAAAATAATTTAGCACTCTACCAGTTAAGCTATATACTCTGTGTATCTTTATTTGTGGTCGTACGATTTGGACATTATTCTTCTTTTTCAGCCATGTTTTTGTCCAAACATGAATACAAAAATGTTCGAAAAAACTAATAGTTGTGATGTAATGAAACATATCCTGTGAGAAATAGGATGTGTTTCGTTCGTCACCATAAAACAAGACATTGCGGAGGTATATAGTTGATTATACTAAGCTCAAACAGAACAGGAAGAAACACGATTCGGGGAGTAAGGGTTATAAGAATCTTTTTCAAAGTTTGTCTAACAGTATGCTTTCCCATTGCTTGCAATTTTTGCATCGTTTTTTCATTTTCGGATTATATACCTGTTAAGCCAGAACCCTGCTTACGAGAGTTGTTATCTCCACATTTCGTTTCTTTCATCGTTTGTGTGTATATTTTCCTGTTGTTACATCTGTACCCGAAGAAGCTCTTCGGCATACCGAAGGCTTCGTCATAATTGCTTTTTCCTGTGCAGTATCTGTACAGCATTTATCTACACATTTAGGGGGAAAACAGAATACTTATTTCCTCATTCAATGTGGCAATGTAAAAATAGTTGATATTTCAAGTTGGGAGATTCCCCAGCTCCCAGTTACAAAGTTTCAAATTCAGTATATACTTCACTAACCATTTCATGAATATGTGCCACGGTTAAAAGTTGTATTCTTTTTACGATCTTCTGACCGCCGTAAACCCCACCACCCGCGTCGTTTTCTTATAGCTTTGTTTTTATAATTTATTGTAGAGTGTCCCTTTGCACTTTCCAAACAACTGCAATAATAAAATCCACTATTAACAAACTTTTACCACCACCATTATCTTTTAATTGTTATTTTTCCTCAAACGCGTTTGAACTATGTTTTTGAAGGAACACCATGCATCTCTATCCAGGTGGATTGCTGGAACGTCAGCAAAAGTGGTCGCAATTCAACCTGCCCGACCCACCTCCACAAAGATTGCGTCAAATCAATCAACGTGGTAACTCCTCCCAATCCATGACGTTTGATGACGTTAAAGCTGTTACTGTAGCCACAGCGTAACTGCTTTCACTTCATCAAACGTCATGGTGTTCACCTAGCACGAAAACTAGTAACCCCACCAAGCCTGAAAATAAGCAGACTGTTACCTGCAGAATGAGGTTCCCAGAGGGCAAATTTGGTGATGGTACCCTGCACAGCAGGGCAGCAGCACTAAATTTAACCTCTGTGAACCTCAATCTGATTCAAGGTCTCAGGCCTGAAGAGAAAGATGTACCTAGATGAAATTGGCCCACTGTATGGGATTCCATCAGAATATTCTCCCTCTGAGGACATCATTCCGCAGTTTCTTATTTCCAGGCTTCAACACCACAACATATTCATTTTTTTACAGACATCAAAGAAGAGCCTTTAAGAACGATCAGAGGTTGCTAGGCGTCCAAACACTGAAAAACTTTTGAGAACTTTTATGTTTGTTGAGCATTGTTTATTTATAGCAACTTTCGGTCCTAAGATGGCGGCGGTTGGAACACCTTTCTATATTTGACCAATGTGCGTTTCAATAATCAAGTTATATAAAGAACAGTTAGAAAAACGGATAATAATAGTTAACCCTTTACCTAACATGAAAAGCAGACGACACCTGCAAACAAAATTCTTAAATAACTATTTTTTTTCATTTTTTGTCTCAAAAACATAGGTTATGACCCCTCTTTGGAACGAGCTCGATGGGCTCGTTCCAAAGAGGGGTCATAACCTATCTTTTTGAGACAAAAAATGAAAAAAATAATGAAAATTAATTGTCGATTGTAGTGAATAGCGCTGGCCAGTTTTGGCCGTTACGTTGGGTAAAGGGTTAACAAACTTTCGAATGCTTGTGGGAAAGATTTGAATTTCAATGCCTAACTTTTTTTGCAGAGGATAGTAGGACCATACAATTTCAGTCTCCAGCCCACTATCTGTATAAAGGGATGCCCCACCCCACCTTCTAACCTCGAAATGTTCGAAAAATAGATGTTCAGCTGACGTAATCTCCTCCACTCTTCTTGACAACTAGCAATAACTTTTAGCGGAAAAAGACAATAATCGAAATAATCTAACAAAATCCCCGAATGAGGGCGGTCGCCATCTCATCACCCCATTTCGATTCTAGGTCCATGTCTATAACTTGATGAATGGTTAATGCAAGCTTTCAAGCCACCAATTAAACTGTGTAAGGGATTCGGCGCTATTATAGCCTAGTCTAGTCCAGTCTTTAAATAGTCCATCGCCTATGTTTTAGATTCATTTGTCTGAAATATTACAGCTGGTCGGAAAAGCGAACCGTATGATCACTTTTCCGAACACATGAAATATTGCAGACGATTAAGTCTGAAATTATCATAAACATTCATTTTTTTGAGTCAACGCAAGAAATGTTTCTCAATCGAGAATTAATTTGACCGAATATTTTACCTTTAAAGGCCTATATCAGGCCTTTATGATCTCAGAGCATGTGCCATTTAGATGCCATCATTAGGAGGTCCTGCTGACTATAGACAAAACACCTAGGCAGTGATTTCTAGTCAAGCCTCGTCTGCCTAAATAGGCAGCCGAGACATGACTAGAAATCACAGCTAATCAATTAGACACGTATAGGTTGTAGTCCAGTGGGAATTCAGAACAATGGCCCAGGCCTTCAAGGGTTAATGACACTACAATACTAATAGACGTGTTTGTAAAGTAAGTGCATGAGAACGAAGACTCTCGTAGTTCCAATAATTATGTTAATATCTTATGTTGTCAAGGAGAAATAGATTGAGTGGAATATCTGTAACTGAAGCACGAAAGAATATCTGAGTAAAAGGACGTCACATTACATCAACGATAGTCTGCGTGCAAACTCCGCGAAACGTGGGTAAACAAAAAACTCTAATAGCGTCGAATTTTATTATTTACAGAATTAAACTGGTGACCTGGGAGCTTGGGGTTAATATAGAAATGAATTGTATCGCGAATCAAAAATGTCAGTCCATCTTCGAAATACCTGAAAACGTCAATGTTTGTTAAAGAAATGAATAAGGTTATGTGAATGTTTCACGGAAAAAGTTCAGCAGGAAATATGTATTTGAGCAATACAGGTAGATTAAAATAAAATATATTTATAATATATAATGTCTGCACAATTTATATACATGCTAATATTAGTACTAATAAAAATAAATACTCTGTTTCCGTTATTCTTGCTAAATAAATGTCACTACAACAAAACTTTGTTTCAGCTTTCGTCACAATGAAAAAAAGATATCCTTCGTCTCTCATTATAGTTGTTAACCCTTTAAACCCCGATGATATCTTCCTTGTCAGTTCAATGGTAGCACTTGGTGGAGTTCACATTCATTATTTGGGGGTAAAACAATTAATATTTTCAACGTTCAGACTTGAGGCTGTTCGCTGAAAATATTGATTGATCTACCCAAAACATTCACGTAGCAGCCACCATACCTAATGAAATCATGAAGTATCATGTTCCAAGACCGGAAAATCGGTCTCTTGGGTTCAAGGGTTAATATGGTAACAACAACTCCAAACAACATCTATAAGTACAACAACAATAAAAAACACAAACATTGTACATCTATACACGAACTGGAAATATTCAGCACTTTCTCAAATCTCTCTCGACCCCATTGTACATACACACACAAAAACACAAACCCTAAATTACTCTCTGTCTCTCCCGGACTTATACTCATACACCTTTCTCATCCACATATTTTTTTTAAAATATCGTGTTGTGTTGTGTGTGCAAGTATTACATTTTATTTGCATTTTCCATCGGCTTGTTTCTCCCACGTTAACTGGTAGAGTGCTGGAAGCTCGGATTTGGGCTTTGTTCCGAAGTGCTGGTACCAAGACTTAAAGGCTTCATATTCTGTGGATATGCTTCGGATTATCTTTTAAGTGAAATTATTTATGTGTAAGGCTTTGCCTTGTTACAATTTATGGGAGAGTGCCTATAGGCACTCTCCCATAAATTATAACAAGGCAAATGCATGTGAACAAAGTTTGATGACCCAAAATAATTTAGCACTCTACCAAAACATGGAAAACTGTATTTAACTACGAGACCATTTTACTCCGATGGACTAATCCGATTTAAAATTTTCAGTGCGGAGCTATAGCCACGGATAAATTTACGAGAAACAGATATAAGTATTATAAGGAAAATTTACAAAATATTTAACTAGTTTGATTTGGGTACAAATAAAATATTCTCTTATTGGATAAGGAATTTTGTCCCTATATCCCGATAAATTCTGTCTTATGATTGGTGAGAATGCCTAGGACAAATACCATGGCAAAGGGTTCACCCAACATCCAATGTATATAAGAGCATGCAACATCCAGGGTATAGGGGCACTCGAAACACCGGGGGTATATGGTTTAAATGAAAGCTTTTCGCTTTCGCTCGTCTCGATATAAAAATCGAACCA
Organism: Pictodentalium vernedei; assembly: GCA_031216915.1. Taxonomy (NCBI): domain Eukaryota; kingdom Metazoa; phylum Mollusca; class Scaphopoda; order Dentaliida; family Dentaliidae; genus Pictodentalium; species Pictodentalium vernedei. The sequence goes on from CM062293.1 coordinate 102,593,929, forward strand.
AAAAAAAAAGACTAAAAATAAGTCACAAATACCATCAGATTTCTGACAATTCGATCATATTTTGCTGTTATAAATTAAATAGTCTAATAATTAAAACAAACAACCTGAGATAAATAAAAGAAGAGCAAATATGTCACCAAATTAGCCCCACTCTGTTTACGCGTTTCTTTGTAACAACCCAAAGCATGTAACTCTACCTGTTGTCTTCTGTGTTTGTAAAAACAAAACAGTTATTAACGTGTTTGGTGCAACTGATTGCACAGCGCGAGAAACGCGTCCACAAATTTGTTTCCACTATGTTTCTATTGTGTTTCAAACGGGACAAAAACGTTATTTCCGCCAACATGTATGGTATACGGATATTTAATACCTGGAAGTCTCATTTAAAAACAGACAGGTATTAAATTTCCATGTACCATACATGTTGGCGGAGATGACTTATAATGCCACACAGTTTACAAACATGAGTTAATATTATTGTTACTTCGTTGCAGAACTTTAATTCCATTCATGCTTGAAATCCCCCAAACTAGTTCATATACTCTCACACTGATATTTCATGGGTCATTTAGCTATGGTTATTTCACAACTTTCTTGGTACTTAAGCCTTCAACATGTACTCAGTGTACGTCAATTAGCGTGAGAAGTTTATGACCCCCCAAGGAAGTCCCTGGACCTGTCTTTTACGAAATACACAATCACAACCCAACACAAGGTTTAAATGAATTGTGCTTGTGGGTGTGTGTGTTAGGGGGTGGGGGGTGGGTGGCGGGTATAATATTTCTCTGCTGCCAATGTTGGCAACCGAAAAATATTTTGCGCCACCACTTACCTGACTTGATCCGGCCACTACATGGTGTCTGTCCATTTAGGACCCTGCGAAGCTTCGCGATTCAACTCGATTTCGAATCTTGAGTTGGTATTCGGTCCGATTCGAAATCAGCTGCCCGATTCGTTTTCCTTCGAATCTTTTCAGTGGAATTTCGCTTGGTATCAGTCATCTTAGTGGTCTCACAAAACGTATAGCTGAGATAGAAATTGTACATAAATAATATTGAAAATATAGACTTTGTGTAATTTCCGCAATATTAACATAAAAAGCATCTGTACCTATTCCATCATCCATTCTAATTCCAGTTTCACTAGTCACTATCACTGCCGAAAGCAAAGTTAAATTTCCCAAGCAATATTGACAATGAGCTCACGGTTTCTAGCGCCGAGTCCCGTGCAGTGCCTAGTTCAGAATTCTCGCTCCCGTTTCTGTTTTTGAACAAAAATCCTTTCTGGTTAATATTCCAACTACACCATTAAGGCATGCCCCCTACGAAGGCATGCCTTGATGATGTAGTTGTAATATTTTATCAGTCGGGACTTCAAGATGCCTGTATTCGATTCGAGGATCGATTCAATTTCGAATAATACACTCGATTCGATTCGAATCGAAAATATGTGATTCGCAGGCCCTATGTACATTGGACTTCATATCAAAATGCCACAGGTTCTATCCTGACTCGGTCATCTGCGTTGTGTCCTTGCACAAGACACTAAATCTCGACTGCCGAAGTAAGAGCACAGTGCCGCCGTGTACTAAAGAATACCAAACGTGAATTGAACACTTGCCACCAACAAATGCTAACCTCATCCGTCACGGCTGGGTTAGTACTTTGGAAATTTCGACTGTTAATCGCTGTCTCTCCCTTTATTCTGCGGCTGGGTACTGCAGCTTCATCCAACTATTAAACTATCCAACCTTGATGTAATCCTGTGTGTTTAAAGTGTCGTTCAGCCGCACTAAATAAACAAACAAACCGATTGTCTTAAATTTCTTTTTTGCTATTCATTCATTTTCGGCCAGCTTGAGTTTTTGTCTTCTGAAATTTGGCGCATATAAAAAATAGATAGCACGAGATATGCAATGTTGCAGCCCAAAACATCTTTGGGCGAAACGACAAGGCTACTTATTCATCTAGGAGCCCCGTGGCTCAGTGGTTACGGAATTGGACTCCAAACCAAACGTTCACCGTTCGATCCCAGCCAGGGGTAACTGCGTTGTGCCCTTATGCAAGGCACTTTACCCCAACAGCCCACGTGGGGTACAGTGTTGCTGTGTACTAAGACGTTCTGCACGTCGATGGAGCACTTGTCTTCAATCGATGCTAAACCTGCTTGTGTGGTTTTAATATGCTGGGAAGTCTGACAGTCGCTCGCCGCTGCTAGGTGATTCTCTCCGGGTACTCCGGCTTCCTTCAACAGTAAAAACTGACCGACAGGAGAAGACCCTGGCTGCCTAAAGTGTCGTTACATCCCATTGAATAAATATAAAGAAATAAAGAAATGAAGAAATAAAATAAATAAATAAATAAATAAATAAATAAATAAATAAATAAATAAATAAATAAATAAATAACCGAGCCCATCGCATTTGAGTTTTTTATAACATTTTTCAATCTTCTATTCGTGTCACATATAGAGGATATATACGCTGTTTTAGTGAATATCGGGAATTATCTCATGAGTGTCATCTGAAAGTTTTATTTTTCACGTGCGCTTGCGCGCGTGAAAAATAATTCTTTCAGGACCACACTAATGAGATAATTCCCGATATTCACTAAAACAGCGTAGACTATCTTTTTTATATGCTATGTGACATTGTACTGCGCAGTATTCAGCCCAATTCTATTGCAAACAGTTTCAAGACAATAACAAAACGTTGCTAATGGTCTCCTCAAGGCGACGTTCAAGGCGACGTCATGCGCCGAAGCGTAACGTCATTTAGGAAGTTGCCGAAAAAATTCATCGTGTGGACCTGAAAATATATTTCACTCGCGCAAGCGCTCGTGAAAAAAATAAAACTTTCAGGTCCACACTCATGAGATAATTCCAGATACTGACTAAAATAGAGTAGATTTTCCTTTTTTTAATATATGCTACGAGGCATTTTGTTTCACAATATTCAGTCCAAGTCGGCGAGAAAATGCGTACGTTTCAAAACAATAACAAAGATCAGCTGATCGTACCTTCAAGACAACGTAAAGCGTCATAGCGTGACTTCATTTAGGAGGCTACTGAGGGATATTCGCGAAATCTGTCGAGTCGATAGATATCGATATATATCTTTTAGATAATATGCGATAATTCACAGGCTAGCATATAATAAAAAGGATGTAACCAATATTGAAAAGAAAATATTCTAAAAGTAGGATGAAACAATATTAATTGTAATACTAATTACTATTCTCATATGGCTGCAAAGATCCTTGCTGCTACCCTTGCTGTTTATGGCCACGCATTGGAACGAGCTTGTTGGGTTCGTTCGAATAAGGAGTCACGATCTATGTTTCTGTGTTTTTGAGTCAAAAACAAAAATGAAGAAAAACAAAATTGTTCGAGAATTTTAGTTAGTGCTGCCGTGAGCTGTTTATGTTGGGCAAAATGTTAATTCATTTGAGAAGATTCTTAAAAACATTATACTAAATATCAAATCATTCTTCATGTTCACCCCAACCAATCCAATTCAATTCAATTATTTGTTTTATACGCGAAAATCACAACAGCAGAAGGTAAAAACTATAAAAAAAACCAGTGGTTCTATACTGCAAGGGGTGTCATATCCTAAATGGCTGTCTCGATATTCACTTAACTCCTTGCATGCTGCTACCTTGAGAAGGAAATCTATTGTCACTCAAATGAGTAAAATCAGTACATTTAATCAAATGTTCCCTGCAAACTGTATCAGCTTTTTGACCAGTTATGACTCATGTCAACTGTTCAGGGATTTTTCATCAAATCCAGTCATGGCTACTTATTAGCATAGGATAACTGTATAAGCTTTTTAACCAGTGATGTCTCGTGTCAACTGTTCATGAATTATTCATCAAATCCAGTCATGGCTGCTTATTAGCAGCCATGACTAGATTTGATGAGAAATATTTTAAAAATACTTAGTGGGGTAAGAGTTAAAGGCGGCCATCACTGACCGTCAATAGCTATCTAATCAGTACTTGGGAGCACGCATTTGTAATGGAATTACCGCTTACCCCTCTCCCATTCCCACCACAACTTCTTTGCATTATACGGAGACAGCTCAACATAAGATAACTAAATGAAGGGATACACCAAGGATCACGCACGCGGTGTCCATCAAAACACTGAAACAAGACGGGATGGTCACAAAGATAAATCTCCCAAATGATTTCGTTATGTGACGTGAAGTCTTTCAAGATACTTTCTTTGGACCGAGTATCATGCTAGAGTCCAGATTTATCGGGACAGGCTTCGTTGCGATCTCAGCCTTTGCATCTGCCCAATGTCGATCAACAATCTCTTGTGGAGTACATCCAATGCGAAAATAAGATATTTCTCCACCTGAAAAACAAACAGTTTAGAAACAATAAGTTTTAGATTCAAGTTTTTAAATCATCTGAAACAAAGTAACTACATTTCGCGAAACAACGTTTTCTATAATTTGTAGTTAGTTCTTTCACTCGGTCATCCAGGCGTGGGTCGATTTGTAAAAACCATACAATAATGATAAATGAATGGACGGAGAGATAAGCACGTTCCCCGGGCGTCTAATAGATTAAAAGGGGGTTCCCGAGAGACGAAGGTCCAATGGAAACAAGGCTTAAATGAAATTATTAACCAATTTAACTATTCACTTCACACGACTAGCAGACGACACTTTCAAAAATCTTTCTTCAAAAGCCAAAAATGTTAATTTTTTCCCTCAAAACATAGCTTTCGATGGCTTGTTGGAACGAACTTGTTTCCATTGGGAATCATAAGCAGTGGCAGACCTGTTTCGTAATATCTAAGATCGTGCTGTTATGGGTTGGTTTATTTAGCGCACCCATCCCCTCACTATATAGAATGTTAGGTTTCAACATATGGCAGGCTTCAACACATGAATCCACAAGCTCAATCACGGATGGTGGTGAATGATATATTGTCCAGATAACTTCACACAGATTAACCACTATCCGGAGCGGATTGTTGCCACAGACGTATGGGTCCAAGGGCCGGGTATTTTCTGGGTAAATCAAATATAGATAGGGGTATTTCTTTTTAACTGTTAACATTTTCATGGCATTGGCATGATATTTTCAAAGCGTCAGCAAGGCAAATCATACTTAGGCAAAGCCATTTAAAAAACACATTCAGGGCAAAGTTTGACCACCTCGTCTCAAAAAATTTGTCCTCCATTACGCGTATGCTGGCTGATTATGGTTCAAAGAAAGCTTTAAAAATAACTAACCGATTTTTTCAGCTTACATTGGTCGAAAAGTCATACCTCAAAATTACAAATCTGGTTTGTGACTTGACATTCAACATGAGCTGTCGACTATGGATGATTTAGTTAGAGTTGACGTTTAGCTTTAGGGTTGTGCTCGTCGTAAATTGTGCACCATATGAACTAAAGTTGGCATTTCCAGAAAGTGTATAATTGGCATTTGGCACATTTTAGACAACCTTAAATTCAACTAAACTCCAGAGTAGTTCGATTAAAAATCAAGAATAAAAATGTTAGGGTATTGGGCAGACTTGATTTTTCAATCTGACACAGAGAAGCATCGAAGATTGCAAAATACAAAAATGTCGCCATGCACATTTCTCCTCTCGGACAAATACCAATTGAGACGTTCGCAAAACATGGGCATGAGATGAATCTAACTCGTAAAGCGAAGCTGGTCGTGTCCACAAGAAAACAGAGTGAGTTTCAAACTGAGCCGCACCTTAAAGGTTTCTGGGCTGAGTGTGGAGATACAACAACGTCTTTGCTTTCCCAAAAGTAGAAAGTTAAAAAAAGAACACACTACTTTGCAAACCTCCATCTAGCTACATGACGCCACCCCCTCCCCCAATCGGTAAACACAAACACATATTCTCAGGCAGATGCATATGCACAACCTTGAAAAGGGGAATTGAGAAGTTAGACTGGCCTCGGACAAGGTCGTTTGACAATGGCGATCCATTGTCATTGCTGATTGGGTCCGTTTACCTGAATTGTGAGATATTATCTCAGAGAGGACATAAAAAGAGATGCAAAGGTCATTCTTTACTCTAGAATAAAGTTTCCAGATTTAGGATTTGACTTTGTGCATGGATACAAATATGGATAGGGGGTAAAAAATAAACGACTGTCTGGTCAATTTTTGAATATTTTGTGAATCGGCTTTTTTGCAAACAAACTTTCAGCGGAAAAAAATGTGGTTTCCCACAAGCCACGTGTTACAATTCTGTGCTGAAGAAATAAGCATATTCCCTTGAATATTTCGAGAGATATTGGCGTATAAAATTGGGCACCAAATGATCACTTTTTCACTCAGATATGGACAAAGCATTCGCGTCTTGTTCCTCATAAAATAGGAAGGTGCTGCATCGGATCAGTATAACTGAACAGATCTCATCGAAAAGTCGTCTGTTCAGAAAGGATGTTAATTTAAAGCTGTGCAAAGCCAAATCATTTGGACAATAGTTTTGTATTTGAATTAAAATAAGCAACTTTTTGACGCTTCACGGCCATTAGCAAATTAACAATCTGAATAATTTTGATTTTTTCAACACTTGATTTCCTTGAGTTTTATTTTATTTCAGCTGCCAAATTATAGTGTGGAGTTCAGAAATAGTGTTTTGTTTAGCTTAACCCTTTGCTCTTCACCCAGTTTAGAGCCATCAACTGGTAGAGTCTATATTCGTTACTTGGGGTAGACCAATCAATACTTTCAACGTGCAGCCTTGGGACTGCACATTGAAAATCTTGATTAGTTCACACACACATTCACTGAGTAACTATCTACTTTATGTGTTCAGGTCGTATCAAGATTCTGGCCCAGAAAAGTGGCCCTTCGGGTCCTAAGGGAAGGATCAATAGTGATCGCTGTGGTTTCATCGACTCTGGCTATTTCTTTGACTTGATTGTCAGCGTAAAAATGCATTTTCTTCATCTCGGTTGATTGTCTCCTGTTTCCTCCCTCAGCCACATAATCACCTGCGCCCTCCTTATTGTTCAAAATGAAAGCGCGGTAGCCCAGTGGTTACGGCATTGAACTTCAAACCGATAGGTTCACGATTCGATCCTCTCCGGGGGTAACTGTGTTTTGTCTTTGGACAAGGCAGTTAATCCCGTTTGCACACACGGTGGCGCTGTGAACCTTGACGTACTGCACGCCGATGCCGCAACTGTCTTCAACTATTGCTAACCCTGCTTGTGTGGAGTTAGTTCCTTGGGGAGTCTGACAGTTGCTCGCCACTGATCAGTGGTTCTCTCCGGATACTCTAGCTTCATTCACTCGTAAAACTGTCCAATAAATAAAATAAACTGGTTCAAAATACAACCATGACTGGCCGATGACCGCAAAACAGTTTGTACAGTTTATACACATCATAGATAGAGGGGCTTTCTACCCGGTGTCGCCATCCTCCATCTGTGTATTTCTAGGAGTAAATATACGTTGATTTTGTTTTGCTACTTGCAAAATAATTTGAATATGATGAACAACAAAAATGAACAACCAGCACGGAGAAAATATCAAACCAGCATCTTACTACACAGTGAAGTCTTTATAATAGTGTCCATAGTTTAATAGGTTGAATGAACGTGAAGTGTAAGGTATGAGCATGATATAAGAGAATGGACAAAACCTGTGACTTTGAGAGTAGAATTGAATCTCATCAATTACTACACTGAAATAAATTTTCTGAAGAAAGGCCCTTTAAGATTCGACATCTGGCATTAACCCTTTACCCAACGTAACGGCCAAAACCGGCCAGCGCGATTCTCAAAAATCGCCAATGAATTTTTATTATTTTTTAATTTTTTGTCTCAAAAACATAGGTTATGACCCCTCGTTGGAACGAGCTCGTCGAGCTCGTTCCAACGAGGGGTCATAACCTATGTTTTTGAGACAAAAAATGAAAAAAATTAGTTATTCAAGAATTTTTTTTGCAAGTGTCGTCTGCTTTTCATGTTAGGTAAAGGGTTAAATAAAGACTCTGCAACGGAAAGTGCATTGAGAAGTGTTGGTGTGACAAAACAACAAATATCTATCTGGAAAACCACGAGACCCCCCCCCCCCTCCCCCCACCACACCCACACACACATGCACACCAATCTCGGCTGTGCTCTGTATGTGACTGACGCGGTTTTATCTAACATCAAAATCAAACATTATCATGCCACCTTTTTAATTTGACCAATCAATGTTCTCTAATTGTATCGGTGGACTAGGCGATATTAGGTTATTCAATGGGGAACTGGCTATCGGATCGAGTCCATACACAGCCAGTGATTGTGTACGAGACCATCCATAACCCCCTCTACTGGGCGCCATTTTGTTTCCAAATTAAGTTTCCCGCCTCAACTTTTCATTTATTTTCATACATATAAAAGTCAGTTTCCTGATAAATATTCAAAATGAACGATTCGGATCTTTTAATTTATTACTTAATTCGTTTGGTGGCATGATAAATACGTTTACCTGCCAGGTATGGCGTCATGTGATGTTCAGTGTGATCAATATTAATCTCACTTCGCCTCACATGACGCCATACCTGGCAAGTAAACATCCTGTAACTTATAACCCTAAACCTAAAGAAAGAAAATTTCACTTAGTAAATCGTAGAACACAAAGATGTTATACAGGCAGTGTAGCATACTGGTTTTATGTTTGGAGTATGTATCTACACAAAATGATGCAGCAATCAGTGACGGTGCTACAATGAGAGTGGAATTGGGGACCGACCCCCAAATACCTCACCCCACCCCCCCCCCCCCCAAAAGAAGAAAAGACAGTCTTACAACACACTTACACCTGTATATACACAAATACCAAACAAACGACGGCTACCCGGTGTGTCGAGGGTTAAAACTATTGTATGCATCCACAGTTGCACACAATTACTAGTAACTCTCCCAATCCGTTGAAGGTCGAGGTATCTTGTCCCTCGCTTTAGTATGAGTGGCATAGGGGAGAGAGACGGTGTAGCAAATGTCTGTTCTGTGAATGTTTTGCCTCGGCAATTATTCCCTCTCTTTTCAAACACTTAATTAAAAGGTGAAAGCAGAACATTATATTTAGTTATAACTCTGCAGATGGACAATGGTGAAAACACAAGAGGGGCAGGAAAAGTCAAACAGCCCCCCCCCCCCCCCCCCCCCAAAGTGAAATGGAAGTAAGAAGATAACAAAATGATTAAATATTTCTGCAGTTTCATAAAGGTTTGAAATTTACCCTATTTTAAACGATGTTTGGGCTAAATTTTCTAAATGGAAGCAAGCACAATTTTTGGAACTTTGAAGTCGCATCTGTCGGATGAGTTTCGTCATTCAATATGGTAATTCATGAGACGAAATATTCCCACTATCAAATAAAAATGGATGTTTGAAAACATTGTTCTAACATAAAAAACAATTAAATTTTCATAACTTAGACAAAGAGACATCCTTACCTTTATCAACTTCGAGACAGTTGACAACGGTTGAAGCTGACGTTTCGTTTGATACTCCGTCGCAAACACATCCGTCCAGTTTAGATCCTTAAAACGAAAATTAAAATTCTGGTGACTTAAACAAATCAAGCAATGGGTAGGGACGTTGTCAAATATACCGTTGTTGGAAACTCAAAACCCTAAATTAGAAAACGTCGGAATTTTTCCAAGCACATCTAGAACTTGGCCAAAATATGAATTTCTTTCACTGATTGAAAGTTAGTATAAAAAAAAAAAAAAATTCATTGGAAATTGTGACTACCGAGATACTCGGTCGGATAATTTACCGAAATTGGTCGATATCCGCTATATATCGAGGCGGTAAGTAGGATGGCGACTTTCGCAATAAAAATATCTGAGAATCATAATGACCTAATGTGGCATGTGGTAGCTGAACAAAGAAATCGTAAAGGCAAATCGGAATCCCCTTTCAAATTACCGGAAAGATACTGTCTCGCTGTCCCTCAGCATCCAATTATCACTAACACCAATGCTATAGGTAAGCTCAAGTATAATTTGCGCCTGCAGCGTGTAAACACGTTCAAGAAGGCAATGTTTGAGGACTGAAAAAAGAATGGAGATAATAAACTGAGAACTTACAGGTTGTTTAAAAATGACTATTCAATGGAAACGTACTTAGTGGAAAAGAACACGGCAGAAGACCGGGAAATTTTCACTAAGCTTCGTATCAGCAATCACAAGTTAGCTATTGAGAACGGGCGACATCAATAACCGGCGAAGCCTGTTATCGACAGGATATGAACTCACTGTGAAGCAAACTCTGGGAAAATAGAAAACGAATACCATTTTCTTATGGAATGTTCATATTATTCAGTGCTGCTATCAGAACTATTTGTTCCGATCAACAGTGAGATCGACGGTTTTAGTGATCTGAGTAAAGTTGAGAAATTTAAATTAATATTTGAAAATAGAACCCCCAGTTTATGCCACAAAATCTGCAGCGTGATCCGGGATTTTTTCGCCAGACGATTATGATAAGCTTAGTGATGTACATTGGACATTCTAGTTCACATCTCCACGTTCTTTCGCGTATCAAATTAATAAAAAAAAACATATATAGTACTTTGATCATGGAAAATTGGTGGATGTAATTGTAATGTTTTGAGTTCTACTTTCATTCATGTTACTTGTAGATTATCGCATACTGTCCTGTTTTGGATGTTTTATGCTAACAAATGTTGTTTTATGTTATGTTATGTTATGTTATGTTATGTTTATGTTATGTTATATTATGTTATGTTATGTTATGTTATGTTATGTTATGTTATGTTATGTTATGTTATGTATAAAGGGAAATCTGCATCTTAATACCTGTTGCTAACAAAATTTATTACACATCCATTAAACTTTAAACACTTGTATTTAACGGGATCGCCGCTCTGACATAAATGTTTCTGTATTCATTTGGTGATGTAAAAACCGTAACTTTTTCCCAGCACTGTTTATACTAGTTCCTTTTCCGTGGAGTCGTTAGTTACGTTTCGAATAGTTTCCAAAGGGGTGCGATGGCGTTGAGGTAACCTGTTCTCGTCAGATCACCGATGTTAAGCAACGTCGAGCCCGGTTAGTCCTCGGATGGGTGACCGTCTGAGCGATCGATTAGGCCCCCCGCGTTGTGTCCACATGGGGACACGATGACGTCGTGTACTAAAGCGTACTGCACGTCGATGGTGCGCATGTCTTCAACCAATCTAACCCTGCCTGTGCTGCAGTGCGGAGTTACGATGTTGGGAGCTGGCAGCTGCTCATCGTTGCTCGGTAGTTCTCTCCGTGTACTCCGGCGTCCTCCACCCATAAAACTGTCACGGTCAAGATTAGCCATTGTCCATAAGTATGTGACCTTAAACACCAATGAATAAATAAATAAATAAATAAATAGTTTCCAATCCAAATTTCCTTATACAATTATCGATCGTCCGTCGGCTAATGTGAAAATTAAAACATCCAAAGCAAAATAAAGTCGGTCCACAAAAAAATTAGTTAACCAAAAATGACATAATATTAAAAAACAATCATTTCCAACCACAACATTAACCCAGTCCTGTGGCCGTCTCATCTGCGGATCCCCATATATCTGAATCGGTCAACTTTATTTCGCAAATCTTCGGTAAATCTTCGGACATCCTGACATGCTTCGAACTTCTTTTAAAAACAAGTTTCTCTCAGCTGTTTTGCAAATCTGCCCAAATTTGTACTTCTATTTTAACTATCAGTAAGAGCCATTAAATGATTAGGCGTGAATGGACACCAGCCGAAGAGAAACAACGATACGAATTTCAACAAACACGCCCAATAGAAAAAAATAACGAATATAATTTAGACACTTCGCAAAAAAAGTTTGTTTGATTTTCTGCCGACCCATTTGATCAGTACAGCTTTAGGCAAAATAAACGGACTCTTCACCTTTGGGTTTAAACATCAGAATTAAAATTTGTTTATTTAAGTGAATTTTAAAGCATGGGATGTGTAATAAACACAAAACGCGATGTGTGTTAGAATCGATGGATGTTTTCGCGAAATATGACTCTACCATTCCAACTCGTTGTGCTGATCTCTCTCTTGTTGGAAGTTATGTGGTGGTAGTGGTAGTCGGATATTTTACCAGGGGGGGGGGGGGGTGCAATTGGAAATCTAGAGGTGGGCACTCCCCCACTCGAGACCTATTAGCAGCGTCACTGGCAGTGATAAAGATAGCTTTTTTTCTAATCAGGGAACGATACAATAGAAATTACAACAAACAGTAATTAATGATGCAAAGAAGGAGACGGAGTCAGAAAAAAGGTTCATATGTTTTAACCCTCTCAACGTGATATGCATACATTTTTGCGTGAAGTAAAATTTGCACGAGCAGACGACAGATTGGACAACAAAGGAGCAGTAATAACTTAAGCCTACAGCTCTTCAGAGTTGAAGGATTAAATTATTACGGAACCTCCCAACTAATACAGAATGGATTCACTCAGGCTGCAGTGAATGAGCCGAGAAGGTACAGGGAGCCAGTGTTGAAAAGGATCAAGTTTGTTCTTTATACTTGAAAAATTTATGGCTTGAAGGTGTTGTATCTTTCTGTTCTAATAGGTGAAATTTGTACAGGGATTCTGTGAGAGTTACGACTCGCGCTAAAATCAAGGATCTCAAATTAGTTCATGATCTTGGAGACATTTATAAACGAGTTCACAAAAACGCCGAGATTTACCGAGCATTAAATAAAAAAAGGTATATAAATTTCGTTGACAAAAGTCGAATTTCAGATTCTAAAGATATGTGGATAAAAGGACGGGCTTTCGCGATGGGGCCACGACACGTGTTACATAAAGAATTCTTAATGAAGTTTCTTTGGCAGAAAACTAACTGTTGGATTCTTTTTGAAAGGATGTTACTCATATTTCCGAGTTATACCATTTCAAACTGTTCCAAATGTGATATTTTTACCCATGAAATGGTAATTTTGATCATTTATTTTGTTCAAGGATATCCTCATTACATTACACAGTGTAAGCCTTTCCGAATGATTGAATGCGCTTGGATACTGTGTGCCAAATGTCCACGAACATCGGCTTTCGCGTTGATCCTTGGATGAGCAACAAGAGTCGATGCCAGTAAGAACGTATGCAAATGGGACACATTACCTATAAGGCGAAGTCCCCCTTGGTTACATCTTTGGCAATGATCTCCACGAACATCTTAGTAAATGTATTTTTAACAGAAAATCTACAATAGAAAAGAAACCAAAGGAAAGAATAACTGTGTGTTTCACGCAACAGATGTCAGTGCACCCGCCGCAAGAACAGAAAAACAGATGGGTTTCAAGTTGAACTGTATCGTTTGTTTTGAGTATATGAATATGTCAGAAGACCGAGAATTCAAGAGAGCAATAAAAACATGAATAATTCATTAAAACTCAAATTGAACAATAATATACCAATTCGAGATGAGCAATGCACATTTTCCACGGAGAACGGAATATGGTACAGGTGAGTTTTCATCTATACATTTGATTTCTTTACCTAACACGACTACAGCATTGTACCTCAACCCTTTAACCAACGTAGCGGCCAAAACCGGCCAACGCTGTTTACAAAAAAAACCCACCGAGCTCGTTCCATTGTGGAGTCATTCCATTGAGACAAAAAATGAAAATATTTAGTTATTCAAGAATTAGGTAAAGGGTTAAACCGAAAGGACGATGGTTCGATCCTGGCCCGCGTCACCCAAGTTGTGTCCTTGATCAAACTCTTTATCTAGATTCCCCACGTAGTGGGCACTACGGCACTGTGTACTAAACTGCAGGGCATATCGATTGTGGACGTGCCTTCATCCGCTGATAACTGCTTAGGTAAATAAAAAAAAAATTAACAAAAACAAAAAATAAAACAAAATAAAAAATAAAAAAAACTGAATGGTGATTTTTGTGAATAGCGCTGAGCGTTAATTTTACCTACTTAGGTAAGGGGTTAATCCAAATCAGGACAATACATGTATGCTAAACAGGTTATATTAAGTTTTGCATTATTTATTTCTCACCTAACGATGCTATGACCATATCGTGGTGTGTGCTATCCGCTCCACCGCTAGGATTGGCGGATGTTATGGCAATGGGTCCAGCAAGGCTGACGATATATGCCAAAACAGAGCTGTCTGGAACTCTTATGCAGACACTATTTCCCTTTCCAATGTAGCCCATAGCATCACCTATACCGAGATTTATCATCCAATCTCCCTTGGGAACAACGCAACTTATGCCTCCTGGATAACAACGTCCAAAGAAAGCCCATATTAGGTCACTGAATGGCGGATTAGATGCTTTCAGCTGATCCAGATTCGATAAGCATATGCATATTGGCTTCTCCAGTGGACGTTCTTTGATATTGTAAATCTTTTTCACTACTTCTGGATGTTTTAGCGAGCCTGCTAAAGCATAAACGGTGTCTGTAGGTACTCCAACGACACCACCTTGGTCGAGTATTCTAGCAACTTCTCTCATAGACCTGGCACGTCTAGAAGGAAAGAGTGGACATGGTGGTTGCATTACTCCACTGTCTCCTTTTTGCTAAAAAAAATACATAATATATAAAGTTTAAATATATTTTCAAAATGGCATCGTCAGTATTTGGTAAATGAACCCTCAACCAGAGCCATCAGTGGACACTCCAAAATAACTAGGTCTGTCGATTTGAGGCGAACGATCGCTCTCAATGTCCTATCAAGAAAATCTTGATAAACAAAGCGACTAACGTCTAATGAAAATATACCTTTCAGGGTCTGTTGCATATTCTCGACTTTCTGCAACACCACTCATTGTAGGGCTACTGACCTAGCAGTGATTTCTAACCGAGTCGTGGCTGCCTCTAGAGGCAGCTAAGACCTGACTAGAAACCACTATTACGGTACTTTGACGATTGCCCAATGGCCCTCTACTTGATTGTATGCTAATATATACCCTTACAGCAAAAATTGCCAAGGACAGATAAAGACTTTTGATGACCAGCGGACATCTACAGATTATATTAAAACTGCCTGTGATACAGGGTTTGCCATTATAGTGAAATGGCTGTTATATTACGGGGAAGTCGCCCTACTGAACCTTTACAATGAGGAGGTTGTTCACTCTCTTGTGGTTTTCAAAATGACCGGCCCAAAATAACAGAACGGAATAGGAAATACGCACATTAAAACATGGCGTATGTCAATTGAGTAGCATTTGCGTCCTGGGATAAGATTGATTTAAAAGAATGAGTTCGATTTCAGATTTTTACTTTTGAGTGAACAACCAAATTTTATTAAATAAATCACATAAACTGGCAATATTCAGATTGGGAAATTGTTAAAAACCCCGACTAACATGCTTGAGTTGGGTATTTGCTTTACATAAAGGATAATACCAGAAAACATACCCTTTGATATGAAATTTGGAAATTATTCAAAGGCATCTCTCCGATACAAACAGTTTTTTTCATATTTCTTGTTTCACAGGTTCATATATTCAACTGACCAGGCACGTGTTTAACAACAGTTGATAATGCAAAGTCATCATTGTGTATTTTTTAGAGTTTAACACTTTACCTAACGTAACGGCCAAAAACGGCCAGCGCTATTCTCAAAAATCGCCAATTAATTTTCATTATTTTTTTCATTTTTTGACTCAAAAACATAGGTTATGACCTCTCGTTGGAACGAGCTCGTCGAGCTCGTTCCAACGAGGGGTCATAACCTATGTTTTTGAGACAAAAAATGAAAAAAAATAGTTATTCAAGAATTACTTTTGCAAGTGTCGTCTGCTTTTCAGGTTAGGTAAAGGGTTAAAACAGTAAACACGAAATGTGTTTAGTATTTTTGAGAAACATGGGAGATACCAGTCTTCAGTAAAGATTATGCAATACAGTCGCCGTGGACTGATCGTAATCCACACATGGACAGTGATGTCCACGCATGCGTTTACCAGGTAATAAAAATCATCAGCAAAATTTTAATTAATGAAGCACCGGATTGTAACCGACGCTTCATTAATTAAAATTTTTTAATGATTATTCCTATAATTAGAATTTGGACTAACATTTTTGCGTCCGTGGAGACTTTTCCCACCCGTGGAAAGTGACCAGTCCACGGCGACCGTACTGTACGTTTCAAAAGCAAGTAAGCAAGCCATGGAACTGTAGAAAGATACAGTTATAAATATAAATTTTCACCCAAACCAACACCATTTCACTTTTATAAGTAGTTTCAAGTGACGTGCACTGGTAAAAGAAAAAAAACATGTGAACATCTGTAAAAAATCACGAAAATAACGTAATAATATTAGTTACACAGTCTGTTGGTGGCCTAATATGGTATATATGGTGTCAGTTAATTTCAAACTGGACGAGAGCGAAGCACGAGTCCAATATGGAATTAACTGACACCGTATATACGATATTAGGCCACCAACAAACTGTGTAACGAATATATCTTACCGACTGCTGCATCGATGCACAGAACAAATGACAACAGTGATCAAAATTAAATGACAGGCACTCTCCTATAAATTGTATCAAGGCAAATTCATACATACCAAACAGTTTCATTTCGAAGGTAACATGACATACATCCACAGAATATGAAGCCTTTTAAGTTGCCTAACTCGCACTTCAGACCAAATATGGGCTTCCAACACTCAATCTTTCAATTTGAAGCGTTTATCGGCCATTTTGAAAAATCAATGAACAAAGGGGAAATTACCCATAGCTGTCAGAGTATACTGATGTTGACAGGCAGTATATGGTTTTATATGCAGTCTGCATGTGACGTCTTTGAACCAATGAAATTCCTAGATACTTGTAGGAGGTAAGATATATAACTATCCCAACTCAATGTCGTGTAAACCTGAAGCCAAAAACACAGAGGGCTGATATGTGTTATAACGAATACACTATACTGTACCTTAAGAAACGGTTGTCCGACCGGAATAACGGGCCCTTGCAAAGTTCCATTTACCATGAAAGCAAACGAACCATATAACGCTATTAGCCCTACAAGAGAGAAACGGATTTCAGAAATCGAGATTCACACACATAATTTCATTACACAATGGCCTGAAAGTAATATTTTTTCAGTTTTTTGTTCAGCCAACTTCAGTGTGAAATTTCTACTCATGCTCTTCAAAACCTAAATGACTGGTCACCAAGACTAAGGTAATGACAAAAATCCTACACAAACACCCATGGCATCGCCTAAAAAATGCTATTCCCAAAAGTGTATGATCATCATCACCAAACGTTTTTCCCATTGTCTACAGTTTTCGCGGCGTTTGAAAACCATAGTTGTTTATATAACATCGAAATAACTCTTTGGTTTTGGTTTTTAACACCAATTTGGTTTTGAGACTGAGCTGCGATGGTGTAGCTGAGTTATCTGTAGCGTCCTGATGAAGGCCTAGTGCTGAACGCTTAGCGAAGAGTTATTACCATGTTATATAAAGTTTTATTGTCACTTACAGTCTGGACATTTTTTTGCTGATATCATTGTTGTTTAGGTTCAACTTCATGGGGAGCGGATTTGTACGAAATGACCCAGCTTTATGCTGCGTTTTGAAGAGCAGCACAATGAAATACCGAAACAATTTCGAAAATTAGGTCAGCTTTTTGTTACTCAAGTATCTGTTATTAGCCGAGTGGAATCTACTGCTCCTTGGACAAGACTTTAACATTCAAGCTGTATCTCGTTTTGACGCCAAGTTTTTTTGATTGCCAGTTTAGGCCGTCATGTAAAAAAACTATCCTCCTCCGTGACGCAAACAAACGGCGCATTTATGTGAAAATGATCTTACAGGCCATTCCATGTTCATTTGTAGAAGTGAAATGTCTACTAATCATAACCTAGTTACATGTTCTCTTGGTGGGTGTATAAGTGCTGAGAGAGGAGGTCCTGGGGTGTGGTAGGAGAAGGGTTGGGTATATTATGAGAAACATTCCAAGAGATGAGTGAGTTCAGCAAACTGGTTAATTCAGCTAATTAATGACCAAAATGCTGAAATTCTTTTTTCTGTAAGATTTGCATGAAAGTGGTCTTACAGACTACTTCCATGTACACTTGTGGAAATAAAAAAATATCTGCTAATCAACAATCTTTTCCCTTTGTGGGGGAAACATAATCTTCTCTATTTTATATTGTTAACCCTTTAACTAACATGAAAAGCAGACGACACTTGCAAAAAAAATTCTTGAATAACTAAATTTTTTCATTTTTTGTCTCAAAAACATAGGTTATGACCCCTCGTTGGAACGAGCTCGACGAGCTCGTTCCAACGAGGGGTCATAACCTATGTTTTTGAGACAAAAAATGAAAATATTTTGAAAATTAATTGGCGATTTTTGAGAATAGCGCTGGCCGGTTTTGGCCGTTACGTTGGGTAAAGGGTTAAATTATGTGAATTTCATGTATTTCCAATTAAATTCATTGGGTTTCATTACCATCCCTGATTCCTCAGCTTAATATGATTTTCAGAGGCACGGTCGGCAGGGAGGGGGTGGGGCGGGGTGGTTGGGATGAGGGGTGTCAACTGCACAGTGTTCTCTTCATTACTGCCTTAAACACATCTTTAGAAATGGAATCCGTGTCTTGTTAATTTTTATATAGCTAACAATGAGTCGCCGTTCAAATAAACATAGTGTAGCAAAGGAGTATGATATCCCTGCCCATCTCAGTTACCATTGGTGGGGCTCATCATGATTTTCCATTTTGCCTCCCTAAAGGACAGTTAAAGAGAGGAATCCAAAAGAATCGTCTCATAGATGTCATTCAGGATATATGATTTGGAGTTGTGTGCACGATACAGGAAAAAGGTTATTCTAAAAAATTCTCAAATGCGTGTTCATTCGGGTAGTATTTGTGGGGCTTATCGTAAATTTTCCTTTTTGCCTTGCCAGGGGGCGGGAGATGGGGGGGGGGGGGGGGTACCTGAAGACTCGGTCCATAGATGGCATCTCTGAGAACATCCATTTTATATTTCTCGCCTCAAACGAGCATATTTTTTTCAATTAGTTTTTTGTGACTCCCCCTCGATCTCAACACTGAACGCCAAAGTCGCTAGTTCTGGATGTGGTGAACTCTTGTTAACACTCGTATGAGTATTAGTGTTAGGTAATGTGTTACCAATTATTCAAGGTTTAAAAGAATAACTATCGTTAGGTATGTTAGCCTACCATCTAAGAACAAGAATGTAAACTTCGTGCTGTGTTCGAACGATATTCTGAAGATAACAGTTTTTTTCAAATTCTCCGCATTAGAGGTCTGGCTCATTGAGAATCCCTGCCTCATCTCGGGATGCCGTTTGGAATTAGTATTTATCTGTATTCTCTGTGTATATGCATCCTCCTGTCGTGGTCACATTAGCTATGGTGCATTTGTCTCGTTTAGACATAATAATATTAAACATTTAATGAAACCCCAAAATAAAACAAATCGTTATTTCAACAAAATTGGTTATACTGTGTGGAATGAACAGGGATTGGTCAGTAAAATTTAGTATCCTGAATTCCAACAGATGTTAACAAGGTACGGATTTGCAACCATCCCGGAAACATGGCATCGGAGCGAATTCGAGACTGAAATCCCTGAGTTTTCATGCATAGTCTTATGTCGGCACAATGTCAGTAACAAAAAGGCGGTATTGGATTTTATTATCGCTCAAAATATAATTCTTTTCTGATGAAAGTTAGTCAAATTGATGATTTAGCTTTATGGGTAGAATTTGATGGCAAAATATTTAATCTACTGTCATATGTAATTTTTGCATCTGTCTATATCCTACCCGCAAACTCAAATTACTGGCGGAAAAGTAACATGCTCGAGTGGGTGTTTAACTGACTTGAGACAGAATTGTCAACCTGTGCTCTGGAAGATCTCATAATGTTAGGCAGGGATTTCAATGCGCGCACTGGTAGAAAGCCGGAGTTTGTTACAGATGATAGTGACAGGCACTTACTCCTCCCAGAAGATTATATGACCGTCTCTGCTAAAGACAGAGAAAGTCTAGATACAACATTAAATAGCTTTGGTAACCATCTCTTGTCTTTGTGCCAAACAGCTCGACACGAATAATTAATAGTCGGAATCCAGGAGACTACATGGGTAACTTCACTAGTTACCAGTACAATGTGTGTAGAGTAGTAGATTATATCACAATATCTGACAAATAGTTTTCTGATGTAGACTACTCTTGTGTTAAATCACCAAACGAATACTCTTACCATTGCCAACTAACCCTTCACATGAATTATTCCGCTCAGAACTACACGGAAAATCGACAAAGTATGAGTATACTATATATAAATCAGTACTCAAGTGGACATTGGAGAGTAAGGTAAAGGCATTAACCCTTTACCTAACATGAAAAGCAGACGACACCTGCAGAAAAAATTCTCGAATAACTAACTTTTTTCATTTTTTGTCTCAAAAACATAGGTTATGACCCCTCTTTGGAACGAGCTCGACGAGCTCGTTCCAACGAGGGGTCATAACCTATGTTTTCGAGACAAAAAATGAAAACACAATCAAAATTAATTGGCGATTTTTGAGAATAGCGCTGGCCTGTTTTGGGCGTTAATATCATTCAGTAGCCCTAACACAGCCAATCAGCTTCAGCAATTTCGAACAAATATTACCTCTTGGATAGGAGAGGTACCCAAGAAGCTGCTGAAGAGATAACCAACATTATAGGATATATCATTTCAGCTGCGTCAAAATGTATTGCATGTGGTAAAGGAAGGAAAAACCGACATGTAAATGGTTTGACGCTGAATACAGACATCTCAAACAAACAACGAAAGATACCGACTGGGATATGAGAAAAACCCACAAAATAAGAGCCTGGACATTAGTTATTTCACCGCAAAAAGCTTATAAAAGGATCACGAAATATAAATCCAAATTATTTTTTAGATACACGTGTGAACAATAAGACAGTTTAGAGTCATCGGATCCTAAAGCTTTCTGGAGATTAAGCAAATAGTATCAGAAAGAAAGAATTCACCGAAAACGAGCTCAATCCCAATTTAACCGTCAACCTTTTTAATAATCTATACTGCAAACCCGTTTCTGGTAAAAATAAGTATCAGTCACATGATAATTTAGAAGTACGCATCCCAATGAATAATGATGTAATAACAGCTGCCGAAATTCTAAGTGCCTTTCGCATGCTGAAAAACAATAAATCCACAGGTCCTGATAATATCCCGAATGCACTTTTCAAACTGATTGTCCCATACATGTCAGACGAAACCACTAAACGTTTTAATCAAGTACTGAAATCGCACAATTATCCACTTGCTTGGAGTAAATCAATACTTTCCACTAATTATAAGAAAGGCGACAGATATGTCCCAAACAATTATAGAGCTACAGTGCAAAGCAATACTCTAGGTGAACTATTCAACAAAATAATCAATAACAGGATTAACGTGTTTCTAGAAGAAAATAAATTGATTAATGATAATCAATTTGGATTCCGGAAAGGGTTTTGAAACGATTTATAGTATGTTTTTCTTGAAAACTGCAATACACAAATACAAGAAATTAAAAAAAAAACATTGTATGCTATTTTTGTAGATTTTGGGAAGGCATTTGACACCGTAGATTGTTCTATACTTTTCCAAAAGTTACAACAATTAGGAATCAACGGAGAAGAGTTTCAAACCTTATCGTCCCTGTATCAGTCGAGTTATTATATAACCAAAACAAATAAAGGACTTGGCTCACTTGAGCTATCGACAACCGGAGTCAGGCAGAGTTGTAGCATTTCTCCGATCCTCTTTAAAATCTTTATTGATGACATTGGGAAACTATTTTGATGAAAGTTGTAGTCTGATACTATTAAACAATTGCCAATTAAACCACCTGTTTTTCGCAGATGACTTGGTATTACTTTCGGACTCACATATAGGCATCCAAAACTGTCTAAGAAAATTGGAAGAATATACCTCGTTAAACAATCGATTAAACTAGAGTACGTAAATAACTACAACTATCTGGGTTTCAACTTATCTTCTAATGGCAAATTACATGATGCTTAATATAAGTTGATCCTCAAAGCCCTAAAAGCACTCTTGTCTCTCATTGACTCATTCAAGTATAAATGTCATCCCCCCATCTCCATTACAAATATATTTAAAACTATTTGACAAATTGATTAAACCCATTTTACTGTACGGTAGTGAAATATGGGCTTTGGAAGTGACTGATAAAGCTGAAAGAAACTCTCCCTGTGAAAATGTACGGACATACAGAACATTTAAAGACGACTTCATTGTAGAGCCAGCCATACCTTATACTTGCCACTTCTCGGGAAGCTAGAAACGTCTTCACTAGACTCCGAAGCAGTAACCACAGTCTATTAATCGAGAAAGGGATATATTCACAGCCTCCTATTCCGGTTAAAGTTGGAATTTGTTGGACTTTGTAAGGTTTGTGGCTCGGGGAGGGGGGGGGGGGGGGCGATTGAGGACGAGTTTCACTTTGTATATGAAGTGTATCGAGTTTGACAAAATGAGAAAAAAATCTCCTAAAAGAAATAAATAAAGAAAGAGTGCTTCCTTTAGCATATTGGAGCCGGTGTAAAAGGAATGGAAGTCCGTAGGAACGTTACTCCCTCTGGACTATTATTCCGCGGAATTATAGTCCTAGGTCTAACATTTCTAGGAATAGTAGTCCGGCGGACTACTATTCCTAGAAATGTTAGACCTAGGACTATAATTCCGCGGAATAATAGTCCAGAGGGACTAAGTTTCCTACGGACTTCCATTCCTGTTACACCGGGCTCACAAAAATAAAATAATTGTTCTTTATGTTGATATATAAAGTTTTGTGTATTTTTAACATCTTTTTCTTTTTCTTTTGAATGTTTCATTCTGTCATTGGTATTGTTTTGTTTTCGCAATCTGCCTCTCTGTAGTTATTAATTGCTTGTATAAATCTTATCTTATCTTACTTAACCATCTACACATGATGTCGAGGTATCAAAAATGCTATACTGAATATTTCCCTCATGACCATTTAGTCTTGTTTGACAGAGCTCATTGAGCTCTGTCAAAACAATATCGAATTACCTAATTCCTATTTGCATAAAGTGAGCTCTGCCAAACAAGATTAAATTGGTTAAATTCCTAGTTGCGTTATAAGGGAAAATCACTGCCCACGCGTGGATTACCACCAGTGCAGCACGGCGACTGTACTGTAGGTAACGACCGAGCCTCTTTACTGAACTACTTCGTATATTACACATACTGGAGGTCCTATATTTATAATGTTTTTCAGTTTATGGAGAAGACAAAACGTGCACTCGCTGTATATGGACCTTTGTTCTTAAAATATTAAGTATTGAAGGTCCCCACACACTGAAGCAAAGCAATCCTACGTACCACTGCCCAGTAAAATAATATTGGCGCGGGCAGTTTTATGCTGTCAATGCTTTGTGAAATGACGTGAAATGACGTAAATAATAATAAAAAAAAACTGCTGAAAAAACCTATTCACACTGAACACCCACACTTTGTCATCTTGAAGCGACACCCACATCTTGAAGTGATAACAGTGCGGATGGGTGACTTACCGACAATAAGTGCAAGCACCAACGTTAGAAATGGTCTGTCTGCATTGAATACCCTTGCTACAAGACATATACTTATCACTACCATACCGAGAGAAAATGGAATCCAGATCTTTTGGTAAGCTGGCGAGATGCACACAAATATAAGCAGCATTACCACGATGGCTGGAGTTATACCCTGCAATGCTGGAGCAAGAACAGCTGTAAAGATAAATGGAAAATGTTGGAGAGTAGCTTTTTCTATCCGGTAACAACTAATACCCACAAATTGTCTTGTGTGCGTGTGCGTGTGTGTATGTGTGTGTTGGGGGGTTGGGGGGGGGGGGGGTCTGTCGATCTGTTTTTCCGATGTCGTGAGTACCTAGACAATGGTGTTTGCGTCCCCATAAGGATTTCCTTTGTTTTCCCAAGCTCCTCTCAAAGAAAACAATGGGCTAGGATTTGTCTTCCCTGCTGTGTATGTGCTTTTGTGTGAGGGTGTATGTGTGTGTGTGGTGGTGGTGATGGGGGGGGGGGGGGGGGGGGGGGGTAGCACAAACAAAGAAAGAAGCAACTCCTGCGCTGCTGATATAGATATATACAATGTGAAAACCTTTTTTTTTGTTTGGATTTGTTTTTAAGGGCATGTGTCAAAAGGCTGAAATTTCATCTATCATTCCACATTTGTATTAAAAAAAGAATTTATCATGTGTGATCATTCGCGCGAATTTTTTTCTCGCCTAAAATAGAAATAAAGCGAGTAACCAATGTCTCGCCACGATATTTGAGCAGCGAAGAGCGACAATTTTGTCACCTCTTTACCAAACTTTTAGAACCCACATCAATTACTGGAAAACACAATATTGTTGTTTTAGAAATCTTCAAAACCATACGAATTGTGGAGATTGTTCCACTGACATCCGTATTTGTCCTGCTTTCGTCAGAAGATATTAATATGAAATTAAAATGTTGAAAAAAATTATCTTTCAAAGAGTCGCATCAGATATTGCGTTGGTATTCGTGATAGACATACACTTGTCACACACCAATTTTCTATCTGACACGACCAAGAGACAATTCTCGCATGGACCTTTTCGCTGCATAACACCAAATGAAATAAACTCCTAACCACACACACATTTATTTAAGAATGCGGAATTTCCATTTCATCTTAATATATTCACCTGGAATTTAATTGAGCACTCCATGTTTTTTTCGCACTGATGTTAACCCTTTAACTAACCTGAAAAGCAGACGACACTTGCAAACATAATTCTTGAATAACTAATTTTTTTCATTTTTTTTTTCTCAAAAACATAGGTTATGACCCCTCGTTGGAACGAGCTCGACGAGCTCGTTCCAATGAGGGGTCATAACCTATGTTTTTGAGACAAAAAATGAAAAAAATAATGAAAATTAACTGGCGATTTTTGAGAATAGCGCTGGCCGGTTTTGACCGTTACGTTAGGTAAAGGGTTAATAGAAACTATCATTACTTTCATGCTATCTTTCAGATGACCAAAAATGATTGTTGGCGGACAGAATGGTGTATTGAGAAATGAACCACAACACATTGATGAAAATACGCAGTATTCTAATGGCGCTAATTACACATATCTGTTTTTGATGGAAAAATGTTCTCCCCACAAGTATGGTGCTGAAACGGTCCATGATGAAACAGTGCCGGTAATCACTGACAAACATGTAACTTGTGGTCTCCTGAACACTATAGCAGTGTCTGACGTCAGTAGCGAGTGTATCCACCACGTGCCCGGATGGTAGCCCGAACCCTCTTTCTAATGCTACCAGTGAGCCTTCTTATACGATCCCGAGTCAACTGCTGCCACTCCTCATGCAATGCAGTTTCCAAACCGGCCAAATTCTGTACAGGCGGATCCCTTGCTTGCACACGATGTCCAATAAAGTCACAGATCTGTTCTAATGGATTAAAATCGGCGCTCATTGCAGGCCAAGGTAGTGTTGTAATTGCGTTCATTGGAAGGAATGCTCCCACAACATGGGAATGATGTGGCCTTGCATTGTCGTCCACGAATACAGGGCGAGTAGCCAACGGGTGGTTGTCAGATGAGGCACGACAACCGGATTGAGAATGTCCCGGATGCTCTGTTTGCCATTGAGATTCCCACGTACAGTCACCATATCAAGTTTACAATCATGAGAGAGGAATCCCCAGATCATTACTGGTCCTCCACCACAAGGAACAGTAGGTCTGATGCTCCTGGGCACGTAAGCAGTATTTCTATGTCTCCACTCTCTGTGACGTGAAGCAGGAACTTACTCTCGTCTGACCAATGACCTCACCTCCACATCCTGAGATTCCAATGTTGTTGTGCCATACACCATTCCAAACGTCGTCTTTGATGTTGATCGGACAGAGCTGGACGCTTGATGACCCTTCTGGGCCTCATACCCAGTGCTTTGAGACGGTTTTGGACGATTCTGTTGCACAAAAGCCTGTTTGGGAGCTAAAGGCGTTTCAAAACCCCACTTGAAGCAAAGGGTTCACGCCTAACGAAGTGTGCCAGTCTCCGATCTTCCCGAGGAGAAGTCTTTTGGGGTTCTTCAAGCCTTGGTTGGTCCTTAACATCGTTGGTTTGTTGATGCTGTCGGACAAATCTACTGATGACAGAATTACAATATCCAAGTTGCCCATCCCAATAGCTTTGAATGACATGCCTGTTGCACGCATGCCAACGATTTGCCATCTTAGTTCCTCTGGCAGTCTCCTCCTTCCCATGTCAACATTTATTGATAAAAGAAGAGACAAATTTTCTTGTTTTATACACAGATATTGCATATGGATGAAAGTGTTCTTCGTGACATTCTTGAGAAGCATGCTTCACGTGGACCAGGGGATGTGTTTGGGGTACGCTATCAACCGGAAACATCATGTTTCATAAGATGTTATGTACTGCAAGACATAGCAAACATTAAAACATAATAATCAGTAACGGCAATTTCACTGTCATGAAACATTTCAGGGGGTGCTGAATTAAGTTCCAGGTGTATACATTTGTAAGTTGTTTCCGCATCCCCACAACCTACAAGTTAGACATGCTCGGTACTTAAGTCTTTAACCACCACAGAAGATATCAAAATTTATTATTTTAAATATTATTTTTTAAAATATTTCAAAACATTTCAACAAAGCCAAACCGTGTGAAATCTCATTGGAACGAGCTCGAAGAGCTCGTTCCAATGAGGGTTCACATGAGATGGTTTTATTGACAATAATTGATTTTTTATATTATGCAGGCAAATGCGTTCGAATCGTTATGTAAAGGATTCAATGTGCACGATCATTGCGCGCCGGGGGCAAAAAAGAAATATCTTTCCACATGCACGTCTCATTTAACATGATAAAACGAAATTCATCTGTCCTAGTGGATGACTGAGTAAGTTTAATATTATAAAACTGTATGAGGTAAATAATGATGACTTACGATTAAACAGCCATGCAGCCCAGGACGCCCACAACATAGCAAAAACCAGAAGACCATAAGCTCTACCAAGAGAACCTGCAGCGAATCCCAGCCTGCACGTATACAAATTGACACATACCCCTACAGTCAGAATCCAACCAAGTGGCTGTGTGGTATTGGTTATTTCCGCAGATGAAATACAGATGGCGCACACGGCGTTTGCTATAAACGCCAAAGCATCGACTATATCTTCTTCAACTTGTTCGTCCTGGTCTCTGAACTTCACTTTGCCCCTGAAATAAAGCAATGGATGAATGTTCCAATAGAAACGACCTGACGACTCTCCTAACCCAATAAATGAATAGAGAGACCCTTTTAAAACAACTTTTTTTCCAATTTCCCACGATATTAGCGATTTTTAATTTTACAAATTGAAATGCATTTCAAATGCCCACCATTAAAGTCAATTTTCGATGTAAAAAGCGAAAGTATAAAAACACGTTGGATAAATGCTCTCAGATAAGTGTTCTAATAGAACCGAATCTCAATCCAGTAAATGAAACGAAGTTCTTTAAAAAACACATTTAAAAGAAATCTGATGATTCTGTGGATTTTTCATTTTACAAATAGAAATGTATTCATATAACATATTCAAACTTAACATTCAATATAAAAATGGAAATAGTTACCTCATCATTCTACCACATGAATAAAATGCTCATTGAAAAAGCTGGGCTAAACATTGTGTGGGCTTAAAAAAGGATTGAAAAAAATGAGTGACAAGGAAACACTCGTGTCAGTGACAAGCAAAACAAAATCCCCTTCGGAATGTTTTTCCTTAATTTCTTGTGTCAAAAACATAAACTATGATTTTTCATGGGACAGAGCCCATTAAGTTCATTCGAATGGTGGAACAAACCATGCTTTGTGTGCGAAAAATGGACAAATTTAGTAATTCAAGAATTTTGTTGGCAAGTTTCGCCTTCTATTCTTTCAAGCTATAAGTTAGCGACTCTCGGTCATTTCCAGGGACGCCGGCAGCACGGGGGAGAGGGTACAGCTGTCCTTCCCAGGTTCGTCCCTCGATTTTATTCCGATAATTTATTGTCCAAGTAAGCTAAAATACACCCAAATCCGTTCTGGGAGCTTTCAAAATTCAATGCTGAAGGTGGGGGATAACAAATGCACAAACGGTAGACATTTGACGGTTTGACAACTCATACCGTTCACCACTTTTACACCCCAAGCCACACTCTCATGCCATTTACTAAAATCTCATGACAGCATAATACTCATTACATTTTCCTAATGTACACGCGGTAGGTGGCAATCCAATGAAAGCACAAGTCGTCTTATTGTGAAGATAGCAGTTCGGATGAATGGAGATAATCGGATAGGATGCGAGTTTACCGTGCTCTGCGATTGACGTAATATTTTCTTGCTTTGTCTGGTCGAAGCAATCGTCGTTTGTGAACTTTTTATGCCATACAGTTATTTCTCGTTTGCCCAAGTTGGAAGTAGGGTGTCACGAAGCTGTTAAGTCATGGAACACTGCAAAAACTATAGGTTCTCTTTAGAACCAAAACTGGTTCTAATCTTGTCCCTGAGATGGAACCAGTTCTGTTTAAACAGTATTTATTTCAAAGCAAATAAATTTATAAAGATTAACAGTAAATATTAACAGAATTAAACATAAATTGAGGGGTTTCAGCCGTAAGTTTAGAGCTTATACGAGGTTGTATACTGGTTCTAATCTTGTCCCTGAGATGGAACCAGTTCTGTTTAAACAGTATTTATTTCAAAGCAAATAAATTTATAAAGATTAACAGTAAATATTAACAGAATTAAACATAAATTGAGGGGTTTCAGCCGTAAGTTTAGAGCTTATACGAGGTTGTATACTGGTTCTAATCTTGTCCCTGAGATGGAACCAGTTCTGTTTAAACAGTATTTATTTCAAATCAAATAAATTTACCAAGATTAGTATTCAGTTTTAACAGAATACTACATGAACTGAAGTAGATTCAGCAGTAAACTTGGAGATTATTCATCGCAGTCGCCAAACATTTTGAAACAAAGGAGATAAGAAGAGTTGGCATATCGAACCAGTTTTGGTTCTGAAGAGAACCAAAACTGGTTCGATATGCCAACTGTTCATATCTCCTTTGTTTCAAAATGTTTGGCGACTGCGATGAATAATCTCCAAGTTTACTGCTGAATCTACTTCAGTTCATGTAGTATTCTGTTAAAACTGAATGCTAATCTTGGTAAATTTATTTGATTTGAAATAAATACTGTTTGAACAGAACTGGTTCCATCTCAGGGACAAGATTAGAACCAGTTTTGGTTCTAAAGAGAACCTATATTTTTTGCATTCAATGTGTTACTTTGTGAAACTTTAATTATATATGATAAGTTACCTTCTGAGCTTGTTTAGTAAGTCTTGCATCTTTTCCAATGGTATTATTTCTGGTCCGATCATGATCACCGGTTTTTCGGCAACGGAGTTTTCAAGATAAGCCATAGACATGTACAAACTGAACAAAGCAAACACGGCTGCTGGAACTCCCAGGGTAAAGTTATGTGCAAAAGGTGGAATATGTGTCACCGATAAGATTATCATGATCGTAAATAATGTATTGTAGATGAAACACACTGCTCCTTGTGTCAATGAAATCACCATCAAAAACATGAAGATAAGTACCATTCCCCAGGTTCCGTAAAAGTTTTGTCTTAGGTTGAGATTATTCGGAAAATTTTCAATCACAAATAGTGTGCCAAGTCCTTTGGATAACCAGAACATAAGATAAATAATAAATTGTGTGGCATGGAAGAAGTCGAATCTTACAAATGAATACCAGCTGGCACAACAATGGCAGACAACTGCGTATAGAAACATTGGTGCTGCTGTTTGAAAATCTTGTACGTAACCCAGATAAGTAAATGCAATTACAGTAGCGGGAACTACGTTACCCATGTACCCTAACCCCATTGGTTCGGACCACTTTGTTATCTTCTTGACTTCTTTTGTCCTTCTACTTTGTGATCTTGTTCGAATAAGAAGTGGATCGTATGGTGCGTTTCCAAAACCTGGAAGAATGTATCTTTGGCTCACCCCTTTTAGAAGCATAACAACTATTGCATAAATGGAGGCAATCACGATCAACAATTCGAAGGCTGCTGCTACTCTTCTGCCCCAAAGGAAGAATAAACCCACTGCCTCGAAAATTAATGTTAAAAGAATGGCAAAAAGAACAGGTGGTAAGATAAAATTCAAAGTAATAGAACAGATGCATAAAATTACTGTCACACCCATGAAGCCAAGCATGCCAGGTAAAATTCCGAATGGAAATGTCTGTTGAGGCACAAATGCAAAAATTATTTGATTGATGCCAAATATAGTCCATAATGAACCAAATATAAGGAATGTCGAGGCTGTCAAATGATCCCATCTCCGAAAGCTTAGTATTCCAGCAACAATCTGTAGAAAACCTCCTCCAATTATGTGATGTGCCCCTAGAAAAATAATAGAATAAATTTATTCTTTTGATAAAAACGTGGAGAATGATGGAATATAAGGGTATTGAAAAACAAATTTAACACACTACACTCCTATATAGAAATATAAAAAATTTCAACGTGAAAAGTTTTCCCATAAATTAACAAAGAATTTAACCAATTCAGTCCTGTTTGACAGAGAACATTGTGATCTATCAAATAAAACTGAATTGTAATTTCCTAGTTGCTTTATGGGAAAACATTTCCTTTTTAATTTTCGGAATTTTGACATCAGAGTGCGGTGAGTTAAATTAGAAAAATATCTTTTTCGATACAGACTTGAGGTAATAGGCACATCCACGTGATTACATTTGATTTCGGTCAGGCTTTTAGATGTAGAACAAAAACAATAATAAAACAACACATTATTTAACACAATACACAATGCGTAATGATAAGTTCTTTGTTTATTTACTTTTTGTTTACGACAGCATTTTACTGTTGTAAGATAAGCATGTGACTGAATTGTAGAAGATGTGTGCAAACGAAATGAATGATCCGTTTCTCTTATTCATTAAAAGCGCCATCTATCCGTTCTAGAAGGGGGAGGGGAGTGTTCATCTTCCACCTGTAAAGGATACATGACTGTCCATGCACGCAAAAAATGACTAATATAAATTGTAAACGCTAGAACATTCATTTTTTCTTGCATGGATGAACTGTTAAGTTTTTCATTCATTACCTTTGCAACTTGGATAGTCAAACAACTGCTCATGGGCGTAGATTTCGACGTGGGTGCTGAAGGAATATATCCCCTTCTATATTTGTAGTCTATATACTCATCGCCCCACAATTTATGTTCGTCAAACCGCATACATAATCATAGTCCCTATAATTATGTTCGCCAAAACCCGAATGAGTGTAAAACACTTCCACAGCGATCCACCCATTAAATATATTTAACTGTAACTTGGGCCTAATCGTATGATTATGCACATACAGTGCTAACAAAGGGGTTATTTCTATACACAATGCAACATCGTTTTTGGGGTTGTATGCCTGTACCTATGGTACATATTATTTCATTGATAGAGCACAGTGTGGATTACGACTGAAAGCACTCATGGATCTCCACTGAGAAACAACTTTCTGTGTAAATGCATATTAGTTCAAGCGAAGTTTCGACCAATGGACAACGTCCTCGGTTCGAATCACACCTGCGGCAACCGCGTTGTGTTCTTGGGAAAGACACTTAATCCCAATTGTCCACGCTGTCGGTGGTTCTCTCCGGCTACTCCGGCATCCTCCACCTGTAAAACTGTCAGACACGACGTGGCCCTGGCTGTCGAAATTATCATTAAACCTCAATAAATAAATAAATAAATAAATAAATAAATAAATAAATAAATAAATAAATAAATAAATAAATAAATAAATAAATAAATAAATAAATAAATAAATAATTAATGGACCTTTGGGTTGGACCCGGAAGTTTATTGGCTGAAACACTGCTTGTGTCTCTGATTTTTTTTCACGGAAGTTGAGGCTGTAGTAGTGAACACTTCGCCCTGTGATATAATTCAACACGTGTTCACCTTGAAATGATGCATGAAACCGGCCAACTGAATCAAATCGCAAGACGCCACCTGTTCCGAGTATCGATCAAATCACTTCCGCGTATCAATGCGCGCTGTTTATTTTCATGCATCAATTCAAGGTTTCCCCGACTCGAGTGTGAGTTGTATTGTAGGTACTATACTGACATTTTGCGGAAACTGTTTTTGTATCAGAACTACGTTGTTTCCTTTCTTTTTTTTAGGAATAGGCCTTCATCGAATTATGTTTAGTTAAGGCAGTGCCTTGTAGATAAGCCAATTCGATATCTTGGGCTGACATAAAATAATTCTGTTTTATGGAGGGAATAAACAATTAATTTAATCATGAAATCCACGAAGTGATGAAACAAACTGATCACGTGCAAATTCAAAGAAAACTGCACGTGATCAGTTTGTTTCATCACCCCGTGGATTTCAGACAGTCATGATTCAATTCTTAATTATAACATCTCAACGCACATGATAACAAGAATACCTGCTGTTTTTGAGTAGGTGCCAGAATTATCTCTTTCGCAACTGCAAGCTTTCAACCGCTCATGAAACTCATGAGAAAACTCTGATACATGCACAAAACAGGAGGCATTCCCATTAAAAAAATTTTCTATCAGACAATAAGCAAAGAATACCAATGAATTATAAAACCCCACAGACCTCCATCCCTCATTGCTTCGTTCATGACAAATCTTCGTCACTGTAAGTGTTTCACTAAAATTAAAAATTTGAATTGCATCACAGCACTTACTCACGACACTTGACTGAATATTGAAATCGGCGGTAGAAATAAGTTCGCCAGGATTTGTCGCGCTGGGTGTCGAAAGATCACAAGGACGACAGCATTAACAAGAATGACGAAAAGAGTAACAGACATCTCTCGTAAGGAAGCGAATGATAAAATATGTTTGAAGCAGCCTTTTCATCCAAAATGATACAGAGGATGTAGGGTCAGAAGGAGATTACTATGAAATCAAGAAATGATCACAAGGGATAGAGGTTTGATGATATTTCCAGTATTCGAAAGGTTATCGAACATGAATTCGTGTTGACAGAGTGGAATATTAGACACACTGTTCCATAAATAATGGAGTATTAATTGCATTAACCTTTTACCTATCATAACGGAAATATCCAACCGGCGCCATTCACAAAACAATCGCCTTTCAAATTGTACTACTTTTTTAATATTTTATCTCAATAACATGGTTATGGCCCTTTATTGAACGAGCTCTAATAGGGCCATTTTTCAAGTTATTGATTGTGGGAAAAGTTGTTGTTTTTGTTTCTACATCATAACTTTACTTCACTTTGGCAGTTTTCTTACAACCACAAAAAGAAAGCTATGTTCGATTCAGACTTCTAACGACCGTAATTCCAAAGTCATAGGCACTTGATCTGCGCGATAATTTTACTTTTTGTCGTATGATTTCGAAGCTTTTATGTGAGTATTGCTGTCCGAATTCTGGGGTTTCCCCGCAAAGGCAGGTGGGAAGGTGGGTGGGCGATGGCATTAATGTCCCCCACACACATTCATTCTAGTAATGTTAGTGTTTACAGTACGACCGCTGTGGGCTGATCACTTTCCACACGGGTGGGCAATATTTCCACTGGCGCAATAATATTAGATTTCCAAACACTAATTATATGAAAAATCATAAAAAAATTAATTAATGAAGCACTGGGTACATCCCAGAGCTTCATTAATTAACATTTTGCTGATGATGATTTTTATTACCTGGTAAACGTATGTGTGGACATCACAGCCCACGCGTGGATTACGACAAGTCCACAGCGACTGTACTGCACGTGTCGTATACTTTTCATTAAAGGTTAAGAGTTAAGATATGGGCCAACATGTTTCACACAGTTGACCCATACTTAACCCTTTACCTAACGTAACGGCCAAAACCGGCCAGCGCTATTCTCAAAAATCACCAATTAATTTTCATTATTTTTTTCATTTTTTGTCTCAAAAACATAGGTTATGACCCCTCGTTGGAACGAGCTCGTCGAGCTCGTTCCAACGAGGGGTCATAACCTATAAACATAGGTTATGACCCCTCGTTGGAACGAGCTCGACGAGCTCGTTCCAACGAGGGGTCATAACCTATAAACATAGGTTATGACCCCTCGTTGGAACGAGCTCGACGAGCTCGTTCCAACGAGGGGTCATAACCTATGTTTTTGAGACAAAAAGTGAAAAAAATTAGTTATTCAAGAATTATTTTTACAAGTGTCGTCTGCTTTTCAGGTTAGGTAAAGGGTTAAGCACGAAAAAAGATCCCCAAAAACCATGGTGATATGAAGATTGAAAAATAACAAATTTAATGGATTATTTGTTTGGAGGATCCAGAAAAACTTTTGTTTACCCACTGTGAGACATTCCGTTGAAAATATTTCGCCTAGGATTACTAAGCCGTTCGAAAGAACAAGGCCGTTACTCCATCGTCATCGGGCACTTGATCTACGTGATATTTTTTTTTTCTGTGGCGAAACAATTCAAAATCTGACAGTTTGTCGTATGATTTCGAACCTTTTATGTGAGTATTGCTGTCCGAATTCTGGGGTTTCCCCACAAGGGAAGGTGGGTGGGTGATGGAATTAATGCCCCACAAACGCATTCATTCTAGTATTGTAAGTGTTTACAGAACGGCCGCTGTTGGCTGTTCACTTTTCACGGGTGGGCAATATTTCCACTGACGCAATGACATTAGATTCCAAACACTAATTATATGAAAAATCAAGTGCAATGTTTTAGTGGCACTGGAATAAACTTAGACAAGAATACAGAAGGGGTCATAAAATAATTCTGATTTGGTTATGTTTCATATTTATTTTGATTTTTTTATCGTTTCATTTTCTGGGAAAATGATTCAAACATGGCATCAGGAAATCGTCTTCTGAATCTCGGTTCGGAATTTCAATAGGTTTTGTCCCTTTTCGCCAGAGAAACAGACGTTGCACATTCTTCCTCGAATGTTGATATTTCGGCTCAAGTTCTCATTTACCGGTTTATTTTCCGTCCAAGGACCAAAAACTAGACTATTGCAAATCAAGGGAGATAGTCCTAGATGTTTGTAGAAGAAAATTAAGGGAGATAATCAATGTATTCACAGAGTCTCGAAAAGGTTCAACGCTAACTTTTCTTGCAGACAAGGTCAAAAGTATCATTTCCTCTCACCAAGATCAAAAGAAACTTTTTTTCTTGAATTTTATTCAAAACTAAATTATGAAGTTTAGCGCCGTTAAAATCAGTCGTGCGATTTTCTTCTTACGATTAACTGAGGGCATTGATTGACAGTCCTTTAAAGTTGAATATCATTTCTTCCTCTTCCAGTCTTCCCATTTATTCTTAACACCGTCCAATGAATGAAACATTATACTTTCTTGTGGTTGTATGTTCTTGAAACAAAATGTTGAGGACTTTCTGCTCTAACAAAGAACTACAAGATACACAAGATCTCAAAATCTAGACGCTTCAGAATATCTAACTCATTTAAGCTAGATGGACTTGGAAAGCCCTGCTTCAGATCCCCGCAATTCCCAGTACCCACCCACCCAACCACCTCACTTTCCCTCTACCATATGCGTTCTTCTGGCGCTTAAATTGTTTTTTGCTTCACGAAACAAAAATAATCAATCCAACGCCAGTTTATACGAAACGGAAAGGGCTCCACACTGGAACATATTTACTCCTCTGCTCTCGAAGCGCGCTGAAATTATCGCATTTTATGAAATGTAATGTGAAACGAAATATAATTATTATACCATGTTTAACCAAGTATATTGTCACTTTGTATTAATAAAATCGTGAATTCAATAAAAGTAGTAAAAAACCCACTGTTTTGAAATCTGATTCACCGACATTTTCTGTTCAAAATTTCCTCGCTATCCGAGTCAATCGGGCAATTATCTATGTCCAATCAGATTTCCGAACATATTTTCACAGACGTCTCTTTGGATGTTTGTGGTAGTTTGGTCTTTAATCTCGCAACATCACAGCCCGTTTTCGTAACCATGCCCAGGAACGGTTAAAATTTTATAACACTGGGCAAATAAATTGATATTTTCTGTTGTTGCTGTCCACCATATTACCTAGCATGAC
Organism: Pictodentalium vernedei; assembly: GCA_031216915.1. Classification (NCBI taxonomy): domain Eukaryota; kingdom Metazoa; phylum Mollusca; class Scaphopoda; order Dentaliida; family Dentaliidae; genus Pictodentalium; species Pictodentalium vernedei. The sequence continues at coordinate 102,630,148 of CM062293.1, forward strand.
TTGAAAACAAGACATGCTAAAATAATAACTAAAACAAGATTTTTGTTCTACCGAACACAGCTTATGGCACGTTTACTGGAACGAACTCAAAAAGTTAGTTCCAATGATGGATCATAAGCTATGTTTTCAGGGCAACAAATAAAAGATGAAACAAAAATGAAATTTTAATGGCGAGTTTTGTTAATAGCGCTGGCAGTTTTTACCGCTGCGTAAGGTAAACGGTTAACAAATTCTTGCCGACATCAGAATACTTCCTGCGAAATAATTAAGCTAATTTCACAATACAATAACCAGCAGTGGAACAATCACCATCCCTATCTAATTCGATCATTTTTCTTTATCGTTCAATTATTCTTAAGCGGTCACGATCAGTCAATGTGTAGAAATATGTGACCTAAAACACCAGTAAATAAATATATTTTCTAAAGATCTTATAGAATGAAGATATGAAGTTGAGAATTACCTCCCATGTTCTTCATGAAACCGACATCAAGAGTATCCAATACCGATTTTATTTAACCCTTTACCCAACGTAACGGTCAAAACCGGCCGGCGCTATTCTCAAAAATCGCCAATTAATTTTCAAAATATTTTCATTTTTTGTCTCAAAAACATAGGTTATGACCCCTCGTTGGAACGAGCTCGTCGAGCTCGTTCCAACGAGGGGTCATAACCTATGTTTTTGAGACAAAAAATGAAAAAATTTAGTTATTCAAGAGTTTGTTTTGCAAGTGTCGTCTGCTTTTCATGTTAGGTAAAGGGTTAAATTAAAACGTGCATACATAATTGACAAGTCTTTATTTCAGAAAACAATTTTTAATTTTGGTGAAATCCAAACATTTATGCCACCGTCAGTCTTTTCACCCTTAAAGTCTTTACTACGTAAAATGATTAGAAAGCGCTGTATGCATGTACAATGTTTTTCAGTTTTTGTCACAAAAATATTGGTTTTGACCTAATTGAACGAGCCTTTCCATTGAGCGGCCATAAACCTGGCTTAGAGGCAGACATTGAAATTATTTAATGGCGTTTTTGTTTGTAAATAACGCTGTCCGGAAATGGATGTTACGTTACGTAAATAGTTACTCCTGTACCTAACGTAACGTAACGGCAAGAACTGACAAGAGCAATTCGCCAAAATTGCTCTTCAGATTTTATTATTTTTACTATTTTTGCCTGAGAAACAGAGCTCGTTCCATTGAGGGACATAAGCTAAGTTTTCAGGCAAAAGATGAAAATGGTTAGTTTATTCAAGAATTTCTTGTTTGCATATTTCGTCCTCAGTTTCGTGTTAGACAAGGGGGCCAAATAACATGCAGGCAGAAGTATCAAGAGTAAGTGAACTATCTTTTCCTTCCAAACCATATGCTACGAGCTTTCATCGGAACGAGCTCTTTGAGCTGTTTCAAATGAAGGGTTACAAGCTGTGATGTTGAAAGAGAAAATTTTTAAACAAATTGGAAAGGCGATTTTTGTGCATACTTTCGACGACATGGTACTTGAGTTGTTAGATAAATGGTTGAATCAAGAAGTCTCTCCCTCAGCTTCTCTTTCTACATTTTTGTAGTTCTTGGTATAAGCTAGGATACTCAAATTATGATCACTGGGCTCCGACTTATTCACTTTTACTGGACCCAAGTATAAGGTGGTTTGCTTTCGGAAAACTTACCAGTGAGGAACAAGGCTGGTCCTGGTGGAATTATGCCAATAATGTTGGAAACAGCAGCAACTAAAGCCGAAATGATGTTGGCTATCAGCCCCAGCACACCCGGCTCGGCGTACAACACAGAGGCGAATGCCAGGCCTCTACCAGTTGAATCAGTTGTTTCCATCACTGTCGAAATGGAGAAGTTTTCTCGCGCAAGTGTGTAAAACGTCAACCTCACATTAGTTATAAGAACGCAACCGTCTTGAAGTGATACATGTGAAAATATGAAATTATCGAAAACTGCAGGTAGCTTTTCAAAGTTTCTAAACTCTTTTGATTGAAAGAATTTCACACGAACTTGTAATCAGACACTTTTGTTTAGAACACACCTGTTAACTCCCTACGTCACTGTTTGAATGTTTTAACGTCTCCCCCACAAGCAATATAGGATAAAGCTAATTAACGATATTATCCAATGAAAAGCTGTGGTCTAGGGGTTTTTTTACACTTTCTTTGATCACACGCCATCTGAATTACATAAAACTTCTAAATATGGAAGATGCTTTGTCCGAGTAGAATATGGCGCTGAATGGAATTGAAAGAGTCACAGGACAGTTAAAAGAAGGTGGATACACGTCAGTATTGAGAAACAGTTAATCGTTTCTTCAAAGATTTACACAAGGTCCAAAAATAAGTTGGTTTGGTGAATCCTGTTTTCTTCCTGGTGTTACACTATCTCCCAGGCAAAACAAAAGAAAATAAAACCAGATAATTTTTCTACGTCATATCAATTTTTTATCATGACACGGTTTCTCCATATCTTTGGATATTTCTCACAACATCACGAATCAAGGCAAGGCATTCGAGTACGTGTTCTCCAATGAACATCGACAAGGAAGAGTCCGAATAGAACACACTAAGTCGTTTCCTGGAACACTTAGTGAATGGACTGATTTATAATAGGTTCAATTTGGTGGCTAAAAAAATCCTTTTCATATCGAAATGAAAACATCATTTCTACATTTATAGATTTTATTTATATTATATGAGATATAGGGTAAAGATCCATCAGACTCTATGCACCGAAGTTGACCATAGTCTTGAGTGCACTGTTTTCATTTTTACTGAACAATAACCGTTTTTTGTCAAAGTGTTATACAGCATTGAGAGAAAATTTACGAACAATGGCATCGATAAGACCAACCTCAGCAACCATTGCGGCTTCTTATGTAACAGCTCTGATACTACTGGTGGTGATTGTCTACAGTTTCAGTGAACCACAATTAGTGGCCTTTAGTCCTTTCCAACATGGTATAGCCTTACTTGCTCTATCGACGGTAGCAACGATCGTAGGTAAGTTTATTTTGTCTCTTGGCACAATAACATTTTTAAAAAAGTTATGCAGGATTTTTCTACTTGTAGAGTAATTCATTCACCCCGCAATAATTTCCAGTTGTAAATTGAGTCAGACACAATGTTTAACGATAGGCGTGAACCTGTCGCCTCGAGTGATAAAGTCATAATTATCGATTTTTGTTCTTAGTTTCAATGTTCTACATAGTGTGATGCTTCAAATGTGAGCCTTACTGTCGAACAAAGACAATAAGAAAAAAGGAATCCACTGTCCAAACGAATACATACAGCCATTAATGTAAGATTTTTTAAAGGTCCACGGGGGCACGGTGGCGCTGAAAACTAAGGCGTACTGCACGTAGATGGCGAACTTGTCTTCAACCAATGCTAACCCTGCTTGTGTGGAGTTAGCATGTTGGGAAGTCTAATAGTTGCTCGCCGCTGCTCGGTGTTTTTTCTGGGTACTTCTGCTCCCCCCCCCCCCACCCGCAAAACTGTCTGACACGAGGTGACCATGGCTATCGAAAGTGTCGTTAAACCCATTAAATAAATAAATAAATAAATAAATAAATAAATAAATAAATAAATAAATAAATAAATAAATAAATAAATAAATTTAAAAGTCAATAATAAAGTAACGTAGATCCCAAGGCTAATAAGATAGTACTGTGATAAAAAAGTGGGCAAAGAATGACGATTGGATCGCGATCGAGTCGAGATCCGGTTCCTATTCTCTGTCCGTTTTCTACCTAACACTGCTGTAGAATCTCATCTGTCACAAACATTGAATCTCATTTACTATTTTCGCCATTTTTGTTGATTAGGTCTTGATTTCACAATATTTTATTTAAGGTTTCGTGATCGGATCGAGATCTGGTCGGGAAAGAGATTATTTTTTTGTGATCGCAGGACTGTACATTTTTTGCATCACTTTTCGTTTTATGGCTACAAGAAAAGAAAAGAGTTGTAAAAAAAGAAAAGTGGTATTAATCCTTCACCCAACGTAACGACTAAAACCTGCCAGCGTTATTCACCAAAATCACCATTAAATTTTCATTATTTTTCATTTTTTTCGTCTCAGAAACAAAGCTCATGACCCCTTCACTGGAACGAGCTCGTGGATCTCGTTCCAATGAGGGAGCATATGCTATATTTTTAACTCAAAAATGAAAATAAATGTTATTCAAGAATTTTGATTGCAAGTGTTGTCTGTCTTTCGTGTTTGGAAAAGGATTAAGTGTTATTTCATCACATAATAAAGAAAACAGTTCAAAATATTTTTTACAGATATAATATATAGCGCGTTGGTGATAATGTCATGAGTGGAATTGCGAACCAACTGTGTCCAAGTAATTCTTCAATATTTATTACCCGTGCAGGTCTTAGAATTTCTTTGTCATCACATTACCATTTCTTATCATTACACATCAAAGAAAACCATTCACGACGTTCTAGCTTTTAGTGATAATATAATGAATTGGATTGTAAACCAGCTGTGTTCAAAAATTTCATCGAAAGTTATGCCCCTTGCTGGACTTAGTATTGCCATCACAATACCATTCTTGTCATCACATTTCCAAGAAAACTGTTCAAGATATTTTTCCAAATTTTAATATATATCCTTTTGGTGACAACATAATGTATGGGATTGCGAACCAGAGGTGGCCAAATATTTCTTCAGGGTTATTGCTCTTGTTGGACTTAGAAGTTATTGTCATCGCATTACCATTTCATTTCATCACATTTAAAATTTATTTATTTATTTATTGGGGTTTAAGGTCATATATTTCTGCACTGTAGCTAATCATGACCATGGCAGTTTTACGGGTGGAGGAAGCCGGAGTACCCGGAGAGAACCACCGAGCAACGACGAGCAACTGTTAGCTACCCAACATACTAACTCCACACCAGCAGGGTTAGCATTGGTTGAAGACAAGTGCACCATCGACGTCCAGTACGCCTTAGTCCACAACGTCACCATGCCCCCAGATGGGCAATGGGGGTGAAGTGTCTTGCCCAGGGACACAACGCGGTTGCCGCAGGTGGGATTCGAACCAAGGATCTCTCGGCTTGCAGCCTGCACCTCTACTTACGGAGCCACCGTGCTCCCATCACATTTCAAAGATAACCGTTAAAGTTTTTTCTTCCAAATTTGATCTCTATCGTATTACTCGTGTTGGACTTAGAATTTATTCTCATCGCATTTCTCATTTCTTCTCGTCGCATTATCATTTCTTGTCATTTACTCTTCAAAGAAAACCGTTCAAGACTTATTTTCTAAACTTAATCTTAATATATAGCCTTTTGATGATAATAGTATGAAGAGGTTTGCGAACATGCTGTTGTCAAGTATTTCTTTGTGAGTTATTGCCCTTTTTCGCGGAAGTGACCATCCCCATGGCATTACAGTTGTTGATTTTCATTTCATTATTTGCGCGCCTGACTGAAATCAGTGTGAGAGATTGCCATCACTTGGCGCCTCATCGTCATCATCTTCAAAACTACTGGTCCAAATCCAAGTGAACTTGGAACAAGTTATTTTTGGATAATACCCCTCCAGTTTTGTTCAAGAGAAACGGCTAACCTCTATGAGATATGAGGAATGTATTCAAAAGGTGACGAAATCTATAAAAACCTTTTTTCATAAACCACCAATCACAATGTTTAGAATTTGGTATGCAATTTCCTTTAGTAACAAAATTTCCAGATTTCCAGTCTGTTCAGAGAACGCTTTTCAAACAATAGTTGGGCATATCTCCGCAAGGGGAAAATGTTATGACACTACAACGAATTTGAATGTTTAGAACGGGATGGCCGAGTTGAACAATTTAATTATTTATTTATTTATTTATTGGTGTTTAAGGTCACATACTTATGCACAATGGCTAAACGTGACCATGACTGTTTTATGGGTGGAGGAAGCCGGAGTACCCGGAGAAAACCACCGAGCATCGACGATCAACAGCCAGCTCTACAACAATCTAACTCTGTCCAAGCTCCGCTCAAGCAGGGTTACAGAGGTTGAAGACATGTGCACCATCGACCTGCAGTACATGGCGGAATCATGCACCCATGTAGGCAACCGGGATAAAGTGCCTTGCCCAAGGACACAACGCGGGTCGTCCCGGACGAGGATCGAACTCGGGACCTCTAGCATAGAGCCGAGTTGAACAAAATTCGTTTTACATTATCATTGGGTGACATGTACTATTTATTTATTATTTATTTATTGGAGTTTAACGACACTTTAACAGCCAGGGTCATATCATGTCGGTGACAGTTTTACGGGTGGATGATGCCGAAGTACCCTGAGAGAACCACCGAGCAACGACGAGCAGCTGTCAGCTCTCCAACATCCTAACTCTGAACTTTGCATCGCGGCACTGGCAGGGTTAGATTGGTTGAAGACATGCGCACCATCGACGTGCGGTACGCCTTAGTACACAGCGTCATCGTGCCCCCATGTAGGCAATCGGGGTTAAATGCCTTACCCATGGACACAACGCGGAGCGCGAATCATTCAACTTCTAACCGCGCTCGACGTTGCTTAACTTCGGTGATCTGACGAGAACCGGTTACCGCGACGCCACCGTGTCCCCGGGTGACATGTACTAACCCCAAAAATAGCAAAAAAAATCAAACCTCCGTTTTTCCAGAACTTCACGAGAAAGGTATCTATTATTTCGTATGAAACTTTTTTAGAGGTAGTAAAATCTATGGAGTTAGAAAAAACGGCTATCGGTTTTCAGTTGCAGGTATAGGAACTCCAACTTAACACTACTGGTGTTACGAAAACACCGAAAACTCCTTTCTCGCGATGTCATGGCTGCAATGATTTGATACTTGATATGCAGGTTTGATCTAAGAACGTTTCATCAGCAATATTGGACTCATGTTGACAAGAGAAAAATTATGGCCCGGCCCACCATTTAAAATTTTAACAAACGGTCAGGAGATTTGAGCAGAAATCGTAATAATTTCTCAGAGAGAAGGCCATGCAAAACAATTCCAGATATTGGGCGTGAAATATTTTATCACCTCTGTATGTGAAAAATCCCATGATATCTGGTACCTGTCGTATCAGAAAAGTAGCTTACGTGAGAATAGATACACAAATCTAATACGACCCCATTCTGTAGTTGAGGGGGGAAAAATTATGGCCCGGCCCACCATTTAAAATTTTAACAAACGGTCAGGAGATTTGAGCAGAAATCGTAATAATTTCTCAGAGAGAAGGGCGTGCAAAACAATTCCAGATGTTGGGCGTGAACTATTTTATCATCCCTGTATGTGAAAAATCCCATGATATCTGGTATTTGTCGTATCAGAAAAGTAGCTAACTTGAGAATAGATACACAAATCTAATACGGCCTCATTCTGTAGTTGAGGGGGATTTTTTTTTTATTAAGTGCACAAATTGGGGTGGTGGGTCACATGGGCATGGAACAATTGTTGTGACTCTATATCTGTCATGTCTTTTTCAATATCCCACCCCCTCCCGGATTCCTGCAGAAAATTCTACCTTGCATACTCCTAAGAACCATATGAGCTAAAAATAAAAAGACAAAAAATCAATCGCGCCCAAACTTCGCAAAACATATACGTGTTGTTTGGTTTGCTGCTTCCTTATGTGTAGTAGAATCAAGCGAAGAAAGAAAACTGCTATCAGCTGTTTCATAGATTACCAGATGAGGACTCACATTTTAACCCTTTACCCAACGCAGACGCTATCAAAATTTATTATTTTAAAAAACATTTTTTCAAATTTTTCAAAAAATTTAAAAAAAAACATATCATGTGACCTCTCGTTGGAACGAGCTCGACGAGCTCGTTCTAACGAGGGGTCACATGATATGGTTTTGTTGAAATTTTTTGAAAAATATTTTTTTCAACTGCTGAATTTGCATATTACGCGGGCGGATGCGGGCGATTCGTTGGGTAAAGGGTTAACCCTGTAGGTAATGAGAAAACAGTGAACAATCATTTCCTCATGGACTTGTCGCTGTCTTGATTTAAAATATGATGAGCAGTCTACTTTGATCTTGTAGATTTAAATTTGTTCCAAAAACGTTTCTTTGGCAATATTTGGGCTTGTTGCTGGGTTGGGCAAAATTCACAGCACGGCCCTCATTTTGTGAAGTTTGCAACCAATTGACCGATTTGACACAAATTTGATACGCAGTAGTATTGGGTGACACACTTGATTATATGCATACTTTTTCACATGCCCCACCCTTCACCCATCAATCCCACGGAGATTGTGTGGCTAGAAATAGAAAACAATTTCAAATGCCAATTTTCTCTAAATTGCCTAGCACGGATATTTGTTGTTTTCTTTTAACCATTTACCCAAAGCACACGATATCAAAAATTATTATTTCAATCATTTTTTTTTCTTAACTTTTAAAAAAAATTCAAGAAAACCTTATCATTTGACCCTCTTTGGAACGAGCAGAATATAACGTTTTTCACTTCGCCATTCTGTTCAACTGGCAAGTTTGTAAAATTTGATGTTCAAATTCTGTTTCACTACAGCCTGCATTAACTGGTGCACCTACATTGACAGTAAATATCCACAGAAACCTGAATCAAGATACTTTATGCATTATCAAAGCAAATTATTAAGCAAATTTTCAAAAATTTTAATTCGATCTTTAAAGTATTCGTGACACCAAATTCAAATCCTCCTCCAACCTGGATTAAAGGACACAGAGCTGGGGGAATATTTTATAACATAAAGTTAGACTACCAAGATAACAAGCACTGTATTTATAAACTTTTCTCTTTATATACGCAATTTTGGGGGGATTTCTCTTTTCGATTTGGTTACAAAATTAACAAAAATTCAATTTCCCCCGTTTTTAGCATTCTTGTTAGGGTGCGTATTTATTTTCTAAAAACGTTTAATTTTTTAAGGCGTATATGTAGGTTTCAAACTGAGTGGTCGAGTTTTTTTCCGGCGAATAACTATGGATATCACTCCTGTCACTCACACGAGGTCTTATGACGAGAATCGGAATAAATCGATGCCCTGTAATATCCGAAGATAGTTAACCGGCCTAATTACATCGTGTGCAAGGCTTGAATAGCACCAAGGGTGTAACAATCAGAGTGGATTACACGTATTATAAATGCATTCTTCGAAAAAACATTATAACAATTTCCTTGTCTAAATTTCTTTATCTGGTGGCAAAAGGTGCATGTGTGCTTTTTTTCCTGACATTGTATGGTCTTAGTCCCTTTCCCTAACCCGAAAGGCAGACGATACTTGCAAACAAAATTTTGAAATAACTAATTGTTTTCATTTTTTAAGTCCAAAACATAGCTTACCACCCCTCCTTGGAACGAGCTCAACGAGCTCGTTCCAATGAGGGTTCATATGCTATGTTTTCGAGGAAAAAATGAAAAAATAATGAAAATTGAATGGTGATTTTTGTGAATAATGCTGGCCGGTTGTGACCGTTACGTCGGGTAAAGTGTTGACTCCCCCATCTCCATCCCCACTATACCCCAACACACACCATAATCGGCACACTATGCTACTGAAAAAAACATATAATGATACATCAAAGCTGGTTATGTAAATTATAAGTCGATTCATTACACCAGTGTTGGGATACTGGTCGTGCACTTTCTTACCAATGTATTTTACAACATATACAGAGTGATTGGGTGCTCGAAACTAACATTCCCTTGATGATTCAGAAGGAAGATCAGACACAACATTTCTCCTTATTGATCAAAATCTAGCCGTCAGAAATATCACATCGTTTATACTCTTAACTCATTACCCAACGTAACGGCCAAAACCGGCCAGCGCTTTTCTCAAAAATCGCCAAATAATTTTTATTATTTGTTCATTTTTTGTCTCAAAAACATAGGTTATGACCCCTCATTGGAACGAGCTCGTCGAGCTCGTTCCAATGAGGGGTCATAACCTATGTTTTTGAGACAAAAAATGAAAAAAATTAGTTATTCAATCATTTTTTGGCAAGTGTCGTCTGCTTTTCATGTTAGGTAAAGGGTTAACTCATTACCAATGCATGCTAGACAATTCAAATAGTATTCATAAAGGTTTGCGTAAAGCAAAACTTGGCAGTCCGAAAATAAATAACACAATAAACACTTGACTGGAAGTGGAATCAGGACTATAGCATTCAATGATTACTGGACCTCCCACAATTGTAAATAGCCTCGCCCATTTTTGATGCATGCAGTAATATATCAGGTGATACTATTCAGGGCGTTAGGGGTGAACTCGGTTAAGGAAGAAAGGTTCAATATTTCTCCTCAAATTAAAAGAAGGTATCCAGTCTTTTTCCACCAGTATATGGTAACATTAGCCAAACAAAAGAAACTCTAAAAATGAACTGTAAAATTTGGCGAATCTTAGAAAGGCCTCCACATTAAATAGTTAAGCTGTATTATTATGTGATCTAACTGTAACTTTATTTCGTTCCAGGAATTACAGCAGAAGATCCAGATGACCAATCATTGCGAGCATTACTTTTGGTGCTGGCCGCATATTGGGGAACCGTTGGCTTGTTTTCGGCCATTCGAGATGTGCTTCCTAATAATGTCAATGTTGATGTCCAGGGGCTGTTTCCCGGATACGGCGCCTTCATGTTTATATTCCTCATCATAGCAGTCGGGGGACTCTTGGAAAAATCAAAAATTGCCTCAGTATTAGCTCTGGGTTTCCTCATGACATCTATTTTCCAGACCGTATCTTTGTGGCGTGATATGAGGTTCAGTGCTGCAAGTTATTATATTCTTCTCTTCATTGTTATGCTTTACATTTCGGTTTCGTATTTTATACGCAGAGTCAGAGACAGAAATAAACCCACACCGTTCATTACAGACCGCGGCGCCAGAAGAAGGTCTGGGGACTATACTGTTCTAGGATGGGCAATGGACATTGTAGCCTATGCAGTGTTTGCGAGTCACGTGACCGGGGCAACCACAGACCCCAGGTTTGGATTAGCGTGGATGGCTGGTGCTGGACTATTCCAGCTCATAGTTGCAATCGTAGCCATTCGACGTTCCGATGCATTTAGTGCGTTCACATTCAGCATACATGGAATGCTCTGGATAAGTATCGCATTTAACATGGGGTTAGAACTGTTCGTGCAGATACAAACCATTCCGCCATATCCGGTTTATGTTTTATACATGGTTATATTCTTGTCTGCTGGAATTATAAGTTTAACAAGAGATCCCATGCAGTCACTTCAGGACCTGTTATTTGTGATATTTCTAATATCTCTGTGTGTAAACAATTTACAGGGTAGATTTCTTGGTGGAATGGGATGGATTGGCTTTCTGTTTGCACTTTACAGAATGTTTGCACACATGACTAGATTTAACAAAAGCCCTTTTAAAATGCCTCTTGGAAAAAGGGTTGCAAGATCTCAGGCTATACGTAACTACATGAGAGATAATTTACGGTGTTGTGCAAGATGTTTCTATGGGAACACAAACGGTAAATCTATAGCATCCAAAATCACCGATGAAATGTTAGGGTACTCTAAATATGAAGATCTTGACATGATTGGCTTCTGTGCAAGTGCTGTAACAGTATTGGCAATTTTCTGGGTACCTGTTGGTCAAAGTCTAATCATTTTACCCTGGATAATATTTGTTGGCGGTCTCACACATTTTGCAGTTGGATCAATAGGATTTGCTCGTGGACTAACATTTGAAAGTTCATCATTTATCACATTTGCTGCGTTTTGGTTAATATGGGGAACAGAGAGGGGTGTTCTCGACTTTATAGTGATAAACAATCCAGTCAATATGATGGTAGGAACGATTGCGTTTCTTGTAGTAGGGCTGCTGTTGATCGGATGCTCTTTGGTTATCAGTAAAATATGGACAGTTGTATCGTTGCTGTTTGAGCTCATTGTCATATCCTTCCTGTTACAAACACTGAATGTCCCATCCTTCAATGTGTATGAGCGAGTGGTAGGCATCTTGTTTGTTCTAGCATGCCTATATGGATTCATAGAGGCATCGTTTCGGATGATTTTGGGACATAGAGTGTTACCAGTTGGCAAGCCAATAATCCAGTGCAGCTACATTCATTCTCAAGGAGCGCAAGCATTTTGGGCGCCAGGTGGCAGGGCCACTGGAGTGAAAGCAATTGCAGGTAAGAAACGGTAGCTTGAAGAATGACGTGTAAATGCTTCAATACGATTCGAAAGGAACTTGTTCACCATCATGTAATCTATTAACTCTCTTCACACTGATGTCAAAACACCACAATTTCAACAGCAAATATTTACCATAGTGCAACTATGAATTTAACCCTTTACCCAACGCAGACGATATCAAAATTTATTATTTTAAATACCATTTTTTCAAATTTTTCAAACAATTTCAACAAAACCATATCATGTGACCCCTCGTTGGAACGAGCTCGTCGAGCTCGTTCCAACGAGGGGTCACATGATATGGTTTTGTTGACATTTTTTGAAAAATATTATTTTTTCAACTGTTGAATTTGCATATTACGCGGGCGGATGCGGGCGATTCGTTGGGTAAAGAGTAAACCAATTCAATATTGTTTGATAGAGCTCAGTTATCATGTATACATTCTTTGGTATAATAACAGCTAAGTGTTACCTCGAATTACAAATATACCACCCCCTCCCATTGCCCATGTGGGGGCACGATGACGCCGTGTACTAAGGCGTACTGCACGCCGATGGTACGCATGTCTTCAACCAATCTAACCCTGCCTGTGCCGCAGTGCGGAGTTACGATGTTGGGGAGCTGGCAGCTGCTCGGTGGTTCTCTCCGGGTACTCCGGCTTCCTCCACCCGTAAAATTGTCACGGTCATGATTAGCCATTGTGCATAAATATGTGACCTTAAACATCAATAAATAAATACCACCCCCTCTTCAATACATAATACAAACATAGCAATGACGAAAAAAAAAATGAAGTGAAGAGGAAAGGCCTTTAGTGGCCTGTAACGCCAACTGCTTCTTTGTTGTAAAAGAGAACCTTCTCTGTCTAACAGTGCCCGATAACAACTGGTTTCGTGATATGGTAGCAGACATTTTTTGTTATCTTATTGATGGAAATATACTGACTTAATTACTTGTGAGGCATGATGTAAATAGTGCCCCCATCGAACCACCATCGTTTCCCCATAGTTTTGAATTATTTGCTCTCTACTCTAGCCTGTTGGAGAACATGCAAAAATGCGATTTTATTTGATTTATTCAAAATGGTTCACAAAGTTCAAATCTTTGAAAGATTCCACATGTTACATTCAATTAACGGGATTGATCAATATAGAGAAATCCAATTAAGGTGGGGATCGACTGTACCTGGATGGACTATTATTACTTTCTCTTTCTAAAACATTTAAAGTTTTTTATCTATCGTGGTGAATTCACACTTGGATAAGGAAGGTTTGTTGTTAGAAAATATTATAACTGCAACAACCAACTGGTTCGATTTGGGTATGATCGTTATTCTACCGTTGGATACGAAACTTATCTCACTTCCGTGTCCTACGCTAGAACAATAACCATGCATCAATTAGAACGGTTAGACATTGTCATCGCCACCCCCCCCCCCCCCCCCCCCCCTCCAGTTTAAATGTACAATAGAATGAAAGTAATCTTTGGTGGGCCGCAACGATTTACCTTACCCTAAGAATCGTTTATAAAACTGCGCAGCTGAACATTCCAGTTAGTGTAAAAATTATTAAAAAATCGTTATCTGTTCTTTCACAAGTCTGTAGAAATTTAAACCAATCTGAAAATTACAGTACGGTCGCCGTGGACTAGCCGTAATCCACGCGTGGGCAGTGATGTCCACGCATGCGTTTACCAGGTAAAAAATCATCAGCAGCAAAATTTTAATTAATGAAGCACCGGTGCTTCATTAATTAAATCTTTGATGATTATTCCTATAATTAGTGTTTGGAATCTAATATTATTGCGTCCGTGGGAATATTGCCCACCCGTCGAAAGTGACGAGTTCACGGCGGTAGTACTGTACTACACTCTACGGCAGCGACTCAGAATGTATCTATTTTAGACTGATGAAAACTACCCAATATGTGCATATGACGTTGATAATATTTACCGTCCGCCTAACAAAATCTGTGAACCATTGTACAACTGCAGTTGAATTGTTTTGGAAATGTCATGTCGTTTCACCTCCAAAACAAAGCTGATGACACCCAAGAAACACGTTTATCATACTCATTACATGGAAGAGATGACCAAATTCATTCTTTTCAGATGAACCTGAAAAAATGGGCGTTTCGTTTTATAGCTCAACCAATAACAGGTTTCTTTTCTTCCATATTCAGATATTATGAACGACGGTGGAATCGTTGGAATCCCGACTGATGTTGTATATGTTTTGATCGCTCCTCTCAAATTTCCAGGAGCAGTGGAGGTGAGAATAAACTGTTTGTTACAAGTCAATTGACATTTCACTTTAAAATAAAAACGGTGTGATGAGAAACGGTACTCACATTTTCGTACGCACTCTTAATGTTGTGTTCCGACTCGAGGTGACCCTTGCTGCCGAAAGTGTCGTTAATAAAAATAATAAATAAATAAATTAATGTTGTGTCTAATGATTCATACTTGGGTTAATTTATAAGTTATGTATGACCGATTTTAGGTGTGGGTGTATGACCGAAATTTTAACACAGTTTCCCGAAAAATTTGATCACCCAAAATTTCAAAAAGGCGAGTGTCCCCTCTTTACTTTTAACCCCTACACCTTAATAAATTTAAGTGCACTCTTTCTGTGCCGACAGAAATGAAGCGTTGACAATGGCTTGCTTTGTTTTTAGTTTGAAGCGACCAATAGTTTATTTATTTTAATTGGTTTAATTACACATCAGAGGAAATTTCCTATTGGGACTACATGGTAAACAGTGACTTTTGCTCATGGTGGGCAAGTGGGAGACAGTTCCTCAATCGGGAGAGGAGGGGGTGCAGGCTTACACAGTACGGCAGCCGTGGACTGGTCACTTTCCACGGGTGGGCCATAATTTCCACGGTCGTAATAATATTAGATTCCAAACACTAATTATGGCAATAATCATCAAAAATTTAATTAGTGAAGCACCGGGTACAACCCGGTGCTTCATTAATTAAAATTTTGCTGATTATGATTTTTATTACCTGGTAAATGCATGCGTGGTTATCACTGCCGGGTGCCAACGTGTGGATTACGACCAGTCCATGGCAACTGTATTGTATCTTATTTCATCCCTTTAATTAACATGAACAGCAGGCGAAACTTGTAAAAAAAAAACCCATCGCGAATAGATCATTCCAACGAGGGGGTCATAAGCTATGATTTGGAACCAACAACTGAAAAATAATAAAAGTTAAATGGTGATTTTTGACCAGTGCTAATAAGTTACCACTGTTACGTTAGGTAAAGGACTGGAAGTCATACAGCTGTCGTATAGAGTGGATGGAGTGGAAACCAATTTCTGGAGAAATAGGCCCTCAATGCCCCTCCGTATCGTCGCCACTGCCGATAAACTGTAATAATTAAAAATTGTTGAGCAAATTCTGACTGCCAAAATTGATCCACCATTTTACAAGTTAGAAGAAGTAAAATATAAAAGAACGAAACAATGAGCTACAGGCAATTACCAATAAATATTTTCAACCATCACTGATAATTTTCGTCATTGGGAGACATTTACAGGAAAGTTAGCTCCCCTTAATTTTCTAAAGTTGTCAGTAAATTTAACACTGAGGGTATGTGAATTTCATATAAAAATTGAAACTTCGTAATGCTAGCGAAGATGTATCGGCGATGTGCGCATCATTTCAAAAACTTCAGGCATTTTTTTGTAGAGTGGTATAAAAATACACGGGTTGACTTTTAATATTTTTTCCCAATTAGTTTGGACGTTTGACTATTATTCTCTGTTTAAACCCATTTACAAATTAAAAAAAAGGCGTTTTCATCATCGTTTGATGTTCTGCATCTTTTTTCTGTTCATTATATCAACAGCGTGCGCGTCGTGACATATCGTCCCCTGAGTTCCAATGTGTTCTATGTGCCTACTGGGAAATAGAACACATTGGAACTCAGGGGACGATATAATACAGATACCATCCTTTCCATTAATATACGAGTCTAGGCGATAAGATTTGTTAATGTTTCTCCTGGGAAGAACAAAAACTTGCAAATTACTGTAAAAACGCATTCGCTAAAACAAAAAGCTAAAGTGCACAGTTACTTAGTTGCTTCTAATTAGCTTGTCATGTCAAGCTAAGTTTCCTTTTGTAACTTGTAATAAACGAAAGCTACGGACAGCCCCGAGAAATGTCTGTTGTTTTCGTTTATTAAAAGTGACAAAAGGATACTTCGCTTTAGGTGTTTTTCACAGCCATTAGATAATAATAATAATAACTCTTTGGCCAGCCGCTGATTTGTCGCGGTCCTCATAAGAGAAGGCCATCATTCCCCCTGCACCCCACCCCCTCTTCCCCTCCTCTCCTCCCAGCATTCAGATATAAACTGCTTAATAGTGTCCCTCACTTCCTCTTTTTCAATTTCTTCAATAAGCATTCCTACCCTCTCCCTCGTGTCCCCCTTCAGCCATCTATCCTTTGTTTCTTCATTCCACTTCTGCATTATTCTTCCAGTAAATTTTATTCTATGAGGTATATACTGTGGGCATTCCAAGAGAAAATGTTTCAGGGTCTCCACTACTCCAGAGTGGCACATTTGGCATCCCTTTTCCCCATCTCTCCCAATTTTTCCCCGAAGCTCCAGTGATCTTGATCTCAGTTTGAACAGCAGTGACCCTCCAAAGGTGCCATCTAGGTACTTCTCAAAACCTGGCTTTTCTTTATATTGTAACCCCTGCAGTGATCTTTTCACGCTAACCCATGCTCGCCAGTTTCGATTGCAATCTTCCATGACTCTCTCTTTGACAAACCTTTTGCCTTCTTTCATTCCTACTTCTATGTTTGTGACCTCTATAGAGTAATTGTCCATTAGTTCCCTCACATGTTTTGACCACCCCGTTTCTATATTAGAATTCCAAATGGTATCGAGCATCAGTTTGCACCACCGGTTGTCAGGCAGGTTTCTCAAGTAGTTAAAGTAACACAGTTTTCCCAAATCTACCCTGTCCTTGATTTTCATCCACCCAAGCTCCCCCCTTACTGCCTCCAAAGCTGCAGCATTACTCGACCCTGTTATCCATCTGCCGGCATCATTCTGAGTACTTTCCAACTTCTTAATAACGGTTTGGTTTAATGGAATCACGTCCGTGCCATACGTTATACTTGGTAAACCCACCCTCTCCCACAGTGTTTTCCCCACAAAGACCTTATTGAAACTATTTTTCCCTAAAAGTTTTAGTTGGTTCAGAATTCTTTCCCCCTTCAGAATCAGTTTGGCTGAGTAATTTCTGTACACCCCTCTTCCCTTTATATTTATGCTTACCCCTAGATACTCATACTCATACTCTCCCGATACTTCTTCATTGGATGTTCCTCGCCAGTACAATAATTTCAGGGGAGAAAACTTAACCCTTTACCCAACGTAACGGCCAAAACCGGCCAGCGCTATTCTCAAAAATCGCCATTTAATTTTCATTATTTTTAAATTTTTTGTCTCAAAAACATAGGTTATGACCCCTAGTTGGAACGAGCTCGTCGAGCTCGTTCCAACGAGGGGTCGTAACCTATGTTTTTGAGACAAAAAATGAAAAAAAATTAGTTATTCAAGAATTGTTTTTGCAAGTGTCGTCTGCTTTCCATGTTAGGTAAAGGGTTAATCAATCAAAGTCAATTTTCACGACGAAATTACTCAGGAATGCTTCCGCCTATTGCAAAAGCTGAAACATAAGTAGTCTCCCCCAAAAGGTACTGGGATGCTATTCAAAGTTCAAATTAACACTTACACTGCCGACTATTGTTGAGTATTTTAGTATGGTGTTCTTCTAGCATGCGTAGATTATCACTATCAGCTGATTAATTGTTGGAGAAGTACAAAGGAGCTCTTTCCAACAATCAATCAAATGAAAGAGTTTCAAGTGTCTTATAAATTTATTAAACGTCCTCTTTCCAACAATCAATCAGATGATAGAGTTTCAAGAATCTTATAAATTTATTAAACGTCATCGCATACAGATATATGTGTAAGTCTCTATATATGGTAAACTTGGACGTTGCAGTATTAGTGTTGAGCCATCCCATCTCCGAATGCAGACAATCAAAATGCGCGCTCTGAAAGAGTGCATCGTGTCTTCAGGAACATTTGAAGTTTCTATGGACTTTCAATTACGTGATAATAAAATTGTCATTTTTGTGATGGAGACACTGGGTTATTTCAGGACACAATGTGGGGTTAAACACTCACCACACTCCACGAGATAACAGTATCCGACCATAATCAGGAGCCAATACTATAAACTTTTATAATTGTATTTTCTAGAATTGTTTTTTCTAACTATTTCTATAACTGACTAAATGAATCATTAGCATTTTGAAAGATATGGTAATTTACCAACTGGCAAATTACCAGATTGTTTGAAAATGCTAATGGTTACATTCAAAAGAGAATACAATATTGCAAAAGTTTCATATTATTGGCCCCCAGTTAACAGGTGTACAGTGTATGTTATTTCTTTCAAGCGAAAGTGATAGACGTCCAGTTCAAGGCAGCAACATCGTAATGTCTATTTTTGTTGATAACTACTCCTCACATCACGTCTACTTGTTCCAACGCTAAAATATCAACTGTATCATATATCTAATAATTTCAGTGGGATATATGTCTCAAACAAGTTAACCCTTTACCTAACATGACGGCCAAAACGGGCCAGTGCTATTCTCAAAAATCGCCAATTAATTTTCATTATTTTTTTCATTTTTTGTCTCAAAAACATAGGTTATGACCCCTCGTTGGAACGAGCTCATCGAGCTCGTTCCAACGAGGGGTCATAACCTATGTTTTTGAGACAAAAGAATGAAAAAAAAATTAGTTATTCAAGAATTATTTTTGCAAGTGTCGTCTGCTTTTCAGGTTAGGTAAAGGGTTAAAAATCTGTTTCTCATGCCCTCTCGCATGGTCATTTTGGCTGACGCATGCTCTCTTTTTATAACAAACGCAAACTTGAAAAAAATAAAAAATTAAATGATTCTGGTCTGATATTTTACCCAAGTTAATAAAATTGATAAAATTATTCCTTGAGTGCAACAAGGCTTCGCAATGCTTTAGCATTGCAAAGCCTTCTTGCACTCAAGGGACGAAATACACCACCAGCCATGTTATCCGTTGGTTATGAGTCCTAAATCATAAAACAAACCCAAAACATAAACTTTGGTGGAAAAGAAATAATTACAATAATAAAATAAAAAACCGCCCGTCCACATGCAATTTTACAATAAATGACATGAGAAACAAAACATCTACTTCGTGGGGGCTATCTAATAGTTTATACGTCAGGCTCCCGACCTACCTGGGCTATAAGCATGTGGCATAGGAATAATTTGATATATCCAAATGAAATTATTGTATATATCAAACTGCTGATATTTTTGGAGTGCAAAAAAGGTGTACCACAGTTGCAAATAAGGTAATCAAATGTGCTCGAGCGATAATGCACCTCAGAAATGAACACTGATTTGTTGCGGTACACACACTTTTCAATTAAGCTTACTATTGTATTTTTTAGAATTGTATTTTCTAGTTATTACTTTAAATAGGGTTGAAGTGAACCATTAGCATTTTGTGATATTTCGTGCGTTGTATTTTTTCAGAGAGCCTACAACACAAAGTTATTTTCTGAGGACCGACCCATGTCAATGTGGATTTCCCAGGTGGAACAATTGTCAGAGGGTCGTGCACAATTCGGAGAGCTTCTCTGGGAGTTTATGAAAGAAGTGTGGCCAAGCACAATCAGCCTAGTTATTCCTAAAGGTAAACGAACTTAATCCCTGTCATATGTTCCTTGAATTAATTTTAGTACTGGTCGTACACAATCTTAGAACAAATGTTCGATTGTATCACCATCACTGAACCCAAAGTAAAAAGGAACATGTGCCCGTCTGCAATGTGTTAGTGGTATACAAAATGGGGTGTGGGAATTTCTGTTGCGTCGATTCATTTTTCATGGATGTCATGTGTTGGTGCACGAAGGTTTGTAGGGCGGTGATTTGTCCTCATTTTGGAAAGGTTGTCGGCATAATAAATTTTCGAAGCAATGCACAGACCAAGATCTACTGACCATTTTTTCCGTAAAATATCTCTCTCGATGCCTCAACATTCAGTCTGTACATGAATGTGTAATGCAAAATGTTTAATGAAGACAGCAATCAAAGTACTAAATTGACGGTAAATGGAAAGAAAGAAACGGAAAGAAAGAAACATTTGAAACAGAAAAAAAGAAACAGATTAATAACAACAATAAAAATAAAAAAACTCTGAATTTAGTTTTTTAGATGTTCAAATTCAAAAAAAACTTTTTTCCATAAATTGACATAAAATGCCATTTTCATTCACATTTATGGAAATAGATTTGCGTGAAAATGGTTTGGTAAATCATATTCATTCATATGTTTTTCTTTGTATGCATAAATGTTTTTCCTCAACAGGTATAATTTTAAATTTATGGTAATAAAATAAAATAAACATAAAAAATAGAGAACTACATGTATAAAAATAATTTTATTTTATATTTTTCTGTAGGGGTCATTAAGATTGTAAACAAAAAATGTTGTTTCTTTCTACCCGTTACGTATTTTCTGCTACTTTTTCTGTTTAGTTATTCCTATTTCTTTCAATCTTTTCTACATTCTAAATCGCACCACCACAACAAAGTTAGAAAACACTCGGGTTTAGATAAAGGAAATGCATTTTACCTTATATGCGTGTGTTGTATCTTTTTGCAGGTCCCTGGTTAGATTCACTGGGTATTGGGTCGGCAGAAAAGCTAATTGGTCGGCCAGATAGCATTGCCGTACGCATGCCAAACGCAACCCTAACACTTCACCTAATAGATCAAACAGGCCCAGTGGCAACTACATCAGCCAACCCCACTGGCGAAGCAGATACGACACATCACCTTCAAGTTCTGGCTAAACTAGGCATAGAGAATGTTAGTATATTATACTGTTTATGTGGTATCAATAGAAGTATTTCCGGTACTGTTTCAATGTTAATAACCATATCTTTGAAGATTTCCTTAAAACCTAGTTAAAAATAATTGCTTTTGTTATATCATGACTTAGGTTAACAACGAAAACCTATAGCAACAACTCGTGAGGCATGGGGTTCAACCCCTTACTTTACACGAATGGGGGACGATTCATGGGAAAAATTCTTGAACAATTAAAAATTTCATTTTTTTGCCTTAAAACATAGCCAACGACCCCTCTCTACCAACCAATGGCCATTACAAAGAGTCTGACAATATCATTCCAATGTTGATTAATAAGCTATTTTTAAGGCAAAATTGATTTTGTGAGAATCACAAACCGCTTTTGGCCATTACGCTAGGAAAAGGCTCGAGCATCAAGTCCTTAAAAAACAGCATTTGAAAAACTCACTGCTACGATCCACATGGAATGATTTAATCAATCATTCTATTATTCTTGACAATTTATTAGATTAACCTCTTAACCTCTGGTGGTATCTTCTATGCCAGTTCAATGAAAGCAATTGGAAGAGTCCATGTTTAATATTTGGGGGTAGACATGAATGAGAAAATTTGGCCCAGTTTGTTCAATTGTTCAAGGAATCAACTGTGTCATTCAGCTTTATGTATTTAAATAATGCAGTAAGTTGTTCATTGTGTGTTGTTTTCTAGAGAAAGGCTCGACAGAGGCCTTTCAGAAACTGCATGCGTTGTGTGCATTTTGAATAAGGGAGGTAATTTAAATGCCAAATATTCAATTATCCCTTTTGTGTTAATGAGAAGTTGTGATATTCCTGAAAAACAGACATCTCCAGCAGAATAACTGTAACGAGACCTGGAATGTTGACCGTAGAAAATTCTGTAACATTAACTGCGTTTCCTGAGTGTCAGCTTCTCGTGTCACTTTACTTTGTAACGCGAATCACTATGAAATGCTGGAGTGTATATGTAATTCTCTATTGCACTCTGTAAACACTGCACGCACTTTTCGAACATTGGTTAAAAACTGTTTCAAAGTATCTGACAGGTTAGATCCGCTATTCAAACTTCGTTATTTTCTATTTTGTTTTCTTCAAATCATAGTTTATATATATTATTGGAACCAGACCATCAGTTTCGTTCGAAAGGTTAAAAAATCATGAAATAGTTTTGTTCCCAAATTTATTCAAGAACAAATATGGGCGCTGTATCATTTGTATTTTCTTTCGTAGCAGGTGTGACGTTGGAATACGTCTCGATTTATGAATCTCAGTGCAGTGAGATTAATTCGGAGCGAAAGGTGGTGGTGCTTCCACCGTTGAGTTTATCGCAGATTCAGAGTTTTGCAAACATTTCTACTAATGGAAGTCCATTTACGCTGTTAAAAGACATAAAAAAATTGATTGCAAATGAAACCCAATTAAATTTCCTATTTTAGACAATATTAATTTGCGAATATACTCGGTATTGCTCGGTTGTAAAAATATGACATCAGTGACGTCGCATTGCAACGTCGCACATAGCATTAACCTTACCCATGTTTCTCAATTACCCCTAAGTGCTATAATTCAGCTCGATATCTCTGAAAATGTAGGTGTGCGTACATGTATATAGCAAACAAATATACACAGAGCAACACGCGCGAGTGAATGGGTTTATCAATATGGCAAGAGTGCCAGCGCGGAAGGATAAAACGTGATGCCCGCGTTCTTTCGTTTTATCATTCCGCGATGGCACAAGTGCCATGTCGTGCCATGTCGTGCCATGTCGATCAACCCGTTCACACGCGCGTGGTGTTCTGTGTTTATTAACCGCCTTCACGTCTATAAAAACAATTATTAGAAGGATACTCAGCAATTCATTTGACAACTATCAACAAAAAGAACGCATTTTATCGCCAACAAAATCTGCGTACTCATACTCTTCTTCTGGATATTCATTATCCCCTTCATATATCGACTCTATTCCTTCTTCTCTATTTCCGTACACATTAAATTCACCCTTTCCTTCAATTTTAGACAAGTTATTTAGATATTTCGCAATCGGTTCAGTTTCAGGTGATCAATCGTCTGCTCAACGATTTCCGTTTGGCACAAGAGTGCGGAACAGATTTTCATTTTCCGCATGGTTTTGTGTTGCTGTAGATGGGGATTTCATAGGACAGGCGTGTAATAAAAAGATATAACGCACACTCACGCTTATGGTATAAATTTAAAATAAATTTTCAGGGGGAAACACAAGTCCTCTCTCACAGTCCTCTCCTCCACAAATTCTATCTTATCTACTGCCCCAATGTATTCCTACGCGAAACATCTCACTCATTAATTTCAACACGCCGCTTTAAAATATATGTGTTAATGGAGACGTTATCTCCCCATACATGAGTTTTCGTGTTTGTGGATTTAGTAGTTACAGGGGTATCAATAAAAGTCAAGTCCGGTCAGATTGCCAATCTAACAGTGGGTTCTAAGTTATTCTATAATTACATATTGAAAGAGTAATGTTTTTTTCACCGACCAACCTGTGTGTTGGAGTATTTTGAGTGTTATTTTATTTTCAAAATAGTTCGAAATGATCATTTTGTTTTTAATCTATATTTTATAATAGGTTGATGGCATATTGTGTGATGGACCTTCTGCCGAAAACATGGCGTCCACTGTTGTTGACTGCAGAAATATAAATGAGGGAAGATTAGGTTTCTTTCGAATTGGTGTTGTACCTAGATCCTCCGTTGAGGAAATTTTTCGAAGAGTTCAGATGAGGTTCCAGTCTAAATCATTGATATCTATTACAAGCATTGATCCCGTTGACCCGAACAACGACACAAAAACATTACTGAAAAGGAAGCAAGCCAGTAACGGCATAGACAATCCGGCATTCGAAGACATTTATGAGTCGATGACAGAAACACGGCCATCGAGAGAAATTACGAGAAATGATAGGAATGATCCAATATATCGATCTGGGGATCTCCTGAGCAAAAATAATGCCAGAAATCTAGATGCCCGAAATGACGATTATATCGCAGCAGTTGAGTGCTGTCCCAATGATACTGAAAATATATATTCAGAACCATCAGCCATTCCTGTGGAAAACAACATTCAAAGAATAAATGTTAGACCAGCTAACTCCCCACCATTGCCACCTCCTCCTCCGCCTTTCGATTCCGGTGCCCGAAGACCGGAAATATATTCTGACGTCATCGTCGCTGATGGCGTTTTATTCAATCCAGCCTTCGACCCAAACGACAACGAAATTCAGCAAATATGAGTGCAATATTTGTGAATCAATGTATATAGTTTTCGCATTGGATATCCATTTCGACTTCTCATGTGGTTTTTAATATTATTACAACCTTATCCTTTCGAAAACAAACTGAACACTGTATTACATTTCGTCCCTTATCCCTTTACCTAACATGAAAAGCAGACGACACTTGCAAAAAAATTCTTCAATAACTAATTTTTTTCATTTTTTGTCTCCAAAACATAGGTTATGACCCCTCATTGGAACGAGCTTGACGAGCTCGTTCCAATGAGGGGTCATAACCTATGTTTTTGAGACAAAAAAATGAAAAAATCATAAAAATTAATTGGCGATTTTTGAGAATAGCGCTGGCCGGTTTTGGCCGTTACGTTGGGTAAAGGGTTAAGTGCATTCAAGGGACGATTTATTAATCTTTTCGGCCCTTAACTGCATTCAAGGGACGATTCATTAATCCTGCCCTGGACGAACTGCCCAGACAAGCCCACCTCCACATGTAAATACGGGTAAATGTTTTTATTGACCGTATTTTTTTAAAAAGTTTTACTTGCAAAACATAGCATATTGGTCAGCTTGGAAACAAGGTGATCAAACTCCTACCATGCTATAGGATGGTATGCTACATTTTAGCATAATGCTACATTTGAAATTTACACGTATGTTGTCAAGACACAGTGAATACTTTGTATACCTCAACCTTGTAGCTTGTTGACCAATAAACCCCAGGGTTCTTCAGAAAAATCTCACTTTAAATATTTTTTTCTCGACTTTTTCACCAAACCACAGGTGTGACACTCTATAGAACTATTCTGGCGAAGGCATTTCAATGAGAAACCATAAACTGTGGTTTGGAATGAAAAAGTGATCTTTTGTAAATATTTTGGAAACATTGTTATAATTGTGGTGTTTTCCATGTATAATAAAACAGTAAATTCCTTGTATGCTGTTAGTGGATATTTAAGAAAAAGATACCAACACTCTTGCTGTGCGGCGGATATTAATCGGGGGATATGGTAGACCGAGGGTAGAGGACGTCCGCCTCTCTCCCTATAACCAAGTATTCTGTTATAAATTCCAAGTTCTGTCGGTTTCCCTTTTCTCTTACACAAATTACGTAAATTGTCCTATCTTATTCAGAATCAAGGAGATTGTGCTTTTAAGATATCCATTTTTAAAACAAAAAGCTGTCAATATCTTGTCAGAAGACACCTTATCTTTATCTGCGTGGTCGGGGCCATTAATGCCCCGAAAGAAATTAACGGTGCAATGTGTCGCCGCTACTTATACCACGTGGCCATGCACTGCAGTGCAAAGACAGTAGCAAATGTTATGGGTTTCATCTTACCATCGGGAAAACCCGTCTTAAACATGGTAATTTTGAAATTGTAAATAAAACAGAAATGTGTATTTTAGAAACACCTATGTATCAATTTTATTTTTCTTGATTTAAATTTCGTTTCCTTGAGTGTATCAAGCATTGCCGATGGCGCCTTGATCCACTCAAAAGGTGATCCGTGGGTTCCATACAGCAACAACTACTCATGCAAACACAGCAGATTATAATGGCAAAGATTTTATACAACTGAAGCAGGGCACTACGAATCTCGAGTCAAATTGAATCCCAAATCGAATCAGGCAGACGATTACGAATCAAAATATATAATGGATTTCAGCATTAAAGCATTTGAAGATTCTTATTGCTTTTTGGTAACGATCCCTATTTCGTCATTTCCAAAGTCATTTAAAAGAAATTACAAACCTTTGGAAAATACACCCTTTTTGTTATTACTTTCAATGCAAATGCTGAAAAGCGATTTTAACTTTGACCGCAATGGAAAGGCTGTTTTACTCTTAACGCGATTCAAAAGTAATACTGAAGAATTTTTCTTTGCAGTTTGGGATTTTAACACCATCTGATACCGACGAACAAAGAAAAAAATATACCTAGTCTAAAATCAAATGTGGCAGATAGAAATGATTCGTTGTCTCAAAATTATAAGTGATTTTATGTTTCAATGATGTCAGTATTCATATTTTTGACAACAAGATTCAAATCTGAGGCATGACACTGTGTCGAATTGCAAACTTGTTGTTCAGATCGGAAGAAAAAAAAAGGTTTTGTCTAGATCGCACAATTTTCAGGGAATACGTAAGAACTTAACAGGGGCTGTGGAACTTGGGAGAATGGGTAGGGTAGGTCATCTTCCACACCGTTACATGCTCACAATATTTAAAAATAGCAAACGAAATGAGATTAATTGCTTGTTTTTCGACTTCTCATTTTTAATTCCTGTATTTCCTCTGTCCAAAGTGTTCATCTGATTAAAGAATAATCGCGCAAAGAAAATATCAGAGCCCATGAAATACTTTTCTAACGGCTTGTTAAGCAGACATGTGCTTCACAAAACGTTGTCATTCAAATTAAAAAAAACAACTCGTACAGTCAAATAAAGTTGCTATGATTTATAAAAAAAGAGCTGATATCTAGACGATACACGACAAAACTTAAGGTTTCCTTGCAGTCATGAAGGGATCTGACGCATATTATGAAATGTGTTCAGATCGATTTCGCTGCGTGTTTTCGGGAGTTCAGATCGATTTCGCTGCGCGTTTTCGGCGTTTAGGTGTTTAAATTCCTATTAGAACATGTTTGAATTGGAATCAAAACATTGCATCGCATATTATTAATAGATAACCTATTGCATTTGATTAGATACAAGAATTATCTCACGAGTTACTCAAGAAAATATCGATTTTATCGAGCGTCAGTGAAAACTTGGATTTCTTGCAGTCACGAAGGCAAGTGATGCACATTACTTAATGAGTTCAGAACAATTTCGCTGTGAGTTTTTGGTGTTTAGATGTTTAATTGCTACTAGAACATGAGAACATGTTTCAATCGGAATCAAAACATCGCATCGCATATAATAAAATAGAAAACCTACTGCTTTTGAGTAGGTACCAGATTTATGTCATTTGTGACTGCAAGGTAATCTAAGTTTTCACTTAGAAGGCCTCTCGTGAAAACTTATATTTTCTCACAATAACTAATGCTCATTTTTACGACATAATGTGGCCCTCATTGTTAAAAATGTCTTTAAACCACAATAAACAAACAATCATGCCAACCGGCTAGTGAATACCTCGCATTCTTTACATTCATTCAGGAAATAATTCTGTTATCTTCCCCAAAACAGTAGGTGTCCTCTATTTTTATTGTGTTGTAAAAAGGACAAACAAAAACATTTGACGCCCTCAATCGCCATATACACTACAGTCAACAGGGAAACCAACGCATTTATTTTGTATTTACAGGGAATTTCAGTGGTGAATTAATCCTACAGCCCTATGGGGCCGTAGGTTCAAATTATTACTGAGACTCCCAATTTTCCTGTTTGATAATTATTTTGCTTCTTTCTGGTGGGCGTCCAACTTCTTTTCGTAAACATTTATGTATTACATCCTGAAAGGGTTAACGATGACTGTTCAACAAATCTACTCATCCAGCAGAGTGCGTGGTGGATCATTGATTAGAACATTGGGCATTAAACGGAAAGGTCGATGGTTCGATTCTGACCCGTGCCGCCTGCGTTGCGCCCTCGGTAAGGACGCTTAAACCCGATTGTGCTGATGGGGACACGGTGGCGGTCTGTACCAATGCACCCTGCATGTTGATGGTGCACTTGCCTTCAATCGCTGATAACACTGCTTGTGTCGGGTTAGTAAGCTGGAGAGTCTGATAGTTACTCGCCACCTTCCGGTGGATCTTCCCGGGTGCCTCGACTTTCTTCGGCCGTAAAACTGTCCGACACGATATGACCCTGGTTATTGAAAGTGTTCTTAATCTCCAAAAAACAAGCAGACAAACTCGTCCAGCAAACGCAGACGACCAGTGGGCCAATACCACAGAATACTACACTTTTACAATTGTATTTTCTATAATTGTCTTTTCCAGTTATGACTTGCATGAAATGTGTTGAAATGAACCATTAGCATTTACAAATATATGGCAATTTGTCAGTTGACAAATTGCCATATCTTTTAAAATGCTAATGATTCAATTTAGTCAGTTATATTAAAAGGCAGAAAATACAGTTTTAGAAAATACAGTTGTAACAGTTTTATAGTATTGGCTCCAGTTGTGAAATTACTCGCAAGATTTTATTTTTACTTGCCATGGACATCCGGACGAATTGTTTACCTGACTTGTTCAAGTAACTGAAATGGTTTACAACAGCAGATAAAGTTGTTTGTCTTCAGTTCACTCACTATGTTCTGTTCATGAAGACATTGTGTTATTGGTGAAAGGGTTCAATTTTTTTCTGTCAGCAAGAAAATAAAAAATACAATTGTCGTTTTACTCGACATTAAACTTTGTAAATATAAACATGAATGGAAATCTGTAATAAAATCAGTGAGATATTCTTGACTGTTGTGTGTTTTGTTGATTCCTTTGGATGCCACGATGGTTCTATACAGCCAACAAAGACCATCAGCTAAGGCGGCTACACACTGGACGCTATGTGAGCGACGCGGTGAAATTATAATTCACAATTTTCGACACAATATTATGTCTTCCATTTTAGACGCCAAACAAATCGAGCTCAACAACTGACCACACACAAACTAAACGGCAAACTGAAACACAAAACCATTGTCCGAAAACTTGAAATGATTGAGTACACCAAACTTGTAATTTCGGGCGAATGTTTCACACTGACAAAGAAATATGCTTGAGTATAGTCTTTGTTCAAAAATAAAGTTCAAATAAATTAAAGACATCATACAGTGTGAAATTTGAGAACAAAGAAGATGAACATTAATTATACAGTACCATCCAGAATAGATGCGCTTTTTCCCAAGGATTATCAATAAGGTTCTGGGTTAAAACAAGGAAGCTCCAATCTGAGAGCTACACGTAGTTACACACTAAGTTACACATGTAGTTACACGCGTAGGTACATACGTAATATCACAATGTAATCCTCAATCTAAAGCACAGATCTCACTCTATTCGGTAGACATTCTGATGGGCACAGAAGATTCATTCCAGCAATATTCAGCTCGCTATGAAGCGAGCTGAATATGCCTGAAAAGAATCTCCTCTTTTCGCTTGATATCTCGTTTTTCAATTAATTTCAAGGAAACCTCCAATATTCGAGGACTCTCTTGGTCTTTGACAAGGTATTTCTAAATTCCACGACATTAAAAAATTCAAGGGGCCACGGAAACCATGTTATGACATTTTAATTAAATTCGAAAACTCTGACCAACTTGTGTGAGTTCTTGTTTTCGTTTCTGTATTGTTGGTTCAAGGTCTCGATTATTAACCCTTTACCTAACCTGAAAAGCAGACGACACTTGCAAAAATAATTCTTGAATAACTATTTTTTTTCATTTTTTGTCTCAAAAACATAGGTTATGACCCCTCGTTGGAACGAGCTCGACGAGCTCGTTCCAACGAGGGGACATAACCTATGTTTTTGAGACAAAAAATGAAAAAAATAATGAAAATTAATTGGCGATTTTTGAGAATAGCGCTGGCCCTTTTTGGCCGTTACGTTAGGTAAAGGGTTAAAGTATTATCTGGGATGACAGGGCAGTTTAAAACCACGATTTCTGTGCATATTCAACGGAATGAGACACAAAACAGACAATAAAAAATGTGCTAGATGCAACGTGTGTTGAATCCGGATTACGCGAAAGAACGTCATGTAAGAATTCATACTGACGTGACAATCGTTACTTATTCCCAGTTCCTTATTCGACACTCGTTATAGACTGATTCTCTCGGTTGATAACGAATGTCGAATAATGAACTCGGAATAAGTAAAACGGCTGTCACGTTCCCAGAACGCATCTGATTGGACGTAACGTGTCTGTTGACGTGATAATGTGAATGAAAGGCTTCGACAATAAGCAATGTCAAGCAAGAAATTTATCAGACCCACAAAGATCATATTTTCCATCACAAATATCAACTTCATTCACTTAATTCAAGTTTAAACGTGATATATACTATTTAACCCTTTACCCAAGGCAGACGATATCAAAATTTATTATTTTAAATATAATTTTTGGAAATTTTTCCAAACATTTTAATAAAACCATATATTGTAACCCCTCGTTGGAACGAGCTCGACGAGCTCGTTCCAACGAGGGGTCATATGATATGGTTTTGTTGAAATTTTTCTAAAAATAATATTTTTTCAGCTGCTGAATTTGCATATTACGCGGGCGGATGCGCCCGATTCGTTGGGTAAAGGGTTAAAAAGGTAGGGCATATTAGATTAAAGAGTGAGATATCTGAAGAAATATATTTATATTTTCATCAAAAAAAAACAGTTGAGGCATTGCACTGTGACATCTGGTGAATGATTTCAGCGATAGTTGGGTGTCTGACAAACACACATTCCGTCGAGCTCGTTCCAACGAGGGGTCACATGATATGGTTTCGTTGAAATTTTTCTAAAAATAATATTTTTTCAGCTGCTGAATTGGCATATTACGCGGGCGGATGCGGCCGATTCGTTGGGTAAAGGGTTAAAAAGGTAGGGGATATTAGATTAAAGTGAGATATATGAAGAAATATATTTATATTTTCATAAAAAAAACAGTTGAGGCATTGCACTGTGACATCTGGTGAATGATTTCAGCGACAGTTGGGTGTCTGACAAGCACACATTCCACGCACTGAGCTGCAGAAGATACGGACGGTCAGTCAGAGAATTTACCACATTTAGTCCAAGACCTAAATCCTCCTCGGTTCGCGAGACAAGCGCGGATCCGACGTGGTATACTCCTCATCAAGCGTCCAATATCAGCGTAACTGATCTTATTCAATTCTTCCTGCAGTCTAGCGATGAGTTCCTGGACATTGGTGGGGGCTGTTGGCGTTGTCGTAGGCGCCTGCCGCGCATATCCCAGACGTTCTCGATTGGTGAAAGGTCTGGACTTAGTGCTGACCAAGGCAGTATAGTAATGTTCTGTTCCTGGAGGAACTCTGTGGCGACACGCGCCCTGTGTGCTCTGGCATTGTCATGTTGGAAAATGAATCGACGGTCGTGACGTCGCGCAAATGGCACCACATGAGCTGCTAACATGTTGTCACGGTAGTACTGCCCTGTGACACGCCCTTGGATGACATGTAATGCTGTTCTGCTTGTCATGGTTATGCCTCCCACACCATAACCGATCCACCACAAACACGACCGTGCTGCCTAACGGTTACGCCATGGTATCGTTCTTTCTGCCGCCGCCACACTCTGTTTCGCCTGTCGTGAAGTCGAGAGTGAAACTCGATTCATCGGAAAACATGACGTTGCTCCACCGACGATTATCCCAGCGCTGTCGTGCTCCACACCAATTACGCCTTACGG
Organism: Pictodentalium vernedei; assembly: GCA_031216915.1. Taxonomy (NCBI): domain Eukaryota; kingdom Metazoa; phylum Mollusca; class Scaphopoda; order Dentaliida; family Dentaliidae; genus Pictodentalium; species Pictodentalium vernedei. The sequence goes on from CM062293.1 coordinate 102,661,926, forward strand.
CGATATGATGTTCAGTCAAACGTGGAATTATTCGAAGGTCGTCGAGCGTACAAATTCCAGCTGTGTAGGCGATTTCGGATAGTCTGACCACTGATTCGCACATCTGTCGCTCGTTGCAGCTGCTGTCCAATTTCTGAGTCACTTTGATGGCAGTTACGTAATGCTGTGGTTCGGATGAAACGATCCTGGTTAGCAGTTGTCGCCCTTGGACGACCTAGCGGACGTCTGTCATCAACATTGCCTGTCTGACGGTAGCGAGACCACAACCTGATAATCACCAACATACGAACGGCATGTAAACGTTCGTCACGTGTCAGTCTTTGCATACCTCAAAAGTTACGTTTCGACCAGAAACTATTGATGAACTCGTTTATACCAAGAAAAGAACGATGAGACCTCCGAAAAAGCCCGTCCAGTACAAATGAAAATTTCAAAACGTACCCTACATACATTAACGCGGCCCTCGTGCGAAAAACCTACACGAAGTTTTCGTTGGCCGGTGATATTCATGATCCACATCAAACTTGATAACATGTTGATGTGTCCAATCACGCGTATCCAATACCATTTTCTGAAAATATCAACATCAGTTTGGATATCCCCTTCTTTTTTTGAATAGTAAATATTCCATTACAGATATCAGCTTCATTCACTTAATACACATAGTACAACTTGGCGATCTGCGCTCGTTAAAACCCTTTACCCAACGCAAACGATATCAAAATTTATTATTTTAAGTATCATTTTTTTAAAATTTTTCAAAAAATTTCAACCAAACCATATCATGTGACCTCTCGTTGGAACGAGCTCGACGAGCTCATTCCAACGAGGGGTCACATGATATGGTTTTGTTGATTGTTTTTGAAAATTTAATATTTTTTCAACTGCTGAATTTGCATATTACGCGGGCGGATGCGGGCGATTCGTTGGGTACAATTTATGTTCGCCAAGGCTTGAAGGTAAAATATTTTCGTGAAAATGCAGTGCCTTGTTGCTTTTTACCCCTTTTTACGGTAATATTGTTTGATGGAATGGTGCTACTGTAGAACAGCACAGAAAGATACATGTAATGGATTGATATCGGGTGTTTAGCGCATTGGATTTCAAATCAAAAGGTGGACGGGTCGATCCTGACTCGCATCATCTGAGTTGTGTCCACGGATAAGACACTTAATCCCGATTGTCCCAGTAGAAGAACGGTGCCGTGTGTTCTAAATCGTACAGCATGTCGACTGTGTACATGCCTTCAACCAATGCTACACATTCTTGTGACGGGCATTAAGTTAGACAGTACATTATTTACTCGCCGTTGCTCGGTGGTTCACCCCGCGCGTACTCCTCCTTCCTACACCCATAAAAATGACCGATATGATATCACCTGGCTGTTGAAAGTGCCGTTAAACCACGATAAATAAACAAACGAAATATTATAGTGAGTCATCCTATGAGTGTATTTAATCACGTGCATACTAAGTTCATCATCTCTTGAGTGCAACAAGGCGCAATCTGCAATGCTAAATCATTGCAGATAACTCCTTTTTGAACTCAAAATACGCTATACAGTGCTTGTAAGGGGGTTATTTTTTATAGCTACCATGCTTGGCAGCTGTTGTGTCCTTATGTAGGATGTAGGTAAATATTCTTTTATTTATACTGTATACGTGGAGAGTTGTGTAACCTTTACTTAAGACAATGAAAAACAACATTAAAGCTTGCAAATTAATTTATGAGTAAGCAAAATGCTAGCCAATTGTCCTCTGGGCTAACCCAATGGTCTTGTGCTGAAACTTCGATTGTACTTTTCATGCTTCTTGAGAGAACTTGGGCCTTATTTTCTTGGTCGAAACGCCACAGTTTCGGTGTTTCGGAGATAATCCACTCGCCATGTACTGTGTCCAGTGTATCTTGACTTTACATTGCATAAGAATTGCATTATGTACGGGAAAGCTGTGTCTCAGTGGTTGAGAACTGAATCGAAAGGGCGACTGTTCGATCCTTACAAGCTGTAACTGTGTTGTGGTCTTGAGCAAAACACTTAATCTCGATTGGCCATGTTAGGGAACGGTGGTGTTGTGTACTAAGGCGTATCATACGCGTGCCTCCAACCGCCTCTAACTCTGTTTGTGCAGAGTTGGTAAGTTGGAGAGTCTGACAGTTGCTCGCTGTTGCTCGGTGGTTCTTTCTGCGTACTCCAGCTTCCTCCATCCGTAAGACTGTCCGCCTCGACGTGAACCTGGTTGCCGAAAGTGTCCTTAAACCCCCAATAAACTATAAGCAACAGTATGTATATTCCAGCCTTTCAGATTATAAACACAGGACATATATGTATATCAGACTTGTCAAGTCACCCACCAAACCCCAGCTCCACAAATCAGGATAAATCGATACCACTGTTAACCCTTTACCTAACGAATCGCCCGCATCCGCCCGCGTAATATGCGAATTGAGCAGTTGAAAATATTTAATTTTTCAAAATATTTCAACAAAACCATATCATGTGACTCCTCATTGGAACGAGCTCATTGAGCTCGTTCCAATGAGGGGTCACATGATATGGTTTTGTTGAAATTTTTTGAAAAATTAAAAAAATTATATTTAAAATAATAAATTTTGATATCGTCTGCTTTGGGTAAAGGGTTAACCTATACCGTCTTATTTTTACTCTGCTTTAGCATTTCATGATTAACTTTTCACCTTACACTAAGAAAAGATGACGTTAGCAAAAAAAAAATCTCCAATAAGTCCCCACAAAGTAGATCTTCTCTTTCACGGGCCATGTTTTGTAAAATTGCATGCGGGTGGGTGGTTTTTTATTTTATTTTTCATTTTTGTAATTATTTCTTCGCCATTAAAAGTTCATGTTCTTGGTTTGTTTTATGTTTTAGGCCTCATAATCTACAGAATAGCATGGGTGGTGGAGAATTTTGTCCCTTGCGTGCAAGAAGGCTATGCAATGGTCAAACATTGCAAAGCCTTGTTGCACTCAAAGGACAAATTTATCAATTTTATTAATTTGGATGAAATATCAGACATAAAGCATTTAATTCTTTATTTTCTTAAGTTTGCATTGATTTTAACCCTTTACCCAACGCAGACAATATCAAAATTTATTATTTTAAATATCATTTTTTCCAATTTTTCAAAATATTTCAACAAAACCATATCATGTGACCCCTCGTTGGAACGAGCTCGTTCCAACGAGGGGTCACATGATATGGTTTTGTTGAAATTTTTTGAAAAATAATATTTTTTCAACTGCTAAATTTGCATATTACGCAGGCAGATGCGGGCGATTCGTTGGGTAAAGGGTTAAAAAGAGAGCATGCGACATCCAAAAGGACCATGCAGGAGGGCCTGAGAAACAGATTTTAATTTTTTTAGACCCAACTAAAAGGTACAAACTTTGCCTAAAGACCTAGCTGACGACTTCTCATTGGAACGAGATCAAAGATCTCGTACCAAAGAGGGAAAAGAAGCAATGTTTTTGAAGCAAAAATTGAAACAAATATGAAATGAAATTGGAATGCGGTATCTGTACCAAATAACGCGCTGGCCGTTTAGGATCATTACAATAGATAAAAAATGTTAAGAAGTTAACTTAAAACAAAACATCATTAAGTGGTACACCCAACTATCATTGTTTTCTCTAACACGACTCTCCCCGTGTTATCGTTTCCCTATAGAAAAAAGAATGAACTGATGATCATCCCGGAAAAATTGAAATGTTTTCAAAGTGACATCAAAAGAAAGAGCTATATTATCCTTTGTGGTTATGGATGTGAAAACAATGAAATATTTCAAAGGTAACCTACTTCCTCGTCAACTGAACTTTTTAGCTGTCAGTTCGAAATTCTAAAAACCAGATCACCGTCTAACGTGCACAATTTTATCATAGCTCAAGCTAGGTTAAAACGTTTCAGGTGCAAACTGCGATTGCTGTGGTTGCATCTGGCGGAAATTGTTTTTAAGATGATGTCAGGCACATGTTGGCCTGAGAAAAGCAAGAAGTCTTTAAAAGAGAGCCATCTTGTGGCAGGGTAAAGTTAACCACTGCCCAAGGACACAACGCGGTTGCCGCAGGTGGGATTCGAACCGAGAACCTCTCGACTTGCAGCCTGCACCACTACTGAGCTACCGCGCCACCTATTTCCCTTTTTAAAAAATTGAATGAGTGTATATGTAATTGTAGGGAATATTTTGGGTGTAAAAAATTGTGGCCAGGTGCAAAGACCCCCCCCCCCCCCCAACCCGAAGGGTCACACGGACCTTTCATTTCAAAAAATCCCTTGGGGAGGCCCCTGACTTTGCCGACGAAGGTGAAATAGCCCTTTGTTCTGCTAGCTTCCAACTCGCTGATACACACATTGAATGATGTTTCGCATCTGTGGGGGTGGGGTGGGTGGGGGCAGGGTCATACAAGGACACCCATACATTGATACATATGAGTGATAGTCTATGTGACTTCGCGACATGGTGGGAATACAATACTCGAAGCTAAGTTTGAGACTAAATGCACCTCTACAATTTTGGCTCCATATTCACCAAATTTAATTGTTTCGGCCCATTGGGGAAATTTGTTAAATATGGAGCAAAAAAAAACCCCTATGCCGTTTTCTCGACACCCTTTACCCAACGAATCGCCCGCATCCGCCCGCGTGATATGCAAATTCAGCAGCTGAAAAAAAAATATATTTCGAAAAATTTCAACAAAACCATATCATGTAACCCCTCTTTGGAACGAGTTCGTCGAGCTCGTTCCAAAGAGGGGTCACATGATATGGTTTTGTTGAAATTTTTCGAAAAAATTTAAAAACTGATATTTAAAGTAATAAATTTTGAAATCGTCTGCGTTGGGTAAGAGGTTAAAGAACGTAGAAGAGACAAATCATACCGTGGTAGTGTCGGCCTCGCCTTAAGAGCAAATTGTATGTGCACCCTTTCCTTCTAATTAACAATAAGACTGCAGTGGCAAGAACCAAAAGAGAAATAAGAGTTACAGGTCACTGCGCTTGGTTCATGAGCCTCCACTACCCTGATTATTATGGAGCTTCTGTCTGCCTGTCTGTCCGTTTGTCCATATATTTGTCCGTCCTTCCGTCCGTCTGAACTATTTCTGCAAAGAACATGGACCTTCTCTGCCTATTGGTTCCCACGCCCCTGTCAAAAACTCTCTGAAAGAGAATTATTTTTGTGAGCAAATATTTAGCCAGGAGACCTCTGGTGAGCTCGGGGACCTGTAGGCTGTTTGTTGAAACTTTGGTTGTCTTTCTTGTCTCTCTCACAAAAGGAAAATTATTATTTTATTGTTTTGGAAGAAGCCAGACGACTCAGGGGATGTTTTATTATTACTCACGTCTCCACAAACGAAACAATTTCTACCTCACCTGCAGACCTGTGGAGTACTCAACAACAACAACAAAAATGCTGGAAATGTCTCTCTGCTAGCAATGCGTGCAATTTACTTGGTTTTAAGACCAGCGTGCAGTTAACCCTTTACCCAACGTAACGGCCAAAACCGGCCAGCGCTATTCTCAAAAATCGCCAATTAATTTTCATTATTTTTTTCATTTTTTGTCTCAAAAACATAGGTTATGACCCCTCGTTGGAACGAGCTCGTCGAGCTCGTTCCAACGAGGGGTCATAACCTATGTTTTTGAGATAAAAAATGAAAAAAATTAGTTATTCAAGAATTATTTTTGCAAGTGTCGTCTGCTTTTCACGTTAGGTAAAGGGTTAAATGCAGTACAGCTCACTTGGATATTTCTTATTGAACCTGACTAAACTGTTATTTTCATATAGTTTTCAAACACGAAACTCTTTTCAATTCCTTTAGTTCATTTTTGGCCTGTTAGTTGCGTATAGGTCAAAGAATAAACTCTTGTTAACTGAACGCTTCGCGTATCGGTTTGACATAAGCTCCGAGCCACAAACCTCAGACCATGTTACCGTCAATTCATGACAATAACTTATAATCTTCAAAAGAAATATTTTAATACGCTTATTTCAAACGTGAACCAAAATCTTGGCTTCTTTCGGAAACCATGAGTTGCTTTGAGGAGGTCGTTCAAAACGTAGTGCAGATCTAATCTCTTGTCTGAGTTAAATTTCGAGAGCTGTTCTTGATTGTTTTTCACAAACAAACATTAGGCTGATATTAATGGCCATAATGATTTACGATTAAAAAAATATGCACCAGGATCAATTTGTCACATTGAGTGATAGAGTATAATTCATATATAGAGGATATGAAATGAGTGTTTTTCTCATATAGTATTTATGAAACGAGTCTATGAATTTTCCGTTTTGGCGAGCCTCTGGCGAGAACAAACGGAAAATTCGGACGAGGTTCATAAATATTATATGAGAAAAACACTCATTTCATATTCTATTTATCATATGACACACACACGCACAAATTAGCCACTTAGTAGGACTTTTTAACCCATCACCTAACTGGAGTTGCAGACGGCACTTGGAAAAACATCCCTGTATAACTAAAAAAATTCATTTTTTGCTTCCAAAACATAGGTTATGACCCCCTCATTGGAACGAGCTCGTCGAGCTCGTTCCAATGAGGGGTCATAACCTATGTTTTGGAAGCAAAAAGTGAAAATATAGAAAAAATGAATGGCGTTTTTCTTGTAGGTAAAAGAATAATACAATATAACCCACCCTAAATAGGACAGATAACGTAAATTCTCCCTACTGAAATTATGCAAATGTCACCCAGTTGTATTTTGTTTCGCCAATCAAATTGTCCAGTTTTGAAATTGACCAATGAAAGCTCCCAACTCTAATTATGCAAATTATGAAAAGTGTCCCAGTTTTATTTATCATTGATTGATATGAAAACAAAATATCAAATGTTTTAAAGTGAACAAAACGGACGAGTCATGTGATAAAAGCGGATATCGATATTTTGAGGGAACCGGGAAGGCTAATATTTGGTGTACGCACCGCCACATGATTTGAAAACATTTCTTTGCCAATAATAACATTTACAAAAAGTGGATAATGGTGCCCAGATTCTGACATGCAAATTAAGGAATAATCTTTAAACATCTTCTTCTTCACATCCACCAGTCAGAATAATTTCATATTTGGTATACAGCATCATTACAGATTCGAATTTGTTCAAATCAAATACCTGGGTCCATATTTTGACTCCTTATGTGAGCCGGAATTTTTGCTTAGTCCAATATGGAAGAAACGTGTTTCCAACTATGCGGTACCTATCACTAACCCAGGGGCAGCGGAGCTGGGGGAGGGGCACAGGGAGCACGTGCCCCCACTTTTTTCACCAATTATAGGTACCCGAACGGCATTTTCCGACATAACATACACACCCTCTATGGTCACTACACATCACCTATACATATATGACCACATTGATTTTCAAGATTTTATTGAATGAAAATAGAAAACTCCAAATGGAGCATAATATTTCAAAGGACGGTTTCAAAGTTATGATTCGCCCTTTGAACCCGAGAGACCGTTTTTCCGGCCCATGGACATTATACTTTATAAATTCATTAAGTATGATAGCTGGTGAGTGAATGTGTGGGGAAGACCAATCAATATTTTCAACGCGCAGCCCTGAAGCTGCACATTGAAAATATTAATTGGTCTGCCCACAAATAATGAATACGGCCTCTTCCAATTGCTGCCATTGAATTGATATGGAAGATACCACCAGGGTTCTAAGGGTTAAGGTGAAACAAAACAAAATAAATACGCTGAGGCCAGTGTCTTAACCCTTTACCTAACATGAAAAGCAGACGACACTTGCAAACAAAATTCTTGAATAACTAATTTTTTTCATTTTTTGTCTCAAAAACATAGGTTATGACCCCGCTTTGGAACGAGCTCGCCGAGCTCGTTCCAAAGAGGGGTCATAACCTATGTTTTTGAGACAAAAAATGAAAAAAATATTGAAAATTAATTGGCGATTTTTGTGAATAGCGCTGGCCGGTTTTGACCGTTACGTTGGGTAAAGGGTTAAATAGAGTGGATTCAAGGGTGAGGGGTAGCGTATATAAATTTATATATTTTGCATGAATACACCGCCCCACCACCATTGATATCCCCCCTCCCCGAAGAAAAAATATTTTCTATCCTCCACCCTTGCGGTACCCAGAGAGGTGGGTGACCCCCCCCCCCTCGTTTTGGAGCTTCCGCCGCATCAGCCCTAACCCCATACCTTGTGTCTTCCGTTTTTTCTCTGTTGCACTAACCTGATTAACTAAAATTTTTTACTTCAACAACACAGCTTATGACCCATCATTGGAACGAGCTTAACAAGCTCGACAAGCTAGTTCCAATGAAGAATCATCAGGTGCTGTGTTTTGAAGACAAAAATTGAAAAAAATAATATTTGCATAGCGATTTTAGTGTGTAGCGCTGACCGGATATAACCGCTACTTTGGTTAAAGTGTTAATTCCCCATCCAATATAACCGGAAAGACCAGATAGCGCTATTCACCAAAAAGTCGCCAAACAAATCGTCCGCATCCACCCGCGTAACTTTACAAATTGAGCAGCGTGAAAAATTATTTTTCCAAAGATATTAATAAGTTGCTGCTTTGTGAATTGGAGGGGTAGACCAATGAAAAGGCTGCACGTTTATAATATTAATTAGTCCGACCCCAAATAATGAGTATGAAATCTTTCAGTTGATGCCATTGGGCTGACATACAAGGTAGCGTCATGATTCAAAAGGTCAAGAGCTCTTCAATTTTTTACAACGTTCAGAGACGATTTTTTTCTTTTTTATTAAAAAAAGATATTCTAATGACTTGCTTTAAAAAAGTTCCGAGTATTTTGCTATGCGTCATCAAACGGACCGGTTCGATTAAGAAGCGCAAAAACGTCGTATCTCGATGGAATGACGTAAGGAATATGAAATGCGTTGTGTCACATCGTGTGCATTCAGCTGTGCCATGATGTGATATACAGCACACCGACGGTGGTTACTGCTGAAACATCCCTGGAGTGAGTTTCATCCACACAATGTTTCTATGTTTATTGGGGTTTAACGACACTTTCAACAGACAGAGTCATCGGATAGCTTTACAGGTGTAGGAAGCCGATGTACTCGGAGAGAACCACCGAGCAAACACGAGTGACTGTCACTCTCCAACTTACTATCCAGGCACAAGCATTGGTTGTACCTTCGACGCACAAAACGCTTTAGTTTACAGTGTCACCATGCTCCCACCTGGGCGATCAAGATTAAGTGTTTTGCCCAGGTGCACTACAAACGCAGATGGCGTGGATCAAGATCGAACAGTCTAAATGAATTACAATGCACTAACTAGTAACCAATGAGCCACGTCACTCCCATCCGGACAATAAAGCTGGAATTCCGAATTCTAATGGCACTCGGGCTTAACCTGGAGGTCCATCGGTTGAAACTTTGCCTGTACTTCTCCTGTATTATTTATTTAGCCAGGGTCACCTCATGTCGGACACTTTTACGGGTGAAGGAAGCCGGAATACCCGGAGAGAACCACACTCTAAAATCAGTTGGGTTAAAAATCAACCCAAATCGACTGGGTTGAGTGAATATGAACCCAAATGGGTTCATATTCACTCAACCCAGTCGATTTGGGTTGATTTTTAACCCAACTGATTTTAGAGTGCACCGAGCAACGGCGAACAGCTGTCAGACTCCCCAACGTACTAACTCCACACAAGAAGCAGGGTCAACACTGTTTGAAGACACGTGCACAATAAGCGTGCAGAACGCCTTAGTATACAGCGCCACCATGGGCAATCGGGATGAAGTGACTTGCCTATTTTTCATAAATATGGTACGGCAATTGAATATTCACTTCGCCAGTAAAGGTTTTTCAATTAATCGTTTTCCTAACACAGACGACATCAAAATGAATGACTTCAAATATTATTTTTAAACCAATTTCAACAAAATCATATCATGTAACTCGCCGAGCTCGTTCCAAGTGAGGGGTCGCATGATATGGTTTTGTAGATATTTTTAAAAAAATAATTTCTTTATTTACTGCAGAATTTGTATATTACGCAGGAGGATGCGGCCGATTCGTTAGCTAAAGGGTTAACAACAGCTTTCTCTATTACCCACATGCATTTAACATGTAAAAGTTGTACTGAAGGTATTGTAAATGGTTTGGTGTTTGGAAGTTATTTTCAGTTAACTGGATTATTTTATTAAGAGATGTCCAATTAATTGGGCCCCATTGAATATGCTGGTATTTTTGTTACTGTGTTGTGTGTACATGCAAATATGGACGGGTTAGACATACATTTTTCGATATACCATTCAATTTGTTACTTTCAATAAAGAAGTAGTTCTTCTGCTATTCAAAATACACAATTGTGCCACAAATTTAAACTTAATAATGGTGTTGACTCAAGTTCATTTCCGACTATGCTGGAATGAGACAAAAAATTGATAATCGAAACAAAAAAAGTTCGTGCGACGCAAGAAACCATGACCTGCCACTGCAGACAGTATCGACGAGACAAATTATGTCACGTCTGCAGTAATAGTGGACAAGATACATGTCAATAAAGTCCAGGAAATAAAGGCCTTTTTGTGTTTTTTAAACGTGATGTGGAATTTCGTTTACTTTTTGTTGTGTGGTTTGAATGCTCGCGTTTGGAAAACAAACATTGTGTGTGAAAAAATACAATAGACAATACTTTATTCGTTTATTAATAAGAGAGGATTATTAGTGATATAATGTGGATCAATGCTGAAAATAAACAAAAGTGGTAAGTAGCTCGAAATGTATACTCCGAAAAAAACTTTGTATAACCAAATCTGAGAGGGAAAGGACCAACATAGATTTTACTCAAAATAGGGGCGTAAAAGAAGTGGTGTGTTGGCAGTGATACATGCCATGCTGCCAGGACAGAGACGGCCTGGCCGTAGAGTCTACCGGTAAATTTCCCGGTGAGCCTTGTTGGGAGCCCCCAGGACCCCCAAAATCTACGCAGCCCTACACCTGTTGGCGTATGAAATTTCGTGAAAATGGCCAAAAGGCGAAATGGATCTGATTGCATAGACTGCAGGTTTATCGAAATGCCCCCTATGTGGAGTGCCATTGTCTGTCCACAAAGATGGCATTTCAATATACCAGCAGTCTAGTCTGCCACTGAAAGGTAGATGTTAGGAAATTGCGTCCTCTCGGTTCGAAAAATCAACATTTTATCCCATTGGGTCGAACTGTGCTCGGCCTGTTGAGTTCGTGTGCTCTGTTTGGTGTAATCATTTTTGCCAAATGAGCGACGAAGATGATACAAAAATGCCGTCCAAAAAGCCCTCTATGTAGACTGTCATTGATCCCGCAGATGTAAGGAAGTAGCGTGCTTTTGGTTCGAAAAATCAAAATTTTGTCTTCGTCCAGGGCCCTCTTGACATGTTTCCCGGCAACATTTTTCGGCCCAGTCCGTCCCCGTGTCAGGGTTCTGCGAATCTAAAATTTAGGTTCGAATCGAATACCGAATCGAATCAGACCGAGGACTGCAAATGAAATCGTATTTCACGGCTCTTCAAACTGTAAATATTTCCCCTTCTTTTAACCCGTTACCTAACACGAAAAGCAGACGACACTTGCAAACAACATTCTTGAATAGCTAAATATTTTCATTTTTGCATCAAAAACATAGCTTTAGACCCTCGTGGGAACGAGCTCAGCGAGCTCGTTCCAGTGAGGGGTCATAAGCTATGTTTTTTGAGACAAAAAATGAAACAATAATGAACACTTTTTGCAGTTAAGTTGGGGAAAGGGTTAACCATAAATATTATCAGTCTCCACTAAGATATTGGGTTCAACGGCGATTCGTCTGTTTGGGTACATCGATCAGAAACGCAGACTGTTCCAGAATGGAATCATAGTATTTTCGGGAGCGCACCCTCCCTGAACTCTTCTTCTCCCCCAAGCCTGTTGTACAAGAGACCTGATGAAAGAAGAAGAGTTCAAGAGGAGAACTCTTGAAGAAGAGTTCAAGAGGAGACACTTTGTTGAATTTTGAGAACACCTTTACGATTCGAAAATTTCGAATTTGGTTGATTCGAATCGTATCGAATTGAATCATCTGGTCGATTTCAAACCGAGTCGTATTTGAAGCTTCTCGCGTCTCGAATCCCAGCCCCAGGAAGTGGAGGCTAGGAGAGCGAGAACAGTGCTGAAACGTGTTACACGAAGAACTTTATTCTGGCAATTGTCGATCTCATTTCTTGTAATATCAGCAAATCGGATCAGTACAAGTTGTTGAAACAAAACACCTGTCAGGCAGGTTAGATAATTCATGTGGACCGATACTCGGCCTCGTTATTTATTTATTTATTTATTTATTTATTTATTTATTTATTTATTTATTTATTTATTTATTTATTTATTTATTTATTTATTGGGGTTTAACGACACTTGGACAGCCATGGCCACCTTGTGTTTGACAGTTTTACGGGTGGAGGAAGTCTGAGTAACCGGAAATAACTACCAAGCAGCGGCAAGCAACTATCAGAGTCCCCAGCACAAGCAGGGTTAGCATTGGTAGAGAACAAGTGCACCTTCGACGTGCAGCACCCCTTAGTACACGGTGCCGTCGTGCCCCCGCTCGGCCTCGTTACTTACGTACAGCTCGTCTAATAAACGTGATTTGGAGACAGTGTTCGGCGCATTGAAACATCCAATTATTATATGGATCATGGGTCATCATTTAGGCTCTTGTTCTCAGATAAAACGTGATTTGCAGCCTCTCCTTTTGACCTTCCGAGATGCCTATCTAAAAAAAAAATTCTTTTGAACCCCAAATTAATAAAAATGAAGACCTGAATTCAAAAATGAAAAAGAGGTTAACTGCGTTGATACTGCAAATGGACAAACAAGAGACTTATACAGTCTATAATTACATATCTATCAAACTTTTAAGATTTAAAAATTTTGAAATTTGAATTTGTCACCAAGTATTTAAAAAAAATGTACTTATTGGTGTAAATTTCTCTCTTCAACATCATTCTTGAAACTTCCAAGAATAGAAATCTTGATTTCAAATTTTAATTCATCACACAACTTTTGGGATTTTGGGTTCAAACGAATTTTTTTGAAAATTGAAATTCAGATTCAAATTTGGAATTCCGGATGAAATATTGCTATCGATGTCGTATTTAAATTGTGTAGACAACGTGTTTTTTTTTATTTTTGAACTGAAAGAACGCTGCTTCCTATCAATGGCAGTCCACATGGTGGGCATTTCGATGACATTTTTGTATCAGCTTCCACGCTAATTCGAGGGGCGGATCTATCGGAAAATGGGAGAGAATTTTGATTTTTTGATGTGAAAGAGCGATATTTCCTTGTATCTGAGCGCTCCGTGGTAGACTGGACTGCTGGTATAACGAAATGCCCTGTATGTGGACTGCCAATGGCAGTCCACAAAGAGAGCATTTCAATATACCGGTAGTTTATTCAATCAGGTCCATTTTGCTTTTGGGTCATTTTCATGAAATCTCAAGCACCAACAGATGTTGGACTACGTCAGTTTTGTAGACCCACACGGCCCAGAATAGTGGGCACACCGGGAAAATTCCCGTTGAACTATACGATCAGTCAGCTTCTGACATGGGAGCTTGGTTTTGATCGAGAGAAAAGGTATAGTTTAACTTTTTGGTTTGGATTATTACTTTTCTTTCCAACAAGTCATTAGATCAATCAAATTCGGGGAAAAGGCATGAAACGCACTGATTTTAGTTAAATCCGGGGGTCCTTCAATTGCAGCATCCTCGTCAATGTATCGTATTTGATTAGCGGAGTATTAATTAGGTGTTGTCTAAACGAGATTGACAGATTGATAGCATCCAGGAAGAAGGACGAGATACGGAATTTTTTTAGGTTCCTCAGTTTTCAAAAGTCAATTGAAAACATAAAAGAGGAGTGTTTGAAAAGAAAAGTTACTGTTGATAATTATAGTGACATTAAGTATAAGAAAAAAGAAATACTTGAATCTTGACTATTCGACAGCACACCTGCCAAGCCCACATTGTCTTTATTGTTATTTCTATGACCGACCTTATTGTAAAAAAACTGTTGCACCCAATGCGCATGTTACATTTCTTTGTTAAACGTCTCAGTGTAGCACCAGGAAGTCACCTCATAAATATATGTAAAGTCAGTTAATCGGGGGTAATTATCAGTTTTCTTTTAAGACAGTCCATGAAAATAAAAGCAGAAACCGGTAATCTACGTTGTACGCGAGTGCTAAGGAAGTGGGCAATGGATCCTGACCGTGGAGGTTTCGAATCTGTTGACCGTGAACTGGTTTTGTTACTAGAAACAAGAAGCTTTCACGAACAGCAAACACAAAATCCACTTAGGGAAAAAATTGAAATCTAAGATGGCGTCTAGTATATGACATTTCTCCTTTTTCCAGAAAAGCATCTCTTTTGGCCGAACAAATGTTACATCCATGTCTTTTCGTAATGAACATCGCGGAAAAGTCCTCGCTCAATCCATTGCTCAGTACTGAGCCGGCCTGTGCTCTAACGTTCATCAAAATGGCAACCAGAACACCTAGTTACGTTTGACTGAGAAAAACCTTCAGTTCAAGCATTAGCGAAGTATCACCTTCAGGGGTGATCTCATGATGCCTGCATTTTCCTACGCTACGGTCTACATTGTCCACAGTTGACGTGGTAGATGTCTTTTGGAAATAGTCCGCGAGTAAACTGTCTAGATTCTCTGTTGCAATAACGGACTATCTATCACGACTTCATCGACAGTAGCAGAGAAGCCAAACGTAACAGTTCGTTCTCGAGCCATTTCGACCCGAAACATGATCAATTTCGACAAACAGGCCGAAAAATGTTGGGGTTGTTATAAACCTTTGTCGACATGACTTAATAACAAAATAGCCAATGTTGTTGTCTTTTTGTGCTCTGATGGAACAAGAACTCCCAAAATAGTTTTCTGAACAGAATGCAACAAGTATGCACTCATGGTTCAATTTTCGGAATTGTATATTGAATCGGTGTTATTTGCGTCTTCTATTGTTCGAGCCACAGTAAACACCCTTCTTTCTGTTTCATCTTTTACAACAGTCTACTTGTCTGTTGACCACTTTCATTTATTAAGTACCTGACTATGTTATGGAACATACTGAATTAAAGAGCGTTAAAGTATGTTCTTGTGCGTGGGGGAGGGGGGAGGATGCAGGATAATTGTCCAGTCTGTACATTTTCATCAAGATTATAGTCAAAGATATCAATTCTCTCTTGCTAGTAATCATATGCTTTTTCAACCCTTTACCCAACACGAAAAGCAGACGACACTTGCAAATAAAATTCTTGAATTGTTAATTGCTTTACTTTTTGCGTCAAAATCATAGCTTATGACCCTCCATTGGAACGAGGTCAACGACCGCTGTTCGGTTTTGGCCGTTACGTTGGGTAAAGGGTTAAAAGTCTAGATTTGATACTTTGATTGTGTCACACATACAGTCAGTCATATAAATAGAGGCCTGTAGCAACAGATTCGGCCTGTTGGATTTCCGGCACGACTAATTTGGAGTACCGTTTCAGAACGTGTAAATCGAATAAAAAGTTGCGTCACGACTGGCTCAGTGGCAGTGAACTTCAAGCCGAGAGGTCTGCGATTCGATCTCCGCCAGGGGTAACTCCGTTGAGTCCTTGGGCAAGGCACTTAATCCCGACTGCCCATGTGGGGGTACGGTGTCGCTGTGTACTAAGGCGTAAAGCACGCCGATGCTGCACCTGTCTTCGGCCAATGCTAATCCAACTTGTGTAGAGTTAGTACGCTGGGGAGACTGACAGTTGCTCGCCGTTGCTCGCTCGTTCTCCCTAGGTATTTCGGCTTCCTCCATCAGTAAAACTGTCCGACACGAGGTGACCCTGGCTGTCGAAAGTGTCGGTAAAGCCCAATAAATAAATAAAATTCGGCCAGCTGGATTTCCGGTACGACTAATTTGGAGTACCTTTTCAGTACGTGTGAATCGAATAAAAAGTTGCAGCGCGGTGGCTCAGTGGCATTGAACTTCAAGCCGAGAGGTCTACGGTTCGATCTCCGCCAGTGGTAACTGCGTTGTGTCCTTGGGCAAGGCACTTAATCCCGATTACCCATGTGGGGGCACGGTGGCGCTGTGTACTAAGGCGTAAAGCACGTGGATGGTGCACCTGTCTTCAACCAATGCTAATCCTACTTGTGTGGAGTTAGTACGCTGGGGAGTCTGAGAGTTGCTCGCCGCTGCTCGGTGGTTCTCCCCGGGTACTTCGGCTTCCTCCACCCGTAAAACTGTCCGACACGAGGTGACCCTGGCTGTCGAAAGTGTCGTTAAGCTCAAACAAACAAACAAATTATTAAATTAATAAATAACGACTTCTTCGTGTATATTTTATTTTTTCACTTATTCACAAATAATTTTCCAAGAAGTCTTGAGTTTGTTAGTTGTATAATCCCGACTGACTAATAACAGAACAAAATCATCAAGGCATGACTTCTGCGAAGGCATGCTTTGATGATTGAGTTGGAATATTTAATCTTCAGGAACATGTAGGAGGAATGATGTTGCTCTCTATAAGGCGTTTACTTGTGTATCAGTTAACGCTGTTTGTGGTGCGTTCGAGTGAGATGAACGAAATGTATACAATTTGCTCCGTCCACTTTGTCCATACGTAAGATTTACACGTATCACAAGAATATTAACAGTCGTTTCTGTCACGAAAATACACAATTGATAATAACTGGAACTGCTGACCAGCTCAGAACAATGAACGATGAGTACAAATCTCACAAAATTACGGTGAGCTCTTAAAATTTTCTCAAAAATGATTTTTGGAACTGTTTCTCCTGAGTAAATTCCACATTAATTCAAGCCAAAATTGTTTCACTTGAAATTTGTTTTCTATGTATTACTCGATTTTGCCTTCCACAACCAGATGAATAATGCACTGTCATGAATGGCAGATTGGTCGTGATATCAGACTTAAGCAGTCCCGATTTACCTGTTGGCCATACAGTACGTGGAGAGTGGGTTGTAACTAAAGCACCCGCAGAGTGGAGTTGCCACCCAAGCTATAACTTTCAAATTTTGTACATATCGACAAAACACACAAGCAATGTTTCAGCCAATGGACCTCCGGGTTTAACCCGGAGGTCCATTGGCTGAAACTTTGCTGGTGCTGGTTATGCTTTGCAACAAATTTGCAATTATTGCCCGGGTGGAATCTCCACTCTGCGGGTGATTTAATGATAATACACTCTCCACGTACTGTAGGTCATACAGTACGGCCGTGTGGACTTGTCATTTTCCACAGGATGGGCAGTATTTCCGCGGAGGAAATAATATATAGATTACAAACACTAATTATAGTAACAATCATAAAAAAAATTTAATTAATGAAGCACCAGGTACAACCCGGTAATTATTACCTGGTAAACGCATGCGTGGACATCACTGCCCAAACGTGGTTTACGTCCACGGCAACTGTACTGTAGAATTCCATCCATCATTTTACTAAATGTATGTCTGCAAATTTAGATTTTTTTTTTGAATTCCCAAAACAACAAAATTCACTAAATTAAGTTAAAAATTTCTCAACATTATTTTTATATTTTAATCAATTAATTATTTTTGAAACGCAACTTTTGGTCCCTCAGAAGATCGAACTTATCGGCCTCGTTCCCATGAGAAAAAATATATAGAAAAACAAATTTTCATGAATTGATATATGTTTTCTTTTTTTTCCCCAACCATTTCAGAGCAAACGCTTACCAGAGTATGTCGAATACGACATTCTGATTGAGTTTAGCTTCTATTAACCCTTTACCTAACTTGAAAAGCAGACGACACTTGCAAACAAAATTCTTGAATAACTAATTTAATTTTTTTTTTTTTCATTTTTTTGTCTCAAAAACATAGGTTATGATCCCTCTTTGGAACGAGCTCGTTCCAAAGAGGGGCATAATCTATGTTTTTGAGACAAAAAAAGGAAAAAAATAATGAAAATTAATTGGCGATTTTTGTGAATAGCGCTGGTCGGTTTTGGCCGTTACGTTGGGTAAAGGGTTAACTGATGGTGTTCTGTTATCGGACATATTAGTGGGACCACTTCAAAGAGTTTCAGGCGCATCGCTTGGAATCTATATAAGAGGGAACAGGGTTTTTTGTAATTTATATGTGAATATCCAGAAAGGAAAATACCAATTTTCAAACGAAAATAGAAGTACTGAGACATCATCCAATGGTCATTACTACAAAATTTTGCAATTGTATTTTCTGGAATTGTGTTTTTTCAAATGATATAAATGACTAAAATGAACCATTAATATTAATTTCAAACATTTGTAATCGTTTAATAGAATTTTGGAAAATATACTATTCAAAAAAAGTCGGGGATATCCAAACTGATGTTGATATTTTCGGAAAATGGTATTGGATACGCGTGATTGGACACATCAATATGTTACCAAGTTTAGTGTGGATCATGAATGTCACCGGCCAACGAAAACTTCGTGCAGGTTTTTCGCACGAGCGCCGCATAAATGTCTCTGGGATACGTTTTGAAATTTTCATTTGTACTGGACGGGCTTTTTCGTAGGTCTCATCGTTCTTTTCTTGGTATAAACTCGTTCATCAATAGTTTCTGGTCGAAACGTAACTTTTGAGGTATGCGAAGACTGACACGTGAAAAACGTTTACGTGCCGTTGGCATGTTGGGAGCTGGCAACAGATAGACTGCAGACGGCAGTGGCTTAAATTCTCAACGTTACTCAATCGGTGATTAGCAGGTTGTGGTCACAGGCAATGTTGATGACAGATGTCGGTCAGGTCGCCCAAGGGCGACAACTGCTAACCAAGATCGTTCATCCGAACCACAGCATTACGTAACCGCCACCAAAGTGCCTCAGAAATTGGACAGCAGCTGCACCGAGCGACAGATGTGCGAGTCAATGTCAGACAATCCGAAATCGCCTACACAGCTGGAATGTGTACGCTCGGCGACCTCGAATAATTCCACGTTTGACTGAACGTCATATCGCAGCAAGGCGTAATTGGTATGGATCACGACAGCGCTGGGGCAATAATCGATGGAGCAACGTCATGTTTTCCGATGAATCGAGGTTCACTCTCAACTTCCATGACAGGCGAAACAGAGTGTGGCGGCGGTGGAGGCAGCGGAACGAACGATACCATGACGTAACCGTTAGGCAGCACGATCATTTTGGTGGTGGATCGGTTATGGTGTGGGGAGGCATAACCATGACAAGCAGAACAGCATTACATGTCATCCAAGGGCGTGTCACAGGGTAGTACTAACGTGCCAACATGTTAGCAGCTCATGTGGTGCTATTTGCGCGACGTCACGGCCGTCGATTCATTTTCCAAGATGACAATGCAAGAGCACACAGGGCGCGTGTCGCTACAGAGTTCCTCCAGAAGCAGAACATCGCTACACTGCCTTGGCCAGCACTAAGTCCAGACCTTTTACCAATCGAGCACGTCTGGGATATGCTTGTCAGGCGCCTTCTACAACGCCAACAAGCCCCTACCAATGTACAGGAACTCTCCGCTGCACTGCAGGAAGAATGAAATAAAATTAGTCAAGCTGATATTGGACGTTTGGTGAGGAGTATGCCACGTCGGATCCGCGCTTGTCTCGCGAATCGGGGAGGATTTACAAGGTATTGAGGTCTTGGACTGAATGTGGTAAATTCTCTGACTGACCGTCCATGTCTTCTACAGCTCAGTGCGTGGAATGTGTGCTTGTTAGAGACCCAACTATCACTGAAATCATTCAGCAGATGTCACAGTGCACTGCCTCAACTGTATTTTTGATGAAAATATAAATATATTTCTTCATTTTTGTCACTTTTATCAAATATCCCCTACATTTTTTGAATAGTATAATATTGTAAAACAATTATAGGATTGGTTTCCCAATCCAGTGTTCATGCTGGTCCGAAACGATTTGCTGCATAATTTTTAGTCATCCTGTATCTTTGGGGCCGGTACCAAAACGTTAATGGAATGGTAAAAGGGAAGGGGTGCTGTTTTTTCTCATAGGAAGCCGGAGCAAGTATGGGACAGGTTGCCTATGAAGGCGCAGATGTCTTATCCTTGAGTGCAACCGGACACCATCTGCAATGCTTTACTCAAGGAACCATTTGTCTGTATGTACATGTGTTTTTGAGCGTGTCTATGAGTAAACGTGTGTTTGTGTGGGGTAAGGTGGGGGGGGGGGGGGCTGGGGAGGGTTCAAAGCCTATTTTCAGGAGTCATCAACGGCAGACATTCACTGCTGGAAAGAGGCGTTTCTTCACAAGACCGAGGTAGATTTTAGTGCAACTGGGTAAATAATAATAATCATACATGACAGCGTAAATACTGCACCGATCTCAAAAGTAAAATTTAAATTTATCCTGCCTTCAAGAATTGATGTCCGCCCATTTGATCAACAATCAAATATTTATTAAGTATGCAGTTTAATGTTTATCTATTAAATATAAACAGTCGAGTAACCGAGGACCAATAACAATGTGAAGGCTATATTCCTTGTGTATTTACCTTAAAATCAGGCTATTGTGGTTTGCTCGAAAAAATGACAGCCACGTGGCGGCCATAAACTTAATATCATGTTATACGTCTCCAAACCAGTGCCAAGGGTGGTATGTGTTTATTGTTTACAGAAAATATACAACCCTCCAAAAGTTGGACTGTAAAAAAGAGCGTTGTTGAAAGAAAACGAACAATCCCACTGTTTACATATTAACAATCTTTTTGTGGCTTCTCAAGTATGGCTATCACAAATGCGGACAGGGAATTTTAACCGGTTTGACCGGGGGTCAGTACTACAAAACTTTTATAATTGTATTTTCTAGAATTGTATTTTCTAGTTATGATTTTAAATGGGTTAAAATTAACCATTAGGATTTTCAAAGATCTGGGAACTTTCAAAGATCTGACAATTCGATAGCAAATTGCCATATCTTTTAACCCTTTACCCAACGTAACGGCCAAAACCGGCCAGCGCTATTCTCAAAAATCGCCAATTAATTTTCACTATTTTTTTCATTTTTTGTCTCAAAAACATAGGTTATGACCCCTCGTCGAGCTCGTTCCAACGAGGGGTCATAACCTATGTTTTTGAGACAAAAAATGAAAAAAAATAGTTATTCAAGAATTTTTTTTGCAAGTGTCGTCTGCTTTTCATGTTAGGTAAAGGGTTAAAGTGCTCATGATTCATTTTTGTCAGTTATATTAATAGACAGAAAATATAATTCTAGAAAATACAAATGTAAAAGTTTTATAGTATTGGCTTCGATTCGCAACTAGGTAACGATCCGTGCGTAACGCGTTGTTTTCATTCCACGCTGGTGCGGTATAGAATCTCACCTGTTGGAAGGAAATGCGGGAATACTGATTCTGAGACGCCATTTTCGGTCTTGATTGAGCAGTATTTTTTAAAGAAATCTCGACAAACTGGTGTAAGCGCTTCATGATCTGATCGCGCAAAAAAAAAAAAAAAAAAAAAAAGAAAAAAAAAAAACATTTTTCTGATCAGGAACGATCTTTGGTGTGTGACAGATAAATTTATATACACAATTACACGGGCTTTAACCCACAGTTATATGGGAGCGCGGTGGTTAGGTCGGGCATTGAACGTCAAATCGAAAAGTCGGCGGTTCGATGCTGACCAGCGGCAACTGCGCTGTGTCAATGGACCAGACACTTAATTCCGATTGCCCACCTGGGGGCAAGGTGGCGTTGTGTACTAAGGCGTACTGTACTGCACGTCGATGGTGCACTTGCCTTCAAGCGCTGATAACCTTGCTTGTGCAGAGTTAGTACGTTGGGGAGACTAACAGTTGCTCATCGCTGCTGGGTGTTTCTCTCCGAGTACTCCAGCTTCCTCCTCTTGTAAAACTGTCCGTCACAAGATCCTGGTTGTTGAATGTGTCGTTGAACTCCAATAAAACAAAACAAACCATTCCACTCAATTCTAAGTCTTTTTGAGCTGATGTTGAATAGTATTTGTTTGAATCCCGTGTTAACCCTTTACCTGACATGAAAGGCAGACGACACTTGTAAAACAAATTCTTGATTAACTATTTTTTATCATTTTTTGTCTAAAAAAATAGGTTATGACCCCTTATTGGAACGAGCTCGACGAGCTCGTTCCAATGAGATGTCATAACCTATATTTTTGAGACAAAAAATGAAAAAAATAATGAAAATTAATTGACGATTTTTGAGATTAGCGCTGGTCGGTTTTGGTCGTTAGGATGGGTAAAGAGTTAAAGAAGCGATCAACTTTCAAAAAGCTGTTTAGTTGGTTTATTAAGCTTTTTCTCCCGCAGAGTATCGATTAATACGTCATGATCCTGTGTGCGAGCTTTTCCAATGAAGTGGAATCGTACAAAGCTCCCAGGCTACCAGTCTCTTTTTATGAGGTGTTTGTTTATCCATTTTTCGTGGAGAGTTTTATATATTCCAGTCATTAAATATTTATTTCAATCTGAAAACATCAAGATGTTAACAATATTGGTGGAACTACGTGGAATAATCATACAACTACTGTCGCGGTGAGTCGTCATCCATACGTATTTCCGTTGTTTACTTACTTATCTATCTAACGGTATTGTCATTATAGATTCTGTCTAATCAATTCTCAGTTGATTTATTTAATTATTTATTGGTAATTGACGCCACATCAGCAGCTAAGGGTATATCGTGGCGAGAAAACGGTAGAAAGCAAAAATGTCAATTATAAAGTAAAAAAGATTGAATAAAAATATGAAATAATTGCAATAGAAATGGCAAATACAGGGTGGGTTAAACAGTAACAGTAATGAGCGCTGATACAAGCAAGGTGAATACCCTATGAATCAACCTGCTGAGTTTGAGACTTGAAGAGTCCAGTTTAAAAGAACAAAAACAGTTTAGTTTTAAATTTTTTTTAAAAAGGTTGATTACTTTAAGAAATGAGAGAATCTTGTGCGGGCTCGTATGATAAAAAAAGATCTCTTAGAGACCCTACAGTGAAATATTGCTCTCTGACATGATCAGCATCTGTACAGTGTAAAAGAATGTGCTCCAAATTCAACCCCTGCTGGCACGGAACACACTCTGGTCGCTGATATGCCTCTCACAAAAAGGAATGTGTAAGTTTTGTATGACCAATATGTCACCGTGTCAGAATTACATGTTCTTTTCTAGAAAGGTCACTGGGCGAGCAGTGATAAAAAGATATTTAATCGGAAGCGATGGAGCTTGTTAATATTCGCGGTTCATCCCATTCCGCAATTCTCAACGTAGATACATTTCTTGCGGTGATTCGGAGAAAATGAATGTTTATGGTACTTTTTGATTAAATTTTCCGCAATATTTGTGTTGGTCGGAAAAGCGAACCATGGGTTCGCTTTTCTGACCAACTGAAATATTGTTGACGATTGAATCGAAACCATAGGCGATGAACTATTTAAGGGCTAGACTGGTTCCAGACCACACCTGCCCCGAATTCCTTACAGTATTTGACAGGTGGCTTAATAGTTTGGAATTGTCCATGACCACCTTTGATTACTCATTTACCTTCCAACATAACAGCCGTAAAATAACATAACATATCAACTCTATTTACAAAAATCGACATTCAACTTTAATTATTTTTCTCCTCTATTACCCCCTTCATGAACGAGATCTTTCCAATGAGTGATCACAAGCTATGTGTTGAAGGCAAATGTGTAATAATTGAAAAAAGTCAAATTTCCTTTAATCATGTGAGGTAGAGCTGAGGGAGAGAAAGGGAGTAAAAAATTCCAAAAAATACAGTACGGGAAAAGTGGATAGTAGTGAAGAATCCATTACTCTAAAAAGGACAGTGATAAAAAATCAGTTACTCTTAAATTTTTTGAAAAGATCTCAGAAGCCCGAGCAGAGTCTCAGCTGACACTTCTGGTGCAATTTTTTCGTCTCCTTTTGTTGTTCCACAAAATTTAACTTTAAGTGGTAGAACTTCCCACCGTGAGTGGTTCGCCGTAGCACACTCTCCATGGACTGTATGTAATGGAACAGTATTTCAGTCTAACCTGTTGTCTTATTGTGAATGAAGGACTGGCTGGTAGTGTCACGAAGGGGGATCAAGTTACGGGCTACTTTTTTCATTTATTTTTCTCTTGCATTATAAATAATTCCAGAATCCATTGGATCATATTTATAAAGAAGAGAGAGGTGTGCTTGAAATACAATAGTTTACATATAAATTAAACGGTGATTTTTTGTCACTGTTTGTCAAATCACTGATGTAATACTGATTGTGTTAGGGACTATTTTATAGCCGACATTTTTGTTCAATTTAATTACACCCACTTGGGGAGTCTCATCGGAGGACAAGGAAGTAAGACAATTGATACTAACGATAAGACGGAATAACACAAGTGTAATTGAAATCCGTCTTCCCTAAAATAGACCTGAGCTCATTAGACAAAAACAGTTTCCATCTGCAATACAGCTTCGAAAACCTTCTTCCTTAGTTGAACTATTCAAATAATCTTTCCAAGTTCAAATGTAAGTACTGAGCCCCAATCCATGACCCACGTCCAACAACCAGAGAGAGAAGGATATTTCTGACATTATCCTTTATAAACTCCGTAACAACTCGTCCCCTGAGTTCCAATGTGTTCTATGTGCCAGTAGGCACATAGAACACATTGGAACTCAGGGGATAAACTGTTGGGACATGAACGGTGATAAATTTTAAAACAAGATCATCATTATACCCTAAATGCTCATGCGGACATCTTCGTGAAGATGCGCATCACTTTATATGTACTCGTTGTATTGATAAGAGATTGTTGCTTCCAAATAGCATTTGTAACCTACAGATTAGTTTAAAAGATTTGTTCTGTGCAAAAATCAGTGTTGAGAATACAACAAAATGAAACAACAAAAACACAATCTTTTGTCGTGGCGGTGACATCCCGTTTGTCCCATTTTCTTAATTTATGTACACTCTAAAATCAGTTGGGTTAAAAATTAACCCAAATTAACTGGGTTGAGTGAATATGAACCAAATTGGGTTCACATTCACTCAACCCAGTTGATTTGGGTTGATTTTTAACCCTACAGATTTTAGAGTGCAGGGAAATACAGTGGCACGCCGGGGAACAATTAATTAATTCTCTATCGGCGTGATCAAGGGTTATGACTTAGTCATTTCACTTTAGAATGTCACGTAAATGAATAGATCACTTAAATATTTACCAATAAACAAACTGAACATATGCTACACAATAATTACAATGTTGTTTATCTAATCAATAATAAAATTCGCACAAAAAATACAAAAGTACAAACAACTTTACAAAATGTAAACAAAATTTACATTGAAAATAGTACATCAAATGTGATGAAAAATAAATATTGACAATGACAAACACAAATATATACAATATGTCACAGCTTGTCTACAAACATTTTACAAATTGTCCCTTGTGTGCAATAACACCTACTTTGCCTTCAAGGGGACAAAATTAACATATACTGCATATATACAATGCAGTCAGCATTTGTCTTCTCTGTCCGTAATGGTGGTTTGGGAGCAGTCCTGTGTGACATGTCTGTTAATGTCACTATATTTCTAAGACAGCTGCACGACAATCACGTTAAAGTTAAAAGAAGAAACTTAAAGTTTGATTAAGTACGCATGTTTATTAGAATTTATAATCTAAAATGAATACAATATCATAACTATACTTATGCTGCCTAATTGAATCACGGCTGTGTTCAAATTATGAAAGCAACTATAATATGTTGCCTTAACCCTCTGAAACCGAGTGGCCCATTTTCTGACCAGGAACATGATACATCATACATTCATCAAGTAGGATGGCTTCTACGTTATTGTGTGGGGTAGACCAACCACTAGTCTCAACGTGCAGCATTACGGTTGCACGTTGCTAATATTGATTGGTCTACCCCCATATAATAAACATGGACTCTTCCAATTGCTTCCGTTGAACTGACATGAAGGATACCACCGGGGTTTAAAGGACGAAGCAAGGAGGGGAACTATGGAGAGCAACCAGTAGGTGTTAAATTTCGAAAGCCGAATAAATAAATAAATAAACCGTCGTGATGTGGACAAAAGCCTTCAGGACAAAAGTCTCCACGACAAATTGCAAGGCTGGAGACAATCCATCAAGCATTTATTCTTCATCTTAGAAAATATTTTTGGCATTCTAATTACGTAACAAAAACTTTCATTTGATGACCCTTTTTAATTACTTGTATTCAATTAAACACTATAAAAAACCTGCAGTAGATCAATCCCACATAGCACACGTAGGTAGGTAAAATATCAATAGCACATTGAGGGGAATGTTAACAGAAATAATTAGGCGAAAATCGTTGTGTACAATGTTTTTAAATTATATTTTATGATACACGCTTGGTGCTATTCCATTCTCTACCCTATATAAGTTGTGCTGATGTCTCAAAAAATGTTTTAAAATTTATATATTTAATGAAATTCACTTATAAAGAGTATTTTTCTGGGCATTTATTCTAACTGTTGTGAGGTGCAACCTCTACAATACCAATGTTAACAGTTTTCTCTTTTTGGGATGTATATGAGCTGAGACCCGGATTTTTTTTTTTATATATGGTGTCATAAGAGCATTAAGAGTAAAAGTGTGTTAACCCTTCACCTACCGAATCGCCCCCATCTGGCCGTGTAATTTGCAAATTGAGCAGTTGAAAAAAATATTTCAACAAAACCATGTCATGTGACCCTCATCGGAACGAGCTCATCGAGCTCATTCCAATGAGGGGTCACATGATATGGTTTTGTTGAATGTTTTTAGAAAATTTCAAAAATAGTAATTAAAATAATAAATTTTGATATCGTCTGCGTTGTGTATAGGGTTAAATATGTTAATGGAGCAGATGTAAATAGAAAACTTGATATATGTTAGAATGGAAGATTTTCTCGATAAGTATGGTAGACAGCGTCAATCAAAGATGAGATTCAGAGTGTGTTTCGACAAGGCAAGGTGAGAAAACACAGCTACTTCATGAGTGGCCGGGTCTCTATCGTTTGAGGTACCCCAGTGATTGCTTTCAGACAACTCTCTTCTTGTTTGGATATGATGCAACTCACACAGTTGTAAATCACATTAAAAGGAATTGTTATCTAGAGTACATAATGTTTGAGTCTGATGAGCTAGAAATATAAAAATATTAGACAACATTTTTCTTTCAATGCAACTGGTGTATTTAAATGGTATTTATGTGTGCACTTGAATCATGTCACTTGAAAGATAACGTTTATTCGGACCACATTCCTGGGTCATATCTGAGTATTCCTTGGGCCATATCTGAGTTTTTCTTGCAGTAAGTACTTTTTAAAACAATGGTGCTTGTACTGAATTAAACACTGTCATAAAAAAACATTGTTTACTGAATGGTCCAAATTTTCTAGATAAAAATTATTCGCCCTACCAGCATGGAAGATTTTGTTTACATCAGCTTCATTAACGTATTTTTACATCAGCTTCATTAACGTATTTTCAGAATTTTCAAACATTATGCCTGTGTGGCACAATGTATTTATTTTCTCAGCTCACATACACCACAAAATGACAGAACCGTTGATGTTAGTTATGTCGAAATTTTACCTCACCACGATGAGATGAGTGCCGTGAAAACATATTTTTTAAAATGAGTTTATTAAAAATTTGAATTGTTAAAAACAAAACTGTAGTCGTCAGGATATATTATTTATTATATAGAATGCTCTCGTGATATTCTGGGCCAAAGCAACCTCGTGCGATAATTCTTAACCCATTCAAACGTATGTGCGGTTCTCTATATGTACCTACCACATCTACCTGATCTAAATAATGATTGATCTACTACCAATTTGAGTGCAACAATGTAACCATTTAACATTGCAGACACCTTCTTGCACTCATGGATCGAATTGATTTACATTGTTTACACAAATGTAAATTTATAGCTTAATCATATTAATTGGGAGCGCGGTGGATCAGCAGTTTCGACTTGGACTTCAAACCGCATGATCTGCGGTTCGATCCCCGCCAGGGGGTTACTGCGGTGTGTCCTAGGCAGGGCACTTCTTCCTAATTGCCTATGGGGGGGGGGGGGGCACGGTGCACAGTCTACAAAGGCGTACTGCATGTCGATGGTGCATTTGCCTTCAACAAATACTGACCCTGCTTGTGTGGAGTTAGTAAGTTGGGGAGTCTGTCAGTTGCTCGTCGTTGCTTGGTGGTTCTCTCCGGGTACTCCGACTTCCTCCACCTGTAAAACTTTCGACACGAGGTGTCCTTGGCTGTCGAAATTGGCGTTAAACCCAATAAATAAATAAATAAATAAATAAATAAATAAATAAATAAATAAATAAATAAATAAATAAATAAATAAATATTTCAATCACATTTTTTCTTTTGAAGTAAACATTTACACGTTTTTTTAGGACCTCGAGCCCAAATAAATAAAGCTGTCATGACCACAGTTTGATGTTTCTGAATGTTCAGTGGGCTTTCAAACTGAAGGAAGGGCTATGTCTACTATTTATCTAAAAACCCAAGTGCCAACTTTTACACATACATTGTTGCTTCTCTCTTCAATTGTGTTTGTACCATAAATGTAGTAGACAATTTTCGACAGTCAGGGTCACCTCGTGTCGGAACTCCGTTTATCAGTGGCAGGTTCACATAATAGTTATGACTAGTGTTACTCAAAGCACCTCGTATGAACTTGATATCAGCGTTGCTCGTTGTCAGACTCCAAACATGTATTCTCCTTTTAAACGTTAATTTTTGTAACTCGCTTTTTAAACGTCTATTTTTATGCTATTTTCATGCATCTAGTTTATTGGCTGTATTGCAAAACTTTCTTCATATGTTCGGAAGGGAGTTGCCAATATGCTGTATAAGTTGTCCTCCAATACAACTTACTTTATTACCGTAAAATGACAGATATTTAAACGAAACTAAACTATAAAGCTTCCACGTCTTTATATTGTCTCTTGAGTGCTAAAGCATTGCAGGTGGCACCTTCTTTCATTCAAGGGACGATATGTACAGTATGGCCGTCGTAGATTGGTCACTTTCCACGGGTGGGCATTATTTCCACGGACACAGTAATATTAGATTCCAAACACTAATTATAGAAATAATCATCAAAAAATTAATTAATGAAGTGCCTGATATAACTCGGTGCTTCATTAATTAAAATTTTGCCTGGTAATCGCGTGTGTGGACATCACTGCACATGCGTGGATCACGACCAGTCCACGGCGATTGTATTGTATTTCATATTCAGCTGGAAGCAATTATATAATGCCATAATTGGGAGGTTTGCCTCATTTATTTGTTGGTACCCATTCTCCAATATAATATCTTTTTACACTGGAACCCTTTTGTTTCAGTTTATTGGGGTGTATCTATGTGGTGTATAATGGATTGTAGGAAAAACAGTAAATGATATGGATATGGGGTACAAGTGCAGGTTGTCAAAAGTCTCATGCCTCTTTACCCTCAAGGGCAAGGTGAAGTGGGGTATGGTTCTATAATATCCCTAAAGGCTCCACCAGATTGAAACAAAACAGTTTCTAATGTACACGTGTACTTAACATTAACAAATTTAGCGCCCTATCTTTCAAGATATTGTTAGTAGGTTTACAGTTTTTATACCATGATTACCTGTTCTACCATATATAAAAAGCCTATGACATAAATTTTAGCTTTACACACCAACCGTGTTGAACACGCCTGCAATGAGATTTCAATAGTTAAAATTGACACCTACAGTGCCTTGAATGCAAACTTGTCTAAATTTATCACTCGTCGCCTCTTGAAGAATGAAATGAAACCGGCAATTATTTATTACGTTTTGGAATAAGTTTACCTCATAAAATACCAAAAATTAACAAACATACGTTGTCTCATGTTAATAAAGCATCCATAACTCGAAATAGTATGTTATTAAGTTATAAAAATGAAAACGGCACCGTAATTGCGGGGTTTTGTTTTCTATTTCGTTTCGGCGATAAAATTGCCAGCAGAAGTACCGCCCACCGGTGCTCATGTAAAGAAAAACAGATTCGCAAGTGTAAATATTGATTTATTTAACATTTAAACTCTTATTAATCTGATCATGGTATAAATAAAATATACCCAAAGTAGCTTGGTGCACCAAATGTTCACCACTTGTGGTGGTGAAGTGATGTTAACCGCGCGCCGCTCGCCAATGGCTCGCGGTTAACACCACTTCACCACTCGTGGTGAACATTTGGTACACCAAGCTACTATGGGTGTATTCTACATGTACACTGTTTTTGGGCTTCATTTATTTGAAGATCATCTACCTGTGTGGGTGTCTAAAATAAATTAAAAAAGAATGTACCAAACTAGTTATGTTCATTTAATAGAAGGTATCTATGGGAACCCTAGTATATAGTGATATAAAAACAGTTGTACAAGTGTAGTTTAATATTACAGAACCCGAACCCTACCTTCTAAGGTAATGTCGATTGAGCTGTGGGGGTTATCCTTAAACCATTTACTCAACGCACTCGATATTAATTTTTTCCCCATTTTTCTCCACCTTTCAACAAAACCATATCATGTGAACCAGCATTAGAACGAGCTCGAGCCAATGCGAGGGTCACATGATATGGTTTTGTTGAAATGTTTTTACAAATCTTGTTTTTCAACCGCTCAGTTTGTAAATTGCGCCAATGGATGTGGCTGATTCTCTAGGAAAACGTGAGTTAATAAATCTTTCACAACTTTGAGCAATTACAGTAGAAATACTGGCAGTTGGTTCCCAGTACTTTTACTGCACTTTAACAGTATGTTTTTACAACGTACCACGCACTTTGATATCATAGACATTATTACCATAGTTGCCGAGTACAAACAATTGTATCGCAACGACCACAATATATTAACCCTATCAACAGTGCGCTCTTGAATGGTATCATCCTTTTGGAATATAGTTTATAGCAAAGAGGGCAAATCCATTTTGTATTAATAGGTGGGTTTAGTAATAATATAACCCTACAGCCCCTTAGGGCTGTAGGGTTAAATTATTGCTAATCTTTATTACATATTTGTTGTGTAATCTTGTCATCGAATCCTGTTACTTCTAAATATAAACATGTGTAAAAAACATGTTGTTTGGGGAAGGTCTTCATGTAAGAAGTATGAACTATATATGATAAACAAATATAAATAGAGTTCGTGTCTCTTACATGGAAACAGTTCTGTGGTTTGCGAGTAAAATTTTATTCACAAGTAGAACAAGTTATTAAAGATAATTTTAATCTGATATACGATGAAAGATAATCTCTCGTACTGAAGGTAATTGGGTTAGTTTCGTCCGTCGCCATGCATGGACAAAAATACTGAAAACCCACCGCATCCCATGGCAGTTGAAGGTGCTTTCCTTTTCTAGTAAGGCCCAGTGTGGGAGAAAAGTCACCCGCAAGATGCATTACACCTCACCCCCCCCCTCCTCCCCCGAAGGTTACGGTGGGAGTACACTCAAACAGTTCACCATGAGGCGCACACTCTCATCCATTACTTGGATAGTCTAAACAAGTGTACGAGAAGTATTCAACTTCCGCCGGTAATACAATAGAAGAGCGTTAATTAATTTATAATTAATTAGTTTAAAATGAGAATGTCGATGTATTGCACTTCGCTGAACTTTCACCTCAAAAAGAAAATTTGTCTCGGGTGTTTGAAATTCAGGAAAACAGTCTTTGGAACAAACTTCATAAGTGCTTAAAAGCCTCGTGTCAATGACGTGAGAAGTGAACCAGGAAGTCCTCTCTATCACTATTCAAGTTGTTGCATAACCTTATGTAATATATCAACACCTGTCGATGAATGGTACCGTTTAACTGCAAGACCAGTTCTATTTTAGTCCATTGATAACAGCAATTAACCAAGAAAAACTGACGTCGAGACTTTTCCGGGATTCAATACCAGGTCCTGATATTAAAGGGGTGGGGTGGGGGTGGGAGCGCGTGGATAAAGCACTTGTTCGAATGAGTGGATGCGATACCCTGTTTATCAAGCAAATAATACATATTCTATGTGATGCAGCGTGAAAATTATCGCCATTTGGGGTATCTTATCCGATCTTGTAATAGGTCTTCACTTGATACAAGTCTATCTGACGCATGCACTCAAGAAGTCACCATTGACGAAGTGGGCCCAGTACTGTGAAACTTTTACAGTTGTATTTCCTCGAATTGTATTTTCTAGTTGCGGCTTTAAATGGGTTGAAGTGAACCATTAGCATTTTCAAAGGTTGTGGCAATTTGCCTTAAGGCAAATTGCCATATCTTTTAAAATTCTGATGATTCAATTTAGTCAGTTATATTAATAAGGAGAAAATACAATTCTAGAAATCTCTAGAATCTCTCCCCAAAAAACCCTTCTCCTCAATCAGCTCGTCTAATCTCCCATACAGGACTTTACAGAAAACTTTTCCAATGTTGCTACTGACAGAGATCACCTTATGGCAAATTGCCATATCTTTTAAAATTCTGATGATTCAATTTAGTCAGTTATATTAATAAGGAGAAAATACAATTGTAAAAGTTTTATAGTATTGGTCTCTGTTTATAAAATAAATTCTCTATGTCGTCAGTGAGTCGATCGAATATAGTTCACGAAATTAATACAATTGTTATTGGGAAGTGACAGTGGGTGATGGCGTGTCTTTGGAGACACATGCAAAAACACTGTCTCTGTTGACTGTTGATTATTACATAACCGTGAAGAGATAGTTCCCTCCTAAACATTCAATAAGCCCCATTATTCTGCCCCCCAAAATATAAATAGAGAATAGTTCACTGCTCTGATTCGAGTACGATTGTTATCCTCGGGTGGGGCGCGCGGGGGATTATTTCACGAGGCGTTAGCTCCACGAAGGCATAATATTGGTAGTCGAATCCGAGCAGTGAACCTTTGTATTATTTTATTTTCTCCTTGTTTGTTTTCCCAAAACAACTATTTATAATTGATTTCGTGGTTACTTTCAAAACATGTAAAAAATGAAATAAAAAGAAATAGTCCGTCATCACTGAGAGTGGAATAGCATTTCCTGCGAGTGTGAGTGGGAATATATAGTTCCAGGTAAGTGGAGGTAGAAAAGGGAAGGGGCGAAAAGCAACGAGGTCATGGTAGCAAAGGAAGAATACCAACAAACACGAAACAAAGTAAATAAGATTAAAGACGATAATCGGAGAGTGTGAAATAGCAGTCTTATTAGGACGATAAGAATGACGGGAGGGGGTGGGGGAGGTCGAGTTCGAACGTATTTTGGAAATGGGTGAATAAACGTAACAAAGGAAATAGGGGGCGCGGTGGCTCAGTAGGTAGAGGTGCAGGTTGCAATGCGAGAGGTCCTCGGTTCGAATCCCACCTGCGGCAACCGCGTTGTGGCTTTGGGCAAGACACTTCACCCCCATTGCCCATGTGGGGGCACGATGACGCCGTGTACTAAGGCGTACTGCACGTCGATGGTACGCATGTCTTCAACCAATCTAACCATGTCTGTGCTGCAGTGCGGAGTTATGATGTTGGGGAGCTGGCAGCTGCTCGTCGTTGCTCGGTGGTTCTCTCTGGGTACTCCGGCTTCCTCCACCCGTAAAACTGTCACGGTCATGATTAGCCATTGTGCATAAATATGTGACCTTAAACATCAATAAATAAATAAATAAATAACAAAGGAAATAAACCACAGAGTATTAAAGTAGATGGCAGAGGTACAGACGATCAAGGTCAAATCGCATTAGAAATAGTCAAACACTGGGAAAAAGTAAACGATAAGCGAAGGGACATGGGGAACCCACCGGAGTGTCCTAACCAGGGCGAGGAAAATCTATCGAATTTCGTGTGTAGCGAAATTAAAACCGAAGAGGTGCGAAAGGTGATATCAAAACTAAGGAATGGAAAACCGGGAGGGGTGGTCGAACTTCCTAACGAGTTTCTCAAAAAAGGAGAGAGGAACTCTGTTGAAGCCTAACTGCCCTATTCAATTTAGCCATAGGAAAACAAGAGGTCCCCAAAGAATGGAGAGAAAGTAAAGTGACATTTATTCACAAAAAGGGGGAAAAAGACGTTTTGGATAATTATAGAGTGATCTCTGTCAGTAGCAACATTGGAAAAGTTTTCTGTAAAGTCCTGTATGGGAGATTAGACGAGTTGATTGAGGAGAAGGGTTTTTTTGGGAGAGATTCTAGAGATTTCTAGAATTGTATTTTCTCCTTATTAATATAACTGACTAAATTGAATCATCAGAATTTTAAAAGATATGGCAATTTGCCTTATGGCAAATTGCCACAATCTTTGAAAATGCTAATGGTTCACTCAACCCATTTAAAGCCGTAACTAGAAAATATAATTCGAGGAAATACAACTGTAAAAGTTTCATAGTATAAAAATTGTATTATCGCTCTTGGCTGTTTGTCACGGGTTTGTATTGGATTCTCGGCCTCATCCAGAAGCAATTTCATCGGCTCATTCTCATAAAGGCGACTCGATGGAAATGTTTCTTGGCAAAACCTCGAATCTGATACAGATCTCGTGCATTCATTGGTGGTACAATAAGTGGAGAATGAATCACTAGCAGAACATTTGAAACACTGTGGATAGCATAAGACGTAATAGGCTGAATCCGGAGGTTCATTGCCTGAAACTTTGTTTGTGTTTTTTCCGTTGTCGCGCGGAATTTTAAAGCTACTGATGGGGGAAATCACCCTATGGGAGTTTTAGTGGTAATTCATTTTCCACAAACGAAGAACTGTGCCAGATATATATCTTTTCCGATAGCACCGACGACTGGGAATGGTACTTCGGATACTTTTAGTTGGAAAATGTAGAGCCATTGGGATGAAATTAGAAGTGTTTGAACATTAATGAAATGTTACTTTTTACTTGCTGTCAGTTACTTCCCTTAATGCTTATCTATCCAGATTGTTCCCACCACACAGGCCAAATTTGACTTTAGGCAAAGTTTGAAACCTCCGATCGAGTGCTTCTGGGTGAAGTGATGGAAAAGGTCTCCGGGACAGTGAAAAAATTAGACTGGCAGTGGTTTTAGTCAAGTCTTGGCATTGCAGGCAGCCAAAACGTGAATAACTATCATTACCGGGCCATTACAATTACGGGTTGTATGGTGTAGTAAAATTTCGTGAAATTTGTCCCAGACTACAAGAGTTAATGTTCTTACCACATTGGGTTGGGGGAATTGCTGCCATTTAGAAGGGAAAAAGTAGACTAACTCGCATTTAGAAATGGGCCTCAAAACCGAGCCTTGTATGCCACAATGAAAACCCTAGTTTTACACCTATAACCGTCACGTTACACTCAGTCGTCAACACTTTTGTTGAAAAGAAAACATATTCAATTTCTCGAAAAATTCTTTAATTGCGGCTTGTAACAACACGAAATATAAATACAACATCAAATATTAAAAAAATAATTCTAAATATTAGTCACAACAAACAACTGAAAAAAATCCAGAGATATAAACAATAAGTTTGCGCTGAAGTATACGGATTCCGTTATCATTGAATTTACAAACATTTCTGTGGATTATTCTCTACCGACTATTTATCTACAAAGATTTAAAAACAAACATACACTGGGTCTCAAGGATACGTAATATCGCGCAAGTTAGCACATTTTTTAAATTTATACAGTCAAGCAAAATTATAGTTTCTCACTTTAGAATGGTAAAACGGTCACGATCAGCTATTGTGCATAAGTATTTGACCTTAAACACAGATAAATCAATCAATAAATAAATAAAATAAATAAATAAATAAATAAATAAATAAATAAATAAATAAATAAATAAATAAATAAATAAGGTAAAACCCGCATAATGCGTACAGACCCTGTAAAAAACAAACCATTTTTTAGGAATTAACGTTGAATGCGTTTGTTATGAAAGACATTTACACCACTAAACATGAACACTTCTGCGTTAGGATTTCGAGTGACAAAATTTTTTAATCAGCAAGTCATTAAAATTTACAGCAGTAGAACCCATAGTCATTTTACCGTATTTGTACCGTCTTTTTTCACAGTATTGATAGTCTAAATTTGATAGTGACATGAGCAGGGTCCTGCGAAGCTTCGAAATTTTCGATTCCTCGAGATGTTCTCAAAATCCTACGAAGTGTCTCCTCTTAACTCTCGTTCTATCATCAGGTCTCCCTGTACAGGATACCCAATGATAGAAGAAGAGTTCAAGTGGGTTCCGCATCTGAAATTACATTGATTCCGTTCTGGAATAGTCCGAGTTTTTGCTTGATTTGAACGAGTCGCCATAACGCACAATATTTGAGCGGAGACTGATAATATTTACAGGTGCAAGAAGGTGTAATATCCACAACTTCAAAAACGGTGAGATTCGATTCGAGATTCGATTCGATCCGAACTTTGAGGTTCGCGGCCATGAGTCATTGACAAGCGTGTAGTTTATCATAAGACATATTTGGATGCCCAGCCCCCCCCCCCCCCCCCCCACACACACACAAACTCTTACATGCTCCACTCTCCAAATAAATAATTATGATCGACGATTTTGTTGTTCGGTAAAAATCTTATTTTAACTTGTAAAAGGTATGAGCGCAATAAACATTAATCACAGTTTAACCCTTTGAGACGTTTGTACGTCTTATGACCTTCGAAATCAAACAGCGCGTTGGTACTTTGTGGTCATTTGTTTTGTTATTATTTTTCGATTTTTTAAAGTTTTTACCTCAATTACTATTTTCTCACGAATAGTGCTGAGTGACAACCGTTGAGCCAAATGTTATCGCAGCTTAAAATACTAATATAATCCTGCTGTCAAGACTTCTTAACTGGTTGAGTGCTAGAAGCTACTATCAGGACTTTCAAAAAATGAGGATACCAGAGCATAAGCCAACACTTTCCTTGCTTAAATTTCATATTCAGTCAAACACAAATGATATTTTGTTTTTATGAATTTGTTTTATTACAAATTATTGGAGAGTGCCTGTAGGCACTCTCCAATAATTTGTAATAAAACAAGTTTTGAATAACAAATTCAGACCACCAAAAATAATCTAGCCCTCCATCAGATAAACACTAATGTGAAAAATATCTTGTTATTTGTACTTTCCGACGTTTGACGTCGCATTTTGAAAAACGTTGAAGAAACTGAATTCCCAGTGACGTTTGAACGTCAAAATAATTAAAGGCTCAAAGGGTTAACCATTTACCTAAAGAATTGCCCGCATCCGCCCGCGTAATATGCAGATTCAGCAGCTGAAAAAAAATTCTTTTTCGAAAAATTTCAACAAAACCATATCATGTGACCCCTCATTGGAACCAGCTCGGGTCACATGATATGGTTTTGTTGAAATGTTAGGAAAAAAATTAAAAAACGATATTTAAATTAATAAATTTTGATATCGTCTGCGTTGGGTAAAGGGTATTTTAAGCATTACGTCGATGGATGAAATGAAACAGAACGACGGTAAAAAGCAAAATGATTAATTTACAATAAATTACATTGTTTAACCCTTTACCTAACGTGAAAAGCAGACGACACTTGCAAAAATAATTCTTGAATAACTAATTTTTTTCATTTTTTGTCTCAAAAACATAGGTTATGACCCCTCGTTGGAACGAGCTCGACGAGCTCGTTCCAACGAGGTGTCATAACCTATGTTTTTGAGACAAAAAATGAAAAAAATAGTGAAAATTAAATGGCGATTTTTGAGAATAGCGCTGGACGGTTTTGGCCGTTACGTTGGGTAAAGGGTTAACGGGTAGAGTGCTGGAAGCCCATAGCTGGACTCTAACTTAAAGTGCAGGCGCTGCAACTTGAAGGCGTCATTGATGGAGGATGAGCTTCATATTACCTTTAAAGTTAAATATTTTGTCAGTTATGATTTTCCTTGTTAAAATTTATGGGAGAGTGCGTACAGGCACTCTCTCATGAATTGTAACCAGGCAAAGACACATGAACAAATTTTGATGACCGAAAATAATTCAGCACTCCCAGTTAAACATCGTTCAAAAGTCAGAACTGATGACAGTGACGACATTTCTTTGTGGGAAACGTTATAATATATCGATCAACACTTATTATTAAAATGTGAATTTATACGACTGAATAACAGAGATTCATACAGAACTGCTCTGCTATTCTGATTCATACACAACCGTACACTCCAAAATATTCTCTGCTGCATTTTTCACCCCCTGCTGCACACGTCGGTAACACGCCCTAGCAATATTTTAAAACCCAGAATATTTTTCTTTCGTTTCATAATTTTTCATTTTTTTCTTTTAAGAACAGGTTAAGATCCTTCTTTTGTTTTGGTATAAAAGTATTAACCCTTTGAACTCTGGTGTCCTAAATGGTGTCGTGTCGTACATCACTGTCAACGTGAAAACGAAGGAGTCCGTATATTTGTAAGGAGATTCAATAATAATTTAACCCTACAGCCCTATAGCACTGTAGAATTAAATTATTACTGTACCTCCTCCCAAATTTGGAGCTCAGTTTGTTCCCTGCTCATAAATGATCAAAGTTTTCATTTAGTAAAAAAATTCTACATATAAGGAATGATCGTTTGTTGCTGTCTATTTCTTGAGTTATGACCCCCCCCCCCCCCCCCAAAAAAAAAAAAACAAGGCTAAACTGTGTAAATGGACGTAGCCCATTTACACTATGTTTGGCCTTTGTTTTTTGGGGTTCATAACTCAAGTAATAGTCAGAAACAAACTATTCCTTATAATTAAACTTGAGGGGCAATGAGTTTAGACACTCTATACTTTGCGGAGTTGAAATAAAAACCAGGTCCCATCATGCTTCCAAGTGATAACTGAATAAAAAGGCATAGTTTTCTAAAATTATGTTTGAAATAAAGATATATTTCACCGAAACATGTTCTAGTGTCATTAAAAATTTATTGACCAATGAATTGCGTAAGTTAAAAAGAACGTTATAGGCCTCGCAAAAACTCCAATCTCCTTTTCCACTTGACGGGAGGGCGCTGTCATTCAAAGCAACAGTGAGTTCAATTTAATTCTGATTTCGACCATTTCCTGAGGAAATGAAAACGCAGTTTGTAAATGTGGAGTTCCCCAGGAAATGAAAACGCAGTTTGTAAATGTGGAGTTCGATATAAACCCAGATGACATGAAGTTGGTTTAACTTTGTCTCGGAAAGAGTTCATTCAGACCATTTAGTAATTGGAAAGTTTTGCTCGCGTGGGTTCTGTTTGCGGATTTTTATGACCGACCATTGTTTACGTTTGATTTGGGTGAAACGATAAACGCAGCCGATCACCTATTGCGTATAAACAAATTGAACATGGAATAAAAAGCATGTTAAGGATTTCATTGTTTATTAAATTTTATTTTGAAAGTCTTTTTAATATGATGAGATAAATATTAATTACTTTTCATGCTGAAAGAATATGAGCGTGCAGGGATTCTTTTCCACTCACACCGTGCAACGTAATTTTCAAGACAGATATTGGGGGCGTGGTTTATGGCGGTCCAAAATGTGTTTTTTGGGTTCATTGTGTTATGAAAAGAAAAAAAGAATTTCTTTAGCCAATCATTTTGCCTGAAATGCATGGACAGAAAAAAACTTTAATTATTACGACTTTGAAAGGGTTAACCCTTTACCTAACATGAAAAGCAGACGACACTTGCAAAAAAAATTCTTGAATAACTAATTTTTTTCATTTTTTGTCTCAAAAACATAGGTTATGACCCCTCGTTGGAACGAGCTCGACGAGCTCGTTCCAACGAGTGGTCATAACCTATGTTTTTGAGACAAAAAATGAAAATATTTTGAAAATTAATTGGCGATATTTGGGAATAGCGCTGGCCGGTTTTGGCCGTTACGTTGGGTAAAGGGTTAAATCTACTCTACTGCATTTCCACTCTACGGTCATCACTTGTGTTTTATTTGTGCATGCAAACACGTGAAGTATTTTGTTACATTTTTTTGGATGTAACGTTGGATTGTGATGATTAGTTGGAAATGAGTTAGGTCCGAAGTACATTTTATGTTTGTGCGGCTGTTTCCAGTGGGTTAAACATGTCCCAGTCTTCGTTGGGATTTCAGGGAGTGAATAATTGTAATATCTCTGATGAAAATATGTTCATCTAATTCACACCGGCCATTTCATGTTAAGGGGAAAGATAATGAAATTTGGTTAATATATCCAAACAATGACTGAATTCGATCCTTGAATCTGACTAGATTGCCAGTAGGCTGTCAGTAGGCTTTCAGTAGGCACATAGAACACATTGAAACTCAAGAGACGATATGTAAATTACCTGCAGTGCAGGTCAAGATAACACAGGATGACTTAAAATATATATTTGGCAAAAATAAAAGAAAATAAAATATAACACACAAAAATTTCCATTTTCAAGGGATGTAACTTCCAAAGCGGGAAGGCAGTGAAACAGAAAATTGAATTTGATGTATATTTTGTCAGATGTCATATACAACTCAAAGTTTGCAAAGCACCAAATATTTGACACATCCTTGTGAAATTCGCTTGTGACATATTTCCGATATTTTGGTGGTTACGATTGAGGAATGTATTGGGATGGTCCCCAGTGTTTTCATTAGCTCTCTTGACAGGAAGACTTTTCGTGACAGTCATGGAAAGCATGTACCCATTGATTTTCAGGATGTTTTCGTGTACTGTCTACATGTACATGACATGTGTAGGGTATTCAGTCGTCATTTCCACACATACCCTTGTGATTTAATGATTGAATATGGCAAATGCAAATGTAAGAAGACATTTGTCTGAAGTAGAAATGTGGCGGGCTGTAGGGATCGTAGAGCAAGGGGCTATCCATCGGCAGGTTGTTGAAGCCCTCGGTGTGTACCATAGGGTGATCACCAGAGCCTGGGCAAGATTTCAGCAGTATGGCACACCAGTAAGATGGCATGGTGGTGGCAGAGACAGGGCAACATCTGCAGCTGTAGACCGGTTTTTGATCATTCAGACCCGTAGGAACCGCTTTGCCACAGCAACAACCCAGCTTCGCAGTGACTTTCGAATGCATCCGGGGTAAATGTTCCGACGCAGATTATCAAGACAAGGTTGCACGAATGTGGTCTCCGATCGAGAACACCATGTATTCGCATTCCGCTGCCCAAAAACCACCGCCAGGTACGATATGAATGGGCCAAAGACCACATTGGATGGACCAGAGAAGATTGACGACCTGTCCTTTTTACAGATGAGTCAAGGTACTGCCTAAACCACACAGATAGGCGTTCTATGGTATGGAGAAGACCAGGAGAGCAATTCCATGCAACCAATATTGCTGAGCATGGCCGCTATGGTGGCAGGTCAATCATGGTCTGGGGCAGCATCAGCAGGGATGGACGTAGAGTTCTGTGTCCTTGAACGTGGTACATTGACTGCACAACAGTATACTGATGAGATCCTCTATGTCCACGTCAGATTGTATGCAGGTGTAGTGGGTGATAGATTCATTCTGATGGACGATAATGCCAGTCCTCATATTGCTCATGCTGTCGGGGAGTACCGACAGAGGGAGTGGACTGAGCGTATGGACTGACCAGCAAGATCCCCTTGCCTCAGTCCATTCGAACATGTCTGGAATGAGTTGCAGCTTGCAATTTCAGCCCGTCCAGTCCAGCCAAGACGTGTCCTGGAGCTTGGTGCCATGCTGGTCCAAGAATGGAACAACATCCCACAAAGGACAACCAGGAACCTGATTGGGAGCATGAGCAGGCGTTGTCAAGCTATAATTAACAGTAATGGGTCTCATACTCGATATTGAACCTATACCAGTTCGCTTCGTCAACTTTTTGACAAATTGAAAAAATTCCTCTTTCACCAATAATATCCATTTTCCATGGTTATTGTATTCAAAAGCTAAAAAATAAAGTCAAACACAATTAAAATCTCCATTTCTGTACTTAAATCATTAAAGATATAATTAAATAAAAAATCTATACACTTTTCATTACAATATTTCAACTAAAACGTAAAACAGGAAGTTGGATATACTTGGTGCTTAGCAAACTTTGAGTAGTATAGTACCTCCTCGTGGAGAACCTCTGTGTGTGGAATAGTGCTTGATCACCGAGGTTTGAATATGCTCTGTTTTGACGACATAATAAAAGTTTTACTACAGAACCCGGTAGCCAATGCCCGTGAAGATATTCCTCCGATATGGTCAGCAT
The DNA here is from genome assembly GCA_031216915.1 of Pictodentalium vernedei. Lineage (NCBI taxonomy): Eukaryota > Metazoa > Mollusca > Scaphopoda > Dentaliida > Dentaliidae > Pictodentalium > Pictodentalium vernedei. The sequence goes on from CM062293.1 coordinate 102,704,208, forward strand.
AATTATAAGCGATAGGCTCAACTTGACATTAAACCCGTGTTGCGATCTTGATATAGCCATAAAAGCTCAAAGTGACCTCAGACTCCATTGACTAATAACAAGCCGAGTCTAGAACAGACAATTAAATGTCCAGAAAGCTATGTATTTATGCCCGATTTCAACAAAGTTTCCCCGTTGAGAGCTCCGACCCGCACCAATGGAAGGCACACACTAGTTTACACTTCAAGATATTTATGCGGCATACCATCACAGTAAACCCTGTCGAAAACGTTCAATTCCCAGCTCGATCATGTCAGCTGGGCCCCTAAATCCTGCCAAAATCTCAACGGTAACAATTTACAAGAATGCTAGTTTGGTTTGTGTTTTTATGTTTGTTTCTTCAATTTCACAAGAAGTATTTAACCCTACGAGGGAACAGATTCTATAGATTTTTGCTACTCAGTAACAGCCTACATCCTTTGGATTGACAGTAGTTCCTAGGCAGGTCATGAAAGCCTATATAAGCAGCCAAGGCCTGCCTAGAGACAACTGCTAATGTTAATTCGAGTATTACAAACTACATGCTTGTAACGGGTACTTTTTTAAAGTACAAGTTATCAAAGTTGAAATTAGTCCGCTTAAGGTCAATTTGATATTTCTGAGACACGAATGAAGCACTGAACGAAAAGACTGACGTTAAAGACAATCAGTATTACAAAAGATTTCTTTAATGGTGCTGAATAGCAAGTGAATTGGCTATTCTGCATTGTCTCCAAATTAAACCGAATGAAAGGTCTGATCAGTGTCTTAGTTTCTACCTTGACTCAAGTGTATTATGTTTAAAACATTGCACACAACGTGTCGATTGTCAATTCGTTCAGTAAATGAGTTGGGCTGAATTAGTCGAGTCATTTAGTATATGGGTAAAAATAATCGTAAAGAATGACTACGAATAGACTGACTACACATTTGTTTCACCTTAATTATAAGGTCCCGTCCTCAGGATCCTCCAAAAACCGTCTTCAAATCAGCACTAAACATGCTTAAATTACGTCACCGATCCTGTTCTGTGACAAAAGCAAATAATTAAGCATTTGATTTACTTTTAGTTTGTGGCAAAATTTCCGAAACCTTCGCTTTACTTAGTGTTCGAAGCAGGCATTCGGGCTGTATAATGTTAACAGAAAATGGCAATGGTTTTAGTGTTGAAGAGCTGCCAGAAGACGAGATGATGGAATTGGTTCCTCCAAAAACTTCACGGATTCAAGAATGTCTTTTTGTTTGTGGTAGGGTAGACATGACGTGTTCTTCATGAACTTTTTTTCAAGGTCAGCAGCAGAAAGTGGGTTTCTCCAGTGCCCGTAAGGAGTGTCACAACGCTTTTCAATTATCCTGCCATCGGCTAGAGTGACCTTGACACTGATGTACATCTCATCAAAGTTCGGTACATTATCATCTGGAGTAACAATCTTTGTCTTCTTTAGAAGCTTCTCAAGATTGTGTCTTTGCCGGTGACTGTAGAAGAATGACTGTGGTATAACCTCTCCGTCAAGAAGTGCCGTACAAACATTGAACTGAAAAGAGTGTCTTGCTTCGTGTTCGGTGGCGGGCAAAGGTCTATTTATGTATTTTGATTTGGGCGCTGCGATTTCAATCTCTTTGATTTCATCCGGAATTACTGTTCTTGAATCCTGAAGAATTTCTTCTTTTACTGCCATAGTTGCGTCAATCGCCCAGTGCATGCCCAGATGAGCCGGAAACCGTTTAATTGCTATATCCTGTTTATCAAGAAGAAAGCCTTTGTGGTCAGCATGGCTTTCAAGAAATTCAACTGGGTCGTAATCATCGTAGAATGCGCCGAATCCCGAATTCATATCCAATATATCATCATTTCCTTCCATTCCGTGGTCAGCAAGCAAAGCTGACTCCAATCCAAAGCGGGCAGCTTTTCCAGTATGAAGAGGTTTAGTAGTTGTACCTGCATTCGCCATTGGCGCCCCAGCAAATGAGGCGGCTATTGCAAGGGCATGGCGGCACTTTCGTGGTCCTAATCCAAGAAGTCTGGCCGATGCTGCAGCACTTCCCATAACGCCAACGACAGCTGGTGGATGGAATCTGAAATGTGAATAACATAGTAAGGGCAAAGATTATTTAATATTCTTACGTTAACCAATCGTCGCGTCAAAGGTGTAAGGAATAATTTTAAACCCCAGCCGATAATCATAGTACTCAGTGTGCTCTGTCACAAAAATGAATTGGTTTAATCTGTAGTTGCCTTATGAGAAAATAAATTTGCTTCTTGATACGTTGATATTTCGATATCTGTTTACAGATGGTTAACTGTGAAGTCTTGTTCAGAAGCAAAGTATGAAGAATAGTCAATAATATTATATATAGACAAGACCGGGGGAGGGTGATGCAAATTTGCGAACATACACCTTACAGCTGAATACATTTACCAAACAATTAACCAGTGTAACATTTATAAATGTGGGGGTGATGTGACAGGAGTTTGAAGGGAACTGCTTATTGTAGCGTGTTAACCCTTTGCACCCGAAATGCCATTTTTCTTTGCCAGAATCGTAATACGACCTGAACTCGTAAAATAAATAGTTACTCAGTGAATGAGTGTGGTAGACGAATTAAGGCTTTCAACGTGAAGGCCCAAGGTTGCACGTCGAAAATATTGATTACTCTTCCCCCAAGTAACAAATCGTCGCCTGAGTGCTAGAATGTTCTATGTCCCTTAGGGGACATAGAACATTCTAGCACTCAGGCGACGAAATATAGTCTCTACTAGTTGATGGCTCTGAACTGGTAAGGAAGATATCACTATTGTTCAAAGAGTTAAAAACAATTTAGAAAGACGAAAATTTCTGACTAGATCTGGCCCCAAAAGAACACACTCAGTTTTGGCTGCCACTATCAACGGTGGTTCTACGATTTTCTTGCTTTTTGCGAGATCGATAATCCGATCGTGACATTTTCCACAGTCACAGCAGTCAATTTATCTGAGTCAGTTTAGCCTTTACTAACAAATCACACATAACTCTATTTTGGACGCAATCGTCTAATTCTTCTCGATATAGTTTTCAAGTGAGATTTATCTCTCTTGATAATTTAGAACGGCATGTGCTTTTATGTGCCAAGGTACAATCCCCAATGTAAGCAAAGCTAACTCGGAAAGATGACCAATCACAATTCGACACATTTCTTTGATATATGGCAAATGATGATATATGTATAGTGATCTAAGAGTAGTGCAAATCAAGGTCCCAGGCCAGCAGCCAAATTATGTAAGAAATCTGACGCTGTGTTGGACTGTTTGTTAACATACTTCTCGTAGAGTTTCTCTGCAGACAACCGTTGATTGAATATTACGCCCTTTACTTACAAAAATATACAGATATTCCCTCAGTTATAGTTATTCGAATCAATAACTATTTAATTAGCTTTGAAAAATCAAGTTTTTAACACAGTTTGTGTAACTACACGACGTTATCACAAAACTACAGCTGTCGCGAGTCTTATTTATAATAATTTAGTAAACAAAAATGTCTAATAGTATTGGTGGTACATAATTAAGAATTCGGTTAATTCACGTTTCGATTGAGAAACATTTCTTACGTCGATTCAAAGAAAATGAATGTTTATGACATTTTTATATTAAATCTTCTGAAATATATCTGACCAACTGAATCAGACAATTGATTCTAAATCCTGGCGATGGACTATTGAAAGATTAGCCTGTTTCCAGGCCCTAACAGTTGTGTTGAATTCCGCAGAGTTTGACTGGTGGCTTGCGAGTTTAAGCATAGATGTGTCATGTTGCAGTGTACATTCAGATTACCTGTGCCCATCAAAACATTTGTCTACTGGGGGCACTCTTAGGTCTTTAACCCTTTACCTAAAGTAACGTACAAAGCCGGTCAGCGCTATTGTCAAAACTCGCCAATTAATTTTCATTATTTTTTTTCATTTTTTGTCTCAAAAACATAGGTTATGACCCCTCGTTGGAACGAGCTCGTCGAGCTCGTTCCAACGAAGGGTCATAACCTATGTTTTTGAGACAAAAAATGAAAAAAAATTAGTTATTCAAGAATTATTTTTGCAAGTGTCGTCTGCTTTTCAGGTTAGGTAAAGGGTTAACCACTTGAACGCGAAAGAACGCTTTTCCTGTCCAGGATCGTGATACGACCAGAATTCATTAAGTAAACAGTTGCTCAGTGAATTTGTGTGGTTGACCAATCAAGATTTTCAACTTCAACGTGCAGCCCTAAGGCTACACGTTGAAAAGCTTTGATTGGTCTTACCCCAAGTAACTAATATAGCCTCTTTCAACGGATTACACTGTACTGGTGTGGAAGATACCATCAGGGTTCAAAGGGTTAAAGCCTGTGGGAATTCCAAAATCTTTCTGTAACGTGATATATATTACTGACTGAACCTTGTGTGTGGGTGTTCTGGGTGAGCAGTTGCTTACCTGATAAAAAATAGTTTGTGGTGCACCCAGGTGGGGACGCTAGGAAGTGGCGCACTGCTTGTTTACGGTGGTAAACAAGTTCTGTTTTACAGTTAAAATAGGACTTAGTAACCAATGTGTGGGATGCAATTCCTCTAATGTGAGCACCATGCGTATAAACGAGCGCCTAAAATTGATTTTATTCTTATGTTGCGGTCACCATATAGCCACGGTGCTTAAAATAACCTTAAACACCCAATCAGTAAATCGTAGTGAACATGTCTTTCCGCAACAAACTGATCGTTGATGTAAGAGGTGCAGACTGATTATATCGAAGGAGGTTTAACCCTTTACCTAACCTGAAAAGCAGACGACACTTGCAAAACCAATTCTTGAATAACTATTTTTTTTCATTTTTTGTCTCAAAAACATAGGTTATGACCCCTCGTTGGAACGAGCTCGACGAGCTCGTTCCAACGAGGGGCCATAACCTATGTTTTTGAGACAAAAAATGAAAAAAATAATGAAAATTAATAGGCGATTTTTGAGAATAGCGCTGGCCGGTTTTGGCCGTTACGTTAGGTAAAGGGTTAAAGACTTGAAGTTTATCTTATGTCTGTCGTCTTCATTTCCATGGTAGAGAATAGTGTAATTGTTTAAAATGTGGTATTAATACATGGATGGGTCTAGCGTGGACTTGTTGTGTGGGAGAAGTGGAGATTCCCAGAACGACCGGTGTGTTTGTGGACCAATAGGTCGTAACCGTCAGACATCGTGAATGACATGAACGTAGAGAGGATCAGTAAAATTTAATGCTACAGCCCTAAGGAGATGTGAAATTAAATTTTGTCTGGCTTTTTCTATATCATTACTGGTCCTTCCCATAAATATAAAAGAAATTGCCGATCCACACCACAGAGTGCTGTACAGGGCAATATCTTCAACGGTAACTGAAAATGCGCGGTGATCAACTGTACCTATTTATCAAGCTTCAAAGGAATTTTTCGAAAAGATGATTTATTCCAAATGATCTCAGGATTAGTAAATGTCAAGAAAATCTGAACTTTTTGTATGGGCACCGAAATCATTGCACTCGTTAGGACGAGAAATAAAATATTCGCACCCTCGGATTCCCCACCCGTGAAAATATGTCATTTTTATCATCGCTCGTGAAATAATTTTGGTATCCAGTCAAAGGTGTAGATATTATGTGTATTACAAGTACACAGTGGGAATGTTGTGTTGGACCTCACGAAATGAAAGGAATTTCAAATCTGGAGAACCTATAACATAAATATCCCTTTCGGCCCGAATCAAACACCAGACTCGCCTCTTGTAGATATTTCCATCTCTCGTTAAGGTTTTTCCTCATTCCGAAACAAAATTAAATTAGACAATGCTTCTGGTTGCCGAATTTGTCTTACAAAATGAAAGAGATTCCAGAATTACCCTTTTAGGAATATTATCATCAATGAACAGTGCACCCTATCAGGACGAAACGAGTTCACGCCGTGATATAATCTATATTTACAACGTTCTGAGACGAATTTAGTCTGAGTAAATGATTTTAGACATTTTCTAACATACCGCCATGGAATTTCTCTAGCTTTGTTTGAGCATCTCAGTAAAAGACCTTGAACTTCAATGCCGACGTTGTAAGCAACCAATACATCTTCCAGTGTTGGGTGATAGGAACCAGTCATCGTCTCGGCTAATGCTAAAATAGCAGGTAGTACAGGTCCACTTGGATGTGTGGCCGGGTACCATGTATCATCAAAGTCCATGGAGTGCACATTGATTCCATTAATGAATGCGCAAATTGATGGCGATGCAGAAATAGTCTTTGGACCCCAAATTGTACTCTTCAATGTGGATCCTGGTTTGGTGGCTTCGATCTCACCCTGTATATTGGCCCATTGTAAGATGGTGTGCGATATCTCTGTTTCCGATCCAAGGATTCCAACGCCCAGTGTATCAAGAAACATTCTTTTGCTGCGTGCGATGGTAACTGGGGTCAGATTCTCGCTTGTTGTGTTTGCTACCAGGTCGGATATCCATGAAGTCACAGAATCCACACGAATGTTTTCAACTGCAAATATACACAAAATAAATCAGCTAAAATATTTGTAATATATTTGTTTAAAAACAAATCAAGTCGTTTCTTCCAAAACGACGAGTTCAGCAAGCAAGTTCGTTCTCATTGTGGGACACTTCTGTGATTTAGAGGAAAGAACAATTCTCTAGATAAGCCGTGTCTGGGCGTTAAAACATTTTGATTTAGCAAAAACGCATTGGCAATCATTCAAATGTGTACAACACCCAACACGACAAGCAGACGACACTTGCCAAACCTTTTCTTGAATAACTAAAAAGACTTTTGTCTCAGAAACATAACTTATGTCTTTCTGATTGGAACGAGCTCGTTCCAGTGAGAGGCCATAAGCTATGTTTTGAAGGCAAAAATTGAAAAAAACTCAAATTTGAATGGCGATTTTTGTGAACTGTGCGTACTGGATATGACTTTACATGAGGTAAATTAAGATTTATATTTTTGTATAGAAAGCTATAGATAATCTTCCACTATAGTGTGAAACGGTGTTCTCTTCGAAAAGATTTGCTCAAAAGTTCAATGATCCTCGTCGTTGCAAATGTCCCAAGACAGAGGGAACATCATCACTTTCTCTTCAGGAAAACCCGATACATTCATTTATTCTACAATGTGGAGATTAAGATGTTGGTTTGACACGTTACATGTACGGCTATATAAATTTAGCAGTGTGAGGGATAAACTGAAACAGTTTGTCAGAATCCTATTAACTGAATTGCGCAACTTCTTGCATAAATAATAATCATACTTCCGCGTCTTCGGTAGGTCCCATTGACCTTATTTATTCAGACGTTTCTGATACAGATTACTTTTCAAAAGTGTTTTATGTATCTGGAAAACTTTACTGAAGGTACGTTTTTTGATCTTCTTTCCATGTCGCGATAACTTGGAAAACTGAATAGCCGAGGGTGTTCCGGGTAGTACTGTAGCACACTGAATGAGTTGCGACCAATGCAATAAAATGAATTACTAACCCTTTACCTAACGTAACCGTCAAAACCGGCCAGCGCTAATCTCAAAAATCGACAATTAATTTTCATTATTTTTTTCATTTTTTGTCTCAAAAACATAGGTTATGACCCCTCGTTGGAACGAACTCGTCGAGCTCGTTCCAACGAGGGGTCATAACCTATGTTTTTGAGACAAAAAATGAAAAAAATTAGTTATTCAAGAATTATTTTTCCAAGTGTCGTCTGCTTTTCAGGTTAGGTAAAGGGTTAAAATTAATATTTTTTAGTATCAAAAGACTGCACCACCTAATTCTACATACATGTAATACTCTTCACACTAGAATTCAGAGAAAACGCCTCTGTTTCCAATTTCAAAGGGCGCTGTTTATATTGCAAATGGACTACTGGGGGTTCGAACTCACTCCAGGAGAGTTTCTTTCGTAACCAACGACTATTTATTTATTTATTTATTTATTTATTTATTTATTTATTATTGTTCAAGGTCATATACTTATGCACAATGGCTAATCATGACCGTGACAGTTTTACGGGTGGAGGAAGCCGGAGTACCCGGAGAGAACCACCGAGCAACGACGAGCAGCTGCCAGCTCTCCAACATCGTAAATCATATCTGCAGCACAGGCAGAGTTAGATTGATTGAAGACCTGCGTACCATCGACGTGCAGTACGCCTTAGTACACGGCCTCACCGTGCCCCCTTGTGGACAATCGGGGTTAAGTGCCTTGCCCAAGGACACAACGCGGGAGTCCGAATTGATCGCTCAGGATGTCACCCATCCAGTGATTAACCGGGCTCGACGTTGCTTAACTTCGGTGATCCGACGAGAACCGGTTACTGCAACGCCACCGCAACCAACCACTAAGAGAAAATATATTTAATAACGAACACCACTCGGCCACCGGTAGACCCTTGGTTATATCTCCTTGTGACTTGGAAGGACTTGACTGAACGCGTTTTCGAAATAATGTTACACATAATAGAAAGAAAACCAACAAAAAGATTGAATGGATGGCCGAGTTATAAATAACCACCCCAAATAGCCCCTGAAAATGAAACTGAGAGCAGCGTTTTGAAAAACTATAAATTGATCACACGACCTCTTTTCTACAAGAACTTGCAATGCTACTCTGAAAGACACTCACGCACTGTGGATGCCAAGAATGATCCAGTTTAATATAATCAATAATTTTCCATTTTAATTGACCATTTGATCACGAGGTAACATTATATATAACGATACTTTGCCTCCAGACAAAGACAAACATTGAATATAACGAGTCCAATGTGCCGCCGAGGCTTAATCTACTCGCCTTTCAAACCTTTACATGGCACCCCATTGCATAAAAATCACAGTTATTTATGTTTCGCCCTGGACAACGGTCTCGGTGTGATGTCTCATTGTCTTGACTTTGAGCAGGATGGGATTGCAGTTTTCGTGATAATAACTTTTCATCGTTTTAGTTAATCCTTTACCTATCACGAAAAGCAGACGACACTTGCAAATAAAATTCTTGAATAACTAATTTTTTCATTTTTTTATCACAAAAATGTAGGTTGTGACCCCTTATTGGAACGAGCTCAGCGAGCTCGTTCCAATGAGGGATCATAAGCAATGTTTTTTTTTTGTGATAAAAAAATAATGAAAATTGGATAGTATTTTTTGTGAATAATGCTGGCCGGTTTTGGACGTTATGTTAGGTAAAGGGTTAACACATAAAGCAGTTAGCACAGATACGTGGGGAAGTATTACTCGGTACCAGGTATTGTCGAAATTAGGGGCGGTGGAAGCCCATTGAAAGTCACGGGGGAGGAGGAGGGCAGAAATACCCAGTACACGTCGAATCTGATGTGTTTCGGACTCATGGGAGAAAATCGGAGAAATGGATACACATAAATGCCATTTCTTTGATTCTCAGTTGTTGATGATGTGACGGTGTGAGCGCATCATAAAAAGGTATGAATGCCAACTTGTCTCTTTGTTTTAGTGCACATGCCACTCTTTTATCCTTTGTTCTGTCTATTTCTTTTACTTCAACCTTTTTCCAACCCGATGGCCAGCCTTCGGGTTGAATATAAGTTATCTCGGGCAACATCCAGGGTACATGGAGATTTAATACCTGGATGTCTCCTTTTCAACCATTCCGCTTGCGAGATTTAATACCTAGATGTCGGTTTTCAACCATGAGGCGCAAGCCGAATGGTTGAAAATGAGACATCCAGGTATTAAATCTCCATGTACCCTGGATGTTGCCCGAGATAACGATTTTGTCCCGCCTCCTAACTCAGAAATAATGCCGAGATGTAAAATACGATCCCACATTAAGACTCAAGCGACGAGGTTTAAACCCCACACTGGGCCTCTGGTTTTGAACCAAACAGCGTAACAAACGTCACAGCAAAACTATAAATAGACCGCGTCTATTTCCGAATCGTTGTTCATAAACCAGGTCACACATGGCGAAGTTTTTCACTTTGGTGAATTTGAATTCGTTGAAACAATTTTAAAACCGTGTAAATTCAGCCTTCCAGAGTATACTGTATTTCCATGGAACAAGCATCAGCATGTTAGATGTGTTGTGTTGTGTGTTTTATTCATGTCTTTGGGAGAATAGCTTAAATATTCACTTAAAACGACGCTGGACATCATGGAACATGGAAGGTGACATTTTGAATTTCGGGAACGATGTCTCACATTTTCAGACTCCATTTGGGTTTAAACTTGAAGATTTTGAATTGAGCCGCAGTCATTGAATTTTGTAAAAGGTAGGTGGAATTAATAGCATATATTTCTACGCTGACCATCGGAAACCGCAAAATAAATTATGAAGTGCGCCGAGATTTAATGCCCTGGTAATGTTAATCTGTTGTTGACACAGAGTCTCACAGTAGTTACACTGACTGTGTCCATATATTTGCCCGCCGTGGATTTCCTACTTTTACCTCAGTGTGGCTCCAAAACCCTCACTGAAATTGTGACCCTCATTAACAAAAAACTTTATGGCCGGGATTTACCCCGTTAAAATTTAATTAACAGTTCTAATAGGAGTTTCTGCAATCGAGGTGACCCAGTCGGGGTCAAAGGTTATTTTTATCACCTGGATGTTTCTCGAGTGACAAACTGGGAACAACAGCGCGTGCTCTTATCATCCGTATGTTTGAAGATAGCCGATACCATGGCTATTTGTCTTGGTCACGTTGACCAATCAGAAGACGCGATGCATACTGATACAGGGACAAAGATGTTTGAAACAGACTAAAGAGACAGAACCGAGGTGGAATTCAGTCGACAAATGCAACAAAATTTGTTTACGGTTGTGGATGATATACAGTATAAGTCTGAGTGTGTACTAACACACTCCCATACTCTCAAACTGGTAACATCGATTGTATAACCATGTATAACGATGAAGCATTTTGATGCATCAGCTACATTCTTTATTTACAACAGTGACGCTAACAAGTGATGAACGTATCATAGTTTGGGACGGCAGCTGTGTCCTCAGTGGAAATAAAAAGAAAATAAAGAAAAATGAAAAAAGAAAAAAACGAAACCCGGTTGATTACGGTTCTGTCCGTCTGTCGTGTACAATGTACGAAGGTCAATATGCTTTCATTGTCCATAAAATGTTAACATAAACGCACATACCTAAAGGAGCCACACTTTGGCTCGTGCTGCGACTGTTCGCTCTGCCATCATTTTCCGTTTTACTGGAGACTGTGAAAATCGGTCTGGATCCGGCACTCAGTATTCGTGTGTTCACAAGCGCTTTTGAGGCACACAACGTTCTCTGAAAAAATACAGTTAACCTACGTCACTATCACTAATCACTTATGTTTTTTATCCCTACATATTGAAAATGGTTGGAGTGGTTACTCCAAGTTCGGAAGGACACATTTTGGACAAATCTTATCTAATATTAGGTTCTATTTGAATTATGTGCGTCGATTATTCGTCTGTCTGAATCAAATAAATCTTTCAGTCGTATTTCAGACGAATCTTCGTCTGAGAGCGACGCGACGCATTTAATCAATCTGTTCGATTCGATGCGTCGTTTGATTCAGACACTCGAACTGGCGACGAATCTAATTTAATGTTCCGCCAATGATCGGTTGTGTTCGGGTATTATCGTTCGCATACCGGTTTATGCAAATTATGGAATCCCTATACACGGGCAGTACTAAATTAATCATTGAGGCTGTTGGATTAAATTATTACTGAACCTCCCTGCACACACAAAATAGAATCGACACAGCTTCGCAGTATTGTATGTTGCTATCCCTTTTAGGAACTCTGGGCCTAAGGGTTAAGACTACAAGCCGTTGTACATAAAAATGGATTGTTTACACAGCTGTTGTGTTAATGATGAATATGTTGGAGCATTTTGAAACAAAAACCTGAGACTTTAGAACACTCTTTGGATTGAAGTATCTATATATAACAGAGGAGAACTGTAACGTAAATAGAGAGGGTGGGAAAAGAGGGTTGTTCGTTTCCGTACTAAATATTTTGTAGAAAATCTTGAGATATGCTGTATTTTGTCCACTTATACTATGATCAGACCACGCGAGGAAATAAATGCCACTTCGGATTGGGGCTCAAGACAAAAGTTTCGACACATAAACAAACTTAAATACCCTTAAAATTCAGTTCACGTTCGGGCAAACACAGATCAAGCCACTCCATACAGCTACATTGCTAGAAAACGTCAACGAAACTCACCCCTCGCGCACCCCTAGATGGCTTCAAGTCAATCAACGTGATAACTTCGAAACCATGATGTTTTGTGACGTAAAAGCTGTGACTGTAGTGGCTGTAGTGACAGATTTCACTTTATCAAACGTCAGGCTAGCACGAAAACAAATAACAATATCAACTTCCCAATCGAGACGCTTATTGTTTTTATCAATAATAACTTAATTATGCTCTAAATTTGAATTTGCATTTGAATTGCCACAAAAAATCTGCACCTCATCAACATATTCATTTTTTACAGATATCAAAGTATATTCTTTAAAAACCAATCGGCGGTCTCGAAGGATCGGAATACTGAAAATCTTCGAGAAATTTGTATTTGTTTTTATTTATAGCAATATCGCAACATCCACCACACTTCGCCCACCCCCCCCCCCCCCACCCCTTTCCTGGTGGTTGGCTATGGGATACCTTTCTATATGTGACCAACGAGCGTTCTAGCAATCCAGTTGTATAGATATCAGTGGGCCACCCCCATCTTTCCGATATCTGAAGATATTTACAGGCGTGTCCTTACCTCATAATACCTAAACATGCTGTGATGTCAAAAGTGCTGGCAAAGATGTGTAATCCTGTTTTCTTGTTTTCAGTTTACCTCATTCGGAGTAAAAACAAGAAAACGCCTTTTCTTCAAGACAACAGTTATGTTTCAAAGAAAATTTTGAAGTATATGAATGCCTTTTTATACCAGAGTCAAGGAGGCACTACAAGTGGAATTTTAGAATTCTTTGTTACCACTGTTGTTTATTTCAATTAAAAATATAAACCCCACATACCATCTGACTCTACGACGGGACACGTTTTCTTAAGTTTTCTACGTGAACCAATGAGAAAATCCGTCATGTTTATCAAGGAAGAATAGGTTGTTTTGTACGGCGGAATAATATACTGCCGGATTTTTTTCCGAGGGGTTGTAAAACAATAACGGTAAATTCTATGTGTATTTACTTTTATAACATATCATGAACTGTGGATCGTGATATTTTGATCTCCACACAAAAGTATAAGCTTTGTTTTTGAAGCACCAATTTCTAGGATCAGTTTATCAAAATAAATGTTTGATATGTTCATTATTTATGAAAATATTTCGTCCAATTCCTAGATAGTCTTTTTTATTATCAAGAATATGTTCAGCAAATATTCTTTTGGCTCCATCTCCTTTATATATAACGGGGTTTCAAGCTCGTTTGTTGGTGAATTATCAAACAGGTGGGTATATCAGTCAGATCTCAATATGGGAAAAGTGGGCTCTAGCTTCTTCAATGCCACATCTAAGATGGATCAGGTGTATTAAATGCTTTGATGTTTCCTGCATTCCACCAGCTGGGGCCAATATTATAAAACTTTTACAATTGTATTCTCTAGAATTGTATTTTCTAGTTATGCCTTTAATGGGTTAAAATGAACCATTAGCATTTGCAAAGATCTGGCAATCTACCAGTGGGAAAATTGCCATGTCTTTTAACCCTTTACTTAACGCAGACGATATCAAAATTTATTATTTTAAATATCATTTTTTCAAATTTTTCAAAAAATTTCAACAAAACCATATCATGTGACCCCTCGTTGGAACGAGCTCGTTCCAACGAGGGGTCACATTATATGGTTTTGTTGAAATTTTTTGAAAAATAATATTTTTTTCAACTGCTGAATTTGCATATTACGCGGGCGGATGCGGGCGATTCGTTGGGTAAAGGGTTAAAATGCTAATGGTTAATTTTAGTCAGTTATAATAATAGGTGGAAAATACAATTATAAAAGCTTTATAGTATTGACTCCTGATTCCTAATACCGACATTCACATAAAATTAGAACACTTTTTTTTTTGTTCATATCATCTTGACTTCAGTTCATCACTAGCTATTTTGATGCGACTCTATTTTCATTTTATGTGGATGCAATCCTGTTTCACATTTCAGTGGCGTTAACAGACATTTTTGCTGCCGAGAATCGAAATAATTAAATTTCAAGATCTATAGTTGCAAAACATTGCTAATTTCTGTAGATAAGTTTCACTTTGATAAACTGATATTGTGGGGAGCACGGTGGTTCAGTGGTTACGGAATTGAGCTTCAAATCGAAAGATCCACGGTTCGATCTCCTCCAGGGGTCACAGCGTTGTGTACTTGGGCAAGGCAATTCATCCCGATTGTCCACATGGGGGCACGATGGTGCTGTGCACTGAGGCGTACTGCACGTCGATGGTGTACTTGTCTTCAACTAATGCTCACCCGCTTATGTTGAGTTCGTATGCTGGGTAGTCTGACAGTTGCTCGCCGCTGCACGGTGATTCTCTCTGGGTACTCCAGGCTTCCTCTACCTCTCTAACTGTGCGACACGAGGTGACTCTGGCTGTCGAAAGTGTCGTTAAACTCCAATAAGATATTGTGACATTGTGCCAAATGGTAATATCCAATAAAATAAAAATCCTTGTATAATTATATTCATGATTGTTGCTTATGTTTATATACACCCAGGAATAAAGATATATATAAACATTTACACGGCCTTGCAACACAAATACTGTGATCGAAAGAGAGGACAGAGAGTTTTGACCAGATCGCGTCTGGGTCGCGATCGGGTTGAAATTGACGATTCACTTCTTTAACCTTCTATTCAACATAACGGCAAAAATCGTTCAACGCTATTCACAAAAATTACCATTCAACTTTCATTATTTTTTTCATTTGTGTCTCTTTGAGCACAAAAAATTAATTATTCAAGAATGTTTTTTGCAAGTGTCGTCTGTTTTTTTGTGTTAGATAAAGGGTTAACAATGTGAGATCTGACTAGTCGAAAAAGACAGGTGCTATTTTCGTTGTTTTTCTCGATTTTGATTTGTTTTGAAACATTTAATATCTGTCGCGACAAGATTGCGATCTGACCGAGAAGACCTTTTTGTGATCACAGTACTCTGTAGGTGACGCTAAAATGATAATAACCGGTGGGGTGGGGGGGGGGGGGGGATTGGGAATTAATGCTTTGCCCGCGCAAAACAGGTATCAGAGTATGGACTTGAGAAAGGTGAGCAAAATTAATAACTTATTCGTCTTCAAATCAGATAAGATCTACAAACCGCACCTCGATAAATTACCATTTTCACTGAATAAATAGTCACCGATTTCTTGGAAAAAATACTCAGCTTCTCATTACATCGTACATCACCTTTTTATGCAATGAAATTTTCGTTTTCCGAGAAAATCCACTCTCTGGCGTTACTTCTCACGCAACCTAGAAACAGATGCGCTTTTTGCAAATCAAATCATGTTTTGGAATATCAGGTTGGATCTATGTTTATAAATAAAAACTATCAACATTTTACTAGGGATCACTCCTACCTATCTACATGTTTGATTTATAAAATGTCAAATAAGTAAAGGGTTAACCTTTTGAACATGGTACATTCCATGTCAGTAGAAATGTAGAAATTAGAAGACTCCGTATTCATTATTTGGGGGTAGGCCAATCAATATATTCAACGTGCAGCCTTGTGGCTGCACGTTGAAAATATTGATTGGTCTTCTCCCACCCTGAACTTAATTAGCAGACATGCTACTTAATGAAAGTATGACGTACCATGGGCCGTTAAATAGGCCTCTTGTGTTCAAAGGGTTACTTTTGTTTACTTGGGTTTAACGGCACGTTTGGGTTTAACGGCACTTCGACATGTTGTACATCTATGGTCGGTGTGCTGTATGTATGCTCATGGTTTACTGGTCTTCACCAATGCTAACCATGCTCGTGACAGGCTGAATAGTTAGAGAGTTACTCGGCATTGTTGCGTGCTTCCCCACGGGTACCCTGACTTCCTCAACCCGTAAATTTGTATAACTTGATATGGCCCAGACTGCCATAGGTATTATTGCACCCCAATAATTAATAAACAAAGAAACAATGTTCACATTTTCCTTTCATGTACAAATTATATAGATGAATAGGGGGAGATCCTTATCAAAATATGAGTAGTATAAAACAAAAGATTCAGTGCGGCGATAATGCATTTCTACTGAAACTTCCCTCACATGGTGGACCTTCCACATAAACTATTACTTTCAGATTTAATAAGTGACTAAAAGAGGCACTAAAAGCTTTAGCTGATGGACCTCCGGGTTGAACCAGGTGTTCCTTTAGCCGAAACTTTTTTTCGTGCTTCTCCACATTTTAGTGCAGAATTTAAGCTATCTGAGTGAAAAATTCCACTCGGTGGGCATTTCAATAATGATACACCGTCGCTGTACTGTATATATAAAATATATATATATTTTGTCTCGTTTACCTGGGTGAAAACTTCCATTTTCCTGAGAAGATCGAGCCGTACAAACAAGAGGTTTTCGAGGTTACTGAAATATTTATAGAGCGTGTTGTACTTATCGCGTTGATAAATTGTATTGAGAAGCTGCAGCGAAAATTCCTTTTATTGTTTGGAATAATATGCTTGTGTGGTATGCTTTATTTTAGATTGGGAAAATCCCTTTCAATTCTGAGAAAACAAAACACATGACATCAAGAGCAAGCGCAAACTCCCGGTTTTGCGAATAATTTCTAATAATGTGACATTAGTCATCTCAAACACACCATTATGCCAAGTCCTAAGACAACACGTGAACTCGACGGCGTTGTCAAGTGAGTTCGTGGCTTGCTTCCGGGATCACCCTCTTATCAAATATCAATGTGTACGTCACAGAAGCGAGAGAAAATAGACTCGGAGAAAGAATACGGAGACCCCAAATGAATCCATTAACCCTTCACATAGTATCAAAATCTGAACTCAGTTCAATATATCGTTCCTTGAGTGGCACAATGCGCCATCTGCAATGCGTTAGCATTGCACATGACGCCTTGTGCCACCCAAGAAACGATATTTACTTAAGAAACGTATGTTATTTTACCATAGGATACAGAAAAACTGGCTGAACAAGATGAAACGTTTGTTTTTACTGTGGGTTCTGAGTGCCACATCCCATTTGAATGCCGATAATTTTCTTGATCCTATCGCTATTTATTTATTTGTTGGCGTTTACCGACACTTTTGACAGCCAGAGTCAGCTCGTGTCGGACAGTTTGACAAGTGGAGGAAGCGTGATTACCCGGAGAGAACCACCGAGCAACTGTCAGACACCCCAACCTACTAACTCCACCCAAGCAGGGTTAGCATTGGTTGAAGACATGTGTACCATTAACGTGCAGTACGCCTTAGTACACAGCGGCACCTAGGCTCCTGCGAAAATTAGAAATTCGATTCGAAAGTCAATATTCGATTCGATTCGATTAGAAATCGGAAATTCGAATATTTTCGAATATACTTCGGCCATAACCGTAAATGTTCACAGATTGTAATTGATCACATTATTTTATATTGAGTATTGTTCTGACTAGAAACGTAACTGACTTGTAGCGGTAACAGTGTTTGTAGCGATGTAGCTGCTACAACTGTGCAACCGTTCTAGCTACATTGCTACAATCACTATTACCGCTACAACTGTTCATGTCAACTTATTGTGCATTATAACCAGTGACCATTTACAAAAAGTTTTGAACTTTGAAAACTTATTCAGCTGTTCAACTTCACTAAATGATTTGTTCCACAACATGATCACATTATTTTATATTGAGTATTGTTCTGTTCGATCACATGCAGTTACAGGACACATCGTCAAAAGCAATGGGTTTCTAAAAGAATACCCCTGATTATAATATAAACAGAGTAGAGCAAGCTTTAGTTTATAAGCGGATCGACTCCATTCGGCGTTGAATTGTCGTTTCGTTTTTGTCATTCAGCATTTTTATTTAAAACAAATGGCTCCACGTCAAGTTCACGACCGAATAGAGTCGACCAGTGGTGGCGCCAGGGGGGGGGGGGGGGTGGTCAGCCCCCCTCCCCCCGTCGGAGATTTTTAGTCAGTCCGTCGGAGAGTCTCGTAAACCCGACTTCACGAGAAATTTTCGACAATCGAATGTAGATTGTCTTGAACCCGTGCAGCACTGGGACTTTGATAGAGAATAGTGATTCTCACGAAATTCCTTAATGTCGTTCGTCAAACTGGCTTTATAGATGAAATATTTCCCGACCTTATTATAATATGTTTACTTTAACCCTCTACCTAAGGTAACGGCCAAAACGGCCAGCGCTATTCTCGAAAATCGCCAATTAATTTTCATTATTTTTTTTCATTTTTTGTCTCAAAAACATAGGTTATGACCCCTCGTTGGAACGAGCTCGTCGAGCTCGTTCCAACGAGGGGTCATAACCTATGTTTTTGAGACAAAAAATGAAAAAAATTAGTTATTCAAGAATTATTTTTGCAATTGTCGTGTGTTTTTCAGGTTACATGTAGGTAAAGGGTTAATTAATCAACAAACATACTCAATTTGCTTCTATTTTGGTTCTCCAATTTTCACTCATTTTCCTTCGTTTGGGAGGTCAAATGTTATAGCCCCCCTGTCGGAGAGGTCAGCCCCCCCTATCGAGGAATCCCTGGCGCCACCCCTGGAGTCGACCCGATTTCAAACGCATTTTTTCCAAGAAAACAAATGTTAAAAATGAAGTTTCAGCTCTATCAGCCAGGTTCATTTAAAAATGTTTATTGCTTCAGTTTCGAAGCTACAAAGTCAACAATTCAAACAGTTTCAATCAAAAGCTTGTATAGTGGTTCATATCTCCATTTATAGAGTGGGAAGTGGAGAGACAAAAAATGCACTCTACATAACTGTGTATCTTTTAATAATCGGGGTCATTATTTTAGATAAACTTTTCTTTTGCTGACGTATCCATTAACTGTAATTCGATTCGAAATTCGATTCGTTTTCACCAATTCGATTCGATTCGATCAAACTCGGCAATTCGCAGGTCCCTAGCGTCACCGTGTCCCAACATGGGCAATCGAGAGATTAGTGCCTTGCCCAGGGACACAATGCAGTAAACCCTTTCGGTTTGGAGTCCAGTTCCGTAACCACTGAGCCACCGCACTTCCTGATCCTGTCGCTCAAAATTTTCAAACCTATTTGGGGTATGTACCAGAAGAATTCTCTGGTCCTGGTCCTCTTAAAACGATATGCAACTTGCCTTTACAGTTGTGTTGACTAGAGATGGGCAATAGACCGAAAAACCTAACGATACCGTTATCATGGGGATACCGAAAAACCGAACCGAACCAATCGCTGAATACCGAAACCGTCTGAGTTTTCAATTTTTCCTACATTCTCTATTTATAAGTCCCCGTTGAGGCTTGATAACAGTTGAAAGGTTCATTTTCATGAAAGAGGTGACTAATTTTCTTTTCCTTTTTGTTAGCTCTCAATGGACAGAATTCCCACTAGACAACAACCTGTACATGTCCAAATGCTTAGTAGTGTTCAGGCAGCCAAGACCTGACTAGAAATCACTGCCCAGGTGTTTTGTCTATTGTCAACTCCTAAGGATGGCATGGTCAGGGCACATGTTCTGAGATAGCGAAAGCCTGAGATAGGTCTTTAAACATTAAGGTGCGTTTAGAACAGGTCACAAACTTACTGTAGATATGATTTATGGTCGTAAAAGAATGCCACTGTTCAGCTCATTGGCCGTGTCGTTTATAGCGTTGTGGTAGAATGATACTACAATAATTTCCTGACCCTTTGGTACTATCAGCAAATCTCAGTCAAGTCAGATACCGAATACCGAACCAATACCGAGGTATACCCCCTAAAAATATCGATACCGAACTCAAAATTCCAATACCGCCATATCTAGTGTTCCCGCCGCATTAAAATCCTACATGCTGAAACTACCTCTCAGGCCATCACCAGACTAATTTTGCAAAGAAATCGGTTCTCTTATGATCTATTTATTTACCCACGTTTCTTGTAGTCCGTGCGCGGACTATCGTTGAATTATTGTGATATCCCTTTAATCACAGAGATATACGAGTAATCTTTTCTGCTTCAGCGAAAGATATTTCAATCAATCAATATTTATTTCGCCTTGAAAACATCAAGATTTTAACACAATTGGTGAAGCAATGAACTGTAGTGATAAAACTTCAGCCACAGTAAGTCTTCATTTGTAAACATTTAGTTTACATACATGTCTAACAATATTGTAATGTCATTAAAGATTCGATCATATCAATTCTCCATTGAAACATCTCTTGCGGCGATTCAAAGAAAATTAATGTTTATGGTATTTTTAGATTCATTCGTCAAGAACATATTTCAGTTTGGCGACCGACTGAAATATTCCAGACGACTGAATCTAAAACATGATCGATGGACTATTTAACCCTTTAGCCAACGCAGACGATATCAAAATTTATTATTTTAAATTTCATTTTTCAAAATTTTTCAAAAAATTTCAGCAAAACCATGTCATGTGACCCCTCGTTGGAACGAGCTCGACGAGCTCGTTCCAACGAGGGGTCACATGATATGGTTTTGTTGAAATTTTTTGAAAAATAATATTTTTTCAACTGCTGAATTTGCATATTACGCGGGCGGATGCGGCCGATTCGTTGGGTAAAGTGTTAAGGGTTAGCCTGGTTCCAGCTTATAACAGCGTCAAATTTCTTACAGAATTTGTGGGCTTGTGAGCTTGATACTGAAAGTAACCTTAGACCCCATTAAACAAACAAACTAAAGGAACCCACATCTATGCTTTGGCAGTAAAACACTTGTGGGTAATGTTTTTTTGTGTGTTTCGCACTGGCCAAATTTGACAGTTTCACGTTTATGGATAATTATGGTACACGCCGTTTGCCTAAAAACTAGGTTTTGAATTCCAGCAGTTTTCAGTGTGATTTTAACACTAACTCTTATATTGGATATTCACACGGAGAGCCAGAAGAAGCTCTAAGATTAACCCTCTTCATCCTGGTGTCAAAATAACGAAATTTCAAGCAGCAATTGTTTCTTTTTGCTATTTGCGTCAGGAACAGGTTAAGCATACCAATTGTCTTTGTTTTGGCACGCACATATCGGGACAGACTTAATTTATGGCAAGAAACTTGCATACTGGTTTTGATGTTCTTCAACAATAAACGCCGTTGCGGTGGAAATACCAAAACAGTCTGTACATTGTGAACATAATATATTTTGTCATCATTTTATTTGATGCCGTGAAAGATGAACCAAATTAACTATAGCTTTGTTTGATCCTGGCACTTTTGTTTGAAAATCAAGGTTATGAAATAGCACGTAAGTGTGACTTTTAATTATTATGCTTAAGTTGATGTTTGAAGTCCCTTATCTTTGTTCTTTAGTTTAAATATTGCGATATAAAGTCGACCAGAATGTTTTAACGAACTTTTTACGGAAATGTCATCTCGATTAAATATTGAAAACACATCCTTGGACTTTTATTGGCCAGGAAAACCCACGAAAGAAAGAAATAAGTTGAACTAACCGTATTTTTCTCAAATACAATTGGGTTCCAATAGACTGAAGGAATTATCGCAATATAATTTTTATTGTGTACTTATAGGCGCTTACTTTGACAATAGTACGAAAGAGAAGAACTGATCTGTAAAGCAAAATTTCCGTTAAAAAAATTCGAGATATTCTTTACATCGAATTTATGTTGAGATATCGACTGACGAGCAAGCATTACAACGTGTGTTAACCCTCTGAACACAATATCGAAATTTCAAGCAACAAATTTTTCCCATAATGCAACCGGGGATTTAACCAATTCAATCTTGTTTGACAGAGCTCATTGAACTGTCAAGCATGATTGAAATGATTATGGTGCTTCATAAGTAATGGGAAATTTAGATCAAAAATAAGTAACAAGTTATTTTTGATGGTGTCAAATATCTAAAAAAAATGTTATAATTTTTCCACTTTTTGGTATTCAAAACTGCGAAGTGTTGTTAATAAATACGTATCGACAGCAAAAAAGTGACACATTATTATTTTGCTTAGATTTTTGACGACATCCAAAATAACCTCTCTCCTATTTTCAACTTAATTTTACGTTACTGATATTGGTACTTAAATTTCTAGCTGCACTGTGGAAAAGTATGTAATCGATTAACCTTTGTTAATCTTTCACCTGACCTAACTGGCTATCCGACCAGCGCTATTCACCACAATCGCCATTTAAATTTTACTATTGCTATTTTCAATTTTTGTCTCCAAAACAACCCCCGGGGATTAGGGGGCGTGGGACAGTGCTCGTTTACTGCGGTAAACAAGTTCCGCAACACTGGTAAAATAGGACTCTGTAACCAACGCATGGTATGTACGATTGACTCAACTTGACTTCATAACTATGTTGCGGTGAAAAACTTTTAACTGATGCTGAACAAAGAGCGTTGTTGAAAGACAAGCGTGACGCACGTTTTCATTGTTTAAAACTTCAAGCTTCTTTTGGAATTTCTCCAGCGTTTTATATGTGGAAGGAACAGTGACAGATAGATTCATATATGCAGCTCTCGAGTTCGTCTATAACGACGATAGCATAAACCAATAATCACCTAAACCTTACAAAATAACTGGGTACACAATCTAAGGCTTTTTATGCTATATGGTTCTAGATTTTACCGCTATTTAAAGCTCTTCCTACAGGTGTTTATTGGTGTGCTTAAGGTGCTATATAACCAAAGGTAAGTGCATTTACCATGAAAATCACATGTCTGATATGCCATAAAATTGAAATAAATATACATGGTTTATACATCAAAATGAATGTGGGTGTATATATAATACGAAAAATAACTGCCTTTGACTCCCATATTTGGTGGCAGGCATGACTTGTTCCAGAAAGCCTGCTACCGTATTGGTACCAGAACTAATAATAAAGTAATGTTTCATTAGAACAACTCACAGCCAAATATATTGCAGATATGCAAGAACGTTTTACTTGATTGATTTAGGCGCAGACACTATTGTCTTGCTACACTGATTTCTAACCGTCTGTAGACTCTTTGGATAACAAATATCAAAACTGAACTCACTTGCTCCGTTAAATGCGAGAGACTGGCGGAAGAAGATTCACAAGTTTAAATTCAAAATTGATCGCAAGTCACTGAAATAAAGTACTGGGCAGCATTCAGTGTACAGCTCCCCAGTCTTGTCGTGTCAGTGGAGATACTGAACCCTTATAAATAACTTTATGTTATCAAATATCAGTGCGGCAAGTTTAATAGCTTCATGGGGTGTAAGGTGCGGACGAGCCTGTTCCACAGCAGTTTGAAATTCCCGATTTCCAGGATACTCCGGATATGATCTGGGTCGTGCCCAAGCTCTCAAGCCACTAGTGAAATTATGTACAGAATTCGACGCTGTTATGATCTGGAGTCAGTCTAGTCCTTCAATAATCCATCGCCCATGTTCAGATTTAATCGTCTGCAATATTTCAGCTGGTCGCATCCGATTCTATCCGATTGAATGTAAAAAATATTACAAACAAACATTTCTTTTCTTTGAATCAACGCAAGAAATAAATCATACCTACAGTACGTTTATGACTTGTTCTCAACCGAGACTAAACTTGACCAAATCCTTTTTATGGCCCGCCAAGAGGCGGGCACCCTATAGTGATCGCTCTGTCCGTGCGTCCGTGTGTCCCTGTGTCCGTGCATCCGTGCGTCCGTGCGTGCGTCCGTCCGTCCGTCCGTAATCTTTCTCTCTTGATAGATAAGGTTTTGATATTTGACATGTAGGTATATTATCTCAAGACGATGTGTCGCGTACCACGGTTGCCATGCTTTGACCTTGAACTTTGACTTCAAAGTCAAATTATTCCGAATTCGGGGTTCTTTCCTGACAAGTTCGTGTCCGGGCTGTAACTTTTTTCCCTTAATAGATAGGGTTTTGATATTTGGTATTTGGATAGATTATCTCAAGACGACGTGTCGCCTACCAAAGTTGCCATGCTTTGACCTTGAAGTTTGACCTCAAGGTCAAATTATTCCGAATTCGGGGTTCTTTTCTGACAAGTTCGTGTCCGGGCTGTAACTTTTTTCCCTTAATAGATAAGGTTTTGATATTTGGTATGTGGGTAGATTATTTCAAGACGATGTGTGCGTACCACGGTTGCATGCTTTGACCTTGAACTTTGACCTCAAGGTCAAATTATTCCGAATTTGGGGTTCTTTTCTGACAAGTTCGTGTCCGGGCTGTAACTTTTTTCTCTTAATAGATAGGGTTTTGATATTTGGTATGTGGATAGATTATCTCAAGACGACGTGTCGCGTACCAAGGTTGCCATGCTTTGACCTTGAACTTTGACCTCAAGGTCAAATTAATCAGATTTTTTTTTCTGAAAAGTTCGTGTCCGGGCTGTAACTTTTTTCCCTTAATAGATAGGGTTTTGATATTTGGTATGTGGGTAGATTATCTCAAAACGATGTGTCGCGTACCACGGTTGCCATGCTTTGACCTTGAACTTTGACCTCAAGGTCAAATAATTCCGAATTTGGGGTTCTTTCCTGACAAGTTCGTGTCCGGGCTGTAACTTTTTTCCCTTAATAGATAGGGTTTTGATAATTGGTATGTGGATAGATTATCTCAAGACGACGTGTCGCGTACCAAAGTTGCCATGCTTTGACCTTGAAGTTTGACCTCAAGGTCAAATTATTCCGAATTCGGGGTTCTTTTCTGACAAGTTCGTGTCTGGGCTGTAACTTTTTTCCCTTAATAGATAAGGTTTTGATATTTGGGATGTGGGTAGATTATTTCAAGACGATGTGTGCGTACCACGGTTGCCATGCTTTGACCTTGAACTTTGACCTGAAGGTCAAATTATTCCGAATTTGGGGTTCTTTCTGACAAGTTCGTGTTCGGGCTGTAACTTTTTTCCCTTAATAGATAGGGTTTTGATATTTGGTATGTGGATAGATTATCTCAAGACGATGTGTCGGGTACCACGCTTGCCATGCTTTGACCTTGAACTTTGACCTCAAGGTCAAATTATTCCGAATTCGGGGTTCTTTTCTGACAAGTTCGTGTCCGGGCTCCGGGCTGTAACTTTTGTTCCTTAATAGATAGGGTTTTGATAATTGGTATGTGGGTAGATTATTTCAAGACGATGTGTGCGTACCACGGTTGCCATGCTTTGACCTTGAACTTTGACCTCAAGGTCAAATTATTCCGAATTTGGGGTTCTTTTTTGACAAGTTCGTGTCCGGGCTGTAACTTTTTTCCCTTAATAGATAGGGTTTTGATATTTGGTATGTGGATAGATTATCTCAAGACGACGTGTCGCGTACCAAGGTTGCCATGCTTTGACCTTGAACTTTGACCTCAAGGTCAAATTATTCAAATTTTTTTTTCTGACAAGTTCGTGTCCGGGCTGTAACTTTTTTCCCTTAATAGATAGGGTTTTGATATTTGGTATGTGGGTAGATTATCTCAAGACGATGTGTCGCGTACCACGGTTGCCATGCTTTGACCTTGAACTTTGACCTCAAGGTCAAATTATTCCGAATTCGGGGTTCTTTTCTGACAAGTTCGTGTCCGGGCTCCGGGCTGTAACTTTTTTTCCTTAATAGATAGGGTTTTGATATTTGGTATGTGGATAGATTATCTCAAGACGACGTGTCGCGTACCAAGGTTGCCATGCTTTGACCTTGAACTTTGACCTCAAGGTCAAATTATTCAGATTTTTTTTTTCTGACAAGTTCGAGTCCGGGCTGTAACTTTTTTTTTCCCTTAATAGATAGGGTTTTGATATTTGGTATGTGGGTAGATTATCTCAAGACGATATGTCGCGTACCACGGTTGCCATGCTTTGACCTTGAAGTTTGACCTCAAGCTCAAATTATTCAGAATTTGGGTTTTTTTTCTGACAAGTTCGTGTCCGGGAAGGGATTTTAATCAGATTTTACCTATTGCTTGAAATATTTTAGTATTACGGTTCACATCAGTTTATACCTAACATCGGTTAGTTGCTGCGGGGCCCGCAGAGATGGATTCCATCTCCGTGATATCTAGTTGATCCAATAGCGTCAGAAATGTTTGTTTATTAATCCTTTACCTAACATGAAAAGCAGACGACACTTGCAAAAAATAAATTCTTGAATAACTTATTATTTTTCATTTTTTGTCTCAAAAACATAGGTTATGGCCCCTCATTGGAACGAGGTCGTTCCAGTGAGGGGTCATAACCTATGTTTATGAGACAAAAAATAAAAAAATAATGAAAATTAACTGGCGATTTTTGAGAATAGCGCTGGGCGGTTTTTACCGTTACGTTGGGTAAAGGGTTACATAAAATTAATGAAGATTCTTCACAACTAAAGTTTTATTATTCCGCTGCTTGGGTCCTTTACTTGGACCCGATCAGCGGAATAAGAAAACTGCTTGGGTTTTATTAAAGTTTGATTATTCCGCTGCTTGGGTCCTTCACTTGCGTTTATATCTTGACGTTTTCAATGAATTAAATACTTTTTGATTGGAAAATGTATAGCTGGTGCACGATAGAACATCTGTATATGTTTGTTAGTAAAGAGACATCACATTAAATCAACGGTAGCCTGCAAACTCCACCAAAAGTGGGTTAACAAATACCCATTAACCCTTTACCTAACACAGTATTTTTAAAAAATAAATTGAATTTCACATTTTCGAAAACAAATTTCTCTATTTTTTAAATAAAACCATACAAATACCGATATCATTAAAACCAGCTCGACGAGAAGGTTCTAATGCTATCCATATTTGTATGGTTTTATTGAGAAACTTTCCAGATATATTAGGTTGTGGTAGGCTTTTTCCGGTTAATTTTTCTGGCCGTGTTTGGTCGTTATGTTAGATAAAGAGTTAACAGCGTTGGATTCCTTGGAGACTTTGACTGGTGGCCGGAGAGTTTGGGCCGTACCGTGAATGAAGCTCAGAATGAAAACTACAAGAATGGCATGCACAGATGATGACCAAAATCCCTCAACATGTTACCGTAACACTTTTGAATATACCGTTTTCACGAAAAAAGACACACACTAACAAATGTTGGACGGTTTCCTTAACCCTTTACCCAACGTAACGGCCAAAACCGGCCAGCGCTATTCTCAAAAATCGCCAATTAATTTTCACTATTTTTTTCATTTTTTGTCTCAAAAACATAGGTTATGACCCCTCGTTGGAACGAGCTCGTCGAGCTCGTTCCAACGAGGGGTCATAACCTATGTTTTTGAGACAAAAAATGAAAAAAATTAGTTATCCAAGAATTTTTTTTGCAAGTGTCGTCTGCTTTTCACGTTAGGTAAAGGGTTAAACAAGCCATAGAGTCGAAATTTACTGATACAGTGTTAGCATCAGAAAGAATTCGAGTTGTCTCAACAGTCGGAACCTTCGGCAACTAGGTTCCAAAAAAGCCGTCGAATGAGCCATGTGGTTAGGGTGCGTCAAGTATGCCGTTTGTATCAAAGCAGGATACCTGCAGACGACATTATGAGCAGTTTCTCAGAACCCAATCACTGAATCGACATATACAGTTGATAAGCTCCTTCAAAACAAAAAAGTCATTTTCGAACCAAATACGATGAGAGTATTCCAAGTGTCGAGATAAAGTAACAAATATAAATTTCTCACCGCATTTTTCAGTTTCTACATGATGTGATGGCTGTAATGTGAACATCGCTGTATAACAAAAATAATTCTAACAACGAGACCAATATGAGACTAAAATATAAAATCCTTGAATATAATTTTGACGCAACGAATTTATGCGTTGAAATTAAAAGTCAGTGATTATATATTCATATATGATCTTGGATTAATTTCCGGGGTTATTGTCTTTGTTCCATAGCAAATAAAAATTAGATTAAAAAAAATTGTATTGAAATTACAAAATGAGAAGAAAAATAGTAGTTACTTATTAATTTATCGCAGCTCTCGCATTGCACAAGACGCCGAACGAAATGATTTTTGCGCGCCGAAGGCGCGCAGGGACGGTATGGGGAACAAGCCCCTTTCGACCCTCGGTGACTGTATATGATTGGCTGTCACATGTCTAGGCGTGTTGAAGGAGGATCGCATTGCATCTAGTGTATAAATACTTTTATACCTGTTGACCGCTTTGTGCTGTCGGTGTTTGCCTTGGGTAGCGAGTTGGAAATTCTCGTTTTCACTTTTAGACCAACATATTTCATCCAAGTCAGGAATTTGCAGGTCTGTTGTTCTGGTAAACACATTACATTTAAACACGATGCAGTCAGTCATTGTTCAGAAAACATTTCTTTGAAATATGTCTTTACACGAAAATGAAATTATTGCTGACGTCGAGATTTTTTTCAAACAACAATGGCAGCAGCAAAGAAGGAGTAATCGTAGTAACAGTAGAAGTAGTAGTAGTTTATTGATGCTATGCTAACAATAGTAACTGCCAAAACCACTCAGCGCTATTCACAAAACTCGCCAATTAATTTTCATTATTTTTTTCATTTTTTTGTCTCAAAAACATAGGTTATGACCCCTCTTTGGAACGAGCTCGTCGAGCTCGTTCCAATGAGGGTTCATAACCAATGTTTTTGAGACAAAAAATGAAAAAAAAAATGTTATTCAAGAATTTTGTTTCCAAGTGTCGTCTGCTTTTTATGTTAAGTAAAGGGTTAAGTATATGTTGTTATCGTTACTTCTGCTGTCTTGAGACAGGCGGTATTGGAATTTTGTGTTCGGTATCGGTATTTTTAGAGTGGTATACCGCGGAATCGGTTCGGTTTTCGGTATCTGACTTGAAAGAGATTTGCTGATAGTACCAAACGGGAATTCACATCAGGAAAATACAGAATAAGTTGCTCTTGTCACTCTACTGCAGTGTCACAAATGCCACTGCCAATGAGCTCAACCTTGGCTTTCTGTTGTCAACATAAATCATACCTACATTACTTTTGTGACTTGTTTCAAGCACCCCTCAATTCTCAAAGGCCTATTTCATGCTTTTGCCATCTTAGAACATGTGCATTTAAGTAGGAAAATATATAAATTCAGAACGTTTGGGTCCTTTTTCTCTCGGTATTCTGTGAGATCGGTATCGGTTCGATTTTTTGATGTATTGCCCATCTCTACTGCTATCTTTGTATTTTGGATATTTCTAAGAAAATCAGCTGAGAAAATGGGAACTTCCATGAAGATGAAGATTATTTCTGTTCTAATGCGGAAATAAAGGCCAAGTGGGTTGCGGAAATAAATGATGCAAATCAATGTACGCGTGGTATTCCCCTAGTTCTATTCATCTGTTTGCATTGCTAATCGCGGAAACCAAAGTGACGATTGGGTTTTGATATTTCTAGGAATCACTGACTATAATGTGACTCGTTGTACTGATGCTCCAATTAGACCAGCACGTGCATCATTATCAAGAGATTTATGAAGTCACGCGACTTTTACTGTGATATCGTGTGACCAATTGCATTGATGCACCTTTTGCAGACCAGACTGCAAAACATTGTGAATAGTTTTCTGTAATCATACATTTTTCATGCTGCAAGTGTTTAGAAATTAACCTTCTCTTTCTATGTAATGTACTTTCTGTACCTTACTCATACGGAGGTTTAACCCTTTACCCAACGCAGACGAGTTCAAAATTTATTATTTTAAATCTAATTTTTAAAAATTTTTCAAAACATTTCAACAAAACCATATCATGTGACCCCTCTTTGGAACGAACCCGACGAGCTCGTTCTAAAGAAGGGTCACATGATATGGTTTTGTTGAAATGTTTGGAAAAATAATATTTTTTCAGCTGCTGAATTTGCATATTACGCGGGCGGATGCGGGCGATTCGTTGGGTAAAGGGTTAATTATTTATTTACTGGGATTCAACGATACGTTCGATGGCCAGGGTCACCTCTTGTCGGACAGTTTTATGAGTGGTGGAAGCCGGAGTACCAGTAGAGAACCAGCGAGCAACGGCGAGCAACTGCCTGACTCCCCATCGTACGCCGGCTTAGCATTGGTTGAAGACAAGTGCACCATTGACTTGCAGTACGCCTTAGTGGGAGCGCGGTTGTTCAGTGGTTACTGCTTGGACTTCAAACCGAAAAGTCCATTGTTTGATCCTCGCCATGTGTTAATGCGTACTTTATCCCGACTGCCCACGTGGGGCACGTTGGCGCCGTGTACTAAGCTGTACTGCACGTCGCTGGTGCTCTTGTCTTCAACCAATGCTAACCCTGCTTGTGTGCAGTTAGTATGTTGGGGAGTCTGGCAGTTGCTCGCCGCCACTCGGTGGTTCTCCCCGGGCTCTCCGACTTCCCCACCCGTAAAACTGTCCAACACGAGGTGACCCTAGCTGCCAGAAGTGTCGTTAAGCCCCAATAAATAAATACACATTAGTACACAGCACCAACTCATACGGAGCTGACTGTTAATATATCTCTTACACTCTAAAATCAGTTGGATTAAAAATTAACCCAAATCAACTGAGTTGGGTGAATATGAACCCACTTGGGTGCTCTCGGTTTTTTAAAAAATGTTAACACCCCAATTCTCCGTGGGGCCCGCGAAAAGTGGAGCCGTGCTTGTTCACTGTGGGAAACAAGTTTCGTTTTACTGATAAAATGGGACCTGGTACTCAACGCATTAAGTAGAAGTCCTCCAACATGGCTGGAACAGGTAAAAAAAAAAAGCTAACCTTGACCTTATATTTGTGTTACGTCAAAATATAGCCATGGATGCTGGCACTGACCTTATATGCAAATAAATAAATAATGGTCCGTAGGCGGACACTTACGGTAACATCAATGCTAAGTGTGATTTCTAGGTTGTTGAGAGAGTCTTTTATTTCTGTTTTATCCCCTCCTTTTTTCTTGGTGGGTTTGTGAGATGGTTGAGATCAGAAAGTTTCCGACATAAAACAGTGAGAAGAACCACCCCCGCGCTCCAAAAATGGTATCACGCAGACCCGGGTGCACATGAATCAATTCGAAGTTGAAGAGGGAGGTGGATGAGGTGGGATGCGGTCAAAGAAGAAAACCCATACACGAATATATATATATATATATATATATATATATATATATATATATATATATATATATATATATATATATATATATATATATATATCAGTGTTGGTCCACCATGCATAGGAATATAACACACAGGGGCGCGGTGGCTCAGTTGGTAGAGGTGCAGGTCCTCGGTTCGAATCCCACCTGCGGCAACCGCGTTGTGTCCTTGGGCAAGACACTTCACCCCGATTGCCTACATGGGGGCACGATGACGCTGTGTACTGAGGCGTACTGCACGTCGATGGTGCGCATGTCTTCAACCAATCTAAGCCTGCCTGTGCTACGGTGCAGAGTTCAGAGTTACGATGTTGGAGAGCTGACAGCTGCTGGTCGTTGCTCGGTGGTTCTCTCCGGGTACTCCGGCTTCCTCCACCCGTAAAACTGTCACGGTCACGATTAGCCATTGTGCATAAGTATGTGACCTTAAACACCAATAAATAAATAAATAAATAAATAAATAAATAAATAAATAATATAACACACAAAACTAAGTATGGGACTCACACTCCTCCACATTGAGAAAAATTCATACTTTTGGCTCCATCATTTAACCCTTTACAAAACAGGAAGGGCAGACGACAGTTGCAAATAAAATTCTTGAATAACTAATTTTTCTCATGTTTTTCGTCAAAAACATAGCTTTTGTCCCCTCATTGAAACAAGCTCAGAGAGCTCGTTCCAATGAAGGGTCATAAGCTATGTTTTTGAGAGAAAAAATGAAAAAAATAATAATGAAAATTAAATGGTGGTTTACGCGAATAGCACTGGCAGGTTTTAGTCGTTACATTGGGTAAAGGGTTAACAAATTCATATTTTTGACTTCATTTTTAAAACTTTATCGGGTGTATAAAAGATAAACTATACAGGGGAGTTGTGCAACCCCTACCCGCTAATACCCAATAAGATTTCAATGACGAGAACCCAAAAGAGAAAAAACAAGTTTCAGGTGGCTGCATTTGTGTCGTGAGCCCATTCCTCCTACCCCTCTAATACTCTGGTGCTGTATTACGATATATTATATATATTGGTATAAAGTTGGTCTCATCCCCACCCCTCTCTCCCCCTTTCAACTAATTATGGAAAAAGTTGGGGGACACGTGACCTCTGTGCCCCCGTTTCCTACATCCCTTAACCCAAATTACCTTTGAGTTGAAAGGGTTCTAGTGCTCCATGTGTATTTATGTGTCAAAAACTGAAAATATTTAAATATATGTCGGGTAGAAAATCCACCTCACAGTCTTTTAGTGATAATATCATGTATGGCACTCGACTCCTCAATAACAAATAAAATTGTATCGACATTTAAAGATTCAAAGTGCCCGGTGTTGTAGATTAATTTTCAGATTTTATTGATCGTCAAATGCAATTCTTGGAAAAAAGGCATTGTGAAGCTAACGAAACTGAAACCTGTCAAAAGTCATGGGACAAGGAAGAAATAACTGGTCACATGATAAAACAAACCGTAAAATTTATTCTGTTTATTGAGTCTGTAATACCCAGATAACGAAAGTCAATATATCCTTACAAGGCATCGCCGTCAGTACCGCTTAATACCACCTAAAATTTTACACATCTCCGTTCATGAAACTTAACACTCTACGTGGCAAAAGAAAAAGACAAAATTTCTTGGAAAAAATGTTTTGCTCCCACAACATAGCTTATGACCCCTCATTAAAACGAGCTCGTTCCAACGAGGGGTTATGCACTATGTTTTGAAAGCAAAGGTTGAAAAAAGTATTAGAATCTGGGTGGAGAATTTTTCCGTTGCGTATTATAAAGGGCTATTAATATACAATCGTTCGGGTTCAAGCCTCTATCTATAAACAGAGGCATTACTTCTGTTGTATAATCGACACGATATAATCCTGGCTGTTAAACGCGTCGTAAAACCCAATAAACATATATACAAACTGTTGTGTAACGCCTATATCGTCTCTTAACCCTTTTCCTAACAAAGAAATTTTAAAAAATATATTAAATTTCACACTTTTTGGAAAACAAATATCACATTTTTTCAATAAAACCATACAAATATGGATATCATTAGAACC
This sequence comes from Pictodentalium vernedei, assembly GCA_031216915.1. Lineage (NCBI taxonomy): Eukaryota > Metazoa > Mollusca > Scaphopoda > Dentaliida > Dentaliidae > Pictodentalium > Pictodentalium vernedei. The sequence goes on from CM062293.1 coordinate 102,737,457, forward strand.
AGCTCGACGAGTTGGTTCAAATGAAATCTCTATTTGTATGGTTTTATTGAGAAACTCTCGCGATATTTTAGGCTGTGGTAGGCATAGGCATATTCTGGTTAATTTTCTCGCCGTGTTTAGTCGCTATGTTAGATAAAGGGTTAATTGATTTTAAGACCAATTCAACAGGCAGACTTATCACGTATAAGACAGTTTCAAGGGCCGAGGATTCTGGACTTCCTGGAGAGAACCACCAAGATGCGCACGTGACTCTCATACTTTCGACATCACTTACCAATTACAAGCGGGGATTCTGCTCGACTCACATTGGTGGAAGGCATATCTCTCATCAACACATCATATTCCTTGACACTCTGCACCCTTCATTGGAAACGGGGATTATATTTCTTGCTAAAAGACATTATGAAAGTAACGAAACTAAATCTGGCGAGATCCAAACTGATGGTCTCTCGATCACAAATCGAAGCGCTTACGAATGAGCAACAGGATGTATGACCCCCCACCCCCCCCCCCCCCCCCCCCCCACCCCCACCCGCCACACACACACACTAAAAAGGATAAAAATAAAAAGATAAAGAACATGAAGAGTTAAAAAGTATAGAAACAATGTTATAACAGGCAATGGAAAAAATACACGAACAAAAGAGCCATAGTCGACTTTTCTTTTTACTTCATATTTACGCTATAATTTTCAGAAAGTAATTATTTTTTTTTATCAATAATTGTAACTGTTTTTTTTTACTGATAACATATTATTCTTTAGAATTATTCTTTGAAAATGATGAATTCAATTGTTTCAGAGTGAAAACATTATATGGGCAAGCCGATAAATTCATGTTCAATAAACATAGAAATGAAAGGAAAAAAATATTATGAAATTCGAATATAAAAAGTACTCATTCTCAAAAAAATGTTTCTTGTACACCTCTTTAAATGGGTTTTGGTTCGAAGACATCTTGTCTAGGGAATTTTTACCTCGGGGCTTTTGTCTTATTGCTTGCGCCCGTACCACGAGAAACCTAGCAACCAAAGCTAACAGGTAGCTGTTTCAGGATTTCAAGACAACGACATTACCAAAGTTTTCAAATTCTCCCAGCGTTCAGGCGTTGCAGTTTGTGGAAACTAAACATACAAAACTTTAGCACATAGTATGCTAACCAAGAGAATACTCCAATCCCGAGGACAGTTTCGAGAGTTTCGGGGGTGGGGGTGGGGGAGGGGTTGATGCTTGAATGCTCTGTGAAAACTTCAAATCGTACTTTAGCCTCTATACCATATACTTTTTAACCCTTTACCCAACGCAGACGATATCAAAATTTATTATTTTAAAAATCATTTTTTTTAAATTTAAAAAAAAAATCAACAAAACCATATCATGTGACCCCTCATTGGAACGAGCTCAATGAGCTCGTTCCAATGAGGGGTCACATAATATGGTTTTGTTGAAATATTTTGAATAATTTAATTTTTTCAACTGCTCAATTTGCATATTACACGGGCGGATGCGGCCGATTCGTTAGGTAAAGGGTTAAAGTATTATCGCATATACAATAACCTCAGTAATAAATTGGTTATGGTATAGATGGATAAATGAATTGGATGTGTGGTATTTGAGTTTGAGTGGGTACCTTTTGTCAAACACTCATCGACGGGACGAGGCGTATAAAACCCTACGTACACTGATGTCAAACAGCTCAGTTTCAACCTGCAAATTTTCCCCATAATACAACTAGAAATTGTTCTCTGTCAAATAAGACTGTTTTGATTAAATACCTAGATGAAGTATTGGAAAAAAATGTTTCATGAAATTTTGGTATTTTGACGTCAGTGTGAAGAGGGTTAAAAAGCTTTTCGTAAGCGCTGCTATTGCCGGAGAAGAGTTTTTCTGATTCAGCTACTGACGACTTTTGAAACCAAAGTGGTATAGAACATTTCGATCAAGGAAGTTCGAATGGAGTCAACAAAACAAAGATAACAGCCTTTAGATTGAAACTTAATTTAATCAGGAAATTGCCCATACTCTCAATTGTTTGTCGCTCATCCAATCCCCTGTTGGATACTTAATAATATTGTCCACAAAGTCACGTGTACGAACACCAACGTAATTGAGGCATTACTTACAACAGATGTAAATTTAGAAGAAAAAAATACGTGTCCTGTGTCTGGTTGTCATGCGCTCTATCTTGCGCAAGATGATGACGTAGGTGAGGATTCCTGGTTGTTAATAATAAAAAGGCCACCGGAGTTTTAATCACAGAAGGGAACTCACTGCGTGGAAAGCCATCGACACTGTTAAGAATACAGAGAAGACGAAGATGAGAACTGAGAGAGCCAAATTTTATGACGAGAATGGTTACATTCCTGTCACTGAGGTACTCAACGAAACAGAAACAGCAGAGTTGAAGCGGAATTTCGAAATCCTTGAAGAATTTAGTGGTATGTTATATAAACTGATGCGTAAAGTTTAGTTTTTAATTGTTAAGGCATGGTCGACCTCAGGGTTTAAAATGGTAGGAAATGGGTTACGACTAAGCCCGGAAGGCGTGATAGCTAGCCCCGAATGTGAGAAACTCCTCTGGGGTCCGTGGCATTCTTACTGGAAAGTTTTTTGAAGATAAGAGCTTAATGGTACGTTCTAATGGCATCTGGCTAGCAAATGACCCTTTACGATGGGAAAGACCATATCCACCCAACGCTGTTTATAAACATTAACCCTTAACCTAAAATGAAACGCAGACGACACTTGCAAATAATTATTTTTACTAACGATTTTTTTTCATTTTTTGTCTCAAAAACATAGGTTCTGACCCCTCATTGGAATGAGCTCGTTCCAATGAGGGGTCCTAACCTATGTTTTGAGACAAAAATGACAACAAATGAAAATATATTGGCGATATTTGTGAATAGCGCTGGCCGATGTTGGTCGTTACGTTGGGTAAAGGGTTAAAATAAAAATTGACTATTATTGTGTCCAAAACATCGCGAATGAACCTCACTGAAGAGATTCCACCGAGCTCATTTCAATGCGGGGTGATTACTTACTTTTTGGAGGCTGAATTCCACTGATATGTCAAAAACAAATGTCTTATTTCACGACAAATGGTGTTTTATCTTACAACAAAGGTGTTTTATGTCACAATAAATGTTTTTTTCCATCAAATTACAAACGGTTTTTTTTATCGTAGAAGACATGTTCAAATGAGAGTTGGAGTTGGCTTTTTACAATTTTTACCCAATCAGTTTGAACGTTTGACTATTATTCTCTGTTTAACCCTTTACCCAACAAATCGCCCGCATCCGGCCGCGTAATATGCAAATTCAGTAGCTGAAAAAATATTATTTTTCAAAAAATTTCAGCAACACCATATCACGTGACCCCTCGTTGGAACGAGCTCGTCGAGCTCGTTCCAACGAGGGGTCACATGATATGGGATTGTTGAAATTTTTTGAAAAAATGATATTTAAAATAATATATTTTTATATTGTCTGCGTTGGGTAAAGCGTTAAGCCCATTTAAATATAAGAAAACGGCGTTTTTCACCATCTTTTGATGTTCTGTAACTTTTTTTTCTTTTCATTAGTAAGTAAGTAAGTAAGTAAGTAAGTAAAGTTTATTCAACAGAATATTATAGTACAATAATTGTGAAAATCTGTAAATGTAGGAAATTAATTATATTCTGTTGGGAGAAAGCATGGCCAGATTGACCGTCTACCTGCTGTCTCCAGTAACGTAAACATAAATGTGTTGAAAATGTGTCAGAAGAAGTTCTCTGGTTCTATAGAAAATAATTATAATAACAATGTTGAACTCTAAACAGTTCCTTATATGCAACGGGATGATGGGATAAGAATAATGGGATTGGGATAATGGGATAGAAGAATAAATGGGTAGATGAGATACAAATAGATCAATTTATTTAATGCTCAGGCATCAATTCACGCTGAAAAATTAAGTCATATTCCCCTGTCGGTCGGCAAAACGAAATATCAAAATGATATTTAGAAATCGATATTTCATCGTAGGTTCATTTCCACTGTATTCGATGTTCAGTGGCAGCACGTTTAATGGGCCGATAAACATTTTCATGCAATCATCACAGAGTCAGCACATCAGTAATGAATTCCAGAGTCCCAAATACAAACGAATTCGAATAATTGATAGTGACAGTGACTAAATCAATTCATTAAATCAGCGGTTTCAAAGTTTGACTTTCTCATTCACCTTCCAGCGAAAAGCCGAAATCACTTTCAAATTTCTTCAGTTCAACTTCACACGTCTTCAGTGCATTGAGTTCAAAAAAAATAAAATGACGTGTCTTGTTATTGAAAATAAGAAAGTGGTGTTTTTTGTTATTGTTCTATTTCTTCGAAACACATTGCGATTATTTCAATTCGCCAGCCTTGGTAAATCGTAAAGTTAGGGGAGAAATAAGACGGGACTACTTTTTGTGCGGATATTCACACATTCCAATGGTTGGAGTTTGGGTGTTGTAATTTTTGTATGGACGCCGGTTCGGCACATAAATTTTGCGCCTTAATGGCAAATAAAGGCCACAAATTGGAGAGTTTGTAGTCGTAGAGCATTAAATAAAAAGAAAATTCACGAAAATTTGATGAATGCGTCGCGAGTGAAGATCCTCATATTTCTTGTAGCCACGAACGAGATATTTTCGGTATTCATCAAATTTTCGTGAATATCCTCTATATATCAACAGTGAGCGCATTGTGACATATAATACAGACACTGTCCTTTCCATTAATATAATAGTCTGGGGGGGGGGGGGGGGGGTAAGATTCGCTACTTTTTTTCCAGGGAAGAATGAAAACTAACAAATTGCTGTAAATATATATTCGCTAAACAAATAGCCAAATTGGATGTTTACCTATAGTTGGTTCAAATTAGCTTGCCATGAAATCCAAATTTCGTTTTGTAATTGTTAATAAACGAAAACAACAGACAGCACAGAAAGCTGTAACAGACAGCACAGAAATCTGTAACAGACAGCACAGAGAGCTGTAACAGACAGCACAGAGAGCTGTAACAGACTGTACAGAGAGCTGTAACAGACAGCACTGAAAGCTGTAATAATAATAACGCTTTAGCCAGCCGCTGATTTGTCGCTGTGACAGACAGCACAGAGAGCTGCGGCAGACAGCACGTAGAGCTGTCTGTTGTTTTCGTTTATTACAAGTAACAAAGTGAACATTCGATTTATATTCTGTTGATGTCATGGGCGTTTTCTCAACAATTAAACGCTTTTTAATTGGACCTTCCTCGTCTATCTAATAATTTAACTTTATCGAAAGTCGATTTTCTTGACGAGATAAGTCAGGGATGAAACTACTTTAGGCATGCCATTTCTTTATTCGATCTTGGGGGAAAAAAACGAGGAATTAATATTTGATTTCTCGTCATTATGTCATAATTTTTTCAACTGTCATGGAAAACAGCCGTAGGCTAAAGGTTCATATATTAAAATAGTCTACCTTGGAAAAATACTCTTCTGAAAGAAGACATTTTTACGCGGACGATGCCATTTTGTAAAACCAGGAATTGAAGAACTGGTTGGGCCCGTTACATGTATATACAAAAAAGTTTGCTCCACTGTATACAAAGTTATCACTATTTGTTTTACATGATCAACTGTAAAGAAACAGTTATTACCATAACAATTATGGTCGAGTGTCGGAAGCTGGTTACCAGCACTTTTACCGTATTGTTTACGATAAGTTTGTTTGTGGTTTATCAGATGACCAAACTCTTTAGTCATCAGATAATAATCAGAAAATACAGAAAGGAGAAAAGATATGAAACATTACTATCATTCTTTTCTCATCACCTCTGAAGTGAGAAATCTTAAAGTTAATTCCGTTGAAACTTTGCACCACATGCATGAATTTACATATTGCGCTGGCGGATGCGGGCGATTCGTTAGGTAAAGGGTTAACAGGGGCGATCTATTCACAGGCACTTGGCCATGTTCCGTATTCTGGTCATGAACTGAGCACCCATTCTTGTTTCACCGAGGTCTGTCAAACAAGATATAATAAACAATACTGCTTACATTGAATGTACCGAAGCCGAATATGCAAATAAACGTGGGGAATATGCAGTGGTTGCCAGTATAATTCTTCAACGTATCACACGATTTTTATTCAATTAGAAATAATCAGTTTAGTTACAGTTATTATGTCTTTTTTGCATTCACAGGTAAAGAGAATACCCAATACGCCCATCACAATTTACACACCAAAATCCCATGGGTTCTGAAGTTGGCAACGCATCCAAAACTGCTTGAGCCAATCAAGGAAGTGATTGGAGAAAATGTGATACTGCTGGATTCCAGATTTATCTGCAAATATCCCGAGAGAGATATTCCACGAGAACCTGGAGTTGAGCCCTTTGTTGCTTGGCATCAAGATCAGAGGTACGTACAAACAACTGTAGATGCCGCTAAGCACCGCACTCGATGTGATCTGTGCACGAGATGCGCAAAAATATGAATACGAATATTGTCTAAACAATGCAAACTGAAACATAATATCATTGATTATAATTTAGGCGCATCAAATTGTGTCAAAATTAAGTCTTTTGCTTCTTTTTTTAATTTTTTTTTTAGTAGGGTTTAACGACACATTAACAGCCAGGGTCATACCATGTCGGTGACAGTTTTACGGGTGGAGGAAGCCGGAATACCCGGAGAGAACCACCGAGCAACGACGAGCTTTGCTTCTTTTTATTTCACTTTGGAAATAACCATCGTTTTCTTTAAAAGGAAGGGATTACTGGACCATAAACAATTAAAATGGAAGTTAACTTGACCTGCCCGCAGTTTTATTATTTTGGTAACTTCTTTCTAGTCTTGTTCTGTTTAACCCTTTACCCAACTTAACGGCCAAAACAGACCAGCGCTATTCACAAAAGTATTCAATTAATTTTCATTATTATTTCATTTTTTGTCTCAAAAACATAGGTTATGACCCCTCTTTGGAACGAGCTCGCCGAGCTCGTTCCAAAGAGGGGACATAACCTATGTTTTTGAGATAAAAAACGAAAAAATTAAGTTATTCAAGAATTTTGTTTGCAAGTGTCATCTGGTTTGGTAAATGGTTAAAATGTCCGGAGAAGTTAGTGATCTTTTACAATAGGAATGGAATTCCAGTGAAGTTACACACAACTGGAACCGTGCTTAAGCACTTCCAACTGTGTTCTTCGTCACAACGTATTCTCAGCTTAATTTTAAAAACTTAACCCTTTACCTTACTTATCTACCGTTGTTTTTCATAAAATTCGCCGTTCACATTTCATATTTTTGACTCTAAAACACAGCTTATGATCCCTTCGTCTAGATCGTTACAATAAAGAGGTACAATTAGCTCTTTTGAAAGCAAAGATGTTTTTTTTTTCATGTGCAAGCTTCGTCTGTGTGTTGTGGTCGTTATAGGTTAAGAAATGAATTGTATGTTGCACATCTCAGACTTTGCACTTTCAAAGGCAGACATGTCAGTATTGTTTTGTCTTTCCTGAAATGTTCTAAAATATGTTATCTGGAGAACACTGCCCCATGAAAGGTAAATTGTAGCTTAACTAATGGGGTATGGTGGTTTTTCCATTGAGAACATTTTTATCTGGATTGTATTTTTAGATTTCGATTTGCTATTAGTAGTAATCGTATAATTTCTTAACCCTTTGAACTCTTAACATCGATTTTTTCGTTCGAAGGAATAATTTCGTCCCATTTTTGGCTCATTATAGGAGGTCTATACTCGGGGCATTGGTGATAAAATAATAACTGCAGTCTGCAGCCGTCTGCGGGTATTATTTTATCCTCTCTCTATATTAAGTTTTGACTGACCCATCTCACTGTAAGTGTACATAAAGGCGATACCATTCCATGAAACGAGGGTTAAAGGGTTAAGAAGAGATTTGATACCTGGACTTGTGTCATGCACACAGACGGTCATAAAAGATGAGGCCTATTGTCCAATTTGGAGAACGCTTAATTAATTAAGAAGTTGGAAAGCCCATGCGTCATCACAACTTGGTCTATTTAACCCCTAACTTTCCAAGAACAAGAAACTATAATGAACTATAATCCTGATTGACTAAACTGCCAACTATATCATCAAAGAATGCCTTCGACGAAGTCATGACTTGGTGGTGTGAAGTTGGAATACTTTGTCAGTCGCGACGTGAGCTACCCAAGGTCTAACAAATTAGGATGGGGCTAGTCTGTTCCGAAAGACAGGAAAGGGTAGTATTGGCTAAAAAGGCTGAAAATGGGAATACGCAACTTTTCTCTCTACATGGATTTTTTTTTATATATTTCAGATTCTGGGGAGTAGATGGTGAAGTCATCAGTGTTTGGTTCGCCATTGATGATTCAAATGTAGAAAATGGTTGTATGAAAGTTATTCCAGGTACGTTAACTATTTTAACTTTTTACCAATCAAATGTTGCAAATGACAGCAGCATTATTTTTTCTCGAAAACGTTGATTCTTTCTTACAATACATAAGCTTTACCTATTATTCAGGCGAATGTGACAATTCCATCTATAATTTACCTTTGTAAAACGGACGTAAACTGGAACATTACTCTATTGACTCTTTATCTAACACATGCAATGAGCATTGCAAATATTGTTTTTCTAAATCATTACGTGTACCTCTCATTTAACTCCTAGCACTCTGGTAGTATTTCATATTTTTCTCAATGAGCTCTGTCAAACAAGATATAGTTTTTGAAATTCTCAGTTGCATTGTGGGGAAAAATTGCTGATGAAAACTTTGGTATTTTGACATCAGAGTGCAGAGAGTTAAAACTGACATGCAAAATTTTCAATTTTGTCTTCCAGAAAATCGTATTCTTCTCCCATGTCGTATGTGCATATATGTGTAACAAAACCACAAAGCTGGTCTTGAATGTGAGGTCAGAAGAATTCAGTTGTTCGAAGCCAGTAACTTTCCAAGTAAATATTAGCTGCTGAATTCTGTTCATCGGCCGAATCATTAGCACTAAAAGACGCCGATAATTGTGAAATTGTGAAATACTTGCCAAATTAACAATACCAAAAGTGGTGTATACATATAACTTATTAACGCCATCTGGGTTTCCGAAATGGTGTGTTGAAGTCGTGACATCGTCTATGGGTCATATTTAGTCCGCCAGGATGAGTCGATAAATGACCAAGAGGCGAGGTCGAGACTCAACATACCATCTGCGAAACTCACGCGGTGGTAATAACTAATTTTTATTTAATGCTCAGGCATCAATTCACGCTGAAAAATTAAGTCATATTCCCCTGTCGGTCGGCAAAACGAAATATCAAAATGATATTTAGAAATCGATATTTCATCGTAGGTTCGGATGACGAATCACATGTACTTTAAACGAGTCAGCACATCAGTAATGAATTCCAGAGTCCCAAATACAAACGAATTCGAATAATTGATAGTGACAGTGACTAAATCAATTCATTAAATCAGCGGTTTCAAAGTTTGACTTTCTCATTCACCTTCCAGCGAAAAGCCGAAATCACTTTCAAATTTCTTCAGTTCAACTTCACACGTCTTCTGTGCATTGAGTTCAAAAAAAATAAAATGACGTGTCTTGTTATTGAAAATAAGAAAGTGGTGTTTTTTGTTATTGTTCTATTTCTTCGAAACACATTGCGATTATTTCAATTCGCCAGCCTTGGTAAATCGTAAAGTTAGGGGAGAAATAAGACGGGACTACTTTTTGTGCGGATATTCACACATTCCAATGGTTGGAGTTTGGTTGTTGTAATTTTTGTATGGACGCCGGTTCGGCACATAAATTTTGCGCCTTAATGGCAAATAAAGGCCACAAATTGGAGAGTTTGTAGTCGTAGAGCATTAAATAAAAAGAAAATTCACGAAAATTTGATGAATACCGAAAATAAACGACGTCGCTCGTGAAGATCCTCATATTTCTTTGTAGCCACTCACGAGATATTTTCGGTATTCATCAAATTTTCGTGAATATCCTCTATATCTTCCAATGCTCTTACCTTTCTTGACTTGTTCGCACAATGAAGGGATTGGGTACAGTTTATAACAGAGTCTGTTTTGATAATCATTCAAAGCATATGAATTGATTTTATAAGTGAAGATAATAACGTCATGGTATTGTGTTCTTTCGCTGTGCATGACGTAATCCACATTGATTGTTCTAGTACTATGACCGCTGACGTTTATGGTAGTGATTCAGTTGCGTTTTCTTTTTTCACCCCTAAAGCATGGTAGGCCTATATCAAAATATCACCAGCACAAAAAGGGATCTAGTTTAATTTAATTCGTTGAGCTGGTGATTTATTTATAATTTAATTACTGTAATCAAAAACATTGACTTCAATATGTGTGATAACTCAACTGAGTGCAGGTAAAAAGTTCTCCTGAATCGAGTGATCGTGCGTAAGGTTGTTACCTTCAATACAGATTTGTATTTTGTCTAGACGTTTTTAGTTGTATTGTGGGAAATATGTTATTGTAAGATAACCTTATTTATTTACAGTATATGGCACACATATTTTGTTACCGATCTTAAAATATTGGTATTGCAAAAAGTCCCTCATTTTTACGAGAACATAATGTGTATTAGACGGGTGATAAAGTTATGAAATTACCGTTCGTGAACAAACACGGGTCTGTACAAATTATTTTCAAGCAAGTCCTAAATCACCGTTATCAAAATTGTTTATGCAAGACAAAGTAACACTAATATATTTACAGTTCAGCCCCTGCAATCCCGTGGGAACCCTGTGGAGTGATGCAGTGCCTTTTTAATGTGGTAAACAAGCTATGTTTTATTACTGGTAAACTAGGACTCGGTCACCGATTCCTGGGATGGGCACCATGGGTATAAACGATTGGCTGGACTTGACTTTATCGTCATGTTGCGATCACGGTTAGCCATTGTGCAGAAGTATGCGACTTTAAACACCGATAAATAAATAAATAAATAAATAAATAAATAAATAAATAAATAAATAAATAATCCTTGTAAACATGGCACCCTGAAAAGTATCGTCTTATGGAGAACTGTCAACAGGCAATGGGTAAGTTCTTGTAATAATTGTTTGGTGAATCCTATGGCCCTATAGGGCTGTAGGATTAAATTTTTTCTGAACTTTATTCCAAATTTGTTATTAATTTTGTTGCAAGCTCATGGACGACCAACTTCTTCTTAACACACAAATGTATGCATAATGATTTTAAAGGAGCGAGGTGGCCCGTAGATACGGCATTGGACGTCAACACGAAAGGCCCACGGTTCGAGCCCCACAAGGGGTAATTGCGTTGTGCCTCGAGTAAGGCACTTAATCCCGATTGCCCACGTGGGTCTCTGTGTACTTATGCGTCGATGGTGCACCTGTATTCAACCAATGTTAACCCTGCCCGTGAGGAGTTAGTACGTTGGTGAATTTGAGAGTTGCTCGGAGTTTCTCCCTGGGTACCCCGGCTTCCTCCACAGATATAACTGCCCTTACGAGGCTACCGAAAGTGTAGTCAAAGTCCAATAGAAAGTGTTTAAGCGAAAATGTTTATATGACCAACCTAGAAAACTGCAACTGATTTTGTTTTCTCGTTAGTTAAGAATATGAAACGTCGCTAATACTCTACTGGAAGAGGACCAACGAGCCTTAAAAATAACTGTACTTTACATCTCATTGTTCATAACCATCTTATCGCTGTGTTTTAAATTCCAAGGGTTGGTTGTTTGTATATGATCTGAAATAAATCTAGCCGCGAGCTGTTCTCATGCGACATTATTATGCCCCCGACCCCTGAAGGAGGATTCGGGGGTATCCAGTGGAGACCTCCGTCCGTCCATCTGTCCGTCCGACCGTAAGTCACCTTAAGTGTAATACTTCTTAAGTGGTCTTGCATTAAGTGGTATTCTTCTTACGTGGTTTCAATATTATGTTCAAACTTCACTTTAGTGGTTATATTTACGTGTTTATAAAAGAAACCCTTAAGTTTATATCTGGTAATGTGGCGCCATCCATAAACTCCAACTATTAGGTGTTTTATGTACATTTTGTACACTTTCATCACATAAATTGCATTAATGTCTTCAGAACTGATCTGTTTATAGACCAATGGCTTAAAAATCCCGAGGTACTGTAGCAAATCAAGGGAAATAATATATGAATCTGTCCATATGTGATGGACTCAATGGACGTTTTTGGACTGGTTGTGTGGCTTAAGTGGTATTTTACATATCGATTTCAAATTACTCATAACCCCTTTCGAAACACATTCCAACTGTCCATTTTGGGTGGTTTCCAAATTAGTAGAAATTACCACTCAAGGTTTGTAAAATACACATCAAATACCACTTAAGGTAGTAAACGCGATCACGTCCGTCCGTCCGTCCGTCCGTCCGTCCGTCCGTCCGTCCGTCCGTCCGTCCGTCCGTCCGTCCGTTTTGGATTGTAATTTCAAAGTCATCAGTCGGATTTGGATCTCCTTTGGTATGTTGATAGAACCGCATGGGGGAACGGATATGCACAAGGAACGGGTTCTGTCCAATAATTTTCCCCAGTGTTATGGCACTTTTTCACTCTTTCGATTTAGAAAATCTTTCTGACCACAATACATTTAAGGCTACTTGGAACATGCCGGCGGGTCGGGGGCAGTGGTCCACGCTTTTCGTAGCCCTTGTTTTATTGTCAGTTCTGGTACGAATGCGGTAGCAGAGATTCAGGAACTATTCATGTATGCCATCAAGTATGTCGGTTAAAATCATGTTTTGGGGAATGGGGTATTCTATACATTGTTTACTGTGGTAAACAAGCTCAGTTTTACTTATAAAATAGGACCTGGCCATCAATGCCTAGGGTGGAAATCCTCTGAAATGGGCAACATTTTGTCTTACTTACATAACACATAAAGTAAAAGGTTAAGTTCAGAGTTGTAATAAAAGAGGTAAACTATTTGGAGATGCTCATACCGTGAAATATTAACTTTGATAATTTTCAATATACTTAATTTGTTTGTCTATTTAAGGTACTCAAAAACTGGGCTACTTAGAACATGGCAAGTCCGAGGTGAAGGGAAACCTCTTATCGGCTAATCAAAATATTCCGGAACATTTGTTTGATGCGACTAAAGCAATACATTGTCCTCTAAAACCCGGGCAGATGTCACTACATCATGGCCTGATTGTACACGGGAGCGAACCAAACAATTCCGAGGACAGCCGAAGATGTGGTTACGTCATTCGTTACATCAGCACATCGGCAACACCCATCGAAGACCCCGACAGACCACGTAAATTCCATACAACGGTTTTGGTAGCGGGAGCAAACAAAGAAGGAAACTTCAAAGACAATTCACCTGCATGGTTCCAGAGATCAGAAAGCTAAAATCAGATTTATATCCAAAGACACGTTTATTTTGACAGTGTTATACACAACTTCGTGCCTTCTACAATGGACTCCCCGACAGAGCCCCGGTTAATATGAATGTAGGAGTTAACCCTTATCCAATGTAATGGCTAGTGCTATTCACAAAACCTGTTTTTTATCTGGTTGAGTGCTAGAAGCCACTATCAGGGCTTTCAAAAACAAGAGGGTACCAGAGCACAAGCCAAAATTTTCCTTGCTTGTTTCATACTCAGTCAAAAGCAAATAATATTTTGTTTGTATAAATTTGTTTTATTACAAATTATTTGAGCACTCCAATAATTTGTTATAAAATAAATTTTGAATACCAAATCCATACCGCCCAAAATAATGTAGTCCTAAACCAGTTAACCCTTTACCTAACCTGAAAAGCAGACGACACTTTCAAAAATAATTCTTGAATCACTAATGTTTTTCATTTTTTGTCTGAAAAACATAGGTTATGACCCCTCGTTGGAACGAGAACGACGCGCTCGTTCCAACGAGGGATCATAACCTATGTTTTTGAGACAAAAAATGAAAAAAATAATGAAAATTAATTGGCGATTTTTGAGAATAGCGCTGGCCGGTTTTGGCCGTTACGTTAGGTAAAGGGTTAAAGAAGCACACCCATTTCTCTAATGATAGGAGCTCGCTCTCGTCAAAACGTCATTTTTGTCCAACTTGTGTCGGGTGGTATGGTGAAAGCACTTAACCTTACAGCATATTTTGATGTACTAAAGCGGGAAAATTACGCTTAGAGTCTTTTACAATGTATTTCGCAAACAAAATCCACGAGGTGAAATGTTCATTGCTAAATATATTGTATCTAGTATTTTTGCGTGGATATCAGCATTTATCTCATGGGTGGGCATGATAAATATGTATTTCCACGAGTGATTTGTTTGCCACCAATTGAGATACGTACTTCCCCGTGTCAGCAATGGGTTAATCGCCAATAACCACGCAAAACACAAGATGTGCTCTTTTTGTTAAACGCGATTTAGAGAAAAAAGTATAGGTATGTTCGATGGAGTCATCGATGAAACATTCGTAACACAGATCCTCTGATCCTTGACTAACAAACATCTCTTCTGCGAGACCTTTTTTTAAACCGACGAGTTGAAGTCTCCCAGTATGTCCCTAATCTTTCTCACAAAGCGTTCACAAAGGGTCGAGATTGTTTAAGATGATAATTTGGAAATAATTTAATAAGACGATTTATTGCATAACCATTACCAAGTAACTCATTACGGAAAATATTGTTCACAATACGTCTATTACGGGAATGACGTCAGAAGTCAACGTCGATGTCGTAACGTTGTGAGTTGGTTTCGGAAGTTGAAATTAATTAAACTTCTCTCATATTTCATTAACTGTTTACCTAATACAAATGTCTTGAATAACTAAACATTTTCATTTTTTGTCTCGGGAACATAGCGTGTGGTCTTGTCTTTAGCACTAGCTCGTTCCAGGGAGAGCCATAAGCTATGTTTTCATGCCAAAAGTTGAAGAAATAAATTTGTCGATTTTTTATGAATAGCACTGGCCAGTTTAGTCGTTACTATAGGTAAAAAGTTAACCCTTTACCTAACGTAACGGCCAGCGCTATTCTCAAAAATCGCCAATTAATTTTCATTATTTTTTTCATTTTTTGTCTCAAAAACATAGGTTATGACCCCTCGTTGGAACGAGCTCGCAAGTGTCGTCTGCTTTTCAGGTTAGGTAAAGGGTTAAATGGCACATTGTGAGAAAAAGAATCTCAAATTCGTCACGATTTGACATAACATTTCTGAACCTCGATCACTAAAATCGATCTGACCCCGGTAAACCTCGGCTCAAGTCGAGTTTAATGAACTTAGTACATAAATTTCATATGAAATCACTACTCATTAGATGTCCTCTGTAAGCACCATGGAACAATATTTTCAACAAAAGTCCGGATTTAATGTATTTTTGCTGTTAAGGGCCTGGAGAATATTTGTACATTTTTGTGTCACTTTGACAGTGTAACTTCTGTTATTTTGCAGTTGTTTCTTGAAACGTCTTGGCTGCCTATATAGGCAGCCAAGACATGCCCAGAAACAACTTCCAAGGTACATAGAATAAAGGTTTTGAGTTCTCCCAAATATGTATGTTGGGCGTCTGTTCTGCTGCAATAAAAAAGTGATCAAAGCCTGAATTAGGCCTTTAAGGGTTCAAGAATGTTAAACTGGATAATTTGACCAGGCATTCACACGCTAAACGCCGCTCTGCCGTGAAACCAATTTTCTATTTTTCCCACATGGGAGACATCGAGTTTTATAACTCAACATCCAAGAGTACAATTCGATGTTTGTGTTACCTTCCAACCTCGCACAATCTGGTCAACTCAGCCGCTAAGCCTAGTTACTGGCGTAGAATGATAAAACATCCTTTACACAAAATTTCCTATGTGGAGCTCTGAAAAGAGGATTTACTCGCACACACTGTTAAACAGAATGTCATTGCTTATAGTATATTTGCCCTACATCAATCCATTTGGCATGCGCACAATAGCATTTTTAACCGTTAGCTACACATAGCCTACTAAATAAATCCTTTTTTTATTTATTTATTCCTGAAAATTGCAAATATCACAAGTTAGTCTTTCTTATTTCATTTACTCGCAAGATCTGGCCATCTTTTTTGCCATTAAAATCACACCTTAACCCTTTGAACCCTGGTGGTATCTTTCATGTCAGTTCAGTGGCAAAATTGGAAGAGTCCATATTCATTACTTGGGAGTAAACCAATTAATATTTTCAACGTGCATCCTTGCGGGCTGTGGTATACCCCACACATTCACTTAGCATCCATCCTACTTAATGATATTATGATCATCATGTTCCCAGAATGGAAAAGTCACCTCTCGAGTTCAAAGGATTAAAATGGTAAAGACCTATCATTCAATAAGATTTCGGGACTACCGTCAGGTGTGTATTCTTGCTCGGAACTTAAACCCTGATCACTGATCGTCTGATTACATTCTATACTTTGAAAACAAAATAACCTTTGAGTTTTCGAATCGCGGGATTATTAAAATACTATCATTAAATGCTTCAAAATATCAACGCCATTAATTACTATTTTTTATTTTTTCTCTTTTTTGAGCAGCCGCTCTGCCAAACAACGTATTGTTTTAACAACGTAATTGCATGCTTTATATAAAGCGTTGTTTGTTTCTTGATATATTTTAGAATATTTTATCGGGTTTTGGATCTAGTGATATATAGAATTTTCTACTTTTTCCAATTTTATACTGAAATTTACTTAACTGCCCAGTAAATTAGTCATTGAATTCACTAAAGGCTCACCACACACCTAATTCACAGAGCTCACTATATACATTTCGCTATAATCTTATGACTCGTAGGTGATCCTTTTTATGCATCTTGCTTGACAGAGCGAAATCGAGCTCCATCAAACAAGACAGATAGAATGGAAATTAATTTATTATTTATTTATTGGTGTTTAAGGTCACATATTTCTGCACAATGGCTAATCATGACCGCGACAGATTTACGGATGGAGGAAGCCGGAGTACCCGGAAAGAACCACCGAGCAACGGCGAGCAACTGTGAGCTCCCCAACATACGAACTCCACACAAGCAGGGTTAGCATTGGTTGAAGACAGATGCACCATCGACGTGCAGTACGCCTTAGTACACAACGTCACCGTGCCCCTACGTAGGCAATGGGGGTGAAGTGTCTTGCCCAAGGACACAACGCGGTTACCGCAGGTGGGATTCGAACCGAGGACCTCTCGGCTTGCAGCCTGCACCTCTATCTACTGAGCCACCGCGCCCCCAATGGAAATTGATGTTCATAATTGGGTAAAGGGCTAAAGACTTGTTTTCTGATTATGAATGGAAATTAATGTTCATAATCAGAAAACAGGTCTTTAGCCCTTTACCCAACGCAGACGATATCAAAATTTATTAATTTAAATAACGTTTTTTAATTTTTTTCGAAAAATTTCAACAAAACCATATCACGTGACCCCTCGTTGGAACGAGCTCGACGAGCTCGTTCCAACGAGGGGTCACATGATATGGTTTTGTTGAAATTTTTCGAAAAATAATATTTTTTCAGCTGCTGAATCTGCATATTACGCGGGCGGATGCGTGCGATTCGTTTCGTTGGGTAAAGGGTTAAATAATGGAATAATACTTTTTGTTGACAGTTTGCATTTTTCAGTAAACAAAATCCTACAATATAATTTATGGTTAACTTCTTAGCGCGATAATGGTATAGCAGTTGGAGCAGTGTTTTGATACTGTATGATATTTGATTGATACGTAATATGTAATGTATCTTCGTCAAAGGATAACAATCACGCGTATGATTGTATATGATATTATATCAAGTGTCACACACTTCCAATATATATAAATTTTGGAATTAAAGATAATGAATCAATTTAAAAATGACTTTTTTATGTATCCAAAACCTTGAAAATAAATGAATATCCAGGATGGTTCTGAGAGCTGAACTTGCAGTTGGGTTTGGCGTACAGTACGGCCACCGTGGAGTGGTCACTTTCCACGGGTGGGCAATATTTCCACAGACGTAATATTATTAGATTCCAAACACTACTTATTGGATTAATCATCAAAAATTTAATTAATGAGGCACAGGATACTACCCCCCGGTGTTTCGTTAATTAACATCTTGCTGATGGTGATTTTTATTCACCCCGTACCGAGTTGTGGGGTGGAGTGGTGACCTGGAATCTGTCCGTCCGTCCGTCCGTCCGTCCGGGCCAACTAAACCTGTTTAGGAGGTATTATTTTTAGAGGGTACCTCCAAATTAGGGTAGTATTAGGGTTATTTGAGGTATGGGGTTAGGGGTAGCCCCAGGACAGGGCTTTAGGTTGCAGGGGGTTAGGATCCAGGGGGTGGGGGTTGGAGTCAGGGGCGGGGTTTTAGTTTTCGTAGCCCCTAAACCGAAAAATAGCCCCTAATCCTTTTGGTCTGGCTAGGGTGGGGTTAGGGTCTGTGGTGGGGTGGGGTTAGGGATAGCCCCAGAGTATATCTTAAGGATGGGGAGAGTTAGGTCCCAGGGGGTGGGGGTTAGGGTCAGGGGTGGGGTTTTAGCGTTTAGGGTCAGGGTAGGTTAGGGTTAGGGTGTGGTTTTTGAGTGGATGGGGTGGGGTTAGGGTTAAATATAAGTTCTAGGCTGGAGGGGGTGGTGTTCCGGCTAAAATAAGGTTATGGACATATAAAATGTTTTTTTTCGTAGCCCTTAAACCCAAATATTGAGAATGTCCGTCCGTCCGTCCGTCCGTCCGTCCGTCCGTCCGTCCGTCCGTCCGTAGACATAATTTTGTCTGTAGATTTTCTCAGACGTTTATAGACCAATCTGCTCGAAACTTGGTATGAATGTTCACCACCATGGGAACCTATGCACCTCGATAATAGTGCGGGATTATTTTTACTGGAATTATGCCCCTTTTCGACTTGAAAAAGCAGGCCAGGAATTTTGTCCTGAGATTTTCTCAGATGTTTATGGGAAGATCCCTTTGAAACTTGGTATGGATGTTCACTACCATGGAAATCTGTGCAACTGCGATTATTGTTTCGATCGGACATTTTGCCAGAGTTATTCCCTTTTCGTCTTAGAATGTCTGAATTTTGTCCGGAAATTTTCCCAGACGCTTATTGGTCGATTCCTTAGATTCTTGGTATGGGTGTTCACTACCATGAGATCCTGTGCACCTGCGATTATAGATTTGATTGGTCTTTTCTTGCCAAAGTTATGCCCCTTTTCGTCTTAGAATGCCCGAATTGCCTAGAATTTTGTCCGGAGATTCTTTTCATAGACGTGTGTGGGTTGATTCGTTTGAAACTTGGTTTTGGATGTTTACTACAATGGGAACCTGTGCACCTGCGATTATAGTTTCGATTGGATTTTTGTCCCAGAGTTATGCCCCTTTTCATCTTAGAATGCCTGAATTTTGTCTGGCGATTTTCTCAGACGATTATGGATCGATTTCTTTGAAACTTGGTATGAATGTTCACTACCATGGGAACCTGTGCACCTGCGGTTATAGTTTTGATCGGACTATTTTTGCCAGAGTTATGCCCCTTTTCACCTTAGAAACCGTGAATTTTGTCCGGAGATTTTCTCAGATGTTCATGGGTTGATTCCTTTGAAACTTGGTATGGATGTTCACTACCATGGGAAACTGTGCACATGATATTATAGTTTCAATCGAAAATTTTTGCCAGAGGTGTGCCCCATTTTGTCTTAGAATAATCTTGGCAGCAGGGGCGGCGAGGGGTATTGACATGCCCACCTGGGACAGTCACACATCTAGTTATTACCTGATTAACGCCTGCATGGACATCACAGCCCACGCGTGGATTACGACAAGTGAAAATACTCAGGTGTGTCTGGATGTGTTACGTAAAAAACTTTTACTTTTATGAAGTAAAATTGAGCTGTCCTAAATGTTTTAATGCGGCCTCTTACGTGAAAACAGTATAACGAATTACCTGTCAAAGATAGTTATATATCCAGGATTTGAAATTCCACATGGGTCATGACATTCGATTATACATTTGGGCGACAGAAACTTTATAGTTTTGAGTGGTAAAGAACTTTCTTAGTACATGGCTGTTTCAGTGAACGAAACCGCTAGAAGGATTCTCCGAGGTAAGTGGAACCAAAGGAGGCAGACCCTCCGCTCGAGGACAAATGAGGAAACAGTACTCTGTAGAAAGGTCCATGAACGTAGCCAATTTTCTCCAGAATGTTCCCGGGGATGAATAAATAACTTTCTCAAAAGTTCATGCCACTTGGAGCACCCTGAGTTTAGTATATCTCTCCCCTTTTAAAACATTTAAATCCTCGTGTAAATGTAATTTTATAACAGAATCTACTTCTTGGGATCTTCGTCTAACATATCACGATCACTAAATTTGAGAGACGACTCTTGTGTGTAGCTCTGGGAAAATGTTTGAAGAATGTTGGCCAAAGATCCAACCTCAAAAAGTTTTTTTTTCAAAGAGCCCCCAATCTGATTAGCGATCTCCGTCTAAAACTCTTTTCAGTGCCGCGGTGCTCTTCTGTAAAATGCCTGAAGCCAAAGTAGTGCCTTTTTTGATGTGCAGTGGTCTCAGTGTTCCATTGAATCCAACGATTAAAAAAAATGTGGTATATTGGTCGTAGCACTGCGTGGCTGACAACTGACAAACTCTCCACTCTTCCTCCTCCTCCCCCTTCCATATGAACACAACCCTAGATTTGGTACTAACTACACGAATTATTGTAAAATTCTTTCATCCAATGAAATGACGGCATACCGTACGAAATCTTTACCCGATTTTGGTTTGAGTACACAGAAAAAACAATTGGAATGTTGATTTATGTCCATAGCTCTGGGTGGTTAAAACACTTAAATTTTCTGTAAACTGTGTTATTAAACGGAAAATTAATCGTGTCATTCAGACTAATAGGTACATTGTAAAATATGCTTCAACTATTTCAACATTTTATGCGGCTGCACATAACTTGATGTGACACTATGTATCCTTTGTGGTTATCCTGGGTTGTTGTCTTTTTAAAATGCGTTTGAGTGTTTCGGTGTGAAAGGTGCTTATCAACCTAGATTAAATGTACATTTAAACAACTTGCGAAATTTAACCATTTCAATGGGTATGCTTAAACTTTTGCGTAATGTTATTTCGTACATAACGAGTAGACGACGACGAAATGAAATTACACGCCTGTTCTGTGAGATCCCCAGCAACACTTAACCATGCGGAAAATGAAAATTTGTTCTGCACATATGTGCGGAACGGAAATCGCTGACGGACTATTTTTAAACAGAAGCGAAATTTCACTGGAATTTTCTACAAATCGTGCACCGCAATTACAATTTGAATCGCTAGCGATAGCTAAAAATCGTCCCCTGAGTTCCAGTGTGTTCTATGTGCTAGTAGGCACAATCGCCCCCTGAGTTCCAGTGTGTTCTATGTGCTAGTAGGCACAATCGTCCCCTGAGTTCCAGTGTGTTCTATGTGCTAGAAGGCACAATCGTCCCCTGAGTTCCAGTGTGTTCTATGTGCTAGTAGGCACAATCTTCCCCTGAGTTCCAATGTGCTCTATGTGCTAGCAGGCACAATCGTCCCCTGAGTTCCAGTGTGTTCTATGTGCTAGTAGGCACAATCGTCCCCTGAGTTCCAGTGTGTTCTATGTGCTAGTAGGTACAATCGTCCCCTGGGTTCCAGTGTGTTCTATGTGCTAGTAGGCACAATCATCCCCTGAGTTCCATTGTGCTCTATGTGCTAGTAGGCACAATCGTCCCCTGAGTTCCAGTGTGTTCTATGTGCTAGTAGGCACAATCGTCCCCTGAGTTCCAGTGTGTTCTATGTGCTAGTAGGCACAATCGTCCCCTGAGTTCCAGTGTGTTCTATGTGCTAGTAGGCACAATCATCCCCTGAGTTCCAGTGTGTTCTATGTGCTAGTAGGCACAATCGTCCTCTGAGTTCCAATGTGTTCTATGTGCTAATAGGCACATAGAACACATTGGAACTCGGGGGACGAAATAGTAACAGGGGCTACCCTCGCAAATTTGGTTGGCAATAAAATGTGTTCTTTGTATTGATAGTTGTCAAATGAATTGCTGAGTGTCATTCAAATAACTGTTTTATAGACGTGAATGCGTGTAATAAACACAGAACGACACGCGTGTGTGAATGGGTTATTCGATATGGCACTTGTATCATCACGGAAGGATAAAATTCGGGGCCTGCGGCCTGTCTTTTTAAAATGCGTTTGAGTGTTTCGGTGTGAAACGTGTTTATTATCAACCCAGATTAAAATGTACATTCACACAACTTGCGAAATTTAACCATTTCAATGGGTATGCTCACACTTTTGTGAGAGCCTGTGGGCTCTCGTTTAATCCTTTCGCGCTGGCACTCGTGTCATATCGATTAACCCATTCACACGCATGTGCCGTTCTGTGTATGCATATGAAGTTTGGGGATGGAACGCTAGGGTGACTGTGGGTTCACAAACACGTAACACCTGTGCTGAAAGTTATACATTGGCTACCCATTTCAACAACAGAAAAATTCAAGATTATGCTTTCCACTAACAAGGAATGCACTGGTGGTCTAAGCCCATCCTATATTCAGACCCACTGACCGAGTACCAACCCGGCTGTACTTTACGATCCTTTTGCCAGAACCGCCTGGAGGAAAGTACTTTTTCACTCTCCTCATATAGAGGTCGTTTAATTGCCTTCTGTGCTGCTAGACTTTTCGATAGTTTGCCTGGCTGTGTGAAGTCTGCACATTCAGTGAGCTTATTTAAATCCAGGTTGAAAGTCTATCTTTTTAAACAGGGTTATCATTTATCCTCTTAACACAAAACCATGGAGCAACTATATTGTGTAATTTTCTACCACAATCTTCGCACAACGCCAAGGAACCTTCCAGTATTGTGATACGTGCGATACATAAATGGCTATTATTATTATTATTATTATTATTATTATTATTATTATTATTATTATTATTATTATTAATTATGTAATCATATAGCCGTATTATTCTATTATAAATCTTTTCAAAGGAGGCTATTCTCATATAAGGAGCGTGGTGGTTCAGTGGTTTCGACATTGAATTTCAAACTCAAAGGTCATCGGTTCCATCCCAGAAGTACTGCGCTGTGTCCTTAGGCGAGGCACTTCATTCCGATTGCCCACATGGGGGTATGATGGCGCTGTGTACTAAGGCGTACTGCATGTCGATGGTGCACTTGTCTTCAACCAATGCTAATCCTGCTTGTGTGGAGTTAATACGTTGGGGAGTCTGACAGTTGTTCGCCGCTGCTCGGTGATTCTCTCCTGGTTCTCCGGCTTCCCCCACCCTTAGAACTGTCTGGCTGTCGAAAGCGCCGTTAAACCCAAAAGATAAATAAATAAATAAATTCTCATTTAGTGCTGTCCATTAATTTATACTGCCGCGCCGTCGTTAGATCAAGACAAATTATAAAAAAAAGTAAAACAATCGAACATTGGTATCTGACACGTTTCTCTTCCGACTGGTGAGATTAAACAGTGACGTGGGCTGAAAAGCAGATATACAGTTTCGACCAGATCGCGACCCAGTCGTGATCTGGTCGAAACTCTTTGTCCTGTTTTCTGATGACAGTACTGAACGTATTTTCAATTTCGAGTCCTGTTGCTAACAAATACAAGAGAATAAATGTGTCGGAATGACCTCTTAAAACTGTGCCTTTTCAAGCTTTTGCATTCACGTTTGCAAAGGGAAATAAACCGTCACATCTCATGTGTTTTTTTTCAATTTCGAATCTTGTTGCTCAGAAATACAAAAGGAGAAATATATTTAAATGGAGTCATATACATCGACATTTCCAAGTTTTTTTATTCACGCGTGGAAAGGGTAATATTTCTGTTTTATTTAAATTAGAATCTTGTTACTAAATATTTATTTATTGGTGTTTAAGGTCACATACTTATGCACAATGGCTAATCGTGACCGTGACAGTTTAACGGGTGGAGGAAGCCGGAGTACCCGGAGAGAACCACCGAGCAACGACGAGCAGCTGTCAGCTCTCCAACATTGTAACTCTGAACTCTGCACCACAGCACAGGCAGGGTTAGATTGGTTGAAGACATGCGCACCATCGACGTGCAGTACGCCTCAGTACACAGCGTCATCGTGCCCCTGTTACTAAATATATAAGAGAATAAATTTGTTGCAATATAACTGGGTTTTAACAAGTGTTTTCTTCCACATGTCCTAAATGAAATAACCGTTACATCTCATGTGTTTTTTTTTAATTTAGAGTCTTGTTGTTTAGAAATACAAGGGAATATAAATGTATTACAGTGGACTCTTTGTGGGTGGACTGTATCGATGTTTTATTGTTAGGATATACCAGAGAATAAACATGCTGCAGAGAACTTTTGGAAATGGGTTTTATTGAGTTTTCCATCCACACGAGTAAAGGGAAATAACCATCACAACTCACTTTTCCTCAGTTTGCAATCTGATTGTTAAGAAATACAACAGATGGATTTATTTCTAATAATCTCTTAAAATGTAGCTGTATCAAGCTTCTTTGTTCATTCAGAAAAGGTAAATAAATGTTACGTCTCTGTTTTTTTCCAATCGTATTGTTAACAAATAAAAGAGAATAAATTTGTTGCAATGAACTCTTTTTTACACCATGATTACCAATTCTACTACATTAAAAGCCTATGGCATAAATTTTAGTTTTACACACCAACCGTGGTGAACACGTCAACAATGGGATTTCAATGATTAAAATTTACAGCTGCAGTGGAACTACATCCAAGTTGACCTTTGGTGACCTCGACTAGAATGCAAACTTCTCTAAACTTATCGCTCGTCGCCTCGCGAAGAGTGAAATGAAACCTGCAATTATTTATTACGTTTTTAAATGAGTTTACCTCATAAGATATCAAAAATTAACAAGCATGGACTGTCTCATGTTAACAAAGCATTCATAACTTGAAATAGTATGTTATTATTTTATTAAAATGAAAAAGGCCCCCTAATTTCCGCGTTTCGTTTTCTATTTCGTTTCGACGGTAAAATTGCCAGCGAAAGTACCGCCCACCGATGCTCATGTAAACAAAAACAGATTCGCACATGTGAATATATTGATTTATTTAACATTTAAACTCCTATTAACCTAACGATCATGGTATAAATAAAATATACCAAAGTAGCTTGGTGTACCAAATGTTCACTACTAGTGGTGTTAACCGCGCGCCAAAGGCTCGCAGTTAACACCACTTCGCCACTCTTGGAGAACATTTGGTAAGTCAAGCTACTATGGTTATATTTTATATTTAACAAATAAGAGAGAATAAATTTATTGCAATGAACTCTTTTTGCTGGGCTACTGTGTGAGGAGCCACCAGCCATAATTGCTTAATGATCAAATATATCTAATGGTATTGGTAAGGGCATTACAAAATCTGTCAAATCAAGTCTCGATTGAGAAATATTTTTTGTGTTTATTCAAAGAGAAAGAATGTTTATGGTATTTTATTAGATTCAATCGTCTAGAGTATTTCAGTTATCGGAAAAGCGAACCGTAGGTTCACTTTTCTGACAAACTGAAATAGTCCAGACGATTGAAACTGACCACAAGCAATGGGGTATCTAAAGGCTAGACTGGTTCTAGGCCATAATATCGGCGATTTAATTACAAAATTCGACTGGTGGCTCGAAAGATTGTGAGGAGGCTTCAAAGAGGGAAACGTTCCTATGAATGATATTGGCTAAATTGGACTTTATACTTGTTAGTCGCAGTTTTGATTTTGAAAGCGACAACTAACTGTATTAGACAGAAAATAAACTCTTCAATCACTACAGACCTTATTCAAGTCAGTAAAACTATTTGTCTGTATATTGTACCCCAAATAAAACTCAAAAAGAGTAGACATATTAATATTTCCAACCTCTGGACCTGAGGTTGCAGGATGCTATGTTAATTGATTTAGCCTACAAGTTAGAAATGAACTCTGCCCAGACATGTCACTTACCAAACTTGGAAAATACCAATCAGCTTTTTTTCTGGGTTGGATGTGTTCAATTTTATAATTTTATTACATAAAAAACATATTTCACATTATACCCACATCAGTCTTTATTGGTGATCTCATAAATAACGTAACATATAATAACAATAATTAATTTTTTTTCTTCTGTCTGAAATAATGAACCACAATATTAAATATTAATGAAAAATGGATGATATTTGAAGATGAGACAAGGGTTTATTGCACACTTCATAGGAATGGGTTTTTATCTCCCATAAAACATGAGACACGATGTTGACGGGAAGTTTCAATCTAAACATAAAAATTCCAACAGATCACAATTCCTGAATACCAAAGTTAAGCCTAACCTGGCACTTAAATCAAATTCTATTCAAAACGAAGTTAAACGTTCCATAGCTATGTCCCAAAGTTAAGAAACGCCCACATCGCAGAGCATTCTGGACCAAACTTTATTTCACTGGCGTGCACATTCGAGCAGAGAGGTGATGGCCCCCCTTGTCGAAAATGTATGGTTCTGAGGTTTGTATTATATGTTTGTTTGAGTTTGGGTTTTCCACTTACACAAATAAGGGTTAACGGTGAAAATAATAGCCAGTTTATTTCTTCTGTTCGAGGCAAAAAAATTACGTACGCCTCTTAAATGTCCATTTTACCTTATTATAATGAGAGATCCTGAAGGTTTCCATAAGGATCAACGATGTATAGCAACTCAGAGTGCAACTTGTGTCGCTATGTTTCGTCGTAAATGTTAGGGTCTCGACACCAAGAGAGAAAAAGACTATTTTCACCATTGCCACGCATCCTGCCATCCAGCCTGGGACCAATACTAGAAAAAGTTTGCAGTTAAATTTTTCAGAATTGTTTTTTTTACCTGTGATTATTAATCACTGAAAACAATCATTGGAGTTTTAAAAGACGTGCAATTTACCGGTAGATAAATTGCCACGTCCTTGAAAACGCTAATGATTTATAAAACAGTTTAGCTATAGACAGAAAATACAATTCTCGAAAATACAATTGCAAAAGCGTCACATTATTGGCCCCGAATTAATTAAAACAGATTCTTCAGAGCACTTTGTTCTTGTCACGTTACAACCCAGGATTTTTTTTGCAGACCTCAAAAATTAATTTCATAATTAATCATCTGCACACTGATGCCAAAATATCAACCTGAATTTTTTTCTGATAATGCAACTACAGTGGAACCATGTTAACTAAACATCCACTTTCCCCATGAAAATTATTCATTTAACAAGAATATTCAATTAACAGGGATTTGGTCACTTTCTTATATCCCAGAGTTAAAATGAGCATTTATTATATTAACTCTTGTTTGGCAGAGCTAATGGAGCTCTATAAAACAAGTTAAAATAGATTAAATGCTTTTATTGGATGGTATGAGACAAAAGAGGTCTACAAACAAGTGGAATTCGTTAATTATCGGTGTAATTCCTGATATATATGATTTTGTATTCAGTGAATATGAGTTTGTTCTTTAACCTATGTGCATTCAATAGGTCAAACTTGTGCTTTGGTGTCTAGATTTTGAACGCCCCGATTAAAGAAATGTTCCAAAACAAATGAGAGCACAGACAACGGACTAATTCAGAAAAGTAAAAGCACTCTTCCACAAATAATGACAAGGCAAAGCTACACAGATTAAATAATTTGACTTCAAGATAATATGAAACACATCCACAGAACAGGAAGCGTTTAATGTCCAGTATGTGCACTTCAGAATAGGCCCAAATATGGGCTTCCAGCTCTATACCAGTTAACCCTTTACCTAACATGAAAAGCAGACGACACTTGCAAAAGAAATTTTAGAATAACTATTTTTTTTTTATTTTTTGTCTCAAAAACGTAGGTTATGACACCTCATTGGGACGAGCTCGACGAGCTCGTTCCAATGAGGGTCATAATCTATGTTTTTGAGACAAAAAATAAAAGAATAATGAAAAATAATTGTCGATTTTTGAGAATAGCGCTAGCCGGTTTTTTCCCGTTACGTTAGGTAAAGGGTTAATGACAGTATATAAAAATGCAAGTGTTATACGAGTTACTGTAATGCTATGTTCCCACGAAGCTTCGAAATTCGTGCCGATGATTCGATTCGAAGCTGATTCGAAAATTATCATTGTTCTCAAAACGTCTCCTCTTGAACTCTTCTCATCCCATGATGTTTCCTGAACATTATAACTGATAATAAAAGGGCGTTCAAGCAGGTTCCGCTTCCTAAAACCCAGATAGCTCTGCCGAGGGTCACTGGTTTTAGGGGATGCTAAATACGAGACAAGAATCCAAGTGTTACTGCTTGTGACCTTAACCTTCATAATATGACAATGAGTAAAGGTCATGACAAGGTTATGATCTTAGCACCATGTCATGGTACACTTTTGAGTCATGAGTAATAATTGTACCAACTATGAATAAGATCAGTCAATCACACCAAGTTATATGGACCGGGCAATGGCTCTACAACAATATCCAAGTTTTTTTTTACAAATTTTTCTTTACAATTTGAAGAGATTAGATTTGATGCGAAGTCCCTACTTAATGGCCACAGTTCTGTTGCTGGAAGTACAGTTTAACATATGGATTAGTGTACCTCTTGAAACTTATAAGAATTCATACCATGTGTATTAAAAAAAATTAGTGAACTTAATTGTGAACATCTGAAATGTTTGCTTGAATTCGAGCCACTTTTTTTTAAAAGTTTGAAATTCAGTTTTCCTTTCTGATTATATAATAATAATAATAAGAGTATCTGTTGATATTAACCTTGTTCCTTACATAATTGAAAACTATAGTGACATTCTTGAAATTCTGGATTATCTTCTGTAAGAATTCCACTTTTGACGAAGCAAAAGTATCCAAATCCTGCTTCCATTCCAAGAAGACGACTCGAATCACTCCAGTCAGGATTCTTGTAGATGTTATTTACATCTCACATTCTAAACTAAGTTATGGAAAGAACATCAGAAACAGTAGGAATGCCAAGGTTAGTGATAAATGCGCCGTTGGAGCTGATCCGCTGCCACAGACCTTGGGAACATCTGCATGTAATATACTTCTAGCTATAGACTCGGCATTTGTACCACACGGTTCAAAATAGACATTCGTATAGAAAGATGCTTCTTTTGTGTACCTGAAAATAAAAGATAAAGCAGAAAACGATACAATAACTTAATTCTTAACTCCTTGAACCAGAAAGGCCGTGATACGACCCGAATTCAAAAAGTAGATAGTAGCTCAGTGAATTTGAATGATAAACCAATCAAGATTTTCAAAGTGCAGACCCAAGGCTTCACATTGAAAATATTAATTGGTCTTCGTCCAAGTAATGAATAAAGACTCTACTAGTTGATGCTCTGCTGGCATGGAATATACCATCCTACAAATGATTAACCTACTCAATCATCCACATCTGCCAAGCCCATATTTGATGACTTTTCTTCCTCGAAATGTATTGCCTTAACCCTTTACCTAACCTGAAAAGCAGACGACACTTGCAAAAATAATTCTTGAATAACTAATTTTTTTCATTTTTTGTCTCAAAAACATAGGTTATGACCCCTCGTTGGAACGAGCTCGACGAGCTCGTTCCAACGAGGGGTCATAACCTATGTTTTTGAGACAAAAAATGAAAAAAATAATGAAAATTAATTGGCGATTTTTGAGAATAGCGCTGGCCGGTTTTGGCCGTTACGTTAGGTAAAGGGTTAATTTCGTGGTAATTTCTAAAGTTATCGAACTTGGATGTTACTCTGACAATCAGTAGCAAGCGTTGACCACATAACGGCGATAGTGGGACAAAGGGCAACAATGTGACAAACACCCCAAACACTCTGAATCTCCGGATATAATATATTCCAGTTATCACCACGGTTGATAGCCCCACTATTGCTGCAATATTGTCGTGCAAGCCAACACGAAAGGAAATGGTCGATACACCGGCGATATGGACTTTTAGGGATCGCATTTGTTATTGAGCCCTGAATGTCTGTTACTACTTTATGACAAATAAAATATGTTTAGACTAATGTCTGTTATAATCGTTAGATGTAATTACATCCATTGCAATTCACCACATCGACAGTCTAAATATCCTGTAAACAAAAATTTCAAAGAAATGAGTCTCTAACAACGAAACAGAAAATACGACGCGGGCAATGCACTCGCGCGCGATGATACCACGTGTTGTTTGTGTTGAATGAGAACGTCACTGTCGATTGTTTTACCGAATTTGCTCACTGTACATCGTTCACACTACCACCCAGTGACGAAAATGTCCCAAATCTCGTTCTATTTAATACCTAACATGTAGATCTCGATTTCGAATTTGATTTGAACCGAGGTTTACTGTTTTATAAATCTATTATATAAATGGGAAGTTTGTGATTCTGAGATTCCGTTCTGAGAAATCCAAGTTTTGATTATCTCCCTTGATATGCAATGTAATTAGACATTTTACGGTCTGTGGATGTGGGCTTCCCATCCTGGGAAGTGTAAGCCCCTGGTTCCGTATAAAGCAAGGACTCATTTGGGATCTTATTCAATACCGTTATCACAAAAGCGGACATAGTATTTCGACCGAAGTGCAACTGCGTCGCAATTGATCATCAAATATTGGTAGATGTCGATGATTCAGTAGGTTAACCCTTTGCACCTTGGTGGTACATACCATACCAGTTCAGAGCATCAACTGGTAGATCCTTTATTCATTATTTGGCGGATTGACTGCACGTTGAAAATCTTCATTAGTCTAATTCACCAAGCAACCTTCTACTCTATGAAATCGGTCGAAATACTCTATCCACTTTCCTCTCCGCAAAACAGTAGAATCTCATCGTCGAAAGGGAAATACTGAATCTAGGATATCATTTTCGTTTGTTTTCTTAATGCGGCATTGATCTCAGAGTATTTAATTTGGGAAATCTCCTACCACTGATCTGTATAAGTGAGTCGCGTTCAAATTACGATCTATTCACGCAAAAGATAGCAGCTTTTATCACCACGGTACCATATATCAGCAAATAGGAATAATTAACCCTTTACCTAACCTGAAAAGCAGACGACACTTGTAAAAATAATTCTTGAATAACTATTTTTTTCATTTTTTGTCTCAAAAACATAGGTTATGACCCCACGTTGGAACGAGCTCGACGAGTTCGTTCCAACGAGGGGTCATAACCTATGTTTTTGAGACAAAAAATGAAAAAAATAATGAAAATTAATTGGCGATTTTTGAGAATAGCGCTGGCCGGTTTTGGCCGTTACCTTGGGTAAAGGGTTAAAAGAGAGATATTTTTGTTGTGCTTTTCTTAGCGCTTTGTTATGTTTGCCTCCAAAACATTGCTTATGTTATTCCCCCATTGGAGACCTTTCGCACGATGAAGGAAGACTGATGAGAATTGCGAATGGGGCACTAGGTCATTAGAATTTGTGTTCTTCCTATCAGCTGTCGTTTTCCCTTACCCGTAGTTATAGTTACGATTTCTCATTAAAACGCACAGACTTATTATATTTCAAAAAGTTTGAAAGCGTTTCTCCGGCATAAATTGCTAAACACAAACGGACTCGTAGTTGTCAATTCTGCGAAAAGGCTTTTTAACCGTTCCACAAATTTACGACTACTACTAACTTTTATCAGTCGTCGTTCATTATGCGAAAGGTGTCTTTTGTCGCGCTCGTTCCAATGAGGAGTGGTAGACTATGTTTTGGAGGCGAAAAGTGAAGTGAAAATATTTAATTATTCCAGAAATATTTTGTACCAATGTCGATTACTTGACGACTTATTTGAGGTGTTAACATGAGCAGTGTTATGTGCGAAGATTTGAAATTCTCTTATTTGATTAAAGCATTAAGTCGTGGCATCAACATAAGATTACACGTGGGGGATTTTATCTCAAGGTGCCCCAAACAATTGAAATAAACTTCGATCAAGACTTCTAAAAACAAATCAATTAAAAAATAAAGTCTATTGTGAAATTACACTATTTTAAATCACAAAAGAGACAAGACATTTTGTTCTGGCTTCACTGTGTCATTTCGACTGGACAGAAAAGATGTTGCCGTCAAAGGACAGACAGATAATTATGCAAACTGTAAATGCCCAATGCATTATTTTCACAATATAAAGAAAAAAATGGTATGATACTGACGTCGCCACGATACCAATTTGATTCTAAAACTTTAGTATCATACAGTATGCATATTGAAATATTTATACCATGGACTGTTTAACTTACTTGCATACGATGTCTGTTATCCATCTGATGTCATTTTGACCACTTTGTCTATGATTTTTTATCTTTGTATTCATTCTCCGTAGTACACTCTCGTAGAATGAAGCGGATTTGACTGCCTGTTGTTCCAAGCACTCTACATTTTTGTCTAGCTCTAAAAAATGAACAAAAACAACGCATAAAACAATTTGTTCGCTTTAACAATTGAACAAAGAAAACATTTAAAATACAAGATACATGCACACATGTTACACATTACTTTAACTCTCGAAATAGATTTGGTAAAGTCATAACGGAGGGCGGTAGCTCAGTGGTAGACTATTGGACTTCTATGCTAGAGGTCCCGAGTTCGATCCCAGTCCTGGACGACCCGCGTTGTGTCGTTGGGCAAGACACTTTATCCCGGTTGCCTACACGGGAGCACGATGATGCCGTGTACTAAGGCGTATTGCACGTCGATGGTGCACATCTCTTCAACCACCGTAACCCTGCTTGAGCGGAGCTTGAACGGAGTTAGAATGTTGAGAAACTGACAGTTGCTCGTCGATGCTCGGTGATTCTCTCCATGTAATCCGGCTTCCTCCACCCGTAAAACTGTCACGGCCACGATTAGCCTTTGTGCAAAAGTATGTGACATTAAACACCAATAAATAAATAATAAAGTCATTAAAGATTCTGTCAAATCAAGTATCGATTGAGAAACTTTTCTTGCGTAGATTCAAAGAGAATGATTGTTTATGTTATTTTTAGCTTCACTCGTCTGGAATATTTAGGTTCGCTTTCCAGGCCAATTGAAATATTTCAGACGATTGAATCTAAACATAGGCGCTGAAGTATTGAGGGAAGAGCTAGGCTGATGCCAAGTCACAACGAAGTTGAATTCCTTACAAAATTTGACTGGTAGGTTGAGAGCTTGATGCTATGGATGATATTATATTATCTCGTTTTCAACTGTACAATGCCATAAAATCAGTATTGCATAGACTATCATAAAATGTTTATTAGAATATTATGTTTTTACCTTCACGGTTGGAGCATATTCCCACTATTGACGATTTCTGTTTGACGATATCTATGAAAGGTTTTATGTAAGACATGGCAGGATCGCCAGCGCATCGTGTCATCAGATTCTCACTACATGTCAGTGCTTGTGTGAATGTTCCATCACTGAAAAATAGAAGTTTAGTGGACTGAGAAACTGGTAATATGTTTAATACTGAAAAGGGTGAAATTATTTAATTTCATTCATTGGTTCTACGGCTGCGAGAGAGTGGAGATAAATCAATGCCCGGGGGTGGGGGTACTTCAGCACCAACCACCCAACGAAACTAAAAAAACACATACATCACTCGGCTGACACGACGGTTGCCGAATGGTGTGCCTTGTTTCGTATAATATCGCTTGATATGATGGTTGGTGGCGAATGAAACTCTCTAGGTGAGGGTTCGATATTCCGCTATTGAATTTGCTCAATAATGAACGTCCTTTCGTTATTCTTCGGCACTCGGGAAAATTTGAAAAAAAGATACTTTCTCACTGATTTCCAGTGAAATGCTGCAATTAGAATTAACTCTTTGAACATGATGTTGTCTTCCAAGTCAGTTTAATGACAGCAATTGGAAGAGTATATATTCATTACCGAAGAGAAGAACATTTATTATTTTCAACGTGCAGCCCAAAGGCTGCCTTCGAAAATATTGATTGGTTACCCACACATAGACTGAACAGTCATCCTACTTTGTGAAATCATGTTCCTGGGGCGGAATCGCATCCTCTGGGGTTCAAAGGGTTAAGCGATACAATCATCTGTAATTATGATAAATGAATAGTGTGTCAATGATTACTTCACAGCAAACAGAAATGTTCCCGGAATCAAATCAGAATTTTACAAACATTGCAGGGAAAAGGGTGTTAACGAGGACTGTAAACAGTTTTTTCACATAGTTTAGCCCATTTTTAACCATAAACTTATACTTTAAATACGGCAACGTACCATCATCAAAAACATTCCGGAAGTATCCCGCGGTGTACGAAGTTGTATTCTTACGCGAAACCTATCCTATGGTCGACCTTTTACCATTGGTTCACTGGCAACATTTCACTCCTTGAGTACAATAAGGCGCCATCTGCAATGATTTCGTTTTGAAGTATCCGTCTGCTGTAAGTAGATTATTAGTTGTCCATGTGTTTTCGAGAGTGTATGGGAATTTACACCGGTTTGGGAACTCATACACCCTGAGGCAAAGCCAAAGGGTGTATCAGTTCCCAAACCGGTGTAAATTCCCATGCACCCTGGAAAACACAAGGATAACGGATTTATTTCCAAGAATTTTGGTGTCCTTAATACTTTAACCTACTTTGCGGGCAAAAAACTGACAGAAAATTTATACTTTGTAAGTTTCTTAATAAATAAAACCAGACAAATATGGATGTCATTGGAACTGGCTCAATGAGCCAGTTCCAATGACATCCATGTCTGTAATATTTTATTGCACATTGATATTAAATTTTCTGTATTTTTATTTTTGTTCTAACATAACCGAGCAGAAGGTATGAATTAACAATTAAAAATGGGTACTGTTTTATTAGCCATATAGCCTGCTATTGTATATTCTTGATTTTACTCCGTGGTTAACCACGGTGTAAAAAAAGCTGCTGTGGATTGCAAGTTACACCGTACCTCTCAGCCAATCAAAATGCAGTACTTTGTTTCATTTGGAAATAAGTATTCTTACACGACACCCTCACCCTCACCCTCATCTATGGTCGGCTTTTTAACATTGGTTCGCTGGCATCATTTCGTCCTTTGAGTGCAACAAGGGCGCCACCTGCAAAGCTAAGGGACGATTTAAAGAGGGTTGAACCATCGTGTCTATAAAATCCTATCATTAAAAGCTTCTCAATATACCCATGCCCTTGTAATTAATAACTTGATTTATTGACGTGGTTGCTCTGTCAATCAAAGCATTAGACACCTTTCTCATAATGAACGACGACTGTTAAGAAGTAGGAATACTAATAGTAGTTGTAATGTTGCCGGACTGTCAAAAAACCTTTTCGCAAAATTGACGACTACGTGTCTGTTTGTGAGAAAATCGTACCGATCAAACATCGTATCACAAGCAGTTTACGGACACTACATTGTAAGGACACATTTAGTGAACTTCCTCATCAAGGGGTCGAGAAATGCTCACAAACTTTTTGCTATATGATATATCTGCGAGTTTTGATGCTAACCTGTAATCGTAATTACGGATAAACGAAAACGACGACCGATTGGAAGAAAACAAGTAGAACCCCATTCGTAATTCTTATCAAGCGTCGTTCATTGTGCGAAAGGTTTCTATTCTATTTTTAACAACGTAATTCAGTGTTAAGGATCAAGTGATAAAAGAATCAACTCGTTCCAAAATTATACTGAAACTGACAAAACTTGTTCACTAAATTATATCTTGATCAAGCTTTGCGAGCGAATTTCACATTGAAATGTAGGCTCGTTTGAGATTATTTATGAGACATCCTTCGATATTCGACGAGAGCATCTTTTTGCAAAATCGAATCACTTGAACAGTTGAATTTAAGCGCCCAACAAACAAATTTGCATTTAAAAGTCAGCTAGTAACCTCCTAGGAGGTTTATGCATTGTAACTTTGCTTCTTGGGTTCAAACATTTATTCCGCACTTAACACTTTATTTTATCTTAAACGAATTGAAGTCGACACTTGAAAAACCAAACTAACCACAATGTGGTACTCTTTTCCCCCAGAATATAGCTTATGAACCCTCTTTGGAACGTTCCAATTAGGGCTCATAAGCCATGTGTTTTAAGCAAAAATCGCAGTTTTCTGAGTTACCGCTTATTGCCATAATGCGAAGTAGAGGGATATAATACCTTGGGTTTTATATTAGGAGATTTTTAATTATTAGCTTCATAAGCGACTCTTAAAAGATATGTTGGACCCTTCACCTAATGAATCGCACATATCCGGTTAGCGCTATTGTACCTTATAAATTTTTCTTATGAATCCTCATTTTAACGAGCTCGTTCCAGTGAGGGATCGTGTGCTGATAAAAAGCAATGTCCGTGAGTCAATAAATGAATTGTTTGGAAGTGTAATATTCTGGTTGGGTTTGTCCGGACTGGA
Organism: Pictodentalium vernedei; assembly: GCA_031216915.1. Lineage (NCBI taxonomy): Eukaryota > Metazoa > Mollusca > Scaphopoda > Dentaliida > Dentaliidae > Pictodentalium > Pictodentalium vernedei. Next base: position 102,773,857 of record CM062293.1, read on the forward strand.
GTAATCATCAAGTAACCAGTAATTAGACCTTCTAACAGATGTTATGTTGTCTCGCCCAGTGTAAAATCGATCTACCTCAAGTCAAGTAACACTGTGGGCCATGTTGTCGCCTCAGAGTACTCTGTATTTTCATGGAATTGTGGGGGTGATCCTATGGGGACCGTGAAGCCTTTTCAGGAAGGCCAACTTCAAGATAATGAGAAGTTTTTGAACACATTGATCGTGTTCACACATGTTCGTTTGAATAGGTATGTGTCAGTATGCTTTCTTGAACACAGATCGATCTGGTGTGAAAATTACTTTTGGCTTAGAATGGAGGTAGCAGGAAGATAGTCCCTGTGACCATGCTGTTTCTCTGCCGTATAGTGCAATTTATTCTGTCTTAATATGTTTGCTCTGTTATAATGTTAACCCTTTACCTAACCTGAAAAGCAGACGACACTTGCAAAAATAATTCTTGAATAACTAATTTTTTTCATTTTTTGTCTCAAAAACATAGGTTATGACCCCTCGTTGGAACGAGCTCGACGAGTTCGTTCCAACGAGGGGTCATAACCTATGTTTTTGAGACAAAAAATGAAAAAAATAATGAAAATTAACTGGCGATTTTTGAGAATAGCGCTGGCCGGTTTTGGCCGTTACCTTGGGTAAAGGGTTAAAAGAGAGATATTTTTGTTGTGCTTTTCTTAGCGCTTTGTTATGTTTGCCTCCAAAACATTGCTTATGTTATTCCCCCATTGGAGACCTTTCGCACGATGAAGGAAGACTGATGAGAATTGCGAATGGGGCACTAGGTCATTAGAATTTGTGTTCTTCCTATCAGCTGTCGTTTTCCCTTACCCGTAGTTATAGTTACGATTTCTCATTAAAACGCACAGACTTATTATATTTCAAAAAGTTTGAAAGCGTTTCTCCGGCATAAATTGCTAAACACAAACGGACTCGTAGTTGTCAATTCTGCGAAAAGGCTTTTTGACCGTTCCACAAATTTACGACTACTACTAACTTTTATCAGTCGTCGTTCATTATGCGAAAGGTGTCTTTTGTCGCGCTCGTTCCAATGAGGAGTGGTAGACTATGTTTTGGAGGCGAAAAGTGAAGTGAAAATATTTAATTATTCCAGAAATATTTTGTACCAATGTCGATTACTTGACGACTTATTTGAGGTGTTAACATGAGCAGTGTTATGTGCGAAGATTTGAAATTCTCTTATTTGATTAAAGCATTAAGTCGTGGCATCAACATAAGATTACACGTGGGGGATTTTATCTCAAGGTGCCCCAAACAATGTGACCATGCTATTTCTCTGCCGTATAGTGCAATTTATTCTGTCTTAATATGTTTGCTCTGTTATAATGTTAACCCTTTACCTAACCTGAAAAGCAGACGACACTTGCAAAAATAATTCTTGAATAACTAATTTTTTTCATTTTTTGTCTCAAAAACATAGGTTATGACCCCTCGTTGGAACGAGCTGGACGGGCTCGTTCCAACGAGGGGTCATAACCTATGTTTTTGAGACAAAAAATGAAAAAAATAATGAAAATTAATTGGCGATTTTTGATAATAGCGCTGGCCGGTTTTGGCCGTTACGTTGGATAAAGGGTTAAGCAGCAAAATAAAGTATTCATTTATTCATTCTTTAAGTAAAGTGTTGAGAATGATGAATGTTGCAAAAATGGTCCGCGCAATTAACCCCTTATAAACTTTTGCCAAAATATCGAAATGCCAAGCAGCAAAGTTCTTAATCTTACAATCAATAGCTGAGTTAGTACTATAGAAGACTTTGTAAATTAAACTTACAGACACTCCGATGATACTTTTCTAAAATCAAAATCGATGTCAACATGGTCACGAAAGTCATCATCTAATCCTGCCAACTTGAACATTGCGAAAATACCAAAATCCAGTTTCGACTGACACTCAAATAACTGTTTTTGAAATTCGCCTGGGCATGACTTGTCTGTGAATGAGAGAAAAATATTGTTCCTACACATTTGGAAATAAAAAAGGAAACAGCAGCTGGTAGGAAAGGTGACTACAACTGTAACCAAACAATTGGTAATCAGTAAAACGTTCCAAGAAATATAGAAAATGTCAAACGAGATAAATAATCACCGTGGATAAATATTTTTCTTGATATCTCGATTGAGTCGAATTTTTGCTCCTCTGGAAACTAGGCACTCAAGATTCTTTCAAATAACTGTTATTAAATTCTATTACATGCTCCCTTTCTTTATATAGGAAAATGTCTACCAAATATATTACGTTGCCTATCGTAGCGATAGACATAAAGAGAGTATCTCCCCGGAAATGACACCCACAGCATAATACGTTCAAATCGACATCCGTCACTGTGCGTTTTGGTAATATGTTTTAACATGTTTTATTTGCATCGAAAAGCATGCAATAAAAAGAATACCTACTGGTTTTGAATGGATACCAGAATTATCCTATTTGTAACTGTGAGGGGTTCGAAGCTTTCAGTCGCTCGTGACAACTTAGATTTCCTCTAAGCTCGATAAAAGTGGAGGGGCACAAATTTACAATACTACCATGGTTCGACCCAGTGTGAGAAAGGTTACAATAGTATATCGGTAAATGTACCATGACTCGCTGTAGTCTCTTGCTCAGATGAAGATGGTGCTCTGTGGTCACTCTCCTGTCCGTTTCTTCTACTTCAACCATCTTCCAACCCGAAGGGCAGCCTTCGGGTTGGAAGATAGTTAAAGTAGAAGAAACTGACCGGAAGTGGGATTCTTTGGCTAAATATTGTTTGGATTTGCAAATAATGTTACAAGAATGCCTGTATATTGGCACGTTTGCATGCACCCATTTTAACTCATTGTTTAACTGCGAACCATATCTGTGGAAAAAAGTGGAGGGGCACGTGCCCCTGTGTCATCCAGGCTCTGCTGCCTCTGAATTCCATAACAAATGAGATAATTTTAGAACTGCTATTCAAAACATAGACATCCTCAATTCTTATAACCGTTTCTTCTAGTTTCTGCTTACGTTTTAATAATTTAAATTACACGCATAAAAATGGAGTGGCCATCATATGACATTACATGACATTACTGGAGATAGGGTATTCCCAGACAAACACATAAAATATGATAAAGTCGATGTTGAATTAAATACCCTGCCGTGTTTCCTGTGACGCAGAAAGTTCAAAGTTAGTGACAGACACTTGCATAATCCACGCGTGGGCAGTGGTGTCCACGCATGCGTTTTCCAAGTAATACAAATCATCATCATCATTGTATCCAATGCTTCCTTAATTAAATGTTTAATGTTTGATGATTATTCCTATAATTAGTGTTTGGAATCTAATATTTTTGCGTCCGTGGAAATATTGCCCAACCCTAGAAAGTGACCAGCCATGGCGGCCGTACTGTACTATTTATTTATTTATTTATTTATTTATTTATTTATTTATTTATTTATTTATTGGGTTTAGCGACACTTTCGACATCCATGGTCACCTCGTGTCGGACAGATTTGCGGGTGGAGGAAGAGAACCACCGAGCAACGTAAAGCAACTGTCAGACTCCCCAACGTACTAACTCCACACAAGCAGGTTAACATTGGTTGAAGACAAATGCACCATCGACGTGCAGTATGCCTTACAGCCACCGTGCCCTCACGGGGGCAATCGGGATTAAGTGCCTTGCCTCGTACTGTACTAATACTATTATTATTACTACTACTACTCACTACTACTACTACTACTGATTGCTACTACTGGAAATACATTGACTAACAGCGTGTGGAACGTCTGATAGAAAGAGTGTTTGGGTTCGAATCTTGCCAAAGTCACATACGTTGGGAAAAAGATGAAGACTCTTTTCTCAATATTTCATGTGGGAGGGCGTGGGACCACAAACTGTCTTCGAAAGCAACTTAATGAAAATGACTAAGTCAGGCGTGGAAATAACCCGCGAACGATCGTTTAGATTACATGGAGGTTACGACAATTGTAAAATACACCAACGAACTGCATGTTACGATAAAGTAATATAACTTAACTGTATTAACTTGCTGATCTTGCTTTTTTTTTGCCAGAAAGACTTGACAATCTTGATTATCTCAACTAAAAATTTGAGCATTGCATCCACATTATGAATAGAATGGCATTCTGTCTCCATCTTATAGAAGAGTTTCCACCTAAATAAAGAGCAATAACTAACGCGCGATCTCACGTTGGCGAGATCGCGCGTTTGATGTTGCTATATTTATTTTGAAGGAAATCCCGTTAAGACGTGAAACAAAATGACTAGAGAAGTGAAACAGAGAAATCGGATTAGTATCAAACATCTTTTTTTCATGGACTACATCCATACTATATTGTGTAACCTGCCAACGGGTAACGATATGAGACCTTTACTTCCAGGTCTGTGAATCCAGGTCTGTGAATGCAGTACGCGGAATGTGTATTATCACTAAATCACACATCGACAGATTCCATCCAAGCAATAATTGCCAAAGAACAGCTTTTTGTTTATATGTACAGAATGTGAAAACAATACTTTGGGTGATAGCTCTAATCCACGGGCGATTTATTGACAATCCACTGTCCACATACTGTATGTTATCCACTTGACACACTGCGCCTGTGTGGTATTTTGTAATATACTAACCTTCTCCTTGAGAACAAAATTCATCAGTATATAATCGCTCCCGAAAAAATAGAGTTTTTAAATTTTCGGATAGCGTATCACAAGTCTCATAATACGGCCTCATGCAGTTCTTGTATGCTTTGTGTTTTCTGAAAATGAAAAGAGACGCAGTAAAGGTCAGATGTGTCCTTTATCATCTATCAAAAACAAACACGTTAACCTACGCATGAAAACGTATTTTCACATCTACCGTAAATTTTAACAAAAGCTGGCTATGTTATAACAAAAGGGCTAAGCAGTTTTTTTGGTAACAAAAATGGCTGGTGGTTGTAAGGAAAGTGGTGAATTCATTCTGCAACGAAGGTGGTTGATTTTGTAAGAGGAATGGTGAGCTTTAACAAAAGATTGCGAGTGTTGTAACAAATGTGGTGATCTGTAACAAAAGTGGTTGTTGTAACCAAAGTGGTTGCTACATGCGTCTCGGTATTTATCTTATCATTTCAATGCTCTATTTTTTCCTGTACGGAGAGTGCTATTCATTTTCCCACACTCGAAAATCGGTTGGGTTAAAAATCAACACAAATAAACTGGACTGAGTAAATATAAACCCATTCTGATTCATCTTTACTCAACCCAGTTGATTTGGGTTGATTTTAATCCAACTGATTTTAGCGTGCATGTATATACATTTGCGATGTACTAAACGTTTCGGAAGAGCAGTGGCTTACGAAGTAACGCATTGGACAAAATGTCGACGATTCGTTTCTGACCCCAGTTGTTTACATTGAATCCTTACTCGAGACACAAAATCTTGAAGCCCAAGGAAAGACCAAAAAGGCTGATTGTATCATCAATGTCGCGGACCTCATATATTTATCTCATACGCATGACAGATTGTCGCTAGAACATCGTCCGAAAAATCACACAGTACGTAACTAGTTTACTTGGACACCAGAGAGATCCATTTACGGTTGTGAGAAGCCGGAGTACCTGGAAAGAAACACCGAAAATTTTCTTTTTAAACTGGAACGTCAAATTACAATAAAATCAAAAAAGGGCAAAACAGTCGTTCAATTTTTTCCTCCTGTCAATATTTATATCCATGCCCAATTCAAGGATTAAGACCGGGCAACCTCATTCTAGAGTAAAGATTGACCGATGCATCACTTCTAATGTCCTCTTTCTGGAAACATCGGGCAACCCAGATAAACAGAACACACCCAAAATAACAATAATTCGTCCTCGTCAAACTACCAAATATAAAAACATGAGGCCAGAGGCTAAATGCTCTTTCTCAAGGCTTCGCACATGTATCCGCATGAACATATATGGTTTACGTATTGTGATTGTGTGGGGATTACGTTATGTCTACGGAATACTTTAGCCCTTTTTACACTGTAAAAATACGGTAAAAGTACCGGTACATCTGCCGTAAAATATTACGGCGAAAATACCGTATTAAAGTACTTTTTGCGGGAGCGCGGTGCCTCAGTGGTACGGCATTGAACTTTAAACCAAAAGGTTCACGGTTCGATCCCCGCCAGGGGTAAGTAACCACGTTGTATCCTTAGGCAAGGCACTTGATCCCGAATGCCCACTTGGGGGTACGTTAGCGCTCTGTACTAAGGCGTACTGCGCGTGTATGGTGCACTTGTCTTCAGTCAAGGCCAACCCTGCTTGTGAGAAGTTAGTAGTTTGGGGAGTCTGACACTTGCTCGCCGTTGCTCGGTGTTTCTTTCCAGGTACTCCGGCTTCTCCCACCCGTAAAACTGTCAGAACGAGGTGACACTGGCTGTCGAAAGTGTCGTTACACCCCAATAATAAATAAATAAATAAAATAAAAAAATAAATAAATAAATAAAAATAAATAAATAAATAGTACATTTTGCACTGCTGACATTGTTTGTTTGATCTTTGAGATAAACATAGAAACTGGCATTTGATTTCTCTTGATGACACGAGGGGGCTGTCAATTTTTATACAGAGTGAAGCAATTAAAATCGTTAACCCTTTACCTAACATGAAAAGCAGACGACACTTGCAAAACAAATTCTTGAATAACTATTTTTTTTTCATTTTTTGTCTCAAAAACATAGGTTATGACCCCTCATTGGAACGAGCTCGACGAGCTCGTTCCAATGAGGGGTCATAACCTATGTTTTTGAGACAAAAAATGAAAATATATTGAAAATTATTTGACGATTTTTGAGAATAGCGCTGGCCGTTTTTGGCCGTTACGTTGGGTAAAGGGTTACATTTTTTTAAAAATTTCAACAAAACCATATCATGTGACCCCCCTCTTTGGAACGAGCTAGGTTTGTTGAGATTTTTTGAAAAATAAGGAAACATGATATTTAAAATAATAAATTTTGAATCGTCTACGTTGGGTAAAGGGTTAACTTGCAGCCAAATACCGGCAGCTTGAAGAAATTAATTAGTCCATCTTAAAATTTACTCTTTTAAAACAAAAACATTTTCAACATGGTCTATGTCTTTTCAACATGGTCTATGTCTTTTTTGCAAAAAACGGAAATTAAAATGCTGAATGCATTCATTATGAAAAAAGCTTTGTTTCGTTGTTCATAAGTTTCATTGTTTCTAAGTTTTCATGTGATGAAATCTGAAGTCAAAGTTGCCATTACAGTAAACATTACCGCCTACGTAACGGCAGTTTCTTGCAAGTACTTCTACTGTAATTTTAACGGTAAATAGATATTATCATAACAGTGTCTTGATCCGTGTCGTGGTATCACGTCGAGTTGAGCTGGCCAGATTTTCGGATCACACGTGCTGTCGCAGCTCGTGTGATCCGAAAATCTGGCCACCTCAACGAGACGTGATGCGACGACACGGATCAACACACTGTTATGGTGATATGTTTATCATATGACATTGTTTCGATGTCAATTTCGCCCAAATTTGCCATTTTAATTAATATGCGGTGAAAAGCCGGTTACAAAATAGCAGACGAAACAACAACGACTTCCCTAGTTACGAAAACTATTCACGGAAACTCTTGCACGGAAACTCTCGGATATTTTCGTGGGAGTGTGAAATGGATTTTTGATTTCCGTAAGAGTGTGATATGGACTTTTGATCCGGAAAAATCTCACCCGGTGTGATACAACAGTTTGGAAAACATCGTCAAACAGTAGTGATATTTAGGGTAAAAATGTCATAGTCATTTGATAATTATTTTTAGCACTCTATGTGACAGAAGGATTCAGCTATTTTGCTGCATGTCACAAAAGTGCATTAATCGATTCGCTACTTGCTTTAAATATTATTGTACATGATATGGTATAGGAATACGGGTTGGACGTGTTATTGGTAGTTGGCAATGTCAGCTGTGCATTTATACCGGCTAGCATGCAACTATATTTAACTGCACTCTAAAAACTAAAGTGTTAAAAACTACACCTGGAGTGCTGTTTTTAACACTTACTAAGTGCTGAACTAGCACTTTGTTCAAGTGTAGATATCCCAGAACTTGACAGAGGTTGACATTAATACCACTTGACAAGTGTAATGTCGCGACACTTAAAAGGAAACAACGCAGATGGCGCGGATCAGGCTCGAACTCTCGAGCCTGATCCGCGTCATCTGCGGTGTGGCCTTTTGATTATATACCCACCAAGCGCAAATCAAATTATGGACGATTCTGGAAGAACAACCAATGCTAGACACATGGGAAGTCCATCCATTCAAGTTTCAGATGTCTGGCGATTGTAATGTCTAAGTGCTTAAAGCATTGCACTTTGCACTTTGAGTGTTAAAATCAAACCCTAAGAGTTAGAATGGGTTTAACACCTTGAAAGTGTCAGTTTTAACACTTTAGTTTTTAGTGTGCGCTGGTCGCTTATGGCGCTACTCTATGAAGGGACTTCAAATGGTTATCCGCATTTCTCATCCCCACCATATTCATAAATACTCACCAACTTTAGGAAATTCACCCCAATACCCGCCTTCATATTTGTTATGGAAAGGTATGTTGATGATAATTTACCACAACTGGTTTCAAAATAGGGAGGACATCAAGCAGAGTCCCAAGTGAGCCTTACACTGTGTTTCGGAATTGATATTGCACGAGCGGAATCCCATAAAAGGGGAAAAAGGGTAGGAAGCTTGTGAATTGTTTACAAACTTAAATATACACCGTCAAAGGAGATTGTACGCGATGAATCAAATCATTGCTGCAAGACGCTCATGAAGAAATAGTTGTTTAGTGTTTTCAAACTATTACCAACAGTGTAAGAATTGGCGATCCAGTTTCGCACCCAATTCAGCAATTGATACCAGTTTTCTTTTTCCATTTAAATCAAATACATGCCACACACTGACACTGCATACCAATTTCGGTGTAGATCGACTAACCGTTTCAGAAAACCGAAATTTAATGTGAGGTCAGAAGTTTACCACCTCTCGGTACAAGCCCAAACATTGCCTTAGAAACTTTCTACAAACGAACTTGAATCTACGCCTTCTTTGAACAAACAACGCCAAAGGGAGGATTCATGCATTTTAAATCACTGCAGTCAGTAGCTGAGAAAAAGAAAAGTACCCCCTGTTATTTCCATTATCAACACTGTCAAATGAGTGCCTCAATTGGGTGCTTCGATAAGTTACTGATAAGAGATTTTAGCCCAATTTGTTCTACTACTAAGAAAGCTCCACACCAAATATTAAATATCTGCTTTGGTTAGTTCTAGAAATGTATGCTTTAAATGTATTTCTCTTTTTATCTACTGGGATTGCCACGGACTGTAGGAATCTTTTTTCTTTTTGCGTCTTTCAAGTATAGATGACTCAATTACACAGCCTCCCAGATTTGTTTCAAATGGTAAACATGACCTGTTCTAACCTCCCAGGCGAGTCCAAATATTGTCTGAGAAGCTTCTTCAAATAAACCCGAATCTTGGTTAGAAAATTACAATCCAAACCTCAAAGCATTTTGACTGGTGGTTTATGGGAAGATGTTTTAAGAATTTGGAACCTCTTTAGGCATTATCCGCACGCCATACCGGATATTAACTTGTATTCAACAAACTTAGAATGTTATACACCGTATATAATTTGTGATAAGTTTAGTTGGATTTGGGCCAGAGGATCCGAAGAAGCAAACGGGTGCTGAATGACTGATGACGCAAAGCGATCAAGTCAGATGAGCTTAAAAAGCTTCTTACTTGCATTGTGTAACATCTGTAAGTGGTTTTTCTGGTACGAAGCAGTCTGGCATCACACATTTTGGGGTTTTGATCGAATCAGTTACCGGCTGTTTTAAAGTTGTTGTCCTAATTTGCAAGCGTGGCGTGGTTGTTTTGTTTCTTGAATTTCGCTGTTCTGTTGTAGTCACTATAACTTGCGCCTTTGTAGTTCGTTTTGGATGTGTTATAGTTGGTACTGCTTTAGTGGTGGTTCGCCTTTTGGTCGTTGGTTGTGTTGTGCTTGTAACGGGTTTAATGGTCGTGCTTATTTTTGTGGTCGTGGTCGGCTTGGGTTTTTCTGAAGATGTCGTCGTCGTTGTTGTTGTTGTTGTTGTTGTTGTTGTTGTTGTTGCCTTCGACTCTGCAATAAAATAAAAGCAATGGTTTACTAACAGCAGTGAAATAACTTGGGCGTTACTTATCATAAATCCGATAAACACACAGACACAGTTTCCGATAAACCGAGGTTAACGTGTGACACCGTATCCGTCAACTAAACGTCCAGTGGTATATTTATGGGAACACGGGCGAAGTGAGACCGGTGTGACAGGAATGATAGTCCGTAGGAAAATTAGTCCCTCTGGACTATTATTCCGCGGAATTATAGTCCTAGGTCTAACATTTCTAGGAATAGTAGTCCGCCGGACTACTATTCCTAGAAATGTTAGACCTAGGACTATAATTCCGCGGAATAAGAGTCCAGAGGGACTAACGTTCCTACGGACTATCATTCCTGTCACACCGGTCTTCTGGGTTCGAAGGGTAGGCTAGCACCGCATATATTTCTCGTTCAATATCTGATTAGTTGACAATATCAGGTCACTACTAAATTGTGTAACGAATACGTCGTACCAGTTATTTTTTCTACATTCTGAATTAGTATTTGCGATAAATCAACAATGAGAAAATTCTTAGTTGCTTGACATGAACCTGTTATGGTCAACCGCCATTTTGAGACGTGAACAAACAGAAGATTATCCATGTCTAGATTTGAACAGACCGTGTTTGGTACACACACATCTTGCACGTGTGGTTTCATTATCCAATGGTATTCTCACAAGGTTTATAGAATGTTAGATATAAATAGTATTTGAACTTAGAAGAAAACTTCAAAGTATGTTTCAGCTAGTCCCCAATGTTCTTTTCGTTGCGAATCGACCGTTCAGTGATTAGTTTCGTACAACAAGATTTTTTACTCAGTTGACAAGATCAGTTGTGTTACTACCAAGGGCTATCTTATATATAGCTTCATGTGAAGAAGGTTAAACTCCAGACGCCACATAAGCGTTGCGATAAATTACTTCTTTTATTCCCGGGTTGAAATCTCTACATGGTGCGAGAACGCGTGTAGGGAGCATTTCAAACTCTAGGGTGGCGCGGTAATACTACGAATGGAATACACAAAGCTATAGTTGGGGTTGAGAAAAGTCGTCATTTTGGACTACATATTTAACAAATTTCGCCACCGGATCAAAAATTTGCTAAATACGGAACGCAAAATATAAGGCCTATTGGCCGAATATATATCAGGTCTACGACACCCAATCGCCTGGCCATAAATGCTCTGCCACCATACCAACGGAGCCAACGACAGCCCCCCCCCCCCCGAAAAAAGGTTGCAACTGCCTCAACCAGTATGTTAGCTTACATTATAACTCGCCCCGAGACCGATATCCGAGAATTGACAATTACTAAATTGTCGAGTATCGAATACAGTATTTGAACTTTTGAAGAAAATGGTATTTGAACTTTGAAGAACACTTCAAAGTATGTTTCAGCTAGTCCCCAATGTTCTTTTCGTTGTGAATCGATCGTTCTGTGATAAGTTTTGTACAACAATATATTTACTAAGTTGACTAGATAAGTTGTATAACTTCCAAGGGCTGTCGAGGCCACCTTCCAGAAAACTTCACAGTTTTCAATTTAGTGGCGCGATGTTAGGACGATGCCTGGTGGAATTCCTGCTTGACATAGGCGATAGAAATTAAATACAAGCAGTTGCATCTTCACGGATCTTCCATTAATTGAGATTCCTGTGTTTAAAAGCTGGGACCACAGACCATTATAACAGTAATCTGTTCCAGTTGCATTGGCTGCTAAGGTAAACGACCCATGGGTAAATCACACAATAAAATACAGGATACTTGGCGACAATTACGAATCATCACAGAAAACAATTCCAACCATTCAGTGATTGTCATTTCTCATATATCGGTCTCGGGCCGAGTTGTACACGGAAACTAACATACTGGGTGAGTCAATTGCAACCTTTTTTTTTTGGGGGGGGGGGGGGGGTTGTGGGGTTGTCGTTTGCTCAGTTGGTATGGTGGCAAAGCATTTATGGCCAGGCGATTGGGTGTCGTAGACCCGGGATCCACCACCTTTCAAAAAATTTCACACTTTTCAATCCAATGGTGCGGCGTTAGGACGATGCCTGGTGGCATTCCTGCTTGACAGAGGTGATTTCAATTAAATTCCAGCAATTGCATCTTCACGGATCTTCCATTAATTGAGATTCCTGTGTTTAAAAGCTGGGACCATAGACCATTATATATATATATATACAATCCCAAAGAAACATGAATAACATGTTAAATGTTAAAAATTGAAAAAAATGATATTTAAAATAATAAATTTTGATATCGTCTGCGTTGGGTAAAGGGTTAAGTGAAATTATCTTTGACGTCTACTTTGTGTTAAGTGTATTTTTATATAAAAACAGAAAAATATTTTTTTAATATATTCACCCTCTTCCTTTTTGCAGACTACTCCGGCTTCCTCCTTTTGCAAACGAAACAGAGCAATCTCTTCTGCTGTGATTAATTCACACCTTGTATAGTAGGGTTCCAAACACTTTAAATGCCGGAGACGGAACCTGAAAATAATGAAAGATGGTCACAATATCACTTCTGTGAACATCTATATCAGTAGCGTAGATTTGTTGTACCTGAACATGAGGCGGTGAAGTTGAGTTGGCTTGTGAAATTCTAACATTCATGAATGGGTTACGATCTTTTCAGATACAGGTCATCGTGGACTATAGATTTACAAGACTCATTCAATAAATAAGGTCTTGACCGAGCCACAAACGCTCGGCCCAGACCTAATTTCCTCAACTTGTTTCGTAAATGCCACTGTAAAGTGGGGACGAGCTGGCGATTCTATTTGAGTCTATTCCATTCGCTCAGTATCCCATCAGGCGCATTTGCCGGATGAGTAAATATGAATGAAATACTCACAGAGCATTTTCCAGAGCATGCATCAAATCGAAAGGGAGACAACACATTTTTATTCCTAAAAAGTGACATCGGGAAGCTGTCGTCGAATGTGAGGACTACCACAGTCTGTTAGCCGATGTGCAAGAATTTAACAATCTACATTATACATCCTCATTGTCAGATTCCGAAGACAAGATCTCAATGAGGGCATGAAGAACGGGCATTGGGTTCTACAAATTACTATTTTTATCAAGCTCTGCCATTTTGAAAATGCTACTTCCAGTAGAACATGCATTCAAACCATTTCGGTCGCAGAATAGAATATACCTTTTATTACTTGACCCCAAGCCCCATAAATATGCCTAAATAGTTCGAAACACAATAACGTTTCTGAAAACAATTGGTTGCTTGTCAAAGAATTTACTCGAAAATAGTCCCCAAAGACGCAAACATTTTGAGGCTTTCAGCAGTTGAATATTACTGAAACAACGGTTCAAAACTCATTAAATGATATCCATGGAAGTGTTTTTATTTCATTCTTCATCATCGACCAGAGATCATTGTACACCTAGGTCTACTTCCGCAATCTTATTGAATTGTGATGTTTTAACGCGTTAAGTGTGAGTTTCATTGTCGGTAAAAGGCCTGTCGTGTGGTATATACGGACCGCCGTATATCTACAGTACGTGGAGAGTGGATTGTAACTAAATCACCCGCAGAGTGGTGTTATCACCCAAGCTATAACTTTCAAAATTTTGTACATATGGACAAAAAACACAAGCAATGTTTCAGCCAATGGACCTCCGGGTTTAACCCGGAGGTCCATTGGCTGAAACTTTGCTGGTGCTGGTTATGCTTTGCAACAAATTTACAATTATCCTCGGGTGGAATCTCCACTCTGTGGGTGATTTAGTGATAATACACTCTCCACGTACTGTATATACTAACTTCCTAATTTAGTTGACTGCTGAGGATCGAATAAATGCATCTGTGGTTCACGTGGGAGGGGGGTCTGGAAGCCTTTCCCCATTTCCCCTAGCCCCCCCCCCCCCCCCCCCCCCCCAAAACTCCTGAATTCTACGAACACATTTAATGGACGAGTCCGTAAGAAAGTGATTGGCGTTTTTTAAGACTTGGTGAGCATATATTTTAAGGGGTGGTGGAGTTGATAATATAGATTATAGCATGATTGCTGTATTCAACTTTACCCGATACAAAACAGACATTGAGAAATGATTGAGGTGTCCAGCCCACGTGTATGAACGTGTTTTAAGAACGCATCTGATTGGCCGTTACGTATCCGAGTGACGTTATGACGTGAATAAATTCCTGAGCACAAAACAGTGTCAAGCAAGTATGTAAACAGACCGCCGAAGGTGAATTTTTTCTTGAAAAATATCAGTCTCAGTCCCTTAATTCAAGTAGAATCGTGGTATAAATACAAAAAAACAACCCGGGTAGAGCACAGGAATCGATAACACTTGTTGGAGTTGTTCCAATATTTCAGTACAAGTGCAACTCCAACTCAGTCTCCCATACTCCACCCTTGTGCTCTGCCTTACTCCCTCCGCTCCACACCAGATGTATCCGTAGATGGAATTATATCCACCCCCATCCGTCTCCAGGTTCACGCGCATGGTCTACTTACCACTCCACTTACTGTGAATGGGTTATTAAACCTGACCAGGGGATTGCAATGCATAACACCGGCTGCTTCGTGAATATAGAGTGCCTGCATAAACGCTTAGAGAATAAGCACACTGAATTGGTTTTTGTTTGGTTTTGTTCTTCTTATTTGATACTTTCTACCATCCTCAATCTTTTGGGACACGAATGTTGTGCCTGAGATACCTGGGTAGGACAGACATTTCTCCAGACCCATTGCTCACGTTACGTGCGTCCAGGGTGAGGAACCTACTTGTGAAACGTGTTCTCATCCTAAGCACGTCAACGTCGCCATGCGCGCCTTCACAATGCATCGTGATTTTTTTCTGTTATTGACTTTAGATATCAAGCCCGTCATTTCTTACATGTAAACCTCTACCCGCATAAAATAACCAGAAAAGCTTTAATGTCGAAATATAAAACATTCAAGCTGCAAATTTTCCTATAATGCACCTTGGAATTCAGCCAATTCAGACCTGTTTGATAGAGGTCTGTAAAAAGGAATCAATTGGTTAAAATCGTAGTTTCATTATCGGAGGAAGTGCGGATTTAAATTTTGATATTTCGACATCCGTTTGCAGAAAGTTAACCCTTTACCCAACGAATCGCCCGCATCCGCCCGCGTAATATGCAAATTCAGCAGTTGAAAAAATATTATTTAAAAACAAATTTCAACAAAACCATATCATGTAACACCTCGTTGGAACGAGCTCGTCGAGCTCGTTCCAACGAGGGTTCACATGATATGGTTTTGTTGAAATTTTTGGAAAAATTTAAAAAATGATATTTATAATGATAAATTTTGATATCGTCTGCGTTGGGTGTAGGGTTAAATGTACGAGTGAAAAAGAAAGTTGTGATTTAGACCTGTATGCAATACATGCTCAATATATCCTAGTATATTATATTGATGGTGGCGGTAGACTATGAGTAAGCAGCCAAAAACTACCCCTTTCCCAAATTACTACACTAATTTAACCCGATACCCGAAAGTAGGCCAGGCTATTCACAAAATTCCCTATTGAATTGTCATTATTTTTATCACTTATCTCAAATATCTCGAGCTCGTTCCAATGAGAACTCATAAGCTATGTGTTTCACGCAAAACATTTTAAAAAAATAGTTATTCAAGCATTTTGTTTGCAAATGTCGCCTGCCTTTCGTGTTAGGTAATGGCTTAAAATCAATTCCTGACTTTGGAGAATACTACAGCAATGCACGAAGCAAGGAGACTCTTTTTCATAAATTTGGTTAGTTTTTTCTTAAATAATCGTGTTCATGAAAAAGAATTTCATGAAACTTTTTCAAAGCCACTAACACGAGAGGTGTCCTCTTTTCCAATTGTAATTTCTCTGTGAAGCTCACATATATTCGTAACATTTTTTTTACGCGTCCATGTGCAATTTGCACTACAAATCTTTAACGAATATTTCTGGTTTCTGCCATTACATACTTGCAACCTGTTTCATCCTTCTTGTTTTCTTTTTGACAGTTGGGTTTATTGCAGTGTTTGGATTTCGGTTTCGTAGTCGTTGTGGTAGTCGTTGTGGTAGTCGTGGTCTCAACTGAAATGCAAAACAACAGTAGAGCAGGCAAAGCAAACGGAAGCACGACAAAGAAAATCGTACCCATTTACATTGTATATTGCATCGTGAGTTTCTCAACAACCAACGCATAGGTTGTGTGTCATCATAAAGATATTTATTTAGCAAGAATATGTAGATGAAGGCTATAATGTTGATCGCAGTGAAGTCTTTTGGAGACAATAATAGCCATCCTCTTCAAATTTGTTTTGGTCTGGATCACCTGCAACTGTATCAAGCCTTTACTTCACGTAATTGTATTATCCGGTTAGCACTATTCATAAAAAACATTCCATTCAAATTTCATTTTCTTCTCCACTATTCCGCTAAACCATAGCTTATAATCCCGTATTGGAACGAGCTCATCGAGCTCGTTCCAATGCGGGGGCATAAGCTATGTTTTTGTGGCAACAACTGAATAGCTTACGTACTCAAGAACTAAATACAAGTGCCATCTGGTGGTCGTGCTAAAAGGGGGTTAAGAGAAGAGAATCAGTTCCCGCTGGCTTGGAACATTTTCAAAGAACGGATTTCTAAGAGGAGCATTTTCACCCAATTCAATTTGACAACTGATAAAATACTTGGTTGGGGCGGCTGACCTCCCGACCTTCTGTATCTAGGCTACTAGAGTTTGTGTTAACCTTTCAAACATGTGCCCCCAAATGTGGCTGTATTTGCTGGTTTATTTACAGTACATTGAACGATTCTATTTGTGATTTGTTAGAGGTATGGTTTATTACTTGACCTTTCAGTGAAGTAGAGAATGTAGGGTTACACTGTTGGTGACACCAAGCAATTTTGTACTAACTGTCATCCGTAGATGTAATGTCAAAATTCTTCAACCCTTGATATTGTATTTTCAGCTCAGACAACATTGAACTCTGCATGAACAACGTTCGCTGATGGTCTGAAAACAACTGAAGAATTAGCAGTGTGAGGTATGTACGTTTGTTATTATTGACAAGTATGGTGCCGAATTCACTCGCCTCAGCGAGAACAATATTAGGCTCGGCTAAATCCTCGCCTGATATTGTTCTCACTCCATCTCATGTGTTACCGTTCTCCAACTAAACGTCCCTCAAATTAAAGTATTTGGACACTGATGTTTTGGATTCCAACGAGCAATAAATTATTACCTGAGCAGTTAAGTTAGCGTTCAATTGTTCTTCGAAGTCTGTATAACTAATTTGTCTGATCTCAAACTTTGTGTGTTCTAAGACAACTATTTTAAGTAAAAACAAAGAATATTCTTACCTTTTGGGGGTTCACATTTCTGTCGGTACTTCACTTTTCCGACTTGGAAAGAGAATCGTTCAAGTTCAGTTACTTCGTGTTCGTTGCACACAACTATCTCTGTTTCCCAGCAATCAACATATTTCTTATACTTTCTGGAAAATCAGAATGTTAATACAAAAAGAATTAGACAGTTCTTTACACGGGACCGGATTGTCACATTTCATTTTATATCCGGAGAACACACACATCATAACCAAAGCTGGTGGGTACGAGTGCTGCATCCCATCTAATTGACTGTACGTGTCGAGCATATCTGTTGTGAATGGTGGATCTGACGCTTGTTATTCAGAAGACGGAATACAGCAAGCAAAAGGAATACCAGTGGAGATGTTTCTGTTGCGCACTGAGAAACTGAGAACTGTTTAAGGGTTAACTGGTTTGTGTTTGAAGCAGACAAGAAGTAAAACATTGTTTGGTCAGTATGAGAGGTACAGTTCTGTTATCACATAAAACAGTCTCTTTCTCAGTCAATCCTCGATCCGGTCGCTACACACATGGGTCGAGATTTTATAAATAAATTAACCCTTTGAATTCTCCCAGCCGTTTTTCCAGTCCAGAAACAAGATATGTCATACTTTCATTTAGTATAATGGCTGTTGAGATATAGTGTGGGGTATACCTATCAATATTTTCAGGCCTCCCGTTCTATCCTTCCGCGCTGCATATCTCAAGATAAAAGAAGCTCGAATGAGATGTTAGACATTGGCAACACAGGTATGGGCCGCTCTAATCTCAACTCGTACAAGTCTATAAATTAACCCTTTGAACACGAAGAGAGAGTTTCGATCCGAGGCATGATTTCGTCCTATTTTTGTCTTATTATAAGAGATTTATACTGGGAATTGATGATAAAATAACTGCAGTCTGCAGCCAGACGGTTGCATACTGCAGTTATTATTTTATCCTCCCTGTATATTGATATTGGACTTACCCATCTCACTGTAAGTGTACACAAAGGCGATACCATTCCAGGAAACGAGAGTTCACTGGGTTAAGAGTTAATCTATTGAATGGGCCGCAGTGGCGTTGCGGTAACCGGTTCTTGTCAGATCACCAAAGTTAAGCAACGTCGAGCCCGGTTAGTCCTCGGATGGGTGACCGTCTGAGCGATCAATTCGGACTCCCGCGTTGTGTCCTTGGGCAAGACACTTAACCCACATGGGGGAACGATGACGCCGTGAACTAAGGCGTACTGCACGTCGATGGAGCGCATGTCTTTAACCAATCTACCCTTGCCTGTGCTGCAGTGCCCTAGTTACGATGTTGGGGAGCTGACAGCTGCTCGGTGGTTCTCTCCGGGTACTCCGGCTTCCTCCACCCGTAAAACTGTCACGGTCATGATTAGCTATTGTGCATAATTATGTGACCTTAAACACCAATAAATAAATAAATAATAATAATAAATATAATCTATTGAACATGACACACTGCTCAAGACGTTTAACCTAGCACGTGTCTAGTCAATTGTCGTCGGCCTGCCCAGAAACTCGAAACAACTGCTCATATTTTAAGACTGTCTGCTCACTAACAGTGCTTCAACACCTGCTGCCTTACGTCACGGGCGAGCCATCTGCTGCATTACGTCACGGGCGTGTCGGATTGACTTCGCTTACTCAGGTGTTAAGATACGGATAGCAATTTCGGTAGAAACCATGAAGGAATGTGAATAAGTAGCATTTTGAAATATTTTTTAAACCCTTCGAAATACTTTAACTGAAAACATCGGTTTATGCGCATTGGGAAGACATTCTTGTGGAGTTCAAGTCCCCATCGAGGGCGTAATCGAGTGAAAGTGAACCCTCTCAATGGAGTCTACACGGGACGCTTCCATTGATGTTTTGCTCTAAAACATCTTGAAACATGAAATTGAATGTTTTTTAAAAAACTTTAAAAGATAAACTTTAACCTTGTTGTATGTTATACTTCTCTGCTTCTGAATTAAATCCATACCTCTGACATAATTGATTCGTGGCTTATGCGAGGTGGTTATTGAAAATGGCATTGCTACATTTGACAAGATTATTGTACTAAAATAGAAAATATTGCGTCCCCATTAATTCTACTTGACACCTTTGCTAGTTGTTGCATGTGTGTTCAAATCTTTATGTATGGTAGGCGAGGCGAGTTCACACGAACCGTCTTAACCCTTTACCTAACGTAACGGCCAAAACCGGCCAGCGCTATTCTAAAAAACCGCCAATTAATTTTCATTATTTTTTTCATTTTTTGTCTCAAAAACATAGGTTATGACCCCTCGTTGGAACGAGCTCGTTCCAACGAGGGGTCATAACCTATGTTTTTGAGACAAAAAATGAAAAAAAATTAGTTATTCAAGAATTATTTTTGCAAGTGTCGTCTGCTTTTCACGTTAGGTAAAGGGTTAAAAGATGTGTATCACAAAACACGAAAAGCAAAGTTTGCATAGAGCATAAAAATTCATATGTTGCTCGTTGATGTTGTGCCGAACAGGAACGTGAGCTCTGGGAATTTGCATTGTTTGCAGACTCGATAAACTTTCATAAAAACAATATATTTTTAAATTTTATTTAGAAATTCTTACCCATCTGTTCACATACGGTTGAAAACTTGATAATATTCACTGCCACAATCGTGGGTTGCGCCACCATCTATGACTGTCTTTTTACTATTTTTACCAAAATTATCGCCCGTTCGCTGAAAGTTTGATTGAAGTTTTCATCTGAACTTTATCGAAAGACAGCAGATGCCATCTGTGTCGTAGTTTGGCTCAATATATCAAATGTTTATATTTGTATTAAATACTTCTTTCTTGTCTTCTATAGAATTATGGAATAAAAATTAAACCCTCTGCGCACAAGGTGACATAATACTGAAATTTCAAGCAGCAATTTTCCCCATAATGCAACAAGTAATTTAACAAGTTGAATCTTGTTTGACAGAGCTCAACGAAGACGGCACTTGCAAACAGAAAACGACACTCGCAAACAAAATTCCTGAACAAGCAATTTCTTTCATTTTTTACACTGGGGCGTGGCTTGTGCCCCCTCATCGGAACTAGCTCATTGGTGGGTGTCGTAGGCAAAGTTTTTGACGCCAAAAATGGAAAGGAATGATGAAAATTGAATGGTGATTTTTGTGAATAGATCTTGCCAATTTGGCCCATTATGTTGGGTAAGGGACTAACAATTGATATCAATAATCCCGAAGTAGAAATATATCCAGTCCTCTATTATTATTTTTTTTTTCCTTGCATCCGACAACCCGTTTACCTTATCCTTATTTCACATAATATTTGGTGTACCTCATGTACCAAAATCTATTGGTTTGAGTGTAATAAATGTAAATGTAAATGTCAAACAAGATTTAATTGTACACATTATTAAAATGTACAGTGTATGGGGACAGTCTCGTAAAGCATCTCATCAATATTGCTATTCGTCAAGCTTTCGGCCTCTTGGCCTTATTCAAGGACCGTTGATAAATTTGCAAACTACATCTCCGCACTCTACTCAACAACAATCAATAAGAGGCCGAAAGCTTGACGAAGAGCAATATTGATGACAAGATTTAATTGTTTAAATCTTTGCTAATTGCATTACTGGGAAAATTTGCTGCTTGCCATTAGATGTGGTTATGGGTCCGCGACAATACCCCCCCCCCCCCCTCCCTTCGAAACAAAGACAAAATCCCCCACCCTGCCGACCAAAAAATCTGTCAAAAATGGCCTAATATAATAAATACATATAAATATTTCTTGATATGCGTGCATTTATTTTATTTGTTAACCCATTGGTGGTATGTTCCATGTCAGTTCAATGGAAGCAGCTAATAGAGTCCACATTCATTAGTTGGTGGTAGACCCATTACTATTTTTAACCTGTAGTCCCAAGGCTGCACGTTTAAAATATTGAATGATCTGTCCATCAAATTCACTTAGCAGCCATACCGTTTAATTAAATTATGTCGTATCATGTTCCTGAACCGGAAAAAGCGGTATTTCGGGTTCAAAGGTTTAAGGTATGAACACCAAATGGTGACATTCTTTTAAATGAATTAAATGAAGTATACTACTGACCCAAACTTAATGGGAATGAGCAACTTCGGGCAATAAGGGTTAATATATGATAAATATAAATATGGATGGTCTTGGTTCGATAATTTTAATTTTTAATCCCAATTTATTCATAAAGCAACTTGGAATGTAACCAATTGAATCTTTTTTGCCGAGTTCTGTCAAAACATATTGATTTCGTAACATTCCTAGTAGCATTATGGGAAGGAATTTCAGACTGAAATTTTGATTTTTTGACATCAGGGTTCAAAGTGTTAAAGCTATAGTTTTTAAACTTCATGAGCGTGCAAATACATACAAATATTTTGTTTATATCTGTTGTGCTATTGATTGTAAGACAATATGTTGTTCTAGTCTAAATAAAAAAAGGCCCTTCCCTTTTTTCAACCAATGAAATATGCAGATTTTTGCCAGGGCCGAGTTTGTTGGAGTGGATTTTGATAGAGGGATAGAGTCCAGAGGATCTGTCGTGGGGGGGGGGGGGGGGGTGTCGGGAGTTTATCGAGGGGAGGGAATTTTGACAGTATCCTATTAGATGCATGTCCAAAGATTTACTAGTCATGAGACTCGTCGTGATATTGCTACTTGACAAGACGGGAAAGCTGATGCAAATCTACAGACAGACACACCCTTCTGATAAAACATTTATCAAAACAACAAATACGGCATTTTATTATTTTGTAAAGTAAGACAAATCACTCATGAGAACAGGGTTGTCATCTGATTTGCGAACAATAAAATAGTCCCCTGCTTAAATGACAAGATGGTCCTTTTTAGGGGAGTTATTGTAAGATAAATTGATCATTACCCTCCCACGTCGGACGAATCTATATATGGCATAAAGACGACGTCGAAACCTCAACGCACCATCTCGGGCACCATCAACCTCTACCACTTTAAATAATCGCATTTTAAAAAAGGATCTAGTTAACACGGTGGAACATAATCAGTCAACAAAGGCGACCATTGTGCGGTACTAACTTAGGACACCCGATGACGTTTTTATAAACCATCTTGCACGTTGTGGTTGTAACAACATTGTGTTTCTGTTGTTAAAACGGTTGCCATAACGTTGACTGACAGTAAACTTTTGGACTCACAGGGAGGTGGTGACGTTTTGCATTACATTGGCGAGAAATATTAGTGCATCAACTTCATACTTAACATAATGTTCGCGTCGTGCTAACATTCTTGCAACATAGCCGCTTAATAACCTCTTATGTAACTTTGTGCAAACGCTGTTGAAACATTGAGAGCAACATAACCATCTAAAATATTTAACAACTTCTTACTTGACGTCGTAGCCACGTTGCGGTGACATTGTAATTGCTTCTAGGCAAGTGTTGGCTGCCTACATGGACAGCCAAGACTTGCCTAGAAACAACTCTGAAGGCCCTTGGAAAGTAATTTGTAGGTTTCTCAAGAGGCAGCATGTTGGGGCACCTGTTTTACTGAAGTAAAATGGTCAAGGAAGGAATTAGTTCCTTGTGGGGAAACCGCCTCTTATTTAACATTGTGAAAACGTTGCTGCACAACTATCTTGTTCCATTCAACAACTTCCGTTTTAACGTTGTAGACACGTGGTGGAAACGTTGTGGTTCGACACGACCTTTCCATAACTAACAACGCTGCGGCCACGTTATGTGCTAGGTGGGATAAACCAGATTACTGGCTGTAAATGTTATCAATCCCTTTCTGCTGTATTTTTGTCTTAAATTAAATATACCTTTCTTCATTAATGCCATAGCGACAATACTCCATAAAGAGACCGCCAGTGGTAACGTTGTGAGCTCATCGCCCAGCAAGGTTTTACAGGTGGGTGGGGTGGGGGGGGGGGGGGCTGAAGAACCCGATAGAAACATTTTTTGTAAATATTTGAGTGAAGTAATTATGAAAGTGATTCCATGAATTTGATGTCTTATTTGTTCGATATTTGTTTCATATTAATGCTGCAGTGAATGGTATGAGCTGCTATAAATCTATGAATATAATAATTCACAAAATCACTATTAAATGTTATTATAAAACATCATCCCATCTTTTGTACTGTGTAATTTGATTTTTTGATTGAAAGGGATGAGCCAATTGCTGCATTACAGGGTGTAACAAAAATCAGTGTACACAAATTGTGTATACGACCAACGTCACGTGGCAACAAACATGTGATCATTTTTAAACAATAGCATGAAATGATTATTGGGTTAGATCAAACATATTTTTATAGATCAGGATTGGAGGACAAGTGCTGATCACTAAGAAAACCCTCCGCTCCTGTATAAAGACTAATAGATTACAAAAGGCAGAATAAAATATAACAATATGTAAACACTATACACAAAAGAAGTTAACTCGAGAGAGAGAGAGAGAGAGAGAGAGAGAGAGAGAGAGAGAGAGAGAGAGAGAGAGAGAGAGAGAGAGAGTAGAAAATCGGGTAAAAGCAGAATGAAAAAAAGGAAGACAAAAAAAAACAAACAAAAAACCAACATACAACAGAAATTCCAGTGATGATGATCCACCCCTCCCCCACACACAATTTATTCACTTCTAAATTCAGTTCTAAATTTAGTTTAATGCCACTAAGGAAAGTTCACAGAACATGTTGAGACCATGCAGTTAATCTTTGCCTGCTCCTTTCCACGTCCGTGCTGACCTAACATCCGCTGCATTGTCCTCACACAGATTGATTGTCAGGTCCCGCTGTGGTTATTGGGTGTCATGTTCTCCAGAAGTCGTGGTATATCCGCTAAATACCAAACGGTCTGCTTGCTTGCTTCAATAGTTAAAAGTGTTTTTGGAGTATTATTGCGCGATTTGTACATTATTATTTAAGAAATGAATCATGAATGCTCGAAATCCACGGTGTGATGAAACAAATTGGTCACGTGCAAATTCCATGAACCGCCAAGCCGTTCATGGTAAATTTGCACGTGATCAATTTGTCTCATCGCCTGGTGGATTTCGAACAGTCATGATTCAACTCTTTTAGAACGTAAACAGAAATTACAGAATGAAAAACAGACTCTGGAAATTCGAATACAGTGCCTAATATCAATGCGCGATGTTCGAATGTCACGTGATCAAGGTTTTCTGATCTAGTATTCATAGGATAAATCCCATTATCAACTAGTATTCATGGGAAAATAACACCACCCAAGAATCCACTGCCAGCACGGTGTTCATTGAAGAAAATTTCATCTGTGGTTTTACAGTCACCATTGACGACTCACGAATATGAGCGTTTGTGTATGGTGCACATGAGCACCCGCACATGCGCATGCGCGTGTGTGTATATGCAAATATTTACGCATGTGCATGGATGTGTGCATGCACAGATGTGTATGTGCGTTAGTGTAGTTGTTTATGTTTAGCTTGTTTGTACGCGTGCGTTTCGCCGAGTAACAGAGTTTTAGATTCATAAGAGAAACATGCTTTGGGAATATTATTGCGAAATCTGTATCCGTATTGTTCACCACTGACAATTCACGGTCTCCGCACGGTGTCTAATCCTCTTACGTAGATACATGTTAGGATATTGGAAAACAGTTTCTTGCCTCTTTAAACCCTTTACTCAACGTAACGGCCAAAACCGGGCAGCGCAATTCACAAAATTAACCATCCAGTTTTTATTACTTTCTTTTATTTTTTGTCACAAAAACATAGCTTATGACCCCTCGTTCCATTTATGACCCCTCATTGGAACGAGCTCGTTGAGCTCGTTCCAATGGGGGTCATAAGCTATGTTTTTGAAGCAAAAATAAAATAGTGCTTCAAGAATTTTATTCGCAAGTGTCGTCTGCTTTTCGTGTCAGGTAAAGGATTAATTAATCACCTGGAGTTTCGGAAACCGATAGATTAGCTTATCACTGGTGGTAAGAGTGAAACAGTTCAACCATGGGGTGCTGTGTGGCCAATCTGCTTGGATTTTATTATTATTATAATAATTGTGGTACCTCAAACCAATGACTTGGTTAAAGGCAAATAAGAGTAAGAAAGAAAGAATAGCGAATGTACCGAACAACGTTTATATTCGGTGTGAAGATTCATTAATCGTTTATTGCGAGTGAGCAATAAAGTTTAACTGAAAGCACTGTTGTCGATTATGACAGCTTTAAATTTCACGCGACATCAGTTTTCTAAAGCAATAATTACTTTACGATAATATTTTCTACAATTTATTTGTAAGCAAATCTGCTAATCTTAACATCTATTCCTTGACACATCCGCTATCCACCGGAGCTTAAGGTACAGAATGAATTCAAACTTAAAGCAGAAGACCGTGTTCTGATAAACATTTTCACTCAAAAGAAATTATTCGCTCGGTGCATTTTTCTTCTGACCATCATGAGCTTGAACATGAACTCGAATGAAAATCTATACTTTGTTACAAAAACATGACTCGTGAAGTATGCTTGTAATTGTAGCCTCTGGTATGCAAGTTTTAAATGTACGTCTGGATTTTTTTCGGATTTGTGATCAAGTATAACAATGACTAATTAAATGTTCGTGTTGAAACGATATCGCAATTGACCTGTACCGGAACTGTTATAGGATTTTTCCGGTTGTTATTTTTGCCGCTCCCTCAGGACAACAGTAAGGATATTCTTATATGGGGGGGGGGGGGGGGGGGGTGCAGATAATGAAAAATTACTCAGAATACAGACTGTCAGGCTAGGCCGTGTTTAGCAAAATTTGCGTGAGTTACGTTGGCACACAATCACCAACAAATAGCTCATTACGGAAAATATCGTTCACACATGTCTAATACGGGAATGGCGCGAGAAGTCAACGTCGACGTGGTACCGTTGTGAGTGAGATGGTTTCGACAGGAGAACTGAATTTATCTTCTGTTATATTTCATTAAATGTTTACCTGATACAAATAGCAGACGACAATTGCAAAAGGCATCTCAAAAAGATTTCCTGAATGACTAAACATTTTAATATTTTTCCTCGGTAACATATCTTATGACCCCTCATTTGAATGAGCTCGACGACCTCGTTCCAATACAGGTCATAAGCTATGTTTTCAAGGCAAAAGAAGAAGGAATAATAAAATTTATTTTCAAATGAAACAAAATACTGCGTTTTGATTGGCTGAGAGGTATTGTGTAACAGTGTTTTTTTTTACACCGTAGTTAACCATGGTATAAAAACTAGAATATACAATAGCAGGCTATATAGCTAAACAAAAGTACCAATTTTTAATTATTAATTCATACCTTCTGCTCAGTTTTATTAGAACAAAAATAAATATAAAAAATAATAAAAATACAGGAAATTTAATATTTATGTGCAAGAAAATATTACAGATATGGATGTCATTGGAACTGGCTCATTGAGCCAGTTCCAATGATATCCATATTTGTCTGGTTTTATTTATTAAGAAACTTACGAAGTACAAATTTTCTGTCAGTTTTTGCCCACAATGTAGGTTAAAGTATTAAGTACATCAAAATTCTTGGAAATAAATCCGTTATCCTTGTGTTTTCCAGGGTGCATGGGAATTTACACCGGTTTTGGAACTCGTACACCCTGAGGCTTGCTTTGCCTCGGGGTGTATGAGTTCCCAAACCGGTGTAAATTCCCATACACCCTGGAAAACACAAGGATAACTAATATTATTCCGTGTTGTTTTGAAGTGCGCTGCCAATTTAGTTGTCACGGTAGGGAAAACCTTAAATTACACATTATGTGATAAAAAGAATCTCAAATTCGTCACGATCTCACATGACCGTTATGAACCTCGTTCACTAAAATCTATCTGAGCCTCTGTGAACTTCAGCTCGGTCGAATTTAGTGAATTCATAACAGAAATTTCATATGAAATAGCGACTCATCAGAGACCTCTATTTCTATGTTTTTCTCCAAGTCAGAATCCACTGATACAAAATATTTTCATATCAGTTGTGACCACTTTATAACCGTTCAACATCGTAGGAACGCATATTTTCTGTTCCAAATTAATTCAGTTACAAGATTCCATAACCGTTTAAACACAAACTACTTTGTGTTTTGATTCGAAAACATACCTTTTAAATACATCTATTTCAGCAAAAAATCACCCTTGAAAAATAAGACATCCCCTTGCTGAGAAGTCGGTGTTAACAGCGGCAGGTATGCGTTTATTTCTCTTACGCAATAGAACGTTAAAATTGGACTTAGTGTCGATATTGTGACGATCTTAAGATGCATATGCTTGCATGGGTTGACCCTTTCGAAAAGGAGACAGGGAAATATTATCTAAATTCTCTAATATAAAGTAAAACTTTCGTAATTTAGCCCGAAAATTTGTAAAAAATTACGTTTCTTCGGTAAATACGATGACATATGGTTAAGGTATAACTTGCTAAACACTTTATTTCTATAAATCTACATGAAAATGGTCTTGAAGATACTTTTAATGTAGATTTATAGATAATAAAATTTCAGTATTTTGATAATAAATTGGCTGATGATTTACTGAACTCTCTCATTCCGTGTGTGCATACATTTTTGTGTGAAGAAATACTTTGCATTGGTTGAGCAGACGACACAATGAGCAATAAATCGGCTGTGAGGATCAGTAATAATTTAATTCTACAGCTCCGGAGAGCGCGCCCAAGAAATATTGAAAAGATTTTCCAATTTCGTTGTATTGTGTGAGGAGATTCCGGCCAGGGCGTCAGTATTGAAACCTTTAAAGGATAGATGCTAACTTTTAATGGCAGTTCTCAACACATCATGACAGAGTAAATGGGTGGCAAATCAACAATTTTTATGTGTCGTGATTAGTAATCTTATTCAGAAGAAAACCTTACAAAATTAAAATCAACAAATTGTTTTTTCCCGAACAAAACAAAATGTGTTTAATTTATTGGCGTTTACCCAAAATAAAATCTTTTGCTTCTGAAAAATATTTTTTTGATACTTACGAACAAAAGGTCGTCAACTTGGAGTCTAAAGGTGGATTTGGGCAATATTCTATATAACATCTAGCATGGATTCCAAGAATGGCTGAAACAAGAAATGAAAAGTTACTTAACTTTTTTGTGTACGAGCTAACATTTCACATTAAAACGTTGTCATGGCAGTCCATAAATCGCCTTTCTGCTTTCAGAAAAATATCTTTGAATTTACAATGTATTTTTTATATCAGTTGTTATTGCTATTAAAGGTGGTTATCACCCTTTCATTTTTTCTTAACTGAGTGCTGAAGGACCATGTTTGGGCTTTATTCTGAAGTTCAGGTATTGCATTTTAAAGGCATAGAATTCTGTGGATGTGCCCCTTATTGTCTTTGAAGTACAATTATATAGTCTGTGTGGATTTGCCATGTTACAATTCATGGGAAAATGCCAAAAAGCACTCTCCCAAAAACTGTTACAAGGTGAAGACGTGTGAACAAACTCAGGCAACCCAAAACACTTTAGCACCCTACCAGTTAAACTCCTCTATTTTTCTGATTTCTGACTGGGTCATCATGTTATCTTTTCTTCGTTGGATCTCGTCTGAATATCTGTTCTATATGGCGACTGCGGTCGCGTTTCCCTTCCATGGCTTCAAACAATACAAATAATACCCCCAATATCATTTTTGTATACCAGTTTTCCATTATTGAGTTACTTTTCGCGACGTGAACTGGCTATGGCACTTGGAAATAAGTTGTGTGAACAACACGACACCAATACAACCATTCGGTCACTGATAACAGTTTTTTTTTCAATTAAAAAACAAAACACTCCACAAGTCACAGTTAGAGGTAGCATCATAATATTTGTTATCATTTTAGACAACATTTTATGTCAGGTAGCGTATTTAGGATGCCAGGTAGCTTTCGTCGAGACTATTGTTAAAATATCTCAAGCTTCAATTTGAATTTTCTACGCTGTTTTCTTTGTTTAATTGACCAAATGATCTGGAATTGTATCGGCCATGGAAAGGTGTATCCTTGACACATATTACGAGGAAGTGAATGCTTAGTCGCGTGAGGCAGAGGTTAAGTTGTGCAGCAACGAATGAGAGAAGGTTCGGGGAAACAAGTACTTTTTTAGAGCGGATGATTTTCAAGATCATGAACAAAGCATGCCATTCTATTTTTTACAATATATATTATAGCGTCTCTCAAACGAGGCAACCATAGCTTAGTCATTGTTTATTTGACATTAAAAACAAATTACGGGGTGTTAATAATAAGGTTCGTCGCGAAGATAACTGATTCGGGGTGTAAAGTCGATTTTTTTAAGAATGTGATGGCTCATTATCTGGATTACTTATATTCTAACTACAGCATCAAGGCATGCCTTTGGAAGGCATGGTTTGATGATATCGTTGGGATATTAGTCAGTCGGAATTATTGTTAAAAAACTCACGACTTCTTTGAAATGTATAAGTGAATAAATAAAAAAATATATGCAGTAGTCGTGACGCAACTTCGTATGTAATTAACACGTATCGTGACGTACCATCCCGGAACTCCACATTGGTCGTGCCGGACACACAACGACCCAAATTGGTTACTACAGACCTCCATTTGTATGTTCTACTGTGTGGGTAAAAGTTCAAGTATCAAATGTAGTATTTTAACCCTTTACCTAACATGAAAGGCAGATGACACTTGCAAATAAAATTCTTGAGTAACTGATTTTTTTCATTTTTTGCATCAAAAACATAGCATATGACCCCTCATTAGAACGAGCTCAACGAGCTCGTTCCAATGCGGGGTCATAAGCTATGTTTTTTCTGAGACAAAAATGAAAAAAATAATGAAAATTGAATGGCGATTTTTGTGAATAACGCTGGACGGTTTTGGTCGTGACGTTGGGTAAAGGATTAAGAAAGTACATGATTAGTAACAAAAGAGAATTTATGTCTTAGACTTCAATCTCGACGAAAATGAAAAATATAGTGGAGGATGTCACGACCATCTTACCCCCCACCCCGCGACGCTCGTGTAGGTAATCAAGAAAATTCCCGTGGGAACACATGAAAGTTGAGCAGTGCTTAACTTTACTTTGCCATCTTACAACTCCTACTCCCACCCCGTGACGTCAGTGCTGGTAATCATGAAAATTTCCGTGGGAACCCCCGTAAGTTGAGCAGTGCTTGATGACAAGTTTTGTGCTCACTTTTATAAAGGAACGAGGTAATCACTGCCTGACGTGATAGTTCTCTAAAGGGTTTAGCACGTGTGTAAAAAGTCAGCTAAATTATTTGTCTTCACCGTGTTTCATGATATAACCATAGTGCAGAAGGAGGTCATAAACACCAAAAACTAGGGCTGTCACGATTTTTCAATTTAGGAATCGATTAATCGTCGCAAATAATCGATTAATCGTACCTAGACGACCCCCCACCCACTCTCCCTCTCTTTGAAGTCAATAAAAATGAAGTTCAAGTCAGCTGACCTATCTCAAGTAAACAACGAAGACGATCAACTTTTAGGTACATTCAAAGCTTTGATGTTCTGAACTTTTGAACCGTCAGTGTAATAATCAAGACCGGTCGGCAGTTGCGATCTTCGCAACTGCCGACCGGTCTTGATTATTACACTGACGGTTCAGAGATTCAGAACATCAAAACTTTGATGAATGTACCTGGAAGACAAATGCTTCCAACGGCTTCTTGGAGTTTAACATCGATGTTCTTAACTCAATACCTTTAGAAACAATAGTTTGTTCATCAAATTTTCTTTTAATTATTAAACATCTGAAACGGGATACAATTTACCGATTATTCGACAACGAAAAATACTAATCGATTTCGCCGTGATCGATCAACAATCGATTAATCGATTGATCGTGACAGCCCTACCAAAAACATAAACATATTTATGAAATATTTATGAATATAAGTTTTGCTGGACTTGAAATATTCAGCTCAATCAATATTGATCACCTCATCCTTTCTAAAGACGTGGATGGTTATTTCCCAATCACAACCGATCCACGTTTGCTGAACCATTCTTTCAAATGCAAATCAGAAACCTTGTTATAAAATTGTAATGAAGTCAATTTTTGAGTGTTAGTTAAATTTCAATCGTACATAGGGTTCTATGAATATTCGAGATTCGATTCGATATCGATGCCATTCGTCTGCTTCAAGATCGATCCCGAATCAGTCTCAAGATTCGATTTTTCGAATCTCTCGTAGTAACTCCAATTTGTTACATCTCCAACAAAAATTGGATAATTGGATAAAGTTGACATTAAACAATTCATTCATGTCGGCTCAAATGATATTTAATTGAGTAATTGACAATGGTTAATTGTTAGGTGAGTAGTGTATTTTGCCCAGAACATTATCCATAGTTTTAGTTTTTGAAGGCTTAACTTGTTACTGTTCACGTTCAGAAGAAAGTGAACAGTAACAAATTAAGCCTTCAAAAACCAAAACTATGGATAATTTTCAGAGAATATTTATTTATTGGTCAGCCTTGTAAGGGCCATGAAAGCGCGGTAGCTCAGTGATAGACTGTTGGACTTGTATGCTAGAGGTCCCGAGTTCGATCCCCGTCCGGGACGACCCTCGTTGTGTCCTGGGACAAGGCACTTTATCCCGGTTGAGTTCATGGGGGCATGATGACGCCATATACTAAAGCGTACTGCACGTCGATGCCGCTGTAACCCTGCTTGAGCGGAGCTTGATCAGAGTTAGTATGTTGAGGAGCTGACAGTTGCTCGTCGATGCTCGTTGGTCCTCTCTGGGTAGTCCGGCTTCCTCCACCTGTAAAACCGTCGAGGTAACGATTAGCTATTGTGCACAAGTATGTGACCTTAAATAGCAATAAATAAATAATAATAAATTGTTAGGATCACCACAGTGTATCGAAACTCCCGTTTGGTGCAATATGAAACAACTTGTCTATTAAGATTAAAATGTGTCATTCGCAGATCCCTAATCCCACAGTCCTATAAAGCGCGGTGGTCCATTCTTAGACCACATACACCCCTAGCTCTCTCTCTCTCCTGCACACACAGACGAATTTAATACGAGAATTAGTAATAATTTAATCTTACAGCTCTCTATGCGCCGGGCTTTGGGATAATAATAACTGGTAGAGGGTTAAATTAATTTTGGTCATCAAAATTTATTCACATGTCTTAGCTTTGTTTCATTTTATGGGAGAGTGCCAACAAGCACTCTCCTATAAATTGTAACAAGGCAAATCCGCACAGACGAGATAACACAGAGAATAAAATCTTGAAATTTTGAGATAACCTATTTACCGTTCATCTGGATATAATAAAGTGGATCGATTACAGTACAGCCATCATGGACGGGTCAAAATCTATGGGTGGGCATTTTCCACGAAGATAATTCAGAGATGATCCGCTATGACACCTAGCAAAATTTCCACCAAGGAAGCACCGGGAATACCCCGGTGCTTCCTTGGTGGAAATTCTGCTAGGTGTCATAGCGGATCATCTCTTGAATTATATGCGTGGAAAAAATGACAACCCGTGGATTTTGACCCGTCTCCGATGGCCCTACTGTATGACAGTTCACAGATTTGGAAAGCATCTGCAGCAAGTACAGGGAGCGTCAGCTATCTTAGAGAGTTAGAGTATTGAAGACAGGAGTCTTCCCACATGAACATTTAAAAACCGTGCTATCAAATAAGGTGATAGAACACAACTTTTTGACGAACTGTTTGCAGTTCCAGACGAACTACTTTTCGGTTGTTTGCTTTTTCATTTACATAATCACCAGAGGAACGATAAAATCGTTCCTCTCAAATTTTATGGTCTGTAATGTGGCATTAAAGATAATTTTAACCACATCCACCGAGTATGAAGCTGTACCTGTACTTCAATATAGAGCCCAAATATGGGCTTCCAGCATAATTTTAACCACATCCACCGAGTATGAAGCTGTACCTGTACTTCAATATAGAGCCCAAATATGGGCTTCCAGCACCCTACCAAATACTACCAACCTCCGTACGAAGTTTGTTTTCATTCCGACGTATTCAAATCTATTGCAACAGTTTCTCATCGTGACATATATATATAAATCGATTGAATTTTTTATAGATAAAGCGGGGTCTTACTATAGAAGTCTCTTATTTTGACTTGCTTTTCAGAAGAAGGGTCTCGATGAAAATGTTACAGATGGGGCGAATATAAATTGAATCTTAAGCTTACCTGTAATCAATAATATCACCAGCGACAAAATATTCTTCATTTTAGTAATCTTATTAATTACAATTTGTTCAGACGTTTTTATATATCTGGTCTGTTTTCGCTTCACTGGTGTTGCATTGATATTCAAGTGGGTCCTCAACAGTATTCGAAATCTTACAAAAATAATTGACGGAGAAATGTTTATCAAAGAAAAACTAACAAAAATCACCTGACACCAGGATGACGAAAGCTGCTGTATT
Source organism: Pictodentalium vernedei (assembly GCA_031216915.1). Classification (NCBI taxonomy): domain Eukaryota; kingdom Metazoa; phylum Mollusca; class Scaphopoda; order Dentaliida; family Dentaliidae; genus Pictodentalium; species Pictodentalium vernedei. Next base: position 102,807,856 of record CM062293.1, read on the forward strand.
CAGAACAAAAGAACAGAATGATCTCATACAAACGTCTTTTAGAACACAATGTTGTTTATTTTCTTGTAATTTCTTATTCATCAAGTGGTGAGGTAACCATTTTTGGGGGGTGGGTTGGTATTGTTTGTTGTTGTTCTTTCTCAGATGAATTCTGACCTTCACGGTATTGTAAATTCAGTAAGTCATGGTTCAAATTGTGATCCTAAATCTTCTCAAACTTTAGCTCGGAATTGAATAAACTCTTACTCTCCTTTCAGTTGTTCTAGTGTTACAGTAGTAAAGAAAGAATGGCCACCGATGCACATAATGGGAAGCCATGTATACACAGAACGACACGAGCATGTGAATGAGTTAATTGATATGGCACGAGTGCCAGCGCGGAAGGATAACACCAGAGGCCAGAGGACTCGAGTTTTATCCTTCCACGATGGCACAAGGGCCATATCGATTAACCCATTCACGCGCGTGTGGTTCTCTGTTTATTACACGCCTACACGTATATAAAAAACAATTATGAGGACACTCAGCAATTCATTTGACAACTATCAACACAAAGAACACATTTTATCACAACCAAATTTGCGAAGGGAACCTGTGGTACTATTTCGTTCCCCGGAGTTTCAATGTCTTCTAGTTGCCAACTGGCATATAGAACACATTGGAACACAGGGGACGAAGTTTAGCTCACCAACTTCAGTTGTGTGAGCTTATGGCATGGCTCGATCGGTCGGCGTCGGCATCAGCGTACGTGTCCAATAATGTTAAAATTTCTGTTTAGGTCACTTATTCGCCCTATTTCCATACCATGGCCTTTATAATGCTGCTATATGATGATTATTATCATTCTGTCATGATTTAACCCTTCATACACTGCATTTTAAACATTTATCTTGACATTTTTAGTGGCGTTTAGTTTTCTGTTCAGCTCAGAATTTCATGTTTAACTTAGTGTTTAGCTCACCTGCTGTGTTCCTTCTCTTCCTATGGTGCTTATATTCATCATATATGTTCTTCATTGTCATTCTACCATGGTTTAACCCTTGTCCAGTGAATTTCTTAAAATTTTTCTTCAAATTTTGAACATGTAGTTTTCTGTTTAGCTCACACTTCGACATTTTCAGTGGTTTAATTTTTTTGTTTACATCGACTGCTGACACCCTTTTCATCCCATGGCCTTTATAATGCTTCCATATAGTGCTTATTATCATTCTACCGCTATTTAACCCTCACCCAGTATATTTTAAACGTTTCTCTTAACATTATTTAGTTACGTTTACTTTTCTGTTTAGCTCAGAATTTCATGATTAACTTAGTGTTTAGGTCAGCTGCTGTGCTCCTTCTGTTCCCATGGCACTTTTATTCATCATACATGTTCCTCAGTATCATATCATTGTTCCATGATTTAACCCTTCTCCGGTGAATTTCTTTAAATTTGTCATCAAATTTCGAACGTTAACTCTTCTTTTTACCTCTTATATTGCTTCTATATAGTGTTTATTATCATTCTACCACTATTTAACCCTCACCCTTTGTGTTTCAAACCATTCTCTTAATCTTTTTAGCTGCGACTAGCAGCTCTATAAGTGGCAATGTCGGTCTGTCGGTCTGTCTGTCTGTCTGTCTGTCTGTCTGTCTGTCTGTCTGTCTGTCTGTCTGTCTGTCTGTCTGTCTGTCTGTCTGTCTGTCTGTCTGTCTGTCTGTCTGTCTGTCTGTCTGTCTGTCGGTCGGTCGGTCGGTCGGTCTGTCTGCGACCAACGAGTTTGTCTGTGACCAACGAGTTTCAAAACTCAATAACTTATGAAATACTTGATGGAATGACTTCATATTTGGCATGTAAGTGTATCTTATTGATGTCTAGCCACTGTTCAATGCATGTGTTGTTCCAGATATTTTTCTTGGAGTTATGGATCTTGATGAACTTACAATTTTGTGAAATTGCACCACCCGTCGCAGCTACGGCTATTTTTTTTTTATTTATTTACTTACGTTTAGTATTCTGTTTAGCTTAAAATTTCATGTTTAACTTAATGTTTATGTCAGTTTCTCTGTTCCTTCTCTTCCCATGGCTGTTACATAAATCAGCATGTTCCTCATTATCATTCTACCATGATTTAACCCTCATCTAGTCAATATTTTTCAAATTTATTTCCACATTTTTAACGTTAAGTCTCTGTTTAGCTCACATCTAGACATTTTCAGTGTGCTAAGGTTTCTGTTAAGGTCTGGCAACACTATTTGTAAAACATCATTTCCGAGGTTCCTCATATGATCAACAATTAATAATCTAATTGTGCCATGTTGATTTTCTTCACCAGTAATTACAAATGATAGTGCATAGAAAAGGCAGTTTCCATCACCACATATTTTTTTTAAAACAGAGGGTTCTTCCATTTCTCTATGTAGTGTACTATCAGGTATCTGATAAGTCGCAATTTTTTGAAAGTTTAAATCAAACATAGTACACTGAAGCATCTGCCAATGAAGATTGGTTGGTTCAAAGTAATACTTCTCACTTAATAATGTGTCCCTTAACCTTTCTGCTGTTAAAATTATTATTTTTTCAGTTTTACTATTAAGAGGTTGTGTTAGGTCAGCTTTGTCGCATGTTATGAGCCTGTTTGATACTGTTCTTGTGTTTGCCAACGTTACTATCAAAGAGGAATGTTGGTGAGCTTTAGTGCGTTGGCGTCCTTCTTATTAGTTATCGCTAGGGATTCAAATTGTAAATGCGGTGCACGATTTGTACAAAAGCCACTGAAATTTCGCTTCTATTTAAAAATAGTCTTTCAGCGATTTTCGTCCCACACATGTGTGCGGAACGGATTTTCATTTTCCACATGGTTTAGTGTTGCTGTCGATGGGGATTTTATAGAACAGGCGTGTAATATAAAATAAAACTTCACAAATAATGAAATGTCTAACATCCCCTTGCTCCCTGGTAGCAAAACTAAAAGTTAGCAGACCTTCTGTGAAGGCCGAGAAACAACTGTGTATAACTATTTAATCTATAATGTTTTACCTGAAACATGCTGAATATTGGGTCTCAAAAAGACTCTATTGGATATCGACATCAATGGCCTGATTCGAGATTAACATCGAATCGACTTCCTCATTCGTATCGTTTGGAATTGGGTAAGGCCCCATAAAGATAGATCTGTTTTTCAGGCCAGTTTTTGTAAAACTGCATGTTTTATTTTTCATTTTTGTAATTATTTCGTTGCCATCAAAAGTTCATATCCTTTATTTTGTTTCATGTTTTAGACCTCATAATCTACAGAATAGCATGGGCTGTGGTGTATTTCGTCCCTTGAGTGCAACAAGACTTTACAATAGCATTGCAAAGCATTTTTGCATACAAGGGACAAATTTATCAAATTTTATTAACCCTTTCCCCAACGTAACGGCCAAAACCGTCCAGCGCTATTCTCAAAAATCGCCAATTAATTTTGATTGTTTTTTCATTTTTTGACTCGGAAACATAGGTTATGACCCCTCGTTGGAACGAGCTCGTCGAGCTCGTTCCAACAAGGGGTCATAATCTATGTTTTTGGGACAAAAAATGAACAAAATTCGTGATTCAAGAATTTTTTTGCAAGTGTCGTCTGCTTTTCATGTTAGGTAAAGGGTTAACTTGAGTTAAATATCAGGCATAAACAGTTTCATTTTTTAAAGTTTGCATTGGTTATAAAAAGATAGCATGTAGCAGCCAAAATGACCATACAGGAAGTCCTGAGAAACAGATTCTTAACTTTCTTTGGTCTAACTCAATTTTTTTCACTATGGGACGGTGCCAAATAAATGTTTTCTATAGGTGGACTTATCCAGCAGAAATGAAAGAATCCTGTTGCACTTTTGGTTCATTGTCTTATCGCTAGTGGCCACCAATTTTGGATTTTCCCTCACTAAAATAGTAGACTGCAGTACGGCCGCCATGAACTGATCCCTTTCTAGGGGTGGGCAATATTTCCACGGACGCAATAATATTAGATTTCAAACACTAATTATAGAAATAATCATTAACATTTTAATTAATGAAGCACCGGGTACAACCCAGTGTTTCATTAATTAAACATTTGCTGATGATGATATTTTTATTACCTGGTAAACACACGTGTGGACACTACTGCCCACGCGTGGATTACGACCGGTCTTCGGCAACTGTACTGTAGTACAGTTTAGTGCAAAACATACTCAGCAATACGAAGAGATAGTGCTGGATTCTAATCTCGTTGTAGAAGACAAGAGTTAATCTGGACGTGAAAGCGAAAAATAGAACCTGAGATCCCAGTTATTTACGAAACCCAAAATGGCATTTTTCGGACATTCTTGGTAATTCTGCTGACTCCACGAGTGCCGACGTTCAAGTGATATACCCCTGTATTTTTTTTTGTTGTTGTTGTTGATACGGACGCGCGACAGTGCACGGTTTGGATCTTATCTGACACGAATAGAAATAAAGCTGGTATAGGATTCTTTTTGAAAGTTCTTTTTTGTATCTAATTATGGGACACTTCAAGATCAATGGAAAAGTGTTATTAGGTGTCATGCTCGTATCGATGACCCGTCGTTGTAGCCTATGAAGTGCATAATCTATTTGCTAACCCTTTATCCAACGAATCGGACATCTGCCCGCTTAAATTACAAATTGGGCAGTTGAACAAAATAATTTTTCAAAATATTTCGCAAAACATATCATGTGAGCCCCCTCCACCAATGGAGCGAGCTCGTTCCGACGAAAGGTCACATATGGTTTTATTGAATTTTTTTTCAACGATTTAAAAGAAAAGGAAAATATGTTTTGATGTTTTAGCAACAAGAGGAGATGGGTGGCTAAAAACCCAGAAAGTGGGGACATTTTTATATGGAATGGAGTACACTGCAAAAAATAAAGGTTCTCTTTAGAACCAAAACTGATTCTAATCTTCTCCCTGAGATGGAACCAGTTCTGTTTAAACAGTATTTATTTCAAATCAAATAAATTTACCAAGATTAGCATTCAATTTTAACAGAATATTACATGAGCTGAAGTAGATTCAGCAGTAAACTTGGATCTTATTCCACGCAGTCGCCAAACATTTTGAAACAAAGGAGATATGAACAGTTGGCATATCGAACCAGTTTTGGTTCTGTATAGAACTAAAACTGGTTCGATATGCCAACCGTTCATATCTCCTTTGTTAAATAATGATTTGAGACAACCTCGTATAACCTCTAAACTTACGACTGAAACCCCCTCAATTTAAGTTTAATTCTGTTAATATTTAATGTTAATCTTTATAAATTTATTTGATTTGAAAAAAATACTGTTTAAACAGAACTGGTTCCATCTCAGGGACAAGATTAGAACCAGTTTTGGTTCTAAAGAGAACCTATATTTTTTGCAGTGTACGATGATGAATTGATTAGCGTATTAGACCATTGATGGAGAGATTGCAGGTCAGAACCCGACCCACGCCATATGGGTTGAGTCTTTGGGCACTACACAAAGTATCAATTGCCCAAGTGGGAGCACCTTAGTGGGGTGTGTTGAGGTGTACTGCACTCCCATAGTACATTAACTCTTAACCTGTTGAGTATTTTCATAATATTTTTCATTAAATCTAGTCATGGCTGATGTGAAGAAGCCATGACTAGATTTGATGAAAAAATCATGTAAATTTAACTCAACAAATCATTAGTCAAAACGTCTATTCAATGTACTTGGGACATATTAAGCTAATATATGCCCAAATTATCTTAGTTCTGTGTCAAGAGATTTAGTATCCCGGGCAGGAATATCCGCCACCAGCACACAAGGTGTTGAGTGTAAGAGTTTGACCGCTATTCGACTGTGACATGTGATTTTCTCCTCCACCCATAAACCTGTCCAACGCGATATGTCCTGGCAGTTAACCCTTTACCCAACGAATCGCCCGCATCCGCCCGCTTAATATACAAATTCATCAGCTGAAAATATATTATTTTTCGAAAAATTTCAACAAAACCATATCATGTGACCCCTTTTTCGAACGAGCTCGTTCCAAAGAGGGGTCACATGATATGGTTTTGTTGGAATTTTTTGAAAAAAAATTAAAAAACGATATTTAAAATCATAAATTCTGAAATCGTCTGCGTTGGGTAAAGGGTTTTAAAGGTGTTTTCAATTCCAACAAACAAACATCTTACGTGGAATAAAGCTGATTTGAATTTAAATACCAATAACACGAAACCGATGACGTTTGTTTCTGTCTTGGTTTCAGCAGTTTCAAGTTTAACGTGGTTGAGGTGAATATGAGAAGGCCGATTGCATAAAATTTCAGTTGTTCTTCTTTATTTATGATTCCAAGTCGATCCGACTTTGTTTACAAACATCACGTTTTAAACTTCTGAGCCTATACCGAGCTCGTAAAATACTGCACTGTTGAATGTGTGGCTCGGTATCGGAAGGATCTAGCGGCAGCCTTCCCAGGTGATTTCCACTGGAGGTGATATTCATAAAAAATAATGGTAAAAAATAAATAAGATAATTTTTGTTTATAAATTATCCTCTGACCTGAGAAGTACCGCTTCGACATGTCATTTTGTCGAGTTGGCCAAAAGCTAGGTTCTCACTTTCACGGTTCTGGGTTCCGGAAGCCCGCGGTTTTAATCCGTGATTGTCTGTGGTAAATCCGTTCCGGACCCCTAAACATGTCCGCGGTGTTCCGGGATAAACCCTCGCGCTTCCGCTTATTTTTTCCGTGGGGCGATTTTCAAAATGTTTGAAAATTTAATGTTTTTCCGTCACCAACCGTAAGTGACTGTAGAAAACCGTAGACACCGGGACACAACCGTAGCATATCCGTAGCCGATCCGGCATTAACCGTGGTCAGAAATGGGGTCCCGTTGACCACGTAAAACGCCAGGTAGACTACGGATATGCTACGGTTGTGTTCCGGTGTCTACGGTTATGTTACCGTGACATAACTGGAGATCACAGAAGAACCGTTGTAGAGCCGTAGCATATCCTCCACGTTATAACATGACCGTGAATAACCGGGAAATACCGTGGGACAACAGTGGCTTGTCCGTAGCGCTTCCGGTGGTGCTTTAGCAAAACCGTCACATAACCGCAATAATCCTTGACGAATCCTTGGTTCTTCCTTAGCACAACTTTATAGAACATCCTTTGCGCTTCCTTAGGTCTTCCGTAGGCGCCGTAGCCTCACCCTAGTGCCACCGTAGAAAATGTCTACCGCGGCCAAAATACGCCGGTTTACAACGTTCAAACATGTGGCAATCCGGGGCACATACCGTGAAAGTGAGAACTCCGCATTACACATACGCGAGACTGATCCGCCCAGTTTGTTTCTATCACCACAAAAAAATCATTTGGTTCTTGGCAGTATTTGAAGATTTATGGTTAAAACTGTACACATTTCCTTGGTGTCGCTATCCAATATCCTATCTGGATAATAATAAATAATAATACTTTGGCCGGCCGTTGATTTGGCGCGGTTTTCGGGTAAGAAGGCCTCGGTTACTCCTGTGCTCCCAAATGCCTCCTTATTCCTATGCCTCTTCTCTCCTCCCAACACTCGGAGACAAATTACTTGATGGCATCTCGTGCCGCATCCTTCCCAATCTATCAAATATGCATACTAGCCCTTTCCTTTGTGCCACCCACTAACACATGTCCTTCATTCTCCCATCCCACTTCCCCATTATACTCCCAGTGAATCCTATTCTGTTAGACTGGTATTTAGGACATTCCAGTAGAAAGTGTTCCAGGGTTTCCACCACGCTAAATTACACATCTGGCACTCCTTTTCACTGTTTTCCCATTTTCCTCCTAAGCTCCAGGGGCCACGACCTCAGCTTGAACAACAGTGGCCCACCAAAGGTACTATCAAGATACACTCCAAAACCTGGCTTCTCTTTTTTCACGCAGGCCACGCAAAGATCTCTTTGATTTGACCCCACGCCAATGAAGGTTACAATCCTCCATTACTCTTTCTCTGACGATTTTTTACTGTGGTTTGTTCCTACTTTAAGTCCGAGATGTCCAGTGAGTAGTTCTCTATTAAATCCTTCACTTGGACCATCCACCCCGTCTTTGTATTTAAATTCCAAATATTCTAGAACACAAGTTTACGCCGTCGGGTGTCGGGGAGATTTACCAAGTTGTTAAGATAACAGAGTTTCATTAAATCTATCCTGTTCTTGACCCTCACCTCCCAAGCTCACCCCGATTACTTCTTGTGCTGCGGCATTATTCGACGCTGTTATCCTTCGGCCTGCATCGTTCTGCAGGGTTTTCAAGCTCTTTAAAGCCGTTTAGTTAAGAGATACACACTGAACTTTAGTTCAGTATCATATGTTATACTTGGTACACCCACCATTTTCCAAATGTTTTTCCCCCATGAAAACATTATTGAAACTGTTTCATTTGGTTCAGGATTCGCTTACCCTTCACAGTCAGTTTATTCGTGTGGTTTCGGTAGATGCCTTTTCCCGTAATGTTTATATTTACCACCAAATACTCATTGTCACTTGTCTCTCCAACACGAAGAAGTTTACAACGCTTCCTTTCAGAATACATAACCCTCTACTCTCCACCTTCGAGTAGGTTTCACTTTACGGCCCACGGGTATCATTTTACTTTTGCTTTTATTTGGTTCGAGTCTCCGTTTATTCCCTTATCTCCCAACAATTGTCAGCATTTCTTAGCTTTCTGACATTAATACTATGTCGTCTGCGAAAAATAGCCCTGGGATCTTCAAGCCCCTAATTGATACCCCGTCGTCACTATGTATGCAGGAGTTCATCTTCTAAATCTTTTATGTACAATGCAAAAAAATTGGCAAAAAAGATACACCTCTGTTTCAGGCCTATCTCCACAGGCACACGTTTTGTTGTTATGTTACCTAGGCTAAGTTCAGTGTGTACATCTTTATATAATGCTTTCAGAATTCCAACAAATTCTTCTTCCAAGCACAGGCCCTCCAGTATCCGCCACATGCCCTCCCTCTGCCATACTTTATTGTAAACCCTTTTAACATCCAGAAAGGCTATGAACATCTTTTTCTTTGTGACTTTCGCAAATACTATCATTTGGGATAGCGTGGAAAGATGGTCAGTGACTCTCCTTCCCTTCCTAATCCATTCTGAATTTCTTTTTAAAAAACAAAAACTCCGCTTCGATCACCTTCTCTAATCTCCCGTACAGGACTTTACAGAAAACTCTTCCAATTTTGCTACTGAAAGAAATCCCCCGATAATTATCTAAAACACCCTTTTCCCCGTTTTTGTATAGATGTGACCTTGCTTTCTCTCACTCTTTGGGGACCTCTTGTTCTTCTATGGCTAAATTGGATAGGACCGTTGGGTTTTTACAGATCTCTTCAACCACAGTTTTTTAGGAACTCTTTAGGAATTTCGTCCACCCTTCCCGCTTTACCGTTCCTTAAATTTGAGACCGCTTTCCGTACTTCGGCATTAATTTCGCTGCACACGAAGTTCGGTAAATTTTCCTCGACCTCATTCTGGCACTCCGGTGGGTTGCCCAAGCCCCATCACTTATCGTTTACCTTTTGCCAGTGCTTGATTAGTTCTGATTCAATTTGGTCTTGATCGTCTACTCTACTGTCCTCTACTTTAATACGCTGTGAATTATTTTCTTTGTTTCTTTTATTCACCCATTTCCACAATGTGTTCGAATTCGATCCCCTGTCATTCTTATCGTCCTAATAAGATTGCTGTTTCTCCTTTAGTACTCTTCCTTTGCTACCTTGGCCTCGTTGCTGCGAACCCTTGTGTTTTCTACTCATCCTGTGCGCAGCGCGTTGACTTTTCTGCCCTTTATGGCCTTTTTCAATTCGTCATTCCCTCTGTACCAAAGTTCCCGTATTGACACCCTAACCTTTTCTATATTTCCCTTCCCTGCCTTCACTAGGCTCACAACTATGGCATCTGGCATTTTCTGGACACTGGCCTCACTGTGTACATTCGCAAACTTTAGATTAAAATTTTCTTCGAACTTCGCCCAATCAGCATCCATTCAGAGCTCCAAAATCTCCTTAAAGCTTCCATTGCTTATTACTAGGCTTTTCCCCTCATAGTCACTGTAATCAAGCTGTGAACACTATACTTTTACCCTCATCGTCCACTTCTAAGTCAATCACCTCCCTCCATCAATCAATATCTATGAGAATATAGTTGATTATTGTTCTTCTTCTAGAAGATACCAACGTATGGAATCATTGACTGGAGAGTAAAAAAAAACGTAATTACCAATAAACTATTCTATTTTAATTCTTCTGATTGTTTTTAGGCCTACCATGAACATAATTCTATTTTTTTCTAGGATTCATGAAGCTTTGCGTCAACAGTAACGGTAGAGTTGTGATATAAGTATTTTGAATGTCAAATATATACATTTGTATGTATATGGTATGATGCGTATAATTAGGTTTGTCAGTTTAATGATGACGACAGAAAGACTGTTTGTTGTTATCGTCTGTCGATTCAAAACTGTATCATATTTAGGGGACTAACTATCCCATCATCCTTCCCAAGCTCTGAGGTCACCAGTCTAATTCTTTAAGAAATTCGACGTTGTTACAGTACAGTCGCCGTGGACTGATCATAATCCGGGCGTGGGCAGTGATGTCCACGCATGCGTTTACTAGGTGATAAAAATTATAATCAGCAAAATTTTAATTAATAAAGCACTGGGTTGTACCCGGTGCTTCATTAATTAAATTTTTGATCATTATTCCTATAAATAGTGTTTGCAATCTAATATTATTGCGTCTGTGGAAATATTGCCCACCCGTGGAAAGTGACCAGTCCACGGCGGCCGTACTGTATGGCAAGGAAGGAACCAGTCTATCCATTAGATATGTCATGGTCTCTGTTTAGATTCACTCGGCTGGAATATTTCAGTTGGTTCGGTTCGCATTTCCGACCATCTGATATATTTCGGACGACTGAATTCATTTTTTTTTTGTTAATCAAAGCTAGACATGTTGCCGAATCGAGACATTATTTGATTGATATTTTTTTACATTTTGATGACATTACAATCAGAAATGAACACTCACCACAGCCTAAGGCTTATGACTACGCTGAGTAGTTCAACAAATTATGTTAATATCGCCATGTTTTCAAGGGGAAATAAATACGTATTGATCGGAATATCCATAACCGTGACAGAAAAGAATATCTGTATATCTAGGTAAGTAAAGGCACATCACTTTACATCAGCAATCGCAATCGTCTGTGCGCAAATTTCCACAAGACGTGGGTGTGACAAACAGCCTATAACAGCGTCGAATTCCGAACATAATTAGACTGGTTGCCTACATCTTTCTGTCAACCATGTCAATATACTTAATGTATTTCATCAAATGTTTTAAAGAATGAACATGTATAGAAAGTTCCAGACTGTCAGAAAAATAGCATTTTAAATAGTAACTAAGGCCTTCACATCTGAGAACCGAGACAAATCAACGGCCGACCAAAAAGCTATTATTATTATTATTATTATTATTATTATTATTATTATTATTATTATTATTATTATTATTATTATTATTAGTTTCATTGCATGAGACTACCCATTCCGAAGATGCATGCTTCTGCGTTTTCCTTTTGATCCTAGTGGTGAAAGATGACGACCAGGATCGCTGACCAAATCGGTCACATCAGTTTAAAGATTGATCCGTTCCTATTCAAATGTCACTAAAAATTCGAAATATATTTTTTTCTGGGTATTATCTGCTTGGCATACTAGTAAAACAAAAAATACACACAGCGGCTACGGCCATCGTTTGATAAAAAAGGTAAAGTCATTATGCGAAAGCGCATATTGAATGATGGTTTAGCTCTTATCCGAGCGCTTGGGTTCTGAATTTTGGTTCCTCTAACTAATAATTATAGAAATAATGCAAGGCTCTGAAAATCACACATTTAGGGTTTAATCTCAGGAACGAGAATTTTCTGGTTCATGTTTTTGAAAGTCAGTCACGATACCAGGAATTTTCCGGTTCTCGTCTCTAAACATCAGTCCCGATACCCGGGAAATTCATATAGGACAGAACTGGAAATCAAAGTTGCGGAACGCAGCCTATGATTCCCGATTCTAGTCTATTAATTTCCCGGGCAGTAGCACTGATTTTCAGAACTGTAACCGGGAATTTCCCATTCGTGAGGTTAAATCATAGCTCCAACGGCGATGCTGGTCTCCGAAGAAATTGATATTCGTCGTAATCTTATAAACTAAAATTCGCACTCATTTATACCATGGTCCATAAATTCCCCGGTTATTGTGATTGACTTTCAGAACCTGGCGACGGAGACCTGTGAAATTAGTGTTCCCGGTATTAACCCTTTACCTAACGCTGACGATTTCAAAATTTATTATTTTAAATATCATTTTTTAAATTTTTTCAAAAAATTTCCACAAAACCATATCATGTGACCCCTCTTAGGAACGAGCTCAACGAGCTCGTTCCAAAGAGGGGTCACATGATATAGTTTTGTTGAAATTTTTCGAAAAATAATATTTTTTCAGCGGCTCAATTTGCATATTACGCGGAAGGATGCGGGCGATTCGTTGGATAAAGGGTTAAACCTTACACACATTTTCGATTCGAGTCGAATCACGAATCATTCTGTCTCTTTCCGCTGCATATTTCTAGCGAAAATCTAATTACAATGAAAAGATATCATACAATTCCAGAGTCTTGCGATTTTTTTGTGTTTTCACATAACAAGTAAAATGAGGGTTTTCTGGGATAGAACATCGCTGAGAAAATAGTGTCCAGAAGTGGTAAAACATTACAGTTATGTTCTTATTCTAATTTTTAAGACGGAGGGTTCCCGTATAAACTTTGGGGGAAAAGTGGCAAAGGAAATAATTCAAATCTACCAATTACAAAAAAATATACACATTGTAAATACTTGATAAATATTGTAGATTATGCTTCGCGAATTTAAGATGACAAATAAAAAACAACGGGTATTGTAGATTGTGTTGGAGAAGCTGTATGTCCAGTTCAAGAGAATGTGCGGTGCCTGTGTGTGTGCGTGGAGGGGGGGGGGGGGTAAATTCTGAGTCAGGTGTCCAACTTAAAATATTCAATATGAGTAAAAAAAAAATAAAAGACGTTTAAATTCTGCTTATCCAAACCAGATTATAGAATTCAGTACTATATATATATGGTGAAGGGGGGGGGGGGGGGGGGAGGTAGGGCTGCAGTAAATTAGTGAAAAAAACTACACCCTCGACAATAGAATAACGTTCAGTAGAGGAATATTTTGATGAAAAATAGTCTCCACTCCGTACAATGCAGTGACGTCAGATGAATATTGTAATGACCATTCAAAAAAGCCCATAAAATGGTTATCAGATCCACCCTCTATCCCCATTAATGTAGTTCTCTTTTGTTTCTTTCTCCATTGATGAGATCAGACTTGGAAATCGATTCTTGGAAAAGGGCTTTCAAAGAATGCATTTGGGCTGGCAACACAGTTATGACAAAAGCGACACTTTTGCAAATCCCCCGCAACATACACAGAACGACACACGTGTGTGAATGGGTTGATCGATATGGCACAAGTGCCAGCGCGGAAGGATAGAATGAGAGACCACCGGCCTCGAGTTTTATCCTTCCGCGATGACACAAGTGCCATATCGATTAAGCCATTCACACACGTGTGCCGTTCTGTGTTTATTACACGCCTTCACGTCTATAAAAGCAATTATTAAAATGACACTCAGCAATCCATTTGACAACAGAACTATCAACAAAAGGAACACATTTTATCGCCAATCGAATTTGCGAGGGGAACCCTTGAGTTCCAATGTGTTCTATGTCCCTAATGGCACATAGAAGACATTGGGACTCAGGGGGTGATTTTTAGCTTTCGCTTTCGATTTAAACTGTAATTGCTTTGCACGATTTGTAGAAAATTCCACTTCTATTTAAAAATACGGAACAGATTTTCATTTTCCGCTTGGTTTCGTCTTGCTGTAGATGGGAATTACACAGAACAGGCATCCAATACATATTATTACTGTAGCAACACCCTTTATTAAACCGAACAGCAAATAAAAATTGCAAGAAAATTTCCTGAATGTTTGAAATGGAATTTTGTTGTTGTTGTTTCAAAGCCATGGCTTTTGATTCATTGGATCGACGAGGGGTCATAAGCAATGTTTTGAGCCAATGAAAATACAAAATTTGTATGGCGATTTGTGTTTGTAAACTGTAACTATCTTCACTGACTGTTCTTCAGTAGAATATAGTGATACGGCAAAATACACAACAGAAGTATCCGCCATAACTGCTCAACCAATGCTCAACCAATCAGATGTCTCACATGTGTATGGCTCAGCACAGCTCGCTTTTCCATGATGAATTGATGCTTTCTTGTCTCTCCGACCTAACTTAATTTAAATTTAACATGGCTTATCTTATGCCACGTTGTATTGTAAATATACTCTTTGTAATTGAAGCTCTGATACCACAGCCCGAAGAAAGAGAGTCAAGTAGGTACGAAACCACCCGGCAGTATATACCAACACTAAACTCTGTGGTTTGGTCCAGGAATGCAAGCTCTACCACGTACTCGTTCGCTGCTCAAACTAATTTAAAAGCTTATTTTTGTATGTGTGGCCATGGGGATTGATCTTGAGCAATACCGTAGAGCAGTCGGAGGGTATAATGCTAGACTTGGTTTGCTGAGTGGTTGTAATTTCAGGCATATTGTTACAATAAACAGTTATACATCACTGAGACCAGATGCTATCGTTCCTAGGCACTCCGCTATTGTACTCCTGGTACTTTTCCTGGCGCTTGTTGTTTGTGGCGATATCGAGTCGAATCCTGGACCATCTGGTGACAATTTGGAGTCACTCTCAATTATGCATTATAATATAAACAGTATTAGACATAAATTAGATAAACTTCATGATGATTTGGACGACTTCGATATCCTTTGTTTTACGGAAACACATATTGAGGATGACTTTGATTCCAATGATAAACTTATTCCGGGATTTACAAGTCCTTCGCGTCGAAATCGTGATCAGTACGGTGGTGGTGTAGCAGTTTATTTCTCAAATCAAATTTATTTTGTAAGAAAAGAAACTTTGGAGTTTCAAGATGATATTTTATGGTTTGAAGTAGGAATTAAGGAAAAGTTTCTCCTTTGTGTAACGTACAGGTCTGAAAGATTCTGCGCTTCTCATTGTTGGGCACAACTTGAG